>OZ024726.1:22237243-23605171 GCA_964016875.1 Fallopia convolvulus | reverse complement strand
TTTTAAGGAAAATTGCGAAAAAACAAGTGAACTTTAAAGATATCTAGGCATACGCATAAAGAATGACGAGATAGTATCAAGCCAATAAGCACGTTCTACACTACAAAATCAAGATCGATCGAATAAAAGCAAAAATTCGATCCTAGAAAACGAATGTCATATTTAGGAGTGACATTTACATGAACATTTCTTCGAATACTTGTTGTGCAATGTTAGATCTCAAGTCAATTTTTTAAGGCAAAAGGAGAAAAAACAAGTGAACTCTAAGGAGATCTAGGCATACGCATAAAGAATGAGGATAATATCACGCCAATAAGCACATTCTGCACTACAAAATCAAGACCGATCGAATAAGAGCATAAATTTGAACCTAGAAACCGAATGCCACATTTAGGAATAAAATTTACATGGAGATTTCATCGAACAGTTGGTGTGAAGTCTTCGATCACAACTCATTTTAAGGCAAAATGAGAAAAAACAAGTGAATATTAAAGACATCTAGGCATAAGCATAAACAATGAGGATAGTATCAAGCCAATAAGAACATTGTGCACTACAAAATCAATACCGATCGAATAAAAGCATAAATTCGAACCTAGAAACCGAATGCCACATTTAGGAATAACATTTACATGGAGATTTCATTGAACACTTGGCGTGAATTGTTAGATCACAAGTCAGTTTTAAGGCGCAATGAGAAATAACAAATTAACTAAAAAGATATCTAGACATAACCATAAAGAATGAGAATAGTATCAAGCCAATAAACACTTTCTGCACTACAAAATCAAGACCGATCAAATAAAAGCATAAATTCGTACTTAGAAACCGTATGCCATATTTAGGAGTGACATTGACATGCACATTTCATCGAACACTTGGCGTGCAATGTTAGATCTCTTGTCAATTTTTTAAAGGCAAAAGGAGAAAAAACAAGTGAACTTTAAAGACACCTAGGCATAAGCATAAAGAATGAGGATAGTATAAAGCCAAAAAGCACATTCTGCACTACAAAATCAAGACCGATCGAATAAGAGCATAAATTCAAACCTAGAAACCGAATGCCACATTTAGGAATAATATTTACATGGAGATTTCATCAAACACTTGGCGTGAATTGTTCGATCACAACTCATTTTAAGGCAAAATGAGAAAAAACAAGTGAACTTTAAAGACATCTAGGCATAATCATAAAGAATGGGGATAGTATCAAGCCAATAAGCACATTCGCCACTATAAAATCAATACCGATCGAATAAAAGCATTATTTCGAACCTAGAAACCGAATGCCACATTTAGGAATAACATTTACATGGAGATTTCATTGAACACTTGGCGTGAGTTGTTAGATCACAAGTCATTTTTAAGGCAAAGTGAGCAAAAAACAAGTGAACTTTAAAGACATTTAGGCATAAGCATAAAGAATGAGGATAGTATGAAGCCAATAAGCACATTCTGCACTACAAAATCAAGACCGATCGAATAAAAGCATAAATTCGTACCTAGAAACCGAATGCCATATTTAGGAGTGACATTTACATGGACATTTCATCGAACACTTGACGTGCAATGTTAGATCTCTTGTCAATTTTTTAAAGGCAAAGGGAGAAAAAACAAGTGAACTTTAAAGACACCTAGGCATAAGCATAAAGAATGAGGATAGTATAAAGCCAAAAAGCACATTCTGCACTACAAAATCAAGACCGATCGAATAAGAGCATAAATTCAAACCTAGAAACCGAATGCCACATTTAGGAATAACATTTACATGGAGATTTCATCAAACACTTGGCGTGAATTGTTCGATCACAACTCATTTTAAGGCAAAATGAGAAAAAACAAGTGAACTTTAAAGACATCTAGGCATAATCATAAAGAATGAGGATAGTATCAAGCCAATAAGCACATTCGCCACTATAAAATCAATACCGATCGAATAAAAGCATTATTTCGAACCTAGAAACCGAATGCCACATTTAGGAATAACATTTACATGGAGATTTCATTGAACACTTGGCGTGAGTTGTTAGATCACAAGTCATTTTTAAGGCAAAGTGAGCAAAAAACAAGTGAACTTTAAAGACATTTAGGCATAAGCATAAAGAATGAGGATAGTATGAAGCCAATAAGCACATTCTGCACTACAAAATCAAGACCGATCGAATAAAAGCATAAATTCGTACCTAGAAACCGAATGCCATATTTAGGAGTGACATTTACATGGACATTTCATCGAACACTTGACGTGCAATGTTAGATCTCTTGTCAATTTTTTAAAGGCAAAGGGAGAAAAAACAAGTGAACTTTAAAGACATTTAGGCATAAGCATAAAGAATGAGGATAGTATGAAGCCAATAAGCACATTCTGCACTACAAAATCAAGACCGATCGAATAAAAGCATAAATTCAAACCTAGAAACCGAATGCCATATTTAGGAGTGACATTTACATGGACATTTCATCGAACACTTGTGCGTGCAATGTTAGATCTCTTGTCAATTTTTTAAAGGCAAAGGGAGAAAAAACAAGTGAACTTTAAAGACATCTAGGCATAAGCATAAAGAATGAGGATAGTATCAAGCCAATAAGCACATTCGCCACTATAAAATCAATACTGATCGAATAAAAGCATTATTTCGAACCTAGAAACCGAATGCCACATTTAGGAATAACATTTACATGGAGATTTCATTGAACACTTGGCGTGAGTTGTTAGATCACAAGTCATTTTTAAGGCAAAGTGAGCAAAAAACAAGTGAACTTTAAAGACATTTAGGCATAAGCATAAAGAATGAGGATAGTATGAAGCCAATAAGCACATTCTGCACTACAAAATCAAGACCGATCGAATAAAAGCATAAATTCGTACCTAGAAACCGAATGCCATATTTAGGAGTGACATTTACATGGACATTTCATCGAACACTTGACGTGCAATGTTAGATCTCTTGTCAATTTTTTAAAGGCAAAGGGAGAAAAAACAAGTGAACTTTAAAGACATTTAGGCATAAGCATAAAGAATGAGGATAGTATGAAGCCAATAAGCACATTTTGCACTACAAAATCAAGACCGATCGAATAAAAGCATAAATTCAAACCTAGAAACCGAATTCCATATTTAGGAGTGACATTTACATGGACATTTCATCGAACACTTGTGCGTGCAATGTTAGATCTCTTGTCAATTTTTTAAAGGCAAAGGGAGAAAAAACAAGTGAACTTTAAAGACATCTAGGCATAAGCATAAAGAATGTGGATAGCATCAAGCCAATAAGCACATTCTGCACTACAAAATCAGGACCGATCGAATAAGAGCATAAATTCGAACCTAGAAACCGAATGCCACATTTTGGAATAACATTTACATGGAGATTTCATTGAACACTTGGCGTGAATTGTTAGATCACAAGTAATTTTTAAGGTGCAATGAGAAAAAACAAGTGAACTTAAAAGATATCTAGACATAACCATAAAGAATGAGAATAGTATCAAGCCAGTAAACACTTTCTGCACTACAAAATCAAGACCTATCGAATAAAAGCATAAATTCGTACTTAGAAACCGAATGCCATATTTAGGAGTGACATTTACATGGACATTTCATCGAACCCTTGGCGTGCAATGTTAGATCTCTTGTCAATTTTTTAAAGGCAAAAGGAGAAAAAACAAGTGAACTTTAAAGACACCTGCGCATAAGCATAAAGAATGAGGATAGTATAAAGCTAATAAGCACATTTTGCACTACAAAATCAAGACAAATCGAATAAGAGCATAAATTCGAACCTAGAAACCGAATGCCACATTTAGGAATAACATTTACATGGAGATTTCATCGAACACTTGGCGTGAATTGTTCGATCACAACTCATTTTAAGGCAAAATGAGAAAAAACAAGTGAACTTTAAACACATCTAGGCATAATCATAAAGAATGAGGATAGTATCAAGCCAATAAGCACATTCGCCACTACAAAATCAATACCGATCCAATAAAAGCATTAATTCGAACCAAGAAACCGAATGCCACATTTAGGAATAACATTTACATGGAGATTTCATTGAACACTTGGCGTGAATTGTTAGATCACAAGTCATTTTTAAGGCAAAATGAGAAAAAACAAGTGAACTTTAAGACATTTAGGCATAAGCATAAAGAATGAGGATAGTATGAAGCGAATAAGCACATTCTGCACTACAAAATCAAGACCGATCGAATAAAAGCATAAATTCTTACCTAGAAACCGAATGCCATATTTAGGAGTGACATTTACATGGACATTTCATCGAACACCTGACGTGCAATGTTAGACCTCTTGTCAATTTTTTAAAGGCAAAAGGAAAAAAAACAAGTTAACTTTAAGGACATTTAGGCATAAGCATAAACAATGAGGATAGTATGAAGCCAATAAGCACATTCTGCACTACAAAATCAAGACCGATCGAATAAAAGCATAAATTCAAACCTAGAAACCGAATGCCATATTTAGGAGTGACATTTACATGGACATTTCATCGAACACTTGCGCGTGCAATATTAGATCTCTTGTCAATTTTTTAAAGGTAATGGGAGAAAAAACAAGTGAACTTTAAAGACATCTAGGCATAAGCATAAAGAATGAGGATAGTATCAAGCCAATAAGCACATTCTGCACTACAAAATCAAGACCGATCGAATAAGAGCATAAATTCGAACCTAGAAACCGAATGCCACATTTTGGAATAACATTTACATAGAGATTTCATTGAACACTTGGCGTGAATTGTTAGATCACAAGTCATTTTTAAGGCGCAATGAGAAAAAACAAGTGAACTAAAAAGATATCTAGACATAACCATAAAGAATGAGAATAGTATCAAGCCAATAAACACTTTCTGCACTACAAAATCAAGACCGATCGAATAAAAGCATAAATTCGTACATAGAAACCGAATGCCATATTTAGGAGTGACATTTACATGGACATTTCATCGAACACATGGCGTGCAATGTTAAATCTCTTGTCAATTTTTTAAAGGCAAAAGAAGAAAAAGCAAGTGAACTTTAAAGACACCTAAGCATAAGCATAAAGAATGAGGATAGTATAAAGCCAATAAGCACATTCTGCACTACAAAATCAAGACCGATCGAATAAGAGCATAAATTCGAACCTAGAAACCGAATGCCACATTTAGGAATAACATTTACATGGAGATTTCATCGAACACTTGGTGTGAATTTTTCGATCACAACTCATTTTAAGGCAAAATGAGAAAAAACAAGTGAACTTTAAAGACATCTAGGCATAATCATAAAGAATGAGGATAGTATCATGTTAATAAGCACATTCGCCACTATAAAATCATTACCGATCGAATAAAACCATTAATTCGAACCTAGAAACCGAATGCCACATTTAGGAATAACATTTATATGGAGATTTCATTGAACACTTGGCGTGAATTGTTAGATCACAAGTCATTTGTAAGGCAAAATGAGAAAAAACAAGTGAACTTTAAAGACATTTAGGGATAAGCATAAGGAATGAGAATAGTATGAAGCCAATAAGCACATTCTGCATTACAAAATCAAGACCGATCGAATAAAAGCATAAATTCGTACCTAGAAACCGAACGCCATATTGAGGAGTGACATTTACATTGACATTTCATCGAACACTTGACGTGCAATGTTAGATCTCTTGTCAATTTTTTAAAGGAAAAAGGAGAAAATACAAATGAACTTTAAAGACATTTTGGCATAAGCATAAAGAATGAGGATAGTATGAAGCCAGTAAGCACATTCTGCACTACAAAATCAATACCGATCGAACAAAAGCATAAATTCAAACCTAGAAACCGAATGCCATATTTAGGAGTGACATTTACATGGACATTTCATCGAACACTTGCGCGTGCAATGTTAGATCTCTTGTCAATTTTTTAAAGGCAAAGGGAGAATTAACAAGTGAACTTGAAAGACATCTAGGCATAAGCATAAAGAATGAGGATAGTATGAAGCCAATAAGCACATTCTGCACTACAAAATCAAGACCGATCGAATAAGAGCATAAATTCGAACCTAGAAACCGAATGCCACATTTAGGAATAAAATTTACATGGAGATTTCATCGAACACCTTGTTTGAATTGTTCGATCACAACTCATTTTAAGGAAAAATGAGAAAAAACAAGTGAACTTTAAAGACATCTAGGCATAAGCATAAAGAATGAGGATAGTATGAAGCCAGTAAGCACATTCTGCACTACAAAATCAAAACCGATCGAATAAAAGCATAAATTCAAACCTAGAAACCGAATGCCATATTTAGGAGTGACATTTACATGGACATTTCATCGAACACTTGCGCCTGCAATGTTAGATCTCTTGTCAATTTTTTAAAGGCAAAAGGAGAAAAAACAAGTGAACTTTAAAGACACCTAGACATAAGCATAAAGAATGAGGATAGTATAAAGCCATTAAGCACATTCTGCACTACAAAATCAAGACCAATCGAATACGAGAATAAATTCGAACCTAGAAACTGAATGCCACATTTAGGAATAACATTTACATGGAGATTTCATCAAACACTTGGCGTGAATTGTTAGATCACAAGTCATTTTTAAGGAAAATGAGAAAAAACAAGTGAACTTTAAAGATATCTAGGCATAAGCATAAAGAATTACGAGAAAGTATGAAGCCAATAAGCACGTTCTGCACTACAAAATCAAGATCGATCGAATAAAAGCATAAATTCGATACTAGAAAACGAATGTCATATTTAGGAGTGACATTTACATGAACATTTCATCGAACACTTGTACTGCCATGTTAGATCTCAAGTCAATTTTTTAAGGCAAAAGGAGAAAAAACAAGTGAACTCTAAAGACATCTAGGAATACGCACAAAGAATGAGGATTATATCACGCCAATAAGCACATTCTGCACTACAAAATCAAGACCAATCGAATAAGAGCATAAATTCGAACCTAGAAACCGAATGGCACATTTAGGAATAACATTTATATGGAGATTTAATCAAACACTTGGCGTGAATTGTTAGATCATAAATCATTTGTAAGGAAAAATGAGAAAAAACAAGTGAACTTTAAAGATATCTAGGCATAAGCATAAAGAATGACGATAGTATCAAGCCAATAAGCACGTTCTGCACTATAAAATCAAGATCGATCGAATAAAAGCAGAAATTCGAACCTAGAAAACGAATGTCATATTTAGGAGTGACATTTACATGAACATTTCATCGAACACTTGTAGTGCAATGTTAGATCTCAAGTCAATTTTTTTAATGCAAAAGGAGAAAAAACAAGTGAACTCTAAAGACACCTAGGCATAAGCATAGAGAATGAGGATAGTATCACGCCAATAAGCACATTCTGCACTACAAAATAGGGACCGATCGAATAATAGCATAAATTTGAACCTAGAAACCGAATGCCACATTAAGTAATAAAATTCACATGGAAATTTCATCGAACACTTGGCGTGAATTGTTCGATCACAACTCATTTTAAGGCAAAATGAGAAAAAACAAGTGAACTTTAAAGACATCTAGGCATAATCATAAAGAATGAGGATAGTATCAAGACAATAAGCACATTCGCCACTATAAAATTAATACCGATCGAATAAAAGCATAAATTCGAACCTAGAAACCGAATGCCACATTTAGGAATAACATTTATATGGAGATTTCATTGAACACTTGGCGTGAATTGTTAGATCACAAGTCATTTTTAAGGTAAAATGAGAAAAAACAAGTGAACTAAAAAGATATCTTGGCATAACCATAAAGAATGAGAATAGTATCAAGCCAATAAGCACTTTCTGCACTACAAAATCAAGACCGATCGAATAAAAGCATAAATTCGTACCTAGAAAACGAATGCCATATTTAGGAGTGACATTTACATGGACATTTCATCGAACACTTAACGTGCATTGTTAGATCTCTTGTCAATTTCTTAAAGGCAAAGGGAGAAAAAACAAGTGAACTTTAAAGACATCTAGGCATAAGCATAAAGAATGAGGATAGTATGAAGCCAATAAGCACATTCTGCACTACAAAATCAAGACCGATCGAATAAGAGCATAAATTCGAACCTAGAAACCGAATGACTCAATAAAAAAAACATTTACATGGAGATTTCATCAAACACTTGTCGTGAATTGTTAGATCACAGGTCATTTTTAAGAAAAAATGAGAAAAAACAAGTGAACTTTAAAAATATCTAGACATAAGCATAAAGAATGACGATAGTATCAACCCAATAAGCACGTTCTGCACTACAAAATCAAGATGAATCGAATAAAAGCATAAATTCGAACCTAGAAAACGAATGTCATATTTAGGAGTGACATTTACATGGATATTTCATAGAACACTTGTAGTGCAATGTTAGATCTCAAGTCAATTTTTTTAAGGCAAAAGGAGAAAAAACAAGTGAACTCTAAAGACACCTAGGCATAAGCATAAAGAATGAGAATAGTAACACGCCAATAAGCACATTCTGCACTACAAAATCAAGACCGATCAAATAAGAGCATAAATTTGAACCTAGAAACCGAATGCCACATTTAGGAATAAAATTTACATGGAGATTTCATCGAACACTTGGTGTGAATTTTTCGATCACAACTCATTTTAAGGCAAAATGAGAAAAAACAAGTGAACTTTAAAGACATCTAGGCATAAGCATAAAGAATGAGGATAGTATCAAGCCAATAAGCACATTTTGCACTACAAAATCAATACCGATCGAATAAAAGCATAAATTCGAACCTAGAAACCGAATGTCACATTTAGGAATAACATTTACATGGAGATTTTATTGAACACTTGGGGTTAATTGTTAGATCACAAGTCATTTTTAAGACGCAATGAGAAAAAACAAGTGAACTAAAAAGATATCTAGACATAACCATAAAGAATGAGAATAGTATCAAGCCATTAAACACTTTCTGCACTACAAAATCAAGACTGATCGAATAAAAGCATAAATTCGTACTTAGGAACCGAATGCCATATTTAGGAGTGACATTTACATGGACATTTCATCAAACACTTGGCGTGCAATGTTAGATCTCTTGTGAATTTTTTAAAGGCAAAAAGAGAAAAAACAAGTGAACTTTAAAGACATCTAGGCATAAGCATAAAGAATGAGGATAGTATAAAGCCAATAAGCACATTCTGCACTACAAAATCAAGACCGATCGAATAAGAGCATAAATTCGAACCTAGAAACCGAATGCCACATTTAGGAATAACATTTACATGGAGATTTCATCGAACACTTAAAGATATGTAGGCGTAAGCATAAAGAATGAGGATAGTATCAGGCCAATAAGCACGTTCTGCATTACAAAATCAAGTGTAGGATCGTTAGTACTAGGACGAGTCGGCGACTCCTACGAAGTCGACAACTTTGAGTAATAATGCAGCGGAATAATCAAGCAGTAAAATAAACGTTACCAATGGTCACTGACAAGCGATGTATAGTGGAAACTCTTCGTAAACCAACTAGTTTACTTAGAGAAAAACCACTCCCTTCCAAGTTTATCACTTGGTCGGATTTCAAGAGTCCTTAGACTCGCTCTATTGATTTCTTGAGTGATTACAAAGCTCTCCCGTGTACAAGAATGAATCCCACATTCTTGAACCACGCTCTACCTTTGCACTCACACCATCAATCTCACGCTATGCCTAAGATCTCTTGACTCACCACTTGTACGAATCCCACGCACAAGCACACTCTTTCTTCCTTACACACAATATGAAAATTCAGCTTACTTGTCTTACCATTATCCTAAACAAACAAGTATTTAAACTAAGGTAAGAGAGATCTCGTGTATATTATTTTCCATTCGATTAGGAAAACAATATACACTTGATCTTTTACAAATCTTTCCAAATAAATGATTGTATGCATACTCAAATATTCTAGGAATCACAATTATCTTCATCTTGATTTTAGCACTCTTTTGATGATCTTCTCCTAAAATAGAACACGCAACTGTCTTCAATTAAACGCACAAGATCTGTGCACTCCTTCCGTAAATAGATCGCTCAGCCAGCTGTTAATGTCAGTGACTTTGCCAAGTCGCCGACTCGACTTGCAAACATAGGGTCACTGACTCTGGAACCATCAAAACTCAATCTTCCATCTTCTAACAAATTCCCCCTTTTTGATGGTGACAAACAACCTGTTCTGATAAAAACTATCCAGCATACAAAAATAACAGAGTAGATAGAACAAATCACAAAAACCATAAAAAGTTCCCCCTAAGCTTAGTAACCGTATGATTTCAGTATTTTGATCCCCCTTATTAATCTATTCCCTCGGTTAATTCCCCCTTTTGGCATCATCAAAAAGATTGCTAAAACAAGACAAGAAAAACAGAGGCAAATATAGAAACTTAAAGCATAATATCAAAACATTCATAGAGAGTCATCCACCATAGCAAAATAAAAGTACGATGCAAACACACACAATCCAGAAATACGTTACAACCAAATTGAACTAAAAGTTTTTTAAAGTGGAGGAATAATGTGGCAAGGAAAGAAGAGGGATAGAGAAGGTCATGAGTGTACGACAATCACTGACATCAGGCTCCAAAGTCATTGAGCCTCTCATCTATTGCATCCAATTTTGACAGTGCACTGCCAACCATATTCTGCAGCTTTTCCATCATCCCCTTCAAAATCATGTTCTACTCCCTAATTTCCTTTAGCTCATCATTAGTCGGAGCAGATTTTGGTCCTTCTTCTTGATTTCCCTTGTCACTGACCTCAGATGTCTTTATTATCCACTGACCATCAACCCAGTTCCAGCCAAACTTTTTGATCATCTCCTTGTTGAGAACTCTAGTGTTGAGGACATCAACACGACTTTCCACATAGACCTTATGCTCATACATCATCAGAGCAATCAGCATTCCATAGGGAAGAGCATGCTTGGCAGTTTCAAGCACATGCTTCATGTGAAGCATCATCAGACGTGGCATGTTAATCTTCTTCCCTCGGATGATCTTGTCCATGACCAGCAGATCTTGAATAGAAGCAGTATTCCTCTTGAGCTCCCTTGGCAACAGGTTGTTGATGAGGTAATTGAACATTACCTTCTTCTCTATTCCCATCTTTTTGACCAGTTAAGGGCTTGTGAAATTATCATCACTGTCAGTGACAGTTTTGATGATCTCACGATCATGAACACATTTAGGCCAACCTCCTTTGTAGTACTTAGCAAAACCTTCATGAGGAATCTCCAGAATGTCACTGACATCCTTGCTTGTAAAGGAATACGTCTTCTTATCTATGGTGTACCTACCTATGGTCATGTTCCTTGTATCTTCAATAAACAGAGTTTCATAAAATATCTTAACCATTAATGGATTGTACTCATGTTCCCCTTGGATTAACTTATCCCACTTCTGCTTTTTCAACTAGTCAAGGACCTTTGTCAGTTTGAACTCCTTCATGAAATTCTCATCCCACAACAGATCTTTAGTGAAATCCCTAGACGACATATCAGTGCTCACACTTGTTTTCTTGCTCTTTTTACTAGACCCAACATCAGACTTAGGAGATCTTCCTCTTTTCTTCCTAGTAACTTTATCAGAGAAGGAAGAGTCACCACCCTCTGAGGTAGCCTCAGGGGTTTCCAACCCCTTGCCCTTTTTGTCTTTAAGAGCCATTGCCGAGGCTCTAGCGCTAGTAGATCTAGTTATAGGGCGAAAAGTAGGAGGCATTTCTATCTCATCATCTTTGAGCAACTCAGAGTCATCTCCAAAGAGGTCTTTTTCCAGATTTTTCTTAACAGACTCACCATAAATGGGTTTCTTAGAAACCAAGATGGGATCAGAGGGAGTACCTTCTTCAGAGTTGTCTGTTGATTCCTTTCGAGAGGGATCCTTGTCAGCCACCTTGTCAGCATTCTCAATATCAGCATCAACGTCAATGACTTTAGAGGAGTCATTGACATCCTTTGCTTGAGGAGATAGTCGTTGGTTCTCCTTTTTAGCAGCCTCTTCTTCTTTCTCTTCTCCAAACGACCCAACTACATTCTCTATTTCCTCAAATTCCATCGACCCCATAATCGGAGTCTTCGCTCTCTCTTCCTCTACAATCTCTGGGTTTGGGGATTTGGGTAAAGAGGATTCACCAGTTTCTGGAAAAACCATTGGTTGCGCCGCTTGGCGCGTTTTTCCAGACTCTGGTGAAGCGTTTAGGGTTTCGTTTTCGATTTGAGGAAGAAGATTTTGGGGTTTTTCAGTGGTGACGGGAGATGAGGGTGTTGATTTTGGAGGAAAGGGGTTCGGATTTTGGTTTTGTGGAGGAATTAGGGTTTGGGATTGAGGTTCCATGGCGGTTGGAGGGACAATGGAGGAAGACGATTCTCCGGATGAGAGGGCTCGAAGAAAATCATCGCCGAAAAGTGCAAGAATCTTCTTCTTTGCCGATTCAGGGCTATCGATTTTGGTTTGTGGAGAGGCAGGAAGACCGGAGTTGGATGGAGACGCCATTGGAGAAAGATGAAGGCTTGAGGTTTTTTGGGTTCGAGAGAGAGAGAGTAGAAGTTGAGAGAGAGAAAACAGATTGAGAAGAGTGTACCTTTAATCTTGACAGTTGAGGCATAATAAAGGAATCCACTTCCATCATTAAGGAAATTGTCAAATCACACGATCTTCTCTTTCCTCTATTTTTCAAATCCACTTTCCAATTTCAAAAGATACTGTTAAGCCATGATCTTTTTCTCGCGCCAGAAATTGCAGTCACTGACCTTGAGCACGTCGGCGACTTCTACCACAAAACTGCTTCTTTCGTATATCCGTGACTTTTGTCCACTCATGACTTACTCTTTTAAGAACTTACTTGGTAATGGGTTTGCACAGGGAGTGCCAAAGAGAAACAAGTAAAACTTTATTTTTGAGGATTTGTCGATCATGATGATAAGTCTCCGTTTTATAAAGAAATTCAAAAAATGGGCTCATAGAGACTCTCAAAACATGATAGTTCAGGGACAAGCATTAGAACCAACCATCATTTGGGCTTGTAATGAGGGTTAGGATCATCAGGTTGATTCTTTTGGGCTAAAACAAAGAGCTCAAAAAAGGTTGCACACATACTGAATGTAATGAAAGTCATCGACAATCTAATGCATGGGGTTTCCTAAACATGATGTCTATCAAGTATGTTCAAGAATTACACCATAAAAGCATGATTTCAAAACATATGCATAGCAATCAATTCTAGCCAATCATCGAGGGAATTTATGTAGGGAAATAGATCATTGAAGAGAGATCATACCTAATTCCATGCAGAGTTGTTCAAAGGGTTCACGATTCAAGGCCTTTGTGAAGATGTCTGCTCTTTGATCACTTGTTCTACAGAATTCCATAGTGACCATGCCTTTTTCAACACAATCTCAAAGAAAGTGGTGCCTTATCTCAATGTGTTTAGTCTTTGAATATTGCACTGGATTCTTTGAGATGTTGATTGCACTAGTGTTGTCACAGAGTATGGGCACTGACCCACATTTCACACCATAGTCACTGACTTGTTTATTGATCCATAAGAGTTGTGAGCAACATGTTGCAGCTGCAATATACTCTGCTTCCGCTGTTGATAGAGCCACTGAATTTTGCTTTCTAGATCCCCATGACACAAGACAAGGCCCAAGAAATTGAGCCATTCCTGAAGTGCTTTTTCTATCAACACGATTTCTGGCAAAATCAGTATCTGTGTAGCCGATAAGCTCAAAATCAAATCCTCTTGGATACCATAAACACAGATTGTCAGTCCCCTTAAGATAGCGAATGATTCTTTTAACAGCTTTCAAGTGGGACTCTCTTGGATCGGCTTGAAACCTAGCACATAGACAAACTCCAAACACAATATCCGGTCTGCTTGCAGTGAGATAGAGCAATGAGCCAATCATACAGTGATACATAGTAGCATTGACTTTTGGATCTTTGTCATCTTTTCCAAGTGAGGTAGTCGGCGACATGGGAGTATCAAACGGTTTAGCATTCTCTAGACCGAACTTCTTAACACATTCTCTAAGATACTTTTGTTGATGAACTCGTGTCCCATCCTCACTTTGAACAACTTGAAGTCCTAAAAAGAACTTGAGCTCATCGACCATACTCATTTCAAACTCACTAGACATGAGGTCAGCGAACTTCTTCACCAGCTTATCATCTGTTGAGCCAAAGATGATGTCATCGACATAGACCTGAACAACAAGTGTGTGACCTCTCTCCTTCAGCAAGAAAAGAGTCTTGTCTACTTCACCACGAACATAACCATGTTGAAATAAGAACTGAGACAACCGATCATACCAAGCACGCGGGGCTTGCTTCAATCCCTTGAGTGCTTTGCCCAGTTTGTAGACGTGATCCGGGTGGGTGACATCTTCAAAACCCGGAGTCTGTTCAACATACACTTCTTCTTTTAAATATCCATTCAAGAATGCAGTCTTGACATCCATTTGTTGTAGCTTGAATCCATGATGAGCAGAATAGGCAATGAGCAATCGAATAGCCTCAAGACGAGCTACTGGAGCAAATGTCTCATCATAGTCAATGCTCTCATGTTGATTGTATCCCTTAACTACCAGCCTAGCTTTATTTCTGACCACATTTCCTTCATTATCCAGCTTATTTCTGAACACCCATCGTGTTCCAATCACTGATTTGTCTTTCGGCCTTGGAACCAAATGCCACACCTTATTCCTTTCAAACTGATGAAGTTCCTCTTGCATGGCACTGACCCAATCCGAATCTTTCAATGCTTGTTCAACATGTTTAGGCTCCAATAGTGAGATGAAAGCATTGAAAGCAAAGAAATTGTTCAGAGAAGATCTGGTTTGCACACCCTTTGAGAAATCAGAGAGGATGTTAGTGACAGGATGAGCACTTTTCTGTTGATAGTTTCTGATCTGTATCTCAGTCAGGTTGCCGACTTGAGGCGTCTTCTCCAAATCTTCTACTGAGTTCTCCACACTTGAGTTTCTTTCAGGAATTTTCTCATTATCAGACTCACTGTCGCTTGAGTTTTGACTTTGACTCCTTCCCCCTATATTGTCCGAGTCGGTGACTTCAGTATTGTCACTGACTGTTGATTCTTTTGTAGAAACTGGAAGAGAGTCGTCTTGAACCAGATTGTATCCTTGATCACCATCATCAAGATCCTCAATCATCGATCCTCCCATAGTGTTCTCATCAAACACCACATGAACAGTTTCTTCAATCCTCCTTGTCCTTTTATTGAACACTTTGTAGGCTTTGCTATGAGGAGAATATCCTACAAAAGTGCCAACATCACTTCTTGGATCAAATTTTTCCAAACTGTCTTTGCCGTTGTTGTGAACATAGCATTTGCATCCAAAAGTGCGCAAGTGGGCGACCCTGGGCTTAATTCCTCTAAGCAATTCATATGGAGTTTTTCCAAGAACTGGACGAAGCATAGCTCTATTCATCACATAGCAAGATGCGTTTATGGCTTCACCCCAGAAATTCCTTGGAAGACCACTTGAAATGAGCATAGTCCGTGACATGTTTTCCAAGGCAGGATTTTTCCTCTAGACAACGCCATTCTGTTGAGGAGTTCTTGGTGCTGAGAAGTTGTGACCTATGCCATTTTTCTTGCAGAAGGACAGAAATTCAGAGTTGTCGAATTCTGTACCATGATCTGATCTGATTGATACAAGTGTAACTCCAAGCTTTTTCTGAATAACCTTTACCCATGCTTAAAACTCTTCAAATACCTGATCTTTAGAAGACAGAAAAATAGTCCAAGTATATCGCGAAAAATCATCAACAATGACAAAGATATAGCTATTTCCTCCACGACATTGGACTCGCATGGGACCACACAAATCAATATGAATGAGTTCTAAAGGTCTAGTGGTACTTACCTCATTTTTGGATTTGAAGGAAGACTTAACTTGCTTACCTCTCACACAAGTCTCACAAACTTCATGCTTGTTTGGAACAATCTTAGGTAATCCTCTGACCAATTCTTGCTTATGAAGTTTGTCAAGAAGTTGATAACTCGCATGACCAAATCTTTTGTGCCAGAGGTCGGCGACATCTGTAACTGTTCTAAGACACAGTTTTTCTTCAGGCTCAAAACAGGGGTCCACCTTATACAGATTGTTTTCACATACCCCTTTCAGAAGAATCTTGCCTGAACTAACTTCTTGTACCTGATAGCCATTCTTATCAAACACAACTTGATATTTTCCATTAGCACAGATTTGAGAGACACTCAATAACTTGAGCTAAGATTATCAACAAGATTCACATTGTCTATAGTTAGCTTATCTGAAAATCTTACCATACCTATACCAGAAATACCACCTTTACTATTGTTGCCGAAGGTAATCTTACCTCCCTTGTATTCTTGAAGTGAGAAGAAATCCCTGGGATCTCCCGACATATGAGTTGAGCATGCACTATCAATGAACCAAGGCTCCTGGTCACTCACTTCAAGTTGTATTGAAACAATTAGTTCTGACGAACCCAGAGTTGTTTGACTCCTCTGGGTTTGGCAACATAAACAGTCTTAGTACAACATTTGTCACAACTAGCACACACAGATCCTGGAGGACAGTCAGTGACAGTGGATCTGTCATGACTATCATTCAGGGTCTACGACCTTGCATTTTCATCATCTCTTGCCTTTTTGTGACAATCATGTTGATAGTGACCAGGCTTGCCACAATACCAACATGTCCTATGAGACTTTAGAGCAACATATTTGTTATAGCCCGGATAGATGGTTTGTTGTTGATGCGAGATTGAAAGTCGATTTGTGAAGGAGCCGAGTTCTGGACTTGTTTTTGCCATATGTTGTGCACCTTTTGATCAAGATACCACTGTTACTTCCCTTTGTCAGGCTCAACCGCCACATGCATAGAACAACTTGCATTATCACTACACATAGGGGTTTTGCCTTTAGATGCGAGGATAGCAGCCTTGGTATCCTGAGTATTGGGTGCACGAACAAAGCCAATTCCAGATCTGTCTACCTCTTTCACAAACTTCCTTTTGTAGTCATTTCTGACCTCTTGAGCCTTTTCAGCAACAAACTCATCCAACCATTTCTTTCTTTTAGTCTCATCTTCGATTTTAAAATTTTCTAACTCACTAGATAACTTAGCATTACCCAGTCTAAGCATGAGTCTTTCACCTTCTAGGTCAGTGACTTGTTTTTCTAAGTCATTGACTTGTTTTTGCAAGTTAGTGACTTGAATCTTTGATTCTGAGCATGACTCACAGGTTACTGACTTAGGAGATGAAATCTTTTCAAGCTCGATTGCTTTAGAGGACCAGTGTTTGTTATCATCGAAGAGATTGGAGATTATTTCTTCATTATCTTCCAACTTTTCTCTTAACTCAGTGACCTGAGTTCCAAGCTTTTCAATGATAGCAACCAACTGTTCTCTAGATTTTTTTGACAAAAGAGAAGAAAGTTCAGAATCATTTACCTCTTGGGAAGATTTATCTTCGATGGCCATGCAGCACTTTCCTATTGCTGGCGCTATCTCATCATCATCGGACATGTCCCAAGTTGCCATCATGCTTTTATCTGTTTCTCCACTTTTTCTTTTAGGATAGTGTTTGGCAAAATGTCCTTTTCCCTGACATTGATAACAAATTACATCCTTCATGTCCTTCCCTTCCTTGTTTGATTCAAGAGCCTTCGAGGGAGCCTTGTTACGATTCCATAGTCTCTTCATAGCCTTAGAAATGAGAGCCACATCCTCATCTACTCCATCAGTGTCATCGTCTCCCTGAGCCAAATCAAAGGCTCTTTCAACCTTGAGAGCAATGTTTTTTACTTTCTCTGATTCGAGTCTTTCAACTCTTCTTTGCTGAATGCCTCCATACATAGTGAGTTGACCAACAAGATCCTCCAAGGTCAGCGACTTGGTTTCTTTTTGAGTGAGAAGGGACGAAGTAATGCTGTCCCAACTTTTGTTCAATCCAGAGATCAACTTGTTGGTTTGCTTCCACTGAGGAAGCTTCTCTCCCAGAAATTCCAGTTGGTTGACAAGTGTCTGGAACCTCGAGCGGTAGTCACGGAGAGACTCACCCTTTCCTTGAAAAATATTTTCATACTCTCTTTCGAGACTTATGATCCTATCTTTCTTCACATTCTCATTTCCTTGATGAAGTCTTTTTAGAGCATCCCAAATTTCCTTTGCAGTCTTGTACCCGATGACCTTTTTGAGGTCACCGTCGGTGAGAGCATGATGAAGGACCTTTTTTGCTCTAGCATTCTTCTCAAGTTTCTTGAAATCAACATCATCGTACTCAACAGTGGTTTTTACTGTCTTTCCATCCTTTCCAAGAAAGGTTTCCGGACCTAATTCAATCACTTTCCACAACTGACCATCTAGAGAGCAGATGTGGGTTTTCATTTGTTCAACCCACCAATCGTACTCTCCAACTTTGAGAATTTGAGGCTTCCAGAAAGAATCATTCACAGAGGTGTTGGTGGACGTCATTTTCCTGCAGTAAAAGTACTAAAAACACAATCTAGAGCCTTGGCTCTGATACCAATTGTAGGATCGTTAGTACTGGGACGAGTCGGCGACTCCTACGAAGTCGTCGACTTTGAGTAATAATGCAGCGGAATAATCAAGCAGTAAAATAAACATTACCAATGGTCACTAACAAGCGATGTATAGTGGAAACTCTTCGTAGACCAACTAGTTTACTTAGAGAAAAACCACTCCCTTCCAAGTTTATCACTTGGTCGGATTTCAAGACTCCTTAGACTCGCTCTATTAATTTCTTGAGTGATTACAAAGCTCTCCCGTGTACAAGAATGAATCCCACACTCTTGAACCACGCTCTACCTTTGCACTCACACTCTCAATCTCACGCTATGCCTAAGATCTCTTGACTCACCACTTGTACGAATCCCACGCACAAGCACACTCTTTCTTTCTTACACACAATACGAAAATTCAGCTTACTTGTCTTACCATTAGCCTAAACAAACAAGTACTTAAACTAAGGTAAGAGAGATATCGTGTATATTATTTTCCATTCGATTAGGAAAACAATATACACTTGATCTTTTACAAATCTTTCCAAATAAACGATTGTATGCATACTCAAATTTTCTAGGAGAATCACAATTATCTTCATCTTCATTTTAGCACTCTTTTGATGATCTTCTCCTAAAATAGAACAAGCACCTGTCTTCAATTAAACGCACAAGATCTGTGCGCTCCTTCCGTAAATAGATCGCTCAGCCAATTGTTAATGTCAATGACTTTTCCAAGTCGCCGACTCGACTTGCAAACATAGGGTCACTGACTCTGGAACCATCAAAACTTAATCTTCCATCTTCTAACATCAAGACCGATCGAATAAAAGCATAAATTCAAACCTAGAAACCGAATGCCATATTTAGGAGTGATGATGTTCGCATTTTTAGTATAGTTTTTAGTAGGTTTTCTTTGTTTATTAGGTTTAGTTTTGATAAGTTTAGGTTTAGTTTTGTGTGTTTTTGGATGGTTTTGCATATTTTCATAGAAAGTATGGAAGCTACTCTATTTTGTGTATTTTGTAGGTTTTAGCAAAGAAAAGGTGCTATATGGAGCTGAATTTGGAGCGCTACAGTGAAAGACGGGGGAATACAAGTTTGAAGAAGTCAGAGTCCAGGTTTTACGAGATGAAGTGTGGAAGAAACCAAGCCTAGGTTCGTTAACGAGGCTGTGAAGGCTCGTTAACGAGGCCACGTGATAGAAATTTCGAGGGTTGACTTTGTAACTCACCGATCCTGTGCGGGAAATTCTTTCCGTATCGGTGGAGTATCTTTTTATAATTTTTAGGGTTATTATAATATGTATTTTAGGTATTTCTATCTTTCTAGATTTTCTTTCTATCTTTTTAGGATTTTATTTCTATCTTTTTAGGAAAGTTTTTATCTTCTAGCCTCATTAGTTTTTAGCTTTTTTAGTATAAATAGCCCTCTTGTTTAGCCTAGAAAAAGGAGATTATTAAGGGGGATCGACATAGAGAGAAAAGGAAGAGCCGAGAGAGCCAAGGAGAGGATCGGAGTCGAGTCGGAGGTCGGTGAACGAAAGTTACCGAGTTCGTTGATCGAGATTTTGGTTCGGTACTTTGCATATTGTCGGTTTCTTCTGATTTTCTGTAATACAATATTTTGTTATTAATTTAAGTAGTAATTTGTTTTCAATGATTTCTTGTTTCATAGTTATGATTAGTGAATAGTCTTCTTTTCTAGGATCGGGGTTAAGCCCGACATAGTTGAGCATGTTTGATAAGTGAGATTGTGTGTTGAATGCCTTTTATCTATCATCAAGATTGTTTGTTGTGTTTATACCGAGATGAAAGTTGAGGTAATTTGAGTTATTAACTTGATTGAAAGAGAAAGTTAGTAACTTGAAGGTTGATATTGTCTGAATACGAAAGTTTCAAGCTTTAGATCCAAAACAAACAATTAAGTGAATTAGGATGCGAAAGTAGGTTAAAATTTACTTGATAGTCAACGAAAGTTGATGACTCTATCTATTTAAAGGCATGATCTTATCTTCTTGCGAGTTTATATGCTTGGCTATGTTGTGGTGTCCCTAATCCTAGATCTTTGTTTTTATTTGAATTATCTTTAAGTGATATTCGTTGCTGAGTTACTTGGCTCGGTACTGAATTTATTTAGGTCGTTAGTTGAGTCTTTTTGTGTACGGTGGTTCGTTAACGACCCTGACAACGTCGTTAACGAGGCTGCTTGTGAGTGTTTTTGTTTGATTTTGTTTGCTTTTTAGTAGTCGATAAACGAACAACCTTGCTTCCTGTGGAACGATCCTGACTCTGCTATACTCAGCGGGGTCTTGACTTATAAATTTATTTGTTGTCAAGAAACCCAGGACAAAAAGCTCCATGCCATCTATTACGCCAGTAAGACGCTGGATGAGGCGCAGAGTAAGTATACCACAACAGAGAAGGAGTTCCTTGTCGTGGTATTTGCCTTTGAAAAATTCCGGTCCTACCTTGTTGGATCCAAAGTGATTGTTTATACTGACCATGAGGATGTTAGATACCTAATGGCTAAAAAGGATGCCAAACCTAGATTGCTTCGTTGGATGCTCTTACTGCAAGAATTTGACCATGAAATAAGAGACAAAAAGGGAGCAGAAAATCTAGTGGCGGATCACTTATCCAGATTGCCAGTAGGGCATATCACCGAGTTCAACAATGAGGTACCGATAAACGATTCCAGACCTGACGAACAGCTCCTGCTGAACGAGGTCGAACTCCACAAGTCCCTCGTCACCGACCCCTTCAGGGTCGTTAACGAGGTGCCGAGGCTGGAAGGCATAAATTACAAGGATAAACTTTCAGAATGGGTCGGCATGACAGTCAATCAGGTCGTTACTGAGCCACGGGAGGTCGTTACCAAGGATAAAATAATGACTCCAAGCTCATTAACGACCCATCCAGGTAAGATTTCTGAAACCGAACTAGCTCAAATCAATTCCATTCCTTCTCCTACTTCTACTTCTTCTTCCTCAATATCAATCCATGCTGTTAGAGGGTCAAAAGCCCCTTGGTTTGCGGATTTCGCTAACTATCTTGTAGGAGGCGTGATTCCCAAGGGCCTTACCCCACAAAAGAAGAAGAAATTTCTCCATGATGTAAAACAGTAGTATTGGGATGATCCCTACTTGTTTAAGCAAGGGAGCGATCACCTTTTTAGTCGTTGTGTTCCAGAAGAGGAGATCGAGAATGTGATTTGTCAATGTCACACACTTCCAACTGGAGGCCATGCAAAAGGATTCAAAACTACGGCGAAGATTCTTCAAAGTGGTCTCCATTGGCCAACCATGTTCAAGGATGTGCAAGCTTATGTGACAGCATGTGATGGATGTCAACGCTCCGGCAACATCACTTGGAGACATGAAAATCCACTAACCGGGATATTAGAGGTTGAGCTATTTGATGTATGGGGCATTGACTTCATGGGACCGTTTCCTGCATCAGGCCCCTACAAATACATCCTAGTTGCGGTAGACTATGTCTCCAAGCGGGTGGAAGTTGTTGCTACAAGGACTAACGACGCCAAGACTGTGGCTAAATTCATCAAGACTAACATTTTCCCCAGGTTCGGCGTTCCAAGGGTCCTTATCAGTGATGGTGGTTCTCATTTCATTGAACGGAGTTTTGAAGCACTTTTGGCTAAGTATGGGGTATCCCATCGGGTGGCAACACCCTATCATCCCCAAGCTAGTGGCCAGGTTGAAGTTTCAAACAGGCAAATAAAGAGCATATTGGAGAAGACAGTCTCCCGTTCTAGGAAGGATTGGTCCTCCAAATTGGATGACGCTCTGTGGGCATATCGGACAGCATACAAGACACCTCTACGCACCACTCCTTATAATCTAGTGTATGGCAAGGCATGTCATTTAGCGGTTGAGATGGAGCATAAAGCATTATGGGCTCTAAAGGAGCTCAACATGAACCTCGACGCGGCGGGAGCAAAAAGATTCATGGACTTGCAAGCATTAGAAGAACTGAGGTTGAAGGCGTATGAAAATGCTGAAATTTACAAGGAGCGCACTAAAAGGTGGCATGATCAGAAATTAGTGCCCAAAACTTATTACGTCGGCGACAAGGTACTTCTTTTCAACTCTAGACTCTGATTATTCCCAGGGAAGCTCAGGACACGATGGAGTGGGCCATTCGTGGTTCATCACATTTATCCTCATGGAGCGGTAGAGTTGATCGATAATCGAGGCGTAATCTTCAAAGTTAATGGGCACCGACTGAAGATGTTCCATGAGCAAACCGACCCGGGCGAAGAGATCAGAGTTACCATGGCTCTCACATCATCGGACTAGTCAAAAGAGTACGTCGGGCAAACGACGTTAAAAATAGCGCTTACGGGAGGCAACCCGCTTTTTAGTATAGAATTAGATTTTTTTTTATTATTATTTTTTATTCTTTTCTTTTTAGACTTTTTTCTTAGCTTTCTTTTGAGTTCTTTTTAGTAGTTTTTAGGATAGAAATTAGGATTAAATGTTGAGCTAACAAGACGCAGGTGAAGGGATCGAAAAATCACTTCAAGAGGCTACGGTGGCTCGTTAACGACCCACCCAGGGTCGTTAACGACCCGGTCTGAACGACCCGATTCGGCAAAACGGGGTAGGTAAGTTTTTTTAACCTAGTCTATCTTTTTACTACCCTAGCCGCCGGCCCCCTCTACCCCTTCCTATCCTTTCCCTCTCCTATATAACCCTCTTACCCCTTCCAAAAATCCACCGTCAAATCCTCCCAAATCCAACCTTCTCAAAAACTCAACCAAAAACCTTGAAGACCCCCTCCCATCGATCGGAATCCCGCGCCAACCATCACCGAGTAATCGTCGTTACCGAAGCCCGGAAACCCTTCCTCCCACCGACGAAGATCCGAGTTCTCGTTAACCCGCTTTCACCGAGCTCGTTAATCACCCAACTTCCGACCCCTTGTTCTTCGATTTCTCGATTCTCCGGTATGTTTTCTAAACCCTAACTCGAAATTGCATGATTTATGGTTTTTAGGGTAAAAATTCCATGCCTAGAATTGAGTTCATATAGAGGATAGAAAGTGTGATTTTGCTTCGTAATTCTAGATCTAGAGAAGGATATTCAGGTTAGATATCTCATTGAGAAAAGTTGATTGTGAAAAGCATGAATTTTTCATGTTCTAGTATCAAGCTACAAACTTAGCATGTCAAAATTTCGGGTAAATGTAGCATGAGCGGGATGGTTAATCGAGCAAGTATGGGGTTTGTATTTCCGATTGTGTGCCTAATTGAAGGAGTGTAGAGGATTGCATGCTTGATTTTGGCTTGATTTTTTTTAAGATAGATTAAAACTCGGAATCCTGCTATTTTGTTCTCGGAGGCTCGTTAACGACCCACCCAGGCTCGTTAACGACCCTGCATGGCCTCAAAGATCAATCCAGTCCAGATTCGTAAACGACCCAATTGGGTAGTTAACGAATAATTCCGAGGGTATTTCGAGACCAAGTATGGGGTCTCTTGCCTATCTATTTTGAGTAGATCTTATCTTGGAAAAGTTTTTGATTATTTTGTAGATCTCATGGCAAGCTCAAGCAGACCCGCTACCCGAGCTCAGAAGAAGAGAAGGAACCAGAGGTCCCCATCTCCACCTCGCATGGACAACGTGATTTTGAGTACTCAAGGCCAAGTGCATCGATACCTTGCCATTCTAGAGAAGGACCACAACACCCGTTTGTTCTCGAAGTCCAGTGCTATAAACACGGGGATCTACACGGACGTCAAGGAGGCCTTCCTTATCCTTGGTGCATCCCATCTCCTGAAGAAGGAGAATTTACCACACTTTCCGGCCTTCACATCCGAGTTTTTGGCCACTCTAGAGACTAGCTTCCCGTCGAAGACTTCGGCGGGACGAATCCGGTTTCGGCTCGGTAATGTGAGCCGTGAGTTCACCATGGCAGAGTTCAACGCAATCCTAGAGCTTCCAAATCCGTCTAGAGACTACAGCTTGAAAGACTACAGGGTGACTAGACATGGAGCTACATCACAGGGGAAGAAAAATCCTCCAAAACGGCATTATCTGGGGCAAGCATCATCAACCCCATCTTCAGGATCATTCTCCGAGTCCTAGCCGCTATGTTTTGGCCAAAGAGAGAGTTGAACAGGCCAACGAGGACGGAAGTTGCTTGTCTCCGCACCATCCTTTTCGAGGAGCCCGACCCCTTGAATTTGGGGTATGAATGGCTCTACTACGTCGAGAAATCAACCAAGTCCAAGGAAGTTTGGTGTGGCAACTTGGTTAGCCTTTTGGATAAAAACCTCGGCATTGACCTTACTCGGTACACACCGGCTCACGCTCAACTCCTCAACAAAAGCTATTGGTATAGCTCTGGTATTTTTATTCAAGCCGAGGGAGGATTCAAAGTAAAAGTGCAAGACCGCTTCGTTAGGCCCACCCTCGACAAGTTGGAGCTACTCTACGTACCAAATTTGTACAAGGCGTGGACGGGGCATGCTTACCCGTTAGAGCCCAAGCCGGAGGATGAGCTATCACTACTGCCGTGTGAGACAAGATTTGAGCGAGAAGGCGAAAAAATGGATGAAGATGAAGATGAAGATGAGGATACCGAGGTAGTTGGCGATGACACTGAAGAAGCCGATACCGAGGGAGGTACTGAGGAGCTTAACCTCGAGGATGAAGACCTCGACACGGATGTTTTGGGCATCAACATCCTCGTTGACGAGCTTACCAGGCTCGTTAACGACCATTTCCAGCCTCCTTCCTATACTTCTAACGAGGCACCCAACTTCGTTAACGAGGCCCCGAGGACCACTACCGACCCACCGCCAGCTCCTACCGACCCTCATTCCTATGGACTCATGCCATACAACCCGGTGTTGTACCAAGACCATTTCCAGCCTCACTATCCACCACCTCCTCAGCCCGAGTACACAGGATCGAGTATGCCACCACCATGGGCCGAGGATCTTTCTGCTCAGATGCAACAACTTCACCTCCAACAGGACCATATTCATCGGAGGATGGACAAATGGGAGACCGTCTATTCTGCTCGCATGTCGATAGAGGATGAGAGGCATCGTCGGAGAGAGGCGGATGACGCTGAGCGTTGGAGGACGATGTATGACTTCATGGGTACCTTTGAGCATTACTTTCCTCCACCAAACCAATGATTCAGCCTGAAGATGCAGTTTTTCCTTGTTTTCCACTTTTGAAACTTTGTAAGTTTTTATGTTTTTTCTTTTTCTTATTTTTATTTTTATTTGTTTTCTTTCTATTTCTTTTCCTTCTTCTTAATTTTCTTACAGTGGGGACACTGTAATTTTAAGTATGGGGTGGGAGAAAGTGGAAAACTTGTTATCTTATGTGTCGTATTTGTTTTAAGTAGTTTCGGTCAATAAAAAATCAAAAATCAAAAAATTTAAAAAAAAAAATATCGTAAAAAGAGTTTTAGAATTGACAGATATCCCTTTCTTAGGTTCTATCATAGTAATTGCTAGCTTAATCATATAATTCCTTGTAAACATGTCTTTGAAAGTATAGCCGAAATTTTTAACTTGAAATTGTTTTTAGAAGAAGATAGCAATTTGATGAAATTGAGCACATATACTTTATAGCATAAGTGATGCAATCCAACAAAATCATTACCTAGTGAGGAATTTTGGCCTTGTAGGGAGAACATCAATAAATCCCTCTTCTTTTCTTGTGTGATTTACTCTCTATATGCACATTATCTATTGGAATTGTGATGGTTATCTATTTCTTGAGACCCGTATGGGATTTATAGTTCATTACTTGTGAGAATCATATGATGGAGAACTTATTTTTATAAGCCCTATTATTCCTTATCCACCTTTACATGATCCTTCTTTTGATAGCCAATTCTAGCCTGAAGCCTTTATTTTTAGCTCCACAAAAATTTCTCCTAGCCGAGATAAGCTTGACCCTATCCGGGGATTAGGACTTAGATTGGAGAGGTATTTTTGTTGAGTGTAAAGAAGGGATTAACATATAATGTTTGCTGTGATTGAGGGATTATTGGGAAGGGTAGATTGGAAGTCTCTTGTTTTACTTGTAATAAGAAAGATCTCTTGAAAAAAAATGCACAAAATAAAGCTATTTGTTGGAGATGAGGAGAAAAAAAATGATGGAAGAATATACGATGAAGCTCGTTAACGACTGTGAAGTGAGCTCGTTAACGAGGCAGCGAAGAGAAGAAAGAAGTTTGAAGTGCATATGTGTTTATGGATAATATTCAGAGATCCTTTTATTTCTTATGAGACTTTCTAGGATATGTTGGGTGAGTAAAGAGAGTGTGCATAATGAGAGAGTGTGTTTGGTATATGTTTTTATGTGAGTTTTTTTTTTGATATGTGTGAGTTTTAGGAGTCTTTTGATTCCCAGATATTATTAGCACCACATAACCAAAATATTTTCCACGCCCTATTTGTCTTTACCAAACCCCGTTACAACCCGACCGAATGGAAGCTTCTATGAAGTTTTTCATTGAGCCTAAGTTCTCTTGATGATTTTTGCTTGTTTTGACAAATCTTGGGTGGAGAGTATTGGTGATATAAGTTCCAATTTCTATGAGTTTTTGTGTATAAGATGAGTTGAGAGATTGAATTTATGAGCCTAAACACCTGAGAGTTGAGAGAAACACATTTTATCCCTCGTGAGGTTGGATTGTATTTTCTTATGTTTATTTGGTGCATATATGTGTGATGACGTTAAATATCCTTTGCTATATTTTTCTCATGTGTAGATGTTGCTTTTTAAAGGATGGCTATATCTTGACGAGTATGTTTGTTTGGTTTTGGTTATTGTTTAGTGATTGCTAGAGGACAAGCAAGTTCAAGTATGGGGTATTTTGATGTTCGCATTTTTAGTATAGTTTTTAGTAGGTTTTCTTTGTTTATTAGGTTTAGTTTTGATAAGTTTAGGTTTAGTTTTGTGTGTTTTTGGATGGTTTTGCATATTTTCATATAAAGTATGGAAGCTACTCTATTTTGTGTATTTTGTAGGTTTTAGCAAAGAAAAGGTGCTATATGGAGCTGAATTTGGAGAGCTACAATGAAAGACGGAGGAATACAAGTTTGAAGAAGTCAGAGTCCAGGTTTTACGAGATGAAGTGTGGAAGAAACCAAGCACAGGTTCATTAACGAGGCTGTGAAGGCTCGTTAACAAGGCCACGTGATAGAAATTTCGAGGGTTGACTTTGTAACTCACCGATCCTGTGCGGGAAATTCTTTCCGTATCGGTGGAGTATCTTTTTATAATTTTTAGGGTTATTATATTATGTATTTTAGGTATTTCTATCTTTCTAGATTTTCTTTCTATCTTTTTAGGATTTTATTTCTATCCTTTTAGGAAAGTTTTTATCTTCTAGCCTTATTAGTTTTTAGCTTTTTTAGTATAAATAGCCCTCTTGTTTAGCCTAGAAAAAGGAGATTTTTAAGGGGGATCGACATAGAGAGAAGAGGAAGAGCCGAGAGAGCCAAGGAGAGGATCGGAGTCGAGTCGGAGGTCGGTGAACGAAAGTTACCGAGTTCGTTGATCGAGATTTTGGTTCGGTACTTTGCATATTGTCGGTTTCTTCTGATTTTCTATAATACAATATTTTGTTATTAATTTAAGTAGTAATTTGTTTTCAATGATTTCTTGTTTCATAGTTATGATTAGTGAATAGTCTTCTTTTCTAGGATCGGGGTTAAGCCCGACATAGTTGAGCATGTTTGATAAGTGAGATTGTGTGTTGAATGCCTTTTATCTATTATCAAGATTGTTTGTTGTGTTTATACCGAGATGAAAGTTGAGGTAATTTGAGTTATTAACTTGA
The DNA here is from genome assembly GCA_964016875.1 of Fallopia convolvulus. NCBI lineage: Eukaryota > Viridiplantae > Streptophyta > Magnoliopsida > Caryophyllales > Polygonaceae > Fallopia > Fallopia convolvulus. The sequence goes on along the minus strand of OZ024726.1, from coordinate 23,576,774 downwards.
TTGAAAGAGAAAGTTAGTAACTTGAAGGTTGATATTGTTTGAATACGAAAGTTTCAAGCTTTAGATCCAAAACAAACAATTAAGTGAATTAGGATGCGAAAGTAGGTTAAAATTTACTTGATAGTCAACGAAAGTTGATGACTCTATCTATTTAAAGGCATGATCTTATCTTCTTGCGAGTTTATATGCTTGGCTATGTTGTGGTGTCCCTAATCCTAGATCTTTGTTTTTATTTGAATTATCTTTAAGTGATATTCGTTGCTGAGTTACTTGGCTCGGTACTGAATTTATTTAGGTCGTTAGTTGAGTCTTTTTGTGTACGGTGGTTCGTTAACGACCCTGACAACGTCGTTAACGAGGCTGCTTGTGAGTGTTTTTGTTTGATTTTGTTTGCTTTTTAGTAGTCGATAAACGAACAACCTTGCTTCCTGTGGAACGATCCTGACTCTGCTATACTCAGCGGGGTCTTGACTTATAAATTTATTTGTTGTCAAGAAACCCAGGACAAAAAGCTCCATGCCATCTATTACGCCAGTAAGACGCTGGATGAGGCGCAGAGTAAGTATACCACAACAGAGAAGGAGTTCCTTGTCGTGGTATTTGCCTTTGAAAAATTCCGGTCCTACCTTGTTGGATCCAAAGTGATTGTTTATACTGACCATGAGGCTGTTAGATACCTAATGGCTAAAAAGGATGCCAAACCTAGATTGCTTCGTTGGATGCTCTTACTGCAAGAATTTGACCATGAAATAAGAGACAAAAAGGGAGCAGAAAATCTAGTGGCGGATCACTTATCCAGATTGCCAGTAGGGCATATCACCGAGTTCAACAATGAGGTACCGATAAACGATTCCAGACCTGACGAACAGCTCCTGCTGAACGAGGTCGAACACCACAAGTCCCTCGTCACCGACCCCTTCAGGGTCGTTAACGAGGTGCCGAGGCTGGAAGGCATAAATTACAAGGATAAACTTTCAGAATGGGTCGGCATGGCAGTCAATCAGGTCGTTACTGAGCCACGGGAGGTCGTTACCAAGGATAAAATAATGACTCCAAGCTCATTAACGACCCATCCAGGTAAGATTTCTGAAACCGAACTAGCTCAAATGAAATCCATTCCTTCTCCTACTTCTACTTCTTCTTCCTCAATATCAATCCATGCTGTTAGAGGGTCAAAAGCCCCTTGGTTTGCGGATTTCGCTAACTATCTTGTAGGAGGCGTGATTCCCAAGGGCCTTACCCCACAAAAGAAGAAGAAATTTCTCCATGATGTAAAACAGTACTATTGGGATGATCCCTACTTGTTTAAGCAAGGGAGCGATCACCTTTTTAGTCGTTGTGTTCCAGAAGAGGAGATCGAGAATGTGATCCGTCAATGTCACACACTTCCAACTGGAGGCCATGCAAAAGGATTCAAAACTACGGCGAAGATTCTTCAAAGTGGTCTCCATTGGCCAACCATGTTCAAGGATGTGCAAGCTTATGTGACAGCATGTGATCGATGTCAACGCTCCGGCAACATCACTTGGAGACATGAAAATCCACTAACCGGGATATTAGAGGTTGAGCTATTTGATGGATGTGCAAGGTTAGTATTGGGACGAGTCGGCGACTCCTACGAAGTCGACAACTTTGAGTAATAATGCAACGGAATAATCAAGCAGTAAAATAAACGTTACCAATGGTCACTGACAAGCGATGTATAGTGGAAACTCTTCGTAAACCAACTTATTTACTTAGAGAAAAACCACTCCCTTCCCAGTTTATTGCTTGGTCGGATTTCAAGAGTTATTAGACTCGCTCTATTGATTTCTTGAGTGATTACAAAGCTCTCTCGTGTACAAGAATGAATCCCACACTCTTGAACCACGATCTACCTTTGCAATCACACTCTCAATCTCACGCTATGCCAAAGATCTCTTGACTCACCACTTGTACGAATCCCACGCACAAGCACACTCTTTCTTTCTTACACACAATATGAAAATTCAGCTTACTTGTCTTACCATTAGCATAAACAAACAAGTATTTAAACTAAGGTAAGAGAGATCTCGTGTATATTATTTTCCATTCGATTAGGAAAACAATATACACTTGATCTTTTACAAATCTTTCCAAATAAACGATTGTATGCATACTCAAATATTCTAGGAGAATCACAATTATCTTCATCTTGATTTTAGCACTCTTTTGATGATCTTCTCCTAAAATAGAACACGCAGCTATCATCAATTATACGCACAAGATCTGTGCGCTCCTTCCGTAAATAGATCGCTCAGCCAACTGTTAATGTCAGTGACTTTGCCAAGTCACCGACTCGACTTGCAAACATAGGGTCACTGACTCTGGAACCATTAAAACTTAATCTACCACCTTCTAACATCAAGACCGATCGAATAAAAGCATAAATTCAAACCTAGAAACCGAATGCCATATTTAGGAGTGACATTTACATGGACGTTTCATCGAACACTTGGCGTGCAATGTTAGATCTCTTAACAATTTTTAAACGTAAAAGGAGAAAAAACAGGTGAACTTTAAAGACATCTAGGCCTAAGAATGCGGATAGTATCAAGCCAATAAGCACATTCTGCGCTACAAAATCTAGACCGATCGAATAAGAACATAAATTCAAACCTAGAAACCGAATGCCACATTTAGGAATAACATTTACATTTAGATTTCATCGAACACATGGAGTGAATTCTTAGATCACAAGTCATTTTAAGGGAAAATGAGAAAAAACAAGTGAACTTTAAAGATATCTAGGCACAAGCATAAAGAATGAGGATAATATCAAGTCAATAAGCACGTTCTGCACTAAAAAATCAAACCGATCGAATAAAAGCATAAATTCGAACCAAGAAACCGAATGCCATATTTAGGAGTAACATTTACATGGACATTTCATTGAACACTTGGCGTGCAATGTTAGATCTTTTGTCAATATTTTAAAGGCAAAAGGAGAAAAAACAAGTGAACTTTAAAGACATCTAGGCATAAGCATAAAGAATGAGGGTAGTATGAAGCCAATAAGCACATTCTACAATTCAAAATCAAGACCGATCGAATAAGAGCATAAATTCGAACCTAGAAACCGAATGGCACATTTAGGAATAACATTTATATGGAGATTTCATCAAACACTTGTCGTGAATTGTTAGATCACAAGTCATTTTTAAGAAAAAATGAGAAAAAACAAGTGAACTTTAAAAATATCTAGGCATAAGCATAAAGAATAACGATAGTATCAACCCAATAAGCACGTTCTGCACTACAAAATCAAGATGAATCGAATAAAAGCATAAATTCAAACCTAGAAAATGAATGTCATATTTAGGAGTGACATTTACATGGATATTTCATCGAACACTTGTAGTGCAATGTTAGATCTCAAGTCAATTTTTTTAAGGCAAAAGGAGAAAAAACAAGTGAACTTTAAAGATATCTAGGCATAAGCATAAAGAATGAGGATAGTATCAAGTCAATAAGCACATTCTACACTACAAAATCAATACCGATCGAATAAGAGAATAAATTTGAACCTAGAAACCGAATGCCACATTTAGGAATAACATTTACATGAAGATTTCATCGAACACTTGGCGTGAATTGTTCGATAACAACTCATTTTAAGGCAAAATGAGAAAAAACAAGTGAACTTTAAAGACATCTAGGCATAAGCATAAGGAATGAGGATAGTATCAAGCCAATAAGCACATTCTGCACTACAAAATCAATACCGATCGAATAAAAGCATAAATTCGTACCAAGATACCGAATGCCATATTTAGGAGTGACATTTACATGGACATTTCATCGAACACTTGGCGTGCAATGTTAGATCTCTTGTCAATTTTTTAAAGGCAAAAGGAGAAAAAACAAGTGAACTTTAAAGACATCTAGGCATAAGCATAAAGAATGAGGATAGTATGAAGCCAATAAGCACATTCTGCACTACAAAATCAAGACCGATCGAATAAGAGCATAAATTCGAACCTAGAAACCGAATGACTCAATAAAAAAAACATTTACATGGAGATTTCATCAAACACTTGTCGTGAATTGTTAGATCACAGGACATTTTTAAGAAAAAATGAGAAAAAACAAGTGAACTTTAAAAATATCTAGACATAAGCATAAAGAATGACGATAGTATCAACCCAATAAGCACGTTCTGCACTACAAAATCAAGATGAATCGAATAAAAGCATAAATTCGAACCTAGAAAACGAATGTCATATTTAGGAGTGACATTTACATGGATATTTCATAGAACACTTGTAGTGCAATGTTAGATCTCAAGTCAATTTTTTTAAGGCAAAAGGAGAAAAAACAAGTGAACTCTAAAGACACCTAGGCATAAGCATAAAGAATGAGAATAGTATCACGCCAATAAGCACATTCTGCACTACAAAATCAAGACCGATCAAATAAGAGCATTAATTTTAACCTAGAAACCGAATGTCACATTTCGGAATAACATTTACATGGAGATTTCATCGAACACTTGGCGTGAATTGTTCGATCACAACTCGTTTTTAAGGCAAAATGAGAAAAAACAAGTGAACTTTAAAGACATCTAGGCATAAGCATAAAGATTAAGGATAGTATCAAGCCAATAAGCACATTCTGCACTACAAAATCAATACCGATCGAATAAAAGCATAAATTCGAACCTAGAAACCGAATGCCATATTTAGGAGTGACATTTACATGGACAATTCATCGAACACTTGGCACGCAATGTTAGATCTCAAGTCAATTTTTTAAAGGTAAAAGGAGAAAAAACAAGTACACTCTAAAGACATCTAGGCATAAGCATAAAGAATGAGGCTAGTATCACGCCAATAAGCACATTCTACACTACAAAATCAATACCGATCGAATAAGAGAATAAATTTAAACCTAGAAACCGAATGCCACATTTAGGAATAACATTTATATGGAGATTTCATCAAACACTTGTCGTGAATTGTTAGATCACAAGTCATTTTTAAGAAAAAATGAGAAAAAACAAGTGAACTTTAAAAATATCTAGGCATAAGCATAAAGAATGACGATAGTATCAACCCAATAAGCATGTTCTGCACTACAAAATCAAGATGAATCGAATAAAAGCATAAATTCAAACCTAGAAAACGAATGTCATATTTAGGAGTGACATTTACATGGATATTTCATAGAACACTTGTAGTGCAATATTAGAGCTCAAGTCAATTTTTTTAAGGCAAAAGGAGAAAAAACAAGTGAACTCTAAAGACACCTAGGCATAAGCATAAAGAATGAGGATAGTATCACGCCAATAAGCACATTCTGCACTACAAAATCAGGACCGATCAAATAAGAGCATAAATTTGAACCTAGAAACCGAATGTCACATTTAGGAATAACATTTACATGGAGATTTCATCGAACACTTGGCGTGAATTGTTCGATCACAACTCGTTTTTAAGGCAAAATGAGAAAAAACAAGTGAATTTTAAAGACATCTAGGCATAAGAATAAAGATTGAGGATAGTATCAAGCCAATAAGCACATTCTGCACTACAAAATCAATACCGATCGAATAAAAGCATAAATTCGAACCTAAAAACCGAATGCAATATTTAGGAGTGACATTTACATGGAAAATTCATCGAACACTTGGCACGCAATGTTAGATCTCAAGTCAATTTTTTAAAGGTAAAAGGAGAAAAAACAAGTGGACTCTAAAGACATCTAGGCATAAGCATAAAGAATGAGGGTAGTATCACGCCAATAAGCACATTCTACACTACAAAATCAATACCGATCGAATAACAGAATAAATTTAAACCTAGAAACCGAATGCCACATTTAGGAATAACATTTACATGAAGATTTCATCGAACACTTGGCGTGAACTGTTCGATAACAACTCATTTTAAGGCAAAATGAGAAAAAACAAGTGAACTTTAATGACATCTAGGCATAAGCATAAAGAATGAGGATAGTATCAAGCCAATAAGCACATTCTGCACTACAAAATCAATACCAATTGAATAAAAGCATAAATTCGTACCTACAAATCGAATGCCATATTTAGGAGTGACATTTACATGGACATTTCATCGAACACTTGGCGTGCAATGTTTGATCTCTTGTCAATTTTTTATAGGCAAAAGGAGAAAAAAACAAGTGAACTTTAAAGACATCTAGGCATAAGCATAAAGAATGAGGGTAGTATGAAGCCAATAAGCACATTCTGCACTTCAAAATCAAGACCGATCGAATAAGAGCATTAATTCGAACCTAGAAACCGAATGGCACATTTAGGAATAACATTTACATGGAGATTTCATCAAACACTTGTCGTGAATTATTAGATCACAAGTCATTTTTAAGAAAAAATGAGAAAAAACAAGTGAAGTTTAAAAATATCTTGGCATAAGCATAAAGAATGACGATAGTATCAACCTAATAAGCACGTTCTCTACTACAAAATCAAGATGAATCGAATAAAAGCATAAATTCAAACCTAGAAAATGAATGTCATATTTAGGAGTGACATTTACATGGACATTTCATCGAACACTTGTAGTGCAATGTTAGATCTCAATTCAATTTTTTTAAGGCAAAAGGAGAAAAAACAAGTGAACTCTAAAGACACCTAGGCATAAGCATAAAGCATGAGGATAGTATCACGCCAATAAGCACATTCTGCACTACAAAATCAAGACCGATCAAATAAGAGCATAAATTTGAACCTAGAAACCGAATGCCACATTTAGGAATAACATTTACATGGAGATTTCATCGAACACTTGGCGTGAATTGTTCGATCACAACTCGTTTTAAAGGCAAAATGAGAAAAAACAAGTGAACTTTAAAGACATCTAGGCATAAGCATAAAGAATGAGGATAGTATCAAGCCAATAAGCACATTCTGCACTACAAAATCAATACCGATCGAATAAAAGCATAAATTCAAACCTAGAAACCGAATGCCATATTTAGGAGTGACATTTACATGGACAATTCATTGAACACTTGGCACGCAATGTTAGATCTCAAGTCAATTTTTTAAAGCCAAAAGGAGAAAAAACAAGTGGACTCTAAAGACATCTAGGCATAAGCATAAAGAATGAGGGTAGTATCACGCCAATAAGCACATTCTACACTACAAAATCAATACCGATCGAATAAGAGAATAAATTTGAACCTAGAAACCGAATGCCACATTTAGGAATAACATTTACATGAAGATTTCATCGAACACTTGGCGTGAATTGTTCGATAACAACTCATTTTAAGGCAAAATGAGAAAAAACAAGTGAACTATAAAGACATCTAGGCATAAGCATAAGGAATGAGGATAGTATCAAGCCAATAAGCGCATTCTGCACTACAAAATCAATACCGATCGAATAAAAGGATAAATTCGTACCTAGAAACCGAATGCCATATTTAGGAGTGACATTTACATGGACATTTCATCGAACACTTGGCGTGCAATGTTAAATCTCTTGTCAATTTTTTAAAGGCAAAAGGAGAAAAAACAAGTGAACTTTAAAGACATTTAGGTATAAGCATAAAGAATGAGGGTAGTATGAAGCCAATAAGCACATTCTACAATTCAAAATCAAGACCGATCGAATAAGAGCATAAATTCGAACCTAGAAACCGAATGCCACCTTGAGGAATAGCATTTACATGCAAAGTTCATCAAACACTTGGCGTGAATTGTTAGATCACAAGTCATTTTTAAGTCAAACTGAGAAAAAACAAGTGAACTTTAAAGACATCTAGGCTTAAGCATAAAGAATGAGGATAGTATCAAGCCAATAAGCACATTCTACACTACAAAATCAATACCAATTGAATAAAAGCATAAATTCGTACCTATAAATCGAATGCCATATTTAGGAGTAACATTCACATGGACATTTCATCGAACACTTGGCGTGCAATGTTTGATCTCTTGTCAATTTTTGGTAGGCAAAAGGAGAAAAAAACAAGTGAACTTTAAAGACATCTAGGCACAAGCATAAAGAATGAGGATAGTATGAAGCCAATAAGCACATTCTGCACTACAAAATCAAGACCGATCGAATAAGAGCATAAATTCGAACCTAGAAACCGAATGGCACATTTAGGAATAACATTTACATGGAGATTTCATCAAACACTTGTCGTGAATTGTTACATCACAAGTCATTTTTAAGAAAAAATGAGAAAAAATAAGTGAACTTTAAAAATATCTAGGCATAAGCATAAAGAATGACGATAGTATCAACCCAATAAGCACGTTCTTCACTACAAAATAAAAATGAATCGAATAAAAGCATAAATTCGAACCTAGAAAACGAATGTCATATTTAGGAGTGACATTTACATGGATATTTCATCGAACACTTGTAGTGCAATGTTAGATTTCAAGTCAATTTTTTTAAGGCAAAAGGAGAAAAAACAAGTGAACTTTAAAGATATCTAGGCATAAGCATAAAGAATGAGGATAGTATCAAGCCAATAAGCACGTTCCGCACTACAAAATCAAGACCGATCGAATAAAAGCATAAATTCGAACCTTGAAACCGAATGCCATATTTAGGAGTGACATTAACATGGACATTTCATCGAACACTTGGCGTGCAATGTTAGATCTTTTGTCAATTTTTTAAAGGCAAAAGGAGAAAAAACAAGTGAACTTTAAAGACATCTAGGCATAAGCATAAGGAATGAGGATAGTATCAAGCCAATAAGCACATTCTGCACTACAAAATCAATACGGATCGAATAAAAGGATAAATTCGTACCTAGAAACCGAATGCCATATTTAGGAGTGACATTTACATGGACATTTCATCGAACACTTGGCGTGCAATGTTAGATCTCTTGTCAATTTTTTAAAGGCAAAAGGAGAAAAAACAAGTGAACTTTAAAGACATTTAGGTATAAGCATAAAGAATGAGGGTAGTATGAAGCCAATAAGCACATTCTACAATTCAAAATCAAGACCGATCGAATAAGAGCATAAATTCGAACCTAGAAACCGAATGCCACCTTGAGGAATAGCATTTACATGCAAAGTTCATCAAACACTTGGCGTGAATAGTTAGATCACAAGTCATTTTTAAGTCAAACTGAGAAAAAACAAGTGAACTTTAAAGACATCTAGGCTTAAGCATAAAGAATGAGGATAGTATCAAGCCAATAAGCACATTCTACACTACAAAATCAATACCAATTGAATAAAAGCATAAATTCGTACCTATAAATCGAATGCCATATTTAGGAGTAACATTCACATGGACATTTCATCGAACACTTGGCGTGCAATGTTTGATCTCTTGTCAATTTTTGGTAGGCAAAAGGAGAAAAAAACAAGTGAACTTTAAAGACATCTAGGCACAAGCATAAAGAATGAGGATAGTATGAAGCCAATAAGCACATTCTGCACTACAAAATCAAGACCGATCGAATAAGAGCATAAATTCGAACCTAGAAACCGAATGGCACATTTAGGAATAACATTTACATGGAGATTTCATCAAACACTTGTCGTGAATTGTTACATCACAAGTCATTTTTAAGAAAAAATGAGAAAAAATAAGTGAACTTTAAAAATATCTAGGCATAAGCATAAAGAATGACGATAGTATCAACCCAATAAGCACGTTCTTCACTACAAAATAAAAATGAATCGAATAAAAGCATAAATTCGAACCTAGAAAACGAATGTCATATTTAGGAGTGACATTTACATGGATATTTCATCGAACACTTGTAGTGCAATGTTAGATTTCAAGTCAATTTTTTTAAGGCAAAAGGAGAAAAAACAAGTGAACTTTAAAGATATCTAGGCATAAGCATAAAGAATGAGGATAGTATCAAGCCAATAAGCACGTTCCGCACTACAAAATCAAGACCGATCGAATAAAAGCATAAATTCGAACCTTGAAACCGAATGCCATATTTAGGAGTGACATTAACATGGACATTTCATCGAACACTTGGCGTGCAATGTTAGATCTTTTGTCAATTTTTTAAAGGCAAAAGGAGAAAAAACAAGTGAACTTTAAAGACATCTAGGCATAAGCATAAGGAATGAGGATAGTATCAAGCCAATAAGCACATTCTGCACTACAAAATCAATACGGATCGAATAAAAGGATAAATTCGTACCTAGAAACCGAATGCCATATTTAGGAGTGACATTTACATGGACATTTCATCGAACACTTGGCGTGCAATGTTAGATCTCTTGTCAATTTTTTAAAGGCAAAAGGAGAAAAAACAAGTGAACTTTAAAGACATTTAGGTATAAGCATAAAGAATGAGGGTAGTATGAAGCCAATAAGCACATTCTACAATTCAAAATCAAGACCGATCGAATAAGAGCATAAATTCGAACCTAGAAACCGAATGCCACCTTGAGGAATAGCATTTACATGCAAAGTTCATCAAACACTTGGCGTGAATAGTTAGATCACAAGTCATTTTTAAGTCAAACTGAGAAAAAACAAGTGAACTTTAAAGACATCTAGGCTTAAGCATAAAGAATGAGGATAGTATCAAGCCAATAAGCACATTCTACACTACAAAATCAATACCAATTGAATAAAAGCATAAATTCGTACCTATAAATCGAATGCCATATTTAGGAGTGACATTCACATGGACATTTCATCGAACACTTGGCGTGCAATGTTTGATCTCTTGTCAATTTTTGGTAGGCAAAAGGAGAAAAAAACAAGTGAACTTTAAAGACATCTAGGCACAAGCATAAAGAATGAGGATAGTATGAAGCCAATAAGCACATTCTGCACTACAAAATCAAGACCGATCGAATAAGAGCATAAATTCGAACCTAGAAACCGAATGGCACATTTAGGAATAACATTTACATGGAGATTTCATCAAACACTTGTCGTGAATTGTTACATCACAAGTCATTTTTAAGAAAAAATGAGAAAAAATAAGTGAACTTTAAAAATATCTAGGCATAAGCATAAAGAATGACGATAGTATCAACCCAATAAGCACGTTCTTCACTACAAAATCAAGATGAATCGAATAAAAGCATAAATTCAAACCTAGAAAATGAATGTCATATTTAGGAGTGACATTTACATGGACATTTCATCGAACACTTGTAGTGCAATGTTAGATCTCAATTCAATTTTTTTAAGGCAAAAGGAGAAAAAACAAGTGAACTCTAAAGACACCTAGGCATAAGCATAAAGCATGAGGATAGTATCACGCCAATAAGCACATTCTGCACTACAAAATCAAGACCGATCAAATAAGAGCATAAATTTGAACCTAGAAACCGAATGCCACATTTAGGAATAACATTTACATGGAGATTTCATCGAACACTTGGCGTGAATTGTTCGATCACAACTCGTTTTAAAGGCAAAATGAGAAAAAACAAGTGAACTTTAAAGACATCTAGGCATAAGCATAAAGAATGAGGATAGTATCAAGCCAATAAGCACATTCTGCACTACAAAATCAATACCGATCGAATAAAAGCATAAATTCAAACCTAGAAACCGAATGCCATATTTAGGAGTGACATTTACATGGACAATTCATTGAACACTTGGCACGCAATGTTAGATCTCAAGTCAATTTTTTAAAGCCAAAAGGAGAAAAAACAAGTGGACTCTAAAGACATCTAGGCATAAGCATAAAGAATGAGGGTAGTATCACGCCAATAAGCACATTCTACACTACAAAATCAATACCGATCGAATAAGAGAATAAATTTGAACCTAGAAACCGAATGCCACATTTAGGAATAACATTTACATGAAGATTTCATCGAACACTTGGCGTGAATTGTTCGATAACAACTCATTTTAAGGCAAAATGAGAAAAAACAAGTGAACTATAAAGACATCTAGGCATAAGCATAAGGAATGAGGATAGTATCAAGCCAATAAGCGCATTCTGCACTACAAAATCAATACCGATCGAATAAAAGGATAAATTCGTACCTAGAAACCGAATGCCATATTTAGGAGTGACATTTACATGGACATTTCATCGAACACTTGGCGTGCAATGTTAAATCTCTTGTCAATTTTTTAAAGGCAAAAGGAGAAAAAACAAGTGAACTTTAAAGACATTTAGGTATAAGCATAAAGAATGAGGGTAGTATGAAGCCAATAAGCACATTCTACAATTCAAAATCAAGACCGATCGAATAAGAGCATAAATTCGAACCTAGAAACCGAATGCCACCTTGAGGAATAGCATTTACATGCAAAGTTCATCAAACACTTGGCGTGAATTGTTAGATCACAAGTCATTTTTAAGTCAAACTGAGAAAAAACAAGTGAACTTTAAAGACATCTAGGCTTAAGCATAAAGAATGAGGATAGTATCAAGCCAATAAGCACATTCTACACTACAAAATCAATACCAATTGAATAAAAGCATAAATTCGTACCTATAAATCGAATGCCATATTTAGGAGTAACATTCACATGGACATTTCATCGAACACTTGGCGTGCAATGTTTGATCTCTTGTCAATTTTTGGTAGGCAAAAGGAGAAAAAAACAAGTGAACTTTAAAGACATCTAGGCACAAGCATAAAGAATGAGGATAGTATGAAGCCAATAAGCACATTCTGCACTACAAAATCAAGACCGATCGAATAAGAGCATAAATTCGAACCTAGAAACCGAATGGCACATTTAGGAATAACATTTACATGGAGATTTCATCAAACACTTGTCGTGAATTGTTACATCACAAGTCATTTTTAAGAAAAAATGAGAAAAAATAAGTGAACTTTAAAAATATCTAGGCATAAGCATAAAGAATGACGATAGTATCAACCCAATAAGCACGTTCTTCACTACAAAATAAAAATGAATCGAATAAAAGCATAAATTCGAACCTAGAAAACGAATGTCATATTTAGGAGTGACATTTACATGGATATTTCATCGAACACTTGTAGTGCAATGTTAGATTTCAAGTCAATTTTTTTAAGGCAAAAGGAGAAAAAACAAGTGAACTTTAAAGATATCTAGGCATAAGCATAAAGAATGAGGATAGTATCAAGCCAATAAGCACGTTCCGCACTACAAAATCAAGACCGATCGAATAAAAGCATAAATTCGAACCTTGAAACCGAATGCCATATTTAGGAGTGACATTAACATGGACATTTCATCGAACACTTGGCGTGCAATGTTAGATCTTTTGTCAATTTTTTAAAGGCAAAAGGAGAAAAAACAAGTGAACTTTAAAGACATCTAGGCATAAGCATAAGGAATGAGGATAGTATCAAGCCAATAAGCACATTCTGCACTACAAAATCAATACGGATCGAATAAAAGGATAAATTCGTACCTAGAAACCGAATGCCATATTTAGGAGTGACATTTACATGGACATTTCATCGAACACTTGGCGTGCAATGTTAGATCTCTTGTCAATTTTTTAAAGGCAAAAGGAGAAAAAACAAGTGAACTTTAAAGACATTTAGGTATAAGCATAAAGAATGAGGGTAGTATGAAGCCAATAAGCACATTCTACAATTCAAAATCAAGACCGATCGAATAAGAGCATAAATTCGAACCTAGAAACCGAATGCCACCTTGAGGAATAGCATTTACATGCAAAGTTCATCAAACACTTGGCGTGAATAGTTAGATCACAAGTCATTTTTAAGTCAAACTGAGAAAAAACAAGTGAACTTTAAAGACATCTAGGCTTAAGCATAAAGAATGAGGATAGTATCAAGCCAATAAGCACATTCTACACTACAAAATCAATACCAATTGAATAAAAGCATAAATTCGTACCTATAAATCGAATGCCATATTTAGGAGTAACATTCACATGGACATTTCATCGAACACTTGGCGTGCAATGTTTGATCTCTTGTCAATTTTTGGTAGGCAAAAGGAGAAAAAAACAAGTGAACTTTAAAGACATCTAGGCACAAGCATAAAGAATGAGGATAGTATGAAGCCAATAAGCACATTCTGCACTACAAAATCAAGACCGATCGAATAAGAGCATAAATTCGAACCTAGAAACCGAATGGCACATTTAGGAATAACATTTACATGGAGATTTCATCAAACACTTGTCGTGAATTGTTACATCACAAGTCATTTTTAAGAAAAAATGAGAAAAAATAAGTGAACTTTAAAAATATCTAGGCATAAGCATAAAGAATGACGATAGTATCAACCCAATAAGCACGTTCTTCACTACAAAATAAAAATGAATCGAATAAAAGCATAAATTCAAACCTAGAAAACGAATGTCATATTTAGGAGTGACATTTACATGGATATTTCATCGAACACTTGTAGTGCAATGTTAGATTTCAAGTCAATTTTTTTAAGGCAAAAGGAGAAAAAACAAGTGAACTTTAAAGATATCTAGGCATAAGCATAAAGAATGAGGATAGTATCAAGCCAATAAGCACGTTCCGCACTACAAAATCAAGACCGATCGAATAAAAGCATAAATTCGAACCTTGAAACCGAATGCCATATTTAGGAGTGACATTAACATGGACATTTCATCGAACACTTGGCGTGCAATGTTAGATCTTTTGTCAATTTTTTAAAGGCAAAAGGAGAAAAAACAAGTGAACTTTAAAGACATCTAGGCATAAGCATAAGGAATGAGGATAGTATCAAGCCAATAAGCACATTCTGCACTACAAAATCAATACGGATCGAATAAAAGGATAAATTCGTACCTAGAAACCGAATGCCATATTTAGGAGTGACATTTACATGGACATTTCATCGAACACTTGGCGTGCAATGTTAGATCTCTTGTCAATTTTTTAAAGGCAAAAGGAGAAAAAACAAGTGAACTTTAAAGACATTTAGGTATAAGCATAAAGAATGAGGGTAGTATGAAGCCAATAAGCACATTCTACAATTCAAAATCAAGACCGATCGAATAAGAGCATAAATTCGAACCTAGAAACCGAATGCCACCTTGAGGAATAGCATTTACATGCAAAGTTCATCAAACACTTGGCGTGAATAGTTAGATCACAAGTCATTTTTAAGTCAAACTGAGAAAAAACAAGTGAACTTTAAAGACATCTAGGCTTAAGCATAAAGAATGAGGATAGTATCAAGCCAATAAGCACATTCTACACTACAAAATCAATACCAATTGAATAAAAGCATAAATTCGTACCTATAAATCGAATGCCATATTTAGGAGTGACATTCACATGGACATTTCATCGAACACTTGGCGTGCAATGTTTGATCTCTTGTCAATTTTTGGTAGGCAAAAGGAGAAAAAAACAAGTGAACTTTAAAGACATCTAGGCACAAGCATAAAGAATGAGGATAGTATGAAGCCAATAAGCACATTCTGCACTACAAAATCAAGACCGATCGAATAAGAGCATAAATTCGAACCTAGAAACCGAATGGCACATTTAGGAATAACATTTACATGGAGATTTCATCAAACACTTGTCGTGAATTGTTACATCACAAGTCATTTTTAAGAAAAAATGAGAAAAAATAAGTGAACTTTAAAAATATCTAGGCATAAGCATAAAGAATGACGATAGTATCAACCCAATAAGCACGTTCTTCACTACAAAATCAAGATGAATCGAATAAAAGCATAAATTCAAACCTAGAAAATGAATGTCATATTTAGGAGTGACATTTACATGGACATTTCATCGAACACTTGTAGTGCAATGTTAGATCTCAATTCAATTTTTTTAAGGCAAAAGGAGAAAAAACAAGTGAACTCTAAAGACACCTAGGCATAAGCATAAAGCATGAGGATAGTATCACGCCAATAAGCACATTCTGCACTACAAAATCAAGACCGATCAAATAAGAGCATAAATTTGAACCTAGAAACCGAATGCCACATTTAGGAATAACATTTACATGGAGATTTCATCGAACACTTGGCGTGAATTGTTCGATCACAACTCGTTTTAAAGGCAAAATGAGAAAAAACAAGTGAACTTTAAAGACATCTAGGCATAAGCATAAAGAATGAGGATAGTATCAAGCCAATAAGCACATTCTGCACTACAAAATCAATACCGATCGAATAAAAGCATAAATTCAAACCTAGAAACCGAATGCCATATTTAGGAGTGACATTTACATGGACAATTCATTGAACACTTGGCACGCAATGTTAGATCTCAAGTCAATTTTTTAAAGCCAAAAGGAGAAAAAACAAGTGGACTCTAAAGACATCTAGGCATAAGCATAAAGAATGAGGGTAGTATCACGCCAATAAGCACATTCTACACTACAAAATCAATACTGATCGAATAAGAGAATAAATTTGAACCTAGAAACCGAATGCCACATTTAGGAATAACATTTACATGAAGATTTCATCGAACACTTGGCGTGAATTGTTCAATAACAACTCATTTTAAGGCAAAATGAGAAAAAACAAGTGAACTATAAAGACATCTAGGCATAAGCATAAGGAATGAGGATAGTATCAAGCCAATAAGCACATTCTGCACTACAAAATCAATACCGATCGAATAAAAGGATAAATTCGTACCTAGAAACCGAATGCCATATTTAGGAGTGACATTTACATGGACATTTCATCGAACACTTGGCGTGCAATGTTAGATCTCTTGTCAATTTTTTAAAGGCAAAAGGAGAAAAAACAAGTGGACTCTAAAGACATCTAGGCATAAGCATAAAGAATGAGGGTAGTATCACGCCAATAAGCACATTCTACACTAAAAAAACAATATCAATCGAATAAGAGAATAAATTTGAACCTAGAAACCGAATGCCACATTTAGGAATAACATTTACATGAAGATTTCATCGAACACTTGGCTTGAATTGTTCGATAACAACTCATTTTAAGGCAAAATGAGAAAAAACAAGTGAACTTTAAAGACATCTAGGCATAAGCATAAGGAATGAGGATAGTATCAAGCCAATAAGCACATTCTGCACTACAAAATCAATACCGATCGAATAAAAGCATAAATTCGTACCTAGAAACCGAATGCCATATTTAGGAGTGACATTTACATGGACATTTCATCGAACACTTGACGTGCAATGTTAGATCTTTTGTCAATTTTTTAAAGGCAAAAGGAGAAAAAACAAGTGAACTGTAAAGACATCTAGGCATAAGCATAAGGAATGAGGATAGTATCAAGCCAATAAGCACATTCTGCACTACAAAATCAATACGGATCGAATAAAAGGATAAATTCGTACCTAGAAACCGAATGCCATATTTAGGAGTGACATTTACATGGACATTTCATCGAACACTTGGCGTGCAATGTTAGATCTCTTGTCAATTTTTTAAAGGCAAAAGGAGAAAAAACAAGTGAACTTTAAAGACATTTAGGTATAAGCATAAAGAATGAGGGTAGTATGAAGCCAATAAGCACATTCTACAATTCAAAATCAAGACCGATCGAATAAGAGCATAAATTCGAACCTAGAAACCGAATGCCACCTTGAGGAATAGCATTTACATGCAAAGTTCATCAAACACTTGGCGTGAATAGTTAGATCACAAGTCATTTTTAAGTCAAACTGAGAAAAAACAAGTGAACTTTAAAGACATCTAGGCTTAAGCATAAAGAATGAGGATAGTATCAAGCCAATAAGCACATTCTACACTACAAAATCAATACCAATTGAATAAAAGCATAAATTCGTACCTATAAATCGAATGCCATATTTAGGAGTGACATTCACATGGACATTTCATCGAACACTTGGCGTGCAATGTTTGATCTCTTGTCAATTTTTGGTAGGCAAAAGGAGAAAAAAACAAGTGAACTTTAAAGACATCTAGGCACAAGCATAAAGAATGAGGATAGTATGAAGCCAATAAGCACATTCTGCACTACAAAATCAAGACCGATCGAATAAGAGCATAAATTCGAACCTAGAAACCGAATGGCACATTTAGGAATAACATTTACATGGAGATTTCATCAAACACTTGTCGTGAATTGTTACATCACAAGTCATTTTTAAGAAAAAATGAGAAAAAATAAGTGAACTTTAAAAATATCTAGGCATAAGCATAAAGAATGACGATAGTATCAACCCAATAAGCACGTTCTTCACTACAAAATCAAGATGAATCGAATAAAAGCATAAATTCAAACCTAGAAAATGAATGTCATATTTAGGAGTGACATTTACATGGACATTTCATCGAACACTTGTAGTGCAATGTTAGATCTCAATTCAATTTTTTTAAGGCAAAAGGAGAAAAAACAAGTGAACTCTAAAGACACCTAGGCATAAGCATAAAGCATGAGGATAGTATCACGCCAATAAGCACATTCTGCACTACAAAATCAAGACCGATCAAATAAGAGCATAAATTTGAACCTAGAAACCGAATGCCACATTTAGGAATAACATTTACATGGAGATTTCATCGAACACTTGGCGTGAATTGTTCGATCACAACTCGTTTTAAAGGCAAAATGAGAAAAAACAAGTGAACTTTAAAGACATCTAGGCATAAGCATAAAGAATGAGGATAGTATCAAGCCAATAAGCACATTCTGCACTACAAAATCAATACCGATCGAATAAAAGCATAAATTCAAACCTAGAAACCGAATGCCATATTTAGGAGTGACATTTACATGGACAATTCATTGAACACTTGGCACGCAATGTTAGATCTCAAGTCAATTTTTTAAAGCCAAAAGGAGAAAAAACAAGTGGACTCTAAAGACATCTAGGCATAAGCATAAAGAATGAGGGTAGTATCACGCCAATAAGCACATTCTACACTACAAAATCAATACCGATCGAATAAGAGAATAAATTTGAACCTAGAAACCGAATGCCACATTTAGGAATAACATTTACATGAAGATTTCATCGAACACTTGGCGTGAATTGTTCAATAACAACTCATTTTAAGGCAAAATGAGAAAAAACAAGTGAACTATAAAGACATCTAGGCATAAGCATAAGGAATGAGGATAGTATCAAGCCAATAAGCACATTCTGCACTACAAAATCAATACCGATCGAATAAAAGGATAAATTCGTACCTAGAAACCGAATGCCATATTTAGGAGTGACATTTACATGGACATTTCATCGAACACTTGGCGTGCAATGTTAGATCTCTTGTCAATTTTTTAAAGGCAAAAGGAGAAAAAACAAGTGGACTCTAAAGACATCTAGGCATAAGCATAAAGAATGAGGGTAGTATCACGCCAATAAGCACATTCTACACTAAAAAAACAATATCAATCGAATAAGAGAATAAATTTGAACCTAGAAACCGAATGCCACATTTAGGAATAACATTTACATGAAGATTTCATCGAACACTTGGCTTGAATTGTTCGATAACAACTCATTTTAAGGCAAAATGAGAAAAAACAAGTGAACTTTAAAGACATCTAGGCATAAGCATAAGGAATGAGGATAGTATCAAGCCAATAAGCACATTCTGCACTACAAAATCAATACCGATCGAATAAAAGCATAAATTCGTACCTAGAAACCGAATGCCATATTTAGGAGTGACATTTACATGGACATTTCATCGAACACTTGACGTGCAATGTTAGATCTTTTGTCAATTTTTTAAAGGCAAAAGGAGAAAAAACAAGTGAACTGTAAAGACATCTAGGCATAAGCATAAGGAATGAGGATAGTATCAAGCCAATAAGCACATTCTGCACTACAAAATCAATACGGATCGAATAAAAGGATAAATTCGTACCTAGAAACCGAATGCCATATTTAGGAGTGACATTTACATGGACATTTCATCGAACACTTGGCGTGCAATGTTAGATCTCTTGTCAATTTTTTAAAGGCAAAAGGAGAAAAAACAAGTGAACTTTAAAGACATTTAGGTATAAGCATAAAGAATGAGGGTAGTATGAAGCCAATAAGCACATTCTACAATTCAAAATCAAGACCGATCGAATAAGAGCATAAATTCGAACCTAGAAACCGAATGCCACCTTGAGGAATAGCATTTACATGCAAAGTTCATCAAACACTTGGCGTGAATAGTTAGATCACAAGTCATTTTTAAGTCAAACTGAGAAAAAACAAGTGAACTTTAAAGACATCTAGGCTTAAGCATAAAGAATGAGGATAGTATCAAGCCAATAAGCACATTCTACACTACAAAATCAATACCAATTGAATAAAAGCATAAATTCGTACCTATAAATCGAATGCCATATTTAGGAGTGACATTCACATGGACATTTCATCGAACACTTGGCGTGCAATGTTTGATCTCTTGTCAATTTTTGGTAGGCAAAAGGAGAAAAAAACAAGTGAACTTTAAAGACATCTAGGCACAAGCATAAAGAATGAGGATAGTATGAAGCCAATAAGCACATTCTGCACTACAAAATCAAGACCGATCGAATAAGAGCATAAATTCGAACCTAGAAACCGAATGGCACATTTAGGAATAACATTTACATGGAGATTTCATCAAACACTTGTCGTGAATTGTTACATCACAAGTCATTTTTAAGAAAAAATGAGAAAAAATAAGTGAACTTTAAAAATATCTAGGCATAAGCATAAAGAATGACGATAGTATCAACCCAATAAGCACGTTCTTCACTACAAAATCAAGATGAATCGAATAAAAGCATAAATTCAAACCTAGAAAATGAATGTCATATTTAGGAGTGACATTTACATGGACATTTCATCGAACACTTGTAGTGCAATGTTAGATCTCAATTCAATTTTTTTAAGGCAAAAGGAGAAAAAACAAGTGAACTCTAAAGACACCTAGGCATAAGCATAAAGCATGAGGATAGTATCACGCCAATAAGCACATTCTGCACTACAAAATCAAGACCGATCAAATAAGAGCATAAATTTGAACCTAGAAACCGAATGCCACATTTAGGAATAACATTTACATGGAGATTTCATCGAACACTTGGCGTGAATTGTTCGATCACAACTCGTTTTAAAGGCAAAATGAGAAAAAACAAGTGAACTTTAAAGACATCTAGGCATAAGCATAAAGAATGAGGATAGTATCAAGCCAATAAGCACATTCTGCACTACAAAATCAATACCGATCGAATAAAAGCATAAATTCAAACCTAGAAACCGAATGCCATATTTAGGAGTGACATTTACATGGACAATTCATTGAACACTTGGCACGCAATGTTAGATCTCAAGTCAATTTTTTAAAGCCAAAAGGAGAAAAAACAAGTGGACTCTAAAGACATCTAGGCATAAGCATAAAGAATGAGGGTAGTATCACACCAATAAGCACATTCTACACTACAAAATCAATACCGATCGAATAAGAGAATAAATTTGAACCTAGAAACCGAATGCCACATTTAGGAATAACATTTACATGAAGATTTCATCGAACACTTGGCGTGAATTGTTCAATAACAACTCATTTTAAGGCAAAATGAGAAAAAACAAGTGAACTATAAAGACATCTAGGCATAAGCATAAGGAATGAGGATAGTATCAAGCCAATAAGCACATTCTGCACTACAAAATCAATACCGATCGAATAAAAGGATAAATTCGTACCTAGAAACCGAATGCCATATTTAGGAGTGACATTTACATGGACATTTCATCGAACACTTGGCGTGCAATGTTAGATCTCTTGTCAATTTTTTAAAGGCAAAAGGAGAAAAAACAAGTGGACTCTAAAGACATCTAGGCATAAGCATAAAGAATGAGGGTAGTATCACGCCAATAAGCACATTCTACACTAAAAAAACAATATCAATCGAATAAGAGAATAAATTTGAACCTAGAAACCGAATGCCACATTTAGGAATAACATTTACATGAAGATTTCATCGAACACTTGGCTTGAATTGTTCGATAACAACTCATTTTAAGGCAAAATGAGAAAAAACAAGTGAACTTTAAAGACATCTAGGCATAAGCATAAGGAATGAGGATAGTATCAAGCCAATAAGCACATTCTGCACTACAAAATCAATACCGATCGAATAAAAGCATAAATTCGTACCTAGAAACCGAATGCCATATTTAGGAGTGACATTTACATGGACATTTCATCGAACACTTGACGTGCAATGTTAGATCTTTTGTCAATTTTTTAAAGGCAAAAGGAGAAAAAACAAGTGAACTGTAAAGACATCTAGGCATAAGCATAAAGAATGAGGATAGTATAAAGCCAATAAGCACATTCTGCACTACAAAATCAAGACCGATCGAATAAGAGCATAAATTCGAACCTAAAAACCGAATGGCACATTTAGGAATAACATTTACATGGAGATTTCATCAAACACTTGTCGCGAATTGTTAGATCACAAGGCATTTTTAAGAAAAAATGAGAAAAAACAAGTGAACTTTAAAAATATCTAGGCATAAGCATAAAGAATGACGATAGTATCAACCCAATAAGCATGTTCTTCACTACAAAATCAAGATGAATCGAATAAAAGCATAAATTCGAACCTAGAAAACGAATGTCATATTTAGGAGTGATATTTACATGGATATTTCATCGAACACTTGTAGTGCACTATTAGATCTCAAGTCAGTTTTTTTAAGGCAAAAGAAGAAAAAACAAGTGAACTCTAAAGACACCTAGGCATAAGCATAAAGAATGAGGATAGTATCACGCCAATAAGCACATTCTGCACTACAAAATCAAGACCGATCAAATAAGAGCATAAATTTGAACCTAGAAACCGAATGTCACATTTAGGAATAACATTTACATGGAGATTTCATCGAACATTGGGCGTGAATTGTTCGATCACAACTCGTTTTAAGGCAAAATGAGAAAAAACAAGTGAACTTAAAAGACATCTAGGCATAAGCATAAAGATTGAGGATAGTATCAAGCCAATAAGCACATTCTGCACTACAAAATCAATACTGATCGAGTAAAAGCATAAATTCGAACCTAGAAACCGAATGCCATATTTAGGAGTGACATTTACATGGAGAATTCATCGAACACTTGGCGTGCAATGTTAGATCTTTTGTCAATTTTTTAAAGACAAAAGGAGAAAAAACAAGTGGACTCTAAAGACATCTAGGCATAAGCATAAAGAATGAGGGTAGTATCACGCCAATAAGCACATTCTACACTACAAAATCAATACCGATCGAATAAGAGAATAAATTTGAACCTAGAAACCGAATGCCACATTTAGCAATAACATTTACATGAGGATTTCATCGAACACTTGGCGTGAATTGTTCGATAACAACTCATTTTAAGGCAAAATGAGAAAAAACAAGTGAACTTTAAAGACATCTAGGCATAAGCAAAAAGAATGAGGATAGTATCAAGCCAATAAGCACATTCTGCACTACAAAATCAATACCAATTGAATAAAAGCATAAATTCGTACCGACAAATCGAATGCCATATTTAGGAGTGACATTTACATGGACATTTCATCGAACACTTGGCGTGCACTGCTAGATCTCTTGTCAATTTTTTAAAGGCAAAAGGAGAAAAAACAAGTGAACTTTAAAGACATCTAGGCATAAGCATAAAGAATGAGGGTAGTATGAAGCCAATAAGCACGTTATCTACTACAAAATCAAGATGAATCGAATAAAAGCATAAATTCAAACCTTGAAAATGAATGTCATATTTAGGAGTGACATTTACATGGACATTTCATCGAACACTTGTAGTGCAATGTTAGATCTCAAGTCAATTTTTTTAAGGCAAAAGGAGAAAAAACAAGTGAACTCTAAAAACACCTAGGCATAAGCATAAAGAATGAGGATAGTATCACGCCAATAAGCACATTCTGCACTACAAAATCAAGACCGATCAAATAAGAGCATAAATTTGAACCTAGAAACCGAATGCCACATTTAGGAATAACATTTACATGGAGATTTCATCGAACACTTGGCGTGAATTGTTCGATCACAACTCGTTTTTAAGGCAAAATGAGAAAAAACAAGTGAAATTTAAAGACATCTAGGCATAAGCATAAAGAATGAGGGTAGTATCAAGCCAATAAGCACATTCTACACCACAAAATCAAGACCGATCGAATAAGAGCATAAATACGAACCTAGAAACCGAATGCCACATTTAGGAGTGACATTTACATGGACATTTCGTCAAACACTTGGCGTGCAATGTTAGATCACAAGTCATTTTTTAAAGTCAAAAGGACAAAAAACAAGTGAACTTTAAAGACATCTAGGCATAAGCATAAAGAATGAAGATAGTATCGAGCCGATAAGCACGTTCTGCACTACAAAACCAAGACCGATCGAATAAAAACATCAATTTGAACCTAGAAACCGAATGCCATATTTAGGAGTGACATTTAAATGGACATTTCATCGAACACTTGTGCGTGCAATTTTAGATCTCTTGTCAATTTTTTAAAGGCAAAAGGAGAAAAAAACTAGTAAACTTCAAAGATATCTAGGCATAAGCATAAAGAATGAGGATAGTATCAAGCCGATAAGCATATTCTGCACTACAAAACCAAGACCGATCGAATAAAAGCATAAATTTGAACCTAGAAACCGAATGCCATTTTTAGGACTGATAGTTACATGGACATTTCATCGAACACTTGGGCGTGCAATGTTAGATCTCTTGTCAACTTTTTAAAGGCAAAAGAAGAAAAAACAAGTGAACTTTAAAGATATCTAGGTATAAGTATAGAGATTGAGGATAGTATCAAGCCAATAAGCACATTCTGCACTACAAAATCAAGACCGATCGAATAAGAGCATAAATTTGAACCTAGAAACTGAATGCCACATTTAGGAGTGACATTTACATGGACATTTCATCGAACACTTGGGCGTTCAATTTTAGATCTCTTGTCAATTTTTTAAAGGCAAAAGGAGAAAACAACAAGTGAACTTTAAAGATATCTAGGCATAAGCATAAATAATGAGGATAGGATCAAGCCAATAAGCACGTTCTGCACTGCAAAACCATGACTGATCGAATAAAAGCATAAATTCGTACCTAGAAATTGAATGCCACATTTAGGAATAACATTTACATTGACATTTCATCGAACACTTGGCGTGAAGTGTTAGATCACAAATCATTCTTAAGGCAAAATGAGAAAAAACAAGTGAACTTTAAAGATATCTAGGCTTAAGCATAAAGAATGAGGATAGTATCAAGCCAATAAGCACGTTCTGCACTACAAAACCAAGACCGATCGACTAAAAACATAAATTTGAACCTAGAAACCGAATGCCATATTTAGGAGTGACATTTACATGGACATTTCCTCAAACACTTGGGCGTGCAATTTTAGATCTCTTGTCAATTTCTTAAAGGCAAAAGGCGAAAAAAACAAGTGAACTTTAAAGATGTCTAGGCATAAGCATAAAGAATGAGGATAGTATCAAGCCGATAAGCACGTTTTGCACTACAAAATCAAGACCGATCGAATAAGAGCATAAATTCGAACCTAGAAACCGAATGCCACATTTAGAGTAACATTACATGGACGTGTCATCGAACACTTGGCGTGAAATGTTAGATCACAAGTCATTTTTAAGGCAAAATGAGAAAGAACAAGTGAACTTTAAAGATATCTAGGCATAAGCATAAAGAATGAGGATAGTATCAAGCCAATAAGCACATTATGCACCACAAAATCAAGACCGATCGAGTAAGAGCATAAATACGAACCTAGAAACCGAATGC
Source organism: Fallopia convolvulus (assembly GCA_964016875.1). Classification (NCBI taxonomy): domain Eukaryota; kingdom Viridiplantae; phylum Streptophyta; class Magnoliopsida; order Caryophyllales; family Polygonaceae; genus Fallopia; species Fallopia convolvulus. The sequence goes on along the minus strand of OZ024726.1, from coordinate 23,551,127 downwards.
CACATTTAGGAGTGACATTTACATGGACATTTCGTCAAACACTTGGAGTGCAATGTTAGATCACAAGTCATTTTTTAAAGACAAAAGGACAAAAAACAAGTGAACTTTAAAGACATCTAGGCATAAGCATAAAGAATGAGGATAGTATCGAGCCGATAAGCACGTTCGGCACTACAAAACCAAAACCGATCGAATAAAAACATAAATTTGAACCTTGAAACCGAATGCCATACTTAGGAGTGACATTTAAATGGACATTTTATCGAACACTTGGGCGTGCAATTTTAGATCTCTTGGCAATTTTTTAAAGGCAAAAGGAGAAAAATACAAGTGAACTTTAAAGATATCAAGGCATAAGCATAAAGAATGTGCATAGTATCAAGCCGATAAGCATGTTCTGCACTACAAAACCAAGACCGATCGAATAAAAGCATAAATTTGAACCTAGAAACAAAATTCCATATTTAGGACTGACTATAACATGGACATTTCATCGAACACTTGGGCGTGCAATGTTAGATCTCTTGTCAACTTTTTAATGGCAAAAGAAGAAAAAACAAGTGAACTTTAAAGATATCTAGGCATAAGTATAAAGATTGAGGATAGTATCAAGCCAATAAGCACATTCTGCACTACAAAATGAAGACCGATCGAATAAGAGCATAAATTTGAACCTAGAAACTGAATGCCACATTTAGGAGTGACATTTACATGGACATTTCATCGAACACTTGGGCGTTCAATTTTAGATCTCTTGTCAATTTTTTAAAGGCAAAAGGAGAAAACAAGAAGTGAACTTTAAAGATATCTAGGCATAAGCATAAAGAATGAGGATAGGATCAAGCCAATAAGCACGTTCTGCACTGCAAAACCATGACTGATCGAATAAAAGCATAAATTCGTACCTAGAAATTGAATGCCACATTTAGGAATAACATTTACATTGACATTTCATCGAACACTTGGCGTGAAGTGTTAGATCACAAATCATTCTTAAGGCAAAATGAGAAAAAACAAGTGAACTTTAAAGATATCTAGGCACAAGCATAAAGAATGAGTATCAAGCCAATAAGCACATTACGCACCACAAAATCAAGACCGATCGAGTAAGAGCATAAATACGAACCTAGAAACCGAATGCCACATTTCGGAGTGACATTTACATGGACATTTCGTCAAACACTTGGCGTGCAATGTTAGATCACAAGTCATTTTTTAAAGACAAAAGGACAAAAAACAAGTGAACTTTAAAGACATCTAGGCATAAGCATAAAGAATGAAGATAGTATCGAGCCGATAAGCACGTTCTGCACTACAAAACCAAGACCGATCGAATAAAAACATAAATTTGAACCTAGAAACCGAATGCCATATTTAGGAGTGACAATTAAATGGACATTTCATCGAACACTTGTGCGTGCAATTTTAGATCTCTTGGCAATTTTTTAAAGGCAAAAGGAGAAAAAAACTAGTGAACTTCAAAGATATCTAGGCATAAGCATAAAGAATGAGGATAGTATCAAGCCGATAAGCATATTCTGCACTACAAAACAAAGACCGATCGAATAAAAGCATAAATTTGAACCTAGAAACCGAATGCCATTTTTAGGACTGATAGTTACATGGACATTTCATCGAACACTTGGGCGTGCAATGTTAGATCTCTTGCCAACTTTTTAAAGGCAAAAGAAGAAAAAACAAGTGAACTTTAAAGATATCTAGGTATAAGTATAAAGATTGAGGATAGTATCAAGCCAATAAGCACATTCTGCACTACAAAATCAAGACCGATCGAATAAGAGCATAAATTTGAACCTAGAAACTGAATGCCACATTTAGGAGTGACATTTACATGGACATTTCATCGAACACTTGGGCGTTCAATTTTAGATCTCTTGTCAATTTTTTAAAGGCAAAAGGAGAAACAACAAGTGAACTTTAAAGATATCTAGGCATAAGCATAAAGAATGAGGATAGGATCAAGCCGATAAGCACGTTCTGCACTGCAAAACCATGACTGATCGAATAAAAGCATAAATTCGTACCTAGAAATTGAATGCCACATTTAGGAATAACATTTACATTGACATTTCATCGAACACTTGGCGTGAAGTGTTAGATCACAAATCATTCTTAAGGCAAAATGAGAAAAAACAAGTGAATTTTAAAGATATCTAGGCTTAAACATAAAGAATGAAGATAGTATCAAGCCAATAAGCACGTTCTGCACTACAAAACCAAGACCGATCGACTAAAAACATAAATTTGAACCTAGAAACCGAATGCCATATTTAGGAGTGACATTTACATGGACATTTCCTCAAACACTTGGGCGTGCAATTTTAGATCTCTTGTCAATTTCTTAAAGGCAAAAGGCGAAAAAAACAAGTGAACTTTAAAGATGTCTAGGCATAAGCATAAAGAATGAGGATAGTATCAAGCCAATAAGCACGTTTTGCACTACAAAATCAAGACCGATCAAATAAGAGCATAAATTCGAACCTAGAAACCGAATGCCACATTTAGAGTAACATTACATGGACGTGTCATCGAACACTTGGCGTGAAATGTTAGATCACAAGTCATTTTTTAGGCAAAATGAGAAAGAACAAGTAAACTTTAAAGATATCTAGGCATAAGCATAAAGAATGAGGATAGTATCAAGCCAATAAGCACATTATGCACCACAAAATCAAGACCGATCAAGTAAGAGCATAAATACGAACCTAGAAACCGAATGCCACATTTAGGAGTGACATTTACATGGACATTTCGTCAAACACTTGGAGTGCAATGTTAGATCACAAGTCATTTTTTAAAGACAAAAGGACAAAAAACAAGTGAACTTTAAAGACATCTAGGCATAAGCATAAAGAATGAGGATAGTATCGAGCCGATAAGCACGTTCGGCACTACAAAACCAAAACCGATCGAATAAAAACATAAATTTGAACCTTGAAACCGAATGCCATATTTAGGAGTGATATTTAAATGGACATTTTATCGAACACTTGGGCGTGCAATTTTAGATCTCTTGGCAATTTTTTAAAGGCAAAAGGAGAAAAATACAAGTGAACTATAAAGATATCTAGGCATAAGCATAAAGAATGAGGATAGTATCAAGCCGATAAGCATGCTCTGCACTACAAAACCAAGACCGATCGAATAAAAGCATAAATTTGAACCTAGAAATAAAATTCCATATTTAGGACTGACTATAACATGGACATTTCATCGAACACTTGGGCGTGCGATGTTAGATCTCTTGTCAACTTTTTAAAGGCAAAAGAAGAAAAAACAAGTGAACTTTAAAGATATCTAGGCATAAGTATAAAGATTGAGGATAGTATCAAGCCAATAAGCACATTCTGCACTACAAAATGAAGACCGATCGAATAAGAGCATAAATTTTAACCTAGAAACTGAATGCCACACTTAGGAGTGACATTTACATGGACATTTCATCGAACACTTGGGCGTTCAATTTTAGATCTCTTGTCAATTTTTTAAAGGCAAAAGGAGAAAAAAAAAAAGTGAACATTAAAGATATCTAGGCATAAGCATAAAGAATGAGGATAATATCAAGCCGAAAAGCACGTTCTGCACCAAAAAACCAAGACCGATCGAATAAAAGAATAAATTTGAACCTAGAAACCGAATGCCATATTTAGGAGTGACATTTATATGGACATTTCATCGAACACTTGGCGTGCAATGTTAGATCACTTGTCAATTTTTTAAAGGCAAAAGGAGAAAAAACAAGTGAACTTCAAAGAGATCTGGGCATAAGCATAAAGAATGAGGACAATATCAAGCCAATAAGCACATTCTACACTACAAAATCAAGACCGATCAAATAAGAGAATAAATTCGATATTAGAAATCGAATGCCACATTTAGAGTAACATTTACATGGACGTGTCATTGAACACTTGGCGTGAAATGTTAGATCACAAGTCATTTTTAAGGCAAAATGAGAAGGAACAAGTGAACTTTAAGGATATCTAGGCACAAGCATAAAGAATGAGTATCAAGCCAATAAGCACATTACGCACCACAAAATCAAGACCGATCGAGTAAGAGCATAAATACGAACCTAGAAACCGAATGCCACATTTAGGAGTAACATTTACATGGACATTTCGTCAAACACTTGGCGTGCAATGTTAGATCACAAGTCATTTTTTAAAGACAAAAGGACTAAAAACAAGTGAACTTTAAAGACATCTAGGCATAAGCATAAAGAATGAGGATAGTATCGAGCCGATAAGCACGTTCTGCACTACAAAACCAAGACCGATCGAATAAAAACATAAATTTGAACCTAGAAACCGAATGCCATATTTAGGAGTGACATTTAAATGGACATTTCATCGAACACTTGGGCGTGCAATTTTAGATCTCTTGTCAATTTTTTAAAGGCAAAAGGAGAAAAAAACTAGTGAACTTCAAAGATATCTAGGCATAAGCATAAAGAATGAGGATAGTATCAAGCCGATAAGCATATTCTGCACTACAAAACCAAGACCGATCGAATAAAAGCATAAATTTGAACCTAGAAACCGAATGCCATTTTTAGGACTGATAGTTACATGGACATTTCATCGAACACTTGGGCGTGCAATGTTAGATCTCTTGCCAACTTTTTAAAGGCAAAAGAAGAAAAAACAAGTGAACTTTAAAGATATCTAGGTATAAGTATAAAGATTGAGGATAGTATCAAGCCAATAAGCACATTCTGCACTACAAAATCAAGACCGATCGAATAAGAGCATAAATTTGAACCTAGAAACTGAATGCCACATTTAGGAGTGACATTTACATGGACATTTCATCGAACACTTGGGCGTTCAATTTTAGATCTCTTGTCAATTTTTTAAAGGCAAAAGGAGAAACAACAAGTGAACTTTAAAGATATCTAGGCATAAGCATAAAGAATGAGGATAGGATCAAGCCGATAAGCACGTTCTGCACTGCAAAACCATGACTGATCGAATAAAAGCATAAATTCGTACCTAGAAATTGAATGCCACATTTAGGAATAACATTTACATTGACATTTCATCGAACACTTGGCGTGAAGTGTTAGATCACAAATCATTCTTAAGGCAAAATGAGAAAAAACAAGTGAATTTTAAAGATATCTAGGCTTAAACATAAAGAATGAAGATAGTATCAAGCCAATAAGCACGTTCTGCACTACAAAACCAAGACCGATCGACTAAAAACATAAATTTGAACCTAGAAACCGAATGCCATATTTAGGAGTGACATTTACATGGACATTTCCTCAAACACTTGGGCGTGCAATTTTAGATCTCTTGTCAATTTCTTAAAGGCAAAAGGCGAAAAAAACAAGTGAACTTTAAAGATGTCTAGGCATAAGCATAAAGAATGAGGATAGTATCAAGCCAATAAGCACGTTTTGCACTACAAAATCAAGACCGATCAAATAAGAGCATAAATTCGAACCTAGAAACCGAATGCCACATTTAGAGTAACATTACATGGACGTGTCATCGAACACTTGGCGTGAAATGTTAGATCACAAGTCATTTTTTAGGCAAAATGAGAAAGAACAAGTAAACTTTAAAGATATCTAGGCATAAGCATAAAGAATGAGGATAGTATCAAGCCAATAAGCACATTATGCACCACAAAATCAAGACCGATCAAGTAAGAGCATAAATACGAACCTAGAAACCGAATGCCACATTTAGGAGTGACATTTACATGGACATTTCGTCAAACACTTGGAGTGCAATGTTAGATCACAAGTCATTTTTTAAAGACAAAAGGACAAAAAACAAGTGAACTTTAAAGACATCTAGGCATAAGCATAAAGAATGAGGATAGTATCGAGCCGATAAGCACGTTCGGCACTACAAAACCAAAACCGATCGAATAAAAACATAAATTTGAACCTTGAAACCGAATGCCATATTTAGGAGTGATATTTAAATGGACATTTTATCGAACACTTGGGCGTGCAATTTTAGATCTCTTGGCAATTTTTTAAAGGCAAAAGGAGAAAAATACAAGTGAACTATAAAGATATCTAGGCATAAGCATAAAGAATGAGGATAGTATCAAGCCGATAAGCATGCTCTGCACTACAAAACCAAGACCGATCGAATAAAAGCATAAATTTGAACCTAGAAATAAAATTCCATATTTAGGACTGACTATAACATGGACATTTCATCGAACACTTGGGCGTGCGATGTTAGATCTCTTGTCAACTTTTTAAAGGCAAAAGAAGAAAAAACAAGTGAACTTTAAAGATATCTAGGCATAAGTATAAAGATTGAGGATAGTATCAAGCCAATAAGCACATTCTGCACTACAAAATGAAGACCGATCGAATAAGAGCATAAATTTTAACCTAGAAACTGAATGCCACACTTAGGAGTGACATTTACATGGACATTTCATCGAACACTTGGGCGTTCAATTTTAGATCTCTTGTCAATTTTTTAAAGGCAAAAGGAGAAAAAAAAAAAGTGAACATTAAAGATATCTAGGCATAAGCATAAAGAATGAGGATAATATCAAGCCGAAAAGCACGTTCTGCACCAAAAAACCAAGACCGATCGAATAAAAGAATAAATTTGAACCTAGAAACCGAATGCCATATTTAGGAGTGACATTTATATGGACATTTCATCGAACACTTGGCGTGCAATGTTAGATCACTTGTCAATTTTTTAAAGGCAAAAGGAGAAAAAACAAGTGAACTTCAAAGAGATCTGGGCATAAGCATAAAGAATGAGGACAATATCAAGCCAATAAGCACATTCTACACTACAAAATCAAGACCGATCAAATAAGAGAATAAATTCGATATTAGAAATCGAATGCCACATTTAGAGTAACATTTACATGGACGTGTCATTGAACACTTGGCGTGAAATGTTAGATCACAAGTCATTTTTAAGGCAAAATGAGAAGGAACAAGTGAACTTTAAGGATATCTAGGCACAAGCATAAAGAATGAGTATCAAGCCAATAAGCACATTACGCACCACAAAATCAAGACCGATCGAGTAAGAGCATAAATACGAACCTAGAAACCGAATGCCACATTTAGGAGTAACATTTACATGGACATTTCGTCAAACACTTGGCGTGCAATGTTAGATCACAAGTCATTTTTTAAAGACAAAAGGACTAAAAACAAGTGAACTTTAAAGACATCTAGGCATAAGCATAAAGAATGAGGATAGTATCGAGCCGATAAGCACGTTCTGCACTACAAAACCAAGACCGATCGAATAAAAACATAAATTTGAACCTAGAAACCGAATGCCATATTTAGGAGTGACATTTAAATGGACATTTCATCGAACACTTGGGCGTGCAATTTTAGATCTCTTGTCAATTTTTTAAAGGCAAAAGGAGAAAAAAACTAGTGAACTTCAAAGATATCTAGGCATAAGCATAAAGAATGAGGATAGTATCAAGCCGATAAGCATGTTCTGCACTACAAAACCAAGACCGATCGAATAAAAGCATAAATTTGAACCTAGAAACCGAATGCCATTTTTAGGACTGATAGTTACATGGACATTTCATCGAACACTTGGGCGTGCAATGTTAGATCTCTTGCCAACTTTTTAAAGGCAAAAGAAGAAAAAACAAGTGAACTTTAAAGATATCTAGGTATAAGTATAAAGATTGAGGATAGTATCAAGCCAATAAGCACATTCTGCACTACAAAATCAAGATCGATCGAATAAGAGCATAAATTTGAACCTAGAAACTGAATGCCACATTTAGGAGTGACATTTACATGGACATTTCATCGAATACTTGCGCGTTCAATTTTAGATCTCTTGTCAATTTTTTAAAGGCAAAAGGAGAAAACAACAAGTGAACTTTAAAGATATCTAGGCATAAGCATAAAGAATGAGGATAGGATCAAGCCGATAAGCACGTTCTGCACTGCAAAACCATGACTGATCAAATAAAAGCATAAATTCGTACCTAGAAATTGAATGCCACATTTAGGAATAACATTTACGTGGACATTTCATCGAACACTTGGCGTGAAGTGTTAGATCACAAATCATTCTTATGGCAAAATGAGAAAAAACAAGTGAACATTAAAGATATCTAGGCATAAGCATAAAGAATGAGGATAGTATCAAGCAAATAAGCACGTTCTGCACTACAATATCAAGACCGATCGAATAAGACCATAAATTCGAACCTAGAAACCGAATGCCACATTTAGAGTAACATTTACATGGACGTGTCATCGAACACTCGGCGTGAAATGTTATATCACATGTCATTTTTAAGGCAAAATGAGAAAAAACAAGTGAACATTAAAGACATCTAGGCATGAGCATAAACAATGAGGATAGTATCAAGCGGATAAGCACGTTCTGCACTACAAAACCAAGACCGATCGAATAAAAACATAAATTTGAACCTAGAAACCGAATGCCATATTTAGGAGTGACATTTAAATGGACATTTCATCGAACACTTGGGCGTACAATTTTTGCAAGCCGATAAGCACGTTTTGCTTTACAAAATCATGACCGATCGAATAAGAGCATAAATTCGAACCTAGAAAACGAATGCCACATTTAGAGTAACATTTACATGGACGTGTCATCGAACACTTGGCGTGAAATGTTTGATCCAAGTCATTTTTAAGGCAAAATGAGAAAGAACAAGTGAACTTTAAAGATATCTAGGCATAAGTATAAAGATTGAGGATAGTATCAAGCCAATAAGCACATTCTGCACTACAAAATCAAGACCGATCGAATAAGAGCATAAATTTGAACCTAGAAACTGAATTGCACATTTAGGAGTGACATCTACATGGACATTTCATCGAACACTTGGGCGTTCAATTTTAGATCTCTTGTCAAATTTTTTAAAGGCAAAAGGCGAAAAAAACAAGTGAACTTTAAAGATGTCTAGGCATAAGCATAAAGAATGAGGATAGGATCAAGCCGATAAACACATTCTGCACTGCAAAACCAAGACCGATCGAATAAAAACATAAATTTGAACCTAGAAACCGAATGCCATATTTAGGAGTGACATTTATATGGACATTTCATCGAACACTTGGCGTGCAATGTTAGATCACTTGTCAATTTTTTAAAGGCAAAAGGAGAAAAAACAAGTGAACTTCAAAGAGATCTGGGCATAAGCATAAAGAATGAGGACAATATCAAGCCAATAAGCACATTCTACACTACAAAATCAAGACCGATCAAATAAGAGAATAAATTCGATATTAGAAATCGAATGCCACATTTAGAGTAACATTTACATGGACGTGTCATTGAACACTTGGCGTGAAATGTTAGATCACAAGTCATTTTTAAGGCAAAATGAGAAGGAACAAGTGAACTTTAAGGATATCTAGGCACAAGCATAAAGAATGAGTATCAAGCCAATAAGCACATTACGCACCACAAAATCAAGACCGATCGAGTAAGAGCATAAATACGAACCTAGAAACCGAATGCCACATTTAGGAGTAACATTTACATGGACATTTCATCAAACACTTGGCGTGCAATGTTAGATCACAAGTCATTTTTTAAAGACAAAAGGACTAAAAACAAGTGAACTTTAAAGACATCTAGGCATAAGCATAAAGAATGAGGATAGTATCGAGCCGATAAGCACGTTCTGCACTACAAAACCAAGACCGATCGAATAAAAACATAAATTTGAACCTAGAAACCGAATGCCATATTTAGGAGTGACATTTAAATGGACATTTCATCGAACACTTGGGCGTGCAATTTTAGATCTCTTGTCAATTTTTTAAAGGCAAAAGGAGAAAAAAACTAGTGAACTTCAAAGATATCTAGGCATAAGCATAAAGAATGAGGATAGTATCAAGCCGATAAGCATGTTCTGCACTACAAAACCAAGACCGATCGAATAAAAGCATAAATTTGAACCTAGAAACCGAATGCCATTTTTAGGACTGATAGTTACATGGACATTTCATCGAACACTTGGGCGTGCAATGTTAGATCTCTTGCCAACTTTTTAAAGGCAAAAGAAGAAAAAACAAGTGAACCTAGAAACCGAATGCCACATTTAGAGTAACATTACATGGACGTGTCATCGAACACTTGGCGTGAAATGTTAGATCACAAGTCATTTTTAAGGCAAAATGAGAAAGAACAAGTGAACTTTAAAGATATCTAGGCATAAGCATAAAGAATGAGGATAGTATCAAGCCAATAAGCACATTATGCACCACAAAATCAAGACCGATCGAGTAAGAGCATAAATACGAACCTAGAAACCGAATGCCACATTTAGGAGTGACATTTACATGGACATTTCGTCAAACACTTGGAGTGCAATGTTAGATCACAAGTCATTTTTTAAAGACAAAAGGACAAAAAACAAGTGAACTTTAAAGACATCTAGGCATAAGCATAAAGAATGAGGATAGTATCGAGCCGATAAGCACGTTCGGCACTACAAAACCAAAACCGATCGAATAAAAACATAAATTTGAACCTTGAAACCGAATGCCATACTTAGGAGTGACATTTAAATGGACATTTCATCGAACACTTGGGCGTGCAATTTTAGATCTCTTGTCAATTTTTTAAAGGCAAAAGGAGAAAAAAAAAAAGTGAACATTAAAGATATCTAGGCATAAGCATAAAGAATGAGGATAATATCAAGCCGAAAAGCACGTTCTGCACCAAAAAACCAAGACCGATCGAATAAAAGAATAAATTTGAACCTAGAAACCGAATGCCATATTTAGGAGTGACATTTATATGGACATTTCATCGAACACTTGGCGTGCAATGTTAGATCACTTGTCAATTTTTTAAAGGCAAAAGGAGAAAAAACAAGTGAACTTCAAAGAGATCTGGGCATAAGCATAAAGAATGAGGACAATATCAAGCCAATAAGCACATTCTACACTACAAAATCAAGACCGATCAAATAAGAGAATAAATTCGATATTAGAAATCGAATGCCACATTTAGAGTAACATTTACATGGACGTGTCATTGAACACTTGGCGTGAAATGTTAGATCACAAGTCATTTTTAAGGCAAAATGAGAAGGAACAAGTGAACTTTAAGGATATCTAGGCACAAGCATAAAGAATGAGTATCAAGCCAATAAGCACATTACGCACCACAAAATCAAGACCGATCGAGTAAGAGCATAAATACGAACCTAGAAACCGAATGCCACATTTAGGAGTAACATTTACATGGACATTTCGTCAAACACTTGGCGTGCAATGTTAGATCACAAGTCATTTTTTAAAGACAAAAGGACTAAAAACAAGTGAACTTTAAAGACATCTAGGCATAAGCATAAAGAATGAGGATAGTATCGAGCCGATAAGCACGTTCTGCACTACAAAACCAAGACCGATCGAATAAAAACATAAATTTGAACCTAGAAACCGAATGCCATATTTAGGAGTGACATTTAAATGGACATTTCATCGAACACTTGGGCGTGCAATTTTAGATCTCTTGTCAATTTTTTAAAGGCAAAAGGAGAAAAAAACTAGTGAACTTCAAAGATATCTAGGCATAAGCATAAAGAATGAGGATAGTATCAAGCCGATAAGCATGTTCTGCACTACAAAACCAAGACCGATCGAATAAAAGCATAAATTTGAACCTAGAAACCGAATGCCATTTTTAGGACTGATAGTTACATGGACATTTCATCGAACACTTGGGCGTGCAATGTTAGATCTCTTGCCAACTTTTTAAAGGCAAAAGAAGAAAAAACAAGTGAACTTTAAAGATATCTAGGTATAAGTATAAAGATTGAGGATAGTATCAAGCCAATAAGCACATTCTGCACTACAAAATCAAGATCGATCGAATAAGAGCATAAATTTGAACCTAGAAACTGAATGCCACATTTAGGAGTGACATTTACATGGACATTTCATCGAATACTTGCGCGTTCAATTTTAGATCTCTTGTCAATTTTTTAAAGGCAAAAGGAGAAAACAACAAGTGAACTTTAAAGATATCTAGGCATAAGCATAAAGAATGAGGATAGGATCAAGCCGATAAGCACGTTCTGCACTGCAAAACCATGACTGATCAAATAAAAGCATAAATTCGTACCTAGAAATTGAATGCCACATTTAGGAATAACATTTACGTGGACATTTCATCGAACACTTGGCGTGAAGTGTTAGATCACAAATCATTCTTATGGCAAAATGAGAAAAAACAAGTGAACATTAAAGATATCTAGGCATAAGCATAAAGAATGAGGATAGTATCAAGCAAATAAGCACGTTCTGCACTACAATATCAAGACCGATCGAATAAGACCATAAATTCGAACCTAGAAACCGAATGCCACATTTAGAGTAACATTTACATGGACGTGTCATCGAACACTCGGCGTGAAATGTTATATCACATGTCATTTTTAAGGCAAAATGAGAAAAAACAAGTGAACATTAAAGACATCTAGGCATGAGCATAAACAATGAGGATAGTATCAAGCGGATAAGCACGTTCTGCACTACAAAACCAAGACCGATCGAATAAAAACATAAATTTGAACCTAGAAACCGAATGCCATATTTAGGAGTGACATTTAAATGGACATTTCATCGAACACTTGGGCGTACAATTTTTGCAAGCCGATAAGCACGTTTTGCTTTACAAAATCATGACCGATCGAATAAGAGCATAAATTCGAACCTAGAAAACGAATGCCACATTTAGAGTAACATTTACATGGACGTGTCATCGAACACTTGGCGTGAAATGTTTGATCCAAGTCATTTTTAAGGCAAAATGAGAAAGAACAAGTGAACTTTAAAGATATCTAGGCATAAGTATAAAGATTGAGGATAGTATCAAGCCAATAAGCACATTCTGCACTACAAAATCAAGACCGATCGAATAAGAGCATAAATTTGAACCTAGAAACTGAATTGCACATTTAGGAGTGACATCTACATGGACATTTCATCGAACACTTGGGCGTTCAATTTTAGATCTCTTGTCAAATTTTTTAAAGGCAAAAGGCGAAAAAAACAAGTGAACTTTAAAGATGTCTAGGCATAAGCATAAAGAATGAGGATAGGATCAAGCCGATAAACACATTCTGCACTGCAAAACCAAGACCGATCGAATAAAAACATAAATTTGAACCTAGAAACCGAATGCCATATTTAGGAGTGACATTTATATGGACATTTCATCGAACACTTGGCGTGCAATGTTAGATCACTTGTCAATTTTTTAAAGGCAAAAGGAGAAAAAACAAGTGAACTTCAAAGAGATCTGGGCATAAGCATAAAGAATGAGGACAATATCAAGCCAATAAGCACATTCTACACTACAAAATCAAGACCGATCAAATAAGAGAATAAATTCGATATTAGAAATCGAATGCCACATTTAGAGTAACATTTACATGGACGTGTCATTGAACACTTGGCGTGAAATGTTAGATCACAAGTCATTTTTAAGGCAAAATGAGAAGGAACAAGTGAACTTTAAGGATATCTAGGCACAAGCATAAAGAATGAGTATCAAGCCAATAAGCACATTACGCACCACAAAATCAAGACCGATCGAGTAAGAGCATAAATACGAACCTAGAAACCGAATGCCACATTTAGGAGTAACATTTACATGGACATTTCATCAAACACTTGGCGTGCAATGTTAGATCACAAGTCATTTTTTAAAGACAAAAGGACTAAAAACAAGTGAACTTTAAAGACATCTAGGCATAAGCATAAAGAATGAGGATAGTATCGAGCCGATAAGCACGTTCTGCACTACAAAACCAAGACCGATCGAATAAAAACATAAATTTGAACCTAGAAACCGAATGCCATATTTAGGAGTGACATTTAAATGGACATTTCATCGAACACTTGGGCGTGCAATTTTAGATCTCTTGTCAATTTTTTAAAGGCAAAAGGAGAAAAAAACTAGTGAACTTCAAAGATATCTAGGCATAAGCATAAAGAATGAGGATAGTATCAAGCCGATAAGCATGTTCTGCACTACAAAACCAAGACCGATCGAATAAAAGCATAAATTTGAACCTAGAAACCGAATGCCATTTTTAGGACTGATAGTTACATGGACATTTCATCGAACACTTGGGCGTGCAATGTTAGATCTCTTGCCAACTTTTTAAAGGCAAAAGAAGAAAAAACAAGTGAACCTAGAAACCGAATGCCACATTTAGAGTAACATTACATGGACGTGTCATCGAACACTTGGCGTGAAATGTTAGATCACAAGTCATTTTTAAGGCAAAATGAGAAAGAACAAGTGAACTTTAAAGATATCTAGGCATAAGCATAAAGAATGAGGATAGTATCAAGCCAATAAGCACATTATGCACCACAAAATCAAGACCGATCGAGTAAGAGCATAAATACGAACCTAGAAACCGAATGCCACATTTAGGAGTGACATTTACATGGACATTTCGTCAAACACTTGGAGTGCAATGTTAGATCACAAGTCATTTTTTAAAGACAAAAGGACAAAAAACAAGTGAACTTTAAAGACATCTAGGCATAAGCATAAAGAATGAGGATAGTATCGAGCCGATAAGCACGTTCGGCACTACAAAACCAAAACCGATCGAATAAAAACATAAATTTGAACCTTGAAACCGAATGCCATACTTAGGAGTGACATTTAAATGGACATTTTATCGAACACTTGGGCGTGCAATTTTAGATCTCTTGGCAATTTTTTAAAGGCAAAAGGAGAAAAATACAAGTGAACTTTAAAGATATCAAGGCATAAGCATAAAGAATGTGCATAGTATCAAGCCGATAAGCATGTTCTGCACTACAAAACCAAGACCGATCGAATAAAAGCATAAATTTGAACCTAGAAACCGAATGCCATTTTTAGGACTGATAGTTACATGGACATTTCATCGAACACTTGGGCGTGCAATGTTAGATCTCTTGCCAACTTTTTAAAGGCAAAAGAAGAAAAAACAAGTGAACTTTAAAGATATCTAGGTATAAGTATAAAGATTGAGGATAGTATCAAGCCAATAAGCACATTCTGCACTACAAAATCAAGATCGATCGAATAAGAGCATAAATTTGAACCTAGAAACTGAATGCCACATTTAGGAGTGACATTTACATGGACATTTCATCGAATACTTGGGCGTTCAATTTTAGATCTCTTGTCAATTTTTTAAAGGCAAAAGGAGAAAACAACAAGTGAACTTTAAAGATATCTAGGCATAAGCATAAAGAATGAGGATAGGATCAAGCCGATAAGCACGTTCTGCACTGCAAAACCATGACTGATCAAATAAAAGCATAAATTCGTACCTAGAAATTGAATGCCACATTTAGGAATAACATTTACGTGGACATTTCATCGAACACTTGGCGTGAAGTGTTAGATCACAAATCATTCTTATGGCAAAATGAGAAAAAACAAGTGAACATTAAAGATATCTAGGCATAAGCATAAAGAATGAGGATAGTATCAAGCAAATAAGCACGTTCTGCACTACAATATCAAGACCGATCGAATAAGACCATAAATTCGAACCTAGAAACCGAATGCCACATTTAGAGTAACATTTACATGGACGTGTCATCGAACACTCGGCGTGAAATGTTATATCACATGTCATTTTTAAGGCAAAATGAGAAAAAACAAGTGAACATTAAAGACATCTAGGCATGAGCATAAACAATGAGGATAGTATCAAGCGGATAAGCACGTTCTGCACTACAAAACCAAGACCGATCGAATAAAAACATAAATTTGAACCTAGAAACCGAATGCCATATTTAGGAGTGACATTTAAATGGACATTTCATCGAACACTTGGGCGTACAATTTTTGCAAGCCGATAAGCACGTTTTGCTTTACAAAATCATGACCGATCGAATAAGAGCATAAATTCGAACCTAGAAAACGAATGCCACATTTAGAGTAACATTTACATGGACGTGTCATCGAACACTTGGCGTGAAATGTTTGATCCAAGTCATTTTTAAGGCAAAATGAGAAAGAACAAGTGAACTTTAAAGATATCTAGGCATAAGTATAAAGATTGAGGATAGTATCAAGCCAATAAGCACATTCTGCACTACAAAATCAAGACCGATCGAATAAGAGCATAAATTTGAACCTAGAAACTGAATTGCACATTTAGGAGTGACATCTACATGGACATTTCATCGAACACTTGGGCGTTCAATTTTAGATCTCTTGTCAAATTTTTTAAAGGCAAAAGGCGAAAAAAACAAGTGAACTTTAAAGATGTCTAGGCATAAGCATAAAGAATGAGGATAGGATCAAGCCGATAAACACATTCTGCACTGCAAAACCATGACCGATCGAATAAAAGCATAAATTCGTACCTAGAAACTGAATGCCACATTTAGGAATAACATTTACATGGACATTTCATCGAACACTTGGCGTGAAGTGTTAGATCACAAATCATTCTTATGGCAAAATGAGAAAAAATAAGTGAACTTTAAACATATATAGGCTTAAGCATAAAGAATGAGGATAGTATCAAGCCAATAAGCATGTTCTGCACTACAAAATCAAGACCGATCGAATAAGACCATAAATTCGAACCTAGAAACCGAATGCCACATTTAGAGTAACATTTACATGGACGTGTCATCGAACACTTGGCGTGAAATGTTAGATCACAAGTCATTTTTAAGGCAAAATGAGAAAAAACAAGTGAACATTAAAGACATCTAGGCATGAGCATAAACAATGAGGATAGTATCAAGCGGATAAGCACGTTCTGCACTACAAAACTAAGACCGATCGAATAAAAACATAAATTTGAACCTAGAAACGGAATGCCATATTTAGGAGTCACATTTAAATGGACATTTCATTGAACACTTGGGCGTACAATTTTTGCAAGCCGATAAGCACGTTTTGCACTACAAAATCATGACCGATCGAATAAGAGCATAAATTCGAACCTAGAAAACGAATGCCACATTTAGAGTAACATTTACATGGATGTGTCATCGAACACTTGGCATGAAATGTTTGATCACAAGTCATTTTTAAGGCAAAATGAGAAAGAACAAGTGAACTTTAAAGATATCTAGGCATAAGTATAAAGATTGAGGATAGTATCAAGCCAATAAGCACATTCTGCACTACAAAATCAAGACCGATCGAATAAGAGCATAAATTTGAACCTAGAAACTGAATGCCACATTTAGGAGTGACATTTACATGGACATTTCATCGAACACTTGGGCGTTCAATTTTAGATCTCTTGTCAATTTTTTAAAGGCAAAAGGCGAAAAAAACAAGTGAACATTAAAGATGTCTAGGCATAAGCATAAAGAATGAAGATAGGATCAAGCCGATAAACACGTTTTGCACTGCAAAACCATGACCGATCGAATAAAAGCATAAATTCGTACCTAGAAACTGAATGCCACATTTAGAAATCACATTTACATGGACATTTCATCGAACACTTGGCGTGAAGTGTTAGATCACAAATCATTCTTATGGCAAAATGAGAAAAAATATGTGAACTTTAAACATATATAGGCTTAAGCATAAAGAATGAGGATAGTATCAAGCCAATAAGCATGTTCTGCACTACAAAATCAAGACCGATCGAATAAGACCATAAATTCGAACCTAGAAACCGAATGCCACATTTAGAGTAACATTTACATGGACGTGTCATCGAACACTTGGCGTGAAATGTTAGATCACAAGTCATTTTTAAGGCAAAATGAGAAAAAAACAAGTGAACATTGAAGACATCTAGGCATAAGCATAAACAATGAGGATAGTATCAAGCCGATAAGCACGTTCTGCACTATAAAACCAAGATCGATCGAATAAAAACATAAATTTGAACCTAGAAACCGAATGCCATACTTAGGAGTGACATTTACATGGACATTTCATCGAACACTTGGGCGTGCAATTTTAGATCTCTTGTCAATTTTTGAAAGGCAAAAGGCGAAAAAAACAAGTGAGCTCTAAAGATGTGTAGGCATAAGCATAAAGAATGAGGATAGTATCAAGCCGATAAGCACGTTTTGCACTACAAAATCAAGACCAATCGAATAAGAACATAAATTCAAACCTTGAAACCGAATGCCACATTTAGGAATAACATTTACATGCAGATTTCGTCAAACACTTGGCGTGAACTGTTAGATCACAAGTCATTTTTAAGTCAAACTGAGAAAAAACAAGTGAACTTTAAAGATATGTAGGCATAAGCATAAAGAATGAGGATAGTATCATGCCAATAAGCAAGTTCTGCACTACAAAATCAAGACCGATCGAATAAAAGCATAAATTCAAACCTAGAAACCGAATGCCATATTTAGGAGTGACATTTACATGGACATTTCATCGAACACTTGGCGTGCAATGTTAGATCTCTTGACAATTTTGTAGAGGCAAAAGGAGAAAAAACAAGTGAACTTTAAAGACATCTAGGCATAAGCATAAAGAATGAGCATAGTATGAATCCAATAAGCACATTCTGCGCTATAAAATCAAGACCGATCGAATAAGAGCATAAATTCGAACCTAGAAACCAAATGCCACATTTAGGAATAACATTTACATTAAGATTTCATCGAACACTTGGCGTGAATTCTTAGATCACAAGTCATTTTTAAGGCAAAATGAGAAAAAAAAAAGTGAACTTTAAAGATATCTAGGCATAAGCATAAAGAATGAGGATAACATCAAGCCAATAAGCACGTTCTGCACTACAAAATCAAGACCGATTGAATAAAAGCATAAATTCGAACCTAGAAACCGAATGCCATATTTAGGAGTGACATTTACATGGACATTTCACCGAACACTTGGCGTGCAATGTGAGATCTCTTGTCAATTTTTAAAGGCAAAAGTAGAAAAAACAAGTGAACTTTAAAGACATCTAGGCATAAGCATAAAGAATGAGGATAGTATGAAGCCAATAAGCACATTCTACACTACAAAATCAAGATCGATCGAATAAGGGCATAAATTTGAACCAAACCGAATGGCACATTTAGGAATAACATTTACGTGGAGATTTCATCAAACACTTGTTGTGAGTTGTTAGATCACAAGTCATTTTCAAGAAAAAATGAGAAAAAACAAGTGAACTTCAAAAATATCTAGGCATAAGCATAAAGAATGACGATAGTATCAACCCAATAAGCACGTTCTGCACTACAAAATCAAGATGAATCGAATAAAAGCATAAATTTGAACCTAGAAAACGAATGTCATATTTAGGAGTGACATTTACATGGACATGTCATCGAACACTTGGGCGTGCAATTTTAGATCTCTTGTCAATTTTTGAAAGGCAAAAGGCGAAAAAAACAAGTGAGCTCTAAAGATGTGTAGGCATAAGCATAAAGAATGAGGATAGTATCAAGCCGATAAGCACGTTTTGCACTACAAAATCAAGACCAATCGAATAAGAACATAAATTCAAACCTTGAAACCGAATGCCACATTTAGGAATAACATTTACATGCAGATTTCGTCAAACACCTTGCGTGAACTGTTAGATCACAAGTCATTTTTAAGTCAAACTGAGAAAAAACAAGTGAACTTTAAAGATATGTAGGCATAAGCATAAAGAATGAGGATAGTATCATGCCAATAAGCAAGTTCTGCACTACAAAATCAAGACCGATCGAATAAAAGCATAAATTCAAACCTAGAAACCGAATGCCATATTTAGGAGTGTCATTTACATGGATATTTCATCGAACACTTGGCGTGCAATGTTAGATCTCAAGTCAAATTTTTAAAGGCAAAAGGAGAAAA
The DNA here is from genome assembly GCA_964016875.1 of Fallopia convolvulus. Lineage (NCBI taxonomy): Eukaryota > Viridiplantae > Streptophyta > Magnoliopsida > Caryophyllales > Polygonaceae > Fallopia > Fallopia convolvulus. The sequence continues at coordinate 23,531,313 of OZ024726.1, read as the reverse complement.
AACAAGTGGACTCTAAAGACATCTAGGCATAAGCTAAAGAATGAGGGTAGTATCACGCCAATAAGCACATTCTACACTACAAAATCAAGACCGATCGAATAAGAGAATAAATTTGAATTTAGAAACCGAATGCCACATTTAGGAATAACATTTACATGAAGATTTCATCGAACACTTGGCGTGAATTGTTCGATAACAACTCATTTTAAGGCAAAATGAGAAAAAACTAGTGAACTTTAAAGACATCTAGGCATAAGCATAAAGAATGAGGATAGTATAAAGCCAATAAGCACATTCTGCACTACAAAATCAATAGCGATCGAATAAAAGCATAAATTCGTACCTAGAAACCGAATGCCATATTTAGGAGAGACATTTACATGGACATTTCATCGAACACTTGGCGTGCAATGATAGATATCTTGTCAATTTTTTAAAGGCAAAAGGAGAAAAAAACAAGTGAACTTTAAAGACATCTAGGCATAAGCATAAAGAATGAGGGTAGTATGAAGCCAATAAGCACATTCTGCACTTCAAAATCAAGACCGATCGAATAAGAGCATAAATTCGAACCCAGAAACCGAATGCCACATTTTGGAATAACATTTACATGCAGATTTCATCAAACACTTGGCGTGAATTGTTAGATCACATGTCATGTTTAAGTCAAACTGAGAAAAAACAAGTGAACTTTAAAGATATGTAGGCATAAGCATAAAGAATAAGGATAGTATCATGCCAATAAGCAAGTTCTGCACTACAAAATCAAGACCGATCGAATAAAAGCATAAATTCAAACCTAGAAACCGAATGCCATATTTAGGAGTGCCATTTACATGGACATTTCATCGAACACTTGGTGTGCAATGTTATATCTCTTGACAATTTTTTAGAGGCAAAAGGAGAAAAAACAAGTGAACCTTAAAGAATCTAGGCATAAGCATAAAGAATGAGGATAGTATGAAGCCAATAAGCACGTTCTACAATATAGAATCAAGACCGATCGAATAAAAGCATAAATTCGAACCTAGAAACCGAATGCCATATTTAGGAGCGACATTTACATGGACATTTCATCGAAGACATGGTGTGAATTGTTAGATCACAAGTCTTTTTTAAGGGAAAATGAGAAAAAACAAGTGAACTTTAAAGACATCTTGCCATAAGCGTAAAATATTAGGATGGTATCAAGCCAATAAGCACGATCTTTACTATAAAATCAAGACCGATCGAATAAAAGCATTAATTCGAACCTAGAAACCGAATGTCATATTTAGGAGTGACAATTACATGGACATTTCATCGAACACTTGGCATGCAATGTTAGATCTGAAGTCAATTTTTTTGAAGCAAAAGGAGAAAAAACAAGTGAACTTTAAACACATCTAGGGATAAGCATAAAGAAAGAGGATAATAAAATGCCAATAAGCACGTTCTGCGCTACAAAATCAATATCGATCGAATAAAAGCATAAATTCGAACCTAGAAACCAAGTGTCATATTTTGGAGTGATATTTACATGGACATTTCATCGAACACTTGGCCTGCAATGTTAGATCCCTTATCATTTTTTTAAAGGCAAAACAACAAAAAACAAGTGAACTTTAAAGACATCTAGGCATAAGCATAAATAATGAGGATAGTATGAAGCCAATAAGCACATTCTGCACTACAAAATCAAGACCGATCGAATAAGAGCATAAATTCAAACCTAGAAATCGAATGCGACATTGAGGAATAACATTTACATGGAGATTTCATCGAACACTTGGCGTGAATTGTTAGATCACAAGTCATTTTTAAGGCACAATGAGAAAAAACAAGTGAACTAAAATGATATCTAGGCATAACCATAAAGAATGAGAATAGTATCAAGCCAATAAGCACTTTCTACACTACAAAATCAAGACCGATCGAATAAAAGCATATATTCGTACCTAGAAACCAAATGTCATATTTAGGAGTGACATTTACATGGACATTTCATCGAAGACTTGGCGTGCAATGATGTTCATATTTTTAGTATAGTTTTTAGTATGTTTTCTTCGCTTATTAGGACTAGTTTTGATAGGTTTAAGATTAGTTTTGTGTGTTTTTGGATAGTTTTGCATATTTTGTGAAAAGTATGGAAGCTACTCCGTTTTGTGTGTTTTTGTAGGTTTTAGCAAGGAAAAGGTGCTATATGGATCTGAATTTGGAGCGCTATAATGAAAGACGGAGGAATACAAGATGAAGAAGTCAAAGTCTGAGTTTCTTAGAGATGAAGTGTGGAAGAAACCAAGCCCAGGCTCGTTAACGAGGCTGCAAGGGTTCGTTAACGAGGCCACGAGATGAAGATTTCAAGAATTTGATTCTGTGACTCACCGATCCAGTGCGGGAATTTGTTTCTGTGTCGGTAGAGTGTCTTTTTATAATTTTAGGGTTATTATATTATGTATTTTAGGTCTTGTTATCTTTCTAGATTTTATTTCTATCTTTTAGGATTTTATTTCTATCTTTTTAGGAAAGTTTTTATCTTCTAGCCTTATTATTTTCTAGCCTTATTAGTATAAATAGCCCTCTTATTTAGCTAGAAGAGGGGGGATCGATTGAAAAGAGGAGGAAGAGCCGAGAGTAGAGAGAGAGGATCGGAGTCGAGATTGGAGCTTGGTGGACAAGAGTTACCGAGGTTTTCAATGATTTCTTTTGGTTTTCAATGATTTCTTTTGTTGAATTTATTTGTTTCTTAGTTATGAGTAGTGAGTAGTCTTCTTTTCTAGGATCGGGGTTAAACCCGGCATAGTTATGCATGTTTGAGGAGTAAGAGTATGTGTTGATTGCCTTTTATCTATTTTGAGATTGTTTGTTGTGCTTAAGACCTAGATGAAAGTCAAGGTGATTTGAGTTTTTAACTTGATTGAAAGAGAAAGTTATAGACTTGAAGGTTGATATTGTTTGAATACGAAAGTTTCAAGCTTTAGATCCAAAACAAGCAATTGAGTGAATTGGTTTATGAAAGTAGGTTAATTTACTTGATACTCAACGAAAGTTGATGAATTTATATGTTTAAAGGCATGATCTTATCTTCTTACAAGTTTATATGCATGACTATGTTGTGGTATCCCTTGTCCTAGATCTTTGTTTTTATTTTAATTCTCTTTTAGTGATATTCGTTACTGAGTTCGTAGCCTCGGTACCGAATCTGTTTAGGTCGTTAGTTTTTAGTCTTTTGTCTACGGTGGTTCATTAACGACCCTGACAACGTCGTTAACGAGGCTGCTTGTGAGTGTTTTGCTTGCTTTTGTTTGATTGTTAGTAGTCGATAAACAAACAACCTTGCTTCTCGTGGAACGATCCTGACTCCCCTATACTCAGCGGGGTCTTGACTTATAAATTTATTTGTTGTCCCGAGTGAAGGCCCGTCAACAAATTGGCGCCGTTGTCGGGGAAGCAACAAGTTTGTTTGTTTATCTGTGGGTTTGGGAATAGCCCGACCCCGTTTTTATTTTTAATTTTTATTTTCTTTGTCTATTTTCTCATCGCATGCCGGTAGGACATCGAAGGCTCAAATTTGACAGCGCTGGTTATTATTCAGAACCTGAACGTTCCCTGCACCGTAGACGTCGAGAGAACCGAGCCATGGCCACACCTGAAGAGTTGGCTCGTCAATTAGAAGTCCTCCAAACACAAATGGAGGCATTGAAAACCGAGAAGGAAGGCACTTCCACTGAGGCTGAGCGTCAACAAGCTAACAATGCTCGTCTACAGGAGGAGCTGAATGCCTATCCGAGGAATGCCAAACAATACATGCATCCAGAACTGAGGGTGCTAGAATCCCCAATCGTGCTTCCGGAGATAGAGAAGCCCTTTGAGATCAAGTCTCAATTCATATCCTTAATTAAACGGTCTCAGTTTAAAGGGAAACCTACTGAGTGCCCTATGGAGCATATTAGAAATTTTCTTGATCTATGTGACACCATAGCTGCTGAAGGTGTCTCACTTGAATATGTTCTGTTAAACGCTTTCAGGTGGTCTCTAGCTGGAAAGGCCCTGAGCTGGTTGGAGAGCCTACCTCCTAAGTCTATCAGGACTTGGAAGAACTTGTATGATCAATTTCTTACAAAATTCTTCCCTCCTACCAAGACAACGGAGCTGAGGAAACGCATCACCTCCTATCACCAGCTGCCTAATGAGACTTTTGTTGAAACATGGGAAAGATTCAAAGAGATGCTTAGACAGTGCCCCACTCATGGGCAACCTTTATATGTTTTGCAACAAATCTTTTTCCAGGGTATCAACGCAGAGACCAAGAACCGCATCAACACGCATACTGTGTGCAGTTTTATAGAGATGGACCCTACGATCGCATGGGAATTGCTGGATAAGCTGTCCAATTATGATGCCATGTATGGAACCCAGCAAACTCCACAACCGCAGAAACGTCTCTACGTGCCTAACCGAGAAGAAGTTGACCCAGACGTTAAGAATCAATTTCTACAAGACGAGGTCAACCGCCTGAAGAAGCAGGTGAGTTTTCTGAAATCCTCTCAATCTTGTCAAGAGTGTGGTTCTTCTGCCCATAGTACTTCTGCTTGCACTAACATAGAGCAGGTAAGAGCCGCTGAGACAATTGCTGAGATGAATTACATGAGAGGCCCATACAGGAACCAGCCTAGCAATTTTGATAGGTCGAACAACTATCAGACGTGGGGTAATCAAAATCCAAATCCAAGCTATGTAGCGCCTCCACCAGATAGACGACCTGCGCCTTACAGGAAAGCATCAATGGAGTTCACAACAAGGTTAATGAAGTTCAAGCTAACCTTAACAACCAGAATAAAAGATGGGGAGAATTCGATGTATGGAAGAAGAATGTCGATTCCCAACTAGGGAACCTTGCTGCACAGATTCCAAGGCCACAAGGGCAACTTCCGGGCCGTCCCGAAGAAAACCCTAAAGGACAAATAGCAGCAGTACACCTTAGGAGCGGAAAGACATTACCGGAGCGAGTCCAAGTTGAGGACAAGAACGAAGAGGATGCCACGGTTCAGCTTGGTAACGAGCCAGCGAGGGCGATTACCAAACCAGCGTACCATGGTGACGAGGTTCCGAGAGTACATAACGACCCTAGCCCAGGTAAGTTTTCTAATCCGAGCCTTCCTCTCAATCCCAGGGTAGGTAACGACCCTATCAAGGTTGGTAACGACCCTCCGAGAGTACCTAACGACCCTAGTGTCGACCCGGTAGCATCATTCCTCGCGCCTAACTTGGTTCCAAGGATGGTGAAATCTCTTCCATTTCCCACTAAGAAATCCATGGACTCTACTGAGATTAAGTTCAAGCGTTTCGTAAAGATTCTTCAGGGCATTAATATTTCCATCTCATTCTCTGAAGCCCTAAGCGAAATGCCGGCTTACACAATATTCTTGAAAGATATTTCTTAGCAGGAAAAGATCCATTACAGAGCTGCAGGATGAAGTCAGATCTATAGATTTACCAGAAAAGCTAGGAGATCCAGGGAGATTTGCAATAACGATCGGCATAGGCGACCACAAGTTCAAAGCTTTATGTGATCTAGGAGCCAGTACTAGTTTGCTTCCTCTCTCGATCTGGACCAAAGCCAATATGGGACCACTAGAGCCCACCAACATGCGGCTTTACATGGCAGACGGATCCTGCATCAAACCAACAGGGGTGGTAGAAGACTTTCCGGTTCAAGTGGGCAAATTCTTTGTTCCAAACGACTTCATCGTTATGGCAATGCCCGAAGATCCGGTGGTGCCTATTATTTTGGGAAGACCGTTCCTCGCCACAGCTGGAGCCATAATTGATGTTAGGAGGGGACTCCTAACTTTCGAAATTGGGGATGAGGTGACGGAATTCCGATTCAAACAGTCAATTAAGGAGACTGATAGAGCCGAAGTCAAGATGCTCTACACCCACAAGGAGATCATTGAATATGGAGACCCTATTGGAAGATTGGCATCAAATGATGAAATTTCAAGTCAAAGATGGGCGGAAATAGCTCCTGCAGTTTCGGTAACGAGTCCCCCAGCTTCCGTACCGACTCTACTGGAAGACGAAGCAGGCTCGTTAACGACCCCACCAGCATCGTTAGCGACCTTGTCCGAAGACAATGAAATTTCAGCATTTGAATACCTCGAGGAGGTGTTGAAGACGGAACCAGAAGAACCAATTCTAATCCTAGCCGAACCGTCCCCAACACTTAAACCCCTTCCAGACTCCCTCAGGTATGAATTCCTTGGTCCTAATTCTACTTTGCCTGTCATCATTAATGCTAAATTAAAAGATGAGGAAGTAGGAAAACTACTGAATGTGCTTAGGATGCATAGGAAAGCCATGGGCTACTCCCTAGATGATATAACTGGAATATCTCCTTCCCTTTGCATGCATAGGATATACATGGAGGATAATCATAAACCCACCATAGAGCATCAACGTAGGTTAAATCCTAACATGAAAGATGTAGTTAAAAACATTAAATCACTTGATGCTGGGATCATATTTCCTATATCGGACAACCAATGGGTGAGTCCGGTCCATGTAGTCCCAAAGAAAGGGGGGATGACTGTCATAGAAAATGAAAAGGGAGAGCTTATTCCGACTAGGACCACCACTAGTTAGAGGATGTGCATAGATTATAGGAAGCTTAATAGTGCTACAAGAAAAGATCAGTTTCCGCTTCCTTTTATTGACCAGGTGTTAGAACGCTAAGCCCAGAATGATTATTTCTGTTATTTAGATGGCTATAGCGGTTTCTGGCAGATTCCCATTCATCTTGATGATCAGGAGAAGACAACCTTTACATGTCCTTATGGAACCTTTGCCTAAAAAGAATGCCATTTGGGCTTTGCAATGCCCCTGCCACCTTTCAAAGGTGTATGATGGCTATTTTTTCTGATATGATAGAGGAGATTGTAGAGGTTTTCATGGACAATTTTTCTATTTATGGTTCCTCATTTGATTCTTGTCTTGCTAACCTCGCACGTGTGCTTAAAAGATGTGAAGAAACCAACCTTGTGTTAAATTGGGAAAAGTGCCATTTCATGGTCCAAGAGGGGATAATACTAGGACATCTTGTCTCTAGAAGGGGGATAGAGGTAGATAAAGCAAAAATTGAGCTTATCGAAAAACTACCTCCTCCTTCTGTAAGAGACATTAGGAGTTTCCTAGGGCATGCTGGATTTTACAGACGATTTATTTAGGATTTTTCTAAGATAGCTAAACCTTTGACTAACCTACTAATGAAAGATGTAGTGTTTGAGCTGTCTCAAGAATGTCTTGAAGCATTTTACAGGTTAAGAGTTGCCCTCGTGTCCTCCCCCATTATGCAGTCCATGGATTGGACACTACCTTTTGAGATTATGTGCGATGCCAGTGACTTTGCAGTTGGCGCAGTCTTAGGACAACGGAATGACAAGAAACTCCACGCCATCTACTACGCCAGTAAGACGCTGGACGAGGCGCAGAGTAAGTATACCACAACAGAGAAGGAGTTCCTTGCGGTATTTGCCTTTGAAAAATTCTGGTCCTACCTTGTTGGATCCAAAGTGATTGTTTATACTGACCATGAGGATGTTAGATACCTAATGGCCAAAAAGGATGCCAAACCTAGATTACTTCGTTGGATGCTCTTACTACAGGAATTTGACCATGAAATAAGAGACAAAAAGGGAGCAGAGAACCTAGTGGCGGATCACTTATCCAGATTGCCGGTTGAGCATATCACCAAATCCAACAATGAGATGCCAATAAACGATTCCAGACCGGACGAACACCTCCTGCTGAACGAGGTCGAACTCAACAAGACCCTCGTCACCGACCCCTTCAGGGTCGTTAACGAGGCACCGAGGCTGGACTGCAGAAATCACAAAGATAAAACTCCAGGGTGGATCGACATATTAGTCAATCAGGGCGTTACCAAGCCACGGGAGGTCGTTATCGAGGATAATATTATATCTCCAAGGTCGTTAACAACCCACTCAGTTCTGGTAACGACCAAATCAGGTAAGATTTCTGAACCCGAACTTGCTCAAATCAATTCCATTTCTTCTCCTCCTTCTATTTCTTCTTCCTTGATATCAATCCATGCTGTTAGAGGGTCAAAAGCCCCTTGGTTTGCGGATTTCGCTAACTATCTTGTAGGAGGCGTGATTCTCGAGGGTCTAACCCCACAAAACAAGAAGAAATTTCTCCATGATGTAAAACAGTACTATTGGGATGATCCTTACTTGTTTAAGAAAGGAAGAGATCACCTTTTTAGACGATGTGTCCCAGAAGAGGAGATAGAAGATGTGATCCGTAAATGTCACACACTTCCAACTGGAGGCCATGCAAAAGGATTCAAAACCACGACGAAGATTCTTCAAAGTGGTCTCTATTGGCCAAACATGTTCAAGGATGTACAAGCGTATGTGACAGCATGTGATGGGTGCCAACGTTCAGGCAACATCACTTGGAGACATGAGAATACACTAACCTGGATATTAGAGGTTGAACTATTTGACGTATGGGGCATAGACTTCATGGGACCCTTTCCCGCATCAGGTCCCTATAAGTACATCCTAGTGGCGGTCGATTATGTCTCTAAGTGGGTAGAAGTCGTTGCTACAAGGACTAACGACGCTAAAACTGTGGCTAAATTCATCAAGACCAACATTTTCCCCAGGTTCGGTGTTCCAAGAGTCCTCATTAGTGATGGTGGTTCTCATTTCATTGAGCGGAGTTTTGAAGCACTCTTGGCTAAGTATGGGGTATCCCATCGGGTGGCAACACCATATCATCCCCAAACCAATGGCCAGGTCGAAGTTTCAAACAGGCAAATAAAGAGCATATTGGAGAAGACAGTGTCCCGTTCTAGGAAGGATTGGTCCTCCAAATTGGATGACGCTCTATGGGCATACAGGGCAGCATACAAGACGCCTCTACGCACCACTCCTTATAATCTAGTGTATGGCAAGGCATGTCATTTACCGGTTGAGATGGAGCATAAGGTATTATGGGCTCTTAAGGAGCTCAACATGAACCTCGACACGGCTAGAGCAAAAAGATTCATGGACTTGCAAGCATTTGAAGAAATGAGGCTGAAGGCGTACGAAAATTCTGAAATTTACAAAGAGCGCACCAAACGGTGGCATGATCGGAAATTAGTGCCCAAAACTTATGAAGTTGGCGATAAGGTACTTCTTTTCAACTCTAGACTCCGACTATTCCCAGGGAAGCTTAGGACACGATGGAGTGGACCATTCGTGGTTCATCACATCTATCCTCATGGTGCAGTAGAGTTGATCGATAACCAAGGCGTAATCTTCAAAGTTAATGGCCATCGGCTGAAGAAGTTTCACGAGCAACCCGACCCGGATGAAGAGATTAGAATCACTATGGCTCTTACAACGTCGGACTGACCAAGGTAAGTACGTCGGGCTGACGACGCTAAAAATAGCGCGTACGGGAGGCAACCCGCTTTTAGTATAGAATTAGATTAGATTTTCCTTTTCTTTTTAGATTCTTTTTCTTAGCTTTCTTTTGAGTTCTTTTTAGTACTTTTTAGGATAAAAATTAGGAAAAATTTAGAGCTAACAAGATGCGGAAGAGGGGCTCAAAATCCACTCAAGGAGGCTACGGTGGCTCGTTAACGACCCATCCAGGGTCGTTAATGACCCGGTTTAGCGAACCGACTCGGGCAGGTAAGTTTTTCTAACCCTAATCTATCTTTTATCTTCTACCCTAATTCTTACCCCCCCAGCCGCCATTACCTACCCCCTCCTATTTCTACCCCCTTCTATTTTACCCTTCCCAACCCCTCAAAAATTCTACCCACAAGTCTCCAACTCCAAAACCCTGAAACCTCCACCAAATACTCTAACCACCGATCGGAATCCTTCACTCAACCGATCACCGGAGACGCCGTCGTTACCGAAGCCCGGAACACCGCTTTTTCCACCAACGAGATCCAAGCTCATTAACCACCCAATTCCGATCTATTGTTCTTCAATTTCTCGATTCTTTGGTATGATTTCTAAACCCTAACTCGAAATTGCATGATTCATGGTTTTTAGGGTAGAAATTTCATGTCTTGAATTGTGTTCATAGAGAGGATCGATTTACATGTTTGGGTTTTGCTCATGAAAGTAGTTCTTGATCTAGGGAAGGATATTCATGTTAGATGTCTCCATTGTGAAAATTTGATTAGAAAAGCATGAAGTTTTCTTGTTCTAGTATTAAAGATATAATCTTTGCATTTCAAAATTTCGGGTGAATTTAGCATGTTCGGGATGGGTAATTGAGTAAGTATGGGGTGCATATACCCAATTGTGTGTCTAGTAAAGGATTATAGAGGATTGCATGCTTGATTTTGGCTTGATTTTTAAAATTGTTAAAGCTCAGAACTCTGTGAACTGGCTCTTGGCAGCTCGTTAACGACCCACCCAGGATCGTTAACGACCCTGCGTAGCCTCAAAGATCAATACCCAGTCCAGATTCGTAAACAACCCAATTTGGGGAGTTAACGAATAAATTCGAGGATTATTTCGACACAAAGTATGGGGTCTCTTGCCTAACCTATCTTGAGTGGATCTTATCTTGGAAAATCATGATTGTTTTGTAGATCACATGGCAAGTTCTAGCAGACCCGCTACTCGAGCTCAGAAGAAGAGAAGGAACCAGAGGTCCCCATCTCCACCTCGCATGGACAATGTGATCTCGCGCACTCAAGGGCAAGCAGATCGATACAATGCAATCCTAGACAAGGACCACAACACTCGGTGGTTTTCAAGGACAAGTGCTAAAGCCATGGGGATTTACACGGATGTCAAAGAGGCTTTTGCTATTCTCGGTGTGCCTCATTTGTTGAAGAAGGAGACTGTACTACATTTTCCGGCCCTCACATTCGAGTTCTTGGCCACTTTAGAGACGAGTTTCCCGTCGAAGAATTCGGCGGGACGGATCCGGTTTAGGCTCGGTAATGTGAGCCGAGAATACACCATGGCGGAGTTCAACGCAATTCTGGAGCTCCCAAACCCTTCTAGAGAGTACAGCTTGAAAGATTACAAGGTGACAAGAACTTGGAGCTATATTATCGGAGAGGTTGAGCCCTCCGCTGAGGCATTATCTTGGGCAAGCATCATCAACCCCATTTTTAGGATCATCCTTCGAATCCTAGCCGCTACATTTTGGCCGAAGAGAGAGCTAATCAGGCCAACAAGAATGGAAGTCGCTTGTCTTCGCACCATCCTTTTCGAGGAGCCCGACCCCTTGAATTTGGGGTATGAGTGGCTCTACTACATTGAAAATCAACCAAGTCCAAAGAAGTATGGTGTGGAAACTTGGTTAGTCTCTTGGCTACAAACTTGGGAGTCCAACTTACTCGCTACACGCCGGCTCATGCTCACCTCCTCAACAAGAGCTATTGGTATAGTTCCGGTGTTTTCATCTAAGCCGAGTGAGGGTTCAAAGTGAAAGTGCAAAACCGCATCGTTACACCCACCCTTGACATGTTGGAGCTACTCTATGTACCAAATTGGTACGAGGTGTGGACGGGTCATGCTTACCCGTTGGAGCCCAAGCCGGAGGATGAGCTATCACTTCGGCCGTGTGAGACAAGGTTTGAGCGAGACGGAGATGGCATGGATGAAGATGAAGATGAAGATAAGGATACCGAGGTTGTTGGCGAAGACACTGAATAGGCCGACACCGAGGGAGGCACAGAGGAGCATAACCTCGAGGATGAAGACCTCGACACGGAAGTTTTGGGCACCAACGTCCTCGTTAACGAGCCTAGGCTCGTTAACAACCATTTCTAGCCTTCTTCCTACGTTCCTAACGAGGCATCCAGCTTCGTTAACGAGGTCCCGAGGACGACTGCCGACCCTCCGCCAACTCCTACCGACCCTCATTCCTATGGTCTGATGCCATACAACCCGGTGTTGTACCAAGACCACTTCCAGCCTCACTACCCACCACCTCCTCAGCCCGAGTACACTGGATCGAGTATGCCACCACCATGGGACGATGATCTTTCTGCTCAGATGCAACAGCTTCACCTTCAGCAGAACCACATTCATAGGAGGATGGATAGATGGGAGTCTGTCTATTCTGCTCGCATGTCAATAGAGGATGAGAGGCATCGTTAGAGAGAGACGGAAGATGCAGAGCGTTGGAGGACGATGTACGACTTCATGGGGAACTTTGAGCACTACTTTCCTCCACCAAACCAGTGATTCAACTTGAAGAAGACGTTTTCCTTGTTTTCCACTTTTGAGACTTTGTAAGTTTTTTGTCTTTCTTCTTTTTTATTTTTGTTGTTTTATTTTCTTTTCTATTTCTTTTCCTCTTCTTATTTTTTCTTACAGTGGGGACACTGTAATTTTAAGTATGGGGTGGGAGAAAGTAGACAACTTGTTATCTTATGTGTCTTATGTGTTTATTTGTTTTAAGAAAAATCGAAAAATTTGAAAAATTTGAAAAAAAATCAAAAAAAAAGTTTAGAATTGATAGATATCCCTTTCTTAGGTTCTGTGATGGTAGTTGCTAGCATAATCATATAATTCCTTGCAAGCATGTCTTTAATAGTATAGCCGGATTCTTAATTTGAAATTGTGTTTTTAGAAGGAATAGCATTTCATGAAATTGAGCACATATACTTTATAGCATAAGTGATTCAATCCAACAAAAATTTACCTTGTGAATTATTTTTGGCTTTATAGGGAGAACATCAAACATCCCTCTTCTTTTCTTGTGTGATTTACTCTCTATATGCATATTATCTCTTGGAATTGTGATGGTTATCTATTTTTGAAACCTATATAAGATTTATTAGTTCATTACTTGTGAAAATCAGATGATAGAGAACTTATTTTCATAAGCCCTATTATTCCATATCCAACCTTACATGATCCTTCTTTTGACAACCAATTTGAGCCTGAAGCCTTGTATTTTTTTAGCTCCACAAAATTGTTTCCTAGCCGAGATAAGCTTGACCCTATCCGGGGATTAGGACTTAGATTGGAAAGGTCTTCTTTGTTGAGTATAAAAAAAGAGAGTGAAATATTTTTGTTTTGGTTCGAAATTGAGGAATTATTGGGAAGGGTAGATTGGAAATCTCTTGTTTTTAATAGGTGTAAAAAGAAAGATCTCTTGATAGCAAAAGATGCACGAAATATGGTTGAAAGAAAGTTGTTTAGAAAAAGGAATAGTACACGATGAAGCTCGTTAACGACCCTGAAGTGATTCGTTAACGAGGCAGCGAGAAAAGAAAAAAAAAAGAAAAAGGAGAAAAGAAAAGGAGAAATTTGAAGTGCTTGTGTATTTATATAGATATATCAGAGATTCTTTTTATTTTTATGAGACTTTCTAGGATATATTGGGTGAGTGAATGAGTTTGAGCATATAAGTTTGAGTGAGTTTGGTATGTTCTTATGAGAATTTTTGGTAAGATATGTGAGTTTTTAGGAGTCTTTGATTCCCGGATATTATTAGCACCACATAGCCAAAATATTTCCACGCCTATTTGTTATTACCAAGCCCCATTACAACCCGGCCAAATGGAAACTTCTATGAAGTTTTTCATTGAGCCTAAGTTCTCTTGATGCTTTTTGCTTGTATTGACAAATCTCAGGTGGAGAGTTTGGTGATATAAGTTCCAATTTCTATGAGTATTTGTATATAAGATGAGTTGAGAGATTGAATTTATAAGCCTAAACACTTGAGAGTTGAGTGAAACATATTAGTATCCCTTGTGAGGTTGGATTGTATTTTCTTATGTCTATTTGGTGCATATATATGTGATGATGTTAATAATCATTTGTTATTTTTCTTCTATGTGTGGATGTTCCTTTTTAGATGATGGCTATGTCTTGATGAGTATGTAGTTTGGTTTCGATTATTGTTTAGTGATTGCTTGAGGACAAGCAAGTCTAAGTATGGGGTATTTTGATGTTCATATTTTTAGTATAGTTTTTAGTATGTTTTCTTAGTTTATTAGGACTAGTTTTGATAGGTTTAGGATTAGTTTTGTGTGTTTTTGGATAGTTTTGCATATTTTGTGAAAAGTATGAAAGCTACTCTGTTTTGTGTGTTTTTGTAGGTTTTAGCAAGGAAAAGGTGCTATATGGAGCTGAATTTGGAGCGCTATAATGAAAGACGGAGGAATACAAGATGATGAAGTCAAAGTCTGAGTTTTTTAGAGATGAAGTGTGGAAGAAACCAAGCCCGGGCTTGTTAATGAGGCTGCAAGGGTTCGTTAACGAGGCCACGAGATGAAGATTTAGAGAATTTGATTCTGTGACTCACCGATCATGTGCGGGAATTTATTTCTGTGTCGGTAGAGTGTCTTTTTATAATTTTAGGGTTATTATATTATGTATTTTAGGTCTTGTTGTCTTTCTAGATTTTATTTCTATCTCTTAGGATTTTATTTCTATCCTTTTAGGAAAGTTTTTATCTTCTAACCTTATTATTTTCTAGCCTTATTAGTATAAATAGCCCTCTTATTTAGCTAGAAGAGGGGGGATCGATTGAAGAGAGGAGGAAGAGCCGAGAGTAGGGAGAGAGGATCGGAGTCGAGATTGGAGCTTGGTGGACGAGAGTTATCGAGGTCGTTAATCGTGATTTTGGTTCGGTGCTTGTATTTTTTCGGTTTCTTCTGAATTTCTATAAGACGATATTTCTTATTAATTTGAGTAGTGTTTGGTTTTCAATGATTTCTTTTGTTGAATTTATTTGTTTCTTAGTTATGAGTAGTGAGTAGTCTTCTTTTCTAGGATCGGGGTTAAACCCGGCATAGTTATGCATGTTTGAGGAGTAAGAGTATGTGTTGATTGCCTTTTATCTATTTTGAGATTGTTTGTTGTGCTTAAGACCTAGATGAAAGTCAAGGTGATTTGAGTTTTTAACTTGATTGAAAGAGAAAGTTATAGACTTGAAGGTTGATATAGTTTGAATACGAAAGTTTCAAGCTTTAGATCCAAAACAAGCAATTGAGTGAATTGGTTTATGAAAGTAGGTTAATTTACTTGATACTCAACGAAAGTTGATGAATTTATATGTTTAAAGGCATGATCTTATCTTCTTACAAGTTTATATGCATGACTATGTTGTGGTATCCCTTGTCCTAGATCTTTGTTTGTATTTGAACGATCCTGACTCCCCTATACTCAGCGGGGCCTTGACTTATAAATTTATTTGTTGTCCCGAGTGAAGGCCCATCAACATGCAATGTTAGATCTCTTGTCAAACTTTTAAAGGCAAAAGGAGAAAAAATAAGTGAACTTTAAAGACATCTAGGCATAAGCATAAAGAATGAGGGTAGTATGAAGCAAATAAGCACATTCTGCACTACAAAATCAAGACCGATCGAATAAGAGCATAAATTCGAACCTAGAAACTGAATGCCACATTTAGGAACAACATTTACAACGAGATTTCATAGAACACTTGGCGTGAATTGTTAGATCACAAGTCATTTTAAGTCAAAATGATAAAAAACAAGTGAACTTTAAAGATATGTAGGCATAAGCATAAAGAATGAGGATAGTATCAGGCCAATAAGCACGTTCTGCACTACAAAATCAAGACCGATCGAATAAAAGCATAAATTCAAACCTAGAAACCGAATGTCATATTTAGGAGTGACATTTACATGGACATTTCATCGAACACTTGGCGTGCAATGTTAGATCTTGACAATTTTTTAGAGGCAAAAGGAGAAAAAACAAGTGAACTTTAAAGACATCTAGGCATAAGCATAAAGAATGAGGATAGTATTAAGCCAAAAAGCACATTCTGCGCTACAAAATCAAGACCGATCGAATAAGAGCATAAATTCGAACCTAGAAACCGAATGCCACATTTAGGAATAACATTTACATTTAGATTTCATCGAACACTTGGCGTGAATTCTTAGATCACAAGTCATTTTTAAGGCAAAATGAGAAAAAACAAGTGAACTTTAAAGATATCTAGGCATAAGCATAAAGAATGAGGATAGTATCAAGTCAATAAGCACGTTCTACACTACAAAATCAAGACCGATCGAATAAAAGCATAAATCGAACCTAGAAACCGAATGCCATATTTAGGAGTGACATTTACATGGACATTTCATCGAACACTTGGCATGCAATGTTAGATCTCTTGTCAATTTTTTAAAGGCAAAAGTAGAAAAAACAAGTGAACTTTTAAGACATCTAGGCATAAGCATAAAGAATGAGGATAGTATGAAGCAAATAAGCACATTCTCCACTACAAAATCAAGACCGATCAAATAAAAGCATAAATTCGAACCTAGAAACCGAATGGCACATATAGGAATAACATTTACATGGAGATTACATCAAACACTTGGCGTGAATTGTTAGGTCACAAGACATTTTTAAGAAAAAATGAGAAAAAACAAGTGAACTTTAAAGATATCTAGGC
The DNA here is from genome assembly GCA_964016875.1 of Fallopia convolvulus. Taxonomy (NCBI): domain Eukaryota; kingdom Viridiplantae; phylum Streptophyta; class Magnoliopsida; order Caryophyllales; family Polygonaceae; genus Fallopia; species Fallopia convolvulus. Next base: position 23,514,897 of record OZ024726.1, on the reverse strand, counting down.
ATAAGCATAAAGAATGACGATAGTATCAAGCCAATAAGCACGTTCTGCACTACAAAATGAAGATCGATCGAATAAAAGCATAAATTCGAACCTAGAAAACGAATGTCATATTTAGGAGTGACATTTACATGGACATTTCATCGAACACTTGTAGTGCAATGTTAGATCTTAAGTCAATTTTTTTAAGGCAAAAGGAGTAAAAACAAGTGAACTCTAAAGACACCTAGGCATAAGCATAAAGAATGAGGATAGTATCACGCCAATAAGCACATTCTGCACTACAAAATAAAGACCGATCAAATAAGAGCATAAATTTGAACCTAGAAACCGAATGCCACAATTAGGAATAACATTTACTGGGAGATTTCATCGAACACTTGGCGTGAATTGTTCGATCACAACTCATTTTTAAGGCAAAAGGAGAAAAAGCAAGTGAACTTTAAAGACATCTAGGCATAAGCATAAAGAATGAGGATAGTATCAAGCCAATAAGCACGTTCTACACTATAAAATCAATATCGATCGAATAAAAGCATAAATTCGAACCTAGAAACCAAATGCCACATTTAGGAATAACAATTACACGGAGATTTCATCGAACACTTGGTGTGAATTGTTAGATCACAAGTCATTTTTAAGGGAAAATGAGAAAAAAACAAGTGAACTTTAAAGATATCAGGGGTTAAGCATAAAGAATGAGGATAGTATCAAGCTAATAAGCACGTTCTGCACTACAAAATCAAGACCGATCGAATAAACGCATAAATTCGAACCTAGAAACCGAATGCCATATTTAGGAGTGACATTTACATGGACATTTCATCGAACACTTGGTGTGAATTGTTAGATCGCAAGTCATTTTTAAGGCAAAATGAGAAAAAACAAGTGAACTTTAGGAGTGAAATTTACATGGACATTTCTTCGAACATTTGGCGTGCAATGTTAGATCTCTTGTCAATTTTTTAATGGCAAAAGGAGAAAAAACAAGTGAAGTTTAAAGACATCTAGGCATAAGCATAAAGAATGAGGATAGTATCAAGCCAATAAGCACGTTCTATACTACAAAATTAAGACCGATCGAATAAAAGCATAAATTCGAACCTAGAAACCGAATGTCATATTTAGGAGTGACAATTACATGGACATTTCATCGAACACTTCGCATGCAATGTTAAATCTGAAGTCAACTTTTTTGAAGCAAAAGGAGAAAAAACAAGTGAACTTTAAACACACCTAGGGATAAGCGTAAAGAAAGAGGATAATAAAAAGCCAATAAGCACATTTTGCGCTAAAAAATCAAGACCGATAGAATAAAAGCATAAATTCGAACCTAGAAACCAAATGTCATATTTTGGAGTGACATTTACATGGACATTTCATTGAACACTTGGCGTGCAATGTTAGATCCCTTATCAATTTTTTAAAGACAAAACAAGAAAAAACAAGTGAACTTTAAAGACATTTAGGCATAAGCATAAATAATGAGGATAATATGAAGCCAATAAGCACATTCTGAACTACAAAATCAAGACCGATCGAATAAGAGCATAAATTCAAACCTAGAAACTAAATGCCACGTTTAGGAATAACATTTACATGGAGATTTCATCGAACACTTGGCGTGAATTGTTAGATCACAAGTCATTTTTAAGGCAAAATGAGAAAAAACAAGTGAACATTAAAGATATCCAGGCATAAGCATAAAGAATGAGGATAGTATCAAGCCAATAAGAACGGTCTGCACTACAAAATCAAGATCGATCGAATAAGAGCATAAATTCGAACCTAGAAACCGAATGCCATATTTAGGACTGACATTTACATGGGCATTTCATCGAACACTTGATGTGAATTGTTAGATCACAAGTCATTTTTAAGCCAAATTGAGAAAAAAACAAGTGAACTTTAAAGACATCTAGCCATAAGTATAAATATATGAGGATAGTATCAAGCCAATAAGCACGTTCTTTACTACAAAATCAAGACCGATCGAATAAAAGCATAAATTCGAACTAGAAACCGAATGTCATATTTAGGAGTGACATTTACATGGACATTTCATCGAACACTTGTAGTGCAATGTTAGATCTCAAGTCAATTTTTTTAAGGTAACAGGAGAAAATACAAGTGAACTCTAAAGTGAACTAGGCATAAGCATAATGAATGAAGATAGTATCACGCCAATAAGCACATTCTGCACTAAAAAATCAAGACCGATCGAATAAGAGCATAAATTTGAACGTAGAAACTGAATGCCACATTTAGAATAACATTTACATGGAAATTTCATCAAACACTTGGCGTGAATTGTTCGATCACAACTCATTTTTAAGGCAAAATGAGAAAAAAAATAGTGAACTTTAAAGACATCTAGTCATAATTATAAAGAATGAGGATAGAATCAAGCCAATAAGCACGTTCTGTACCACCAAACCAATACCAATCGAATAAAACCATAAATTCGAACCTAGAAACCGAATGCCACATTTAGGAATAACATTTACATGGAGATTTCATCGAACACTTGGTGTGAATTGTTAGATCACAAGTCATTTTTAAGACAAAAAGAAAAAAAACAACTGAAGTAAAAAGATATCTCGGCATAAGCATAAAGAATGAGAATAGTATCAAGTCAATAGGCACTTTCTGCACTACAAAATCTAGACCGATAGAATAAAAGCATAAATTCGTACCTAGAAACCGAATGCCATATTTAGGAGTGACATTTACATGGACATTTCATCGAACACTTGGGGTGCAATGTTAGATCTCTTGCCAATTTTTTAAAGGCAAAAGGAGAAAAAACAAGTGAACTTTAAAGACATCTAGGCATAAGCATAAATAATGAGGATAGTATGAAGCCAATAAGCAAATTCTGCACTACAAAATCAAGACCGGTCAAATAAGAGCATAAATTCGAACCTAGAAACCGAATGCCACATTTAAGAATAACATTTACGTGGAGATTTTATCGAATACTTGGCTTGAATTGTTAGATCACAAGTCATTTTTAAGGAAAAATGAGGAAAAAACAAGTGAACTTTAAAGATATCTAGGCATAAGCATAAAGAATGAGGATAGTATCAAGCCAATAAGCACGTTTTGCACTACAAAATCAAGACCGATCTTATAAAAGCATAAATTCGAACCTAGAAACCGAATGCCCTATTTAGGAGGGACGTTTACATGGACATTTCATCGAACACTTGGCGTGCAATGTTAGATCTCTTATCATTTTTTAAAGGCAAAACGAGAAAAAACAAGTCAACTTTAAAGACATCTGGGCATAAGCATAAAGAATGAGGATAATATCAAGCCCATAAGCACGTTCTACACTACAAAATCAAGACCGATCGAATAAAAGCATAAATTCGAACCTAGAAACCGAATGCCATATTTAGGAGTGACATTTACATGGACATTTCATCGAACACTTGGCGTGCAATGTTAGATCTCTTGTCAATTTTTTAAGGCAAAAGGAGAAAAACCAAGTGAACTTTAAAGACACCTAGGGATAAGCATAAAGAATGAGGATAATATCAAGCCAATAAGCACGTTCTGCGCTACAAAATCAAGACCGATCTTATAAAAGCATAAATTCGAACCTAGAAACCGAATGCCCTATTTAGGAGGGACGTTTACATGGACATTTCATCGAACACTTGGCGTGCAATGTTAGATCTCTTATCATTTTTTAAAGGCAAAACGAGAAAAAACAAGTGAACTTTAAAGACATCTGGGCATAAGCATAAAGAATGAGGATAATATCAAGCCCATAAGCACGTTCTACACTACAAAATCAAGACCGATCGAATAAAAGCATAAATTCGAACCTAGAAACCGAATGCCATATTTAGGAGTGACATTTACATGGACATTTCATCGAACACTTGGCGTGCAATGTTAGATCTCTTGTCAATTTTTTAAGGCAAAAGGAGAAAAACCAAGTGAACTTTAAAGACACCTAGGGATAAGCATAAAGAATGAGGATAATATCAAGCCAATAAGCACGTTCTGCGCTACAAAATCAAGACCGATCTTATAAAAGCATAAATTCGAACCTAGAAACCGAATGCCCTATTTAGGAGGGACGTTTACATGGACATTTCATCGAACACTTGGCGTGCAATGTTAGATCTCTTATCATTTTTTAAAGGCAAAACGAAAAAAAACAAGTGAACTTTAAAGACATCTGGGCATAAGCATAAAGAATGAGGATAATATCAAGCCCATAAGCACATTCTGCACTACAAAATCAAGACCGATCGAATAAGAGTATAAATTCGAACCTAGAAACAGAATGCCACATTTAGGAATAACATTTACATGGAGATTTCATCGAACACTTGGCGTAAATTGTTAGATGACAAGTCAATTTTAAGGCAAAATGAGAAAAAACAAGTCAATTAAAAAGATATCTAGGCATAAGCATAAAGAATGAGGAAAGTATCAAGCCAATAAGCACTTACTACACTACAAAATAAAGACCGGTTGAATAAAAGCATAAATTCGTACCTAGAAACCGAATGCCATATTTAGTAGTGACATTTACATGAGCATTTCATCGAACACTTGGCGTGCAATGTTAGATCTCTTGTCAATTTTTTAAAGGAAAAAGAAGAAAAAACAAGTGAACTTTAAGGACATCTAGGCATAAGCATAAAGAATGAGGATAGTATCAAGCCAATAAGCACTTTTTGCACTACAAAATCAAGACCGATCGAATAAAATTATAAATTCGAACCTAAAAACCGAACGCTATATTTAGGACTGACATTTACATGGACATTTCATCGAACACTTGGTGTGCAATGTTAGATCTATTGTCAATTTTTTAAAGGCAAAAGGAGAAAACGCAAGTGAAATTTAAAGACATCTAGGCATAAGCATAAAGAATAAGGATAGTATCAAGCTAATAAGCACGTTCTGCACTACAAAATCAATACCGATCGAATAAAAGAATAAATTCGAACCTAGAAACCGAATGCCATATTTAGGAGTGACATTTACATGAACATTTCATCGAACACTTGGCGTGCAATGTTAGATCTCTTGTAAATTTTTAAAGGCAAAAGGAGAAAAAACAAGTGAACTTTAAAGACATCCAGGCATAAGCATAAAGAACGAGGATAGTATGAAGCCAATAAGCAAATTCTACCCTACAAAATCAAGACCGATCGAATAAGAGCATAAATTTGAACCTAGAAACCGAATGCCACATTTAGGAATAACATTTACATGGAGATTTCATCGAACACTTGGCGTGAATTGTTAGATCACAAGTCATTTTTAAGGAAAAATGAGAAAAAAACAAGTGAACTTTAAAGATATCTAGGCATAAACATAAAGAATGAGGATAGTATCAAGCCAATAAGCACGTTCTGCACTACAAAATCAAGACCAATCGAATAAAAGCATAAATTCGAAGCTAGACACCGAATGCCATTTTTAGGAGTGACATTTACATGGACATTTCATCGAACACATGGCGTGCAATGTTAGATCTCTTGTCAACTTTTTAAAGGCAAAAGGAGAGAAAACAAGTGAACTTTAAGGACATCTAGGCATAAGCGTAAAGAATGAGGATAATATCAAGCCAATAAGCACTTTTTGCACTACAAAATCAAGACCGATCGAATAAAAGTATAAATTCGAACCTAGAAACCGAACGCTATATTTAGGAGTGACATTTACATGGACATTTCATCGAACACTTAGTGTGCAATGTTAGATCTCTTGTCAATTTTTTAAAGGCAAAAGGAGAAAAAACAAGTGAAATTTCGAGACATCTAGGTATAAGCATAAAGAATGAGGATAGTATCAAGCCAATAAGAACGTTCTGCACTACATAATCAATACCGATCGAATAAAAGCATAAATTCGAACCTAAAAACCGAATACCATATTAGGAGTGACATTTACGTGGACATTTCATCGAGCACTTGTAGTGCAATGTTAGATCTCAAGTCATTTTTTAAGGAAAAAGGTGAAAAAACAAGTGAATTCTATAGACACCTAGGCATAAGCATAAAGAATGAGGATAGTATCAAGCCAATAATCACGTTCTGCACTACAAAATCAATACCGATCGAATAAAAGAATAAATTCGAACCTAGAAACCGAATGCCATATTTAGGAGAGACATTTACATGAACATTTCATCGAACACTTGGCGTGCAATGTTAGATCTCTTGTAAATTTTTAAAGGCAAAAGGAGAAAAAACAAGTGAACTTTAAAGACATCCAGGCATAAGGATAAAGAATTAGGATAGTATGAAGCCAATAAGCACATTCTACCCTACAAAATCAAGACCGATCGATTAAGAGCATAAATTTGAACCTAGAAACCGAATGCCACATTTAGGAATAACATTTACATGGAGATTTCATCGAACACTTGGCGTGAATTGTTAGATCACAAGTCATTTTTAAGGAAAAATGAGAAAAAAACAAGTGAACTTTAAACACATCTTGCCATAAGCATAAAATATAAGCATAGTATCAAGCCAATAAGCACGTTCTATACTACAAAATCAAGACCGATTGAATAACAGCATAAATTTGAACCTAGAAACCGAATGTCATATTTAGGAGTGACAATTACATGGACATTTCATCAAACACATTGCGTGCAATGTTAGATCTCTTGTCAATTTTTTAAAGGCAAATGAGAAAAAACAAGTGAACTTTAAGGACATCTAGGCATAAGCGTAAAGAATGATGATAGTATCAAGCCAATAAGCACTTTTTGCACTACAAAATCAAGACCGATCGAATAAAAGTATAAATTCGAATCTAGAAACCGAACGCTATATTTAGGAGTGACATTTACATGAACATTTCATCGAACACTTAGTGTGCAATGTTAGATCTCTTGTCAATTTTTTAAAGGCAAAAGGAGAAAAAACAAGTGAAATTTCAAGACATCCAGGCATAAGCATAAAGAATGAGGATAGTATCAAGCCAATAAGCACGTTCTGAACTACAAAATCAAGACCAATCGAATAAAAGCATAAATTCGAACCTAGACACCGAATGCCATATTTAGGAGTGACATTTACATGGACATTTCATCAAACACATTGCGTGCAATGTTAGATCTCTTGTCAATTTTTTAAAGGCAAATGAGAAAAAACAAGTGAACTTTAAGGACATCTAGGCATAAGCGTAAAGAATGATGATAGTATCAAGCCAATAAGCACTTTTTGCACTACAAAATCAAGACCGATCGAATAAAAGTATAAATTCGAATCTAGAAACCGAACGCTATATTTAGGAGTGACATTTACATGAACATTTCATCGAACACTTAGTGTGCAATGTTAGATCTCTTGTCAATTTTTTAAAGGCAAAAGGAGAAAAAACAAGTGAAATTTCAAGACATCTAGGTATAAGCATAAAGAATGAGGATAGTATCAAGCCAATAAGAACGTTCTGCACTACAAAATCAATACCGATCGAATAAAAGCATAAATTCGAACCTAAAAACCGAATACCATATTAGGAGTGACATTTACGTGGACATTTCATCGAGCACTTGTAGTGCAATGTTAGATCTCAAGTCATTTTTTAAGGAAAAAGGTGAAAAAACAAGTGAATTCTATAGACACCTAGGCATAAGCATAAAGAATGAGGATAGTATCAAGCCAATAATCACGTTCTGCACTACAAAATCAATACCGATCGAATAAAAGAATAAATTCGAACCTAGAAACCGAATGCCATATTTAGGAGAGACATTTACATGAACATTTCATCGAACACTTGGCGTGCAATGTTAGATCTCTTGTAAATTTTTAAAGGCAAAAGGAGAAAAAACAAGTGAACTTTAAAGACATCCAGGCATAAGCATAAAGAATTAGGATAGTATGAAGCCAATAAGCACATTCTACCCTACAAAATCAAGACCGATCGACTAAGAGCATAAATTTGAACCTAGAAACCGAATGCCACATTTAGGAATAACATTTACATGGAGATTTCATCGAACACTTGGCGTGAATTGTTAGATCACAAGTCATTTTTAAGGAAAAATGAGAAAAAAACAAGTGAACTTTAAAGATATCCAGGCATAAGCATAAAGAATGAGGATAGTATCAAGCCAATAAGCACGTTCTGCACTACAAAATCAAGACCAATCGAATAAAAGCATAAATTCGAACCTAGACACCGAATGCCATATTTAGGAGTGACATTTACATGGACATTTCATCAAACACATTGCGTGCAATGTTAGATCTCTTGTCAATTTTTTAAACGCAAATGAGAAAAAACAAGTGAACTTTAAGGACATCTAGGCATAAGCGTAAAGAATGTGGATAGTATCAAGCCAATAAGCACTTTTTGCACTACAAAATCAAGACCGATCGAATAAAAGTATAAATTCGAACCTAGAAACCGAACGCTATATTTAGCTGTGACATTTACATGGACATTTCATCGAACACTTAGTGTGCAATGTTAGATCTCTTGTCAATTTTTTAAAGGCAAAAGGAGAAAAAACAAGTGAAATTTAAAGACATCTAGGTATAAGCATAAAGAATGAGGATAGTATCAAGCTAATAAGCACGTTCTGCACTACAAAATCAAGACCGATCGAAAAAGAGCATAAATTCAAACCCAGAAACCGAATGCCACATTTAGGAGTGACATTTACATGGACATTTCATCGAACACTTGGTGTGAATTGTTAGATCACAAGTCATTTTTTACGGCAAAATGAGAAAAAACAAGTGAACTTTAAAGACATCTTGCCTATAGCATAAAATATTAGGATAGTATCATGCCAATAAGCACGTTCTTTACTACAAAATCAAGACCGATCGAATAAAGGCATAAATTCGAACCTAGAAACCGAATGTCATATTTAGGAGTGACAATTACATGGACATTTCATCGAACACTTGGCATGCAATGTTAGATCTGAAGTAAACTTTTTTGATGCAAAAGGAGAAAAAACAAGTGAATTTTAAAGACACCTAGGGATAAGCATAAAGAAAGAGGATAATAAAAAGCGAATAAGCACATTTTGCGCTACAAAATCAAAACCGATTGAATAAAAGCATAAATTCGAACCTATAAACCGAATGCCATATTTAAGAGTGACATTTACATGGACATTTCATTGAACACTTGGCGTGCAATGTTAGATCACAAGTCATTTTTAAGACAAAATGAGAAAAAAACATGTGAACTTTAAAGAAATCTAGGCTTAAGCATAAAGAATGAGGATAGTATCAAACCAATAAGCACATCCTGCACTACAAAATCAAGACCGATCGAATAAGAGCATAAATTCTTACCTAGAAACCGAATCCCACATTAAGGAATAACATTTACATGGAGATTTCATCGAACACTTGGCATGAATTGTTAGATCACAAGTCATTTTTAAGGCAAAATGGGAAAAAACAAGTGAACATTAAAGATATCTAGGCATAAGCATAAAGAATGAGGATAATATCAAGCCAAAAAGCACGTTCTACACTACAAAATCAAGACCGGTTGAATAAAATTATATATTCGAACCTAGAAACCGAATGCCATATTTAGGAGTGACCTTTACATGGACATTTCATCGAACACTTGGCGTGTAATGTTAGATCTCTTGTCAATTTTTTGAGGCAAAAGGAGAAAAAACAAGTGAAGTTTAAATCCACTTAGGGATAAGCAAAATGAATAAGGATAATATCAAGCCAATAAGCACGTTCTGCGCTACAAAATCAAGACCGATCTTATAAAAGCATAAATTCGAACCTAGAATCCGAATGCCATATTTAGGAGTGACGTTTACATGGACATTTCATCGAAAACTTGGTATAAATTGTTAGATCACAAGTCATTTATAAGGCAAATTGAGAAAAAATAAGTGAACTTTTATGACATCTAGCCATAAGCATAAAATATGAGGATAGTATCAAGCCAATAAGCACGTTCTTTACTACAAAATCAAGACCAATCGAATAAAAGCATAAATTCGAACCTAGAAACCGAATGTCATATTTAGGAGTGACATTTACATGGACATTTCATCGAACACTTGGCATGCAATATTAGATCTCAAGTCAATTTTTTTGAGGTTAAAAGGAGAAAAAATAAGTGAACTTTAAAGACACCTAGGGATAAGCATAAAGAATAAGGATAATATCAAGCCAATAAGTACGTTCTGCGCTAGGAAATCAAGACCCATCTTATAAAAGCATAAATTCGAACCTAGAAACCGAATGCCATATTTAGGAGTGACGTTTACATGGACATTTCATCGAACACATGGCGTGCAATGTTAGATCTCTTGTCAATTTTTTTAAAGGCAAAAGGAGAAAAAACAAGTGAACTTTTAGGACATCTAGGCATAAGCGTAAAGAATGAGGATAGTATCAAGCCAATAAGCACTTTTTGCACTACAAAAACAAGACCGATCGAATAAAAGTTTAAATTCGAACCTAGAAACCGAACGCTATATTTAGGAGTGACATTTACATGGACATTTCATCGAACACTTAGTGTGCAATGTTAGATCTCTTGTCAATTTTTTAAAGGCAAAAGGAGAAAAAACAAGTGAAATTTAAAGTTATCTAGGTATAAGCATAAAGAATGAGGATAGTATCAAGCTAATAAGCACGTTCTGCACTACAAAATCAAGACCGATCGAAAAAGAGCATAAATTCAAACCCAGAAACCGAATGCCACATTTAGGAGTGACATTTACATGGACATTTCATCGAACACTTGGTGTGAATTGTTAGATCACAAGTCATTTTTACGGCAAAATGAGAAAAACAAGTGAACTTTAAAGACATCTTGCCTATAGCATAAAATATTAGGATAGTATCAAGCCAATAAGCACGTTCTTTACTACAAAATCAAGACCGATCGAATAAAGGCATAAATTCGAACCTAGAAACAGAATGTCATATTTAGGAGTGACAATTACATGGACATTTCATCGAACACTTGGCATGCAATGTTAGATCTGAAGTCAACTTTTTGATGCAAAAGGAGAAAAAACAAGTGAATTTTTAAGACACCTAGGGATAAGCATAAAGAAAGAGGATAATAAAAAGCGAATAAGCACATTTTGCGCTACAAAATCAAAACCGATTGAATAAAAGCATAAATTCGAACCTATAAACCAAATGCCATATTTAAGAGTGACATTTACATGGACATTTCATTGAACACTTGGCGTGCAATGTTAGATCACAAGTCATTTTTAAGGCAACATGAGAAAAAAACAAGTGAACTTTAAAGAAATCTAGGCTTAAGCATAAAGAATGAGGATAGTATCAAACCAATAAGCACATCCTGCACTACAAAATCAAGACCAATCGAATAAGAGCATAAATTCTAACCTAGAAACCGAATCCCACATTAAGGAATAACATTTACATGGAGATTTCATCGAACACTTGTCATGAATTGTTAGATCACAAGTCATTTTTAAGGCAAAATGGGAAAAAACAAGTGAACATTAAAGATATCTAGGCATAAGCATAAAGAATGAGGATAGTATCAAGCCAAAAAGCACGTTCTACACTACAAAATCAAGACCGGTTGAATAAAATTATATATTCGAACCTAGAAACCGAATGCCATATTTAGGAGTGACCTTTACATGGACATTTCATCGAACACTTGGCGTGTAATGTTAGATCTCTTGTCAATTTTTTGAGGCAAAAGGAGAAAAAACAAGTGAAGTTTAAATCCACTTAGGGATAAGCAAAATGAATAAGGATAATATCAAGCCAATAAGCACGTTCTGCGCTACAAAATCAAGACCGATCTTATAAAAGCATAAATTCGAACCTAGAATCCGAATGCCATATTTAGGAGTGACGTTTACATGGACATTTCATCGAACACTTGGTATAAATTGTTAGATCACAAGTCATTTATAAGGCAAATTGAGAAAAAATAAGTGAACTTTTATGACATCTAGCCATAAGCATAAAATATGAGGATAGTATCAAGCCAATAAGCACGTTCTTTACTACAAAATCAAGACCGATCGAATAAAAGCATAAATTCGAACCTAGAAACCGAATGTTATATTTAGGAGTGACATTTACATGGACATTTCATCGAACACTTGGCATGCAATATTAGATCTCAAGTCAATTTTTTTGAGGTTAAAAGGAGAAAAAATAAGTGAACTTTAAAGACACCTAGGGATAAGCATAAAGAATAAGGATAATATCAAGCCAATAAGTACGTTCTGCGCTAGGAAATCAAGACCCATCTTATAAAAGCATAAATTCGAACCTAGAAACCGAATGCCATATTTAGGAGTGACGTTTACATGGACATTTCATCGAACACATGGCGTGCAATGTTAGATCTCTTGTCAATTTTTTTAAAGGCAAAAGGAGAAAAAACAAGTGAACTTTAAGGACATCTAGGCATAAGCGTAAAGAATGAGGATAGTATCAAGCCAATAAGCACTTTTTGCACTACAAAATCAAGACCGATCGAATAAAAGTATAAATTCGAACCTAGAAACCGAACGCTATATTTAGGAGTGACATTTACATGGACATTTCATCAAACACTTAGTGTGCAATGTTAGATCTCTTGTCAATTTTTTAAAGGCAAAAGGAGAAAAAAAACAAGTGAAATTTAAAGACATCTAGGCATAAGCATAAAGAATGAGGAGAGTATCAAGCCAATAAGCACGTTCTGCACTACAAAATCAATACCGATCGAATAAAAGCATAAATTCGAACCTAAAAACCGAATGCCATATTTAGGAGTGACATTTACTTGGACATTTCATCGAGCATTTGAAGTGCAATGTTAGATCTTAATTCATTTTTTTAAGGAAAAAGGTGAGAAAACAAGTAATCTCTATAAACACCTAGGCATAAACATAAAGAATGAGGATAGTATAAAGCCAATAAGCACGTTCTGCACTACAAAATCAAGACCGATCGAATAAGAGCATAAATTCGAACCTAGAAACCGAATGCCACATTTAGGAGTGACATTTACATGGACATTTCATCGAACACTTGGTGTGAATTGTTAGATCACAAGTCATTTTTAAGGAAAAATGAGACAAAACAAGTGAACTTTAAACACATCTTGCCATAAGCATAAAATATAAGCATAGTATCAAGCCAATAAGCACGTTCTATACTACAAAATCAAGACCGATTGAATAACAGCATAAATTTGAACCTAGAAACCGAATGTCATATTTAGGAGTGACAATTACATGGACATTTCATCGAACACTTGGCATGCAATGTTATATCTAAAGTCAATTTTTTTGAGGCAAAAGGAGAAAAAACAAGTGAATTTCAAAGACACCTAGGGATAAGCATAAAGAAAGAGGATAATAAAAAGCCAATAAGCACGTTCTGCGCTACAAAATCAAAACCGATCGAATAAAAGCATAAATTCGAACCTATAAACCGAATGCCATATTTAGGAGTGACATTTACATGGACATTTTATCGAACACTTGGCATGCAATGTTAGATCTCTTATCAATCTTTTAAAGGCAAAACAAGAAAAAACAAGTGAACTTTAAAGACTTCTAGGCATAAGCATAAAGAATGAGGATAGTATGAAGCCAATAAGCACATTCTGCACTACAAAATCAAGACCGATCGAATAAGAGCATAAATTCTAACCTAGAAACCGAATCCCATATTAAGGAATAACATTTACATGGAGATTTCATCGAACACTTGGCGTGGATTGTTAGATCACAAGTCATTTTTAAGGCAAAATGGGAAAAAACAAGTGAACATTAAAGATATCTAGGCATAAGCATAAAGAATATGGATAGTATCAAGCCAAAAAGCACGTTCTGTACTACAAAATAAAGACCGATCGAATAAGAGCATAAATTCGAACCCAAAAACCGAATGCCACATTTAGGAGTGACATTTACATGGACATTTCATCGAACACTTGGTGTAAATTGTTAGATCACAAGTCATTTTTAATGCAAATTGAGAATAAACAAGTGAACTTTAATGACATCTAGCCATAAGCACAAAATATGAGGATAGTATCAAGCCAATAAGCACGTTCTTTACTACAAAATCAAGACTTATCGAATAAATGCATAAATTCGAACCTAGAAACCGAATGTCATATTTAGGAGTGACATTTACATGGACATTTCATCGAACACTTGGCATGCAATGTAAGATCTCAAGTCAATTTTTTTGAGGTAAAAGGAGAAAAAACAAGTGAATTTTAAAAACACCTAGGGAAAAGCATAAAGAATAAGGATAATATCAAGCCAATAAGCACGTTTTGCGCTACAAAATCAAGACCCATCTTATAAAAGCATAAATTCGAACCTCGAAACCGAATGCCATATTTAGGAGTGACGTTTACATGGACATTTCATCAAACACTTGGTGTGCAATGTTAGATCTATTATCATTTTTTAAAGGCAAAACGAGAAAAAACTAGTGAACTTTAAAGACATCTGGGCATAAACATAAAGAATGATGATAGTATCAAGCCAATAAGCACATTCTGCACTACAAAATCAAGACCGATCGAATAAAATCATAAATTCGAACCTAGAAACCGAATGCCACATTTAGGAATAACATTTACAAGGAGATTTCATCGAACACTTGGCGTGAGTTTTTAGATCACAAGTCATTTTTAAGGAAAAACGAGAAAAACAAGTGAACTTTAAAGACATCTAGGCATAAGCATAAAGAATGAGGATAGTATCAAGCCAATAAGCACTTTTTGCACTACAAAATCAAGACCGATAGAATAAAAGCATAAATTCGAACCCAGAAACCGAACGCTATATTTAGGAGTGACATTTACATGGACATTTCATCGAACACTTGGCGTGCAATGTTAGATCCCTTGTCAATTTTTTAAAGGCAAAAGGAGAAAAAACAAGTAAAATTTAAAGACATCTAGGCATAAGCATAAAGAATGAGGAGAGTATCAAGCCAATAAGCACGTTCTGCACTACAAAATCAATACCGATCGAATAAAAGCATAAATTCGAAACTAAAAACCGAATGCCATATTTAGGAGTGACATTTACTTGGACATTTCATCGAGCACTTGAAGTGCAATGTTAGATTTTAAGTCATTTTTTTAAGGAAAAAGGTGAAAAAACAAGTGAACTCTATAGACACCTAAGCATAAGCATAAAGAATGAGGTTAGTATCAAGCCAATATGCACGTTCTGCACTACAAAATCAGGACCGATCGAATAAGAGCATAAATTCGAATCCAGAAACCGAATGCCACATTTAGGAGTGACATTTACATGGACATTTCATCGAACACTTGGGGTGAATTGTTAGATCACAAGTCATTTTTAAGGAAAAATGAGAAAAAACAAGTGAACTTTAAACACATCTTGCCATAAGCATAAAATATTAGGATAGTATCAAGCCAATAAGCACGTTCTTTACTACAAAATCAAGCCCGATCGAATAACAACATAAATTCGAACTTAGAAACCGAAGTTCATATTTAGGATTGACAATTACATGGACCATCGAACACTTGGCATGCAATGTTAGATCTAAAGTTAATTTTTTTGAGGCAAAAGGAGAAAAAACAAGTGAACTTTAAAGACACCTAGGGATAAGCATAAAGAATGAGGATAGTATGAAGCCAATAAGCAAATTCTGCACTACAAAATCAAGACCGATCGAATAAGAGCATAAATTCAAACCTAGAAACCGAATGCCACATTTAGGAATAACATTTACATGGAGATTTCTCTCTTTCTAGAAAGCTCTCTCATCTCTCTAAAGAGTTTTTCTTATTGCTCTATGCTTCTCACTATTGCAGTCAGTATACATTTAGTTATTTATGCATATATATATATATATATATATATATATTAACAAGATTTATTTTTTAGTTGGAGTTAGTTTTTATGCACACATAATTAGTTTTAATGCACATATACTTTATTTTTTTTGCACATACATATGTCTATATATATTATATTTTATGCGTATTCAGTCCATTATTGATACACATCCACGATAAAGATTATGCACACCCTGCACGCATCCATTGTGTACATTGTTTGGAAAAATACGCATCTAAGTCGCCCAAAATTAACAATGCCACTTTTCCCTTTTTTAAACAAAATAATCAAGACCTTGGATTTCTTTTTATTAAGCGCATAAAATGTACTTCTCATATAACCACTCATTCTAATGAAAATCACTACCATTAAGTGTTACGACAATTTTTTTTTTAAACTTCAAATCATAACTAAAAGAGTCACCAAGATCTCATAATTGAGCTATTCTATTATCAAGACTTATAGATGTTGTTTTATTTATTTTGCTATCTGTTTCTATTAAATAAGGTTTTTAATATGATAAGATTTTATCTTTATAAATTTGGTATTTAATTCGCCATAATAGAAGATTCTATCTTAGTCGAAAGATAGAATATCCGCGTGGATTAGGGAGAAAGAAATCGCTTGTTTGGCCCAAAGGCAGTTCAACCGACCCTAGGGGGAGATTTTCGATCTCCTTTTTTCCATTTTACATGCATGTACTCGCCATGTACGGTATGTAATATTCGGGTTAGTTTTATTTGTTGGGATCAAAAGCTGAGATTTCGTGAATAGTAAGTAGTCTTCGAAGTTTAAATAATTGTTAATATTAATGTTTAGAATTTTTTATACAAAAAAGGGAACGAAAAGAAGAAAATTTATTCTATCCAAACTAGTATTATAATCCAAACTATTAATTAAAACAAAACCAACATTCTTTCCTAGTTAAATTTATCCAAATTAAACCCTAAAACAAGCCTTACCTTATATAATGATCTCATTCATTCTTTCTCTCGCCACTTGTCTTCCCAAGCCATCCGCTTTGTTTTTCTCGTGAGACTTCCTCACCGTCTTCGTTTCCTTCTTCTCTGATTCTGGTTCTCACCTTTCGTGCATCTTTTCTCCTTGTTGTTTGCCACCGTGGTTCACGACATCGCCTCTTCACGCACGAGAGCCCAAGCCGTCGGTCGTCACCATGTTTTACTTTTGCGCATTCTAGACTTTTCTCTGTACTCGCTAGGAACTCATCAGCCAAGGTAAGTCGTTTTGCGACTTGCTTGGTTTTTATTCAGTTCATGTTAGACGTTGCGATGTACTTTTAGGATTGGTTTTGGGGAACTAGTCCCTACTGCTTTTGTTTATTAAAATTGTATTTTTATGCAATATGTGTGTGATCCGTTTTTAATTAGTTTTATCGTATGTGAAATATTTTAAATGGTTTTTCTGTGCTTGATTTGAGAATTGGCATGTAATGATGGAGAAGGGTTGGATTGCTAGAATGACATGCATTGATTTAGAAGGGTTGCATTGTCGCGTAGAATGCAATGGTTAAGAAGGGTTGCATTGCCGCAAAATAAATTGTATGGGTGCTTGTGTGTGTGGACGTGTGGAGGAGGGTATGTAGGTGGATGTGCAGAATTGTGTAAATGCGAATGTGTTAATGTGTATGTATGACTATTTAGAAATTAGGTATGGATTGTAGTTGACCGTCTATTTGTTAATCTTGTTTGTGAATGTTAGGAATTATGTGTTTGTTTTTAAAACGTCTTACTGGTGTTGTGTAATTTCTAACTTTGATTAGAATAGGAATTGACCCCTCGGGGACTCATTTTTCAATTGCAGATATGAGTTAGGAACCATGCTGGGATCTTAGTCGAGTGGTGGAGCGGATGTTGGCGCACGTGTTAATAGGCTTAGAATAGGTTGGGAGTTTTAACTTTTTTTTCTTCTTTGGTTGGGTTGTTAGACCTGGGTAGATTTGAATGAGTTTGTGTTGTGAAGCTTGAGAAAAGTTGTTTTCCTTTTTAGCTTAAGGGTTGAATTTCATGTATGTTTTCTAACCTTGATTTTTAAATCTTAGTTGGATGTTTTCATTTGTTTTCTCGTCGTGCCCGAGTGGCAAGATTCGATTGCGTTGTTGTCAAGCTAACCTGAGTAGTACCAAGAGAGGTCTACCACCAAGTAGCGCCTCGGTTTAAGGTCGGGGTGTTACAAATTGGTATCAGAGCAAGGTTGACAACAAGCGCACATGGAAACAGAACAACGAAGGTACTCGAGGTCCAACTTAAAACAAATGCGGCCGATATTTTCAAATGTTTTAAACGGGGTAGGCATTTTGCATTAAGAGGGTAGTTGACACGTTGCCACTCTACCACCATCAGCTAAGGGCCCTCTTGTAGCTTAATAAGTTAACTTGTTAATTTTTAGTCAACTCTAGTTTCGACCTGCGAACTTTCGTTTTAGATGGCTCCACAAATGAGAACGGGGGTTGCCGACATAGGAAGAAGAGGCCGCGGGAGGGGTCTGATGTCCGCCTTTTTAGTTATGTTTTTAGAGTGTGTTTTATGTATTTGAGTCATTTTCTTTGGTTTTGTGTTTTGTTTTGAGACGTTTGTGTAGGTTTTCGCATTTGCTTAAGATATGAAGTCTATATAAGCTTTGGTGGTGTTTTTTTAGGTTTTTGAAACTATGTCGAAGCGTTTTTAGGAGTAGAAAGAAGATCAAGAAGAAGTGGAAGCAGAATGAAGCCAAGAAGGAAGTTCAGTAGTTCGTTACTGACCCCACAAGACACGTTAGAAGAAGAATCGAGGCAAAAACAAAGGCTAACAACCCCACTACTGAGGTATGCTCTCAGTTACGAGGTTGGTACTGAGGTAGCAGGGTTGGTACCGAAGGTGTTGGGGTCGGTAATGCACTTAGAGGAAAGAAAGTCGAAGGAAATCCAAGAAAACCCTACCGACCCTGACGGGGTCGGTACCGAGGCATCCCGTGTGATGCGACCCCGTCCTTGGATGCTAGCCAAGAGGACGCCTCCTTCGCCTTGCGCTCGAATGGATCGGTCACTCGTTTCGGGCTTGTGCCATTGAGACCGCGACGCAATCCTTGGTGTTGCGCATTACCGCGGGCCATGGCGCGCCTTTCTCCGCGTCGGCGCACACTACCGCGTGTGTCCTTAGCATCGAACAACCTCAAGACGATTCCTAGGCAACACCCACCTCAGACACACCCTTCGCGCTAGATCCCGAAACCGCGTCGTCCAACAACATCGCCACTTAAGGTTCGTGACAACGTCGGCGCGCCTTCGCCCTCGCTAGCGCACGCGACAGCGTTCCATGGCATGCGATGGCCTCGCCACGCCTGGCCGCGCCGAGCCTTGGCCCTATCATGACACTCCAGTGTCGACGGTGATGAGAGACGGATCGTTGTCGAAGAAAGTTCCAACTCAATTTGATCTTGGTCTGCCTTGCTTATGGTATTTATTTTGAGATGAAAGCGAAAGAGATGACAAGTGATTCAAGAAAAAGGGACAACTCACTTCAATTATAAATATAGGGATAAGCAATCGAAAGACCAAGGATATGATACACCAAGGTAATTCGAAAGAGGGATAAGCAATTGAATCTTATGTGGATATGACTCACCACAAGAGAATTGAAAGAGGGTTCGAATCTCATAGAATATAACTCACCTAAGAGAAACGAATGATTCATTCGGATATAACTCACCGAACATGTTTGGATATTATAAACCAAACAAGGAAATCACTCCCAGACACTCCCATTGGTTTTTTTCCACAAATTCAACTATCCTATTACAAGAGAAACAAGGACCTATAAATAGGGTTACAAAATTGGGTTATAAAACCCTTCATGTTCAATCTCACCTACCACATACTTAAATGAATAAATTTGATGGAAGACACCCCTTTTAATTCCATGTAGGTGATGAATTTGTTAGGCTTTCTTTGACTTGAATATGATCAAAACCTTTCACGTCCAGATTCGAGCTTCTAGAAAGATTGGTGATTTCGAGACTGTTCTTGGCTGATTTAGGGAAAATATTGGACATAGAAGTTTTAGTGGATCAAGTCAGATTTCCAACGGTTCTTTAATGGCCCAGATCAGACCACCACAACCTCCAAACGATCTAAAATATTGAAACGTGTTCAATGGATCCGAGAACGAGAAAACAACCTTTTCATTTGTCTTGAGCTTTGGGATGCGAAATCCCAGGTCACATCAGACGGCCAAGGACACTTATCATTTTTACCATTTTTTGCATTATTTCCATTATCAAACATTACCATTGTTGGTTTTATATGTTTAGTAACCATTTTATTGGCCTTGCGCTGCTGGGCCTTGCTTGCATGCAAGCCCTAGGTGTGCCTCCTATCTAGATTAGGGTTTCTATTGTGCCGCACCTATTTAAGGGGTGCTAGACTCTCTCGCTCAGTTTTCACGCACACTTTGGATATTTAATTAGTAGAGGGACGCTCCTATTATTTATCTTAGTGCTTGCGCATTGTTCGATTCAATCAAACAATCAAACACGTTCGTTCTTGCTTGTTCCTCATTCGAATGTTCTAGTTCGACCATTCCAACATTGGTTCGAGAACTCAAAGTCTTCCACTTGCCAAATTCGAGACCCAATACTCACTCCACGTCTAAGATCCGGTGTGTCCTAAACAAGGTCGCATCGACTAGTATCAGAGCCAAAGGTTTGAGTAAGTCTCGCTTTCACCCTTTTTGCTCAATTTTCACACGATCCACTCCCTTTCTTGCAACCGTAGATCCATCCATCTTGCACGATCCTCATCTAGCGTACCCAAAATTTTTTCTTGCTTGCGTTACTTTGTTAACGAAAACAACCTAGACCTACTCGATTCTATAATTGATTTTGGTGAAATTGCATCTTGTCTTGCTAGTTGCATGTCCATAAGTTGCATACTTTTCTGATTTCTTGCCCTTTTTAGTCGAGCATATCTTGTTTGTTGTTTGTGCGAATTCTCTTGTTAAGCCATATCAAATCTCTCTAGAGGATAAAATCCATAGAGAATATTCAGCTTTTATTTAAAAAAAAAAAAGAAATATTTTAGGAAGATCATAGCCAAAATAAGGTAAGATCTTTTCCTAAATTTAAAAAAAAAGATATTGAAGGATCATAGTCAAAATAAGGTAAGATCTCTTCTCTCTCCAATCTTTTCAATTCGGCAACAAACTTTACAAGGCCGGTTGCATATTCTCTTTCCTTCTTCCATATTTCATTCTTTCTTTGTGCTTCTTTTGTGCATCACATCTGCATACATTGTGTTTTTGATCCATCTCTCTTTTCCTTGAGTCGAGTGACCTTAAGCCTCGCCAATCCTTTCTTGTTCGTGAGGTTGAACACTAAGGGTCGGCCGACATAATCGAACTCAAAAACTCTTGGTCGTTGTTGTGAACTTCTTACTACGCTATGACTGGTGTGACAATAGGTACAGTGTCCGAATCGGGCAATAAGGACAACCGAACCAAGGATCCATTAGCGCCACTACAACATCAAATGGACCATGATGCGGCTTTGTCTCGTAGAGCTCGAATGCCAACTAGTCGAGAGCGTTACGCAGTCCAAGCGCACCGTGAAGCCGGCGCATGTACTCGCATCGGAAGTCCATGGCATACCTAGTGTGTCCGCGGACGATGTCATGAGAGCACGTGCCAAGGGAAAAGGCCACGCCCAACCGTCTTCCCAATACGGCACCATGCATCGCATGGAGTCCATCAAGGAGAGCCGTCCACCCCAATTTGATCGGTAAAATGGTGGTCCTCGGACCACAGATCGCAGTCAATTGGCCCAAGATTACAGGGACAAACAGGTTTTTGACGTCCATTCCAATGACGAGTATGACTCGGAGGAGTACTGACATCAACACGCTAGTGGTAGCCACAAAAAGAAACAAAAGCACAAGTCGACGGCTTATGTATAGAAAACCCCAAAGCGGAAGCACGGGGCCAAGTATTACAACGCCGATGGCTACAGAGTTGAGGATTTTTTGGAGCACAAAAGTGATGATTCCCATGTGGATAGTTATGATCATCCGTAGGTTAAGGACCCAGAGGAGATTGATAACCGCCCTTCTGATTGGATTCCACTACCACACTTGGCCAAGAATCGGAGGGAGTACAAATGTGTCTATGGCACGCCTCACACGGCTGGAGGCCACCGGTGTGATCGAGACCGAGAAGATCGGCGCTCGAGGCATCCCGATGACGACGACAATGGCTACAGTCATGGGCCGCCCCGTGATTGACGCCCTCGGCGCAAGCACTCCCCTCAATACCGAAGTCCTAACCGAGACCGTGCCCGGCGTGATGCACGGGATCCACGCACCGCTCGACGCGACATAAAGGTAAAATTCGAACCTTTTTACGGTACTTATGATCCTGATACGTTTATTGAGTGGTTGCAAGGTACCGAGCATAAGCTCAAGCATTTAGGGTACGAGGATGAAGAAAAGGTTCGAAGTTGTGACCTTGCATTTTCATGGTGTCGCCCGGACTTGGTGGAACCGATTTGAGTTCGAAAAGATTTGAAGAGGCAAGCCCCTAGTTCGGGAATAGCATCAATTGGTATATATTTTGAAGAAGCGTTACATTCCATCGGATTACAAGGAAAAGAGGCACATCGAGATCATGCGCATTAAACAAGGAGCCATGACCCCGGAGGAGTACTATGCTAAGTTAGAAGACATGTTCTTTAAAGCTGGCGTTAGTGCATCGTTGTTGGTCATGAGGACTCAATTTATTTCGGGTCTAAGGCAGTCCATCCAAGATCGGTTGGAAATCTTTCCTATTAAGGATCTCAATTCTCTTGTACACACGACCATGCAAATTCATAAACAAGAGATGCGTGCGAAGACATCTTGGTCCACTTCAAGGTATTCGTCTAACCCTAGTCAATCAAGTTTTAATGTTAACCGTTTACCTTCTTCTTTTCCACCAACTAAGACAGGAAGCGCTTCAAAGTCCGAGACCACACATGTAACACCCCCTTCCTACCCTGGAGGTATTACCGCCAGTAACCCCGATTAAGACTAAATCGAAGCTACCCAAGGCTTTAAACTGACTGAACAAACTAAAAACAAGGTAAATGAAACCATTTAAAACCTAACAAAATTAAGTAAAACTTTACAGCGGAAAAGAGAATAAAAGGTCTTATACAAGCCTTAATTTAAAAGGAATTAGTAAATAAATAGAACAACCTTCTATTTAAGCAAAATCTTCATCAAGTCTTCCTTACGTTCTTATTTCTGAAACTCAACTTCGCTTTGAAGTAGTTCAACCATGATCTTCACTCAAGTATAGCCATTGGAAACCTTTCTTCAACTTCTGGAGCTTCAAACCTCTGAATCCGCCTCTTGAATCAACTTCCAAGAAGAACCTAATGTATCGTATACAACGGTGGACACCAGCCGACCATATAAAAGAAAAGAAGATGGACGAGTTAGTCTAATGAAAGACTAAGCAAGCGAAGAAACTAACTTTGTTCTTATGGTTGTAACTAAACATATTGGCATCCAAATCCGAATAGACTCGGATTATGATCCAACAGTTAGCAGTCTTATAGAGAGTAAGAAGGAGACTCGCATAATCAAGAGAGATAACACCACCACTTGGGGTTTCTTTAAGAAGCATAAACAATTGTTGGGAACTCATATTAATCACATCACATTTTGAAAAGCCTCCATCGACTAATCAAATTGACTTAACCAATGTTTGATTAAGAATCATTCATAATCAGGAGCAAGAATGGCTTTCCGACTGGACGAACCATTCATGTATATTAATGTGCTTAACGCACTTATCTTATATTACTTTCAAAACTTTTCACAAACAGGTTGGTGATTCATAATCGGCTCGAACTACTGCTGAAATATTTTGGTATTGTAGAGATCATCGGAGTATTTCCTCCATGGTCGTCTACCCTGTACCAAGATCACAGGACTTAAGCTATCCTTGATCTTTCATTTGCATATGGTGATGTAGAGATCAGAGAGGCCTATTACCCTGTCATCTACACTGCACCACCAATTGCACTTAGCTAGAGTGCGCATCACCCCTCTCACACGAAGAGCAGGGGAAGAGTCATGACCCACCATTAGGATTAGGCCCCTCCTAATGTAATATTCTTATAAAGAGAGGATATGGAACCACGTTCCCCTCCCTGAAACTACCTTAATCAGCAACAATGTCTCAGCGTGAGACAGCATACAAGGTCACCCATAACGGACCTAAATCCAGTTCTACCGCAAAACTGAATAAACAACATGGTCATTATTTCTAACAAATATAACAACCTATCATATTTTAATAAGCACACAAGTTGTTCCCAACACAAATATTAAATGGGATTCAATTCCTCATTTAATAACCATAATGCAAGAGAGAACCGCCCACTTGCCTTAGAAGGCGTGCTCAACGTCTTTAGCAAATCCAATAGTAATCTTTATAACCCTTCTGCCAAATATAACAAAAGGATTTCTCAACAAAGATCTCACGGAAACACTTCTTAGTTGTATACTCAAATTCTACAACTTTGTAATCGATAAACGATTTAATTTCCGAATATCGATATATAATAAATCCTTAGTTTTTATGCTTTAAGGAGCCATCTTGGCGGAATTATAACTAATTATCCGCTTCACTTTTGAAACAATTTTCTAAATAAAAATTGTTCATTAGCAACATTTATTAAAGGTGACCAAATCTCGGATCAAACGGATTAACAATGAATCCTGAGTAATTATCCGAAGTCCTTTACCTGCCAATCGGTATCCAAAACTTGTATTCGCTATAACTGAAGATCCTCACGTCCGTTTCTCGATCGGTTTGAACCCGTGAGACCGTATCAACTTCAAGATTATAAAAACCATAAATTTAATTATCAAAGCAGAACCGAAAGGCCCTTACGGTGGCTCCGTAACTAACCCGCTAATTAATTTCGATCGTATATACCTTCACTCGAGCCCATGTCTCGTTTGGCTCGATCCCCGAGCCCAAGGGTGGCTGGACGTTGCCCGGGAGTAGGCCTCGCGGTGGTTGCTGGTCGGAGTAGCTAGCGATCGCCGGCGGTAGCCCATAACAAGGCCGGGATATACCGGCGGTGACGACTTCTTTCTTCCTCCCGAGTTTCGTCGTTCCGTTTGATTCTCTTGCTGGTTTTGGTTCTGCCTCAGCTCGAGCCCAAGGAGAATTAGAGAGGAAGAAGAGAAGAGGTGGAGGAGCTGGTGAAGGCGGGGACGAGGATCAGCTGGCAGTAAAGGAATTCTCTCGCCCGAGCCCGTTGTCGTTCCGCCCAGCTTCATTCTTTGGCTCTGGTTTTCAGCAACATCACGAGCCACCGAGAGGTGAAGAAGAAGACGGGGTGGAGGAGGCAAGGAGGAGATGAGGAAGAAGATAGCCGGCGGTGAAAGAATCTTCCACCCGAGCCCGTCGTTACGTCGTCGTTCCAAGCCTCTCTCTACCCTTCCTTTTGCTTTTGAAGACGATTAGATAGACTTTGACTAAAGCAAAAAAGATATGTTGTGGCTAATAATCCTTTCACACATTTGTTTCCTTACTTAGTAAGCTAGAGAAGGCGGTTTACAAACAAAACCCGTCTCGAAACGGGACTCGCGTTAAAGCGGTAAAATTATGTACCTCGGGTGGAAAAACTTACTTAACAAAAAACGTCCCGTCAATTATGTAGACCAATAAAACCAATTTTCCATGATTTTATCACGCTACCTTCAATTTTTAAGGCTCCCGTTTCGTATTTTAAAACCTTTACAATACATAATTAAAAAGACAGCTTATCCAATAATTATTCTTTTTCCACTGAAAAATCCTAGAATTCACACCGATCCATATAATCATTTCTTTGTGATTTTAGGACATCACCAACAATTTTCTAGGATTTAAATTCCGACAAAAATATTGGATTAAGCGTTAAAACGGACAAAGAGGTTAAAAGGATATCCGAGAAAAATTCAAAAATATCCTCAAAAACCGCAGTTATTAAAACACAGTCGGCACCAACCGCGCCGAAGGATCGTGCCGCGGCGCCAACCGCCGAAAGGGCTCGAGATATGTGCTATAAATATGGTGGTCGTGGTAATATACAACGCAACTGTCCCAACCAAAAGAAGGTTCTTTTTACGGCTCAAGGTGATCCTTACGAGAACCAAGATGAAGAAGAGGAAGCACCAGTAATACAAGATAGAGTCGAGCTTCAATGTGATCCGTCGGAAGGACTAGACGTGTCCAAGCTCACCTTGGTCACCCGCCGAGCCCTTAGCATGCGTGAGGCACCAAAAACCGATAGATGAGAACAATTGTTCCACACACGTTGTTTGGTTGATAACGTGTATCTAAGCGTGATCATTGATTTGGGGAGTTGTGCCAACTTCTTGTCTCAAAAAGTCGTGGATCGTTTCAAGCTTCAATGGATTTCCAATGACGGCGGCGATTGGGTAAACAAGCAAGTCATCTTTTCCTTTTCCATTGGTGCTTACAAAGATTCAATTTCATGTGATGTTACGCCTATGGATTCCACACACCTTTTGTTGGGGCACCCATGGCAATTCGATCGTCGCGTGTTTCTCGACGGATATTTGAACACTTACATGTTCAATTTCCACGGAAAACGCGTGACACTCTTACCTATGTCGCCTAGTGAAGCTTTATAGGATGAAGCCGAAAGGCAATACCAGAAAACTAGCGACGAAAGCACCACCGTGCCAACCGGGACCTCCTTTGCCAAAGAAGCTAAGAATGTGGATTTCAACGGCGTTCCCACCTCCATCCCACCCCATTCTGTGCAGCATGATGATGGAGACAAGAAGCGCCGAGAGAATCCACTGGCGGGCCTCCAGAATTTGAGTCGTGGTCTTGGGAACGCGCCGAGCTACGCTGAAATGACAAAGAAGGTCCTCCAACAACTTTCTGATGCTTTTTTAGGCGTTTCTGGGGGAATCCTCATCATTCTGGATTTCCAATAGAATAGAAGCAAAAACGCCCCAGAGATTTGAATTTAAGCCGTGGATCGCCGCTGCCTTCTTCCAACGCCGCACCGCACGCCGTTGCTTTAGGATCGCTTGCTTTTAGCCCGGCGGCGTGATGTGACTAAGTCACTTCAGGGGAGTTCTACTTGTTTCATTTTATGTCCATTACTGTCTATTTCTCCTTCTTTAGATCATACACTACCCCCGTCTAATGTTTCTTTGTTAAAGGAATATGAAGACTTCATGACGAATTGCCGCAGGGGTTGCCACCGATCCGAGGGATTGAGCATAAGATTGATTTCATGTCAGGAGCTTCATTGCCAAACAGGGTTGCGTATAGGGCATCTCCAAAAGACACTCAAGAATTGCAGCACCAAGTCCAAGAGCTTTTGGATAAGGGGTTCGTTCGAGAGTCACTCAGCCCTTGCGTTGTGCTTGTGATCTTAGTGCCAAAGAAAGACGGTTCCTGGAGAATGTGTGTCGACTTCTAGGCCATCAGCTAGATTACTGTCAAGTATAGGCACCTGATTCCGCGCTTGGATGACATACTTGATGAGCTTCATGGCGCCGCGTTGTTTTCAAAGATCGATCTTCATAGCGGCTATCACCAAATAAGAATGCATGAAGGAGATGAATGGAAGAGTGCATTTAAGACCAAGCATGGTCTGTACGAATGGTTTGTCATGCCTTTTAGCTTGACAAACGCCCCTAGTACTTTTATGCGGTTGATGAACCACATTTTCGAAAGTTTTTGGGATAATTCGTCGTCGTGTATTTTGATGATATACTTGTTTTTTCTCAGGATTTAGATTCTCATGTGAGGCACTTTAGGTTGGTGTTAGATTGCCTTCGCGAGCACTCATTGTTTGTAAATTTGACAAAGTGTTGTTTTTGCACGGACACGACAAACTTTCTTGGTTTCGTCGTGTCCAAGGACGACCTTCGTGTGGATGACGAAAAGATCCGCGCCATCCGAGAGTGGCCCACCCCCACGACCCCGACGATGGTTCGATCCTTCTTAGGGATCGCGGGGTTCTATAGGCGATTCGTTAAGGACTTTAGTTCCATCGTCGGGCCACTCCACAATTTAACCAAGAAAGCAACCACAATCAAGTGGATGCCCATCCATGAGGCCGCCTTTCAGGCTTAAAGGATGCTCTGTGACGCGCTCCAGTCTTGCAATTGCCAGAATTTTCTAAGCACTTCGAGGTCGAGTGCGACGCTTCCGACTATAGTGTAGGCGGCGTACTCCTCCAAGAAAAATGCCCTATCGCTTATTTTAGCGAAAAATTGACCAGGGCAAACTTGGCAGCACTACCTTTGGCCAAGTGATACACTGGTTTTAGTACAGCGTAATTTTGTATTTTTATTAGGATTTCTGAGTGTTTTAGCCTAGATTAGGATGTTTATCTGTAATATCAGAAGAGCCTACAGTTGAAGATTTGAAGAAAGAAGTCTTAAGTTCGAGCTGAAGAGTTTACGGAAACAAGAACCGCGCCCTCGGGTTTGAAACCGAGCCCGCGGTGGAGGAAATAATCCGAGAGATGAAGTACACGAGGACCCGCGCTCGCGGGCTATGGCCGCGCTCGCGGTTCGATGAGATTCTGCGGCCGAGGAGAGCGAGATGACCCGTGCTCACGGTTTGTAACCGCGCTCGCGGGTGGCGGTTTATCCGAGGCGCCGACTTGGTTTTTCTTCTATATTTTATTTATAATTATATCTTTAGTACTAGGTTATTTCGGTTTAGTATTTAACTTTAGCTTCGTGTTTCAGTTTAGATCTAGCACCACAATTCAGAGCATACTTTTATATTTTAGGTTTTATTTCAGTTTTATGATGGAGAACTAATTTCCCTTGGAGTTTGTTTGATCAAGGAAACCTTTTTATGTAATTCACGATATTCTGGTAACTTTTCTATCCATTGGTTCATATCAAAACTCTTGTGCTAAATTTTATGATTATCAATTGATTTCTCTTGGTGCGCAACTTGTTGAATTTGATTGATATTCTACTGTTTGGATTAGTTTGATTGTTGTCTGTGCAATCTTATTTATCCTTGAAACAACTCTTTTCTAGGACCAGGGACTACAATTGAGAAAGAGTGTTTGACTGTTATTTTATGCATGAGACTCGTAGCTTGATTACATGATTTGATATCCTTCTATCCTTAATACTTTGCATGATTTGAATTAAGCATTCTTGTTCATATCATCTTTTCGCTTGGACCGTGGACAAGCGGAAATCTTTTATAAGGATTGGAATTAACCTGGGAATTAATAGAAAAGTGGAAGAGTCAATGATCGAATGATTAAAAAGGTAGAATTGATTGAATGAACTCTGCTTTGCCTTAATTGATTTGATACTTAACATTATTTGCTTGCTTAAACTCTCAAAAACCCCTGTTTTATTCTTTGTTGATTGTTCAGAATACCGATTCTCTTGGGTTTGATCCCTTACTTACATGCTATACTAGTTTGTAGTTTAGGGTAATTTATTTTTGATCTTGGCAACAACGACTTTAGCCGAGTCAAATTTTGACGCCGTTGTCGGGGATCGAACTCGGGTCACCCGCGTGACAGGCGGGAATATTTACCACTATACTACAACGATGAGATTCCGCGTAATTTTGTTCAATCAGCGTTTCAGGGATATTAGCATCAAATTTTGATTTGATGTTTCGGACTTTGACGATGTCCGAGTCTTGAGCTAATAGGTTGACGTCGGGCCAACGACGTTAAACAAAGGCGCTGCTCGGGAGGCAACCCGAGGTATGTTTTTCTTTTCTTTTCTTTTTGTCTTTTTAGTTTAGTTTTAGTTTTAGTTTCGTTTTGGTTTTGTCAGGCTAACATGCAGGTACAATTTTTCCATCTCGAAGAAAGCAAGCCGAGGTTGCGGCTGGGCCCGCGACCGCGGCCCAAGACCCGCGCTCGCGGGTCTGCCCTGACGGAATTTAGTTTTTTTGTTTTTTCGAAAAAAAATATATAAAAAATAAAATAAAATAAAAATAAAAGGCTTTCGGGTGAAACCCCTGAGATACGAGAGAAAGAAAAAAAGAAGAGTGTTCTTCCATATTCTACCATCCTCCACCACTCCATTTTTCTATATATTTCCATGTCTAGTTCCTTGGAATTGTTAGTTACTATTATCAGGTTCCATCCCATTATGGTTTAGTACGCGTCTACACCGTCTTTGTGGCATTCTTCAAGTATGGGGGTGCTGCTATCGTCAGAGTTTTTATTAGTTTGAGGATTCCAGTTCATTCTCATTGGAGACGTCCTATGGTGTGGATCTGGTTGTTGAGTTGTGAAGATGACGTTAGTGATTCGTTCCCAGAAAGATCAGTTTGTTCCTGCGTTTGGTGCATTACAATTCCGGGTGTTCATTCGTATCTTCTTTCGTATGTGAGTCTTTTGATTGTCCTCTTCTATGCTTAATTTCTTTCTCTTTACTTCATTGAGGACAATGAAGGATTTAAGTATGGGGGAGGAAGTACTCGCTATGCCTATCATAGATAGTTGCTTTTTAGTTTATTTTTCATTATTTTTATGGGTTTTTTGTTCCGTGTTTTGTATAGAGAAAATTTTGAAAAAATTAGAAAAAACATAAAAATAAAAAAGCCATAAAAAATGGAGAAAAAGGCATAGAAAATCCTAGGATGAGTTGAAAACCCGAAAGGGCGGCTCAGGTAATAAGCAGGTAACCCGGACCAACATTAGGCTGGGGTAATAAGAGGTTTATGAGAGATGTGAGTATTTGTGAGCACACCTAAGAAAAATAAAAAGAGTGATTAGGTGAAAACCCGAAAGGGCGCCTAAGTAGAATGAGTGGTAAAATCAGAGTGTTTAGGATTATATTCTACTTTGGGGTCTGAGGATTATACTTTAGATGTTGGGTAGATCCTAGGTTGCTCTATACTTTTTAGAGCTTGAGTGTTATATCTTGTATCTGTGAGGTGTGTGATTTGAGCTTTCATGTCTTTTGCTCATTATTTCTCTACATGGGTTCGGGTTGTGAGTTGAGAGTTAGATTTTTCATATTTCCCTTTACTTCTTGTGGATCTTGGATAGGATTTATTGTTAGATTTATTTTGAGCTTACTCGAGGACGAGCAAGATCTAAGTATGGGGGAATTTGATACGCCGGTTTTAGTACAACGTAATTCTGTATTTTTATTAGGATTTCTGAGTGTTTTAGGCTAGATTAGGATGTTTATCTACAATATCAAAAGAGCCTACAGTTGAAGATTTGGAAGACAAAAGTCCTAAGTTCGAGCTGAAGAGTTTATGGAAACAAGAACCGCGCCCTCGGGTTTGGAACCGAGCCCGCGGTGGAGGAAAGAATCCGAGAGTTGAAGTACACGAGGACCCGCGCTCGCGGGATATGGCCGCTCTCGCGGTTTGATGAGAATCCGCGGCCGAGGAGAGAGAGATGACCCGCGCTCGCGGGTGGCGGTTTATCCGAGGCGCTGACTTGGTTTTTCTTCTATCTTTTATTTATAATTATATCTTTAGTTTTAGGTTATTTGATTTTAGTATTTAAGTTTAGTTTCGTGTTTCAGTTTAGATCTAGCACCACAATTCAGAGCATACTTTTATATTTTAGGTTTTATTTCAGTTTTATTATGGAGCCCTTGGAGTTTGTTTGATCAAGGAAACTTTTTTATGTAATTCGTGAGATTCTGGTAACTTTTCTATCCCTTGGTTAATATCAAAACTCTTGTGCTAAATTTTATGATTATTAATTGATTTCTCTTGGTGCACAACTTGTTGAATTTGAATGATATTCTACTGTTTGGATTAGTTTGATTGTTGTCTGTGCAATCTTATTTATACTTGAAACAACTCTTTTCTAGGACCGTGGACTAGAATTGAGAAAGAGTGTTTGATTGTTATTTTATGCATGAGACTCGTAGCTTGATTGCATGATTTGATATCCTTCTATCCTTAATACTTTGCATGATTTGAATTAAGCATTCTTGTTCATATCATCTTTTCGCTTGGACCGTGGACAAGCGGAAATCTTTTATAAGGATTGGAATTAACTTGGGAATTAATAGAAAAGTTGTAGAGTCAATGATCGAATGATTAAAAAGGTGGAATTGATTGAATGAACTATGCTTTTCCTTAATTGATTTGAATCTTAACATTATTTGCTTGCTTAAACTCTCAAAACCCCCTGTTTTATTCTTTGCTGATTGTTTAGAATACCGATTCTCTTGGGTTCGATCCCTTACTTACATGCTATACTAGTTTGTAGTTTGGGGTAATTTATTTTTGATCTTGGCAACAACGACTTTAACCGAGTCACCAAGCGAGTTCGTAATCCACACGGACCACGCGACCTTAGCGTATTTTAAGAGTCAAACGACTCTCAACCGCCACCATGCTCGTTAGGTGGAATATATGGAGACATTTCCGTATGCGATTGCGCAAAAAAAAGGGAAAGAGAACATCATGGTCGACGCTCTCTCGCGCAGGTATGTCTTATTAACCCATCTTGAGGCCAACTTGCTCGCATTCTCCTTGATTAAGGAGCTATACTTGCATGATCCATTTTTTAAGCCGATCATGGAGAACCTCGAGCATAATAGGATCCATGCGACATACTTGTTGGATAATGTGTATCTCTACCGCGCCAAAAAGCTTTGCATTTTGAGCTCTTCGGTAAGGCACTTGTTGCTTAAGGAGGCTCATGATGGTCGAGGCCATTTCAGCATAGCCAAAACGTTGGCAGCACTTCGTGAACACTTATTTTGGCCTCACATGGCTTCGGATGTTCACAAGTATTGTCAAAGTTGTGTGCCGTGCCAAACAGCTAAGGCGAGGTCTCAGCCTCACGGTCTTTACACGCCCTCGCCCATTCTGGATGTTCCGTGGGAAGATCTCTCCATGGATTTTATCACGGGCCTTCCTATGACAAGGCGTGGAAAATACTCAATCTTTTTCGTTGTAGACCGTTTCTCCAAAATGGTCCATTTCATTCCGTGCAAAGGGAACAACAATGCGACCGAAATCGCAAACTTGTTCTTTGAGCACGTCGTGAAATTACATGGTGTTCATAGAACTATCGTTAGCGATAGGGACACCAAGTTTTGAAGTCATTTTTAGAGAACGCTTTGGGGAAAGCTAGGTACATAATTGCTTTTTTCTACTGCTTATCATCCCCAAACCGATGGTCAAACTGAAGTCACCAATCGGACCTTGGGCACCCTTCTTCGGACGGTGCTAAAAAATAACCAACGTCGGTGGGAGGATTACTACCTTTCGTTGAGTTTTCGTACAACAAGTCCAAGCATTCAGCAGCAAAGAAGACCCCCTTTGTGGTGATCTACGGGCTCAACCCGCATTCTCCTATGGACTTGGTGCCACGGCCTATGAAGACCGGTGGACACATCGACGCGACCAACCGTGCTGACGCCATTGGCACTTGCACGAGCGCACTCGGGTTCAGTTGGAGCATCAGGCGAGCCACTATGAGGCGCAACACAACAAGGGACGTCGTCGCCTTGTTTTTCAGCCACGGGACCTCGTGTGGTTGCACCTCCGAAAGCACCGTTTTCCAGACACCCGCAAAACCAAGCTTCATCAGCGTGGCGACGGTCCTTTCCAAGTCTTGGAGCGCATTGGCGACAATGCTTATCGCATTGAGCTCCCAGGAAAGTACAATGTCCACACCACGGTCAACATCGTCTATCTCTCTCCCTACGTCGAGCCTGCTTGTGAGGCAACGGGGACGTTTCCCACCAAGTGGGGGAGGGTGATGCGACCCCGTCCTTGGACACCAGCCAAGAGGACGACTCCTTCACCTTGCGCTCGGATGGACCGATCACTCATGCCCGTGCCCGTGCCATTGAGACCGCGACGCAATCCTTGGTGTTGCGCATTACCGCGGGCCATGACGCGCCTTTCTCCGCGTCGGAGCATGCTACCGTGTGCATCCTCAGCATCGAAGAACCTCAAGACGAGTCCTTGGCACCACCCACCTCGGACACACCCTTCGCGCCAGACCCCGAAACCGTGTCGCCCACTAGCGTCACAACTTGAGGTTCGTGATAGCCTCGACAACGTCAACGTGCCTTCGCCCTCGCCAGCGCATGCGACAGCGTGCCATGGCATGCGGATGGCCTCGCCACGCCTGGCCGCGACGAGCCTTGGCCCTGTCATGACACTCCGGTGTCGACGGCCAAGGATGCTTATCATTTTTACCATTGTTTGCATTATTTCCATTATCAAACATTAATATTGTTGGTTTTATATGTTTAGTAACCCTTTTATGGGCCTTGCACCATTGGGCCTTGCTTGCATGCAAGCCCTAGGTGCACCTCCTATCTAGAATAGGGTTTCTATTGTGTCGCACCTATTTAAGGGGTGCTAGACTCTCTTGCTCAATTTTCACACACACTTTGGATATTTAATTGGTAGATGGACGCTCCTATTATTTATCCTAGTGCTTGCGCATTGTTCGATTCAATCAAAACAATCAAGCACGTTCGTTCTTGCTTGTTCCTCATCTGAATGTTCTAGTTAGACCATTCCAAAATTGGTTCGAGCATTCAAAGTCTTCCGCTTGCCAAATTCGAGACCCAATACTCACTCCACGTCTAAGATCCGGCGCGTCCTAAACAAGGTCCCATCACCATGTAGGTAGGCATTACGCTGAGTCTGCGCTTTTAGTATTAAAATATCCCCTTTAGATAGTTTCCTTAGGAGATTTATCTTGTTAGATTTATTTCCTTAGGATAGCTTTAGCTTTTAGTATAAATACTCTTGTCTTAGCTTTGTTTTAGAGGTCGATGTTTTTAGCATTCAAGTTTAGAGGAGAAGAGAAGAGACGAGTTTGAATTTGGAAGACAATTGTTTCGGATTCAATTGTAAGTTTTATTTTAATTGAATTTAATTGTTTTGCATGATGCCTTGTGAGTAGTTCTCCGAAGGAATTTATCGTTCATAGTTG
Organism: Fallopia convolvulus; assembly: GCA_964016875.1. Classification (NCBI taxonomy): domain Eukaryota; kingdom Viridiplantae; phylum Streptophyta; class Magnoliopsida; order Caryophyllales; family Polygonaceae; genus Fallopia; species Fallopia convolvulus. The sequence goes on along the minus strand of OZ024726.1, from coordinate 23,480,126 downwards.
AAGCGGAAGGGAAACTATGATTCAGAAGAGTCAATTAGGGTTTTGAAGCGAAAGTTGATCAATCCTAGTTGAAGTAAAAGAGATAGATAGACAAGTTTATTATAATAAACGAAAGTTGGTTGATTTACTTGCTTAGTTGATGAAAGTAGACGACTTTATGCGATAAAAGCATGATCTTTGTGTTTCATTAGCGTTGGCATACATAATTGTTGTTGATGTGATACCTAGACCTTAGAATTCTCTTTCCTATTGATAAAAATCCAACCTTTTGTTATTACTTGTGCTCTAAGTAAACAAAACATGATACTGACTCTCTCCCGTGGACGAACCTGACTTTGCTATACTCAGTGGGGTCTTGACTTATAAATTTATTTGTTTGTCAAGAAACCCTTGTCGGGGAAATTTATTTTGTTATTAATTGGCGCCGTTGTCTGGGAAATTTCAATAGTCCCAAGTTTTGTTCTCTTACGTTTTTTTGGGATTTCTGTAGAGTCATTACCAACCCTCTCTGGATCGGTACCGACCCTGTCGACAGAACCCTAGTTCTTTTCCATTTTCAATTTTCGTGATCATTGTAGGCATCGTTACCGACCCCCTTCAGTGGAACCCGTTTTGTTTTTAATTTCGTTTATGTTTCTATTTCTTCTTTCAATGTATGACAAATGGAGGATGTCGACTTATCTTTGATTCAGTAGTTGATTCTGAACCCGAGCCATCTTTTCATCACAGATTATGAGAGAACAAAGCAATGGTTGGACTAGAGCAACAACTAGATGAACTCCGCTTACAAAAGGAAGCAATGGAGCAGGCTAGAGATGCTGAAGCTGCATCTTCGTAGTGTGAAAGAGAGGTCGCTACTCGTCTACAGGAGCAACAGAACGTTATCCTTGGGAATGCAAAGCAATACATGCACTCGGAACTGAGGGTTCCAGAGTCGGCGATAGTGCTCCCTGAGATGGACAAATCTTTTGAGATCAAGTCTCAATTTATATCCTTAATCAAGAGATCTCAATTTGAGGGGAAACCCACTAAATGTCCTATTGAGCATGTTAAAAATTTTACTGATTTATGTGATACAATTGTTGTTGATGGTATGTCACTAGAATATGTGCTCTTAAAGGCCTTTAAGTGGTCCCTTACAGGTAACGCGCTGAGTTGGTTGGAGAGCTTGCCTCCGAGATCATTCACTACGTGGAGGACTTTGCATGTCTTGTTCATGACTAAGTTCTTTCCACCATCAAAGACGACGGAGCTTAGAAAGTGCATCACTTCTTATCACCAGTTGCCTGGTGAAACTCTTTTAGAGACATGGGAGAGATTCAAGGAGCTCCTAAGACAGTGCCCCACGCATGAGCAACCACCATATGTGCTCCAAGAGATCATCTTCCAGGGTATGAGCGCTGCAACAGAGGACTGCATTAACCTACACACTGATTATGGGTTTATTGAGCAGATCTTGATGATGCATGGGCATTGTTAGACAAGCTGACTAACTATGACACCATGTACGGTACCCAGCAAACCAAGCCACCGGCAAAGAAGCTATATGAGCCACAAGCGACCGAGGTAGACCCTGATGTCAAGTTTCAATTCATGCAAGATGAGATTAACAGGCTAAAAAAGCAAGTAAGTTACTTTAAATCATCTTAGTCTTGTCAAGAATGCGGTCACAAGCCCATGCTAATTCTACCTGCACTAACTTACAACAAGTTCGTGTTGCTGAGGCATATGAAGAAGCTAATTATATGAGAGGTCCCTATAGGAACCAACACTAGTACAAAAAATGCATATTATCACGGTTCCGTTTCACCTTTTATCTCGGTTTCTAACCGTGATATTTTATTTCGGGATAAAAGATAATACATGATGGAACCGTTATAATTAATTACTTTTTATCACAGTTAAAAAACCGTGATAAAATATCCAAAAAAATCGGTATAAATAATGTGTTTGCGCGTTACACATGGGTTTATATCACGATTATAACCGTGATGTTTACTCTTGGTTTATATCACAGTTCTTTAGTGAACCGTGATAAAAAAAAAAGAACTGTATTTTTTTAAATTAAGAAAGAGCCAACCCGGTTCTTTTTAGAACCGAGCTGGCCTAGCATGTTTTTTCATACCCCTCCCTATTTATACATTTTCATCCAGTATTATACCCACATAAGGATTAGTTCTCGTATTTTTACCTTTCATTTCCCACAATCAACCACAAGTCAACAACATTATTGCTAATTAAAATCAAATCATACATATTTTAGAAGCCAATAATAGAAATAGATTGCAAGCTTCAAGCAAAATAAAGTAATGAAAGCCTTTACAAATTATCGTTATCAACGCTCAATACCCCTGCAAGCACAATGTTTTATCACTTTTACATGGTATCTTAGCACAAGGGTTGTCTACTTGCCTATCCTAGACCTTTGTTAAACTAAAACAGTTACTCAGACACCCACCAAAGCCACATAGAAATGATGAAACTCCTACAAATAAAATTCATGATCAAGGAAATCCTTACATTAATAGCATCATTTGCGATGTCCCCATAACTTAGTGAAAGCAAACCCCGCAATTGAACATAGTTGCTCATCATCTTCATTTGATTCTTGAGAATTGTCATTCTGCTGTTAGCCATTGAACAATTGTTGCACCTTCATTTTGTTGGAGATTTCTTGCTTGGTGATACCCAGGGCAGCCAGCTTTGAGCAAAGGGACTCAAAACGTGATTGATAGCTATCAATCGACTCACCCATCGTCATTTTAAAGTTGAAGAACTCCCTTCTTGCGTTCATTTGGTGATCTTCCCTCAGATCAGAACTTCCGACATGCATTTGTTGAATGGCTTCCCACATTTCCTTGGTTGTCTCCAAGTTAGCCACTCTATCACTGTCTTGCTCGCACATCGCATTGTTGAGGTACATCTTGGTCTTGTAGTTGGCCTTCATGCATTGCCATTCGGTTGCACCCCATTTGGATAGTTTGTTCCGAATATTTTCATTGACCTCGAAGTTTCCATGCTATATGACATACCACGCTCGGTAGACATGACTCCTCATCTAGTCTCTCATCTTGATCTGCCAATTTTCGAAGCGTCCGGCGATGAGTCTGGGAGGTTTGTTGTTCCCATGTTTGATCTTTGTGAGTTCCTAAGCCATTTTCTTAAGTACCTGCAAAGAATAACCAAGATCTAGAGCGCTTGCTCTAATACCAATTGTTGGATCGTAGGTTAGTCGAAATCAGTTATGGGAACTATATCGAACAGTTCCCGCACATAGCGGAATAAACAAGTATGCAGGTAAATAAAATAATAGAGATAGTTCCCTTATAGAGGAACCCATAGCGATCAACTAACCGCAAGAGTAAACCTCTACCTCCCTCTCGGAGGATATTCGAATGAAGTACCTTTTCTTTATTGCTTAGTTCCCTTTAGGTTACAAGGCAGAGTACAAACTTCTCTGTTCCTACTAGGACTCTCTCCCTAGGCAACACTAATGCATTCTCTACACCCTAACCCGGTCAACGCTCACAATCAAAGACAAAATGAAACTCAAACCACTCTCTCTCTTTGTCTCTTCTCTAGAGTTCCCCTAGACCTAGGAACTCTTTCTCTCTTCATCGTCGTCAAGACTAGCTCGGTGCCGGGGACTTTTCACCAACTTTATGATCTTCACTTGAGTGACTCTTTAATCTCTTTTCTCTTAGTGTCTGGATTTGATGAGTGTGAAAAGTGAGCAGCAGGGTGACTGTTGAAGGGTTTAAATAGGCGTCATGAGAAACCCTTATCCACTTGAGGCATTAGTCCTAAATACCCCTTTTGCCTTGCTCTTCAAGTATGATCCTTAAGGTTGACATGTGACTTTGATTTGAATTTGAATTGGCAACTCTTAAATCAATTCAGACTGTCGGATGGTCGTCGTCTCTATGATGAGGCTCTGATGGTCTTGACGTCTCTGTGTCCGGAACCAACAAGATCCCTACAAATGCGCTGAGATGTCGCTTTCACGCATGAGCTAGTTACCATCCAAAGGGAACTCTCGTCTTCTCGTTTCCCTTCTCCGGGGAACTCTTCTTGACTTCTGTGGGATTCTTGTTCCTCATTTTCAGTTCCCATCGTGTGGGAACTCTATTCTCTTCTAAGGTTGGTCGCTTTCTTTTTCGTCATTGTATTAGTTCCCATGGTGTGGGAACTTGTTTATGTGCTTTACTTTGCGACATGCAACCTGTTCTCTTCTGAGGTTGGTCGTTCTCTTTTTCGCCATTGCATTAGTTCCCATGGTGTGGGAACTCTTTGGTTTATGCTTTTACGACGTGCAACTTGTTAAATTCAAATACTTGGCAATTTGACGTTAGTTCCCATGGGTGTTTGTCATTATCAAAACTGAGAACGTTGTTTCTAGTGTTAATGGACGTGAGTTCCTAACACCGACTTAACATAAAACGTACCATAAAGATTAAGATATCATCTATGATGTTACATTTACTTCAGCCATGGTTGTGAAAGAGGAGTATGACATTATCGACTTCACAATTTGGTCCTGGAAATAGGAGCTCCAATCATAGAAATAGTCATAGAAAATTGTTGGTATTTTTAACATGTGTGATAATATATGCATAACCCCACAATATATTAAATAACACAATCATTTTCACAAGTATTCTTAATTTTACTAATTTAAATAAATACATAAGTAATAATACCTCCATGGTATGGTTTGAAGGGAAAGGCCAATATGCTTGGAACATCAAAGTATTAAGGTTAACTACCAACTTTCTTGAATTTCAAAATAGCTTCATGCATAAAATAATCAATAAAGGAACAAAAATGCATAATATCGTTCAAGTTTATTTTGAAGACAACCATGTTGAGTCAAAGAAGAACGAATTTTCCATTCAAATTTTGACCACGCCATAACCAAAATTTTCTCACTCTTCCCTCACCTTCATTTTTTTGCTTGCTTGTATTCTAATTTCTTTGAATTTTTTGAAAATCCCGATCAAAGGACTTTTTCAATTGCTTTTTGAAAAAGGGTTACTAATGAATTGCAAGGAGTGGATATAGGTAATTAAAGCATTAATTGACCCAATCAATGCCCCAATATAATCAATGTTCTAAAAAACGCTAGGCGGACCCTGGGCGGAGAGGGACCGCCTAGCGCCTAGACGGCCTGAACGGTGACCTAGGCGGTCCTAGACGGGTGCCTAGACGGCCTGAACGGCTAGGCGGGCTAGGACCTTCCAGCGCCTAGGCGGGGCCTAGACGGGGCCTAGAAGGGATTTTTAGAACGGTGAATATAATGACTTTGACCGCTTAAAAACAATGTACTCTACTCTTTTTCTAGTTTGAAGGATGGTTACTATCGAAATAGAATTACAATGAGTGGATGTAGGTAATTAAAACATTAATTAACCCAATCAATGCCCAATATAATGACTTAGAATGTTTGAAAGCAATGAACCCTTTATTTTTCATGGTCCACGGGGCAATAGAAGTGAAGCAATCCTTGCATGATGTTTTATTAAGCATAAAGCATATTTTGTCAACATTTTTCATCTTGTATGGTAGTGTATGTATAGATTATATGAATATATAAAAGGGTTTGGTCTAGTATTACCTGAAGATGCTACCGCAAGAACTATGTGTGTTTTTTATTTTAAATGTGCAATTATACCTTTATATAAGAATGTTTTGCCTATTCCTCCTGCCCCATAAACAAAGAATAAGTCTCCTTGATCATCATGTACTGAAGATATGACTTTACCATAAGTGAGTAGTTGATCTACATTCAATGATGCATGTAGCATTTGGTGTTGTTTAGCTAGTTCATTAATGTTGTAGTTCCTTTCTTCTTGTATAAGACGATTATCTATTGTTGATAGCAGTGTTGCATCTAGCATAGGCATATTTGGATAATCTGCTATTGATTTCCCGTTCATGTTCAACATATCTTCTACCAATTGTTTTCTATTTCTTTCGAGTTGCCCACATATTTTTTTTTTCTTTCCAAACATAACTTTTTGTAATTTCTACATAGCTCCATTGCCTTGCTACATCGTCAGTTTGATTTAACTTGAACCATTATGTAAGCATTGTATTTTTGATACCTTCTTTCTAAAGCACAATTGGTAGAGGTTCTAAATCGTGGACAGTCACAGGATTTTGATTAGGCAAATGAAATGTCAATCTCATCATAGATGGTTTTGCGTAATGAATGTCAAAACTAAAAAGCGTCAACATGCTTTACATGGGGATAAATATTCACAATCTAAATAATGCTTTATTTGATCAACTTTTGTAATTTTCCCCCACCTGTTGAGTTTGATTGAAACACATTTTCTTGGATAATTGCAGTTGCTTTATCTAGGACTTTATTCACATACTTAAAGAGGTAATTGACTGCACACGCTCGGTTGCACCACTCAACGTTGATGTGAGTGTGGTACCTCAAGAGAAGATATCAATTGTAAGGTACGACAAATTTGTTGTCTAACTTATCTCTGCCCTTTATGACTGTGACTCCATTATTTCTATCACTACCAATTCTCGGGCTTTTGGTAACAGTAAATTTGTAATGGTTTTTTATAGTTTTACAATAGGTAATCCTAGGGTAATGGTTTATTTTTATATGTAACAACGTAATCTAAGGTAACAGTTTATTGTAATACAAGGAGTCTAGTGTAACACAAGCATATAACAAAGGTAACAGTTAGAGAAAAAAAGAATACCGTAAAACCTAAGGTAATGGATGATATAACAAGGGTAATGAATTATTGGATCCCTAAAAAAATTGGCACACAACAAGGTAAAAAGCGCGCAGGGTCAAAATTTTAGGCGCTAAAAGTTAATAGTAATTAAAAATTAAAAATATTATCTAAAGTCTCAGACTTTTGCCATTCAGACTTTTTCCATTCCACGAACAAATCGACAAACCCTAATTAACCCAAGCCCCCTTTCGCGATCCATCTTCTAGCTTCAGATAGGGCTCAATCAATGAAATCAACCAACGGCCTAACCAACCTCAGCTTCTAGCGCCTCCAATTCAACTTGTAACGCGAGTGACGACGTTGGCGGCTTGCCTCACATCCTTGTCGATTGGAGAATTCGACGCTCGGTCCTACCCCAACTTGCATCCACGCCTTCTCCAATTCATCTTCACATGTACTAATGGTTAGTAGTTTTACTTTAATGTCTTGTGTTCCATCTCTGTATGTGTATAACATTGGAGTATTGGACTGTTTGATTATTGACTATATGGTTACTCTCTATATATGGTCGTGTACAACATGGTGTTGGATTTGATCTTGTCAACTTGTGTATCTACCCTTCTATTCTCAATAACCATTAATGTGGTTTAAGCCCTTCAAAGCCAATGTAGTATATAGGTTTGAGTGTGTAATCTATTTGATTTTGAGTTATTTCTACCCTACCCAGCTATTCATTTGTCTATAGCCTCACTCAAATCACTCATAAACATCAATTAATGGTAGCCATATATAGTCATTCATCAAAGTGGAGGACTCGTGCACTTTAGATACACATAATTAAAAAGGACATTTTTGTTTCACTAAAACAAAAGTGATTGTTCAGCTTTATTTGGCAATATACCTACTCTAATCCACATGTTCATTGCATTTTCCAAAATAAACGATGTTAATGTATTCATGTTGACTGTTTTGGTTGATTTCCCAATTTTCAATCTAGAATTCTTTAAGAATTCGTTAATTGTAAGCATCATATTGACCAACAATCACTATGAACATGGAATTCAAGCTACGCCTTTCTCAAAATTTCCATTTCAGTCTAAACCCTTGGGACCGTATCTTTTAAATTGGAGCTGAATTGGAAGCAAAGTGAAACCTAAATGAGCGGAGCATCCATATCAGCCCGTCGTGTTGGTAATTCCTGTCTTCATTGAATTTTTATCTAAGCACTAAACTATTTTTTTGGCATGTCTCATGACTAAGCCTAGTGTTTGGGCATTGACTGATAATTAGTTATTTAGCATCCCAAGATTGAGCCTAGTGTTTCTGTTTTTAAGCTTAATCTTGTTTTTCGAGTAGAACAAATCAATGTAATGAAGCTACTTATTGAATCAACTTGCTACTTTCATTAATTAATGTACTGAATGGGTTTGAGTCCCCCAGAATACTTACCAAAACTTGTGTTTTGCCTCCCCTCTTACCACCTCCCAAAACTTGTGTTTTACTCATTTCAAATTACATTACCCTTGCTTTCAATGAAATTGTTGACTATAAAATGTCGTTGAATGAAGTTTAGAACAGATGTTGATGATTATTGTTAGGGTTTATTCTGTGAGATATTAGGTTGATTTGCTATGAAAATATATGTGAGAATGTTAAATCTGAATCACTGGATTAATTAAATTAAGAAAAGTACTATCAGAAAATCTATCACTAAATGTTTCTGTTTAGCACCTCAAATGGAAGATTATCATTTCTCATATAGGAGAGTGTTTTCAAGTGATACTAGTAGATTAAGCACAAATGTAAGTAGATTATGATATGATGAATCGTGGACCTGAACAACAGCCATCATAATACTCCCAAGTTTACTTGAAAGTCCTACACATGGAAAAAACACATTGTTTCATTATGCATTATTATGAGAAGAAAAACAGCAGTAAAAAAGGCTCGATGAACTAACCAGCTGATTCAAAAATGGAACTAGCATTGTAAATGATTCCATTTGTACCATCCAACTATGGGCTTACTTTCTTGAGTTCATGTTTAAATGGCATTCCTACTACTTTTCATCTTTGTTCTAAGTTGTACATTTTATTAATTATTTGTAATTCTGAAAAACATAGTTAGAAGTTCCTTAATGTGTTATCATGTTGTATTTGAACTCCATTTTGTTATTTATCTTATAATGTTTTTTTTTAGTTGTTCCAGTATTTATGAATTCGATACTTACACTTTTCTGGTTGTTGCTTCACTTCTACTCATTACTGAATTTTTTTGTTTATTGCTTCTCTTCTACTTGCAATGTGGGTTTTGGCACAAATGCCTCCAAACCTTCAATACTTCATCAATGGTAGCTGATTCATAGTGCATTTCTGGTCCTCTCTTCTTCAAAGCTGACTTGTTGAGCCTTGATATCTTTCTGGTCAGTCATCACTCCACCATTTTAATATCATATTCTAAATGTTTGTTTGATCATGCTTATTTATTGAATATTCCATTATTTAACATACATGCGTATATACATCATTGTACTTAATATTTGCGTTATATTAATACTTTCTGGTTGTCTTTCTACATTTCTAAGCTATACTTTGTGAAAAGAAAGAACTATAGACTCCTCTGATTTGTTATCTTCCACAAGTCTTCCAGTGATTTGTATTATTATAATTTAGTTAGAACTTAAATAAATCATTTAGTTTTGATGAAATGATCGAAGTAACCTTATTGTCGAGTCTTGTGAGTCAATTTTCACTTCTGAATTTTAATTAAACTAGATAGTAATAATGGTTTCATTTTCTTAGAAAACTAAAATTTGATGTCGTTAAGCTCTTTAACATGTCTTATTGTGTATCCTCATATAGTCTTGGAAAATTCAATTATAAAATGTTGTCATGACAGATCACTCTTAATTTCGATTTCAAAAATTCAAGTATAAGATGAGGTCTGATTTAGAGTTACTAGGTTATCAACTAAGTTGTCTAGTTATTTTTTTTAATACAGAAATGAGTAACTGGTATGAGTTTCCTAGATGGAGTAATGAATTCGAAAAAGGTCTAGATGAATACCTTGAATATGCATTTGCAACTAGGGCCCAAGGAGAACAAATAGCTTGCCCATGTGGAAAATGTGTTTATCGTTATTGGTTTCGTGAAAAGAATGTAGTGAAAGATCATGTTTACTCCAATAGTTTTGTTCCTAGAGTAGAGAGACAATCGCAATCATGTGTGAATGTTGAAGAGACGGCTGAATTCACCGATGAAGTATTCATAAATGATGACATAGATGGATTGTTGCATGACACTTTTAGAGCTGATCTAGCTGAAGACACAACAAAATTTTACAAGTTAATTGAAGAGGGCCAAAAAGAATTATATCTGGGCTGCAAGAACTTCTCAAGGCTTTCATTTACTATTAGATTGTTTATATTTAAGTGTGAGAATAAGCTAAGTAATAGTGCCTTGAATGATTTGTTAAAGCTTTTGAAATCTATGCAACCTGATGCAAATTTGCCATCTTCTTATAATGAAGCAAAGAGTGTCTTGAAGAGATTAGGCTTGACTTACATAAAGATTGATGCGTGCCGCAATGATTGTATGCTTTATTGGGAAGATCAAGCAGAGGCAACACATTGTCATATTTGCAAATCCCCTCGGTGGAAATCAGATGAGAGGACTGAGATAAATGGAAAACCTCGACAAATTCCATTTAAGATTTTGAGGTATTTTCCCATAAAGAAGAGGCTTCAGAGATTGTTCATGTGTACAAGGACTGCACAAGATATGACAAGGCACTCCAATGGTCGACCGAAGGACAATCTCTTAAGGCATCCTGCAGATGGTAAATCTTGGAAGAATTTTGACTTGGCATTTCCTACATTTGCTGAAGAACCTCGCAATGTAAGGTTGGGTTTGGCAACTGATGGATGTAATCCTTTTAATACCATGAGTATTACCCATAGCACATGGCCTGTTATATTAATGAATTATAACTTGCCTCCATGGATGTGCATGAAACATGAATTTCTTATGCTTGCACTTCTGATTCCTGGCCCACAATCTCCTGGAAATGACATTGATATCTACTTGCAGTCGTTGATTAAGGAGCTGAATGAACTATGGGAGTTTGGGTTAGACACTTATGATGCTTCAAGTAAACAAATGTTTAAGATGCATGCAGCATTAATGTTCACTATTAGTGACTTTCCTGCTTATTCAATGTTGTCGGGTTGGAGCACCAAAGGGACGAGAGGATGCTCAAATTTCCATTATGAAACGAGCACAGAGTATCTGCCTAAAAGTAAAAAAGAATTGTTATAGGAATCATCAAAAGTTTTTAGGGATTGATGATCCTCAGAGAATTGATGCAAGTGTTGCACCAGACCGCTTAACAGGGGATGAGATTTTAGCATTATTGGCTAATTACCAAAATCAATTTGGCAAGACAGAAGATACAAAGATGAAGAACAAGAAGAGAGCAACTGATGAAAATCCATGGAAAAAATTGTCAATATTTTTTCAATTGCCTTATTGGAATAGTATTTCTTGTGGTCACTACCTTGATGTGATGCACATTGAAAAAAATGTGTGTGACAATATACTTGGTACTTTGCTAGACATTCCCGGAAAGACAAAAGATCACCTTAAAGCACGCAGGGATTTGAAAGACATGAATATTATGCCTGAGCTTCATCTTAAGGAATCTGTAAATGGAAAAGTTAAAATGCCAAAGTCAAAATTTTGGATGTCAATAAGTGAAAAACGCAGATTTTGTAATGTGTTTAAAAGGGCCAAATTACCAAAAGATTGCGGGTCAACCATTGCACGTTATGTCCAGGTTGCCGAAAGAAAAGTTGTTGGATACAAAAGTCATGATGCTCATCTTCTAATGCAACATTTGCTTCCTATTGCAGCCAAGACAACATTATGCAAAGATGTGGCACTCCCCTTAATTTAATTGAGCTTTTTTTTAGGGGAGTGTGTAGTAAGGTTATTAACCTGGATGATCTTGATCAATTACAAGCTGATATTGTACAAACTCTTTGTGAGTTTGAAAAGATTTCCCCCCCTGCTTTTTTTATGTCATTGTTCACTTGCCTGTCCACATAGTTGAGGAAATTAAGCTCGGCGGACCTGTTTGTGGCAGATGGATGTATCCTATTGAAAGATGTAACACCCCGACTTCCGTCGAGGCGCTACTAGGGAATAGACCATAAAAGGTACTATTATTTAGGTTGACAACCACACTGTAGGACCTTACAACTCGGGCACGACGAGAAAATCATAATAAAACATCCAACCTTTATTTAATAAAACTTAGAAAAACGTAATCATGCATGAATCCCCGAAATCATAAATAATCACATACGTCACAACGCATGCTGACTGAACTACTCGAACAAAGTTATAATAAACAAAACACGATACCAACTCCATCTAACAAATATTAAAATCAACATCCTAACTATTATAAATAACTAGTAAAAACCAATCCCACTATGACACGCGCTCTTTACCGCTCCGGCCCGCCATCTTGCCTCGGTTCCTGCACGGCTCCCTGATTCATACCTGGAACTGAAAAATGTTCCCCGAAGGGTCAGCGTCTAATCTACCAAGCTAGAAAGAATATGGAAACTGTAGAACGTTTTGAAATCAGTTATCGATAGTCAGCATACAAATCCACAACCGCAATCATAACTCTAAAGGCCAATACCTAAATTAGTTATATCAGTCACACAAGTCACATACGCATTCACAATCACAATCACAATCACACAGCAATGCAATTCTTCCTTCGTCCACGATCCGACTTCCAAGGCGCTCATCACCGCGCCGAGTGCAGAGGCAGGCCCTCTCACTCCATTTCCCAATCTCCCTTCTAACTCCGGGCTAAGCCTCCACTGGAGCGCTTGCCAAAAACACACAGATAATAATTTTCGTTTGAAGGGGTACGGTTTTCCCAGTCACACGGGTCAAAGTAGCCAACTCTTCCTCAACACCAGCTACGATGGGCCGTGTCGGAAACGGTACCAACACAGAGAAAACGTTCTAGAAATATCCTTCCGATAAAACACGTTCAAACCATTTTACACACACAACAATACAAGAAAGTTCAAAACACTTTTTAAAGGCATTCGGAACTAGTTCCCAAAACTCGCCCTACAATATCGATACGCAATCTAACAAAGTAGAGAAGAACCGAGCAAGTCGAAAATCGACTTACCTCAGACAAAGGATTCGTTGGCGTGGACACAACTAAGATCTTGAGCGAAAGCAGCTCCCTAAACATAGTAATAAGCACACTTAATTATATAACCGACTACACCTGTTAATGTAACGGATCTTAACTCTATAAATTATACTCTAGCGATTTATCTACCCCACTAATTACTAATTAACATGATTATATTAATAATACAAACCAACGACCACACCCTATTTTTCTTATTCGTACCTCTACCTTTTATTTTCACATAGACTAATTAACTTAACTTGCTAATAACCATCAGCATATAATATACTTTTAATCCAACCCAACCCAGATTAAACAAAAAAAATGGCCCAACCTCCAGCCCGTCTCCCCTAAATACCGATCGATTGACCAGCCCAACACCACACACAAACCAATTTGCTCCACTCCCCTAAACTAAACCAACCAATTTTATATATATATATTTTGTTTTTGCTTTGACTTTCAACGGTGGGGCCCATCCCCTTCTTCCTTCTACAACACAGATCGGAATCCCCTCTGGTTCCGTCCTTTTCCGCTTACTCCTTCCCGGCGACCCTCTTTGTAGCTACGGCATCGAGAGAGAGTGGGGACGAGCATCGCCTGCCGTCCCCTTTCGAGCCCAACCTAAACCCGCCTACACCGCCCCAATCGACAGCCCTACAGACCCCTGCCCCGATCGACGGAACACGCCCTCCGGGGCCCTGACCGCCGACGGCCGGCTCGGTATTTTTACCGCCTTACTGGGTCTAAACTCTACGACCAGTCCCGAGTGAATCCCAACCAAGACATGGTCCGAACGGCATATGAACAAGGTGGAGAGTTCGATGGTTACCGGATGAATCGAGGCTCCGTTCCTGGTCTCGGAGGGGTTCGACGACGCTTAACGGTGCTTACCGAGGGACTTAAACAACGATGAAACCGGCGGAATTGCAGGGACAAATCCAAAGAGAGCTGAGACAATTTCCAATGGTTACCAAATTGCAGGGACAATTTTCGGCAGGCACGAAAGAGAGCTGGGACGGAATTGATTTCTCTAACGCCTCGGTTATAAGGATATGAGAAAGATAAGATTTGAAAGATATCAATTTGGTTGGATTTGATAATTAGAGTAGATTAAGATTGGGGTTAAATAATTAGATAGGATAGAGTTTGTTGGAACAAATAGGTTGATCGGAACTAATTAACAGAACATAAGGTAGGATTTAGATGGAGAAATATAGATATTTTTATTTTTATTCCTATATTTCTAACTCGCTTAACGGATAATCCCGGGGATTAATACTAATAATCCGGCTTACGAGATCTAAAACGAATACGGATATTACATACTACCCCCCTTAAGGAAGTTTCGTCCCGAAACTTGATTACGAATAAAAGATATTCGAGGTGAAGAAAAGATATTCGAGGTTTTCACAAACCTCTCCCCCTTAGAGAGGTTCGTCCTCGAACCAGAATTGATTGATGACAGTAATACTACTCAATACTGGTCGTCAAAATACGCACACTCCAAACAAAAATTAAACAGTCAAACAACAAGTCAAGCAAACAAGGATCACGAAGCAAACATCGAATACGAAAATAAACAAGCTAATTGCTAACCTTTCCCTCAAATGCCTCTACTAAACCCGGGTAGATCTCTGGGTAACTCTCCCTCATCCGGGATTCCGTCTCCCAAGTGGCCTCCTCGACTCCCCGTCGAGACCACTGAATCAACACCAGAGGAATCTCCTTATTCCGCAGCTTCTTCATTCGTCGATCTAAAATCTTCAGCGGTTGTTCTCGGAAAGTGTGATCTGGTTCTACCACCAAATCCTCATAATTCAGTCTGTGACTAGGATCCGGAACATACTGTCTCAGCTGTGAGACGTGGAATACAGGGTGCACTCCTTCCAAAGCAGGCGGCAACGCTAGCCTGTACGCCACCTCGCCTACTCTCTCCAAAATCTCGAATGGACCGATATATCGGGGACTCAGCTTCCCTTTTACCCCGAATCTTCTTACCCCGCGGGTAGGCGATACTCTCAACCAAACATGGGCTCCGACCTCAAACTCCAACGGTCTACGCCTCTTGTCTGCATAGGACTTCTGGCGACTCTGAGCAGCTAACATTCTCTCTCTGATTAAGGCTACTTTCCCGATCGTCTCCTCAACCCTCTGTGGCCTCTCTCCTACTACATCCGAGGGATCATCCCAACACAGTGGTGTCCTACACTTCCGACCATATAAGGCCTCATAAGGAGCCATCTGAATCGACGAATGCCAGCTGTTGTTATAGGCAAACTCCACCAAAGCCAAGTGATCGGACCACTGACCTCCCCAGTCTAAAACGCAGGATCTCAGCATATCCTCTAGCGTCTGAATCGTCCTCTCTGTCTGACCGTCTGACTGCGGATGGTAAGCAGTCGTGAACTGTAATCTCGTCCCCAATGCCTCATGCACTTGCTGCCAATATCTGGAAGTGAAACGCCCATCTCGGTCCGACACAATCGTCTTAGGCACTCCGTGCAGCCTAACTATCTGATTAATAAACACCTCCACTAACTTGATCACTTGCCACGTTTCTCGGATAGGCAAAAAACGAGCAGTCTTCGTCAATCTATCCACCACTACCCAAATGGCATCATGGCCTCTGCTGAGTCTCAAACCGGTGACAAAATCCATGGAGATGTCCTCCCATTTCCACTCTGGGATAGGAAGCGACTGAAGCATTCCTCCGGGTCTCTGATGCTCTATCTTCACCTGCTGGCAGACCTGACATTTAGCGACGAATCTTGCTACATCCGGCTTCATGCCATCCCACCAATAAAATTGTCGCAAATCCTTGTACATCTTACTCGCCCCGGGGTGGATTGAGTAAGGTGTAGCATGAGCCTCTTGCAAAATCTTCTGCCTCAACTCTGCATCTCGAGGTACACAAATCCGACCGCGTAAACACAAAATACCATCTGCCCTCTCCGCAAAGTCGGGTGCCTCCCCACGGCTCAATCTCTGCCTCAAATCCTGAATCATCGGACAATCTTCCTGCTTCTGCCTTACTTCCTCAAGTAAAGACGGCCGACATTCTAGGGTTTTCAGACTACCCTGATAACGCTGAATCTGCACTTCGATGCCGTATCTCATCAGCTCCCTTTGTAACTCTGGTTGAGCCGTCAGATGAGCCAACATACTCTCCTGAGGCGTCTTTCTGCTAAGGGCATCAGCGACCACATTCGCCTTCCCTGGATGATAAAGGATCTCAAGATCGTAATCCTTCAGTAACTCAAGCCATCTCCTCTGTCGCATATTCAACTCCCTCTGAGTGAAGATGTATTTGAGACTCTTATGATCTGTCATCACTTTGCAGGTACTCCCATACAAGTAATGACGCCAAATCTTCAGAGCGTGTACCACAGCTGCCAACTCCAAATCATGAGTAGGGTAATTCTGCTCGTTCGGCTTCAACTGTCTAGAAGCATAAGCAATCACTCTGTCCCTCTGCATCAGCACACAACCCAGGCCTATCTTGGAGGCGTCACTGTAAATCACAAAATCCTCATTCCCTTGAGGAAGAGCTAATATAGGAGCCGAAGTTAACCTTCTCTTCAGCTCATCAAAACTCCGCTGGCAAGCTTCGTTCCATTCGAAACGAGTAGTCTTCTTAAGCAAGTTGGTAAGTGGTTGGGCTATCCGAGAAAACCCTTCCACAAACCTCCTGTAATACCCTGCCAATCCTAGAAAACTCCGCACCTCCTTCACATTCTTCGGAGGTTCCCATGCCTTGACAGCTTCAATCTTTGCAGGATCTACCATGACTCCCTGAGCTGATACGACATGCCCTAAAAAGGTAACTTCAGGCAACCAGAACTCACACTTGGACAGCTTAGCAAACAATCGATGCTGCCTCAATACTCCCAACACCAGCCTAAGATGCTCAGCGTGCTCCTCCTTACTCCGAGAGTAGATCAGAATGTCGTCAATGAATACTACTACGAATCTGTCCAAGTAGTCTATAAACACTCGGTTCATCAACTCCATAAATACAGCGGGTGCATTCGTCAGTCCGAACGGCATCACTACAAACTCATAATGTCCATATCTCGTTCGGAAAGCCGTCTTAGGTATATCTTCCTCCCGAATCCTCAGCTGGTGATAACCTGACCTCAAATCCACTTTGGAGAACACAGTAGCCCCCTGCAACTGATCCAACAAATCATCAATACGCGGCAGCGGATACTTGTTCTTGATGGTAACGCGGTTCAACTCCCGATAATCGATACACAGACGGAGAGAACCATCCTTCTTCTTCACAAACAGAACCGGAGCTCCCCAAGGCGACGCACTCGGTCGTACGTACCCCTTCTCCAACAGCTCCTCCAATTGTGTCTTCAGCTCCTGCATCTCCATCGGGGCCATGCGATATGGGGCTCTCGAAATCGGCCTCGTTCCCGGCTCCAACTCAATCCCAAAATCCACCTCTCTCTGAGGAGGTAATCCTGGGAGTTCGTCAGGAAAAACGTCCTCAAACTCGCACACTACAGGTATATCCTGATTGTGCGGTTCCGCCTTGTCCCCCTGGAGAACATAACACCAATATCCTACACATCCGTCGTTGAGCAACTTGGCGGCCTTCACCATACTAATCACCGATCCGGGCCCCTCCTGCTCTACCTCTTGACACACATGTCTGGTCCCATCATCTGCGGTTACTGTAACCGTACCTCTGTGTGTATCCAAAACCGCTCGATAACGCCTCATCCAGTCCATCCCCAGAATCACGTCATCATCTGGCGACAACTGCATTACTATAAAATCTGCATACCAATCTCTATTCCCTATTCTAATAGGGCACTGTAAAATCTCCTTATTCCCTCTTACTTTACTGCCGTCAGGCAGCCCCACAACAAAAGATACCCCCTCAGTGCAAGTCAGTCCTAGTCTAGCCACGCAAGCAGAAGACATAAAAGAATGGGTAGCACCCGTATCAAACAGTATGTGAACAGGTCTAGACTGAATCCAAATCGTACCTGTAGCAGTCGGCGCGTGTAGGGCATCGGCCCTCCTCATCTCAAACACTCGGGGCTGATTGCCCCCGGTGTTGCTAACTCCTGCGCCGCGTCCTCTGCCCTGACTCGGTGTCTGCTGAAACTGCTGAGGCTGACGACGAGGCATCTGGTTCACCGTTCCCGGTGAAGATCCTTGTGACGGTGCCCCCACCGTACAATACTGCTGCAAATGGCCAGGCTTCCCACAACTGAAACAATTCCTGACCGGCTTCGGACACTGACTCCTCAAATGAGCAGTACTTCCACAGTTGAAGCACTCTCTCTGTCCCCCAATGGGCTGACTCAGACGACGATGGTCCTGACGACCCTGTGGCTGAAACCCTGATCGTTGCGGCTGAGAAGAGCCGGGCCGACTGTCTCTCCTAGATTCTGCCGGGGCAGACATCTTCTGCCTCTTGCTTCCCGTGGTATGCACCTCCAGCTGACTCTGTCGGGTCGTGGCCATTGCATAAGCCAAAGCAGACTGCTGAACGTCTCCCAATGTCGTAAGTCGGAGACCAGACACATAAGCACGTAGATGAGGTTGCAACCTTTTCAGAAAGGTCGCAATCTTCAACTCCTCAGTCGGGGCAGCATTTGGCACCGCTGCCAACTCCTGCTGAAACTTCAGAATAGTCTCAGATACTGTGATATTTTCGGGTCCAGCATCCCGAAAAGCAGCCTCCCGAGCCGCCCTCACCACCGGAGGACAATACTGATCTCGAATCTGTCTCTCAAACTCCTCAAAAGTCACCTCAGTCCGGTGGTCCCTACATAGCTCCCACCAGTCAAAAGCGCTCTCCTGTAGCAGACTCTGTACTAAAGACATCTTCCGCTCCTCCGGTGCCTTAATGGAATCCAACGCAGATTTCACCCTCCTCAACCACTGCTCTACGTCAGAACCCTGAGCTCCAGCAAAGTTCGGTACTCCAGTCTTCCTAAACTCTGCGAGCCACTTATCAGGCTGAGGCTCACGATACTGTCTCCTCGGTTCGACCACCTGATCAGCTATCACTGGTCCTCCAGAAGCTGGCGCTGCTCCCAGCTGGGCAGCCAAAATAGAATCTGGTCCAGGTGCCCTCCTCTCAGCTCCTTGTTGCCCCGCAGCTGCGTTCAGATTCGGTGCAGCTCCCGCACCCATCAACGTCTGCAATAACAGCTGAATCGCAGCAGTCACCTCTGGGGCCAATCCTGCTGGTAGTACTCCTCCTCCCACCTGAGCCCCGTTTGCTGGGAGGCCTCCTCCAGCGGCAGAGGCACTGTCCTCTCGATGGACAGCAGCAGCCACATCCTGACTCTCAGCAACCTCCTCCTGATGGTTATCCTGTTGTACCTCTGGCTCAGCAGCTACAGGGGCCTCTCCTCTACCCCTGCCACGACCTCCTACTCGGCCTCTACCGCGGCCTCTTCCGCGGCCTCTTCCGTTAGCTGCAACAGCTCTAGCTCTGGTTGGTGGGGTCATCTATAATAGAAAGTCCCACAGTTAAAACTTAAACATTCTATTTTTCAACCTAATTCTTACTATTCTACGTGAGGTTCTTCGGCTGATGGGGCGGAGTCGCGACGTGTCACCTACCCCCCTATATGCAACATGTCTACCCCAGTAAAAACACTTGAAAACACCGGTCGGTTTTGGTTTTAAGTTGGACCTCGGGTACTCTTTGTTGGTCAGTTCCATGTGCCCTGTTGTCAACCTGGCTCTGATACCAATTTGTAACACCCCGACTTCCGTCGAGGCGCTACTAGGGAATAGACCATAAAAGGTACTATTATTTAGGTTGACAACCACACTGTAGGACCTTACAACTCGGGCACGACGAGAAAATCATAATAAAACATCCAACCTTTATTTAATAAAACTTAGAAAAACGTAATCATGCATGAATCCCCGAAATCATAAATAATCACATACGTCACAACGCATGCTGACTGAACTACTCGAACAAAGTTATAATAAACAAAACACGATACCAACTCCATCTAACAAATATTAAAATCAACATCCTAACTATTATAAATAACTAGTAAAAACCAATCCCACTATGACACGCGCTCTTTACCGCTCCGGCCCGCCATCTTGCCTCGGTTCCTGCACGGCTCCCTGATTCATACCTGGAACTGAAAAATGTTCCCCGAAGGGTCAGCGTCTAATCTACCAAGCTAGAAAGAATATGGAAACTGTAGAACGTTTTGAAATCAGTTATCGATAGTCAGCATACAAATCCACAACCGCAATCATAACTCTAAAGGCCAATACCTAAATTAGTTATATCAGTCACACAAGTCACATACGCATTCACAATCACAATCACAATCACACAGCAATGCAATTCTTCCTTCGTCCACGATCCGACTTCCAAGGCGCTCATCACCGCGCCGAGTGCAGAGGCAGGCCCTCTCACTCCATTTCCCAATCTCCCTTCTAACTCCGGGCTAAGCCTCCACTGGAGCGCTTGCCAAAAACACACAGATAATAATTTTCGTTTGAAGGGGTACGGTTTTCCCAGTCACACGGGTCAAAGTAGCCAACTCTTCCTCAACACCAGCTACGATGGGCCGTGTCGGAAACGGTACCAACACAGAGAAAACGTTCTAGAAATATCCTTCCGATAAAACACGTTCAAACCATTTTACACACACAACAATACAAGAAAGTTCAAAACACTTTTTAAAGGCATTCGGAACTAGTTCCCAAAACTCGCCCTACAATATCGATACGCAATCTAACAAAGTAGAGAAGAACCGAGCAAGTCGAAAATCGACTTACCTCAGACAAAGGATTCGTTGGCGTGGACACAACTAAGATCTTGAGCGAAAGCAGCTCCCTAAACATAGTAATAAGCACACTTAATTATATAACCGACTACACCTGTTAATGTAACGGATCTTAACTCTATAAATTATACTCTAGCGATTTATCTACCCCACTAATTACTAATTAACATGATTATATTAATAATACAAACCAACGACCACACCCTATTTTTCTTATTCGTACCTCTACCTTTTATTTTCACATAGACTAATTAACTTAACTTGCTAATAACCATCAGCATATAATATACTTTTAATCCAACCCAACCCAGATTAAACAAAAAAAATGGCCCAACCTCCAGCCCGTCTCCCCTAAATACCGATCGATTGACCAGCCCAACACCACACACAAACCAATTTGCTCCACTCCCCTAAACTAAACCAACCAATTTTATATATATATATTTTGTTTTTGCTTTGACTTTCAACGGTGGGGCCCATCCCCTTCTTCCTTCTACAACACAGATCGGAATCCCCTCTGGTTCCGTCCTTTTCCGCTTACTCCTTCCCGGCGACCCTCTTTGTAGCTACGGCATCGAGAGAGAGTGGGGACGAGCATCGCCTGCCGTCCCCTTTCGAGCCCAACCTAAACCCGCCTACACCGCCCCAATCGACAGCCCTACAGACCCCTGCCCCGATCGACGGAACACGCCCTCCGGGGCCCTGACCGCCGACGGCCGGCTCGGTATTTTTACCGCCTTACTGGGTCTAAACTCTACGACCAGTCCCGAGTGAATCCCAACCAAGACATGGTCCGAACGGCATATGAACAAGGTGGAGAGTTCGATGGTTACCGGATGAATCGAGGCTCCGTTCCTGGTCTCGGAGGGGTTCGACGACGCTTAACGGTGCTTACCGAGGGACTTAAACAACGATGAAACCGGCGGAATTGCAGGGACAAATCCAAAGAGAGCTGAGACAATTTCCAATGGTTACCAAATTGCAGGGACAATTTTCGGCAGGCACGAAAGAGAGCTGGGACGGAATTGATTTCTCTAACGCCTCGGTTATAAGGATATGAGAAAGATAAGATTTGAAAGATATCAATTTGGTTGGATTTGATAATTAGAGTAGATTAAGATTGGGGTTAAATAATTAGATAGGATAGAGTTTGTTGGAACAAATAGGTTGATCGGAACTAATTAACAGAACATAAGGTAGGATTTAGATGGAGAAATATAGATATTTTTATTTTTATTCCTATATTTCTAACTCGCTTAACGGATAATCCCGGGGATTAATACTAATAATCCGGCTTACGAGATCTAAAACGAATACGGATATTACAAAAGATACCTTCGACAATTAAAGTCTTATGTTCGAAATAAGAGTCAGTCTGAGGGCTCAATTGCAGAAGGATACATTGCCGAGGAGTGTGTGTCATTTTGTGCAAGATATTTAGGTGATCCTACACTTGCTTCTAATGTTGCGGAGAAAGAGGTGGTTGATGGCAATGACAAAGAAATTGTGTTGCCAAGATTAGGTAGTCCAATAATGGGCAAAGGAAAAGCAAAGAAGGATTATGGTGCTTATAAGATTGATGTCACCACGTGGAATCAAGCACACAAATATGTCTTATTCAATTGTGGTTTAGAAGAAGTTGAGAGATACATCAAGTAAGAAATTAAATTTATTTTTTCATTTCTAGATTTAGTTTGTCTTATAATCACCAAGACTTAGCTTCATATATGCTGAATCTCAGGGAGCATTTGACTATTGTGAGCCATCCAAGGATAAGAAAATAGGATAGTGCTCATATCCATAATAGAGATTTTGTTGCCTGGTTTAAGGAGAAGGTTCGATATGAGCATGAGCAAGGTGAAGAAGTACTTGAGCATATTAAATGGCTATCAATAGGGCCATCTTATATTGCAAAAAATACACTGGTTATTGCATCAATGGGTATAAGTTTCAGACAAAGAATCGTGATGCAAATTCTGTAACCCAAAATTATGGAGTAACTTTAACGGCTTTAACTCCTAGTTTTGCCAGTAGTAACAACCAAAATCCAGTCATGGGGGATGTTGCCTACTTTGGATCGATCCATGAAATCGTTGAAATATACTACCAAGGCAGGAATATTGTTGTATTGTTTAAGTGTAGATGGTTTCATGTTGAAAAGGGTGACTATGGCCTCACTCGAATCAATCACAATAAGTTCATTTATGAAGAGGAACCATTCATCCTTGAATCTCAAGCACACCAAGTTTACTTTGTAGAAGATCCTAAGAAACAAGGATGGTCTTATGTTGTCTATAATCCTCCTAGGGAACTTTATTGATTTTATAGGTAAAAGTTGCTTATTGAAACATAATTTACTGCATCAAAGTTATAATATTGCTTTTATAGTTCTCCGTATGATTTTATAAAGTATCCCACACCAAAATTGATTCTAACTATTTAAAAGACTACTGAAATCATTTATCTTTTGTATTATGGTGTTATTTCATGTTTTGTTTAGTCTAACTTTTATAGTTCTCCATGTCTTCTAATCTAACTTTTTAGGCTGCAAAAATGAAGAGGATGTCTCAATCTTCAAAGGCTGAGTGCTTGACAATGCATGAGAAAAAGAGGCGGAATAATCTTGAACTGAATGCATCAAGGATGGAAGCAGCGGGTTTAGGCTCTTTGGCAAAACAAATTCTGCTTTCCAACTATGATTTTGCTACAAAAAAAAATTGTGCCGGAACGAGATGACACCACAAACGAGATGAATTCAGAGGACTTGCCAAATGGAGATGGAGAATATGAACCTAGTGATAATGACGATGTTGAAGAAGAAGTGGATGTCGTGCAAAACTCTGCACCAGCAAAAAAGGTACATGTAATTTATTATGCCTTGTTGATGCTGTTTTTTGTCATCCTCATACTATACACCAAAATCCAGTTATTAAGTTACATAGTTCTGCTGATGTGGTGGTCTTATGTTGTCTTGTGCTTGCCTCACATCCTCATGCTACTAATCCTAGGCATGCTTTGTAGAATATTAACCTAACTGGTGAGATTTATACTTATTCTTTAACCTAATTTTAAATAAGTTGTGATTGAGAAGTCACTCACTTCTCCTTTGAAGTGAAAATTCAAGTTCTCTTTGCATCTTCCAAAGTCTTAACAAAATTACCAGAACAAGACCAAGTTAGAGATTGAATTATAGTTTATATGTATGCTGACACACAGAAATGAGGCTTTATAGCCAGTTGAGTTGAATTATTTGCATTACGAAAATGGAGATATGGTGTCATAAAAAGCACTAACAGTTTAACCATTACAAGATTGAAACTAGGGAATCCATCAGTAGTGCTCGGCAGCTGGCACATGATTATTATGGCTTTGGAAAATTTCATCAAATGAACCAACTACCCGGTATCTAAGATTAAACTATATAATAGACTTTGATCAAATTCTAGAAATAGAGAAAAGTTTATTCAAGTTAATGATTGCCAATCAAAATTATGGTTAGTATAGCAATACAATTATGTTGATTGGCCTTCTAATTCCACAAATTGCTCCAGAAAACCTATTTTTATTTTTTTCAACCTTTTGGTGGGTTGAATCTTGAAAATCTATGACGACTTCTTGTTAATTTCTTTGAAATCAGAATGATGTGAAGAAAATTTGATTGGTCTTCTGGAGGTGGTTTTTCATAGAGACAGGGGGTTTTGGTGGGTGTTTTCACTAAGGGGGTTTTGGTGGAGCATTTTGTTTCGCTTGGACTTCCTTCTTCCTTTCTTATCTGGTTTGCATCATTACTGGTTTGCATCATTACTTGAAAATGGTTGTTGTTTTGAACAAATCAAACAAGGCTGCGGAAGCCGAACAAGTTATGGGGAGAACCCGCAAAACAACACCATGCCCAGGCTTTGTCTATCCTTGGTTGGGATTTGCAGTCTAATGGGGCATTGATTTCATTGACCAAATTTTGAAATCATCTGTTTAGCAAGGCTTGGTGTTGTTCGCCAAAATTTGCTGATGTGTTGTAAAAATCCAGATCTGCAACTTGCACCACCAAGTGCTGAATTAACAAAATTAGAAAAAAGGGAAAAATTAGAGAGAAAGTTGAAAAAGGAAAAGAAAAAAGAAAAAAATTATTTATTTTTTAAACTTGGGCCGCAAGCTTGTTCACGGAGCTATACAAGTTTTATTTTTAGCTTTAAAAATAATATTATACTATACTGTATTTTGCTTTTTTCTAACCCTCAAAACATGTGTGGCAAGTTTTTTTAACTTGTGCGGTAAGTTATTTTCTCTTACTTGCGAGGCAAGGTTTTTACTTGCGGAGTAAGTTTTGGTCTACTTGCATTGCAAGTAAAACGTTCTGTTTTACTTGTTAGGCAAGTTCGACTTCTTTTCTTGCAGGTTAGCTCGAGGCTTGCTTAATGTACAATTTTCCGAAGAGTTAGAGCTGAGTTTGACATTGGATCGAGTTGTGCTAGGCTTGGTCGCTTGGTGCTTTGAGGCTTCTGCAGATCCTTCATCTTGGTGGAGGGAACGTCAGTAGTCCGTTTCGCACGCCCAGGAGGGGTCGACTTGTTGCCTGCGACACTATTCTTATAGTGTTTTACTCACCTCGATTTCAAACTCTTCTTAGTTCTTAATTTTTGGAATGTTGTACCTTTCTTAGCTTTTCCTGCTTGTTTTTTACTATCTTAGCCGTTCTCGGCTGCCGTTTTATTACGGCCTCTCGGATTACCAAACCTGTTTGGTATTCCGAATTCTTACCTTATTAAAAAAAATGTTGATTGGCCTTCTTGTGACAACCAAACAATCACCATAAATATTGAAAACAATATTCAGACAGGACTGATAATATTGCTAATGGCTATTAGTTGTCTACTACAAATATGTGAAATGGATTGATGTGTAACTATGCAATAAATGAGGACTTTGATATAAGTTCCATGAAAGGCGAAACCAACTCCCTAGTGCTAAATTTGGTGATTTTTATCATTTTTGGGAATATCTTTCCATTCTTTGAATGTTTTCACTCAGTCATCTTTATAGGAGTTGGTCAACAATATGTTATTATACAGATTTCTAAGCTATATTTTGTAGATTTTCATTATACTTGTTTCTTACTTGAATGAAAATACTTGTTTCTTACTTTTACTCCTAATACTTTCATGTTGTCTTTCTACATTTCTAAGCTATATATCACAGATTTTTCATTATCAGCAATCGATTATTATACAGATTTAGTGAATTAACTTCTCCACATATCACTTTAAATGATTTTGTTCAATGGATTTGCAGGGTTTAATTCAAAAAACAACAATGGTTGAATTGGCAATGGCAAGATCCAGGAAAAAAAATTCATCAAACCAGATACAACCAATTCCAAGTGAAAAAGAAGATGGCACAGAAAATGAAAGTGATCTTGTGCAAAATTCTACACTAATCAAAACGGTACATTTCATTTGAGAATGACTTGTAAGTTAAGAACTTTACTAAAAAACTCATATCACTTAAACACATTTTGATTAATGTTTTTAGGATGCTAGACAACCAACTATGGTTGAATTGGCAATGGCAAGATCCAGGAAAAAGAATCAACAAACCAGCCACAACCAATTCCAAGTGAAAAAGAAGATGACACTGAAAATGAAAGGGACTTTGTGCAAAATTCTTCACCAGCCAAAAAGGTACTTAATCATATTTTGGCCTTAATGAAAAGAATTACTTGTAAGTTAAGATCTGTACTAATTACTCATATCACTTAATCATATTTTTATTTATGTTTTTAGGATGCTAGGCAACAAATACATGTTAAAGTTGCAATGACCAGATCTAGGGCATAATTGCCAGAAAACCAGCAGCAACCAGGACAACAACAGTTGCAAAATCCAACCCAACCACCACTTGTTAAAACAACGCATCAGAAAAGAAAATTGGTGCGAGAATCAACCCAGAAACAAAAAAGGGTTCAATCTGACCCTAAGAGCCAAGGAGCACCACAGCAACAACCCATGGTGAACAAGAAAATTGTTCAAGGGAATTCTGACAAACAAAATGGGGTGCATTGTAGCCAATTTTGTCCTCCTGGGTCATTGGCTTTGTATAGACACATGAAGCAAAGGCAACATAAAGATAATTGTGGTAAACTTCCAACTGTTGATTTGCCTCCAACTTCCTCTAGGGAAGATGATGAAGTTGTTGACGATTTGTTGAATTCAAGACAACTAGATTAAAATGCAATTGATGACACTTTGTTGGATTTAGCCCAACAACCAGATGTTGAACTCCCTATAACTGCTTCAGTGAATAATAATAATCAGTCAGATTTGGAGTGTCATGAAAGGAACAAGGCCAATACCTCGAAAAGTAAATACTTCTATCACTTGCTTTTACTTGTAATTTCACTAGTGATTTTCAAATTTAAATTCAAGTATTTATTATATATTTCAATGGGTATAATTATAATAGAGGTTGGAAAAAAGGATCATGGAGGACCAACACTCATGTCACATGTGCATCACCGTTCCTTTGAAGCGGAGGGTCATCATCCTAGATGCAAATGCTCAACCAGTTGCACCTAAGGATGCCCTTGTTGAACTTAGTAACTTCTTAGGAACATTAGCAAAAAAACCTCGAATATGCACCCTTGAACATCCTTGATTGGAAATACATGCCCACAACCACAAAGGAGCACATTTGGAGTTATGTGAAGGTATAAGTAAAGCTCATATTGAACTTAATTAGTAACTTTTTACTGATATTTTGTGATCTTTGGTTAATTAATTGATAAATCTTTTACAATATGTGTAGGAGAAATTTGATATTCCAGAAGAGGAGAAAGGTTATGTGTTGGAAGCTGTCAATACAGATTGGCGTAAATATAAATGCATGATAAAGAAGAATCATTACACTCCCTATGAAACTGATGAGCTGAGGTGGGAGCATCGTCCAACCACGATTCCAGAGATTCAATTTAGAGAACTCTTGGATTATTGGGATAGTTCTGTAGGAAAGGTATGTTCACAATTATCTTAATTTCATGATGGACTAATAAAATATCTATGCTAACTTTTGAGAATATATATATATAGGAAATTGCTAAAAAAATGCAGCCAACCGCCAAAAGCATGAAGATGTACACTTTGGGTCCTTGTTCAATTGCGAGGTTACGTTATGAGCTGGTAATTAAATAAATTGTTAAGTGCTTGTTGATTTCCTAAAACAAATCTATTGTGTTAAGTTCTTATTGATTGTAATTCATCTTTATTTTCTAACTAGGAACAAACTAATCCAAACAAAGAACCTCCAACGGAGACAATGGTCTACAAAGAATCTAGGAAAAGAGATGAAAAGCGTTCATATAAGACCAGCGGTACCAAGACCAAGACAAACATTGTAAGTTAAGTTTGATAGCATTTAAATTTTGTTATTGTCAAATTTAAATTCTGATCATGTAGTAGAAGAGTATTTAATTTGGAATCTTGTTTCGATATTCGTTGCATTATGTTTAAAACAAGAAAATAAAGCTCCAAAGATTTTTAGGTCTATTATCTGTTGGTACTTTACTCAATTTAAATGAATCTATATATTATGAACATGTCTAATCTCGAGGTCACAAATTACACAAGTCTTCTTACACTATAGTTTAGTTAGGAGGTCAAAAATTTGATAAGTTTAGTTTTATGCTGGTAATTTACCTTTCAAATGAAATTGGTGTTAGATTTACTAATATTTCTTTATGTAGGAGAAAATGAATGAAATACAAGTGGAAATTGAAAAAGGAGAGAAAAGCAACAATGTAGATCCTTTTTGTGAAGTGGTCAAGCAACACAGTGGGCGCGCATTTCTTCAAGGACGAGGTGTGAAGGTATCTGGATCGAAAAAAAAGGAGAAAAAAGGCGGTTGCATAATTGACCAAGCATTCCTCGAGAATATGAAAGCAAAATGGACTGAAGAAGTAACTGCAAATTTGGCATAAAAAATTCTCTCTCAATTGCAAGCTGCTAATCCTCACATGAATTTAGTCATCCCAAATTTCACCACTATAATAGAAAACTCAGAACAAGTAACCAGCCGGGAAGAAAAATTGCCTAATGATGCTGAACTGCATCACATATCACTGCAGGTATGGACCCTTGACTGATTAGTATTGTCTTGGATTAATATTGTCTTGGATTGTGCTTGATGAAATGGGTGATTCTGTGTATAATCACTCCATTAATTTCTGTTGAAGTGTCCATGGGCAGGATGTGACAGAATATGGTTATGAAGAGTTAGTTAGTGATATGGTTTTGTTTTCAATTCTTATTTCTCTATAAAACTGAAAGTTGAAGGTTGCCTTAACTAGTTATGACTTATGATTAGGGGAATGCACTTTTTTCTTCTGTTGTTCCTCATGTGATTAATATTACTGTGCATTTTTGCTGGTGTGTGAATTTCACTCTATCAACAAATGAATGATTCAAGTGTATGCCATGATTGGCAGTGAATGTTGCATTTGTAACTAAATTTTACTCGGCATATACTTGCAGTGAATGGTGTTGGGCATTATTTGAAGAAAATGATTTTGTTCAGTAGTTAGGGAAATGGTAGAGTTGCTTAGTCATGATTATGAGCATTGACCATGCAGTACTACAACTAGTTAGATTATTTGATCATTGCTCTTAATAGATGCTTTCCTTGATACCATTTTTATGTTCTCTATAAATGATCTGCAAAGTGTAATCCATGAAGGTGGTTATAATTGAATTTTGTGTTGAATTTGGCTAGAATTGAGGGTTGTGTTGATTGTTGGAACTCATGTATCCTCTTTGGTCTAATTGTAGGAAGAGGATGTCGAAGATCATGTCGAAGATCATGCCGACTAGTCAATGGGGTTGATTATTGGAATGGAAGGGCTGTTTTTTTGGTACAATTATGTCATGGATTTAGCTTTATATTGTCATATATATGGGACAACTTTTGCACTTGGAAGTGTTCTAACTTTTGTTAGGTAGAATATACTTATGGGTTAGCTAAACCTTGCAATAGCTAAATAATGCAGGTGTAGAATATACTTATGGCTGTTTTTTTGGTACAATTATCACTTTTGTAGACTCTTTTTAAGTATTAGTATATATAAAAATTTATTTTCGATAAATCATCTTGAATTAATAAATAATGCAGGGGTATATAAATTAATATATAATTTATATATAAATTTGTATGGTATATATAGTAACAAATGTATATGACGGAGTAACGGTTGTACATTTTGTGAACAAGGTAATGGATGTATGGAAATAGTAACAATTGTACAAAGGTAATGCAATACCAGCTAATGTAATGGTTTTGTCAAAGGTAATGGTGTGCAAGCTAATGTAATAGTTTAATCAACTGTAACAAATTGTTTTATCAAGTGTAACGGTTGTATTAAAAAATATCAAACCATTACATTAGGTTAAACATATGTTACCTTTGCTCTAAGGTAACGCCAACAGGTGTGTCGGTTTAAAAATTCCAAAAAACTATTACCCTAGACCAATTGTAACGGATAATGGGCTTACTGTAATAGTTATAAGCCGTTACCAAAAGCCCGAGAATTGGTAGTGTATGTTTGTAACATCGAAATCCATCTTCATTTAGTATTGTTTGTGTTGTGTATGCTTTTGGGTAATTTTTGGTGCACTTTCCATCCATCATGCATGGAGAATTAGGATTTTGTTTCCCGCATGGTCCATGTATCATGAATTTGATTACAATTTGGAATCCACTTGGATTTTCTTCTTTATTTGAGATCTCTGCAGAAATGTTCTTGTCAATATCACTTGGAGTGTCACATCTTCCCTTACTCTTTATCCAAACAAAAATGTGTGCATGCAGCAATCCCCTTTTTGAAATTCAATTGCATATACAACTAGTACATTAAACTAAATATTTTTATTAGTTTTTGCATAATACATTTAATTAAGAAATAAGGCATATAGTTTACATTATACATGCATGTGTCTTTCCAAAGTTTTTTTTCTTTTGAATATCTTTCATGAGTTGAGAGAGCTTAATTTTGAAAATCCTTTTAATAACATCGGGTCTATGTGTAGCATATTGGCATGGTACTTCAGATAGCATTTCTCGTACTTCATACCACTTCTAGTTTGATGTGAATGTAATAAAAAGTGTGATTTCTCGATGCTCAACAAAGAACCAGCCATCTTGGTAGTTTTGTACATGGTACCTGATCGCCTCTCACGGTGTGCGAGGGTCTAGAGATACAATTTATAACCCGACCCCGTTGTAGTACGTGGTGGGTGTCGAACACTCGGGAAGTCTACTCGATCGATGTGCCTAGACACTAGGAAGCTGGAAAAGAGAGCTTAAAACAAAGGAAAACAAAGAGAACAGTCGGGACCGACACAGAGGTCATGTCGGGCCCAATGTTGGCGACAAGAGGAAGTCGGGACCGACGTAGGGTAAGTCGGGCCCGAGGTAGCTGGGTTTGTCGAACTTCAAAGATTAAAAGTAGATCTTGGGCTTTTGGGTTCCTTCTCTAGTAGATTAAGGCTTATCCACCCCAATTCAAGCAATGAGTGATGATCGGACTAGGATCGAGTGCTTTCACCCTCGTTCCAACCACTTCTACACATCGATCATTGGGGAAATCCCCTTCGAAGCAAGGTCTTGAGATTGACACATGTTCACTTTCGCTACTTCGCCAATCACAAGCCTTGATTCCCAACTTTCGCAAGGAATTGTAGCTCTATGTAGAGTGGGTTCCTTAGATCAAGCACTCAAGGCTATGGAATTGGGGTTTCTAGCCCAAACCTAGCTAGGGTTTTCCCCCTTAACCCAAGATCAAGGAGATCTACTCCATAAGGCAAACAAAGAAAGCAAACAAATCAAAAGGGAAAGCAATCAACATCATCAATCTCAAAACAAAGCAAAGTTTCATTCAAATCAAAAGCAATCCACAAATTCCAATCAAGGGTTTCCAAATCCACAAGATCAAAACAAAGCAAAGCTAATCTATCAACCAAACCTATCAATCTTCCTCTCCCTTGGCCGATTCTCTCTCTCTTCCTTCTCCTCTCCTTCCTCCTTGCTCTCCAAGAATCCTCTTGGCTCCCTTGGAACCCCCCCCCCCTTTTGTGTGTATGAGAGGGAACCCCCCCCCCTTTTGTGTGAGAGAACCCCCCCTTTTGTGAGGGAGAGGGCCTTTTATAGATTAGATGAGGGGCAAAAGTGGAAGTCCACAAATTCGTGCCTTGGAGCCCAAGTAGTCCGGTGACCGACTCGGATCGACACGGAGGACCTCGGGCCCGAGTTACTGTGCATCTCGGTCTGAGGTTGGAGACTTCAAAGTCGGGCCCGATGTGGTTGCAACTCGATCCTGACCTCGTTCCACCTTCTTCTTAGTTGGCTTCTCTTGTTCTTCTTCATGGCTTGCTTCTCTCTTTCCCGCTTTAGCTCGACCTTTGCTCCATGTCTCGACCCTCCTTCAAATCGATCCTTGATTCATGCCAAATTACCTACAAAACACATAAAAGGTGCATAGTCTCCGAATCTCATAGAAATACGGGAACTAGGCTAAAAAGGAACAAAACGCACAAGAAAAGGGGAAAAAGAAACATATTTACAAAGGAAATTACATATGAAAACACCACCAAATAGAGAGACATCAAAATACCCCATACTTAAACTTGCTTGTCCTCAAGCAATAACAATGTAAGCAAGACCGAAACATAATCTTCAAGTAAAGCCTCGTGTGAAAACACATTTTAAGCACAAGTGATCGATATTCAAGCAAGATTACATCATCACACATGATTAAGTGTTCCAAGGAATAATGTCAATGCAACTAAGCCTCACTTTAGGGATATGTGAATGTGTATCACTCATCATGTGTTTGGGTTTAGCAATGAACACTCAAGCTCAAAAATCATGCAAGTAAGGACTTTACTATTGAAGCTAATATCACCAATTCCTCCACCTAGAGATGCCTAATGCAAAGTACACAAAGAATTTCGAACTTGGCTCAATGGAGGTCCTCAAAGAGGTTCCATTCGGCCGGGTTGTAATGGGGCTTTTGGTATTTTTCAAGGTGGGAATTATTTGGTCTTGTGGTGCTTATAATGGGGATTGGACAACCTAAACTCTCACCAACTTCACCAAAATTCCACAATTACTTTCACACCCACCCAAAAGACTTAACATTTTCCTTTCAACCCAAAATTTCACTTAACATTCCACTTCATCTTTGCTCTTATGCCTTTTTGTTGGATTTTTCAACACTTTCTACATTTGGACCGACTTTCTTATGACATCGGGCCCGATGTTGCTTGTAACTCGGTCGGACCCTTTTCTTCACTTAAGCTCTTTGCTTTATTCCACTTTACATTTCCAACATTTTCTTTCTTCCTTTTCTTTCTTTTTTTCATTTTTGTACAACAAAGATGCACTACCCACATGATTCATAACACCATTCTTTTGCCCTTTAACCCAAGAGAATCTCAACTCTTCAAATACAATCCCAACCTTTCTTCTAAAGTCCAATCCCATAAGGGTCAAGTCATATAAGGCTAGGAATAATATTTTTGAGGAGTTTCAAACAAAGGCTTAGGCTAGAACGGGGCTACAAACAAAGGATTATCTTCATGGTAGGATATGGAACATTTATGTGACTAGAAGAATAAAGTTCAAAATCAATGTGACCATGCTAGGACAATTCTCATGACGGTCTTGGAAAATAGATAAACACCCAATAGCAAGTTTTACTAAGCATGAATGAGCTAATCACACAAGAAAAATGAGGGATATGCAAATATGAACAAGCATCCCTAAAATGGCCAAAAATCAATCTCACAAGGGTCACTCATACTTAGTTGCATAAGAACTCATCCTAGAACTCACATGTTCAATAAAACAAGCAAGATATCATGATCACATCAAAAGCAACATCATTTTAGAGGCTATACTATCCAAAAATATGCAAAGGAATTTACATGCTCACATCATCATTAGCTTTTATTTTGGCAATCTAAGATGGGAATTTCTAGTCCAAAACCTACAAAACACAAAATCTTTTTGTTGTTGTTTTAACACATTTTTTTCAATTTTTATGGATTTTTTGCAAAAATTTCTCTAAAACCAAAAACTCATCCATTCAAGACCAAATTAATCATTCATGTTTTTCATCAAACCACAAACCAAGAAGCAAACATCCCAAACACAAACTAAAAACACAAACTAAATATCCTCAAAATAATAAACAAACATAAACAAGTGAAATCATGAACACACTTACCCCCACCCCATACTTAAAATTTTGATGTCCCCATCAAACAAGGAAACCAAAACTTAAAATCAAGAGAGAAGAGTATGAAGAGCTCACAATTTCTTATTCTTCAATGGCATGTATAGGATCAATCGGCGAGGACGAGAGCCCATGAGGCTCTAACTTCTTCGTTTGGACCGTCCTTGTCATAGAACTTCTTCACTCGATGACCATTCACTTTGAAAATATGTCCTTGTTCATCAACCAAGTCCACCGCACCATGAGCATAGATACGGTGGACCACAAATGGTCCGCTCCACCTAGTCCTTAACTTTCCGGGGAAAAGTTTAAGCCTTGAATTGAAAAGGAGAACCTTGTCACCGGTTTGATAGGTCTTTGGAATTAACTTCCTATCATGCCACTTCTTGGTCTTCTCCTTGTATAGCTTGGAGTTCTCATAGGCTTTCAACCTCAATTCCCCCAACTCATGAAGTTCTAGAAACCTTTTCTCACCGGCCAAGTTGATATCCCAATTCATCTCTTTGAGTGCCCATTTTGCCTTGTGCTCAAGCTCTACCGGAAGATGACATGCCTTGCCATAAACTAGATTGAAGGGTGTAGTTCCCAGAGGTGTCTTAAAGGCGGTTCTATAAGCCCAAAGTGCATCATCGAGCTTAGAGGCCCAATCTTTCCTTGATCGAGATACGGTCTTCTCCAAGATAGCCTTGATTTGACGGTTTGACACCTCGACTTGCCCGCTTGTTTGAGGATGATAAGGAGTAGCAACTCGATGAGACACCCCATACTTGATCAAACATTCTCGAAACACCTCTCAATGAAATGAGGTCCGCCATCACTTATGAGAACCCTAGGCACTCCAAACCTTGCAAAAATGTTGCTTTTTAAGAACTTCATCACCACCCTAGCATCATTGGTTCTTGTTGGTATGGCCTCCACCCATTTTGAGACATAGTCCACGGCTACCAAGATGTACTTGTAAGGCCCCGATGTGGGAAATGGTCCCATGAAATCAATACCCCATACATCAAATAATTCAACTTCTAGAATGCCAGTTTGAGGAGTCTCATTCCTCCTTGATAGGTTCCCCTCTCTTTGGCACTCCTCACACTTCCTCACATAATCATGCACATCCTTGAACATGGTTGGCCAATAATAACCACATTGAAGAATTTTTGAGGTGGTTTTGGAACTCTTAGCGTGACCCCCCGTAGGCAAGGAATGGCAATGGTGAATTATGCTCTCAACCTCTTCACTTGACACACACCGTCTATAGATTTGATCACGCCCTTCCTTGTAGAGATATGGATCATCCCAAAAATATTGTCTAGCATCATGTAAGAATTTCTTCCTAGCTTGATAAGACAAATTTGGTGGGATCACTCCCCCTACGGCAAAGTTAGCAAAATCCGCAAACCAAGGGGAAACCCCTCGTCTTACGGCACTAATAGAAAGAAGGCCAGTGGGAGAGAAAGAATCAATCAATTGAGAACGAGAAGGAATGGAAATCGAGTTAGGAAACTTACTTTCTTCCACGGATCGACATTGAAGTGTACCGAGCCCGACATGGTTGGACGCCGGTCTAGCTTCGCAGACAGACAGGTCGCTCGGGCCCGATGTTGAAGACCTCGGTCCCGACTCACTCGTACTTGCCTTGCCTTCGGTCCAATGTTCTGGACCTCGGGCCCGACTTACTTGGTTCGTCGATCCACCTTTCCTTTCCTCCTTCCCGCTCATGAGAACTTCATCCGCTCTTGAATCATCTATAGTCAGACCATCCTCCATCTCCAACATGTATTCAATGGGCAAACGGGATAGATGATCAGCTACCACATTTTCCGCACCGATTTTGTCCTTGATTTCATGGTCAAACTCTTGGAGAAGGAGCATCCACCTTAGAAGCCTCGGCTTTGCATCTTTCTTCTTCATGAGGTATTTGATTGCCGCATGGTCCGTGAAGACTACCACCTTTGATCCCACAAGATATGAACGGAATTTCTCAAATGCAAACACTATCGCAAGAAACTCCTTCTCCGTCGTTGTGTAATTGCACTGAGTTTCATCCAAAGTTTTGCTTGCGTAGTAGATGGCATGTAACTTTCCATCCTTCCTTTGCCCAAGGACGGCCCCTACGGCGAAATCACTAGCATCACACATCACCTCGAATGGAAGATTCCAATCGGGTGTCGCCATTATTGGAGCCGAAATCAAGGCATCTCTCAACCTACAAAAAGAACTCATGCAATCCTCGGAAAATACAAAGGGCACATCCTTCATCAAGAGGTTAGACAATGGTTTTGCAATTTTAGAAAAATCCTTGATGAACCGTCTATAAAATCCTGCATGACCTAAGAAACTCCTAACATCACGAACACAAGAGGGAGGAGGTAGTTTTTCAATTATTTCAACTTTAGCTTTATCTACTTCTATCCCCCTACTAGAAACTAGGTGTCCTAGTACTATGCCTTCCTTCACCATGAAGTGGCATTTTTCCCAATTAAGCACCAAGCTAGTCTCCTCACATCTAGTCAAAACCTTGTCTAGGTTAGCTAAGCAAACATCAAATGAGGAACCATAGACAGAGAAATCATCCATAAACATTTCTGCTATATCCTCAACCATATCGGAGAAGATGGACATCATGCATCTTTGAAATGTTGCCGGCGCATTACATAAACCAAAAGGCATGCGTCTATAGGCAAAAGTCCCATAAGGACATGTGAATGTCGTCTTCTCTTGATCATCGGGATGAATAGGGATTTGCCAAAACCCGCTATACCCGTCTAGGTAGCAAAAATATTCATGTTGTGCTAATCTTTCTAGGACTTGGTCTATGAAAGGAAGAGGAAAATGGTCCTTGCGAGTGCCACTATTAAGCTTACGGTAATCAATACACATACGCCATTTTGTTGTGGTTCTCATAGGTATCATTTCTCCCTTTTCATTTTGCACGACGGTGAGACCTGCTTTCTTAGGAACTACATGCACGGGACTCACATACTTGCTATCGGAAATTGGGAAGATAATTCCCGCATCCAACATCCTAAGTATTTCACTCTTTACCACTTCTTTCATGTTAGGATTTAATCTTCTTTGGGGTTCAATAGTGGGTTTATGGTTATCCTCCATATAAATCCTATGCATGCAAATTGAGGGAGAGATTCCCTTTAGTTCCTCTAGTGAATACCCTAAAGCTCCTCTATGTTTTCTTAGAACCTCTAACAACTTAGACTCCTCCTCATCATTCAAGTTGGCATTTATGATTACGGGTAAAGAAGAGTTGGGACCAAGAAATGCGTACCTCAAATCTTTTGGAAGCTCCTTGAGTTCTTGAGATGGTTCCGGTGGTGCTTGAACTTCTTCTTTCTCGGCCTTGAACACCTCCAAATAAGACATCCTTTCCTCCAATTGCTCATGCTCAATCATATTGAGGGCTAGACCTTGGCGCTCTATCTCAATTTCTCTAGGTGGTGGGGTGGCTTTCAACCTAAGCTCCCTTGGCCTTGACTTCTTAGAAACGGCTTCCCATTGCAATCCAAGAGGAACTTGGATCATCTTAGCTTCCTTATGTACGGTCCCTTTTGAAGTTGGCCTAAAGAAAAACTCAATCTCTCTTCCTCCAATGTCAAGAGACAAGCGGCCCTTTTTTACATCAATGATTGCCCCAACCGTAGCAAGGAAAGGTCTCCCTAGTATAATCGGTTCACCCGGCACTTCTATCATGTCCACCACAAAAAAGTCAATTGGGACATAGTGGCCTTCAATGCAAACGGGATAATCCTCGACGATACCAATTGGCTCGATGGACGACCCATCCGCTATCGTTAACCTCATGTTGACCGGAGCTATGAGACCCATGGATGTGGATTTCCATATGGTGTAAGGAATGATGATCGTGCTTGCTCCAAGATCACACAAGGCTTGGAAGTTTTGGGACCCCACACCAATGGTTATAGTAAAGCGACCGGGATCTCCTAGCTTTTGTGGTAACTCCAAGGTCTTGACCTCATCTTGCATTTCAACTATGGACCTCTTCTTGCTCAAAATCTCCTTTAAAAACTTGGCATAGGATGGCATCTCTCTCAATGCATCGGTGAACGGGATAGAGATGTTCAAGCCTTGCAAGAGTTTGAGAAACCTCTTGAACTTGTTCTCAACAACATCTTTCGGCTTCTTCGAGGGATATGGAAGAATCGTTGCACCTTGAATCTTGCTTGGATCAACCTCCTTGGACTTCCCTACTTCACTTGCAACATTTCCTGGTTGGACCGACTTGGGCACCATATCGGGCCCGATGTTGAGAATCTCGGTCCGAGGCAGAGGAGTTGGATCGAGGTATGTGTACGTCAATCCCGAGTTGCTCTCGACCTCGGTCCGTGGTGAAGGAGTCGATCTTCTTGTTGGGTCGACTTCGGGGAATGTCGGACCCGACTTGTTGGGTAAGTTGGTCCGACTCTCTTCATTCTTCTTAGGCACGTGTGGCTCGGGTAGGTTTCGGCCACTTCTCAAGCCAATTGCCCGGACTTCATTTTGATTGTTTTGAGCTCGAGGATTCTCCTCAGGTCGGCCCGGAAGTCTCCCATTCTCTCTCGGGGCTTGAGTCGCAATTTGAGCAAATTGATTGTCGACTTGCCTCCTCCATGCACCAAACTCATTGAATTGGGTCCTCATCTCCTTGAACCCATCTCTCATCTCTTGAGCAAATGTTTGTAACTCATTAAATCCCGGTGGTCTATATGGTGGTGGTGGCGCCCTTGGCTCGTTTTGGTTGAAGTTGTTGTTGTAGCCTTGAGCTTGACCGTTGTTCCACCGGCCATTGCCACCATTGTTGAAATTGCCTCTTCCACCGAAATTTCCTCGAACATAGTTTGCCTCCTCAATTCGCTCGGCCAAGCGTACTTGGCTCTCATTCGGACAAACTTGTGTAGCATGTGCAAAGGATCCATACTCCTCACAAGCTCTAGCATTTTGCTTGTAGTAGTGGACTTGCCTCTTAAGCTTGCTCACTTCACCCTCAAGGAATTGGAGCTTCACATCCCTATCAATGTCTTCTCCCTTTGGATCATATAACTTCCTTGCACCTTCACCTTGAACTTTCACCTCCTTGCTAGCTTGACTCACCCCATACATGGCCTCATAATCGGATAGCTTGTCAAGTAGCTCCCAAGCTTGATCCGGTGTCAAGTCTATGAACCCACAATCGGTGTGGAGATTGAGCTTGTCCTTCGTTACCGGATTGATGCCTTGGAAAAAGATGTCTTGAAGTACATATGGTTGTTGGCCATGAGTAGGACATTGGCGCAACATCTCCTTGAAACGGTCCCATGCTTCGAAGAGGGGCTCATCCGGACCTTGTTGAAAGCTTGCAATCTTCCTTCTTAACTCGGTTGTCTTTGAGGGTGGGAAGAACTTCATCAAGAAAGCGTCATAGAGTGTCTTCCAAGTTGTGATTGACCTAGGAGCTTGGCTCTCGAGCCAATGTGTGGCCTTGCCCCTAAGTGACCATTTAAACGCCTTTAGAAGCACATACTCCAATGTCTCCTCGTCGGTGGAGATCGTCTCACACATATAAACAAATCGTTTAACATGCTCTATGGGACACTCATGTGGACGGCCCTCGAATTGATCACGCTTGATGAGGGAGATGAATTGCGTCTTGATCTCAAAATTCTTGGCAACCTCGGGAAGCACAATAGCCGGCTCGGGTACCCTCAACTCCGGATGCATGTATTGGCGTGGATTCCGGGGTAGAGCATTGAGTTGAGCCTCGGCTCTCATTCGTTGCTCCCGTTCTCTTCTTGCCACCTCCTCTTGATTGTCCCTCTCAAGTTGCAATCTAGCCATTTCGGCCCTAAGTTGAGCCAACTCCTCATCAACATGGAGAGCTTGATTCGCCATCCTTTTCCTTCTTCGGGCTTCCTTGAGAATACTTTCCGGATCACTCACAAACTCAAGCTCAAGTGTTCCTCGGGAGGAACGAGCTAGCATACACCTATGAAACAAAAACACAAACCAAAACAAATCAAAAACAAACAAAGGGTTTGGGCAATTCCCTCACCCAAATCACTACCAAAACACAAGAAACTCACCAAATTGTCACTTAATGCACTTAGACTTCCCCCGGCAACGGCGCCAATCTTTTTGATCGCCTCTCACGGTGTGCGAGGGTCTAGAGATACAATTCCCCGTTGTAGTACGTGGTGGGTGTCGAACACTCGGGAAGTCTACTCGATCGATGTGCCTAGACACTAGGAAGCTGGAAAAGAGAGCTTAAAAAAAAGGAAAACAAAGAGAACAGTCGGGACCGACACAGAGGTCACGTCGGGCCCGATGTTGGCGACAAGAGGAAGTCGGGACC
Organism: Fallopia convolvulus; assembly: GCA_964016875.1. NCBI lineage: Eukaryota > Viridiplantae > Streptophyta > Magnoliopsida > Caryophyllales > Polygonaceae > Fallopia > Fallopia convolvulus. The sequence goes on along the minus strand of OZ024726.1, from coordinate 23,439,782 downwards.
GACGTAGGGTAAGTCGGGCCCGAGGTAGCTGGGTTTGTCGAACTTCAAAGATTAAAAGTAGATCTTGGGCTTTTGGGTTCCTTCTCTAGTAGATTAAGGCTTATCCACCCCAATTCAAGCAATGAGTGATGATCGGACTAGGATCGAGTGCTTTCGCCCTCGTTCCAACCACTTCTACACATCGATCATTGGGGAAATCCCCTTTGAAGCAAGGTCTTGAGATTGACACATGTTCACTTTCGCTACTTTTCCAATCACAAGCCTTGATTCCCAACTTTCGCAAGGAATTGTAGCTCTATGTAGAGTGGGTTCCTTAGATCAAGCACTCAAGGCTATGGAATTGGGGTTTCTAGCCCAAACCTAGCTAGGGTTTTCCCCCTTAACCCAAGATCAAGGAGATCTACTCCATAAGGCAAACAAAGAAAGCAAACAAATCAAAAGGGAAAGCAATCAACATCATCAATCTCAAAACAAAGCAAAGTTTCATTCAAATCAAAAGCAATCCACAAATTCCAATCAAGGGTTTCCAAATCCAAAAGATCAAAACAAAGCAAAGCTAATCTATCAACCAAACCTATCAATCTTCCTCTCCCTTGGCCGATTCTCTCTCTCTTCCTTCTCCTCTCCTTCCTCCTTGCTCTCCAAGAATCCTCTTGGCTCCCTTGGAACCCCCCCTTTTGTGTGTATGAGAGGGAACCCCCCCCCTTTTGTGTGAGAGAACCCCCCCTTTTGTGAGGGAGAGGGCCTTTTATAGATTAGATGAGGGGCAAAAGTGGAAGTCCATAAATTCGTGCCTTGGAGCCCAAGTAGTCCGGTGACCGACTCGGATCGACACGGAGGACCTCGGGCCCGAGTTACTGTGCATCTCGGTCTGAGGTTGGAGACTTCAAAGTCGGGCCCGATGTGGTTGCAACTCGGTCCTGACCTCGTTCCACCTTCTTCTTAGTTGGCTTCTCTTGTTCTTCTTCATGGCTTGCTTCTCTCTTTCCCGCTTTAGCTCGGCCTTTGCTCCATGTCTCGACCCTCCTTCAAATCGATCCTTGATTCATGCCAAATTACCTACAAAACACATAAGAGGTGCGTAGTCTCCGAATCTCATAGAAATACGGGAACTAGGCTAAAAAGGAACAAAACGCACAAGAAAAGGGGAAAAAGAAACATATTTACAAAGGAAATCACATATGAAAACACCACCAAATAGAGAGACATCAGTACCTTGGGCCACCGGTAAAGCTGGATGGAAAACAATTCTCTTACCTAATATTGTTGCATTTGCGTCTCCTTTTGTCACTGTATCATATACATTTTGGTATAAATCTACACGCAAATTTTTTTGGTTAAGCTACAACCATCTCAATCTCTCTTCCTTTGTTGTAGTGTAGGCATCGACTAATTACTGTTGGCACAATCTTCCACCTCGTATTAGTGTTGACCCTTCATCTACTCTTTGCTGAATTATCAACAATAGTACTCCCTCAATGTTACACAACACATGTTTTCCTTCCTCTTTCCTTCATTGTTTTGATATGGGATTTTTCATGATATCCATCTTTTCCATATGGAAAAAGGAGAGATATTGCAAAGCCATGTATAATGGATGTAACTCCGATATTCTTAGCAAACTTTTCCTTTTGATATGGATCACAATATCTCTTTTTCCATTGTTGTTCCCATAATCTCCAACAATAAGTAATGTAATCTTTGGAAATTGAGGTTTATTATACTGACTTCTTGATTGTTGTCTCTCACCAATGAGCCTTAGTTTTAATTCATTAGAATGGTTAGTCTTGCACCGATCTCGTGCCATTCTGAATGCTTTACCAACACAACTATGACTATCTAACATTGCCAACAAATCTTGTATTATATCTTCATCAATCTCTTTTGCATCTTGAAACATGCATGACATTCTGATTTGTACTTCATTTTCAGTGTCATAAAAGTACAATTGGGCAAACATAGGGTAGGTAGAAAAGATCCGAAGTTGTGATAATTTTGGCTCAACGTCCTGAAAGTGTAAGTCCCTTTTGATTGATTAATTGTGTTGTCAATTTGGCCCCCAAAGGATGTGAAGCAAAAGATGGCATTGTACACTCGTATAAGTTTTCTGAACTTTTTTGTAATATGCTCATTTTTAGAGTCAAGTAGCTAGTCTAATGGTGACGGAGTTTGGGGTAATTTTTCCAATCGAACCTTGCTTTCTTGGCAACATAGGGAGAACTTTAGATTTTGGGCTTGTGTGCATCCACCACTTTTGTAATATCCGCTATTTCTATATAAAAAGAAACGATTATTTTTTTTATTATTTCTCTAAAGTAGAGAGTTTAATTATTATTATGATTTTCATAAGTATAATATTAAAAATTTATAAAAGCATAAGATAATGGAAAATAAAAATTTAATTAATTAAGGGTAAATAATATTTCAATATTAAATAGACATTTAAATTAAATTCTAATAAAAAAAAAGAAGAGTGGGACAAAAATAAAAATGGGAGAGGTGGGACTCGAACCCATGACCTCTTGCATTTTCCAAACAAACACACACTCCCAATTCCGCTATGCTATAGTGATTTTTCTATCAACTTAGTATTTTTAAATCCTCTTATTCTTTTTTCCCTTTTTGTTAGAAAGACTAACAATGGTGGATTTTTTTATTTGACGTATACTCAATCATCTTCATTCCACCTCCCTCCTCAACCAATTCCCATTCATGCATCACCTTTCTTTTAACCAATCCAATCTTACCTCCATGAACAAGCCATCATCAAGTGCTAGACTCCATGGATCTCACAAGCTTTCTTCCCCTTATAAAAAGGGTGTTTGAGCAAGAGAAGAGAGGACTTCAATCTCTCTTTCTAAGTCAAATTTTTCGTTCCAATTAACCCCCCCAAAACCCTAAATCTCAACTTCATATGATTTTTCCCCCTTAATCAAAAATTACACAAAATCATATTTTTTTTAATTCTTTTTATTTTTGGGCGATGCCCTGCTCGGACCACCTCTTGGCCACCAGTACGCCCCTGCGCCGCCACCGTCGGAACCTCGCTGCTCACCGGAGGTCGCGCGCGCCACCACCCATTCTTGTCGCCTTCGTTGCCCAACCACCGCACCCTTGTTCTCGTTGTACGATGCTGATGTTGTACTGAGGAAGAAAGAGATCCTCAAGTGGGCTTGCTCTCAAGTGTTGGTGGGCTGATTTGTTGGAGTAGGCTCATTTTTTGGTGCAAATCAACCCATCGGGTTTTATAAGGAGGAACAAGGAGCATTTGGCCCATAGATTCGACTATAGCCCAATGTGAGCCCAAATTTTGTCTCATTTTCGCTCGGTCGAACATTCGAATCTGTCTAGGTCGTCTAATTCCGAATCACTCGAAAAGAAACTGTACGCAAATCAAGGCAAGTGGATATTCTCCCTTGTAACCTTTATATATATCATTTCCGTTAAGGAAATTCTTCTATGTTGGGAACTACATGTTTGTTAAAATGAATGAATTTAAGTTTATTCATTTACTTAGAAATAACGACATATTGTTATTATGATTCGTACTACGCTATTACTGAACTTTAGGACCGATGATTTGTGGTCTTGTTTGTTTCAATCTCTTTTCGAGATTCGTTCTGGATTAGCATAGGCGATATTATATTATGCACTATCTAGATGCCTATATACTCGGGATGAAAGAGGCCCGATATCATCGGGATGAAAGAGGCTTGCACACTCAGGATGAAAGAGGCCTGCACACTTAGGATGAAAGAGGCTTGCACACTCACGATGAAAGAGGCTTGAAATTCCTTCATTTCCTTTAAATGGACTCGGCTCTTTCACAACCTCCACACCCTTAAAATTTATAAATAATATGAAACGTTTTACACATAATAAAGATAAGTGCTAGTGCACATTAAAATAAATTAAAACCGGACCGGTTTAGCACTACGTGTAAGACCGACCCGACTCTCAGTCCGAAAAAGGCGCGAGAGGTTTTCTAGAAACTTGGTGTGTAAATAAAACGTTCCCAATATCAATTGTACTCTAAGAGGAACTACAATCTCGTAGATTCCTACTCTTCAAATCCAAGTTCATCTCTCTTCGAGATCAACTAAATTCCGTCCTTATAAGCTCCACAGTGATTGTAACTTTCAAGAACTTCTTCTCTTAATCTCCTTGATGAGATAATAAAATTACCATACTACCCTTGAGAATTTCTATTCTCACTTGCTTAGTCTCCTTAGACTAATTCCATTTGTTTCCGCATTTTTGCCTAGTATTTCTCGCCCTTTGCGACAAATGCCAGACTATAGGAAGTTCTCACCGAAGTTTTGAAGACAAAGGCTAGAAGGTTTGAGGAGAATTATGCAAGGATAGAAGATCAAGGCAAGACGACGTTGAAGGAAGGAATGAATTTTCATAGAGCAAAGCATTCAGAAGATGGTGCACCAACTCTTCCATTTTAAGCCAAGCAAAGCATCATCATATGATTTGTCTTGGGGAAATATACTTGTATTTCAATACGTCTTTTCAACTCTTTCATAATATGGGCTTTATATCCCGATGCTATATTCATTGTAAAACAACTACCATTATAATGAACGAATGTTCTTTTTAATGAATAAAATTTCCGCTTTCCATTCATTGTCCTTTAATTATGTTTAATTGAATTATTTAAAGCCTTGAGTGACTTTGGATGGTAAAATCTGAGGTCATTGGCGGTAATACCCATCGTTCCAAAATAGGGGTGTTATAACTTTTCTCTTCAAACCACATATTTGCACTGTAAAATTGGCATCTATATTCTTGCCACTCTATCTTGTTATAATACGCTTGGATACCTACAATTCAGATGTATAAATTTTTATAATCGAGGGACACATGACTGATGGCCAATCAGAAAGGACTATTCAAACATTGGAGGATATGCTTAGGGCATGTGTGCTAGATCGCCCTACTAGCTGGGAGAATAGTTTGAGTCTGATTGAGTTCAAGTACAACAATAGTTGGCACTCAACGATCAAGATGGAACCATTTGAATCATTGTATGGTCGAAAGTGTAACGGGTGTGATCGATAAATTGGTCGGGTTTCGGTTGGGTTATTCGGATTTCGGATCATTCGGGTTTCGATCAGTAACGAGTATGATCGGTAATCGGGTATTTCGGGTCGAGTTGGATCGGGTCGGATGTGTAAATTGTCGGTTACATCAAGGCTATCGGGTCAAAATCGGTCAAGCAAATTCGGGTTTCGGTTTAGTCGGTTTCGGGTTGAGTCAGTTTTTGCAATTTTCGATTGAATCGGATTTCGGTTGAATCAGTTCGGTTAAATCAGTGTTCGGTTAAATCAAATTTTAGTTGAATTAGGTCTTAACTGAATTTCGGATGAAATCGATATCTACGTAATACATTATAAAGCAAAAACCATGTTTGTTGAAAAAATTGTGCCACTTGGCATTCCTTGAATAAAATAATGTTACGTTTTTTAATAATAAATATTATAATCTTGTATCATTCTTTCTATAGATCTATATATTGATATTTTTATGCATATTTTTTTTTATCTTGTAACAAGATTTGAGATCTAAGTATATAATTTTTTATCTATATAACAATAATAACTTGATCTAATACTTCTTATATTAATTTTATGCATAACAAATTTTTTTATCTTTTAACAAGACTCGGACTTCATGTATATAATTTTTTATCTATATGTTGACTAAATATGTGACACAATCTTAAAGATTTTTTTATAAATTACATATTTTTATTACGATATTTATATACAAGTGTTTTAAATTTTACGTAAAATAATAATAATGTATAATATTTAGTAAAATTATCTGGTGAGTATCACGCGAATTCAACTAGTTAAGAGTTCAAAATAAATATTTAAGAGATTAATGTTATATGAATTTAATGAATGGGTCATTATAATATTAAGAATCACTGTATATATAGTATACTATTTCAATTTGATAATGAGTTTTTAAAGATGAAATAAGCATTTATCATTTGAATAATAAATCAATTAATATTTCACCGATGAAAAGTCAATCAAATGAATAGATGATCACACTTTATATATATTTACAAGATAGAATATTCACAAATCATAACTAAAGATTATATGATTTTAAACATATGTAAGATTTTATATTCATAAAAAATTCTTATGATATTGTAATCAACTAATTACATGTTACAACTAATGATTATATGATGTTATCCTCCAATAATTTAAAATGATCTCATTTCATAAATAATAATTTTATAGTCACATACATTTTCAAGATTATATACATAAATAAATAAAATCTTTAAATTTTATTGAAGAAATATATCGTTTGTGATGAATAATAATATTGGAATCTATGACTATACAAGACTTCGGTAAGTAGTTCTAAAGTCATTAAAATGATTTCAATCATCATTACTATATACTAAAGCGGAGGTTAAAATAATGTATAAAACGATTCCATATTAAAATATATCATTTATCTTTTTTAAATCAATCCGATCAGTTGAAATTTAATCAAATTGTTTTTAATTATTTATATTTATATATATTAAAAATTAATATATTATTTTTGTTTTTGGATAGGATTATTTTTAGATAAGTGTTAGTGCACAAAAACTCCGCCTTTAATTCGTCTTCAATGCACTAATTAAGAACTCCTCCTCCTTCGCTCCTCCTTCAACCTCTTGACCTACAAACCTGCAAAACAATGGGCACATGGGGCGGGGACCCCCTAATCCACCTTCGATGCCTAAATCAGAAGAGCAATTGTCGTTTTGAGCGACGAGGTACAACAAGAGAGCGGTGAATCCCTGAACAGTCGAGCTAAGCGAGTATTAGCCTGTCCAGAGTTTCTGAATATGCCGATATGCACATGTGTCTCTCCCTACACGCCTAGGGCGTGTATTTATAATGGAAGAAGGAGATCAGGGGGCCTTATTTAATTATCTCCTAGGGTTGCTTAAAGCCCAAGCTAGGGATATTCCCACCTTCTTCGGATTTAATCTTATCATATTTGCAGGATAGATCTTCCATTAAGTTGCATAATCACCATATATTTTATAATATGAAAAATAACGAAAATAATAATAAATGCGCAGTAATTTTAGAAATACCTTTTTAATAGCGAAAATAACTATGGCAACTATGTTTGTTCTACTCGCTCACAAATTCCCCACCTACACCGCCTTACATGTTTTACCATGTTCGGCGACGTAGGGTACAGAGGGTTTCGAATCGGAGTGGCCAAGTGGATTGGTCGATGTCGAGTCCCCTAACGCTTTCGTATATTCGTAAATTCGTATACACATGAGCGAATATCATAAACTCGTATTTATGAGCGAATATCATAAACTCGTTTTCTCATACACGCATATAAAAAATCCATTAGTGCGATTAACTAATGTTGCGCCGAATTTTTTTTTATGCAAGACTCAAGCTAATGCGAAAAAGTTCACTTTTATTAATAAGTAAACATGAATGTTATGAGCTTATAGAGCTAAACAGAATGAATGCAAAAACGAAAAAATCCTAAGGGCCTCATCAAAACCACGTGGGAAAAAGAGTGCCTTGTCTATATGAAATTCCTAGTCCCGAGATCCCTGCGCAGGGGAAGACGGGTGATCGTGCTCACGATCTTCATCTCGCGAAGTGAGGCTTTCGGATCCAGTGTCGCGATTGCGGCGAGGTGACCCGCGATCGCGGACCTCGGTGCCACGGTCGCGGCGTGGTGATTCGCGGCCGCGGTTTTGCCCCAGACTCGGGGTCTTACACTCAGTTCCAGCGCCGTGGTCGCGGCCCTCAGGCCCGCGATCGCGATTTCGCAGCTGGTCTTCAGCTTTCGACTCGTCTTCTATTTTCTGCATAAATTCCGACTTAGGGCGATTTCCCTTGGAGCATAGACGAGCATCCAGCTGATTCGCCCAAACACGAACGATGGCGTCTCCATCTCTGAATTGGACCATTTGATGGAGAGTCGATGGTACCGCTCCAATCCCATGAATCCAAGGTCTCCCCAAAATCAAATTGTAGGGTGAAAGCACATCAACGATTAAGAACCCAACGGTCATCACTTTTTTGGCAAGGCTGACTTGGGTTTTATACATCCAAGCGGGTATGTTGGATAGCCACCAAGTCCAGTCAATTGCATCTTGACCGGGATCAAATCTTCATTGCTTTTCCCAAGGAGTTTGAAGACTTCGAAGTACATGATGTCAACCGAACTTCCTAGATCAACGAGAGCACGACGCACCTTAAAGCCTTCTAGCTCGACTGCTAGAACTAATGGGTCGTTATGAGGAACTTGGATTGTCGCAAGGTCCTTGTCTCTAAAGACTAGCCCATCCACTGCACGCACGGGGGAAGGGGGTCGTCGTGGCTTGGGCTGTTGAACTTTCATTACTTCAAGCTCATGGCAAGACTTCCTGAAGTTACTTCTTGCTTCATCGTCTTCATGCATGTAAGATGCCGAGATTGTCTGGATGACCTCAATCTGTTTCTGCCCCGGCTCATCATTTTTCTCAAGCCTGTCTTTCTCGATGAACTCATGCAAGTACCCTTTTTCCACCAAACTCTCCAGATACCGCTTAAATGGCTCACATTGTTCGGTCATATGCCCCCGAACCCTGTGGTACACGCAGTACTTTCTGCTACGTGGATCATCTTCACGATATTCCTCTTTGGGGGGATATGGAAAAAAGCCCTCATGCTTAATGCGGGGTAGGATTCGATAGATCAGCACACTAAATTTGGTGTAAACCGCTCTAACATGGCCTTTTCCCTTGAATTTTTCAGTACGGCGGTGGGTTTTATGACGAGAAGAGGATGATCTTCCTCTTGCTTTGAAATTGTCCTCCTCTAACCGCACATATTGATGAATACGTTCTTGAAGCTCGGCTATTGTGGAGGGAATACGAAGCGTCAATTCCTCTCTCAACTTACTATCAGCGAGGATTGCTCTTTTAAAGGCAGTAATAGCGGTCCTGTGATCGCATCCTTCAATTTCCGCATAGCATTCCATAAATCGATAGAAGAAGTGACGCAAGCTTTCTCCCTTCTACTGTTTGAGACCAAAAAGTGTGTCGAGCGATGCAGCATCTCGACTGTTAGCTATGTATCGCTTTACGAACTTAGAAGCCAGTCGTCCTTAACTTCGGATTGATCCCGGACTAAGACTTTGAAACCACTTCAAAGGGCCTTTACCAAGGCTACTCGGAAACATCTTGCATATGATAGCATCCTCAGACACCCACAATGCCATTTTATGGGTGTAAGAGGCTATGTGACTTACAGGATTCGTGTTCCCGTCGTACAAAGTAAAGGATGGGGGAGAAAATTTTGACGGCGGTAGGGCTCGTTGGATATCTGCGTGGAATGGCGTCAATGTCAGCAAAGCCAACTTATGCTCTGCTTGATCCCGAGCCGATTGCAAGGTATTGCCTTGCGCTCTCAAAAGATCAAGTAGCCTATTTTGAGTACGCTCAAGAGCTCGGGCCCTACCTACAATCTTCTCAAGGGTAACACTCCGACGCTGGCTGCGTCGTCTCTTCCTGCTTTCCTGGCCTCGATCACGATTAGGCTTGGGATTTTCAAAAGAATCATAATGATCGTCTTGCTCGCGCGAAGAATCGCGCCGATCGCCTAATCCGCAATCGCGGCCCCTCCCGCCGCGATCGCGGTCCTTCGTGCCACGCTCGCGGTCTTTCGTGCCGCGCTCGCGGCTTCGGCAGCGGCGATTATCGCGATTGTCAGCTTCGTCTGAGTCGTTTGAGGACGGCTCGCTATGCTGAGGAGGATCCGTGGCTCGTGACCTCTGACGCGGGGGCGACTCGTGGCGGTGATCTCTTCGCCGTCTCCTTGGCACTCTCCTGTCGCTATCATAATCAATTTGCATATCGCCTGATCTGTCAGAACTGATCGATTGAGGACTACGGTGGTTATCGGCGAACTCAATAACACTTGCAAGCCGTCGAGTAGTCCTCTCAATTTCTGACTCGACAATAGGGCGCTTTCCTTGGACTTTATCCAAGGAGCGTTTTAACCTGGCGAACTCTTCTAGGGCATGTTCTAATCGAGACTCAACTTCTGCACACCTCGTTTGGTACTTCTCGTTCTCTCTCAGAGTGATAACCAAATCGTGGGTCATTTCGTCTTCCTCTTCATTCCCGTCGGTGGTAGATGTCCCATTCCCGCCGTTTGGAGCGGATGATAAGGTGATGCGATTGTCACCTCTTACAGGATTAGACACGGCACGGCTGGATTGGCCTTGCTCCAAACGAGGGCTAACCAAATTAGGGTTTGGCTTGCGAATGGAGAGCGAAGGCTCGGAAATACACGGCCCGCGGTCGCGGTTCTCAGGACCGCGGGCGCGGTTTGACTAGTTGTGGTCGCGGTTTTTTTCGGCGATCGCGATCGCTCGGACCGATTCGCCTTGCCCTTGAACTCTTCGGTTATCTTCGTTCTCAGCCCCACGCATGGCCGATTCCCACGCGTGATCAAACTCGGTTGATTTAGGCCCTGAAGTACCACGACCGATGATTTCGTCGCTTGACTCGGACCCCAAACGGTCTGTGCGATGAACAGCCGTACTAGAAAGAGGGGTCGGGTCACGGTTCGAGTCGTTTCCAAGCACCAAGGTCTGATCTTCTGAGCGAGTATCGGAATTAACCTGATCGATCTCCATTAGGGCTTGGTTTCCCGAGCGAATTTTGGGAATTTCGGCCTCGACCGCCGACCCGCGATCGCGGTGTGCAGTACCGCGGTCGTGGTCCACTGTGTCGCGGTCGCGGCCTTCGGTGTCGCGGTCGTGGTTTCGTTCGCTGGGCATGGCTCGCACGGTTTTGCTTCGCGACGATGCACCGGTTTCTTCAAAGTTGACTTCTTGATTCTCTTGGATCGATTCCAGCACCATAACTGCGTGGATCGAATACTCGTTTCCCACAGACGGCGCCAATTTTTAGTGCACAAAAACTCCGGCTTTAATTCGTCTTCAATGCACTAATTAAGAACTCCTCCTCCTTCGCTCCTCCTTCAACCTCTTGACCTAGAAACCTGCAAAACAATGGGCACATGGGGCGGGGACCCCCTAATCCACCTTCGATGCCTAAGTCAGAAGAGTAATTTTCGTTTTGAGCGACGAGGTACAACAAGAGAGCGGTGAATCCCTGAACAGTCGAGCTGAGCGAGTATTAGCCTGTCCAGAGTTTCTGAATATGCCGATATGCACATGTGTCTCTCCCTACACTCCTAGGGTGTGTATTTATAATGGAAGAAGGAGATCAGGGGGCCTTATTTAATTATCTCCTAGGGTTGCTTAAAGCCCAAGCTAGGGATATTCCCACCTTCTCCGGATTTAATCTTATCATATTTGCAGGATAGATCTTCCATTAAGTTGCATAACCAGCATATATTTTATAATATGGAAAATAACAAAAATAATAATAACTGTGCAGTAATTTTAGAAATACCTTTTTAATAGTGAAAATAATTATGGTAACTATGTTTGTTTTACCCGCTCACAATAAGATATATATAATTCTTAAATTATCCTTTCCTATACTGATTTTTAATGATTATTTTTAAAAATGATAATTTTTAAAGATAAGATATGTATAGTTTTTCTAAAATACATATTCTTGCTTATATCATCAGTTTGATCAAAATTTAACAAGTACAAATACATAATACAATAATTTTATAAAATTCCGTACAATGTGCGAGAACTAAGACTATTTAATAACTAAATGATTATACGATTTCTTATATTTATATGATCTTATATATTAATAACAAATAAGATATTAAAATGATTTCAATCCAATATCCAAATGATTATTTGATCTCCTATATTTACATGATCTTATACATTAATCATAAATAAAATCTTATTCCAAGTCTCGGGTATAATCGAATTCGGGTTGTTTCGGGTGTAATCAGGTTCGAATTGTTTCGGTTTTGGGATACAACCGGTTCGAGTACAATCGGGTTCGGGTTGCTCGGATTCATGTATGTATTGGGTTGGTCTTTTGGGATCTAATCGGTTTCAGGTTGCTTTTTAAATGGGTTGCTTTCGGATTCGGGTTAGAATCGGTCAGATCGGGTCGGTTTCAGATTTCAATTTGTAATTTTTTTCGAATAGCGGTCGGTTTTCGAATCGGATTGTTCGGTCGGTTATTTCGGGTCGGATCAGAATTTTCCACCCCTAGGTACTATTATAATATCCCTCTCCATAATAAACATGTGTTCGTAGTTAACTTTTGCTTTCTAGTCTACTTTCGAGGACGAAACTCTTTTTAAGGGGGTACTACTGTAATACTCCTCTTTTTCAAAATCAAGGAAGAACAGTATTGAAATTATTTCACCAATTATATATGACTCGTTACAGTTTATTTTATTCTCTCTTGTATAAGAAGAAACATGAAATAAATATAATTGGTAGGAAAATAATTCAATAAATGATTTGAGCAAGGTAAAATGGATTTAATAATGTATATAATTCAAATAATAAATTTGACATATATACTAAGGAGAATAATCATATTTAAAATAACATTATAATTGAAAAGGGGCGGAAATGTATGAATTAGAAAATTTGGGAAGTTTTTGTAATTACCCTTAAATTCTGGGTACCCGCGTGAAATTACCGAAATATATACAGCTCATTCGGTTTTCTTGTTCAAGAAAGAATCCATGTGAAGCCTGATTCAGACTCGTTTCTTATCCAAATTCAATTCCGAAAGAACCGGGATACTCTTCTAGAAGTTACCTACGAAAGCTCTCAACAAAGTTGGTAAATTTGTTAGAAAATCTTATCTAATTCGGCGGTTAAAGATAAGAGGTTGCTTAAACGCATTTTCGGTTTAAGATAGGATTTTATCCAAATTAAGGTGCATTTTGGCTAGGATTTTTATTGGAAACGAAGCCTTCAGGAACTCTAATCCATCCCTAAAAATAGATACCGGAACCCATCGTCTTTTCTCATTCAAAAACCCTTAAAAACTCCATCGAGTTCTTGTGCCTTGTTTTTTGCTCAACCGCTGTTCTTGAGCGATTTCGGTTTGAAACCAAAACCGAAATTTGAGTTTGTTGCCAACAGTAGATAGCCCTTGATCCCACGAGTTCAATGCCACCGGTCCCGTCCATTTTCTTTTCCATTCGAGGGTGAACCGAGCCATCAAACACAACCATCGATACTTTGTTTTTCGAGAATAATCAAGTCTTTCAAGTGGTAAGCCTGCGTTTATAAATTATTTCAGTTCAGCTTTTGTATGTATATAAATCGTGCATCAATGGTATACAGATACACCAATTAAGCATGCATGATTATAGAATAAAAAGCTAAAACTAGTTAATAAATTTGTATGGATCGTAATTACTGTAGTTAGTTAATTACTATGTTCTAATACAAGTTTATGGATATTAATGGATAAAGAGGTTCAACGGAACATGTATGTATACAGTGGCGGACCCAGGATCTGTCGGAAGGGGGGCGAAAATACTCAAAAGACGGGAAAAGAAGTCATTAGAAACGACGAGCTAAAAATCCTACCTTACAAAAGGGACACGACGCATACAATTAATATAAAATCATACAAAATATAAGTAATGATAAAATTTTAATATTAACAGCTATTTATATCGCTTCTTATCGTGCAAGAGTCCTAATGTGATAAATTATATGAAATTAATAACAATTATTAAGAAAAAAATTGGTGTATTATTATTTACTAACAAACAACATAGAAAATATGATCAGTGGTTGTATTTGATGATACACTCAATTAATATATACTTCGTAATTTAAAACTATCGATGTATTCACTATTAAGAAAAATAAAAATAAGTAATTAATATATCACTCAAAATAATATAGTATAATTAAGGCAACTACATGTATGATATCATCCATATTTTACGTTTTTTACATACTAAATAAAATCAAATAAACCTTTTTTAAATTTTGTTTCTCTTTAATAAATGAAATATATTTTGGATATGAATTAATGAAAGCTACTTAGATTTAGAAAGTTTTAATTATTAAATACAAACAACATAAATAAATTAATCTAATTAAATTTTGGAGTTTTTCTTTAACAAACAATTGAAGGGAAAAAAAGTAAAAAGAAAGTTACAAACATTAGAAAGGAGTCACGTGCCATGTGCCCCACATTTATTAATGTGTGATCTTTTAAAGGAAAAAGAATTAGCAGGTGAAAAGGAGGGTGGTATCAGGATTCAAATACGGACATTCGGGTATTTTGAAAAGAAAGCGGGGGTTGTCTTTCCACTTGAGCTATTTAATTTTACTGCAATATTACACATCTATTAGAAATATATTATCGGGGGGGCAGTCGCCCCCTCAAGCCCACCCTTGGATCCGCCATTGTATATATATACTGTTATAATATAGGGTTTAAGTATATATGCGTTAAAATCAGAGGTGATTTAGTATATATAATTATATACGTTTGTACATGTGACTAAGACTAGGCTCCTACATGTTTGAACTTAACAGGCAACTTCTGAGTGTACCCGTCCAGTTCAAGTCAATATTCCATTCGCTTAGTTAACTAAGCTTGTCTCGTATCCAAGGCTTGGTTTGGTTCGCTTTGCATTATTTCTTTAAGCATTGGAATTGAATCCATGTTTAATTATTGTTGGGAATTGTTTGTGTGTAAATAATTGAACTAGGTTTATTTCTAGTTCTAGATTTAATGACCTTGTTATAAAGCCCTATATATATATATATATGCTAGGTTGTGCGTAGCCCTCGGGCTTGTTTGTGAACAATTGTGCTTTGTCTTTTATGGACTTGTATGATAGCGTAGTAACTAGGGGTGTAAGACTTGTGATCTTTGGGTGCCTCTCTATAACATTCGCATTAGGATGGACTTAAACCCTAATGTTGGTTATGACCCTGCCCGTCTCATTCGCTTGAGGGATGTAGCACTTAGCTAGTGCTCTCTATCTAATCCTGGGTAGTGTTGGGCCCCTCCGAAACAGGCCACATTCGGGAGACCGTTAACACAAATTAAGCTAAGCCCATTACCATGATCGTCAAAGTGAGCACCACGGCAACATCGTAAGGTTAAGATCCCGGTAACGTCTATGGCATTAGGAGCAAGGGCAACATCTGCGGGATTTTCTCGCACCTCATAACTCCAGCAACGGTCACAAGGAGAGGGAGGATATAAAAGCACACAAGGAGAAAGAAGAGGGATTCATCGGCTCTTGCACCATTAAACTCGCATAAACTCTCGAAAGCATCAATCCTTCTTGTACTCAAACATATAATCCTCTAGTCTGATAATTCTCTTGTAATCTGGGAGGATCCAACATCCAATCGATTATTATAAATCGATCGTATTTTCTATTTCGCTTTCTTTCCTACTTTTTCCTTCTTAAGTTTCATCTTGTTTATAAGATATAACGCGTTATAACTGTTTTTTGGTTAGGTTTCCCTCATTGTAGCAGGTAACACGTTTACGTGGTGAATCTGCCCAAAACAATTTTCGCCCACTGTGGGGCCCTAGCCAAAGAAAAGTTGTCCAGAAACGTAAGCTCTATCCGCGCAAGATGGAAGGTATTCAAACTACTTACAATCAAGTCGACGATATCGAGAACAACGAGATCAATCAAGGGGTCGGTGGTCGGCAAACTGGGAACGAGATGAAAGGGGGTGAGAATCACTCTGATGGGAACGGCAATCCTACCACCTCCACAACAGCAGAATAAAGAGGAGCGGTTGACTCCGACACCATCGCTGAACTCCGCGCAACCGAGATTTAGAGAATCAAAAGAATGCTCACACCAAATTGACTGAGGTATACGAAAAGCAAATCGAGACTTTAACTAATGAACGTAATTTGCTTCAATCTCATGTACAATCCGCACCAAATCGGCAACGCGTTACTGGAGTAGCGGAGGGCGTCGCTCGACGACTGGACATGGACGATCCAAATCTTACAACCCCAGACGACACTAGGCCAGTAAATGGTTATCGGGTAAATGGTAATTCGTTAAGGTCCGTTAGGGAAGATGTCGAGGTTACCCAATTGCGGGAACACCTAAAAGCCTTGGAGGACCTAGTTACATAGATCCCTGGTGCCTCACAACCGATAGTAGTGGAAAGACAAGATGGATACACTGATTCTCCCTTCGTGCCCGCTATCGCAAAGGTAGACATCTCTCGGAAATATCATGTCCCC
Organism: Fallopia convolvulus; assembly: GCA_964016875.1. Lineage (NCBI taxonomy): Eukaryota > Viridiplantae > Streptophyta > Magnoliopsida > Caryophyllales > Polygonaceae > Fallopia > Fallopia convolvulus. The sequence continues at coordinate 23,423,569 of OZ024726.1, read as the reverse complement.
GACGTACCCAAGTACGAAGGGATTACGGATTCGGACCAACACGTAGCCGCATTTAAACAAGCTATGAACATTAGTACAGTTCCTTTTGATATGAAGGAAATTGTTATGTGTTGTTGGTTCGGTAACACGTTATATGGGCCCGCACTTAATTGGCATTCTCACTTACCTCTTGGTAGTATTTCATCTTTTGCTGAGTTGATTGACAAGTTCATGATAAGGTTCGCAAGCAGTCGACACGCTAAAAAGCGTTCAAGCGACCTAATCGCATGGTCCAAAAGATCGGTGAATCCTTGAAAGCTTTTCTTAATAGGTACAATGAGGAATTGGTTACCATAGAAGGATGCGATGCCGCTACAGCTGTGGAAGCATTCTAAAGAGGCATCTCGACTGGTAATCCTGATCTTTCTTGTGAGTTAACTAAATATCCTTGCTCGAATTTCGATGAGGTATAGGTAAAAGCATTGGCACATGTACGATTATAAGAGGATGATCTCTTCACCATCAAAGCTACTAGTCATCACCGACCAGAGCATAGGCAGGGGCGACGAGAAACCAGATATGTTCCATATCCGTCCCCTGCCAAACCAACTATGAACACGGCGTTCGCCAGGCAAAATGAGCGATATGAAGACCCAAGGTTGGCTCCTAAGTTATCTCACTACAACTTTCTTGTAGACGTGACAGAGGTGGTACGAACGCTTAATGGCATGGGAGATACCTTCAAATGGCCAAGGAAAAGCAACACACCTTCACATCAAAAAGTTAAATCCAGATGGTGTGATTTCCATTTCGATCACGGCCACAGAACGGACGAGTGTATCGCATTGAGGAAAGAGGTAAGCGAGTTGTTACGCAGGAGCTACCTCAAAGATTTAATATCAGAAAGAGTAAGGGAACAACTAGAACGCAACAAAAGGAAGATCAGTCTGCCACCACCCCCAAAGCATACAGGAGTGATCAACGTCATCACTGGGGGATTTGAAATTTGTGGCGTAACCTATTCTGCAACTAAGAGGATTGCAAGGTGTACCCGGAAAGAAGAACCCAGAATCTCTATTCAGAGGGGTCACGACGTGATGCCCATTACCTTTGATGCCATCGAAGAAGAGGAAGTTCATCATGATCGTTTAATCATTTCTTTAACAATAGCAAACTTCCTTGTTAAAAGAGTTTTAATTGATAATGGAAGCTCCACTAATTTACTTATGTTGGATGCCTTGTACAGTTTAGGCTTGGGATTGGACGACATCGTCAAGAAGTCTATGACTTTGGTGGGCTTCAGTGGTGAATCGCGCAACACGTTAGGAGAAATATCATTACCAACCATCGCAGGAGGGGTAAATTACCAAGTAAAATTTCAAGTACTTGATTGTCCATCACCTTTCAATGTTATCTTGGGCAGGCCCTGGATCCACGGGATGAAGGCCATTCCTTCAACCTATAATCAATGTGTAAAATTCCCATCACCATGGGGAATACAAGAAATCAAGGGGGGACAAAAGATAGCAAGGGATTGCTACTTTGTAACCATGAGGGGAACGAATTTGAAAAATCCGCAGGTCGAGGCAGAAAAGAAGTTATCAAAATAGCAATTAAAGGACTATAAGACTCCCACTTACTACGTGAAGCCAGGAACACCGAAACTCGAAGAAGTAGCCGTTGATCCGCTCGATCCATCCAGGAAAATCAGGATAGGGGCAGTTCTGGAGCCAACTCTGCGAGGGCAATTAGTGGAGTTCTTACGGTCCTATAGTGATTGCTTTGCTTGGTCGAATGAAGATATGGTGGGAATCGATCCTAATGTGATCACACACGTGCTCAACGTTAATCAAAAAATCCCACCAGTTAAGCAAAAAAGGCGCAAGTTCGCGCCCGAACGGAATCAGGTAATAAACAATGAGGTAAAATCCTTACTTGAGTTTGGGAAAATTAGAGAAGTAAAATATCCTGATTGGCTAGCAAATGTGGTTGTTGTCAAAAAGAAAAATGGGAAGTGGTGCATTTGCGTCGACTTTACCGACTTGAACAATGCATGTCCCAAAGATTCATTCTCGTTGCCTCATATTGACGCAATGGTGGATGCAACGGCGGGACATGAGCTTTTGACTTTCATGGACGTGTTTAGTGGGTAGAATCATATAATGATGCACCCTGACAAAGAAAAAACTCCGTTTGTAACGAATCAGGGAACCTATTGTTACAAAGTTATGCCTTTCGGACTAAAAAATGCAGGTGCTACTTATCAGAGATTGGTTAATAAGATGTTTCAGGAAAAACTGGGGGATACGATGGAAGTGTACCTCGACGACATGTTAGTCAAGTCTTTGAAGGCGGAAGATCACATCCGACATTTGGAAGATGCATTCCAGATTCTACGAAGTTATTAGATGAAGCTGGACCCAACTAAGTGCTCCTTTGGAGTTACGTCAGCAAAATTTTTGGGTTACATAGTGACGAAGAGAGGAATCGAAGCAAGTCCGGACCAGATCAAGGCAATAATGGAGTTGCAGTCGCCAAGATGTGTCAAAAACGTTCAAAAGTTGACAGGACGAGTAGCCGCCCTCAACCGTTTCATATCCAGGTCCTCGAAGAGAAACAAGTTATTTTACGATATCTTGAAGAAAAACAAGTCGTTCGAATGGACAGAAGCACATGAAGAAGCCTTCAAGGAGTTAAAGGAGTATCTATCCCATCCACAGATACTGTCTAAACCCAAACCACGAGAAATGTTGTACGTCTACTTGGTAGTCACAGAGACAGCTTTAAGTGCGGTCTTGATTCGAGAAGAGGATGAAAACCAGTTGCCCAATTACTACGTAAGTAAAACTCTACTTGATACAAAGACCAGGTACTCACCCGCTGAAAAACTCGTATTATCTTTAGTAATGGCTTCTATCAAGTCACGGCCTTATTTTGAGAGTCATTCTATTATTGTAAGGACTAACTTTCCAATGAAGAGTATTATGTCAAAACCAGAGTTATCAGGTCATTTGGTGAGGTGGTTGATTCACCTCAACGGGTATGATATCACCTATGAACCAAGAACAACATTGAAGTCTCAAGCCTTGGCGGATTTTGTGGATGACTTCACTCCTACCTTGCCAGAAGGAGAAAACCAAGAAATACTATAGGTTGCAAGGTCGTTGGGCAGTGGCAAATGGATGATGCACACCAACAGAGCGTCAAATCAAGTAGGTGTAGGGATGGGGTTAGTCTTGAAGTCGCCATAGGGGGATAGGATAGCCCAGGTTGTTCGATGCACGTTCAAAGCTACCAACAACGAAGCAAAATATGAGGCACTCATAGCAGGATTGCTTATTGCCAAGAACTTGAATGTGCAAGAAATCGAGGTAATATGTGATTTATTGCTTATTGTCAATCAAGTCACAAATTCGTATGTTTCCAGTGATTCGAAAATGAAGGCGTATTTGGAAAAAGTTCAACAAATTATTAAAGACTTCAAGCACTTCGAGATAAAGCAAGTACCTCGAGATGCTAACACGCAAGCCGACGCCTTAGAAAATCTCGGATCCGCGATTGACCTAAGAGAGTATGACAAGATACCGTTCATATATCTAGATGCAACTTCCATAACAAAAGAAGCAGACATGTTCGAGGTACGGGATTCTGATGCGACTAATTCATGGGTAACCCCTTACTTAAGATGGTTACAAGATGGAGTTTTACCAGATGACAAAGAGGAAGATCGACGACTTAAGGTAAAAGCTTCTACTTTCGCCATTAAGGATAACATCTTGTTCAAGTGGATGTCATCAGGATTGTACGCACGATGCGTGAAAGAAGAAGAAGTACAAAAGGTGTTGCAAGATATACACGATGGGGAGTGCGGAAATCACACAGGGGGTCGCCACTTGGCAAAGAAGGCAAGTAGGATGAGCTACTATTGGCCCACCATGAACAAGGACGCAATGGAGTTTGCTCGGAAGTGTGACGCGTGTCAACGTCACGGACCTATTCCATATCAACCACCAAAGTTGTTAAATCTTATAACTTCCCCTTGGCCATTTATTAAATGGGGAATGGACATCATAGGAAAACTCCCTCCAGCTTTGGGACAACGTGTTTACATACTAGCCATGACCGACTACTTCTCTAAATGGATGGAAGTCGACGCTTTCAAAGAAGTAAAAGACACACAGGTTATCTCCTTCATAAAGAGAAATATCCTCAGTAGATTCGAGGTACCATCAACCATAGTGTGTGACAATGGGTCCCAATTCATGAGCGACAAAACAAGATCCTTTTGCCAACAATACAATATTTAGTTGGTGATGTCTACACCACGTTACCCTCAAGCCAATGGTCAAGCAGAAGCAAGTAACAAGGTGATCATCAACAACTTGAAGAAATGCCTTAAAGAAGCCAAGGGAAGATGGGTCGACAAATTACCCCTTACTCTTTGGTCAGATCGGACAAGTCCCAAGACTGTGACCGGGCACACGCCTTTCTCATTGGTGTACAAGTGTGAAGCCGTATTACCAGTTGAGATAACTCTGCCAACAGTTCGATATGGCCTTACTATTGAAGATTCAAACCTAGCCAACTTGTTCCATCATCTAGATACAGTAGACAAGTTACGAGATGAGGCATCGGTCTTCATGGCGACATAAAGACAGGGGGTAGCTCGGAGTTACAACAAACGCGTCAGAGCAAAAGTGTTTCAAGTAGGTGATTGGGTATTGAGAAAGGTTTTTCAAAATACTCAAGAGCTGAATGCTGGCAAGTTGGGAACCAACTGGGAAGGACCTTACCAGATCACGAAAGTCATCGGACAAGGAGCTTACGAGTTAGTCTCTCATGATGGGAGGATAGTCCCAATAAGCTGGAACGCGATGAATTTAAAACTCTACCACTTCTAAGAGAGACAAGTCAAGACAAGGTACTAATTCACTACTTGATCTTGTTTATCAAATGCATTTACATCCTTTCACACACGCGGAATGACAGCACCATTACAAAACTAACAAGGGATGCCTTGTGACGTTACAGGCCAAAACAAGGGCCCTCACCTTACAATCAGGCAAACGATGTGCACACAATGACTAGTCGCAAGATGCAAGGAACGAGAAGAACGTGCTAACGATTCTAGAGCAAGAGGAATCTAACGCAGCAAAGATACTTATGTAAACAGTTTAGATTTTATTAATAAAACACGAGTATCTTACATATTTACATTCCACGTCTCGTTCTTCTTAAAGCGCTATTACAACATCACTTAGTCAAACACGACTAACAGTCTCCTTACCAAACACGTTGGCCTTCAAAAGAAGCCTTCGAAATCCTGTATTACTTGTAAAACAGATAAGGAAACAAAATACCATGCAAACATAAAACAACATACACCAAAGACCCTCAAAACATGACATGGAGGGTTAAAGAGATTGCCTATACAAACGGCCCTAAAACAAGCGGCCACAGAAAATTTAATGTTTTCAAAGCCCGATACACCGGGGGTACCAAAATATTTAAAGTTCATAACAGAAATAAGGAGACTACTCAGAAACATCTTCGGAAGCCTTCTGGTTCTCCATGAGTTCCACCTGGGCCACCTCTTTGGCAACCTGAGCAATGTCGTCCACCATCGAGGATTTCTTGGCTCCGACCACTTCATTAGAGAATAAGCTCTCAAACGACTCTCTTTCCTTTATGGAATCCCATGAGGTGTGCTTCCCTGTGGTGAATTCTTCCATCATTTCTACACGAGCCCTGCATGACCAGTAATCTATAGTGTCCTCGATCTCCTTTGCGAGAGTAGCCTCCTTCCTTGATGCGACGATGAATTTCTCTTCCCATTCCTTGGAACTCCTAGAGGCCTTCTCAAGAACTCCTATGTCAATTTTAGGACTAATCCTATCCTTGTTCTATCGATATTAGATACGCCATCAATATGAAGCGCCCATTTTACTAGAGACCTTGCTTCGAGGGTCATCAACTCAATTGGCTCAACTCCTTCAATAGTAGGGATAAATCAAAGTTGGCCAATGCTTGGGACTTAATTGCGGTCCTGGGCTCATATTGGATGTCAAATTCGCTCAAATGTATCGCCCATTTAAACATTCATCACGTGAATTCAAGTTTGTGCATGACCGTCTTCAAAGGATGCGTTGTTCTGACTAGAATCATTTGGGCCTCGAAGTAGGGGCAAAGCTTGTTGGAACACATGATCAGTGCTAGCACCAATTTCTCTAATGAAGACTAACGAGTTTGAGATGGCAGAAGAGTTCTACTTATGTAGTATACAAGTTGATGCTGACCATCTTTTTCACGAACAAGCACCCCACTAACGACTTAGCTTCGCTGTCGCTAAATATAGCGGTAGGACCTCTCCATCTTCTAGTTTCGCCAAGATCAGGGGGGTGGAGAAATACTTCTTCAGCTCTTGGAAGGCCTCCTCATGTTTTTGAGTCCATTGGAAGCATTTGTTTTTCCTTATCACTGATGTCTCTCTATTTGGTGGTGTTTTTATATGTGATTTCCTTTGTAAATATGTTTCTTTTTCCCCTTTTCTTGTGTGTTTTGTTCCTTTTTAGCTTAGTTCCCGTATTTCTATGAGATTCGGAGACTATGCGCATTTTATGTGTTTTGTAGGTAATTTGGCATGGATCAAGGGTCGTTTTGAAGGAGAGTCGAGACATGGAGCAAGGCCCGAGCTAAAGAGGGAAAGAGAGGAGCAAGCCATGAAGAAGAATAAGAGGAAAGCCAACAAGAAGAAGGTGGAACGAGGTTCGGACCGAGTTGCAACCAACCTCGGGCCCGACTTTGAAGTCTCCAACCTCGGACCGAGATGCACAGTAACTCGGGCCCGAGGTCCTCCGTGTCGATCCGAGTCGGTCACCGAACTACTTGGGCTCCAAGGCACGAAATTGTAGACTTCCACTTTTGCCCCTCATTTAATCCATAAAAGGCCCTCTTGTCTTCTAAGAAAGGGTTCCCACACACACACAAAAAGGGGGGCTCTCTCACAAAGGGGGGGGGGGGTTCCAAGGGAGCCAAGAGGATTCTTGGAGAGCAAGGAGGAAGGAGAGGAGAAGGAGAAGAGAGAGAATCGGCCAAGGGAGAGGAAGATTGATAGGTTTGGTTGATAGATTAGCTTTGCTTTGTTTTGATCTTGTGGATTTAGAAACCCTTGATTGGAATTTGTGGATTGCTTTTGATTTGAATGAAACTTTGCTTTGTTTTGAGATTGATGATGTTGATTGCTTTCCCTTTTGATTTGTTTGCTTACTTTGTTTGCCACATGGAGTAGATCTCCTTGATCTTGAGTTATGGGGGAAAACCCTAGCTAGGTTTGGGCTAGAAACCCCAATTCCATAGCCTTGAGTGATTGATCTAAGGAACCCACTCTACATAGAGCTACAATTCCTTGCGAAAGTCGGGAATCAAGGCTTGAGATTGGCAAAGTAGCGAAAGTGAACATGTGTCAATCTCAAGACCTTGCTTCGAAGGGGATTTCCCCAATGATCGATGTGTAGAAGTGGTTGGAACGAGGGCGAAAGCACTCGATCCTAGTCCGATCATCACTCATTGCTTGAATTGGGGTGGATAAGCCTTAATCTACTAGAGAAGGAACCCAAAAGCCCAAGATCTACTTTTAATCTTTGAAGTTCGACAAACCCAGCTACCTCGGGCCCGACTTACCCTACGTCGGTCCCGACTTCCTCTTGTCGCCAACATCGGGCCCGACGTGACCTCTGTGTCGGTCCCGACTGTTTTCTTTGTTTTCCTTTGTTTTATGCTCTCCTTTCTAGCTCCCTAGTATCTAGGCACATCGATCGAGTAGACTTCCCGAGTGTTCGACACCCACCACGTACTACAACGGGGTCGGGTTATAAATTGTATCTCTTGACCCTCGCACACCGAGAGAGGCGATCAATCACCTCGTAGAACAAACGGCAACGATCAACAGATTTTGGTTATCTTTCACCCACCTTGGTGATTTTAGGGATACTATTGCTCCAACTTGTTCTAAGCTCCCATCTATTCCTCTCTGGGTGACTAAATACCCAAGGAATTTTCCTGATTTCACACCAAAGGTACACTTTTGGGGGTTCAATTTCATATTATATTGTTTTAGGATCTCGAATGCCTCCTCTAGATGATGACAGTGATCTATGGCTTTCTTTGATTTGACCAGCATATCATCTATGTATACCTCCATCATGGTCTCTCCAATCTGCTTCTGGAACATTTTATTCACCAGTCTTTGGTATGTGGCACCAGCGTTCCGTAATCCGAAGGGCATGACCTTGTAGCAATAGGTTCCTCTGTTGGTGATGAAGTTGTCTTCTCCTGATAACTCTCTTCCATTCGAATATGATTATACCCACTGAAAGCATCCATAAACGTCAACAATTCATGGCTTGGCGTGGCATCTACTAAAGAGTCGATTTGTGGCATCGGAAATGAGTCCTTGGGACAAACCTTATTCAAATCCGTGAAATCCATGCACATCCTCCATTTTCCATTTTTCTTGGGCATAACCACGACATTCGCTAGCCAGTCTGGATACTTGACTTCTTTGATATTGCTAGTTTTCATCAGCTTTCCAACCTCCTCGTCTACTATCTTGTTTCTTTTTGCAACGAATTTCCTTCTATTTTGCTTTATTGGTGGGTGATTGGGATTCACTTTCAACTTATGTGTGATGACACCTGGGTCGATTCCCACCATGTCTTCATGGGACCATGTGAAACATTCGGTATTTTTACCCAAGAAGTCTAACAATTCTTTTTTCATCAACGTCTCCAAGTCTGTACCAATCTTGATGGATCGATTAAGATTTGATTGCTCTATGGCCACTTCTTCCACCTATTCATCTTCTTTTCCTTTTGCGCGGTGGAATATGTGGCGTTCGTTAGTTGCTATGCTGACCCCTGGCCGACTATCGGCTTCAAAGCCGACTTGTAACATTCCCTAGATGTCTTCTGATCCCCTCTAATTTCCTGAACCCCTAGGGCGTAGGGAATTTTAACGTCTGATGGTACGTTGAAGGAACCGCCCTCATGTCATGGAGCCATGGTCTACCCATTATTACGTTATAACATGACGAACAATCCATGACTGGGTATCTAACCTGGATGTTTATTCCTTTCGCATATGTGGGAAGGATGATGTCACCCACAGTGTGCTTCATTTCTCCGTTGAATCCCACCAATTCATTTGGATTCTTTTCCACGTGATCCTCGCTTAGTCCCATCTCCTTCAGTGCCCCCAACGTCATGAGATTCGTGGAGCTTTTAGTATCGATGAGAACTCGCTTGACTAGGACGTTCCCTATTGACATGGAGATTACCAAGCCATCGCGGTGAGGCCCTTCAAGACCGTCAACGTCATCCTCATCGAAATATGTTGCGAGATTGATGAAGTTTTTTCTTCATCTGGATAGGACGACGGAAAGCATTCTCTCGGGCATTCCTCTTGGCTGTTGAATACGTGAGCCCACATACACTCGATCCTCTAGTAATCACGTTTACGACTTTGGCGAGTACTGGCGACGTGGGCCTTCCCGCATGTGGAGCCTCAACTACGTTCGGGGGAACTTGTGCATTTGGTGCTACTTCTGCTATCCTTCCTCGTGACACGAGATATGCAATCTCTCTCCTCAAAGCCACACACTCTTTGGTGACATGATCGTAATCGTCATGGAAGTCGTACCATTTGCTCATATCTTTGTTTGGGTTTTGTTTCTCATTCCTCTTCGGCCACCTTACACCTTGCACCATTAGAGCTATATTCTTCACAAGATCTTCAGGGGATATACTGATGTGATTCCATCTACCGAGTCATGTCCCCATGATTTGAGTGAAGATTCCATCCCTAAAGACAAGCCCAATCTGCACGATAAAGGGGAGCCAATACTTGGACAAGCAACCAAAGACGATGTTCGAGGCGCTATGAAGCCGAGACAAGGAGCCATACCCTATCTTGGGCGCATCACACGAGCCCTAGCTAAGTCTATACTAGACAAAATCAAGGAGGAGCTCATGGCTCATAAGTTTCCGATGGCTAATGACGGTGAAGGTTGGAGTGTTCTTGTGACTATTGGTTCGACTAGTGCTAAAACTTGAATTATGTTTTGTTAAGGGTTTTAGTTGAATTTCTTGAAATTTAAGGGTGTTTTATGTAATTAGAGAGAAGTGAGGGTGGCTGAGTTGAGAGAGGCGTGGCATTAGGGTTATAAGGCCCATTTTTGGCCTCCTTTCTCCCGGAGAGACTTGGACGAAATTTGCTTCTCTTTTCCTTGCATTTTCAATTCGAAGTTCTTGTTTTGTTTCGTTCAATTCTCGTTGTTCAATTGTTGGTGAGTCATATCCGACAATTTCGAGCATCCTAGTTTGTTTGAGAGCTTGGTGAGTCATATCCAAGTTATCAAGCATCCATATCCCCTTGTTCTCTCCATTTCGAACCATCATCCATCTCGGAGGTTTCTGCACCATCTCACTAAATTCGACATAACTTTCAATCCGCTCATCATCTCTGTCTCATATTTTGAGGACTTCAACTAGACTCATAGATCTAACTTCTCGAATTGGAATCACTCAATTTCGAGTTCGGACGAGGAAGATCCATCCAGTTGAAGACGGGTCAGTTTGCGTGGTGTTCGTTGTCGGAATTCCTTGGATTCTCGTGGCGATCTCTTTGCACCATCATCCCCTCCATCGATCCTTTCATCATATACCCAAACTGAACTCGTCATATTTAGGAGGCAAGGGCTTAGTGGGTCTTGCCTTGGTGACGTTTACCTTCACCGCCTTGGGGTAAGAACATCAATATGGTTGATCGCGATGCTCCCGACGGTGGTGTGGCGTAGCCTTCTTCTCTACCCTTTCCCAGATGATTATGGTCTTCCCAACTTCAGATCTTCTTCAAGCTTGATATGTGCGAGTGATTTAGTGTGAATGTCTTCGAAGCTATGGCAAGGATGTTTGGTGAGTTCTTTGTACAGATCTTCATCCTGATTGACTCCTTGACGAAAGGCTTCCATGGTAGTTGGCACGTCACAATGTGGGATTGAGATTTTTTTCTCGGTTAAACCTATCGAAATATTCTCAGGTAGATTCCTCCGGTTTCTGGATTATCCGTTACAGTTCACTGGACTGTTTTTCAAATCTTCAACTACTAGTGAATTGGATTCTAAATGAATCCGTCAACTCAGCAAAGGAGAGGATGCTTCCCCTTGGAAGATTCACGAACCATTTCAGAGCCGGTCCTACGAGAGCCGTACCGAAGCCTTTGCACATCAGTGCTTCCTGAGAATGATACGGGACAATGCTAGTCATCATTTTTTGCTTGAAGACAACCACGTGATCGTATGGATCTCCTGTTCCATAATAAGAACTCATGTTGGGGACTGAGAACTTCTTGAGTATCTCGACTCAAGCGATGTTCGGAGTGAAAGGAGACTCATCATAACCGTCAACCGCCTCCTTTTCGATGGGTCGGGGGACCCATGGGATCTTAGAAAGTTGCTCGATGAACATTTTGAACTGGTTTCGGACGATTTCTTCCACATTTCGGGGACGACGGCCCCAATCTTTTTCATCAGCCATGAGATCGTCCTCGAAATAATGTGGACTATCTTCTCTTGTAGACCAGAGACGAACGGGTGCTTGGTACTTCTCCCACTATGGATGTCTTACGCGGGGGTAATGGATGGGACCCCTGGGACGGTTGCTGGTGGAGGTGACGAACTCAGTTTCGGTGGAGCGTTCATTCCGACTAGTGGGGTTTCGAGAGGAACCTTCTCCGCCATTGGTTCATGCTCGGTCCGTTATTCGGGCGTGTGGGCCAATGGAGGAGACAAATCGCAGTTGGGAGTGTAGCCCTTCCTTGTCAGTGGTTAGTTGCTCCATGTTGGTTTTGTGCTTTTCGTTGCAAGCACACTGGTTTGTCAACTCTTTCTCGAGAGCTTGAAGCCTTAGGGCAAATTCTGACAATTCGACACGGAGCGCTATCGATGCATCTTGGCGTGCACCTTCCTCAACCCCAGTATCTTGCTCTTGGTTTCTTTCGTCGGAGTTGCTCATAGTAACCGTTTGAGTTTCTCAGATCTCCCTTTTTTGATCGTAAGGCCCCATGGTAGGCGCCAAATTGTTTTGGACAAAAAATAGATAACTAGTTTCTTGTCCTAGATTGGGGTTACAATTGAATGAACAAGGGAAAGAAAGATGAACGTAATGAATAAATTGATAAGAATTGAGATTTCGAGTTTGTCGGTTTTCTTAGTTCGAGGGCTCTATCTCTTGTGTTTACAATCAATGTCCGCTAATGATGCAAAAAATACCTTTAATTATGTTATTCTTGGTGTTACCACCATTCCTCCATAACTCCCATGTTTATCGGAGCACATCTCAACTATCATCCACTCTCCACGTTCGTCGGGGAAGGCAACCGTCGTAAATAACTGCTCTGGTGGGCGTGTTCCCTTGTTGCGACTAATGTCTTCTACCTTTATTTGATTGATTCCTAACTTCTCTTGTCTTCCAAGCATCACTGATCGTCATCTTCCTACGCGAACCAGATTTCAGTTTTATCTTTGGCCGCCTTGACTAAACGGGCTTTGATGTTGTTTTTAGGCCCAACACTACCCCACGCACATTCCAGATTAGTATGTTCAGATCAATCATGGTAACTAATGAAGAGTTTATAAAGCCAAATAAAGGCAAGTTATCGTGTGACAAACGCAAAGCAAAAGCGACAACCGATTCAGAGAGACGTTGTGACACCTCCTTATATTCAGGGGTTACTAAGACCTTGCATAGAAGAGGGTTCGTCTTTGTTATGGAAGGAGGTCGACTCTCATTCGTTGCACAATGCACGGGGTAGTTATTTTGAACGGACCTTGTTGGCAGTGCGATACTATCAAACTTCGAGAGTTTCTTACTTGACTGATTGCCTGATATGGAACCATGATTGGAGTTGTCATTATGAGAATTCTTTAGTGACGTCTCTTCACATAAAGGGTTTGTTGTTAAAGCACGTTTTTCCTCGGTTAAGTTTTGAATTGTTTCACATTATTTTTTTCAAGTTATTGGTTTGGCCATGTTTAGGGTTTGGATCCAAAATAGGGGGCTGCGTGAGATCAACTGGGATAATTTTATCCAAAACTGCTCTAGACGATATCAAATCTTCCTCTGTTGTAACCGACATGGATATGGGGAAAGGTTGAAATCTATTCAAGGCAACTGACTTAGCTTTTACAATTTTGGAGGATTTCAACTTCCTTGTGCGGTCCGCATACATCAACTTCTTTCCTTTATCTCCACTATTCTACTTCATCGTCAGCTCAACGCTTCCCAAAGATTGCAGTGTAGTGACCCCCTCCATTTTTGATGTGAAAATAGATTGGTTCTGATCTTTGTTAAACTTTATGGAAGGAAATGGATACGTGACTGCCTCAGATTACTCCTTAGAACCTCGTATATAACCCACACAAGTCCCGATCGTGCCTTGTAATCGAATTTCCAACCTGAAATTGCTCTCAATATCAATAACTTGCGTGAAGAGTAATTCAGCAAACCAAACTTAGAACAACGAAACTGATTTGGATAAATTGAGAGAATCAATTTTGATAGTTCAATCGGATTGGCTCTAATGCTAAATTCGAATGATTAACTAGATTGATCTTTAACAATCAAATCTAGAACAGCCACAATTGACTAAGTCAATCAACCAAATTAAACAACAAACAAAGAGAGGGAGGTCGAGAGATTGGAGATCGCCAAGTGATGAGGATGATGATCGATTGAATGAACTTGCAAGCACAAATGACACGTGTATTTTGGAGCCCGAGGACGAGATAAAACCTTTCTTTAGGGTTTATCTCATCTCAAGCTAATTTTATTGAAATGAAATTGCAAAGTATTTAAAGAGATACAAAGCTGATCCTTGGAGAGCAAGTAACCATGTATGGTCGGCCCTATGAGAGAGAAAAGCCCCATGTCTTGCTTCCAAAGATATAATATAATATCTAACCTATAACTAACTAGATCTCCCTTAAATTAAATAAATCAAAGCTGATTTATTTATTTAAGGAAAATATCCTAACAAACTTAAAATGTCTTAAGATAGAATAAAATATAGGGGAGAGATTATCAACCACTAACAACCTGCCTATGGCCGACATCTCTATCATATAAGCTAAAATTATAATGTTCTATAAATAAAAGCAATAAAGGTTTTTTTCATATTTAGATTGGTCAAGTCAAAGGTATGACTTTGACCCATGTCACAACTCATCTCACCCGGTCACTTACTAAATTCAGCCCTAAAGTGAGACAAGCTATTTCATGTTCCTAAATAAGGAAATAAGTGTGAAACTCGCCCAATTGAATTAATCCATTGAATCTGCGCTTAGTTGATGCCAAATGCAAGTGACCCATCTTGTCTTGTTGGACCCTTCAACAATAGCTGCCAATCGAACTAAGATCGTTGTCATCCCTTGAGCAAGCTTCTTAGCCCGACTCCTAGTAATTGGTCCATCAGATGGCACTCGAATCAACTCATCGACGTCGGTAGGAGACATGGCTGGCTTCACTGCATCATTCTCCTCCACTTGAGCTCAAATCGTCTTTGATTCGACGTCGGAATCAAAATCTGGCACATAAAGAGATAGATCAGCCACATTAAACGTCGGATGGACATTATACTCACCAAGCATGTCAACTTGATAAGCATTAGGGCCGATTCTTCTGAGTATTTTGAACGGTCCATCTCCATGCTGATCTAACTTGTTCTTCCTTTGGTTTGGGAACCTCTCCTTCCTAAAATGCACCCAAACAAGATCACCTTCTTCAAAGATCACTTATTTTCGCCCCTTGTCGGCATGGGCCTTGTACTTCATTGATTTCCTCTCCAAGTGCATCTTAGTTCTCTCATGTAGCTTTTTCACAAACTCAGCCCTCTTATCAGCTTCAAATCTCTCTTTTCCCTTGTATGGCTGAGGCGTCAAGTCCACTAGTGTCCTTGGCTGCACTTGAGCACCATTTGTAGGACGTCTAGGCGTTATTATACCTGGTTTAGGTGAGCTAAAATCTCCCTTTTGCTGCATGGAAGAGTTAGAAGAATAAGAATTGGAATTTGAACTAGAGTTAGGAGTATACCTTTTTGGCACATTCCATGCTTCCTTCTTCTTCCTTTGATGTTGCTCATAGCGTAGTTGGGCTGAATGCACTAATACATTGAGATCCTTGATTTTTTGAATCTCAAGTGTGTCTTTAATATCTTGATTCAGTCCAGCCATGAATTGGGTCCTTAAAGACCTCTGAGAATGATGAATTCCAGCCTTGAAGCTCAAATCTTCAAGCCCATTAAAGTACTCAGTTGGTGACTTGGTTCCTTGTTTGCATGTGACAACTTTAAGCCTCATGTGATCGGTGTATTCTTCTGGCACATACTTCTTTCTCGTGACAAACTTCAGCTGGCCCCAAGTTTCAATAGGTGGCAAGGCCTTTCGGACTCTATCTTCCTTCATTCTGAACCACCAATTTCTAGCGGTTCCAACAAAGTGAATGAAAACAACAACAACTTTCTCCCATTCTTCATAGCCCATGTGATCTAGAATGAAGTTTGTAGCTTGCTCCCATTCTAGATACTTCTCCGGATTGAGCTATCCGCTGAATGGCTCTATTTTGATCTTAATGTCACGCTTGCCATTTTGAGCGACATTCTGATTGGCGTTGTTGTTGGCTGGCCTTTGTACTCCATAAGTCGGTGGAATCTCTTCTACAACCACAGCTTGATTGTAGAAATCATCAAGGGGAGGATGCCATGGGCGTCTTTCTTCCCCGGGATAGCCATATGTCACATCATCATAAGGTTTGTTGAATTGTTGTTGTTGATGATGAGTGGCTTGAGGAAACCGTGTCGATTGCTGAGTATAGAGTTGTTGATATGTCACCGGCGGCTGCCTCTTCCTCTACCTCGGCCACCATTGGGAGAATATTGGTCAGGTAGATCATGTTCTCTATTGTAGCTAGCAAGCACATCATACTCTTCATCTTCTACATGTTGTTTGCCCTTGTCGCTAGTTGAGGCATGATTCGGGTCATCGGTAAGTTGAATTGCAGGGGCAACTTTTTGACCTGATTGAGAGGCTTCTATTAAGGTTGCAAGTTGCTCCTCTATACACTGCATTCTTGGGTTCATTGTCGCAGTCGCAACTTCCACAGCTCGTTGATGACCATCTCTTATACTCTCACTAATGGACAACCTAATGAAATCGATTGCCTCCTTAGTAAGATTCAGTTCAGTCGGGTTAGGCTCGGTTGAGATCACCATTGTTATCCTGAAAACAAAGCAAGAAAATGAGAGAGTAGTGTGTTCCAAAAGAAAACCGAACAAGCAATACCACACTTTAATCAAGCCAAAACTTGCCTCAAAGCAATCTAATCAACTAATTCAGTTTTTGGGTTGAATTGAGGGAGTAAAGGTGTAGATATGGTGCTCTAATGATAGATAAAGGAAAATATGTAGTTCAAGCAATTAGCAAGTATGCAACTAGACAAGCAATGTAATATATCCCTTTATAAGCTTTCAAACACAAGCAATCTCTTAATTGACTCTATGCAAGTTAATAAAGCCAATTAATGCATGCAAAGACAGAAAATAAGGTAGGCTATGTGACTTTTATTTCGTCATTATTTTTTTTCTTCAAAGTGATTACCAACAGGGGCGGAGCCAGGAATTTGCCCCAGTGGGGGCTAAATTCCTGGTTACAGAAAAAAAATTGTATTTTTCTATTTAAAAAATATTTTGTACGGAAAATTTTGAATTTTTAATAAAATTTTATATTTTTTGTATAAAATTTTTTTTTTGTATATGAGACCCTTTTTTCATAAAAAAAAATGTTTGCTAGTTGAAAGATGGGGACCGTTTGACTGGATTTGACAATATATATAGTATATGTTCAATTACCGATATGTGTAATACTAGTAATATTTACACGCTTTTTACACTAATAATATTTTAAATTTTTTAAATTTTTTTTTGAAAAATCCAGTGTGGGCTATAGCCCCCCACTGGCCCCCATGTACATCCACCCCTGATTACCAACTACTTTTTTAGCAAGCAATCACTAGGGGTGAAAGTGGCTTGAAACTAGTTGGGGTAGATCACTTCTTTTTGTACTTTTTTATATATATGCACAAACTACTCTTGTGCTAGAACAAAGCAAAACAAATAATGCAAATAACAAAGGGCAGGAATCGAACTGATTTTTTTTATATATACTAAGTGACTATTGCTATCAATTAAACCAACTATAAGCCAAAATAAAATAAAATAAGAAGGGTAGGTCGAATTTATAGGATGCAACACAAAAATCAACAATTATCAATCAAGCATTATGAATCTCAATCTATCATGCAATATGAATGAAAAACTCATAAAACTGTGGGAAAACAAAAGCTAATCTTAGATTGCAAATAAACTCAACCAGTCAACCATAAACATGCAACAAATCTCTTAAATATCTCCTAGTTGGTTAATTACTTGGGGGACAAGCAACAACAAAGGTTTGATTTTTAGGGTTTGGAGAACACGGTTAGGGTTAGGGTTTGAGAGCCGTGGGTTTAGTTTAGGGTTTCGGTTGGGTGTCGCAGGTTTATGGCTAGGGTTGCAAGGGTTTGGCGGTCGTATAGGGGTTCCGTTGGTGGTGGTTCGTAATGGTGGTTGCCGGCAGTTTTTGGTGGTGGAGGTGGCGGAATTCGGTGGTTTATGTATGGAAAAATCAATTTTGGTCTCAAAAATTCTAGCTTTGAGTAAAGGTGCGAGCTTTTGGATCAAAAACTAAATCAATTTGACTAGAAAGCAAATTAAGGTAAGAAGAAATTACTTGGCGAGACGCTGGATGAATGATACCACTTGATACGTGATTGCCTCGGATTACTCCTTAGAAACCTCGTATATAACCCACACAAGTCCCGATCTTGCCTTGTAATCGAATTTCCAACCTGAAATTGCTCTCAATATCCATAACTTGCGTGACAAGTAATTTAGCAAACCAAACTTAGAACAACGAAACTGATTTGGATAAATTGAGAGAATCAATTTTCATAGTTCAATCGGATTGGATTTAACGCTAGATCTGAATGATTAACTAGATTGATCTTTAACAATCAAATCTAGAACAATCACAATTGACTAAGTCAATCAACCAAATTAAACAACAAACAAAGAGAGGGAGGTCGAGAGATTGGAGATCGCCGAGTGATGAGGATGATGATCAATTGAATGAATTTGCAAGCACAAATCACACGTGTATTTTGGAGCCCGAGGACGAGATAAAACCTTTCTTTAGGGTTTATCTCATCTCAAGCTAATTTTATTGAAATGAAATTGCAAAGTATTTAAAGAGATACAAAGCTGATCCTTGGAGAGCAAGTAACCATATATGGTCGGCCCTATGAGAGAGAAAAGCCCCATGTCTTGCTTCCAAAGATATAATATAATATCTAACCTATAACTAACTAGATCTCCCTTAAATTAAATAAATCAAAGCTGATTTATTTATTTAAGGAAAATATCCTAACAAACTTAAAATATCTTAAAGATAGAATAAAATATAGAAGAGAGATTATCAACCACTAACAACCTGCCTATGACCGAAATCTCTATCATATAAACTAAAATTATAACGTTCTATAAATAAAAGCAATAAAGATTTTTTCCATATTTAGATTGGTCAAGTCAAAGGTATGACTTTGACCCATGTCACAACTCATCTCACCCGGTCACTTACTAAATTCAGCCCTAAATTGAGACAAGCTATTTCATGTTTCTAAATAAGGAAATAAGTGTGAAACTCGCCCAATTGAATTAATCCATTGAATCTGGGCTTAGTTGATGCCGAATGCAAGTGACCCATCTTGTCTTGTTGGACCCTTCAACAATAGCTACCAATGGAACTAAGATCGTTGTCGTCCCTTGAGCAATCTTCTTAGCCCGACTCCTAGTAATTGGTCCATCAGATGACACTCGAATCAACTCATCGACGTCGGTAGGAGAGATGGTTGGCTTCACTGCATCAGAAATCTCTTCTCAAGGGAAATATCTTTGACTGCTTTGGCAATAGCTTCATAGCTTTCTTCTCCTAGAATACCTAGGGCACCGAATTTGTTTTTCTGGGTAAAGATACCATTTTGACGCGGCTCCCCCTTTGACTTCCTCTTTTCTTGAATCATAGGAGGATTTTTTGTACCCGCTTTCCTATTATTGTTCGATCGTATACTCTCCTAATTTCCTTTTGCAACGGATTTCCGCTTGTCAACTCTCATCCATTCTCCGTAGAGATTCGTGCCATCACCGGCCTCATTCCGGTCGCCGGACCTTTAATCCGGTGTCTTCATAATGGATTGAGAAACCGGTTCAATTATTGCCTTAACCGCCCTAGTCTGTGTACCTGACACACCAGTTGGAGAACTTGAATTTCCAGCCTGAGAAGTAGTAAGATATGTTGTTGGGCGAAACAGACAAGTTGTTTTAACATGGCCGAAACGGCCACACATAAAACATATTGTAGGAAGACCCTCGTATTCTATGAGGAAGCGGTCTTCGTTGACAATTAAGGACCCTTTTCGTGGTTGCTCCAAATCCAATTCAACACAAATGTGTGTAAACCACCCCCTATTTGTGTACATGGTCTTTGGATCACCGTTTGGCAGTTAATTTGACCTTATCTTTTCATTTCAACATCAACCATTAATCCTTCAATTGTTCCTTTGCAATTTTGAATTTTCTATTAATTTTAATTTACCATAACCATTGTAGTGGCTATGAAGAGTTTTTAGTAATGTATTGGCATTATGTACTCTATTAATCTGTATGTCATTCATTAAATTTTAACAATTTAAACCCTTCATGTTCAAGAAGTTAATTAACATGCAATTACTTTTTAAATTGGAAATGAGTGTCAAAATGCATTCATTTAGGAAGCAAGCAAACAACGATATCGTAACTCCTTTTTTTATTTAGGCCAAAGTTATATGATAACAAAAGCAATTGTAATCTTAATCTATGTATACATATAAGATTTTTGAAAAATAAAAGTCTCAGTTTTTGACTGAATTGTGAATTTTCATTTCAATTAATATTTAGGTGCTCAAATTATTTACACATATTGTATTTTCTTTATGGTTCATGTATATATGTTATTAAATATGAAATTATAATTATAATGTATAAAATGTATGCAATTTTGTTTGTGAGTGACGGGTCGACCCGCAACCGGACTTGTGGGTCGCGGGTCGGGTTGACGGGACCCGTTGAGCATCCCTAATTTATAGGCAATTAGGATATAGCTAAATTAAATTGATATATTTGAATGAGTTGGATGTTTGTAATTTGAAACTATTCTAATTGTAGCCATTCTTGTAGGTTTATTTTAGATTGGGAAAAATTTGGGTAAATGATGGGCTAAAGAAATGTTTATGAAATTCAAAGGGTTGTTACTCACAATATTATTTTTTTTTGGAAAAGTTAAATCTATTCCAAAGCACTTTACAAAAGTTACTGGGCATACCCAGTGAAAATTCAGTTACAGACACAAATCAAGGCCTCAAAAAGTTACAAAATGGCAAGACCGTTCAGAGGAATCAAATTACATAAAGAATCAAACTTAAGAGATCTGTAGCATAGAGAACCAACCTTTCTCCATCTTTGTCTTTGCCTTAATCTTCCCTCGTAGCCTAGCTTTGATCATATTAATACAGCTGAGAGCACAATCGTCTGGCCTAACCTCGATGCCTCTGAAGTTTTTTTCATTACGGGCCCACCAGATTGAGTAGATTGTTGCAGTGAAGCAGCAAAGCCTGATCTTGAATGTGATGGAGTCCTTCCTTGCACTCGACGTGAACCATTGGAGCCAGTCCAGCAGAGACGGGACATAGCAGTTGACACCAGTCCAAGCCATGGTTTTGCGGAGAACAACTCTAGAGAATGCGCATTCGAACCATACATGCTCAATACTTTCGGTCCCTTGGGAGCATAACACACAAGTATCCTCCTCAAGCAGATTCAACCTCTTCAATCTCTCCTTGGTCGGTGTTTTGCCCAAGGTCGCTAGCCAGGTTGCAAACGAGCATTTAGGGATATTGCAGCTTTTCCAAATTAGTGACGCCCATGGGATGGCCGGAAGTTGCATTCGCCACTTCTCATAGATGTTTCTGGTGGTTTTCTTAGGCGTTTGAGCTGACCAGATTTCTCCCCAACTTTCAGGATCATCAGTTCTAATTCTTCTAAGCCTGTCTCTGATGTGGAGAATACATCTCCACGTCCAGCTATCATTCTCTTTGCCTTGGACCTCCCAAATGCTCGAGCTATAACAGAAATTGGATTTAACCCACCTCGTCAAGATGTTATCCGACTCAGAGTCGATTTCAAGGACCAACTTCGCCATTTGAGCTCTATTCCACGCCAAAGTTTCCTTGATTCCAAGGCCGCCTTCAATAACTGGTTTGCATACACTCTCCCAGGAGACTAGGCTCCTCTTAGAGGCCTCAACCCTACTCCAAAGGTAGCTTCTCATCATAGCGTGAATCTTCTTTATGACTTTCTTGGGTATAATAATGGCTCGGCACCAGAAATTAATAATTCCCCAGAGCATAGACTTGATGAGGACAACTCTACCTGCATAGGACAGAGTCTTGGCAGCCCATGAGTGAATCCGTCGAGCAATCCCACTTATTAGTTCATTGAAGTCTTGGACTTTAAGCTTTTTTGAGTGCATAGGAAGGCCAAGATATCTAAAAGGCAAAACACCTTCAGTGATTCCAGTGAGATCAGTGATGGCACTCTTGGTTGTCTCCGGGACACTAGCGAAGAAGATACTTGACTTGGTTGGGTTGAAGTGTAGCCTAGAGACAGAGGAGAAAGTCGAGAGGGTGGTAGAGATTGCATTGACAGAGGCCAGATTACCTTTACTAAAGAGAATCAAATCATCTGCAAAGGCAAGATGTGTGAGTTTGGCGATTCTGCACCTAGAATGGAATGAAAAGGCACGAGTCTCACTCATCTTGACAAACAATCTGTTTAAATATTCCATCCCAAGGGCAAAGAGGTATGGTGCCATCGGGTCCCCTTGGCGAAGGCCTCTCTTGCCCTCAAAGTGTCCGACAAGGCTACCATTAAGATTGATTGAGAAGGACGCAGAAGTCAGACATTGTCGAATAATCTCTATAAAGTTCAGAGGGAATCCGAAGGCACGCAACACGGCGAAAAGAAAGCCCCAATTTACAGCATCATAGGCCTTGCTGATGTCAAGCTTCATGGTGCATCTCGGTGTAGTCATTGAACTCCTAGAGTAGTGTCGCATCACATCCTGGCAGACAAGGAGGTTGTGTGTCAGATTTCGACCAGGGATGAATGCACTTTGCTTTGCATCAACTATCAAATTAGCCACTGTTTTCAATCTCGAAGTAACAATCTTGGAGATGGTCTTGTATATAGTTGTGCAGCATGAAATAGGCCTGTAATCATTCAACCCTTTCGGGCAATCAGTCTTCGGAATAAGGTGGATGGCAGTGGTGTTAACTTCACGGAGCAGTCTCTTATTCTGGAAGAACTCTTTGATAGCAAGGCAGACTTCGGGGCCAATAATGTGCCACGCCTTTTTAAAGAAACCACTGTTGTAGCCATCAGGGCCAGGGGTTTTTTCGACAGGAATGGAAAAGATGGCCTCCGTAATTTCAATATCAGAGACATTCTGTAGGAGAAGGGAAATATGCTCTTGCTGTATAACTGGCCCACGGCTGCAAGCATCAAAATCAATCTCTGGCAACGTAGCATCAGTACCAAGAAGCATTTTGAAATGTTCTATGACATGGATCTCCAACTCTCTTGGTTCACTAATCGTATTACCATTGTCCAACATGAGAGAGTGGATAGTACTAGATGATCTTCGTTGCTTAATGGAAGCATAGAAGTACTTTGTACTTTCATCACCAAAAGCAATTTTAGAGTCCTTCGCTCTTTGACATAGGTCACGGTGGAGAGATCGTTGCAGGGCCA
The DNA here is from genome assembly GCA_964016875.1 of Fallopia convolvulus. NCBI lineage: Eukaryota > Viridiplantae > Streptophyta > Magnoliopsida > Caryophyllales > Polygonaceae > Fallopia > Fallopia convolvulus. The sequence goes on along the minus strand of OZ024726.1, from coordinate 23,400,544 downwards.
GAACATCAAGAATAAGAGTCTTCTCTTGTTGTATGAGAGTTTGACAAAGGGGGTTCTGAGTGAGGGCTTCTTGAATTCCCGAAAGGGAGTCTTGCTTGTCTCTGATCTTGCCTTCGAGATCCCCAAAGGAATTGCGGTTAAGTTCTTTGAGAGCGACTTTGAGAAGCTTCAGCTTACGCACAACTCTGAACATAGTATGTCCTCTGATTTCAGTGTCCCAGACTCCTCGAACCAGTACTTCAAAGCTAGGGCTATCAGCCCATATGTTTCTGAATCTGAATGGAGGGGAGGAATTGAGGCGTGGGCCCACAGAGACAATGATTGGCGAATGGTCAGAGACTCTCTTATGATCAAATCTAGCAAAAGCAAGAGGGTAGGTAGAGATCCAAGCACAATTAGCAATTGCTCTATCAATCTTTGATATGATTCGATGTTGATCCTGTTGATTATTGCACCAAGTAAAAAAGTTCCCTTCCATTCTAATATCAGTCAGATCAGTTTTTTCAAACACAGAAGCAAGCTGCTCACAACCTTTACCATATTGATTTCCACCTCTCACTTTTTCATCCGGATTCAAGAAAGCATTGAAGTCGCCAAGAACAAGCCATGGTTCATTGATACTTTGGTAGAGTGAGATCAGAGAGTTCCAGAGATTGAGCCTGAGATTTTTATCATTCGCTGCATAGATGAAAGTAACAAGAACGTGGCCTGACTGCCCATGAGTTGAGACACTACAATGGAAGAGCTGGTCAGTAGACAATATCGGATGGACAATTAGAACATGGGGCTTCCACATAACCCAAATGCGACAGTTATCTCCTAGATTCCCATTATGAACATGATTCCAATCAGACAAAAAGTTCTTGGTGATGACCTCAATGCCATCACCCTTGATTCGGGTCTCTAACACACCTACTAAACTCAACTTGAAGTCAGAAATAAGTTTAACTAATTCTCTGCGTTTTCCGGGGTCATTACAACCCCGGATGTTCCAAGCTCCTAAGGAGATTCTATTCATGAGGGGGTTTAGAAGACTGACCATCCTTGTCGGGATCTCCCTCAGGCATGGTCACACTACTACCTCCCATCTTCACTTTCCCTTGTTGCATCTGATCATCCACAACCTGGCCAAAACCTTACTGAAATCGGTTATTCAGTTCCAGCATATTCTTCTCTGGTGGGTTACGAGCTTGTTGGACAGTCCCTTTCCCTTTCCCTTTAGTAACGACTTTCCATTCAGACTCGACTCTAGCTGGTGCGTGTTCATCCGTTCTTTGTCTTCTCGAATCCACTTCCTGATTCTCCTGCTGAGGCTGCTGAACTGAGTTCTTAACCTGCCACATTCTACGAACTTTGTGGTTCCTTATGATAACAGGAGCCTTCACCTTGTTGTGATCCCCTTCTTTATGACCGAAGGAATTACAAGCAATGCAAGACCAGGGGCACCATTCGATTTGGACTTCTTGCTTGATTATCTTTCCATCGGGATCCTTGATGTTGATGGAGTTCTTGGCAGCATGACAGGCATCCATCTCAACAAGGATTCTGGCAAATGAAATGCCTTCCTTTCCATTTGTAACTTTGTCAGTGAGCACTGGTTTCCCCAAACTTGTACCAATCTTGCTCAAAGCATTGATCGACCAGAAACGGATGTCCAAATTTGGGAGATTCACCCAAAGGGGAAGACTCGTGAATGCCGACGGGTTAAGAAACAGCCCTGGTTCCCATTTTCGAAGGAGGATAGGCCTAACTCCACCAAAAAGCCAAGGCCCTTGTTCAAGAATTCTATTTTCTTCCTCAAGATTTCCAAACCGGAAGATAAACACACCATAGTTGTTTGCTAGAATTTTAGGTTCCTGCTCGCAATTCCAGCGAGCTCTAACGAAATTTTGCATTGAGTGTTGGGGAATTTTTGCTCCCGGGACAAACCCCACCAGAGAAGAGGACCAGTGCTTGGTTGAGTCTTCCACGTCTGCAGCGTCAATTTCAACAAGGTCTTCATTTACACCAGGAGCCAGGTGGAGCTTTGCACCATTCAGCGGGTTTCGATTACCAGCTAGGGCTTCACTATAGGACTTGATTCTTCTGTTGCTAGAAGCAATTGGATTCAGCAATCCCAGGTCACCTTGACGTGCTTCCGGACCTTCACTCCGGTCAGGTGCAGGTTTCAGGGCAGGCGGCTGGTCAGAATCGGGGTTGTCACCAGATCTGGGTGGAGCATCGGGGTTGGAGTCTGGGTCCGACTCTTCAACCACTGAATCAGAGGGAGATGGGTTTTTGCCGTCCGGTTCCGCAGCTGTGGGGGTGTTGGCAGCAGGAAGGTGAGTCAGTGGCGGCGGCGTTGGCGAAATTTGGGGTGGGTTTGTCTCCTGGTGGTCCGGCGAATGATCCGACTTCCTGCTTCGAAGGACCATCGTGGAACCCAGGGAGGCGCAGCTGCTGGAGGGCGACGCTGCCTTCTTCTTCTTGCTGGTGTTTTTCCGGTTCAACATGGTGAGGGGCAGCCCGGTGTGCTTGTAGGGAATCATATGGCATTAAATATGTGGATATAAATAATTACTCCTTGTTTGAAGTGTAAGAGTCAAATGGGTATACATTTGATATTTTTTTAAGGAAGGTATAGGACTTGAAGCGATGTAGTCATGGGGTGAACTTTTAGGAAATCAAATGCCATTAAATATGGGCTACGACTTTTTGCACACTAATTTTTAACTTTTTACACCACGCTATATAATAGTGTAATGATTTCACGCTATATAATAGTGTGACATTAAAAAATAATAAAATATAGGATTCTAATTTTATTGTTGCGTGATTTTCAAAATCTCGCGCTAATAGAGTAAAACAACGCTTTCACAAAGCGTGAAATCTCAAAGCATGAAATTCTTAAAATTCTTTCTCATCATCACTGTGGTGGGTCTTCTTTTGTTTATTCTCCTTATTTATTCATATGTACTTTGCTTGCATTTCTATTCTATTCTATTCATCTAATTTAATTGATTCCCAAAAATCCCCCCGAGCTTTTCTTCTGGTTTTTTTCAAACATCACTTGTTTTGTTAAATGCTCTACTTAAATACACTTATCCCCATTGGCAAACTAACAAAATGCAATTTACTTGTATTAAAGTATGATTTTGGACCCTACATAGAAAACAAGTAGCTATCAAATAAAAACCGATTTTTTATTTTTTGAGTGTAAGCTAACAAGGAGGCAAAATGTCACATCATTATTATTACAAGTTGTCCCCGTCGTGCCCTTCACGACTATGACTCGATATTTTTTTAGATATACTATAAAAAAAGATATTAATAAATAATAATATAATATAAATAATAATTGTGAATTAGTGATTTATATAAATTGTAAAAAAGCATAATTCTAAATTAAAGATTTTGATAGCAAAAATGAAAATAATGTGACATTTAATATGGATTAGCAAATAAAATTGACTTGACATGTACGTATATTATCAAAAAAAACGTTACCGGGAAATTATAATTGAAAATTACAATTGTAATTGGCTAGATTTGTATGTAAATTATCAAAAAAAATCAAAATTGAAAATTCAAAGATATATCATAATTGAAATTTAAAGATTTGACAATAAGAAGATTTGATCCTATCTAAATATCATAATGGGAAAAAATATAGATTAACAAAAAAAATTGACTTGATTTGTACATAGATTGTAAAACCGTAACTCATTTTTTCTATATATTTATTATGATTCATTTTTTAATACCGTAACTCATATTGGAAAAGTCAAAACAATGATAAGGTTGTCGAAAATATGTTAAGATTATCTCTAGACATATCTATTCTAATTCTTTTTTTTTAGAAAATATGTTAATTGTTAAATTTCCTGTTCAATTTATTCGTTATGTACATATTTATGTGAGTTTTTTTAGATTATATACTCATATAGATCAATAATAATTTATTATTAATTTTGTAATTTAAAAATAATATAGGATAAGATCTCAGCCTATATTTATGTGAGTTTTTTTAGATTATATTGAAGAGTTGTTAGGATCATGAAGATATGTTAAAATATTATCCTATAAAATACATAAAAAAATATTTTTATGTCAATTTCATGGAAATTAATTTTTACGAGCCAGCTTTTATTTTGCTAGAAAATAGGTTAACTGTTAATTTTGTTGTTCAATATATTCGTTCTGTACTTACATATATGATCATATCATACATATGGATCATTAACAATCTATTATTAATTTTGTAGTTTAAAAATATTATAGGATAAGATCTCGGTATATATTTATATGAGTTTTTTTGGTAGATTATATTGGAGAGTTGTTAGGAACACAAAGATATGGTAAAAAATATTTTATATGTAAATTTCTCGAAATATGTAACTAAATTTCCAAAAAAACATTATCGTAATCCAATATAATTAAAAAATTGATTGAGATTTGTAGATTATGTGGCAATATGATGTGTACATAATATATGAGTGACATGAAAAATTTTTGACATGTGGACTATGACATGGAATATTTATAAAGACGTCTAAATTATAAGAAAATGACACGTGTAAAAATCTGAGGTGGCTTAATATAGGATCGACATGTGTCAAAATCCTAGGTGGCGTAATGAGAAGGCTCCAAACCTTATTGCTTTTTTATATATAGTAGATTCACTTATTATTTTTTATATAAAGTGATGGGGTGTTTTTTTGTATCCGTGCATAATTAACAATTGTAAGTTTTTCACGATATAGCCTAGTGTGATATCACGTCTCTTAATGCCATGATATCACACCTCAATTTTTTTTAAAAAGTTTGAAATGAATTTTTTATTATTTTTTAATATTACGCCATGTAATAGCGTGAAATTTTTACACCACATTATAGCGTGGTACAAATAGCTAGATTTTAGTGTGCAAAAATCCTAGGCGTTAAATATGTGGAAATACAGGGTCATTCTTTCTTTGAAGTGTAACAGTCAAATGAGTTGTAGTCTCAACATATAGGAAATCAACCGTTCTAGTCTATATCTATAGCTATACTACATATATAAACTTGTGTACATGCCCACATTTATTGCATCTAATAAATCTTTAGTCCTTAAATTACATGCCCACTCATTCAAAATATTTTGCATATATTTTGTATTTTTTCCCCTTAATAAATTGTATGTAATGAGCTTGCGATGCATTTCAAGTTTATAAAGATCATTTGATATATTCAAAATGTGTATATCTAAAATGGATATATACTATATTATTACACATATACCATATTATTTATATATTCTTCAACTTATAAAAATAATGGATAATAGATATATGTCAGATCTCACATTACACAATAAGGCCTTGTTTGGTTCGATTCCTTGGAAATCAGGAATGAGAATCAAGAATGGTTGATTCCAGTATACTGTTTGGTTTACCAAAAGCTGGAATCGATTTCATTCCCAGGAATGGTTCATTCCAAGCCTGCATGCAAAGTTGATTCCAGCAGAAAATGGGAGGTATCATCCATTCCACAAAAATTTAATTTTTCATCTTAAACCTTACAACCCTAAAATTTCCAAAACCTTAAATAATAAATTCTAAAATTCATAAACCCTAAATTATAAGGTCTAAACCTAAATTTTAAACCATAATTCTCAGAAATGGTTCATTCCAACAACATAGCAAACAACTTGTCACATGATTAGTTCATTCCGATTCCTGATTCCATTCCGATTCCTGATTCCAATCCGATTCCAACAGCATACCAAACAAGGCCTAAAATTATAACACAATCTTTAAGGCGAAAAAATCCGAGAAAAAATATAGGATGATTAGAACGCTTCAATATATATTGATTGCTCATTATCCTTGATTAATGTCAACTTTTAGGTTAAAGGACTAATGATTTTGTTGAAAGTATATTATAAGTATGTGAAATAATATATAAGATGTATAAAAAACAGCCAACCCAGTATATGCATGACCGGTTACATACTAGGGTTTTTTTTAATGGAACATACAAGGGGTTTTAATTTTTAAAAATAATTGAAATTCTCCCTCAGTTTAAATCTTCTTTTCACAATCTAAATGTAACATTAAAAAATTGCGTAGTGTTTATCTTTCATTTAAAATCAAAACTATTCTTCCAACATGTGGTTATAATGATTAGAATGTACACAGAAGTTTAAGGTTCAAGTCTCATGGGGAATATTCGAATCACATATGATGTTATTTGATAAAAAAAAAAGAGCTTAATGTTTGATTAATTTTACAATCATGTTGTTATATATCTTATTGCACACTACTTAATTGGTCATTATAATTCAATTTATAGACCAAAAAAATATATCCACTTTAACATGTATATAGCGGGCCACAAAAAAATTATGCACCGACCATAAAAGAAATTATCATACTCCGTAATAATATACCACATTAACTTCCTCGGATCCATAAACTAATTACTGTTTTTAATACTATTTAAATAGAGGTGATGCCCGTACTACGCACTGGTTAAAAAATTATTTTAAAATTTAATTAAACATTTTAAATATAATAAGTAATAATTCTATGATATTGATAATATTGTAAATATTTTTTCGAAACTCACATTGAATATCACATTGTTTGCAATTGAATAAAAAAAAATTACATTACATGTTGAAATGATAGATAGTATATGTTTATTATAACCATGTAGCTAGATACATAGAATGCAAATCGAATAAAGTTTTTAAATAATTTTTTAATTATGAAAGATCACATTGGATGCTTAATTGCTTATGCAACATGAATGATGATTTAATTATTAGAGGTTTGAGGATGAGAATAGTTTTTCCAAAGTAATAGATTCTTTAAGAAATTTATGAGGAGTTGAACATATTTTTAAGTGTGAAAATTAATATACCTATTTAATGTGGGTGTTAAAAAATTATTTCCAAATAAGTTATTGTTTGTCATTAGTGTTTTTTTTACTTAATGTCTATTTAATTATCAATTTTGATCATAGAATTGGACATTTATATCATTGAAAGTTTGATAGTCCATACCCTCAATTTAAATTAAAATATTATAAATAAAATCAGACTTGTGTCATATGCATGACAATTTTATTTCTTTGTATTGGTTATTTATTGTTTAGTTTTATAATTAAACATATTGTTTTAAATACAAAAAATTCTTGATCATGGTGACACATCGATGCAAAGGTGAAATTCAAGTTTATAGTATTCTTACCATGTTTGTCGATGTGTTATTGTTGGTTTACATTTTATATATAATCATTCAATTATTAAAATATATTGTTAATATTAACATACTAAACTAAAAAAAAATATCATCAACATATATACATTATTTTAATTACCTTGTTTGATTCGGCCCTTTTTGTTGCTCGGAAAAAGATGTAACTTTCTTTTGACTATAAATAACAAAATGGTTTAAAATAATTCTGTTAAGCTATATACATTATGTGCATAAATTATGAAAAGACTAAAAGCAATAAAAAATTGATAAATATCTATGATTAAAACTAAGCTTATGAGCATAATATAAAAATTAAGAAATAATAGTAAAATGAAGGAAATTTTAATTACATTCTCTAACACCAAAAATTATATTTGTTAGAAGGTGAACAAACTTTTAAAGCAAAAAAATTCCTAACTAACAATAAAAATAGATAGTTCAAAAATATTAATTCTATAAATAAAAATTATCTTAATCATAATATATAATACATCTACCCGCTTTGAATAGATAAATGTGATATAGGGGCAATATCAAAAATTATGCTAAATATTATATGAAATGAGAAAGAGGCAAGAACTATTTATACTAATATAAAATAAAATGTAAATAGTTAATAAAGAATTATTCATATTCCTTGCAACTCATTATTATTTTAAATTCATTCAAGAAATATTTAGCAAAATTTACCCGTCTTTTTAATGATGAATAAAGAAACGCATCAACAGAAATCAATAAGAAATTATATACATGCATTAACGTTCATATAATTTTGAAAAAATGAAAACAACAATAATATAATGATATAAGTTGAATCTTTTTGGTGTCGGATGCTGCTTGATTTTGAGGAAGAATGAGGCAAATAATGTGATTAAGTAGGGATTTAAGCAGGTGGGTTTCATAGAATTCTTACTCAGTAGCAACTCATTAATTAATTTTTGTAGAATTCTTGAAAATCATGCAACTGAATTCATCTCTGATAGTTTTGTTTACAATCGAGTACCATCCTTCCAATTGTTGCTTGTGTCTTTTTTTTTGGTATTTCTCATACTTGCAGCTGCTTTAAGTCTTGTTTTTTTATTACTATTTTGCTAACTTGAGGTTGTTGTGTTGGTATCTTGTTGCAAGTGTTTTGTCCTTGCAGTGCCGTGATAGTGTTATGTTGTTCTACAAGTTTCTTACTCTTAGTTGTCTTTTGTTGTCCACGATATACTAAAATTAACCTTGCAAGTTTTCTAGTACTCTTAATTGCTTTTTATTTTAAGGCAATGTATGAATAGATGATCATTTTGTAAATGTATGAAAATTTTTATAATCTATATTAAATTTAATTATCTATGATTATTGTTATTATAATTTTGTTCTGTCTTTTTAAGGTTAAAACCAACAAAAGGATTGGATATAAATAGACAATAAATGAAAATTACCAAAATCGCTTCATTAGACCTAACAAATCCACTTCATTAGATATAGAAACCGCGGCAATAGATTGCTAAAACCGCTTCATTAGATACCTAAACCACATCAATAGATCGCAGAAACCGCAACATTAGATCCCAAAAACCGTTGCATTAGATAGCTAAACCGCAGCGTTAGATCGCAAAAAATGTTGCATTAAACACACAAACCGCATCATTAGATTCTGAACCGCTGCATTAACGTATTGGAAAAACCACCACATTAGACATATAAGGCAACAATTTTAATACCAAATGCAGCGGTTTTAGAATTTGAAAAGGAATCGCTGCATTAGAGTAAAAAAAACCGCTTCATTAGGCCTAATGCTACGCCAGCAAATGTTGCGGTAAAAACCGCCGCATTAGACGTAATGAAACGGTTTTAAGGTATAATGCAGCGGTATTTGACCGTTGCTTTAAGTCTTTAATCTAGTAGTGAATCGATTCCATGTCAATTTCATTTCCGATAACAAGTTTCCTAAACTCCTTCAATTCGATTTAACTCACCTTTTCCGTTACCGTCCAATCGTCGTAGGTAAAGGTCTGCCCCACGTCAGCCGCCGGATCACTCGCTCGGAGATGGAACAAACATCGGTCGGAAATTATTTTGCCACCGGAGAAGGAATCGGACTATCGAAACACTGAACCAATTTAGGTAAAGGTCTGCCCCGCGTCAACCGCCGGATCACTCGCTCGGAGATGGAACAAACATCGGTCGGAAATTATTTTGCCACCGGAGAAGGAATCGGAATATCGAACTGAACCAATTCGGAAATTACTTTCCAACTTGGCTAAAAAAACAAAGTAAAAACCTCATGAACAGTTTTCCCGCTTTTTTGTCTATTCTCCTGCTCACACGCATAAAGTCCCGCCTACCCCCCACCAATCTCCCTCCTCTTTTTTTTCCTATCTTTTTCATTTTTCTAAAATAAATTTAGATAACAAGTACAGATCTACACGCGTCACAACCAGAGCCCCCGATGTAAGATATTCCGCTTACACCGGGTGTAAGCCTATATTTTTCCCCATAAAAATCCTTCAAATTAGCTAAACTTCATCCTCTAACATCAATACATGGACTTTATTCCTTGATATATAAATTCTCTTTTTGCAAAAATTAATGTAATAAATTTGATCTAATCTAGTTTTTAGGGGTATGGAATATGAGGGGATAGACAAAATCAATGTGAGGGGTTACAAAATTTAGGAGTTAGAAAGGTGGCAAATGACAACATCAACATCTCTTTAATTAATTATTTTCTTATTAAAATTTCAAATTGGAAATTGTAATATAATAATACAATATAGTTTTCCAAAGATTTTTATTATCAAGGTCGTTGAAATTAATAGTGAAAATATATAGTAATTAAAATATATACGACCTCAAATAATTCATTTTTTTAATAATTCATCTTATGAATGCAAGGATGATATATACAATACATATTATAACATAAATTTACTTTGAATAATTCATAGGTATATTTCTATTATATGATTTTAAAAGTTTATTATATGGATCATTGATAAATGGTATTTTTTGTCAAAATGTCTTATTGATACGGAATACATAAAATCATATGGTTACATGATTATTAATTGTGACAAAGTTTATATTTTTATAATATGTAAATGTATGGTTGAATGAAATTATAAAAATCATATTAATTAAGAAGTACTTTTTTTTTGTCAAAAAACAGTTTGGTTTATATACTAATAATATATAGTCAATATCACATTATATATAAGTGCATGGAATTCCATTTCAATTAAACGAGCATTAATGACCAAAAAATCTTCTCTCAAGATTTAAATGTTTATAGATATAAATTATATTGTATGCTTGCAATGAAATTATAAAAAAACTTATAGGTTGAATGAGCATTAATTGCCAATAGGATTTAGTCTTATAGTCTTATAGATTTGGTCAACAATAAATACAAAATCCTTGGGTCTCTTGCTCTTCTAAACGTCTATTACATAATCACCGTATAAATAAATATGATGTAAACCAAATAAATATGATGTTAATTTCTTTGTTAGGCAGGACTAAACGGTTATTATAATTAAATAAAAAAAGAAATTCATCAAGCAACACTATATAAACGCATGCCTATATCCTCAAATGCACATCATATCTCCAGAACATACACAAACTACTTTTCTAAACTTCTACAAATCCAAGTTACAATTAAAAATGTTGTTTATCTATGTGTGTCGTCGAATATTTCTACAGGTTGCAAACTGTGGATACATTTGACAAGGTTCGTGGTTGATCGATGTACCTTTTTTTATTGTCTTCCTCTTATGTTATGAAAACACTTGCAATGTACAAGTCATCCTGTCTACCACCAAGCAATTATCTCAAATGAAGAAAATATTCAATCTTATTTTCATTTATTTATAAATTATGAAGTAACGATAATATTCAATCTTATTTTCATTTATTTATATAGAAGATTTGAGTTTGCACATCAATTGCTCAAGGTTCAATATCTTCTATCAATACCAGAATTTAGCTAATCGGTTTGTTCCCCAATATTCCAAATTGGGTTTTATCCAATTTATTGTCCATAACAAAAAAAAAATTCAATTATTCAATTATATTTTTAGTTTGCCTTCATCTTTGTATTTTTCTTTGAGTTAATCAAGTCCCTTACAAATATTGTGAAGAAGATTCAACCATGAAGAACACACATGAAGAAGAAACCTGACAATGAAGACTCTTATGAGTTGAATAAATTAGTATTTTTAATTAGTGTACTCATTTTTATATTTATTTCATAAACATAAAATTTCTTATCTAATAGTTATATTTTAATTATCTTTTTGATATAAAATAGGTTAGTTGCTATTGATCAATATTGCATGTTCTTACCATTTGATTTTGGAGATGGTGAAATGAGTAAAAATTAAAGGACTATAATATGGATTAATGTCTTTCATAGAGATAGGTAATTGGATGAGTATTAATATGTAATTTTATAATTTTTTTATAAAAAATAGAATGGGATAGCTCTTCCTTATGGATAAAAAAGACTTATAATATCTATCATATGTATTTATTTACTTTATACTTTTTTTAATAAAAATGGATGAAATTGCATTTATATAGTGCGAAAAGCGCAAAATAATGCATGCAATCATATTCATAATATATAAACACATTTTGCGAAATTGGTCCGTGCATCGCATGGGCCTGTACAACTAGTGTGAATTAATAAATAAATACAACAACAATTAATGATATACAAGCCAAATTGAAATCGTGGATTGATTTTGTTTAATTTTTTTTTAATTCAATATTTAATTAAATTAGGTTATGACATTGCATTAAAATCATATATTATGCATAAAATGTATGCGCATTAATTGTCAAGGACATTTAATCTTATAGTTAATTTTTTTAAATTCAATGTTTAATTAAAGTAGGTTATGACATTGCATAAAAATCATATATTATGCATAAAATGTATGGGCATTAATTGTCAAGGACATTTAGTCTTATAGTCTTATGATTATTATTATTATTATTATATTATTATTATTATTTATTATTATTATTATTATTATTATTATTATTATAAATAATAAAAACTTACAAAGTCAAACAAATTACATAAAATTAGTGGGAAGCCGAGATACAATTTGGGCCCCCACTCCCCTCTAGCTATAGCAAAACCTATTTTGGTGAAGATATGAGCAGCAACACGAGCCCCAATGTCTTGAGTCTTAGAAAACTATTGAACCCGTTTCAGCAACACTAAATCATCCTTATCCAATTCCCCTAGAAAAGAAAAAGAGAAGGGAAGAAAACCATAACCAAAAGCCCGACAACTAGCTTCGTACTTGAACCTCTTTCGATTAGCCGCATCAACCACAACTCGTCCCGGAACAAAGTCAGACAAACCGAAATGTGTCAAAGGAGATGATCCTCTGTCAAGTCAACACATACATCATGGCCTCGATCCCAAGAATAGAGTAACACATCGACAGGTCGGAGGGCTCCGTCGTTCTCGCCAAATAGTCCAATATCAACCTCTTTCCTTGCCGAAATCCCAGACCGATAACAAATATCAACAAGGGTATCCCGAACAACATTATGTCGATGCTTAATACCTACAATACCAGCACACGACACTACATGATCACCAAAGATATCCCCATCAAAAACCCTGGAGCAAGCAGAGCAATGTGTCGAAATAGAGAACAAAGGAACACCCAACCGATAACACAACACACAACTGTAAGTCTTAACATTCATCGTTTGTCCCAAACCCGAGATGGGGACCGCCCGAAGCCAAACAAAGGTGTGATCTCCCTGCTGTGATTTCCATAATGCCGATTGTCGAGGAGATAAAGAAAAGGTGGATTCTGCAAAAGTAGTAACCTTTGTGAAATATATATCTGTCAATTTTTTCATGGGTTTAGGGGCAGCGACCTCACTAGGATTACTTAAAAAGTCAGAATCCGCATTTCTATTATTATTATTATTATTATTATTATTATTATTATTATTATTATTATTATTATTATTATTATTATTATTATTATTATTATTATTATAGATGCATGCAAAATTTAGCGTATGTGGAATTTTCTTATAATGAGTGTATATATTTCATGTACTATAAGTGTGAAAAGAAACAACTTTTCGCAAAAAATCTAAACATGTTAAAATTTTTCGATTTTTGAGATTAGACAACCCGTATGTATTATCAATTGTTATGAACTCTAATGTGTACGAATTTAACCAACAAAATATAATTTTTAAAATATTGAAAATTACTAAAATTAAACGCATGCCAAAAAAACTATCCTGGTTGTATGGTTGTAATCGAACCGAGTCGAATCAAGTCGAGCTTTGAGTTGCTCAAGCTCGGCTCTGTTAAAAATAGATGAGCTCGAGCTCGAACACGAGCTTAGTCCGAGCTTTTAATCTTGTTTGAGCTTGGTTCTTTTAAATGTTCACCGAGCTCGAGCTTGTTCGCGAACCTCTCATTTAGTTTCTTCGAGAGACAAATCCGTGAACAACTCGTTTACTTGATCAATGAGACAAGTAAATGAAACTAAAATTTAAACTACGCGGTTTGAGAAACACCATCAAAACTATGTTCTTTAACATAAACCATTTATTGTATATAATATATAGTATAACTTATTTCTGAACGTATAATTTAGTTGCCCATGGGCATATAATCGAGCTTGCTCATGAGCAAACGAGCCGAGTTATCTTGTGCTCAAACTTAGTTCATTTATCTTTCGAGCCTTAAAATTGTGTTCAAGCTCGATTCATTTACAAACCGAGCCGAACACAAATAAGATTTAAACGAATCAAACACCAAATTTCTCATAAACGGCTATGTTCATTTACAACCCTAGTGGTTGCATATACATGGGTTGTCCCTTGGTAAAAAAAATAATGCTATTGATCGCTAGTTAAACACAAACAATTGCGCTGAATTGATCCGAATCTGTTCTCATCCCCAACCAAAAACAATGTTCTAAAAAACGTTACGCGAACGCTGGGCGGAGAGGGATCGCCTAGCACCTAGACGGCCTGGACGGTGGCCTAGGCGGCCCTAGACGGGTGCCTAGGTGGTCTGAACGGCTAAACGGGTTAGGACCTTCCAGCGCCTAGGCATGACCTAGAAGGGATTTTTAGAACACTGACTAAGGCCCTGTTTGTTTCTATACCGGGTATCGGGTTGGAATCAGGTATCGGGATGGAATAGGAATCGGGTTTTATTCATTCCAAGTATAGTGTTTGGTTATAAAATAGGAATGAAATTAGGGTTTCACTCACGTCTCTGCCAAATCTTCACCAATTTCTTCTCCTGCTACTTTCTCCTACTTTCTCCTACCTCCTCCCCTTCTTCTCCTCCTCCTTTTTAGTTCCAATTCAAACCTCACTTCAAGCTTAATAACTCAACAAAAAAATTGGTATCCAAACTCTAAATCTAAGCAGAACACTTACACTTGCTCGAAATTAAGTCAATGAAAAATTGGGGATTAAGGTCGAAGAAATTATTAAGGTGAAGAACGAGGTTTGAGGAGATGGGAACAATGGCGATAAGAAGTTGTGGTGGAGTTGATTAACAAAAGAAGAAGATGGTGAATGTGCCAATTAGGAATGAGCCAAACCCATGTAAATACTCAGGTATGAAATTGGGGTTTAAGTGATTCCTGGAATGACCCATTCCCGATACCTTCTCATACCAAACAGTTTGATTCCTAAACCCCATTCAATGTACCCAAGGTATAGAAACAAAGAGGGCCTAAAATGAGAGACCTGTGATTGACCCGAATGAGAGACCGACCTGTCTATGACCCATTTGCGTCAGTTTTGGATGGACGGGTCTTCTGTCCGCGCAATAATCTACGCCCGGTCCTCGCCTTTTCTCTTGTCTTTCCTAGACGACGGAAAAAGAGGCGACTCCGTCACTTTCTCTCCGGTCTTCCCTACGCCCCACTCCGATTATCCAACTGTTCCGGGAATCTAGATCTAGATCTATTTCTATCGCAAAGGAAAATCTGTTCTTTGACGGAAATTTTCGATTTCTCCGCGTAGCTTCCCCTAGGTTTTCGGATTTTGGATATTCTACACTGTAAATCCCTCAATCTATCATGGATCGGAGAGGAGCTATGAGCCCTGTATACGGTAGGCAGTGGAGCACAAGCAGCGGAGAGTCCATGTCGCCAGCTGGATCCCCCGCCCATCCTCACTCTCGTCATCCTTCCCTTGGCGGCGCCGGCGGCTTCTCCACCATCAAGAGAAACCAGAACGTCGCCGCCAAAGCTGCTGCCCGCCGCCTCGCTCAGGCGATGGCTACTCAGGCTGCCACCGACGACGACGACGATCAGGAAGATGACGATCTAGGGTTCAGGTTCCCGACCCCTACTTCTCTTACTCCTTCACATTCCTCGGAGGACATTGGAAATCAACTTCATCACCGCCATCTACCCCACAGCAATTTGCCTGCCATTTCTGGTCGGCCCAATCGGGCGCCTTCTCCTGCGGTATGTTCTTCAAAGTTGAATTTCACTTATTACTCTGACAGTATCTGTAGTTGTGTTCTTCTGCTTGGTATGTATATGAGCTTGATTATATGCCGAGATCCGCTAAGCTGAAAATCTATCCAATGCTTTTCAACATCTGGATTTGTGCAATGTGTTTTGAAGATTTGTTAGAATATTTGTCTCCTGAAGATTTGTTAAGAGTCATTAAAAGCAGATTTTGACTTTGGTCATTGCGGCCTATTCTATTTTTGTTTGTTTATTGTATCTTCGTATGTTAGTGCTTTTGAAATGGATTTAGTCCCTATATCAATTTTGGTTAGAATAAATTCAGTTATTATTGTCACATAGCTGAATTTAGTCCCTTATATCAATTTTGGTTATTATTGTTACATAGCTGAATTTAGTCCCTATATCCATCTCAAAGGCTTTTATACACTGCCCGTGAGATGGATTTAGTCCCTATATAAATCTTGTGTGCATTCTAACTAAATTCAGTTATTATTGTCACAGAGCTGAATTTCAGTTTTTCTTGGGTCTATCGGGCGTACCCCTTTCCCTTGGGCAGGGGCTTGACCCCCAGATTCCGCTGTAGCGGAGCCTCACTGGGTTAATGATGATGATTGTCACATAGCTGAATTTTAGTTTTTCTTGGGTCTATGGGGCGTACCCCTTTCCCTTGGGCAGGGGTACCCCTATCTTGACCCCCCAAATTCCGCTATAGCGGAACCTCACTGAGTCAATGTTGAATGTTGTTATTGTATCTTTGTATGTATTTGGTTGTCAAGAACCTTTTTGCATGATGCACTACAAACACTGCTTTAAAAATCCTATCTAGGCCTCGTCTAGGCGCTGGAAAGTCCCAGCCGCCTAGCTATCCAACCCGTCTAGTGCACGTCGAGGACCGCCTAGACATTCTGGGTGTCTAGGCGCTAGGCGGCCCCTCTCCGCCTAGGGTCCGCCTAGCGTTTTTTAGAACATTGACTACAGATTACATTTTAGATTGTATCTTAATGCTATGTGGTAGCATGAAGTCATGAGTTTTGATGCTTTTAATCAATTTAATGTGGTTAGTTTGGATTTGTTTTTCTTTTAAATCCAAAGTTAGCTTGGAGTTTATTATTATTGTCTATGATCCTTTTAGGTTGGAGGTGATCAGATTTATCTAATAGTAATATGTGTATGTTTATCTACTTTACATTAGTTAGGTCGGAACAATGTGGATAGTCATGCTGTATCAGTTCGCTCTACATCTACTGGAAGAGCATCAACAAATTCTCGTGCTGCAGCTATTGTTCCACCTACGAAAAATCCTATAAAGACTCTAAATGCTATAACCCCGGTAGAACTTCCAAACTTGAAGAGAGAC
This sequence comes from Fallopia convolvulus, assembly GCA_964016875.1. Taxonomy (NCBI): domain Eukaryota; kingdom Viridiplantae; phylum Streptophyta; class Magnoliopsida; order Caryophyllales; family Polygonaceae; genus Fallopia; species Fallopia convolvulus. Next base: position 23,383,478 of record OZ024726.1, on the reverse strand, counting down.
AAAAGGTTAAGGCAGCCTTGTATTTATTTAATGAATTCCTTGTTTGTTTAAATTTTAAAGCCTTTTGGACTCTGGAGCATAAGTCTCTGTATTATTTTTTGCAAGCCATAATGGCACTTTTTTTTGGTAAGAGTTGGCATAAAGGTTTTCACCTCCTGGTTTAAGTTTGTTACACCAAAGGCCGGGGTGGTTGAATGAATCCACATCCTTTCATAGGTTAACCTGTTTTGGCTGATGTTTATGCTTTTTCATGAAACCTCTTTACTTGTACTTTTTCACAAAGAATTAATTATTTAATTGTGAAAGATGATATTGCAGGGTCACGCCAGAGTTAGGACAACTCAATGTAAAAGACAAAGGACATCAGGATGATGCTTCTGCTCTTCGTGATGAAGTATGTGGTGCTCAACTAGCACCTCTAACTCTAAGTAGAATCACTATTATCAAATGCATAATAGTTTTCTTGATTATTAACCATACCCTCCCCCTTAAAAGAGTGCTAATGGGTTAGTTAGACTCATCATAGAGTCATGTTATTATCCATCTTTTAATCAAGTATCTACAATTACAGCTGGATATGCTTCAAGAAGAGAATGAAGTGATGCTTGAAAAGGTTTTGTACCCCTCCCTGTGGCTGGAAATTGTTAAATCCTTATCTTCATTCTTGTGGTTGAAAAAACTTTGATTTGAAGAATTAAATTCTCTCTGCAGCTTCGAAGTGCAGAAGAAAAACGGGAAGAAGCTGAGGCCAGGGCTAGGGAGCTTGAAAAACAAGTTAGTACCTTCCAATTGGTCTCTCCCTTAGTTTTAAGTATCATATGCTTCTCGAGTGATTACCATGACTCCAATTTCTTGAGTCAAATGTTTCTTACGTATTAGGTTACACTCCCATGCATTGTTGTAACTTGTAAGATTATTATCATGACATGAACAGAGGACTATATTTATTTGAGTCATTAAATTTCTAATTGGTTGGCATCCAGGTTGCTTCACTTGGAGAAGGTGTATCTCTTGAAGCCAAATTGTTGAGCCGGTATTTCCACTTGTTTGGCTTGGTTCTTGCATCTTATTATTTTAATTAGTTTAATTCACATAGATGTTTATTTGTAACATACGTTTTTTTGTCATTTTATGCTTTGCAGCAAGGAAGCTGCTCTGCGTCAAAGAGAGGTGAGTATCTTAGCACTGTGTGATTTTATTTATTAATTCTTTAATGTGTTGAAAGTCTGTCTTCCTTTATAGTTTAGTTATAACTGCGATACTGTCACATAAACTGATTTAATTTGCCAAAGGATATGGTTTTCTTTTCCAGAAAGTGCTTTACTAATAATTATTTTACTTGGTGTCCTTCAGTTTTGTACTCTTCTCAGAGCAATTATCCTTTGTGCTTATGCTCTAAATATTATTATTTGCATAGGCCGCTCTTAAGGCTGCAAAACAGAAGTATGGTAAAGATGGAGAAATGACAACTATCCGTGCAGAGCTTGAGGTAAATGGTCCCATCTAGGCGGTTTCATGTACCACTTTCTGTACCGCACTTGTTCCTTACTGCATTGTATTGCTTTTATGGCATCTTTTTTTAACTCAGAACCTTAAAGAAGAAGCTGCAACAACAATGAATCATCTTCAAGAAGTAGAGTCTGAGGCAAAAAATCTCCGATCTATGACACACAGAATGATTTTGACTCAGGAAGAGATGGTATGTTTCTCTTATTCTTTTATCTTAATTTATGTTAGACCAGCTGCTGGGACACTAATAAAGCTCTGAACATGTTGTAGGAGGAAGTTGTTCTAAAGAGGTGTTGGCTTGCTCGTTATTGGGGATTAGCTGTACAGTATGGTATGATATTAAATGATTTCCATGACATAATTTGACAGCAACTGTAGAATGTTCAAGTTTCTTCTTTTATAACATCAATGAAACTATAAAACTATAATAACTTGTGCTTGGATAAATTAATTTATAAAAACTGGATGAATATGTAATTCTTCATTTCAATAATGATTGTATTTACATGTGTAAATGTGTCCATCCTATGTGATACTACCACAGGCATCTGTGCAGATATGTCAGTCTTCAAGCAGGAGTATTGGTCTGCATTTGCTCCTTTGCCATTTGAACTTGTTATTTCAGCTGGACAGAAGGCAAAAGATGACTTCTTGAATAAAGGCTAGTAGATATTCTTTTCTCCTATTTTTTTTTTATAACTGTTAGCCCATGCCCCTTCTTTTTATGCGTAGCCAAATTTGATCGAATGCAACAGGTGGGGTTGGTCCAGATACACAGAACAGGTCTGCCCGTGATCCCAGTGATCTTACTGGAGAGGGAAATATTGAAAGCATGCTTTCAGTTGAAATGGGTTTGAGGGAGTTGGCTTCTTTGAAGGTCTGTATTCCCATTGCAAGCTTTGAAATTCTCCCTGGAATTTTAGTCTGCCAGCGTGTTACTGTTTATTTACTTTCTAAAGCTTTTCACTCCATCCAACTACTTGCATCTTGCTTTGAATCTTTTTTTTATGTCCTTATCCTTCACCTCTACTTTAATTAAAAGCATTCTCATAACTCCATGAGATAATCTTAATCTTTATATGATAGGCTTTAAGACAGTCTATTCTTTTCAGATTGAAGATGCAGTGGTGTTGGCAATGGCTCAACGTAGACGCCCTAATCTAGTCAGAGGTTTACTATATGCTTGTGTTTTTTCTGGCTTATATATCATCAGCGATTAGTTAGTTTAAATTACACTTTTATCTATTATTTACTTATGTTCCCATTGTTCAAAGTACTAATCACATAGTTTCTGCTTTTTGATTGCAAGATATTCTTATATTTTCTCCTTTTCCTTCAGATCCCAAGTCGCCCGCTGATACAAAATTTATGGAGGCATTTGGTAATAAAATTTACAATGAATGATTGTATAGCTTTTCTCATCTATTGATATCTAGAATTCCTTCTTTGTAGGTGATAAACCAAGGATAACTTGCTCTTATGAGTTATGTCTTGTTATGCACCTTCATAGGAAAGCAACTCCTTTATCCGTTTTTTTGATATAATATGCACTTGTGGTGTTTTAGTTATTTGGTTTATCTTTGCCAACAATTTAGTTAGAATGCACCAAAATTGATATAGGGACTAAATCCATCTCAAAGGATTGTATCAAAGCCAATGAGCACGAGGATGTGCCCCAAGGATAGTTGTTTCAAAATTGAATTATTGTCTTGAAAGCCTACCCTAAAGAATATGATATATCTTAGTGTTCTCCCTGTTATGAAAAATGTAACTTAAAACTGGAAACTAATAAAGTGTTTTTTAATTAGTAATTGAAAGTTCAGGCTGAACCAAAGAAGTCCTAGATTGATAAATAATATAATTCTTATCTTATTATTAATCAACTTAGCTTTCTAGGCTATCTAATTCAGGTTTGGAAGTAAACAGATGTTAGATGGTGGTTTCATTTAAGAAAAGCAAAACACAAATGTGGAATCTAGAAATACTACCAAACGTGCTCATAGTTTTAGTTTTTTGTATTATCACCTCATGTTGTAAGTCTATGATGAACAATGATTGATTTGCTTGCAGAATTAAATCAAGAGGAGTCAGATGATGTACTTTTTAAGCAGGTATGTTCCTTTAATTTCTACATATGAGATTCATGGTACTTGCTGGTTTTCATGCAGAGACAGTTTCAGAAACCGTGCATAGTTATTCCCCTTTTCACAAAACCACAACTATGAATGACTTTTTTTCCTTATAAAAAACCACCCACTTTCTTCTTTTTTTTCTTCAAATTAACACCTACCCTTTATTCAAGTTTCAACCAAAGTATGCCACCATGTTCAATCTTTAACTTTCTCTTTGTTCAATTGTGGTTCTCTAAAATTTTTCTTTATTTCAAAGTGATCAATTTTTTAATAAAGCAGTAATTGTCCTGTAGGGGTGATAATTATGCTTTAACCCTAGGGGTTTTCTTTATAAACTCTCAGAATTCAGGGTTTTATTATTTCTTTAAAAAAAGTCGTTTCCTGAGAATTTCCCTTTTATTTATCATCCAAACATTTCTGTTCCAGTAGCTTGTGAATAAGATTTTGAAAATTGATGCATAGGTGATTTATTGGAATGGTATTCAAGTTATATTTCTCTTAATCTCATTGTGTTGTATTTGAATTATGACAAGATGACATCCTAATTACTAGCATCCTCCATGTATGGGTTGTAGAAGCAGTAAGTGGGTAAGAGGGTGGCCACCGTAAGTGCAAAAGTCTGTTGAGTCCACCAAACTTGAATCTTATTCTCACAGTTTTGTGCCTATTCTCAGTTTTGGATCCTTTCTTCCTTCCCCACTCTTGGAACATACACCCAACTTTCACTCTGCCAATTTGTTGCCTTTTTTGGTGAAGAGCATGATACTTCCTTCATAACTATACAAGAATTTTCCCTGAAGTGCTTTTCCTAGCCCCAATCTATCTATAACTATATATTAATGCTACACCTTTTTGAGCCACTAGAACGATTCTGGTCTCACCTCATATTTAAAAAAAAATTAATTTTTATTCCTATTATTTCAAAATTTTCCTATTAAATTTATTTGTATTTATTTAAATCTATCTTTAACACCAAATCAATAATCTTTTGACAAATTTCTTATACAATTGTTTATAAATAACGATAAATATTTAAAATATTTTTAAAAAATAAGTATAAATATCTTTTATCTTTTAACATGATATCTTTTAACAAATTCATTCATAGGATATATTGATTTCTTTTTACAATAAAAAAGTAATGATAAATGTTTATAATATTTAAAAATAATAAAAATATAGACAATATAATATTAAATATTTTATATTATAAATATAGACAATATAATAAGAAATATTTAATAACATACATTTGATATTATAGATTTATTAAAATATTTAATAATCTCTTAGTTTACATACATGGAAAGTAATAAAAAATATAGATAATATAATTCTTAATCTTATCTAATCTTTATTTATCGAGCCACCAACATGATTCTAGAGTCTAGACCCACCTAAAATTAAATTAATTATATCTATTACTAATAACTAAATCCGGAGCAATTTCTGCCACCACATTGCGCCACATCACCCCTTTATTAAAATAATAATTTTAAATAGTTAATTATGCAAAAAAAAATTATCTCCAAGTAAACATACAAATAAAATAATATTTGTAAAAATTTATCCCTAAATAACATAAAAATAAAATAATATTAGTAGATTTGACCAATATAGATAAAAAAGACATTATATTTATTATATTTGTAAAAGATAAATTAAAAAAAGATAAGAAAAAATATGTATATATCTTTGAAATAAAAATAGTCATATCTATCTATAAATATATATGTTAAAGTTATAACTTTTCTAACAACCACATTAATTCTAGCCCCACTTTATATTTAAAAAAATATTTTTATTATTTTTTCCAACTAAATTCCTTTCTCTTTATTTATGTGGAAAAAATTAATTAAAATTAATAAAAATTATTTTATCTTTACCTTTTTATCTATTTATAAAAAAATATTTATCTTAGTATTTATCTTTTGGTCAACTATCTTAGAGAATATTTATGATAAAAGTTTTTAATATTTTCAATATTATTTTAGATACATGTAAATATTATTTCATCTTTTCTTATTAAATTTTTATCATCTATTTATGTTAAAAAAATTTATCTTATGCTTTATATTAATTTTTTTTATATAATTATAATTTTTTTATCTTCTTTTGTAAAACAATATCTACGTAACATATTCTTGGACAATATCAATTACAATTAATTATAGGATCTATAACTATATACTAAAGTTGTATCTTTCTTAGTCACCACATTGATTTTGACCCTATTTTACATTTTATAAAGTCAATTTTTATTTATATTACTATATATTTTTCAATTAAATTTATTTTCTATTTATTTATTAAAAAAGTAAGAATTCGAAATTTATTTTAAAAAAATAAAAATTACATTATCTTTATCTATATATCTATTTCTATAAAAGTTTTCTTAAATCAAATTGTGATAAAAGAATAAAAAATTACAAGATGATAAAAATTACATTATATATGTCTTTTTATCCATTTATGATGTAAAAGTTTTTTTTAATTAAATTTTTGTTAAAAAATCTATCTATCATAACTATATACTAAAGCAGAGGTTAAAAAAATTATTAAATGACACATGTCGATTTTAGATTGGACCACTCCACCCCTTTTATTAAAACCAATCTTTGGCAAAATAATTAAGTTTAATATAAAGACAGTGTAATGTGCGTACAATCCTATATCACTATAATCAATATAGATAGAAAATTCCATTCTTAATTTTTTAAAAATAATCTTTTATTTTTGGATATGATAAATAAGAAGATTATTAAGATATTTTTTATGCTATATATTATACAAATATTAGGATATTTATTTTATTTTTAGATAGAACGCATATGCTAGGTTTAGATAATTAAGTTTAATATAAAGATAGTGTAATGTACATACAATATTATATCACAATAATTATGGTTATTTTGAATGGTCTCATGTATATAATAAATTGATAAGTTTTTATCTTATTACTTATCTATTTTCATAATTAAATAAATTATCATGTTTTGGATATTAATTTAATTCGTAATACTAATAAAATATTATTGTTTCAAATAAACAACTTTTATAGTTTATTGAATTTAAATATTTATTCAAATTTATATTTAAGTATTTACATGATTATTTTTCTCGAATAATAAATATATTTGAAAATATTTTATTAAAGAAAAACCCGTACAAGGTACGGGAATACATACTAGTTTTTAACTATTTTCACTAATTAAATTATATTTATCTTTTATATTAAATTATATCTTACTAATTAAATTAATTATTATTATTTTTAAATCTTATCTCTTTAATATGGAAAATATATATCTTTTTATTTTGTTTTATTCATAATTTCTCTATTTTTTAAATTAAACCTATTTATAAAATGTTGTCAAAGAAAAAGTAACAATCTATATTATTTTATATTAATAATCTGTCTTTATTCTCAACTTTAAACTTAATAATCTAGATTTGATTTGTTTTATTTGATTCCAAAAAATTAAATAATTTTTGTATACAATATGAGTAGTAAATTACTTACATTAAATTTTAGATTATATTTTTCTTTATTAATATCTTATTTATAATATGTCTAAAAAATACCGAGTCGTAGTCATGCATGGCACGCTTGGTACAACTAGTTTTCTTAAAAAGTGATATTAGGACTAGCAATACTAGCTCTGATTAAAAGTTTTGCTTCCCATACTTCAGCTGGAGACTTGGTAGTTTGGCAACAAGTGATGCATACTGTTGAAAACAGCATCAACTTGAGTGGTAGAATTTTGATCCTCCCTGCTCTAATATAGAATTTGGAGTGTAACCTATGTAATAATCCTCTAATTACATCCATGATTTCTCTTCTCCCCTTTAACCAAATCTTACAAGAATCCCCATAGAAAACCATCGACGGCCGCTAAGGCGCTAAATGGACAGCCAAAACCAATTATGGTATTTATCAACACACTCCAAGCTGCTTACTATGGTTGTGGAGACTGGAGGAGCAAAAGCAAAAGAAAGAACCTGCAAGAGGAAGCAATGTGAGGAAGCTGAAGCTGTGCAAAAAAGTTTCCCATATTAAAAAATTCCTAATTTTATCCCAAAAATCTGCCAAACACCCAAGATGAAGTTTGTGTTTCCAACTCCATACCCACTCAATCTGATACCTCATTTCGTCTCCATATGCAATTTTATACCAAGTGTCCCATAAGTTCAAGATCAGTTCTGTATTCCTTGTTTCTTCATTGGTGTAGGCCACTTCTTCTAAGGGCTCAGAATTTCAGTTGTCTTTGATTGACTTCCATTGTGTTGCTTCTTGCCCATAAAAGACCATTGTCCTAGAAAATAGGTCTTGCAGTTGTCATTCTTCATTCTTTGGTTTTCCGACAAATCTTTGATACCAGGTGAGTAACCTTGCCTGGCAGGAAGTGTTCGAAACTCTTACTAGTGTGTGAACAATCCTCTTCTGGAGCTCTTCCTTACAAGATTCCAGGAAAGGCATGTCTTGTGAGTGCATCACTATTGACCATCGACTTTGATATGCTTTCCAGCTGCTTTCCTGTCATGGATTTTCTTTAACCAGCAGCTCATACATCTTTGCCCAATACTCAGGTAGGTGAGCTTCAAAGAAGACTCCATTTCTCTTCTTATACATCCGATTTCCTTTCTATCTCATCCACCTATCTCCAACGGATTAGGCTGGTTAGACCAATTAGTAGAGTGAGTAGAATATGGGAACTGGAAATTAACAGCCATGGCTTTATAAGTCATCATTAGAACACGCATGTAGAATATCATTTTGGAAAACAAAGACCAATACACAATACCGTTGAAAGTATTACAGATATGTCAGTTCTTATATATCTATGGATGAAAGAAGTTCAGAATAACAAAATACAAAGGGAACCTATGCTCTCTAAGGCACTCTCACAAGTCTGTGTCCTGGCCTCTAGTTACCATACGTCTGAATGATCTATTACAATAGATGAAAGCACATAACATCCCTGCCCATTAGCATAACCTCCCGGGACCTCTGCAGGTAGCCACCTTGCTGAGAGCTGACAGTCCTAGCTCTAACTTTGGATTGCTCCCTGGTCTGTTATGATGCAGGATGTATGTGTTGATGCCTAGTAGAAGAACTTTACTGATGCTTCTCTCTAGTCAGTTCCTGCGCATCGACAAGGACTACAGCCTGCAGGCCTTGATGCCATTATGTGGTCTTATGATATGAAGTCACTGATTTGCAATTTTTATTGCATACAATCTTTGAAATAGTACACCGAGTCTTGATATTCCTGCACACTGACAAGGACTGTAGCCTGCAGGCCTTGATGCCCTTATAATTGTGTCTTATGGTGTGAAATCCCTGATTTGCAATATAAGGCAAAATCTGGTTCCAAAACTATTCTTGATGTGTTCTGCTAGCATCATTTCATTAAATACCTGCCCCTGGTACCATCCTTTGCGGAATGATGTGGATAAACTGGAACTACTGTCAAATTACTGTAGTTGTCTACTCAAATATTACCCATATCTAGGATATGGTCTTACTCCACCAAAAGCTACAGTTCTACCATCCAACTTATTGCCATGTAAGTGAAGCAATTGCAAATTGCAATCACTTCCTCGTTGCTGAAGACAGTAGCTTGCTTGTTACGTAGTTAAATGAATGCTATACTGATGCCATAGTCCTAAAACCACAACATCTTGTACTCCTCAGGATGTACATGTTTTGAGCTTCTATGATGATGCTTCCATTGAAAGTTGTGATCCCTTTCAAATGTCAGCAACTTGGCATTCTTCCTTGTGTGTATATTGCTGACTAAATATGTACATTTATTGAGCTTCTATGATGTCTTGCATCTGAATTTTATTTCCATAATGCAGGCTTGGCTCACTTACTTCTGGAAAAGAGCAATAGATCATGGGGTCGAAAAGGATATTTCTGAAGAACGACTTCAAAGTTGGATCAGCCGGAGTGGTCGATCTCCAACATTTCATGATGCTGTTGATGGTATTCTTCATTCTTTAAACTAGTAAATATCTCAATGGGTTGAGCCTAACCCACTGTAGCTTATTCTGTGTCTTATTTTTAATGCTTTTTTGGTTTTGATTACAATAAAACTTTATTATCCCAGCCATAATAGACTGGTTCATTCTTGCCTTGTGTAATCAAATTGAATCTTCCTCTAAAAAATATAAAGCATTTTCCCAGAGAATACTGTTATTCTGGTTTTCTGTTTCATATGCACCATTCTATATCTGTTTCACAAAACATGCTCTCCTAGAGTTGGGAATCTTCCTCTAAAATATAAAGCATTTTCCCAGAGTATACTGTATTTCTGGTATTATGTTTTCATATGCACCATTCTATCTCTGTTTCAAATTGAAACAAACATGCCCCCCTCTAGAGTTGGACATCTTTGTGAAGCAGAATGTGTGGTGGGTTCTTTTTCTTTTTGGTCATGTAGAAAAATTCTGAAATTTTTCTCATACTGTGCTTGTGACAGTGGACCATGGCTTGATTGAACTGAGGAAGTTGGGAATAGAGCAACAACTATGGGAAGCATCTCGGAAGGAAATTGAACAACTGCCGGCTGCCGCCAATGGTAGTAGCCAACAATCTTCAGAATTAGAGACTTCTTTACAAGACTAGTTAGAAATCTGTTTTGACTGTTTGTCTATTTCTCTTCCATGGGGTTAAATTTTACAGTGGTCTCTAATTCGATTTGTTCAGAATTGGTCTTCCATCTCTATTTTGTAATATATTGCAATAACCTGTCAGTTCCAGATCTCAAGGGAAGTCCTCCCCTTAGTGATGCAAGTAAAGTGTTTACATCTTCATGAAATTGGACTTTGATGCATTTGCGATATCTGTGAAGTATGTCTTGAAATAAAAATTCGTCTATGTTTCTATTCCAACGGATTCTCCCAGCCTTGGCTGATAGCACTGAAATGCTCGTTAGTTGTCCCATGGGATAAGGGCTTGAAAGAACTCCAGTGGGTTGCATATCGACATCATTTCACAAGCCTCTTTGCCTTGTCTCATTGACAAGTTCATGCTACTTAATGTAACTTGTACGTTGTTAGCTTGCCACAACTTCAATTTCTATGCAGTTATTTGATGTGAGAATTGGGTGAAAGGTATTCGAACCCTAGGATCAGATTGACAAGACTGGATCCGATTGTAAAATCGTCTGTTTTAAAGAAAGCTCCCAAGTACAGGCTAGGGGAGGGTGAAAACAATCCTAAGCACTTAAACCTACTAACCAAGGCTCGAAATGAGTCTTAAGTTTTGGGAAACACTATAAGAATTTCTACCAAAATGTTTGAAAACTAAGTTGTCAAAAAGAAGCAGCACATGGATGTCTTGTACAAGAAACATCACATATGTAGGGCAATTTTTGAGTATTATTTATAGCAAAAATAAGCTTAAGACTATCATGTTCCACCTCCAACTTGGAAGTAGTATGTTTTGCAGCTAGTTGAAGGCCATGAATGACAACTTGAGCTTCAACAACGAGAGCCCCGAATTCAGAGGTGGATTGATGAGTGAGATCTGCTATCCACTTGCCGTAGTGATCTCTCAAAATTGCTCTCATCCCCAAACCTCTCATCCTCACACAAGACACATTTGTGTTTATAGTTTACATAGCCTATAGTGTGTGAAATCCATATAGAGGCAGTGAAGTTTTGCCTTTGCACAGATGTGGTGTTGTCAATGGGAACCTTGGATCGTTAAAATTTCAAGTGCAAAACATCAAAATTTTCAACAAAGCTTTTTGTCTGTTTAAACTCCTTAAAGACCCACAAACTCCTTTTGATCCAAGCTCTTCCCCTATTATGGTTGGGAAGCCCAAGTCAATATTAGCATCCTCCCAGACAATAAGGACAAACGGCATACTTATGTGGAATTCAACTAGCCAATCTTGATTTAGTTGGAAGAGAATCACTAGATATTGTTTAAGCAAAGACTTTGATTCTAGGATTACCATTAGTAGTTCAAAAATTTCCTCACAAGGTAGGTTTGTAGAGCTTGGCCTTGGAAATTCCTCCAAGTCCCACTCTAATTTGATGGCTTCATAAGCACTTTTGACAATGTAGCATCCCCACTTCTCCAAACTCTAAATCAACCTATCTTTTCTAGGAACAACAACAACAACAACAACAACAACAACAACAACAACAACAACAACAACAACAATTACCTAGTGTGGCTTCCCTTGCGAAAAGTCTGGGGGGTCAAAATGGAGGCACCCCTGGCTTAACGCAAGGGGGTGCGCCCAAAAGACCCGACAGAACCACAAAACGCAGCGAGAACGAAGAAACGAGGGCTGAAGCCAAAACAAAGAACAAAGTAAAAGAAACTTAAAACTAAAAAACACAACAATTCGCCAAAGTCACAAAGCTCTCGTGGGCCGGTCTGCTTGGTGTCTAGTTGTCCACTACTCTAATGCTCTCCCTCCAGCTATCTCTGCATACTGCCATATTTGTCAAAATCCCCAACTGGTTGACATCTTGCCTTATACTATCCTTCCAACATTTCTTCGGTCGTCCCCTCCCTCTACGTACTTCTCCAAGGTCCAGTCCTTCACATCTGCGTACTGGCTCCCTAGGGTCTCGCCTCTGAACATGTCCAAACCAGCGCAATCTTGATTCTCGCAACTTATCCTCTACACAGGCCATCCCCACCCTGCTTCTAATCACTTCGTTTCTGATTTTGTCCAGTAACGTGTGCCCGCTCATCCACCTTAACATTCTCATCTCTGCTACCATCAGCCTCTGCTCTTGTGCTTTCGTGGTAGGCCAACACTCTTCCCCATACAGAATGGCCGGTCTGATCATTGTTCTGTAGAACTTCCCCTTTAACTTTAGCGGTACCTTCTTATCGCACAGGACACCCGACGCCGCCCTAGATAGTTGGCAATAAGAGAGGAACAAGGATCAATATAAGATCAATCCCCCGACACATCATATTACAATCAATCAGCTCATCCACTCTCCACTACTATACTAATGTTGTCATGGGCTTATAGCTTTGAAGTTGGCATTGCCAACTATCTAGGGATCATACCATATATCCACTAAATTACCACTCCCTATTGCCACCTTGCTCCTTTATGGATTACCCACTTTGCTTCCTAAATAGATATCTAAGTACAAGTAGGTTTATTACTTAAGTTTGACTCCTAGAAAAAGGAGTTAGGATATACATCGCCTTTATAAGCTTGGTCATCAAGGAGTCATTATTCGTTAACAACCTCCAAGCCCGCTTCCTAAGAATTGTTATGTAGAAAAGATAAATTTCTTTAAATCACATTCCTATGCCCTTCTTATGCCTATTTAGTCTCATCCAAGAACAATAGTGAATTCTTCTCTCATCCTTCTCATGTCCTCACCAATACCTAGTGTGTTCAAGGATTATAGGTCCGCACAAAGAGTCTTTAGATATTTTGAAGAAAATTAAGGAGTATGTGGGGATTGTGTGTTCTATTGCCTTGATCATCACCTCTCTCCTTCCTTTGGACATTATGGAGCTTTTCAAACTCATCGGTCTTTTGTCTAGTCTACGAGGGCGCTCATCAAGCTTCCTCTTGTTGGAGAGGATCTCCTTCAAAAATTTGTATACTAGGGCATCTCCTTTAAAGCGTCAATGAATGGAATGTTGATGTACAATTTTTTAAACACTTGAAGGAATTCCCAAACTTGTTCTCTAACATAGCTTGATTCTTCCTTTGTGTGAATGGGGGAAGAGGAACATAGGGTGGTGGTGGTACATATGGCACTACTTTCTCTGTGGCAGATTCAGAAGGCATCCGGTCCTCCTCAACCAGGCTACCTGGCTTGGTTGCTTCTTTAATTTTCATGGGCTCCTCCTGTTTTTCTTGAAGTTCCTTTCCAGTTCTTAAAGTCACCGTTAGAATTTTGACCTTTTGGATCCTCTTCTGGGTGGCCCGGTGGAGTACCCTAAGGCCTAGCAACATTGGTGGCATCTCAAGACACTTGCGTTTCCATCATCTTTTGAGCTTTCTCAAGTTATTGCACCTTATTAGAAAGCGCTCACAACTCAACCATCATATTATCCATATCAATCAACTCATGAGATTTCTAACTAGCAACGGGTGGGACCAGTGCAGGGCGAGCTTGAATGCTTGAAAAGTTGCTTTAATAGCCAAGAGGAGGGCCATCTCTAGCCCATATAGTGCTTGATAAGCAATTGTATTTTGATATTAAGGCTTAGATGACGATGTAGAAGTATTATTCCCATACCTAAGATTTGGATGATTCCTCCACCCCAAATTATAGGTGGGCGAATAAGGATTGTTTCTCGAATTTAGACTTTGAGCATGAAAACCATCATTCACATAGCTAGCTTCTTCAAGGGAACATCCATAGGTTGAGCCGTATAGAGTTGACAAGTAAGAGCGGTGTGGTAGGGAACACAACCCATTTGGTAAAAAACCTTTGGGGTGACACTTCAGCTGTACTTGTCTTTAAAACATTCATCTCACCCACTTGCATTCTCAATTGGGCAATCTCATGAATAAGAGCGCTACTATGATCATCCTTGTGAACACTAGCATCAATCTCATATAGACCCATACTCTTATTAGTAATAGAGGAAGATCAACTGGAATTAGAAAACCATTGAGTATGGAGGGCAGTTTTCTCAACTAGGGCCCGTGCATCATCAATGGGCATCTCCATAAAGTGTTCTAATGAAGATTTATCAATGTAAAGTATAGTAGCATCATCAATGGCACTGTAGAAGATTAGGAGGAGAACATACTTAGAAAACCCGTGGTGAGTACATTGAATAAGAGGGCCCTTGAACCTCATCCCAAGCTTCAAAATAAGTTTCAGGAGTCATGAGAAAAGAACTTATTTGATCTCACATTTCAGTTGTATTCTTAGGAGGATAGAATTTGCCATACAAGCATCATCGAGCCCATCCCACGTGGTGATAGAATTCTCCAAAAGAGACTGATACAACGTCTCTGCCTTGTTTGTTAGAGAGGAGTGGAAGGAAGTAGGCGGATAGCTTCATTAGGCATATTATGCATTTGCATGGTTCAATAAATTCCAAAAAAAGTCTCAATGTGCTAGTGGGGATTTTCAAAAGGCAGACTCCAAACTAATTTGCCTAAATCATGTTGATCAGGTTAGATTTCAATGGAAAGTAATGAGCTATAACTTGGGGAAACATGACACCAGAGATTGGGTCGTGACTGGAGGGCATCATGTACTCGCCAAGAGTGGTGGGTTGTGCTGGAGGATGTGCCCTTACAACTTCAACACGCCGATCAACCACCATTCGCTCGCAGAGTAAGACTTTGCAAGCAGACAATCATTTCAACAATCGTATGTTGTATAAAGCTTCCATAGCTTCATCACGCCCCCCCCCCATCTAGTGGCTTTAAGATTCACGCTTCTCCTTTAATCTAGAACAAAGAGACCATTTCAGCTCCGGATCATAGTTGTTGAGCGGTGTGTTAGAACTTCTCCCGCTTCGTATACACAAAAGGAATCACCTGAAATCAAAGAAAAAAAATAAACACATCAAAAACAAAAGGGGGACTTAGAATAACTAGTTCGTTAGAACTTGATGTTGGTTTTACCCGACACTCGCAAGAATACATGATCGATCAAATGTAGTACATGACCAGGATCGAATCACAAAGATTATGTCTGCCTTAGCCAATCCTAGAGACCAATTTCTAAGCTAAAAGAGAATGAACCATGACTAATTATAACTAAATTAAAAACAATAAAAATAAGTAAAATTGTGGATTAAAATATATGCGATGAGAAGATCCAAGGTTAGGACTTCCGACAACCTTGATCCACAAAATTCAAATCCACTTCTACTTAAATCAATTTAGATGTATTATGAAGGTTATTGTCTAATGTCATAATTTAGCTTTTCTCAAAGTCTAAGTTATTGTACTAATTTCAATCGAGAACACACTCTCATGACGAAACAAAATCAATTAAATCCCTTTACACACTTAGAATCCTAGACGATAAACTATACTTGCCACACTCTCGTGATGCATCAGATTTAATTCAATCACCTAGAAGTTCTATGACAACTACCCACAAGAGAAAATAATCCCAAGTTTAATCCTATATTTTCCAAATAGAAACAACCACCTCTCGATGTGCTCTCTCTATTCTAATTACTTACTTCAACTACCACCCCTCGATGTGCAATCCAAGTAAGATTCGAACAAGTTTAGACTAATTAGATTAATCCCCTAGGATCAAATTATACTATTTTCCAACTCAATTAAGTAAAAGGTATTATCTTTAACCTGCTTCATATTGTTGGGATTACCTCAATTCTAGAACTAGAAAACATAGCCTACCATGTTGAAATTATGATAAAGTTAATAAAAGAAAGTACAGAAGAAAATTAAATCAATAATGAAAGACAAACGTACCAAAACTTCTCTTGAAAATTAATATGAATCCAAAGTGCAAAGAGATCTCCAAGTTGAAAGCAAAATAGAATCCAAACCCTAGGAATTAGGATCTCTCCTTCCTAGTCTAGAATATAAAAAAACTATCAAAAAATAAAACAAACATGGGTCCAAAAATAACTAATATGAAGTTAGTAGAATAAGGCGGCGCAATGTCACGATCGTGACACTCGCTAGAATAGGGGGCTGCAAAACGTCATGGTTGTGACACTCCTCGTCGTTTGTGACGATAGAAGCCTACTTTTCTTCATCCACACTTAGCCAAATTTTGCCTACTTTGTGTCACCACCGTGAAACTCCTTGTCACACCCGTAATGATCAACAGAGAGTTTTCAATAAACAAATCTTAACTCCTCACGACCAATAGCTTCTTCCTCTGTTTTTGTCCTTTCCAAAGAACCATCCCAATTCTTCTTTGATCCATTTGATTCCAAATTACCACCAAACATCTAGAGAAATAAACAAAAGTTGTTTAGACATCCATACCGCAAATAATATGAAAATCAACACAAAATATAATCCTAGAAAGAAAGAAATCTACCACTAACTACATATGCAAAACTATGCAAAACAAGATGACATCAATTACTTCTTAAATAAGCTTCATATACCTAAAATGCATGAACCAACCTAATCTAAGACATATAAAATTGGCTTTGGATTGTTTCATGTTATGATATAATCAGGTTTTTCAGTTTTTGTTGTTCCAACTATCAGATAAAATACAATAGAGGTCAAATCATTTTTTAAAAAAGGTTGTGTTTGATTTGGGTCAGATTAGGGTGTATCAGATCAACTTCATATATCATATTTTTTAAATTTTTTAAAAAATATTTGCTGAATTTTAGGTCAGACGTTTCAAATTGATTTTTATCTAGTTAGCACATTTTACCACCCATACACGAGACCTTAGCTTGCTAGGTATTGAGATAGTGGGATGGACATGATCCAAGTGATATAGAAAGTCTTAGAAAAACAAGCCACCCATTTGTTTGGTTAGGTACATATTAGGTGAGATTAGTTGGTAGTTGGTCAAACTCAAATTATAGGTGAAGTTTTTCTTTACTTACGACTTTTTGTCTCTTGTATTTCTCATGTGAGTTTCTTTTATTATTTTAGGGAGTGCAATTCAATGACAATTTTTTTAGTAAGAAGGCATTTTTCTCAACTTAGACTTGTTATTTCTAACTCGTACTATGCTCGGGTAACAGTTATATCAGTTTGAATATTTTATGTATTTTAAGGGAGAATTTTTCTTTAAATAATATCATATTTATAATATATATAAAAAATATTAAGTTGTAGTTGTGCATGGCACAACGGCTACAACTAGTTTAGTATATAGTTATAAATAGATCCTATAATTAATTGTAGTTGATATTGCCAAAAATATTTACATAAATATTATTTTACATGAAAAGATTTTAAAAAGATTTCTAATTCATTTATGTATTAATAAAAAATAATTTAATATAAGTGGACTCATAACCCTAAGATAAAATTCTTTTTAACATAAATAGATAATAACTCTTTAATTCAAAAAGGTGAATAATATTGACACGTAAGCAAAAATAAAATTGATGACATGTAAGTCCATGTGTCCAAAATTAAATAAATATTGAAAAATCTTATTATTAATTTTCTCTAAGATAGTTGAGTAAAAGATAGATTTTATGAAAAGTAAAAATAAAAATAATAGAAAATTAAATAGAAAGGGTGAAATAGTATGAATACAAATTATTATTGTTTAAATATGTGGTGGAGCCAGAATCAACGTGGTTGTTCGAAAACGGTCGACTTTTAATATATACTAGTTATACCCATCGTACCATGTACGACTACGGTTCAATATTTTATAGACATTATAAATAGGATTAAATATTATATTATTCATATTTTACTATTTTCCATGTACGTAAATTTAGAGATTATCAAATATTTGAATATATCTATTAATTATTTTATTATCTATTTTTATTAATTTTAAACCTTATAAATATTTATCATTAATTTTTATTATAAAAGAAAATCAATATATATTTATAAATAAATTCGTCAATAGAGATATGCTAAAAGATTTATATTTACTTAAAGTATTTTAAATATTTTATCTTTAATTTTAAATACTTGCATAAGGAAGCTTTCAAAAGATATTGTTATACTAAATAGATATTTGTTCGATGTTAGAAATAAATTTAAATGGTTAAAAAAATTAATAGAAATAATTTATAATAATAGAAATTGATATTATTTTTTTTTTATAAATGAGGTGGGGCCAGAATCGTTCTGGTGGATCGAAAAGGTACAACTTTAATATATAGTTATAGATTGATGACTAGTATGCTTTCCCGTACCTTGTATGGGTTTTGCTTAAATAAAATATTAATAATTGTTAATATCTTAATAATCTTCCTATTTATCATATCTAAAAATAAAAGATTATTTTTTTAAAATTAAGAATGAGATCTTCTATTCATTGTTTATAGTCGTATAAGATTGTACGTACATTATACTATCTTTATATTAAACTTAATTATCTAAACCTAGCATATGCCTTCAATCTAAAAATAAACTAACTATCCAAATATTTGTATAATATACAACATAAACATTATCTTAATAATCTTCCTATTCATATATCCAAAAATAAAATTTATATTTTAAAAAAAAGGGTGGTGTGGTCCAATCTAAAAGTGACATGTGTCGTTTAGTAACTTTTTTAACCTCCGCTTTAGGTTATAATTATGATTGATGATTAGGGTAGATATTTATCCAGTAATTTTGTTAGATCCTTTGTTTGTTTTCTTTGTTAAAAAACAATTATAGGTGTGAAGCGTCAAATGCGTTCGCCGTCACATAAATGCACTTCTAGCTACAAAGCTACTAACTTGTGCAAATTAATTTCCCACATTTAATAACTTTCAACATTTAATAACTTTCAACAAATAAACTATGCACATTTAATGTCGGACAGGAGTTACAGCTACCCTCTCGAAATCATAAATTTGTCACTAATATTTTATTTCAAAATAATAAGATTTTGATTGATTGTCAATAAACACAATACAAATCTAAGAGATCAAATAAAGTAATCGATGAGAAAAATTTGCTTAAACGATAAGATTTTCATTGAGTGAAAAGGATAATAATCATCATCTTAATTAATAAACTATAAATTAAAAATAAATTAAATATGCGAGCAAGTAAATAATTATAAAACTAGTTGTCCCCGTCGTGCATTGTACGACTATGACTCGATAATTTTTAGATATACTATAAAAAAGATATTAATATATAAAATTTAATGTAAGAAATTTATTGTCCGTAATATTTTGTATCTTCTATTTGTTATAGAAAGCTAATCAAATCTCTATTAAAAGGATAATTGTTGGGACGTTGTTGGGACCTCTGGTTCTAAGCAACGGATCAACGATTCACTTCTCTTTAAGTTTTGATAATGACAAATACCATAGGGAACTAATGTGGTTTGTTCAAGTATTTCTAAGGAACACAGGTACAGCCAAGAACTCCTATGAATGACAAAGCCACTACTGGCCACAATGAAGAGTTTCCATCAAGGGAACTCTGAAGAGGAAAGTTCCCATAAAGTGGGAACTCCCAGAAACAAACAAGAAAACACAAGCTTACAACGATGAAGAGTTTCCATCAAGGGAACTCTGAAGAAGTCAGTTCCCATGAAATGGGAACTCACATGTGAAGACAACGACCGTTCAGCGCAGATCGCGGGATTCTGTCTCAGATAGCCAGAGGGAACAGTCTGAGGATCAGACTGTCACGCTTCATCCAACGGTCCGATTGATTCAAGAAGTTGACCTAGTTCAAACCAAAGTCACATGTGAAGAAAGTACAACTTGGGCATCAAGCAAAGGGCATTTTGGACACAAACGAAAGATGCGACTGCCCAAGACAAATGGACTATAAAGCCAAATGAATAGTACTCGGTCTGAGTGCTTCTCCCAGAACTTACAAACACCCACATCAGAGAAAAGAAAGAAAAGGAAGAGAAGTCCCCGCCGGCGAGTGTGTGATCTCGACGACGGTGAAGCTGAAGTTCCCTGGAGCAAGGGAACTGAGAAGTCAGCGTAAGGTTTGAGTTACTTGTGTTTTGCTGTTGTGAGCTTAGGAACTCAGTTGAGAGGATTTACTAGTGTTGCTAGAGTTAAGAAGAACTTGTAGGAACAGAGAAGTGTAAATCCGGCTGTGTAACTAAGGAACAAAGCAATCAATATAAGTAAGTCATTCAAAATCCTCCAAGCGGAGGTAGAGGTTTACCCATACAACTAGTTGGTTGTAGTGGGGTTCCTCTATAAAGGAACTGTGCCTTTCACTGTTTTTATTACTTGCGATTATTTACTTCCGCTGCCTTGGGAACAGCTTAATTGCCAGTTCCCAAGCTCACTGCTAACCGATTTCGATCCAAAAATTGGTATCAGAGCGAGCGCTCTAGATTTGTGTTAGCATCGCAGGTGCCAAAATGGCTCAGGAACTTACTCAGGTGGGGAACAATACCAGCAAGCCGCCAAGGCTTATAACAGGAAGATTTGAAAGCTGGCAACGCGACATGAAAGATTGGATGCGTGGCCAAGACTACCAAGCCTGGTGCGTCATCGAAAGGGGGAACTTCGAAATCGATCCAGCTATTGTCAACGATCTCTCAAAGTGGGGTCCCAACGAGTACAAGTGCATGGAGGCAAACTACAAAGCAAAACAGTATCTAAAAAGGTCCATGTGCGTACAAGATTGTGACAGGGTTGCCAACCTTGACACAGCCAAGGAAATGTGGGAAGCCATCCAACAAATGCACGTTGGGAACTCAGATCTCAGAGAAGATCTTCAAATGAACGCAAAGAGGGAGTTCTACAACTTCCAAATGGAGATGGGAGAGTCCGTCGATAGCTACCAATCCCGGTTTGAAGGACTTTGCACTAAGATGGAAGGATTGGGGATCACAAAAGAAGAAATCACCCACAAAATGAAGGTCCAACAGCTCTTCAATGGATTGACTGGAGAATGGGCAAATGAAAGAACGATGTTCAAGGAAAACCCAGAAAATCGAACGCTTATGCTCCATCAAGTATTTAGAAAGTTAGTGGGACATGAGAAGAGGAAGATCGATGATAAGGAACAAAGTCGAGCTCATCGAGGGATCGCACTCAAGATCGAAAAAATGCTCAAATCAACCCAAGAACAACATGAAGACTCCGAAGAAGAAGAGGATGAAGAGCTAGTCCTTGTGACAAGAGCTCTTCGAAATTTCTACAAAGGAAAGTCTCAACGGAACAGTGGGAACTGGGGAAAGGGACAGAGTTCCCAAAGAAAGCCCACAGAGAAGGATCTCTCAGAAGTGACTTGCTACAAATGCAACAGGAAAGGACATTTTGCGAAGGAATGTCCACAAGGAACTGAAGGCAGAAAGCAAGGAAAAAAGGCCTACATCGCTACTTGGAGCGATGATGAAGACGAAGATCCTGAAGCATGGGCACTCCCAGACATGTGTGGCATGGCCATAGGAGAAACCACTGGAGAACAACCCAGTGAGGTAACCACTGAAACTGTTCTTGATTCCTTGAGTAATTATGAAAAACCTGAATTGTTGAAAATTCTTTCAAGTCTTGTTAAAGATAACATAAAACTGCAAAACAAGTTGGAAAAACAGGAACACATAAATTCTCAATTAGTTGGTCTTGAGCCCTGTCCCAACTGCATATCCCTTCTAGAAAAACTCAAGTCCCATGTGTCTCACATCGTAGATCTAGAAAGAGAAATCAAAACTTTAGAGAAAGATGAGAACACCCTCCTGCAAAACCTGAGTAAGACTCCCGAACATCCTGAAGCCTCTAGTTCCCAAATTAAGTTTGTCCCAGCCAGACATGGCATAGGATACAAAGGTGAGTGCTCCAAGAACAGAAAGTCACCCCTGAGCGAACATGAGATCCATGAGTGTAGGGCCTTAGAACTCCAGTGCGAGAAACAGAAAAATGCTCATCTCGAGGAGAAAATCAGGGTCCTAGAGAGTGGAAACAATGGTGAGAAAGACTACTATACTGGGAACTCTGGACATAGAATCTATGTCAAAATTGCTAAGGGAAATGGGTCTCGAGTGTACAACAAAGAAACCATGGTTAGGAACCGTATCCAGAGACCACACCCAAAATACTACCTGGGAGAATACTACAAGACATGTTGGCACTGTGGTGCTCATGGGCACTACAAGGATGCATGTCCCAAGAAGAGAGCCCAAACCCCTAGAAACAATGAGTTCCCAAACAGACAAAAACGTCATGCTCATCACCAAAGGAACTCCAACTCTCAAAATTCCAAAGACATCAACATTTCTGACTATATCTTGAATGAAAATGTTTTCCCTTGCAAGGGACCTGGCAAGAGTCATCTTGCTTGGGTCTCAAAACACTAACTTTTCCTTGTAGGTGGCTGTGAGAGGGAACAGTACATGGTTCATAGATAGTGGATGCTCGAACCATATGACAGGAAACAAGGATATCCTCATCTCACTCCACACTCATGAAGAAGGAGGCCACGTCTCATTTGGCAACAAGAACAAAGGAGAAGTTATTGGAAAAGGAGAAGTGTTGCTCAACAAATCCATCAAAGTCAGCAACGTAAATCTGGTAAAGGATCTGGGATATAATCTGCTGAGTGTCTCCCAGATGTGTGATCAAGGGAACAACATCGTTACTTTCGACTCAGATGAATGTCTCGTCATCAACAAAAAGACCAACAAAGTAATTCTGAGAGGAAAAAGATACAACAATGTGTATGTGGTGGACACCAACTTTGAACCACCAATGAAGCTGTGCCTTGCGAGTTCCCAAGATGACACGGAACTCTGGCACCGAAGACTGGGACATGCTGGTGTGAATCAAATCCTAAAGCTTTATCTACAGGATCTGGTCATTGGTCTTCCACGAATCAATCTCGAAGGAGTCAAAATGTGTGAAGCATGTGTTCGAGGGAAACAGACCAGGATCTCCTTCAAACCCAAGAAGGTGGTAAGCACAACCAGGTCCCTGGAGTTAATTCACATGGATCTCTGTGGTCCCATGAGAACAGCTAGCTACGGTGGAAAAAGGTACATGTATGTTTTAATTGATGATTTTTCAAGATTCACCTGGGTTATTTTCTTGAAGGCAAAGTCACAAGCGCTTGAAGAATTTGAGCCCTTCATCAAAAGAACAGAAGTAAACTTGGGGCTGAAACTGAAAGCAATCAGATCTGATCACGGAACTGAGTTTCAAAACTCGGAGTTCCTAAACTTCTGTGAACAGAATGGGATCTCTCACAACTTTTCAGCTCCTCGTACTCCTCAGCAAAATGGAGTGGTCGAGAGAAAGAACAGAACTCTGGAGGACATGGCTAGAACCATGATGATCGAAAGTGGAGTTCCTGAGTACTTCTGGACTGAAGCAATCTCCACAGCTACATACATCCTAAATCGAGCCATGACAAGGCCCCTGATCAACAAGACCTCCTATGAGCTCATCAAAGGGAGAAAACCAAACATCTCACACTTGAGAGCATTTGGTTGCACGTGTTTTGTTCATAACAACGGCAAGGACAATCTTGGAAAATTCGACCCTAGAAGCGACGAAGGGATCTTCCTGGGATACTCATCACAAAGCAAAGCTTACAGGGTCTACAATAAAAGAACCAAGAAGATAGAGGAAAGCATTCATGTCGTCTTCAATGAAACGTTTGTAAAGATGGGAACCAAGATCCAAGGGAAGGGAACTCTGTTCAAGCTAGTCAGACATGAAGACGATGATGATGACGAGGATGAGCCAAGAAAAAGGGATGAAGACTATCCAAGTGCAAGCAATATCCCGCAACCAGGGAACAACGACGAAGGTCCAACCCTCACTGATCAAACCTTCCTCGAGGCTCCTTCCTCAGAAGAACCACAAGACACCTCCAACTCACTCGAGGTCCCCTCTTCAGGGAACAACTCTGCTGTCCCCCAAGACAATACCTTGCCAGAATCAAGTATTCAAGGGGAACAAAGAGGAAACCTGCCAGAAATCTCTGAAGAAACATCAAATGAAGAAGCTGGAGATGAGAGTTCCCATGACAAAGAAACATCGACTGAGGATGATACACATGCAAAGGAACTCACTCATATAAGAACCTTTCAACAAAGGAAGGACCACCCTCTTGAGAACATCATCTCCCCTCTTGTTAAAGGTGTGCAGACTCGTTCCTCTCTCAATAATTTTTGTGCTTGTAACGCGTTTGTTTCAATGGTGGAACCCAAAAATATCAAAGAAGCATTAAAGGACCCAGATTGGATTCAAGCCATGCAAGAGGAACTCCACCAATTCGAGAGAAACAAAGTTTGGAAGCTAGTTCCTAGGCCCAAAAACAAGAACATCATAGGAACCCGATGGGTTTTTAGGAACAAGCTCGATGATACTGGAGCTGTAGCAAGGAACAAGGCTAGGTTAGTAGCACAAGGATACAGGCAAGAGGAAGGGATTGACTACGATGAGACCTTCGCACCAGTTGCCAGGATCGAGGCAATCAGACTCCTCATCGCCTATGCTGCTCACAAGGGATTCAAACTTTATCAAATGGATGTGAAAACAGCCTTCCTAAATGGACATCTCAAGGAAGAAGTGTATGTGGCCCAACCTCCAGGATTCGAAGATGAGAAAATGCCCAACCATGTCTATTTCCTGGAAAGGGCCCTTTACGGACTCAAACAAGCTCCCCGAGCTTGGTATGACAGGTTTGCTCAATTCCTCTTGTCCCATGGATACATTCGTGGTTCCATAGACAAGACTTTGTTTTTAAAGAAAGAATCTAAAGACATTTTGATTGTGCAAGTATATGTTGATGACATTGTGTTTGGAGCAACTAACGAAACTCTTGTAGAAAAGTTCAAGGACCTCATGAGCAATGAGTTTGAGATGAGTCTCATTGGGGAACTCACGTTCTTCTTGGGACTTCAAATATCCCAAACAAAGGAGGGAACAAAGATCCATCAACAGAAATACATCAAGGAAATGCTCGTGAAGTATGGGATGGAACATTCAAAGCCCATTGACACTCCCATCTCACCAAATTCAAGGCTAAATGCAGATGAAACAGGTATCAGTGTGGACCAAAGGAACTATCGAGGTATGATCGGGTCCCTTCTCTACTTAACAGCTAGTAGACCTGATATCATGTTCTCCGTATGTCTTTGTGCTCGTTTTCAAGCTAACCCTAAGGAATCACACCTGAAAGAGGTGAAGAGAATTTTCAGGTATCTCAAAGGGAACAATAACTTGTGCCTTTGGTATCCAAGGAACAGTTCCCTTGAGCTCATTGCATACACAGATGCTGACTTTGCAGGACACTTGGTTGACAGAAAGAGCACTTCAGGAATGGCCCAGTTCCTAGGGTCTTGCTTAGTTTCGTGGGGATCTAAAAAGCAAAACTCAGTGGCACTCTCCACAGCTGAAGCTGAATATGTGGCTGCCGCATCATGCTGTTCCCAGGTTCTATGGCTTAAGTCACAACTCCAGGATTACGGTATGTCTTTTGGCCCAGTTCCCATATTCTGTGATAACACTAGTGCCATAAACATTTCCAAAAATCCTGTGCATCATTCTAGAACTAAGCATATTGATATAAGGCATCACTTTCTACGTGACAATGTTGAGAATGGGAACATTTCGATGGAACACTGTAGAACTGAAGAGCAAATTGCGGATATTCTTACCAAAGCTTTAGACAGACGTCCCTACCAGCGTTTTCGAATGCTTCTAGGGATAATAACTCTAAACTAAACAAGTCCCTGTTTATCTCTCTCTCAATGCCTGACTAGTTTGTCTAAAATTGCATGATAAGGAACTTGGATTCATTGCTTTCACTATGCCATGATTACTAGTCTAGAGAAAAATGTGTACAAAGGAACTCTATTTCTTTTGGCCCAAAATGATCAACCAGAGTTCCCTTTATCCCTCATTACAAGCCACCATGACGGTTGATCATATGACCCACCTTAAGCTAGGGACCAGACAAATGCTTCTCATGAGCCAAAACATTTCCTTTATCGAGTTGCAAATTGTCTGGTTCCCTTTGAGTTCCCTAGCCCCACAAAAGGATGAGTGTGAAGTTCCCTCAACCACTTCACTCTCCCTGACCTTGAAAAGATCATGGGAACTGCTGCATCTACAAAGGGAACACTGACTAATCTTCAAAGAAAAACCGTCACTTGGGAAGCGGACTTTCGTGTCAGAAGCTCTGAAGCGTTACAGGCCAAGTATTCAAAATTTGAAAAGGACTTCCCAAGAGATTGTGACGCGTGTCCAGAAGCGTGCTTGAGAAGTTGAAACGGCGCCCCACGTTCATTGGGCAACGGTTATCGAGGTTATTCCACTTCCCTTTCTACCCTTCACCTCCTCTTTCCTTTAAAACCCCTCTTTGCCATTTTTAGGCCCTTTACTCCATCTTACATCCCTGTCATTCGTCTTCCCCAAATCCTTTTCACTCTCTTTTCAAGAAACCTCCAAAGCCTCCCAAATTCTTACAAAAATGGCCCCTCAACACACATTCACACAAATCAAAGAGTGGGTACTTGCCAATCCTCGCACTCTCTTCATCACTCAACTGAACGAGATCGAGCAAGAACAAGATCCAACCATGAAGGATGTCCTCATTCAAGGGCTATACAATCAAGTAAGCCCCTTCTTGCCCCCTCCTCCTCCTCAGGTCGATGAAACCGTCTCCTGGACCTCTTCCTCCTCCGAATCTCTTCCTCTTCCACCTCCAACCACCAACACCTCCTCCGGAGTTGTCATCGTTGACAACTTCGGAGATGCTCGCCCCTCCATCAATGAAAAACCCCATAAATCCAAACATCGCCACTCATCCAAACATCGCCACTCATCAAAAGATCCCTCAAAATCCAAAAAATCCAAACACTCCCACGACCCCTCCAAATCCAAAAAGCGTAAACACTCTGAGGCCTCTGAATTCTCGGAGCCCAGAAAGAAGGCTTTCTTCCGATTTGAGGACTACCTGAACTGCTCCAAGGAGAGTTCTTGTGCTCCCAAACCTCCCTACCCTTTTCCTTCCGACGATGGGAACTCCGAACCCCAGAGTCTACTTCCCTCTTCCTCCTCCATCCCTCCTCTTCAAATCGAGGGACCTCCTCCGCCACCTCCTCCAGTTCCCGCCACGATGGGAACTCCAACATCCCAACCTCCTTCACTTCCTCTCGTTCCCATCATTACGGGATCTCCAACTCCACCTTCACCTCACAAAACGCCTTCTCCTTCCTCACCAAAACACATTTCCACCACTCCCATCTCCGCTTCGGGGATCTCTCCTCCACAGGACCGCAGATCCCTTCCACTCACAACCCCTATTCCTTCTTCTCCTCTCCCCTCTTCCATCACGTCTCCCACCACCACCAAACTCCCCTCTCCCTCACCATCCAAAAGTACCGTCGCCCTTTCCTCAGACGACGACGATCTTCCTCTTTTTGTGGTCATCGGCAAAATGACCAAGGACCCTCCTCCGATCATCATGGGAACTTTGGAGGAGGAAGCCCAGCTCAAGGCCATCGAGGAAGAACTCAACAGGGGTCCCTCTGAGCACACAGTCTCCCAAGGGACAAAGTCCCCAGAAAAGGTTGCCCCTCAAGAGCCCACAAAGACAAGGGACCTCGCACCAACTGGAGGTGCTGAGGCAACAACAAGTCATCCTGGAGATGACGCGGAGGGATCCGGTTCGAGCTCCTCTGAGGAAGAAGGGACCTCCCATGATGAGGTCGAAGAAGAAGAAGAAGCTCCAGCTACAAAGGAGCCAACACGTATCCCTACACCTGGACACCAAATGTTGGTGTCCGCGAGTTCCCCACCACCAAGGGACCGCGTGCTTAAGATTGAAGCGGCTGCACCCCCTCAACAGAAAGGACCTCGCACGGTCTCTAGGGGGAACAAATCCAAAATCAAGTCAAGGAAGGGGAAGGGGACCACCAAGCATCATGTCAATGAGCGCCGAAAGCTTCTCCCTCACCTCATTGTTTCCAAAGAGGTGCTAACTGAAAATGGTCTAGAGGAACTGTGAGAACTGATCAAGGCCCAGGGCCGGGAGAGACTCTGCCAAGAAACTGTGAGAGTAGATCCCTCACAAGTGCGTCAATTCTACAACAACTTCACTATCACCAACGACGACACTCAGGGAACTCTCTCCCACGAAGGCGACGAGTTTATTTTTACAACGTCTACGATCCGCCTTCAACTCCAGGTCCCTGGTCAAGGGCTTAGCGAGGTGCCCAGCAAGCTCTGGGGCGACTTCAACAGCGCCGAGGTGTACAACACAATTTTTGAGGGTCGGGTTCCCTCTAAGGTCCTCTCGACGCATCATCTGTCCTTGGTCGCCAAGCTCGCTCACCAATTCATCATCAACGTGGTGATCCCACGCCAAGAAAAGCGCCTGGTCGTCAACATCCCCGATGCCATCATCCTCTACCACTTCCTCCTCAAGAAGCCCATAAATCTTCCCCGAATTGTCCTTGGGCACATGGAAAAGTGCATGGCCTCCAAGTCCCACTCCCTTCCCTACTCCGGGCTGATCAAGAAGCTCCTACAAAAAGAGGGTCTCTACGATGCCTCTAAAGACGAAATCGAGCTTGGAAGGGAACTGGACATTACAGTTGCCCAGAAGATGAGGCACTCGGAGCCTGTAGAGGAGGCGGCTCCCCTAGAGTCTGGTACACAAGAGGGGAACTCTTCAGTGTTGCTCCGCATCGCCAACACCCTCGATCAGATTGCTAGGGACCAGGCAGTGTTGGCCAGAGGACAAGAAAAGCTTACACAAGTCCTTACGCGCCTTTGTGACGCCTTGTTCCCTCAGAGCCCATGATCTCTCCCTTCTTGTTCCCTTAATCCAAAAATGACCACAAATTGTACTTGGGTTCCCATTGTACATATTCTCTTAAGTAATGAAATGGTCTTTATTTTGATTGCGTGTTCCATTCTTTCCTAATATTGCTTTGCTTATTTTTCGATGATGTCAAAAGGGGGAAAGATAAAAAATGTGAGATGAGTTAAAAGTTTAAGTTATCACAGACCACGCATAAGCTAAGGGGGAACAATTGCATAAAAAGCCTAATAGGAACTATGTGTTTCACCAGAAGTGGCTCCCTAAATCTAAATGTCTCACTAAGAGTGACTTCCCAAAATCATACTTAGGAACTCATCAACATATCATTCATTGAAATACTTGCATTTTTGTGATGGGTTTGTCATCATCAAAAAGGGGGAAATTGTTGGGACGTTGTTGGGACCTCTGGTCTAAGCAACGGATCAACGATTCACTTCTCTTTAAGTTTTGATAATGACAAATACCATAGGGAACTAATGTGGTTTGTTCAAGTATTTCTAAGGAACACAGGTACAGCCAAGAACTCCTATGAATGACAAAGCCACTACTGGCCACAATGAAGAGTTTCCATCAAGGGAACTCTGAAGAGGAAAGTTCTCATGAAGTGGGAACTCCCAGAAACAAACAAGAAAACACAAGCTTACAACGATGAAGAGTTTCCATCAAGGGAACTCTGAAGAAGTCAGTTCCCATGAAATGGGAACTCACATGTGAAGACAACGACCGTTCAGCGCAGATCGCGGGATTCTGTCTCAGACAGCCAGAGGGAACAGTCTGAGGAACAGACTGTCACGCTTCATCCAACGGTCCGATTGATTCAAGAAGTTGACCTAGTTCAAACCAAAGTCACATGTGAAGAAAGTACAACTTGGGCATCAAGCAAAGGGCATTTTGGACACAAACGAAAGATGCGACTGCCCAAGACAAATGGACTATAAAGCCAAATGAATAGTACTCGGTCTGAGTGCTTCTCCCAGAACTTACAAACACCCACATCAGAGAAAAGAAAGAAAAGGAAGAGAAGTCCCCGCCGGCGAGTGTGTGATCTCGACGACGGTGAAGCTGAAGTTCCCTGGAGCAAGGGAACTGAGAAGTCAGCGTAAGGTTTGAGTTACTTGTGTTTTGCTGTTGTGAGCTTAGGAACTCAGTTGAGAGGATTTACTAGTGTTGCTAGAGTTAAGAAGAACTTGTAGGAACAGAGAAGTGTAAATCCGGCTGTGTAACTAAGGAACAAAGCAATCAATATAAGTAAGTCATTCAAAATCCTCCAAGCGGAGGTAGAGGTTTACCCATACAACTAGTTGGTTGTAGTGGGGTTCCTCTATAAAGGAACTGTGCCTTTCACTGTTTTTATTACTTGCGATTATTTACTTCCGCTGCCTTGGGAACAGCTTAATTGCCAGTTCCCAAGCTCACTGCTAACCGATTTCGATCCAACAATAATTTATTCAAACCAAATATTTTCAACTTAATTTCAATCATATCTTTAATTTTTGGAAAATATATTAAATTTTTGTTTAAATTTAAACAGTTCAACAATAATAACTTTGAATTTACAGAGTCTAATCCCTTTGTAATGGTGGTTAAAAACTTTGCTTAAATTTAAACAACTCAACAATAGTAATGGGATGCCATGAATCAAAAGCTAAGTTTTAGTTCAAAAATTTGTTAATTTTTGAAATAAAATATATGTAATTGAGTATATTTATCTTTCAATATAAGAGACAGAAAGAAAAAACTAAAAAGTTAAAAAGATTGAGCATATATATTTTATTGACTTATAAGGAAAAAATCCAACCATTAGTTAAAATTTTTTAGTTAAGATATTATCTCCTACTAAAAATTAAGAAATTATCTAAATTTGGGAAATAAAAATAAATTTTAATTAAGTGGAAAAATTTTTCCACGTGGAATATGAAGCGGAAAGAATAATTAATATATAATTTTTATGGAGCAAGGATTAAAGGCCATGTGGCAAAATCCTACGTGGATTAATAATGGCATGTCATGTGTCAAAAGTTGAGGTGGCGCAATGTGATGGCTCCAAAACTTATTGCTTATATATATATATATATAGTAAATTCTCGGGTTTTTCTTAAATAAAATATTAATGATAAAATATTTTCAAATATATTTATTATTCGAGAAAAATAATCATGTAAATGCTTAAATATAAATTTAAAATAAATATAAAAAATCAATAAACTACAAAAGTTATTTATTTAAAACAATAATATTTTATTAGTATTACGAATTAAATTAATATCCAAAACATGATAATTTATTTAATTATGAAAATAGATAAGTAATAAGATAAAAACTTATCAATTTATTATATACATGAGACCGTTCAAAATAAACTTAATTATAGTGATAAAATAAATATCCTAATATTTTTATAATATATATCATAAAAAATATCTTAATAATCTTCCTATTTATCATATCCAAAAACACAAGATTAATTTTTTAAAATTAAGAATGAGATTTTCTATCCATTGATTATAGTGATATAAACTTAATTATTTTGCCAAAGATTAGTTTTAATAAAAAGTGGTGGTGCGGTCCAATCTAAAAGCCACATGCATTTAATAATTTTTTAACCTCTGCTTTAGTATATAATTATGATATTTTTTTTTTGATAAATGAGCTACTAGCTCATTACAAGGCCAACACTAGGTTACCCGTAAATTACAAGGCTAACCTAAATCATCACGACGGATGATCTTTAGAAAATCAAATAACAGAGGATGATCACTAAACCAGGAACTACTAATCGAGATATCGACAGGATCCAACAATGATCCCGGGAAAAAAATTAGAAATAGCAAAACTAAGCTGAGGAAAACTAAAAAGCCTCTTAGCGAGAAAATCCGCCGCAGAATTGCATTCCCTGAAACAATGAAAAAACACCACACAAGGAACCAAAGCAACAAAATGACGGATATCAATTATAATAGCTTGAATTTCCCAAGGAACCTTCCAAGTTCGTTTTAAAGAATTAATAAGAATTAGATTATCCCCTTCAATGATAAGGCGGGATTATGATATTTTTTGTAAGTATCTTTTCAACTACCTTATTTTTTGTTATTAGATTATAGGTTTTCTTATCATTATAATGGAGAAATCTATCTTAATCGAATGATAGAATTTCCGCGTGGATTGGGGAGCAAAATATCGCTTGCTTGGGTGACAAGGCATCTTGACCGGCCCTAGGGGTGGAATTTTGGCCCCTCTACTCCCTTTCTTCCATTATAAATACATAGGATCGCCATGTACGGTAATAATATTCAATACTCGTTGAACTCGCTCGCAAGTCTTACCTTTACCTTGACGTTCAATCGAAAAACTACTCTTTTGACTTAGGCATCGGAGGTGGATTAGGAGAACTCCACCCCTTGTGTCCATTGTTTTACAGATTCTAGGTTAAAGAAGAAGCTTGGAACGGAAGACGAAGAGGCGAATGAAGAAGATCATTCATTAGGGCATAAAGGCGAATTTTTATCCACTAATAGTTGGTGCCGTCTGCAGGAAAAAAAGATTCAAATCCACGAAAGCTTTCCACACAAGAAATTTCCATGGTTAGCAAAGTAGTTGAAGATCGTCGCCTTGGGGTTCGTGCGAACTCTGGGCAAAACCGCAACCACAGCCAACGCCGAATGTAGTGAGCGTTGTGAATTCGACGTCGTTGGGGCAAGATGCAAACTTGCTAGCCCCTCATCAACCCGTCCATGTCCTTCCCAAGGACAGTGGCCGACCGAGCCATTGGTCGGGTTTGAGTGTGTGCCCGACGACCACTGGCGGATTCGTCCATTGCCCAGTGGGGATACAAAAATATTTTTGTTTTAGGTTTAGAAGGTGAAGTGAACGGCCTCTCATGAAAAGAACGAGAGCTATCAGGGGCGGATTTATTCATTTACATGATTCTTTAATACAAATCAAATCTTCTACTTCCTAAATATACTCCTTTCTATACTCCCCTACGACGTGATTGGGTAATAAATTTCCAATTTACATAAAGCAAGGGATTAGTAAAATATTAAAACAATTAAAACAAGTGATTGGGTAAAACTTAAATATTAGTAAATATTAAAAAATATCTTCTAACCAATTAAAACAAGGGAGTATAAAAGAAGTATGATTAGGGAGTAGAAAAATCGGACCATAATTAATAAACTTGAATGGGATTAATTTGAAAAATGGGATTTTATTTGGAAAGTATATTATTGCAGACACTTGATGATTTAAAATTATTTATGTGTATTGAATTTATCAAATTTGTTACTTATATTGAGAAAGATATACTCCCTCCGATCCAAAATAATTGTCGTTTTAGTTTTCGACACAAGAATTAAGAAAAGCATTAAGTAAACTCAAAAAGACAATTTTTTTATAAATTTTACCACTCATTATCTTTTTTCAACCAATGAATAAATTACATTAATTAATAAAAACACATTCCAATAACAATTCTCATAACTCACTCCTAATTAATCGCCTAGAAAACCTAAAACGACATATAAAATGGATCAAATTTGAAGTGCTAAAACGACAATTAATTTGAATCGGAGGGAGTACTGTATTATATTGAAACTGAAGATATTATTGTACGATTTCAAGATATGGAAAATCGTAAGAATGTCATTGTAAGAAAAAAATATCGTAATATTTTTTTCTATATTTTATAAAAAATATAAAAAAAATTCCTAACTTCGCCAGAAATTTTTCTATAGCCAAAGGAATTTAGCCCCCACTGGCAAATATTCCTGGCTACGCCACTACCGACGACCCAAAGTCGAAAGCTTGGTTGCAGATTGCATATGGATGATCAATAACCATCGAAATGATGAAACCTTAGCAAGGAAATACCGATGGTTTCCTGGAGCGAAGTCGGAACTCGCACGAGCGGCGACAGTCGGGATTCGCCCGATCAAACGTGTGCGACGTCCAATTTCGATCGCTAGAGCGACTGTGACTACGACTTGTGAAATTGCGGTCAGGGCTCTCCAGAATTCGAACTCGATCGCCGGATCGACCGCAACTGCGACTCTCCTGAGTTCGAACCAGATGGTTAGATCGACCGCGGCTTGCAAAACCGTGATCGCGACTGTCCTGAGTTCGAAGACTCACAGAGTTCGTCGCGTCGAGGCGGGCCGAAGGATTTGAGCGGCATAGGCATAGAGCCATGTTAGAAGTCTGTTGACGAACTACAAAAGATACCCATAGGAGAGGACAAACCCAAAAAGAAGTTCTTCGTCTGGGCAAATCTCTCCAAAGACAAACTTTCAATCACTATGCACGAAGCAATATTCATGACGTCTTTGCATGGAGTCCAAACGACATCCTTGGAATAGCCCCGGAACTTGATTACCATAGGCTGAAAGTTCTTCTAGATGCAAAGTCAATCGTACAACGAGCAAGGCGATCCTCAATTCAACATGTTTAGGCCGTGGTCCCAAAATAAAGAAGTTGCAGGAAGCCGAAGCTATACAAGAGGTGTGGTACCGACTAGGTTGGCAAACACTGTTGTATTCAAGAAAAAGACAGGAGATTGGAGAGTCTGCGTGGACTTTACCGATCTCAACAAAGCATATCCAAAGGACTTGTTTCCGCTTCCAAAGATCGACAACCTAGTGGATTCTACAACGGGGAACGAGCAATTGATCCAAACAATTTTGGTGTTGGAAGCAATCCCCGAAGATCAAGAAGCGAGCTTTCTTGATCCCTAGGAAATCACAAACTCGCAAATCGTGTGCGATCCTAGCAGTGACCGAAAACCGCGGTCGCAGTTCATAGGCGATCACGCGAACTCCGATATTCACTCGGAGGATTCATCCCTAGTGCGCACCAAGAAAGACGCCTTGCTTGAAGATGACCAAAGTCGTGACTCGGCATCACTCGCAAGGGCGGCTGCACATTGCGCGAGCTGATGGGGCCCGAGTCGAGCGACGATACAGAGAGTCGTAATAATGTGTGGTTTGATCTCGACGAGTTCGACCATCTTTGAGATTCAGTGATTCATATCACCAGATCTAAAAGCGATCGATGCTGATAGGGGCATGATCAATCGCAAGAACCAGGGCACGAAATTGCGACCGCGGGTCACAGTCGTGATCAAGGCCAAACACAACACCGAAACAAGGTACTTGCCCTTGGAGCAATTTCTTTTATCCCTGGTCAACACATCTCGCAAGCTCAACCACTGCTTTCAAGAGCGCCTCATTCAAGTCATTATGACCTATACTTTCCGAGCGCTCCCCGCAAGCTCGGATCTCGCAGGACTGGTCGGGAAATAGTTGTGGAATTGGGACATTACGACATCGATTACATGCCTCAGACCGCTATAAAGGGGCAAGTGTTGGCGGATTTTGTAGTATAATTCTCCGATGTACCGATCAAAGTTGTGAGCGCGAGAAGTGAAACCGCAGTCGCGGACGACCTCTAGAATCGCGGTGTTGCGCCGATAACAGAAGTCGCGGTCGCGACCTATGAAGCCGTATTTACAAATAGCCTCCAAAGAGGAGACGGTTCCTTGTTGCACAAGGCCACGGTTGCGGCTTGCGAAACCGCGATAGTGGTTTACCCCAAGAATGCAGCGAATCAGGAATGGACCCTTGAAATCGATGGTGCGAGAAACAATCAAGGATCCAAAGTTGGTATTGCGCTCACTTCACCTATCGATGAGGTGCTTCAGCTCATCGTCCTCCTTGGCTTCGACATCACCAACAATGAGGCTGAGTACAAAGCATTAGCACTCGAGTTAGAAACGATAGCTAGTCTCGGCATCGCCAGCTTGCTTGTTTTGTCCGACTCATAGTTGATAATGAACCAAGTGCTAGGGAATTATGAAGCCAAAGGGCCAAAGATGCTCAGATATATGGAGAAAGCGAAAGCTATGCTAGAGAAGTTCAAGTGGTTTGAGCTTAGACCATGATCACGCGATCAAAACATGTCCACTGATGCCTTAGCAATGTTGGATGCTTGTTCGGGAGGCTCACTCAAGACCTCAATATACATTGATACATGATTGCTCGAGATTGCTCCTTGATAATCTCGTATCTGACCTCACAAGATCCCAATTGTGCTAGTAAATCTGAAATCTCGCCAATTTAACAAACCAATTCAACTTTCTTCTAATGCAAGTACAGTGAGTTTCTGAGTTGTTGAGGATGAAATCGAGTAGATAGGAATCATGAATAATGATAGTTCAATTAGAAAGGCTCTAATGCTAATTCTAATTGATGAACTAGATGATCTTTAATAATTAATCTAGAACTCTCACAATTGATTGTACTAAGAACTCGAAATCTGAATGTAGAATGGAAGAAAATGTTGACCGATCAATGTAAATAAGAACAAACAAATTCAGATCGTTTCAATGACCCAAGAAATAGATTAAATCCAATTTCTAGTTTAATCTCTCTCTCTCTCTCTCTCTCTCTCTCAAGCTGATTTTTTTTGAATGAAAATTCAAAGTATAAATAGCGAATACAAAGATAGGCTTCCTTGGCTAGCAAGACAGATTAGGGTAGTCCCTAATAAGGGTATTGCAGACCTTTTTTTTCTCTCCAAGACAACATATAATAATATTAAAAAACATCTTTATATCTCTTCGTATCAATCAAATCAATTAGATAACTAATTTGACTGAAATGATAAGAAAACTAAAAATTAATCCTAAAACGGAAAAGATATAATAATAAATAAGTAAGATAATTCAGCCACTAACAAGATAGCCTATGACCGAATTTATCTATCTATAATGTCTCATAATACTAGAAAATATCAAACTAATATTTTTTTCGTAGGAAATATCAAACTAATATAGGCTATGATTTTCCTTCTTAGATTGGTCAAGTCAAAGTGTTAACTAGGACCACATGAAATATTCTATCTTACCCGGTCACATACTAAATTTATCCCTAAAGTAAGATAAATTATTCAAGATTTCTAAGATAAGAAAATATGATAGACAAGGCCCAAATCAGCATGATCCACACCTCATCTAGGTAAAACTCGGTCTATATGATTAAGTGATGGAATCTGGGCTTGTTTGATGCCTAATCATGGTGACCCATTTCTTCTTGTTGGACTCTTCAACCATAACTGCCAATCGAACTAAAAAGGATCCCATTCCTTGATCAATCTTCTTGGCTCTACTTTTGGTTATTAGTCCATCCATTGACACTCGAATCAAATCTTCGACATCGGTAGGAGACATGCATGGATTTAAACGGAAGGCGAAGAGGCGAATCAAGAAGAGGATTTATTAGGACATAAAGGCAAAATTTTATGCACTAATAAAAATATTTTCTTAAACATTTTCTTTCAATACTTAATTCTAATTTCAATAAAGAAGATCTATCTGTTGGAAGGTCAGTTAAATACACAGTAGAAATAGAAAAAGAATAGGTTGTGGAAACAATTCAACAACAATACAATACCCAAGAAAAAAATCACAAAAGAAAATAAAGTTTACAATCGACAGAGCTGATATCAACTTCCACGCTCCTCCAATCCAACCAACTATTGACAACAATTAAACATCAATATCTCCAAAAGCACACACATTCAATAGTAGTACTCTTTAGTGTCATAACAATTACACTTGACTATATTTTAGTCAGCCTATTTTTTTAAATACAGAACACAAATTTTTTTTACGTTGCCATTATATAATATATACTCCCTCCGTATTTTAAAAGATGTATTTTTAGCTCATTTTCTTATTTTATAAAACATGTCTTTTTAATATTTTTCTCATTTTTTTCAAATTTGCCCTCACTTTATAAGAGTAATAATTACTCTTCACAATTTTCTGTGAGAGGTTAAGAGTACACATTTTTCTAAATTTAGGGGTAATTTGGGTAAAAAATCATCCCTTAATATATGTCCATTGACTTAAAAAGACATGTTTCAATCATTAGGATGATTACACATTCCCATCAAGCTAAACTGGGGCTAGTCAGATGTGCGCCCTTCATTCTCATAAGACGTTTCACACATGCCTCTTCATTTCTCGTCATGTGGACCGGTCACATCACTCCCGGCCGTGCCAAGGTGTGTGAAAATGTCTTGTTAAAATCACTTGGGATGATTATGTTCGCTGCACTTGTGATCTCAATGTAGGGACGACTACTTGCGTCCCGACTATAAGCGCGCTTCAGATATCTGTCAAAGAAATCATAACAACCTACCAAAATTTTGAAATAACAAAATTAAAACAACTGCAACATCTCAACATGAGGCAACTTCTAACAAAAGATTCCTAACAAAATAAAAACTTAAATAATGAAAATCATCAAGAGAACTTAGGCTCAATGGAAGACTTCAAAGAAGACTCCATTCGTCCGGGTTGTAGTGGGTCTTGGTATAAACATAAGGCATGAAATTATTTAGGCCAAGTGGTGCTAAAATCCGGGAATCAAGACTCCTAAACTCACAACACAACTTCACCATAACTCTCTCATAAACAATCAAACTCACTCCTCATGAAGAACAAATTTCATTCTTTCAACCCCAAAATATCCCAACAAGTTTTGCATAATAAAAACAAGGCAAATTTGGCTCATACACATACTTTATTCACAACTCTTTTTTTTCTTTTTATTGTTTTTTTTTCTTTTTTCTTTTTTTTTCCTCACTTTTTTTCAATAAGAAGTGCATTTATTAAGGAGCCAAAAATCCTTTTACATAATATGAACTTTCCAGATCACAAATACCCAACCCAATTAACCCACACTTGAACCAAACAATATCACAACCTACAACTATCAAAACCACCAACACTAAGTCCTAATTTCCGAATAGAGGACAGACTAACATCGGCTAGGCAATGATTTTTGTGGAGCTTACAAAAAAAGGCTTCAGGCTCAAATTGGATTCAAACAAAGGATAATGCATAAGGTAGGTAAATGAGCACAAAAGAACGCTAAAAAGAATATAAGTTCTCTATCATTCGATTTCACATGAAATGAACTATTATCTAATATTCGATTTCAAGAAATAGATAACCATATCAATATCAACAGATAATATGCATAAGGAGAGTAAATCACACAAGAAAAGAAGAAGGATTTTTGATGTTCTTCCTATAAGGTCAAAAACAACTCACTAGTAGCAATTTTTGTTGGATTTCAGTCACTTCTACCTAAGATCATATGTCCTCAATTTTGTAACACCCCGTCTTTCCACAAGGAGCTACTTAGAAATAGACCTTACCATGTACTACTCAAGTGGGTTGACAACAACACTTTAGGATCTTGCAATACGGGCACTACGAGAAAACTTAATAAAAACATCCAACCTTTTTATTTAACAAATTTTTGAAAACATAGTTATGCATGTATTCTCCAGAACATATATATCCAAATTCGAAAAACCACTACTAATAATGAATTATTCTAGAAATAACAATAAGCAGGACATAATACTAACTCTAACATAATAATAAAACCAACATCCTAATATGTCATAAATAAACAACCCTAAACCCGACCCCACTATGACACACACTCTTCACCACTTCGCCCCGCCATTGGGCCTCAGTTCCTGCATGGTTCCCTGGTTCATTACTGGGCTGAAAATATTCCCTGTAGGGTTAGCAACTATTCTATCATGTTAGAAAGAATGCGAAAATTGTAAAATGTTCGAAAAACATTTCTAAGGTCAGCATCCAAGTCCACAAACGCACTCATAAATCTAAAGGTCAATGCCTAAATTAGTTTTGGTTAGTCATACATAGGCACATACACATTCACAAAAACAATTTTACAAAAATTCAATTCCCCCATCTCGCAATCCAACCAACAAGGCTCTCAAACCCCGCGCCAAGTGCAGAGGTAGGCCCCTCTCACTCTACTTCACAATCTCCCTTCTAACACGGGCTAAGCCTCCACTGGAGCGCTTGCCAAAACACATAAATAATATTTTTCGTTTTGAAGGGGCACGATTTCCCTGTCACACGGACCCATACATAGACAACTCTTCCTCTCCGCCAGCTATGATGGTCGTGCCGAAAACGGTACCAACACAGAGAAAACGTTCGAAAACTTATTTTCGATGAAACCCATTTAAAAACAATTTGCACACATCAACACAAACAAGTCCGAAATATTTTAAAAAGATATTCGAGACGAGTTCCCAAAACCACAATAACGACATCAAATCAAACAAGACAGAAAAGAACCGAGTTGAAAACGACTTAGCTCAATATGTGGGTTCTTAGAAGGTTCCGAAATTTCACGAGTAAGAGGAAACAGGTCCCCTGGTAAGATTTTAAATAGCGGAAAAAGATTAAATAACATAAGAGTTTAATATAACAACTTTTTAAGTGAAGACTTCTTTAAACAACAAACTCGATTAAGAGGAGTAACTCTTTCCCAACCCGCTAACTAAACTAACGCTAAATTAAAAACCTATATAAACACATGTTAAAGTTCCACTTACTAAGCTATTGATTTGTTCCTCTAGTTTTGTACGTAAACCAGTAATCCACATAGGAGCTTCAACTATTTCCATACTTAATTTGCTAATTGCAACTTCCACCTAATGTGGCAAATTAAAGGAAATTCCCATGTTACAATTCAACTCTCACGCTCTACCTCAAATCCCAGTTCAATTTGCATGTCAACTTCCACCAACCAATACATTCCATTCCACTTTACACCCGGAAATTTACTTCTCTAACTAACAAATTACTGTTAAACATCCTAATAGCACACAATCAGCACCAGCCCTCCCCCTAGCACACAACACACAAATTAAGCCACCAAAAGGATTCTATAGCTAAGCCACAAATTAACCTAACACCCAAAAAGATCATCCACTATCTACAATGAAAGAACTCTAGATCGACCCATGAAAAGCTAGTATATAGCAGGTTTAACGAAAATAGAAGGAGAGTGCTAACCGAGGGACTAATCTCAGACAACATAGAAGATATAACAAGTGAGAACAAATTAAGTCTTCAACGATGCACTCCTTCATGGACAACTTGAAACAACCACTGGTGACGATGGTGGTGACCGCGAGAAGGCGCTACCCCGACACCAACTTTTTACAAAAAACATGAGGAAGAAGATGACGAAAGCGGTACCGGAAAGCAAGTCACCAACGATTACACTCGAAGCATAGAATGGCAAGAACTTAACCGAAAACAAGGGAATGTTTCATCCTCGGAGTGCGAAGCCGTCGTTCAATTGACATGCAATGGCGTGCCAAGGTGAGGAGGCGAAACACTAAGGCAACGAAGGGGCGAAAATTTACAGCTTCTCCATAAAGAACAAGGTTGTTAATTTATATAAGGCGAAACAATAAGTTCGGTGTCATACTCGGATGAGAGGATCAAAAGGGATACACGGTTATAAGGTTGTTGGGATACGGGAAAAAGAATCGGGCCAAGGAAGATATGATATCAAGCTAAGAAGATATATGGAAAAAAGGTGAAAGTATAAAAATATGAAAAATATGAAAATCGGGCCCCATGGATTACAAGTTCGGTTTACATGATGTACAATAATATGACTTATGATAAGACCCCTCAGAAAGATAAGATTAAACGATTAAAAGTAAAAAAAGGGAAAAAAAGAAAAGTAAATCCCGACTGTTACATACTATCCCCTTAAGAAAGTTTCGTCCCCGAAACTTTTTAGCGAAGGAAAAGATATCTCGAGGTTTCACAAACCTCTCCCCCTTAAAAGGGGTTCGTCCTCGAACCGAAGTTTATCAAATAAAAAAACTATAATCACTACTAAACATTCCAAACATGCAATACGACAACCAAGCAATCAAATAACCAAGTTAAGAGAAATAGGCAATCACACAAACAAGCATCGAAATTGTACTCCTACTAGCTATTAAACTCTCCCCTCAAACACATCTACTAAACCTGGGTAGATCTCCGGGTAGCTCTTTCTCATCCTGGATTCAGTCTCCCAAGTGTCCTCATTGACTCCCTGTCGAGACCATTGAATCAACACCAAAGGAATCACCGTGTTCCGCAGCTCCTTCATTCGTCGGTCTAAAATCTTCAACAGTTGTTCTCGAAAAGTTTGATCTGACTCCACTTCCAACTCCTAATAATTAAGTCTGTGACTAGGATCTAGAACATACTACCTCAGCTGCAAAACATGGAAAACGGGATGAATTCCATCCAAAGTCGATGGCAACATTAACCTTTAGGCGACATCGCCCACTCTGTCTACTATCTCGGACGGACCAGAATAGTGGAGACTTAGCTTCCCTTTAGCCCCCAAATCTCCTGATCCTGCGAGTAGGCGACACCCTCAACCAGACGTTTGCTCCTATCTCAAACTCTAGCGGTCGACGCCTCTTGTCCGCATAGGACTTCTGGCGACTCTGGCAGCCAGCATTCTCTTCCGAATAAAGGTCACTTTTCCAATCGTCTCCTCAATCATATGTGGCCTCTCTCCTACTACATCTAAGGGATCATCCCAGCGCAGGGGTATCTTGCATCTTCGCCCATGTAAAGCCTCATAAGGGGCCATTTGAATTTGAGGAGTGCCAACTGTTATTATAAGAAAACTCCACCAAAGCTAAGTGTTGTAACCAGTGACCTCCCCAGTCTAGCACACTAGACCTCAACATGTCCTCTAGTGTCTGAATCGTCCTCTAAGATTGCCCATCTGGTCGCGAATGGTAATCTGTCGTGAAATGAAACTCCTTACTATGCCTT
This sequence comes from Fallopia convolvulus, assembly GCA_964016875.1. NCBI lineage: Eukaryota > Viridiplantae > Streptophyta > Magnoliopsida > Caryophyllales > Polygonaceae > Fallopia > Fallopia convolvulus. Next base: position 23,340,765 of record OZ024726.1, on the reverse strand, counting down.
ATACCTTTGCTGCCAAAATTTACTAGACTGATATTCTCTCCTTGATTTCACCCTTACTATGCGAATGGTAATGGTAATCCAGCCCTCACATGCTTCATGAATCCATTGAACTTCTCCATCTACTAGACTGATATTCTCTCCTACATGACTTGGTCATAGCATCCATGAACTTCTATTATGGTTGCAATCCTTCATCTAATTATTCCTTCTAAGTTATGGATCGATTAAGTGAACTACGTCTGCTCATAAGTTATACCAGCATTTCACCCTAAGACCTCGTTTCATAGAGTCGAAATAGCACACTCAACCTATCCTCCTTTCAAAGCCTTCTTCCTAAATCTCTTTGTTGAAAGTCACTGAACTTCCAAGTCATGCTATTCAAATAACCCGAGTCGTCCTTGTCTCTTTTGCTTCAACTTGTACTTAAGGAGGTGCTCTAAGTCAGTGTTTTTCTTTCTATACTCGGCATTTACCAAATATGGTTGTGTCAAATCCTTAGATTTGGTCATTCATTCCTTATCTTGTTTCTACTCGCATGGCTCCCATGACTTTATCTCCCTGTATGCATTGGCGATTACTCAATCCTTTCTATCGTAACACACCTGTTATGGCTTTGAGGCATTGTTAAAATTTGCATAACTCCCACAATTCTACGATATAAGTCGTCCTACCCTTCAACTAGCCTCAACTCTTTTGGTACCCTAACTTCACAATGATTTCCTTAATTATACTTAATCTGGTCAATGGTGGTTTAGACTAGGAGTCTTCCTTACGCCCCACCAAAAGTTTAATTTTTACTTCCATATGTTTTATGACACATTCCTATTTCAAAAGATACTTCTAACATACTATAATATCGATTCTTTCTAGAATAATCCTTATTTTCTCAATTTGAGTCACATGTTCCCATCATGCTCCTCGTTTATCCGGAAACATAATCCACGAGCATTACACATCGATGGTATTGTTTAATCATCAATGCAAACTCCAATAAGGAAGTTTATTCTTCTAGGCTCGTTAGTAGACAAAGGTCCTTGCCCACTAACTTCACACACCCTACTAGACATTAATAATCTTCACTACATTCTATACACCCTTCACAATGCTAATATGACATGTAGTTATATTTTGGAAATCCTCCTCTTAAGTCCTCAGCTGAAACCGACTCGTCCTTTAACCAAATTTGGAGAATGGCCAAACTGCACTATGGTCAATTCACCAGATCAATGTTTCATGACAACAAATTCTTCATCCTAACGTCAAGTTCAACTTCTTGCGAACCTGACTGAGCCTCTCGTGGAAGTGGACTCGATGCATTAACTCCTTCTCCACAACTCCTTTACTCGAGTATTCAATTCCAATGTCACAATTGGTCTAGGCACTGAGAAACCGGCTTGAGCAGTATAATCCATGACTTAGGGTAACTAACAAGATCTACTTATCATTGGATTTGTAGTCGTGACAACTCCCCTTGAAAACATCATCAAATGCTCACATAACTTAGATATCTAGAACTTGCATCCACTACTTGACTTGCGACGAACTTGTCTCGACTAACCAATACAATGCACGTTCAACAACCTATCTAACCTCTCCTTGTGTCCAAGATCATATCCTTCGCTTTCCCTGGAATGATCCATTCTTACCATCATCCTCGTATTATCGTTAGTACCCAAAAAGGCCTTTATCCTTCTTTGTCCTATCTATTAATAAAGCTCTTCATTGCTTGATCCTTATGCCTCATTTGATTATGCCACTAATCTAAACTTATTTTCGAGAACTAGACATTGTGAAATTTTCTTTCTTTACACAAATACTCGCTAAGATTTGGTGAACCCACAACAATAATAGATTCTACACACGTTCAACTTGAACTAGATCCAAGTCATGCCTTTACTCTTTATTAAACTATCTCATAAATTCAAGCATCCCAAACACTCAATGAGATGAGTTCCCAACTAGATGTTTTCCAGGCCATGGTCTTACTCAATTGCATCTCCAATCATCGAATTTGGGTTTAGTTGTCGACTTGACGTGAATATTTTTGCCTTAACTCAGACTTTCTTTACCTTATAGTGCAATACTAAGGTTACTACTTTCTCGAGAATCATTTGTAAAACTTTCATATTACCCGGCTCTAACTCCAGCGTCCATCAATATCTTACTAACTACGCATGTTTTGTAACACCCTGATAATTTATAAGGGATTGAGGTGCTTCCCATGTCAACAAGAGCTCTTCCTTTTCTGTGTTCGAGTGAGCACAAATAACTCAAAAGTTAAGCGCGCAGGGGCGAGAGTAGTACCGGGATAGGTGACCTCTTGGGAAGTCCTCGGGTTGGCATGGGATAGCGCTTCTAAAGGCTTGGGCCTTACAAATGGTATCAGAGCCGACTCTGGGTTATGAGTTGGCTTGGCCTAGTGGGCGGTCACTCCACCCGGAAGGCGGTCCTTGGGCCTTGACGAGGACGTCAAGTGCTTAAGTGGGAATGATTGTAACACTCTGATAATTTATAAGGGATTGAGTTGCTCCCCATGTCAACAAGAGCTCTTCCTTTTCTGGGTTTGAGTGAGGACAAAGAACTCAAAAGGTAAGCGTGCAGGGGCGAGAGTAGTACCGGGATGGGTGACTTCCTGGGAAGTCCTTGAGTTGGCATGGGATATCGCTTCTAAAGGCATGAGCCTTACATGTTTTCCATGTGGTACTTCCAAATCTTCCTCTTCTCAAGCAAGGATGAACCATGGTCTTCTTCAGCCGAAGGTACTTGTGAAATACTCTTGTCTCGTTTCTCGACAATTTTGCCACAGAGGATTTCCATGAAAATTTCTGCGCTAGTTTTCATTGATCCTTCATCCCCTACCTTCACCCTACTTAATCTCACAACCTTCAAAGTGGGAGTTACCCTTCATACTGTCTCACACACAGTCTTCAATATGGTCCGCATGGATTCACAAAGTATGGACTTGCTACGTCAACAAGTTGATCTCGGCCTACCACTCACTTCTTATATGATCAAACTCCGTGTAAATGAGATCAATGGTGAATAACTACATTCCTTTTGTAATGCACGGGGCCTTTAGAAGCGCTATCCCACGCCAACCCGAGGACTTCCCAAGAGGTCACCCATCCTAGTACTACTCTCGCCCCTGCACGCTTAACATTTGAGTTCTTTGTCCTCACTCGAACCTAGAAAAGGAAGAGCTCTTGTTGACATGGGGAGCACCTCAATCCCTTATAAATTATCGGGGTATTATAACCTCCCCCACTTAAGCACTTGAAGTCCTCGTCAAGGCCCAAGGACCGCCCTCCAAGTCGAGTGACCGCCCACCGGGCCAAGCAAACTCGTAACCCAGAGTCGGTTTTGATACCATTTGTAAGGCCCGGTGCCTTTAGAAGCGCTATCCCACGCCAACCCGAGGACTTCCCAGGAGGTGACCCATCCTGGTACTACTCTCGCCCCTGCACGCTTAATATTTGAGTTCTTTCTCCTCACTCGAACCCAGAAAAGGAAGAGCTCTTGTTGACATGGGGAACACCTCAATCCCTTATAAATTATCGGGGTATTTGGATTATTCAAGATAGTGAAAGTTGGTCATTTTGTTTAATATTTATTGAATTATTATTATTATTACTATTATTATTATTATTATTATTATTATTATTATTATTATTATTATTATTATTATTATTATTTATATATCTTGAATACCGTGAAAGCCTTGGGTGGCTTCAGAGTGTAAATTTCGAGGTCAGTAGCGGTAATATCTCCGAGGGTAAAATGGGGGTGTTACACCTTTACTTTCCTCTACTCCGAACTCCACGCTAAACACCTTATGTTGGGGGTTCAGCTCTCTCTAAAAAGAGCAACATCCTTTCCTCAACCAACATTCATAGTTTGGGTTCGCCTACTTCCAATCCGATAACTTAAATTCTTATGTTAGATTTGCTCCATATTGCTCCATTTCCTTCTATGTCGACCACTTCTGCCTCTTCTTGTACTAGATTCATAACTCGATGACCAGTATTAAGAAGCTCTTGGAGAACATATAACCCAATACTTCAATCCTACTCTTGTTGCTTCCTCACACTTCCCTAATAATTCTAACAGTACGAACGAGATTAGCTTTTGTCAAACTTACACTTAGAATTGGAAGGTTAAAAGTACTAAGCTACTGGAGGTCCTTCAACTGATGGTGGAGGAGTCGCGACGTGTCACCTACCCCCTATATGCAACATGTCTATCCTAGTTAAAACATTTTGAAAACCCCGGCCGGTTTTATTTTTAATTTGGACCTCGGGTACACTCGTTGGTCAATTCCATGTGCCATGTTGTCAACCTGGTTCTAATACCAATTTGTAACACCCCGTCTTTCCACAGGGCGCTACTTAGAAATAGACCTTACCGGGTACTACTTAAGTGGGTTTACAACAACACTTTAGGATCTTGCAACGTAGACATGACGAGAAAACTTAATAAAAACATCCAACCTTTTTATTTAACAACAATTTGAAAATTTGATAGTTATGCATGTATTTCCGAGAACATAAATATCCAAATCCGACAAACCACTACTAATAATGAATTATTCTAGAAATAAAAATAAGAAGGAAAAATACTAACTCTGGCATAATAATAAAACCAACATCCTAATATGTCATAAATAAACTAAAGTAAACCCGACCCCACTATGACACGCGCTCTTCACCGCTCCGCCGCACCATCTGGCCTCGGTTCCTGCATGGTTCCTTGGTTCATACCTGGGACTGAAAAATATTCCCTGTAGGGTTAGCTACTAATCTATCAAGTTAGAAAGAATGCGGAAATTGCGAGACGTTTGAAAAATATTTCTAAGATCAGCATCCAAGTCCACAAACGCACTCATAAATCTAAAGGCCAATACCTAAATTAGTTTTGGTTAGTCACACATAGCCACATACACATTCACAAACACAATTTTACAAAATGCAATTCCCCCATCTCGCAATCCAACCTCCAAGGCGCTCAAACCCCGCGCCGAGTGCAGAGGTAGGCCCTCTCACTCTACTTCACAATCTCCCTTCTAACTCGGGCTAAGCCTCCACTGGAGCGCTTGCCAAAACACATAGATAATATTTTTCGTTTTGAAGGGGCACGGTTTCGCTGTCACACGAACCCATACGTAGACAACTCTTCCTCTCCACCAGCTACGATGGCCCTGCCGGAAATGATACCAACACAGAGAAAATGTTCGAAAATTTATTTCCGATAAAACCCATTTAAAAACTAATTTGCACACATCAGCACAAACAAGTCCAAAACATTTCAAAAAGATATTCGAGACTAGTTCCCAAAACCAATCCTACAATAATGGCACCAAATCTAACACGACAAAAAAGAACCGAGCAAGTCGAAAACGACTTACCTCAAAATGTGGGTTCTTAGAAGGTTCCGAAATTTCTAGAGTAAGAGGAAATGGGCCCCCTGGTAAGATTTTAAATAGCGGAAAAGATTAAATAACATAAGAGTTTAGTATAACAACTTTTTATGTGAACACTTCTTTAAACAACAAACTTAATTAAGAGGAGTAACTCCTTCCCAACCCGCTAACTAAACTAGCGCTAAATTAACAACCTATATAAACACATGTTAAAGTTCCACTTGCTAAGCTATTGATTTGTTCCTATACTTTTGTATGTAAACCAGTAATCCAAATAGGAGCTTCACCTATTTCCATACTTAATTTTCTAATGGCAACATCCACCTAATGTGACAAATTAAAGGGAACTCCCATGTTACCATTCAACTCTCACGCTCTACCTCAAATCCCAATTGAATTTGCATGTCAACTTCCACCAACAAATATATTCCTTTCCACTTTACACTTGTAACACCCGTATTTTGTAACATTGGGTATTACCGCCAGTGACCTCGGACTTTACCGTCCAAAGTCACCCAAGGCTTTATAAAGTTAAACTTAACAAAAATGCGGAAATTGAAATGATATTACATTTATAAAATTTGCTCAATTATGAGACTTGGAATTTATTCTCACAACCTTGACCAAAATAAACATGAAAATAGTTCAACAGCGGAATTAACGAAACAAAAGCATAAGGTAATTCAAAATAAACGAGAAGTACGTCCTCGAGAGTCCCGACCTTCCTTCCTTGTGTATCTTTGTCTTACGCCTTGGAGGGTGATTTCCTAGAGTCTGGCATTGGTCGCGAAGGGTGAGAAATGCGAGGCAAGAATGCGGAAAAGCGGAATTAGTATAAAGAGACTAAGCAAGTGAGAACGGAAATTCTTAAGGGTAGCTTAGTTCAATAGAACGATATCAACGAGATGTGTTTGAGATATGTTGACGGGTATTTTCTTGACAACAAATAAATTTATAAGTCAAGACCCCGCTGAGTATAGAGAAGTCAGGATCGTTCCACGGGAAGCACGTTTGTTTGTCTATCAATTACTAAAAACAAGAAGAGCAAGTGCTCATGGCTCAACGGTTGAGCCTCTTGCCAATTTGCAAGAGGTCTCAGGTTCGAGCATCCAGGGCGGCGGTTTGCCCTTCTTTCTTAGAATTGGTTAGTAAACCAGTTCTCACCCGTTTACGGAAACGGGTGCTCTAGGCTAGTCCAAGTAATACTTGGGCTTAACCTAAATCTTACCAACTCAAAAAAAAATTACTAAAAACAAGAAAACCAAAGCAAAACAGGCAAAAACACCTGCGACCAACCTCGTTAACGACCTTGTCAGGGTCATTAACGAACCTGGAAAACCTACGAACATAGGACAATAACGACCTAAACTCAGGTTCGGTACTGAGGTATGTTAACTCGATAACGAATAATTCGAAAACAAACAAACTCAATAAAAATAAAAGATCTAGGACAAGGGTTACCACAACATAGCCATGCATATAAACTCATAAGAAGATAAAGATCATGCCTTTAGAAGATAAATTCATCATCTTTCGCTGACTAACAAGCAAATCAATCGATTCTCATAAATCAATTCACTCTATTACTTGTTTTGAATCCAAAGCTCGAAACTTTCGTAATCGAACAATATCAACATTCAAGTTAATAACTTTCTCTTTCGATCAGGTTAAGAACTCAAATTACCTCGACTATCGTCTAAGCATAAGCACAACAAGCAATTCAATAGATAAAAGGCATTCAAAACATCAACTTACTCATCCAAACATGCACAACTATGTCGGATTTCAACCCCGACCCTAGATAAGAAGACTACTCACTATTCATGATAATAAAGCTAACAACTTCAATAAAAGAAGACATTGAAAACAAAACTAAACTTACTTGAAATTAATAAGAAAATATTGTCTTACAAACTTCTGTAGAATCCGAAAACAAAGAACAACACCGAATAGAAATCCGATTAACGACCCTAAGCTCTTCTCTCTCGATCGAAGCTGGCTCGAAATCTTCTCCCACTCGACTTCTCCCTAAAACTAATCTGACCCCTCCCTTGTCTAGACTTAGAACAAGGGTTTTTATACTAAGAAACTATCTATTAAAAAGCCCTAAAAGATAAAAACTTACCCTACTAAAAAGATAACAAGATAAAAGATATAAGATATAACAACCTAAAGTCGGCTAAGCCTCTACCGACACGGGACCCTTGTTAACGACCCCGCACAGGGTCGGTAGAGATCACAAATTCCTCTCAAAAAATTCTATCTCTTAGCCTCGTTAACGACCTTCATAGGATCGTTAAAGAGCCTCTGTTTTGGCTTTCCTTCGACTTCTTCTCCTCTTTAACTTGGACTTTAACTTGATCTTCTTATGCAAACTTCTTCCTTATCTTCATGTCTTCCATCCTCCACCATAGGACCTCAACTCAGCCCAAAAAGCGCTCCTTCCTGCTCAAAAACCTTCAAAAAGACACAAAATGGAGTAGCTTCCATACTTTTCACAAAAATATGCAAACTTATCCAAAAACACACAAAACTAACTCTAAAACCTACTAAAACTAAACTAAACAAACTAAGAAAAACACCAAAAACTAGTCTAAAAACACGAACATCAAAATACCCCATACTTAAGCTTGCTTGTCCTCAAGCAATCACTACACAGTAACCAAAACCAAACAATCATGCTCATCAAGCAAATAGCCATCAACTTAAAAGCAACATCAAAAACATAGCAGAAAATAGCAAATGACTATTAACGTCATCACACATATATAAGCACCTAATAGACACAAGCAAATTCAATCCAACCTCACCAGGGATATATGTGTTTCTCTCAACTCTCAAGTGTTTAGGCTTATAAATTCAATCTCTCAACTCATCTTATATGCAAAAACTCATAAAAATTGGAACTTATATCACCAAACTCTCCACCTAAGATTTGTCAAAACAAACAAAAATCATCAAGAGAACTTAGGCTCAATAAAAACTTTATAGAAGCTTCCATTCGGCCGGGTTGTAATGGGGCTTGGTAATAACAAATAGGTGTGGAAAACTTTTGGTTATGTAGTGCTAATAAGATCCGGGAATCAAAGACTCCTAAAAACTCACATACATCCAAAACATCTCATAAAAGAACATACCAAACTCACTTCTCATTATGCACATACTCTCACTCACCCAATAAATCCTAGAAAGTCTCATAAAAACTTAAAAGAATCTATAGCTTAACTTTAAACACAAATGCACATCACTTTTCTTCTTTTTTATTTTTTATCTTTCAGCTCTTCTGATTTTTTTCTTCACGAATAGCCTCGTTAACGAACCAACTAGGTCGTTAGCGAGCCATAACATCTACTCGTTCTTCATTTAAACCATCAACCTTCTTTTTTTGGTGTTGTGCATCCTTTCTTACCAAGAGATCTTTTTACAAACCAAACAAGAGACTTCCAAACTACCCTTCCCAAAACCCTTTTGTTTTGAACCAAACATAACTTTTTCACTCACTCTACAAATCATACCTCTCCAATCTAAGTCCTAATCCCCGGATAGGTTCAAGCTTATCTCGGCTAGGGAAAATTTTTGTGGAGCTAAAAATAAAAGGCTTCAGGCTCAAATTGGTTATCAAAAGAAGGATCATGATAAGGGTGGATAAAGATTAATAAAGCTTTTGAAAAATAAGTTCTCTATCATCTGACTTCCACAAGTAATGAACTATTAATCTTATACAGGTCTCAAGAAATAGATAACCATCACAATTCCAAGAGATAATATACATAAAGAGAGTAAATCACACAAGAAAAGAAGAGGGATTTCTGATGTTCTCCCTATAAGGCCAAAAACAACTCACAAGGTAGCAATTTTTGTTGGATTGCATCACTTATGCTAAAAAGTTATACATGCTCAATTTCATCAAATGCTATTCCTCTATAAAAACAACTTCATATCAAGAATCAAGCTATACCATCAAAAACATGCTTGCAAGGAATTATATGATCATGCTAGCAACTACTATCATAGAACCAAAATAAAGGGTATTTATTCATTCTAAAAACTCATTTTTGGAATTTTTCAATTTTTTCAATTTTTTTCAATTTTCAATTTTTCTTAAAGCAAAGAACAAACAAAACAAACAAAAACACACAAGCAACAATTTTTCCTTTCCCACCCCATGCTTAAAATTACAGTATCCCCACTGGAATAAAAATAAGCAGAAGAAAAGAAAGGAAAAGAAAAAAGAAAAAGAAAGAAAGACTTACAAGATCATTGAAGCAGAAAAGAAACAATTCTTAAAAGCTGAATCAGCGCCCTGGTGGTGGAAACCGGCGCTCAAATTTCCCCATAAAATCATACATTGTCCTCCAACGCTCCGCATCAACCGTCTCCCTTTGATGATGCCTCGCATCATCCATAGCCATGCGAGCGGAGTAGACACTCTCCCACCGATCCATCCTTTGGTGGAGATGTGTCTGCTGCAGGTTTAGCTGTTGCATTTGAAATGAAAGATCTTCGGCCCATGGAGGTGGAACACTTGATCCAGTGTAGGTGGGCTGAGGAGGTGGTTGATAGTGATCGTGAGGTTGGAAGTGGTCTTGAAAAATCACCGGGTTGTAAGGCATAAGATCATAAAAGTGAGGCTCGACAGGCGGCGGCGGGGGGTCTTTACTGAAGCTGTGTGCCTCGATAGTAGCCTCAGAATAGTTGTTAACGAAACTGAGTGCGTCGTTAACGAAGCTGTCAGAGTTGCCCAGAACTTCAGTACCGAGGTCGTCGTCCTCGATATCGAGCTCTTCCATGCCTGCCTCTGTATTTGCCTTTGTTGCTTCATCATCTTCATCCATGACATCTTCTTCTCTATCAAACCTTGAGATACACGGCCTCAACGACGACTCATCTTGTGGCTTATGCTCCAACGGGAATGCATGACCCATCCAAGACGCATACCAATTTGGCACGTAAAGTAGCTCCATCTTTGCTAAGGTAAGCGGGACATCTTGGCCATGAACCTTGGTGGCATGCCCTCTCTCGGTTCGCACAAATATGTTGGAGACGAACCAATAGTTCTTGTCGAGCAATTGGGCATGGTTCGGCGTGTAGAGTGAGAGGTTGACGCCGAGCTTGTCCGCCAAAAGACTAACCAAATTACCGCACCACACTTCTTTAGACTTGATCCCTTGCTTCTCAACATATTGCAACCACTCGTACCCCAAGTTCAACGGGGCAGGATCCTTAAAAAGTATGGTTCGGAGGCATGCAATTTCCGTCCGTTTTGGCCTATTCAACTCTCTCTTGGGCCAAAAGGTGGCAGCTAGTACTCGGAGAATGATCCAGAAGATGGGGTTGATGATGCTTGCCCCAGAAAGTGCTGCAGCGGAAGGTTCAAATTCCCCGGAAATATAGCTCCAAGTTCTGGTAACCTTGTAGTCCTTGATCTTGTAGTCCCGAGAAGGGTTAGGAAGCTCGAGATAGCCATTAAACTCCTCCATTGTGCACTCATGGTTGACATTGCCTAGCCGGAATCTTATCCATCCCACCGAGGTCTTGGTTTTGAAGCTTGTCTCAAGAGTGGCCAAGAACTCGGAAGTGAGAGCCGTGTAGTGTGGTGTCGCCTCTTTCTTCAACAACTGAGGCACTCCAAGAATGGCAAAGGCATGCTTGACATCCTCATAAATCCCCATTGCCTTTGCACTTGACCTCGAGAACCACCTAGTGTAGTGGTCCTTCTCCAAGATGGCATTAAAACGGTCATCTTGTGCTTGAGTGCGCAAAATGACATTGTCCATGCGGGGAGGAGATGGGGATTGTTGAGTCCTCTTCTTCTTTTGGGCTCTTGTTGCAGCTCTGCTAGTGCTTGCCATATGGACCTACAAAATAAACATGAATTGTCCAAGATAAGATCCACTCAAATCAATACAAAAGAGACCCCATACTTGGCCTTGGAAACGCTCTCGACTTGCCTCGTTAACGAGCCAATTGGGTCGTTAATGAGCCTGGACTTGGTTTCGAACTGGTCATAAAGCAGGGTCGTTAACGAACCTAGGCAGGTCGTTAACGAGCCTGGCCGAGAACACTCGTGGATTATTCCGAGTTCTAAACTCCAAAATTTTCCAATTAATCAAGCATGGATCAAACATAATCCCACATAAGACACATAATCGGGCACATGCACCCCATACTTAATCGATTACCCCACTCGAACATGCCAAAATTGCCAAAATCTCATGGTGAAGATCTACTTAATTGAAGAACAAGTTAGTTCATGCTTTTCTAATCAAAATTTCTATGCAAACTCTAAGCAAGAACAACCCGATATAAATCAAGATCAAGCACCATTGTAAGAAGCAACAAAATCATTATGCAATATAGACATGAAATTGAACTACTCAATCAAGATCAAAATATGAAATTTTACCCCAAAAGTCATGAATCTTGCAAATAGGAAGTTAGGGTTTAGAAATCATATTGTTGGATCAAAGAATTGAAGAACAAGGGTTGAATTCGGGATGGTTAACGAGGCTAGTAGTTTGTCGGTGACGAACTTAAGGGCGAAGGTCTCGTTAATCGTGGTGTGACTCGGGGCTAGGGTGGTGGTGTACCGATTGAAGATGGTTAGAGATCGGTAGTGTTGATTTGAGGATTTGAGCTTTTTGGATTGAGAATTTGGATTGGGAATTGAGTGTGGGATTTTGGAGTTTTTGAGAGGGTTAAATAGGAGGGGCTAGAGGTAGGGGAAAGAGGCGGCATAGGTATAGATAGAAGATAGATTTTAGGATAAAAAAAACTTACCTTCTCGTTTCCTGATTCGGGTCTCGAAATGGGTCATTACCGAACCACAAGGCACTCAGTAGGTTTCCCTTCAAACTGAGCCCTCTTTATTAAGGATATAAATTGAGGTTTAATCTCAAATGTCTTCTCTATCTCCGGAAGCACAATTGCGGACTCCGGCACCCTCAGTTCTGGATGCATATATTGCTTAGCATTCCTCGGATAGGCATTCAGCTCTTCTTGTAAACGAGCGATGTTGACTCGTTCATGTTCAGCTTCGGCAACAGCGGCGTCTCTATCAGCTTGTAACGCCTCCATCTGCCTCTGGAGTGCTTCCATCTGTCGAGCCATCTCTTCAGGTGTAGCCATGGCTCGGTTTTCTCTTTGTCTACGGTGCAAGGTGCGTTCTGGTTCGGAATAGTAACCGGTGTTGTCAAATTCGAGCCTGCGACGTCCTGTTGGCATACGCTGAGAAAACAAACAAAGAAAACAAAACTAAAAACAAAAATGGGGTCGGGCTATTCCTAGACCCACAGATAAAAAAACAAACACTGTTGCTTCCCCGGCAACGACGCCAATTTGTTGACGGGTATTTTCTTGACAACAAATAAATTTATAAGTCAAGACCCCGCTGAGTATAACGAAGTCAGGATCGTTCCACGGGAAGCATGGTTGTTTGTCTATCAATTACTAAAAACAAGAAAAACAAAGCAAAACAGGCAAAAACACCTGCAACCAACCTCGTTAACGACCCTGACAGGGTCGTTAACGAACTTGGAAAACCTACGAACACAGAACAATAACGACCTAAACTCAGGTTCGGTACTGAGGTATGTTAACTCGATAACGAATAATTTGAAAACAAACAAACTCAATAAAAATAAAAGATCTAGGACAAGGGTTACCACAACATAGCCATGCATATAAACTCATTAGAAGATAAAGATCATGCCTTTAGAAGATAAATTCATCATCTTTCGCTGACTAACAAGCAAATGAATCAATTCTCATAAATCAATTCACTCTATTACTTGTTTTGAATCCAAAGCTTGAAACTTTCATAATCGAACAATATCAACATTCAAGTTAATAACTTTCTCATTCGATCAAGTTAAGAACTCAAATTACCTCGACTATCGTCTAAGCATAAGCACAACAAGAAATTCAATAGATAAAAGGCATTCAAAACATCAACTTACTCATCCAAACATGCTTAACTATGTCGGGTTTCAACCCCGACCCTAGATAAGAAGACTACTCATTATTCATGATAATAAAGCTAACAACTTCAATATTTGAAGTGCATGTGTTTATATAGATAATATCAGAGATTCTTTTTATTATTTTTATGAGGCTTTCTAGGATATATAGGGTGAGTGAATGAGTTTGAGCATAAAGAAGAGAGTGAGTTTGGTATATGTTTATGAGAGTTTTTGTTTATGTGTGAGTTTTTAGGAGTCTTTGATTCCTGGATATTATTAGCACCACATAGCCAAAATATTTCCACGCCTTATTGTCTTTACCAAGCCCCATTACAACCCAGCCGAATGGAAGCTTCTATGAAGTTTTTCATTCAGCCCCCTAAGTTCTCTTGATGATTTTTGCTTGTTTTGAAAAATCTTGGGTGGAGAGTATTGGTGATATAAGTTCCAATATCTATGAGTTTTTGTATATTGGATTGAGTTGAGAGATTGAATTTATAAACCAAAACACTTGAGAGTTGAGTGAAACACATTATTATCCCTTGTGAGGTTGGATTGTATTTTCTTATGTCTATTTGGTGCATATATGTGTGATGACGTTAATAATCATTTGTTATTTTTCTTCTATGTGTTGATGTTTCTTTTTAGATGATGGCTATGTCTTGATGAGTATGTTGTTTGGTTTTGATTATTGTTTAGTGATTGCTTGAGGACAAGCAAGTCTAAGTATGGGGTATTTTGATGTTCGTATTTTTGGTATAGTTTTTAGTATGTTTTCTTAGTTTATTAGGATTAGTTTTGATAAGTTTAGGATTAGTTCTCTGTGTTTTTGGATAGTTTTGCATATTTTGTGAAAAGTATGGAAGCTACTCCGTTTTGTGTATTTTTGTAGGTTTTAGCAAGGAAAAGATGTTGTTTGGAGCTGAATTTTGAGCGCTATGATGAAGGATGGAGGAATACAAGATGAAGAAGTTGAAGTCTAAATTTTTGGAGTTGAAGTGTTGAAGAAAGCCAAGCCCAGACTCGTTAACGAGGATGTAAGGGCTAGTTAACGAGGTCACGAGATAAAGTTTTCGAGAGTTTGATTCTGTGGTTCACCGATCCTGTGCGGGAATTTATTTCTGTGTCGGTAGAGTGTCTTTTTATAATTTTAGGGTTATTATATTATGTATTTTAGGTCTTGTTATCTTTCTAGATTTTATTTCTATCTTTTAGGATTTTATTTCTATCTTTTTAGGAAAGTTTTTATCTTTTAGCCTTTTTATTTTCTAGCCTTATTAGTATAAATAGCCCTCTTATTTAGCCTAGAAAGGGGGGGAGACGAAGAGAGAAGTAAGGAGTAGAGAGAAGAGGAAGAGCCGAGATAGAGAGAGAGAGAGGATCAGAGTCGAGATTGAGAGCTCGGTGGACGAGAGTTACCGGGGTCGTTAGTCAGTATTTCGGTTCGGTGCTTTGTATTTTTCGGTTTCTTCTGAATTTCTGTAAGACGATATTTCTTAGTAATTTTAGTAGTGTTTTGTTTTCAATGATTTCTTTTGTTGAATTCATTTGTTTCTCAGTTATGAGTAGTGAGTAGTCTTCTTTTCTAGGGTCGGGGTTTAACCCGGCATAGTTATGCATGTTTGAGGAGTAAGAGTATGTGTTGATTGCCTTTTATTTATTTTTGAGATTGTTTTATGTGCTTAGACCTAAATGAAAGTCAAGGTGATTTGAGTTTTTAACTTGATTGAAAGAGAAAGTTTTAGACTTGAAGGTTGATATTGTTTGAATACGAAAGTTTCGAGCTTTAGATCCAAAACAAGCAATTGAGTGAATTGGTTTATGAAAGTAAATTAATTTACTTGCTAGTCAACGAATGTTGGTAATTTATCTATTTAAAGGCATGATCTTATCTTCTTGCGAGTTTATATGCATGACTATCTTGTGGTATCCCTTGTCCTAGATCTTTGTTTTTATTTGAATTCTCTTTTAGTGATATTCGTTACTGAGTTTGTAGCCTCGGTACCGAACCTGTTTAGGTCGTTAGTTTTTAGTCTTTTGTTTACGGTGGTTTGTTAACGACCCTGACAACGTCGTTAACGAGGCTGCTTGTTAGTGTTTTGCTTGTTTTTGTTTGATTTTTAGTAGTCGATATACAAACAACCTTGCTTCTCGTGGAACGATCCTGACTCCCCTATACTCAGCGGGGTCTTGACTTATAAATTTATTTGTCGTCCCGAGTGAAGGCCCGTCAACAGAAATCTTCTCCCACTCGACTTCTCCCTAAAACTAATCTGACTCCTCCCTGGTCTAGACTTAGAACAAGGGTTTTTATACTAAGAAACTATCTTTTAAAAAGCCCTAAAAGATAAAAACTTACCCTACTAAAAAAGATAACAAGATAAAAGATATAAGATATAACAACCTAAAGTCGGCAAAGCCTCTACCGACACGGGACCCTCGTTAACGACCCCGCACAGGGTCGGTAGAGATCACAAATTCCTCTCGAAAAATTCTATCTCTTAGCCTCGTTAACGACCATCACAGGATCGTTAACGAGCCTTTGTTTTGGCTTTTCATCGACTTCTTCTCTTCTTTAACTTGGACTTTAACTTGATCTTCTTATGCAAACTTCTTCCTTATCTTCATGTCTTCCATCGTCCACCATAGGACCTCAAATCAGCCCAAAAAGCGCTCCTTCCTGCTCAAAAACCTACAAAAAGACACAAAACGGAGTATCTTCCATACTATTCACAAAAATATGCAAACTTATCCAAAAACACACAAAACGAACTCTAAAACCTACTAAAACTAAACTAAACAAACTAAGAAAAACACCAAAAACTAGACTAAAAACACGAACATCAAGATATAGGATCTTTACGTGGAGCTTTAAGGACGAAAATGAATAAATCTCGAGATGAGATAACTCTTAAACCCAAAGAAAGAACTACGAGATTGTAGAACTTCTTAGAATAGAAAGTATGTTGGGAACGTTATAAATACACACACGTTTTGAAAACCTCTCGCGCACTTGTCGGACCTCAACCAACCTCATCTTATTCGGTGCTCCAGTTCGGGGAGGTGGCCTGAAGGCGCTCAAGTGCCAAGCCCACCTTGACAAACCCGAAGCATTTAGATTAGAAAGACGATCGTTCAAGAATCGAGAGCCGGGTCGGTCTTCCAATTTGTGCTATTCCAACCCGATTTTAGTTTTTTTAATTGTGCATTGGCACTTATCTTATGTCGTGATAAAACTTTCACTTACGTTAATGAAAGGGTCGGAGTCCACTTAATGGAACGGAGTATCGGTACCTAGCGGGATGCACACGTCCCTCCTCTGAGTAAAAGCAGACATAGATCATGATCCTTAAAGTCGCGGGAATTAGGCATGGTGCCATACGACTTATTATGTTATATAGAGGTGTTCGGGCCGAGCCCGCACCCCTTAATATTTAATCCATACCAATCTCGAAAAGAGATTTTAAACAAGCAAAGGCCACACAAACAAGCCTAGCAAAATAATCATACGAACATAAATAATCGTACTAACGATAACAAGTGGGTCGTTAATTCTAGCAATCGATATTCCTAGATTCATTTATTTTTATCAAACAAGTTGTTCCCAACATCGAGAAATTTCACGGAAACGAATTATCGAGGCATCAATGAGAAAATCCACTTGCCTTGATTTGCATACGTTTCTTTCGAATGATTTTAGACGAATTTGAGACTTTGACCTAGCGACATGACTCACGAGAGATAACGAGCGAATTTTTATTAAAATTCTTTATCTCTTCTAAGATTTTAATTCCTCTTATTTTTCCTTTTTACAAGAGAATTTATGAAAGATAAATTATTAATTTAGGTGGAGGCTTTAAATAATAATAATTCTTGATTATTATTTTAAATTATAATATCTTAAAAATACTTTATAAAAAAATTATATTTATATAAGGTTTTATACAAGGTTATGAAAGTCAACACATCACCTTTTTGCCTTAATATTAAAATTAATAACTTATGGTTAAAATCCATTAAAAGACTCATTCTTTTTATTAAGTCTCTAATGTTAAAAAAATTTTCTTAAAATATTGGTAAGTCGTAATTAAATACATGCAAGGTATTAGGTGAAGTCCACCAATAAGATATTGTCTAGATTATTTAAATCCTATATTGATATTATTAATTTACTTTCCTTATAAGTTCAAGGGAAGTTCCTTTTTATAGCATGCAAATATTTAATATATCTTTTCATTCTTCCATTTAATCATATAAAAATATCTTATGACAAAAAATTTGATCCAAATTATATTTAAGTTTATAATAGGATATTTGAAAGACACGCTAGCCTTTTTCTATATAAATAGTCTCAAGTTAATAGTTTCCAACATCTTGCTCTAATTATTTTTATTCATTAATTTAAACTCCAAAATAAGGTAACCATATTATAAAATCATACTTTTCATGTATATAAATCTCATAAATTAATCCCACGATTTTATTTTAAAAAAAATCTTTCCATGTCTATCATAATTTATTTTATATAAAATACACATGCAAGCTAATATATTCACTTTTGTGTACAAGGAAAATTATAAAAACAATCTGATTTTTTCCTTTCTCCTAACAACCTTTATCATTAAAGATTTTATAAGATATTAAAAATATTTAATTGTTAAAATAAAGGGTTAAAAAAATTTAAAAAAATAGAAATTAGACCTTCTATTATTCAGGTTATGCGTACAGAGGAGAAGACAGGATGGGACAGAGGAAGGCAAGGGGCGGCTCAGTAGGTGGCGGCTCCGGGGCGGCATGGTGGTTCGGCGTCCATCCAGTAGTGGCGCGCAGCACAAGGAGGCGGCCCAAGGTGGTCCGGTGGTAGCTCGCGGTGAAGAACTGATTTTTGCCTTGATTGAAAGGGAAATTGTGAAGAGAGTAAGAGAGGATGAAGGTGTGAGCATTGTAGTAGATTTTCAGCCCCTTAAATAGATGAAAAGTGTTGTTCTCTTGATCCACCAATTTTGATTTTGACCAATCTAGGAGGGGAAGATCAATGGAGATTGGTGGGTGTTGTGTTTGTTGGTTGATGACAAGGGGTGATGAAGGCTTTGGTGAGCAAGGGAAGCCACCATGGCAATTGGGGAAGAAGAAGGGCATGCAATGGATGAACGTTACATCAGTCAGACAAGCTGATGTTCAATTTGGGGAAGGAGAGGAAATAAGGGAATAAGACAATAAGGAGTCTTTAATGGGTAGATAAGTTACAATGGCATATCGGATTTGAGTTTGTGTGAGTGTGGAAAGGGTGTAAGAGGTCACGGGTTCGAGTCCCCCTCTCACCCCTTTTTATTTTTGCCCATTCTTTGTATTTTTACTTGCTTTGTAAATTAATATGAAATAAAAATCCGAATGGCTTATTAGTTATATTTAATTAAATTTTAATTGCCACTGTAATAAACTTTTATAACCCTTTAAGAATATATTAAGAGAATTATAAAATAATTAAACTCTCTATTTGAGAGAAAAATATTATTAAAATAATTACCTGTTTTTTATCCTTAGAATTAGCGGATATTACAATAGTACCCCCTTAAATTAGTTTCGTCTCCGAATCTAGGAAAGACTTAGGGCGGTAAATGGACAAACACGGAAAGTAGCTATTAACACTCACAATTGTGAGGAGACAACAAAGGGTCTAGTACCCCCTTAAATAACATTTCGTTCTTTAGTTAAGACGATAATAACTTGGGGAAAACGTCTATGCATCTGTAACTTAGTCTTTTTCTTCCAAATTATCTAGTTGTACTTTTAAGGAATCGTTACATTGGTATTCCCTGTAAAGATTCTCATATGTGAACTTATGTTGTTTAACGACCCAAAGGGAAAGGAATAAAAATCCAATTGGTCTTGCTAGCGAAGTAGGGGGTCAAGCGGTCTTATCCATTAGTTTGGGTCATACCTACGGAAGTTCTGGGTTGACCTTCCCAAACATAACAAGTTGGATTGCTTATAGAATCAACATCCTAATTGAAACAAGCACTTGAGTGCCTCCAGGAAGCGAGTAAGAAACAAGCACTAAGTGGTTTTATTCCACCAATGTGATCAGTATCAGGGAATTATGTCCAACATAAGTGTATATCTTCATAGATACAAGACCTGAATTTCTAGTTCAACCATGTGGCCAAGATGGGAGGTAAAAGTCCATTCTTATTCACCACCATGAATCTATATTGAAGACTTTTGATTTGTAAATTTACAATTTCATTCTGGAATAATGAACAATTTTGAGGTGAACTTCGTGACACGATGAATACGTCGTAACGTTAAACTACATAATGGCTAGAAACTTTCTCTTATGTTAAGATAGTGATGGAACACGGTCTTTTGTTAGACACGCAAGGATATAATATGATAACCCATAATCATAATATAGAATTCAAAATGAGACACTCTTACGAGGGAGAGTGTCACAGGCATGGTTCGAGATTTCAAACTACTGTTGAGATACAAAAGTGCCTTACAGGTAAGACTAACATGATTAGGAATATTAAACTTGGATAGGAAGGAGGATCCATCTCTTCCTTTGGAACATCCGATGCACAAGGTTTGTCACTTCGGTGCATCTCATAGAGTTGTTGACCTTGACTCTGAGATTTCATCGGTCCTTTTCCTTCATTCTGAGTTGTAGATTGCACAAAAGCTGATCCAACCACCTTATTCGAAGCTTGGTGGGTTTGAGAAGCTGAGTTTGAACGGAATTGGCCTCCGTTGCTCCCCTTCTGTCTACAATAGGTACAAAGATGTCCCTCCTTATCACAATTGTAGCGAGTCTTGCGGTCTTTTGGGCAATAAAAGCGAATGATTCGTTGAAGACGAATGGAGGCCAAACACTAAGACCTTTACTAAGGTCCCAAGCATTCAAGTTCAAGAAGGTTTTCATGGATTCCATATTGTCCTTCTATTATTTTCATAAATGGCGTCCAAGGCCACCAAGGAAGAGGATGAAGTCATAAAAGTTCGGAAAGTTAAGAAGCCCGTCAAATTAAAAACAATGCTCAGTAAAATGGTCATAACTCGGGCTAGAAAATTGATCTCAAGTCCGTTCAAATTGTTTTGGATAGATAATTAAATTATCTACAACTTTGTAGTTTACATCAAATCCAGAATCCAAGATTAATGAGGCCAAAAATGCGATTTACTTAGAGCTGTTCAAGTCTTACGGGAATCTTATCTTTTATTTTCATTCTATCTTTATCTTTATGATAATTTCGGCCATAGGAAGTTTGTTAGGGCTGAAATATATCTTGCTTTATTATTATTTATATCTTCTTGCTTTATTATTATTTATATCTTTTGAGTTTTAGGATTAGTTTTTTTTAGTTTTCTTATCTAAATAAGTCAGATAATAATTTATTTGATATATATGGTAAGGAGACTTAGATAAGAGTTTTAGGAATATATTAGGTTATCTTGTGAGGCAAGAAAAAGGTCCATCATACCCCTCTAGGGATGGCCACCTTGTTACTTGTTCTCCAAGGAGACTCTTTTGTATTCTTTTTAAATAGCTTTGTTATTCATTCAATAAAATTCAGCCTAAATTAGTTAAACCCCTGGTTTATCTAGTTTATGGGCCATTAAAGAAACTATTGTGTTAAAGCAATTTCGATCATAATCATCACCAATTCGTTCTTGTTTCACTTTAGATTTGAGTTGTTAATTTCATCAATTAAGTTAGTTCTAGTTTGATTGTTAAAGATCAAACCTAGTTCATCAATTGAATTTAGCGTTAGAGTCAATTCAATTGAACTAGCTCTTTGGTTACTTAATTCTTCAAATCAATGTCATTCTCATTCATATTTCAAGTTTCTTGTTCATCAAGTTATTAACTTTGAAGGCAAATCAGGTTGGAAAGAGAATCACTTGTCAAGATCGGGCCAAAACAAGACCGAATTATCATCATCGAGCAATCGAGGAGATAATTCCGTATCAATTGGTATCAGGTATCCAGGTTGAGACAAGTTTCATTCTTTGATATTTTATATTGATCTTCAATGTATGTTAGTGCGGATGTTTATCAGCGCCTTCAACTTCACTTGGAGATTTTGGAAAGCATCGAACTCGAAATTTGCTCATATGAGTGCCCAATCGAAGATAATGACTAGTGCTCTTCAATTTTCAACAATCTTTTCACATATTCCAGCCATATGGGTGAGAAAAATTGTGATTTTGAGGACTACAAAAAGGAAGATGAACCGCCAAATTTGCTTTCTTTGGATCCTATTGAAGATTCTATTGCTTGGCAAACGTTGTCCTCATCAACGCCGATCCTTCCACCTCCTAGATCATCCCCAACATGGGTCAATGTGAAACCTAAGGAGGTATCAAAGGCAACCCGACTTGTGGCCATGGTTGAGGACAAAGAAGAGATATCAATAAACGACGCAACTATGGTATGCCCGAGCGTGCTTGAATTAGTGTCTGTGCAATTCAATGAAGATCTTCTTTCTAAATAGGAGAATTCATATCATGTCATTTTGTTCTTTACCAACCTCGTCTTGAGGGCAAGTCGAATTCAAGTGGGGGAGAATGATACAAATCAAGGGAGAATCAAAGCGAATGATTCGTTGAAGACGAATGGAGGCCAAACACCAAGACCTTTACTAAGGTCCCGAGCATTCAAGTTCAAGAAGGTTTTCATGGATTCCATATTGTCCTTTGATTATGTTCATGGCGTCCAAGGCCACCAAGGAAGAAGATAAAGTCATAAAAGTCGGAAAGTTAAAAAAGCCCGTCAAATTAAAAACAATTCTCAATAAAATGGTCATAACTAGGGCTAGAAAATTGATCTCAAGTCCGTTCAAATTGTGGTGGATAGATAATTAAAAGATCTACAACTTTGTAGTTTACGTCGAATCCAGAATCTAAGAGTAAAGAGGCCAAAAATGCAATTTACTGAGAGCTATTCAAGTCTTACGGGAATCTTATCTTTTATTTTCATTCTATCTTTATCTTTATGATAATGTCGGCCATAGGAAATTTGTTAGGGCTGAAATATATCTTGCTTTATTATTATTTATAACGTTTGAGTTTTAGGATTAGTTTTTTTAGTTTTCTTATCTGAATAAGACAGATAATTATTTATTTGATTTATTTATGGTAAGGGAACTTAGATAAGAGTCTTAGGAATATATTAGGTTATCTTGTGAGGCAAGAAAAAGGTCCATCATACCCCTCTAGGGGTGGCCACCTTATTACTTGTTCTCCAAGGAGACTCTTCTGTATTCCCTTTAAATAGTTTTGTTATTCATTCAATAAAATTCAGCCTAAATTAGATAAACCCCTATTGGTTTATCTAGTTTATGGGCCATAAAAGCAACTATTGTGTTAAAGCAATTTCGATCATAATCATCACCAATTCGTTCTTGTTTCAATTCAGATTTGAGTTGTTAATTTCATGAATTAAGTTAGTTCTAGTTTGATTGTTAAAGATCAAACCTAGTTCATCAATTGAATTTAGCGTTAGAGCCAATTCAATTGAACTAGCTCTCTGGTTACTTAACTATTCAAATCAATTTTGTTCTCGTTCATATTTCAAGTTTCTTGTTCATCAAGTTATTAACTTTGAAGGCAAATCAGGTTGGAAAGAGAATTACCTGTCAAGATCGGGCCAAAGCAAGACCGAATTGTCATCATCGAGCAATCGAGGAGATAATTCCGTATCAGATGTGTCCTTGCTCTCCATAGTTGTGACAAACTATAGGGTTCTTCTTCGATTCCGACCCCTGAAGTGATCTTGCCCCAACTGACACGGGCTTGTTCTTGTGCTCCTTAGACCAGTTAGAACTTTGAGGAGACGCTAGCCTTTTAAATCTACTCTGATTTGAGTGGTGAGGCTTTCCTCCTCCATTCTTTCATTGCTCTGGCTCACTCAGCGTTGTCTCCATCCTGTAGGCAGCATCCACATACTCCTCTAATGTCGAGAAGTGGCGGTTCACCATCCAGGGTTTGATGGTGTCACTCATCCATTTGTGAAAGCGACGGATCTTTTGTTGCTCTATTGTTATCTCTTCCTCAGTGTACTGCAGCAGATGATTGAACTTCTTGGCTCTTTCTAGAACACTTAGCCCTTGGACCTTTGGCAATAACAACTCATCTAGTTTCTCATCCTTCATAGCAGCAGTGAAGAACCAATTCATCATCTTGTCTTTAAACATAGCTCAGCTCAATTCGGGATGGGTGGCCAAGTTTGAACTCTCCCACCAT
This sequence comes from Fallopia convolvulus, assembly GCA_964016875.1. Lineage (NCBI taxonomy): Eukaryota > Viridiplantae > Streptophyta > Magnoliopsida > Caryophyllales > Polygonaceae > Fallopia > Fallopia convolvulus. Next base: position 23,317,143 of record OZ024726.1, on the reverse strand, counting down.
TCTCCGACTTCAGTTTTTACCCTTAACGCAGCCATATGCACTTTATTAGCTACGGAATAGTGCACATTCCTTAGTAGCCTCTCCCCATGGGAAAACCAGTATTGGAACCCAGCGGGGTCTCCACTCCCTTCGTAAGAATCCGGCTTCATTGTGTTGAAGGTCTTAATGGGATTAGCGAAGCTGGTTTCCACCTCTTGTTCGCGAACATCCTCGGCTCCTCGAACCTCTTCCTGGTTTTCCAAGTTCACCTGATTGAGCACTATTGCGGGGATTGCCTCTTATACTTTCTGATGAATCATGGTACGGAAGGCTTCGATACTGCCTTCATTGAGAACGAATGGGGGAACAGGTGCGGGAGTACGGTTAACCCGAGGTAAGCCTCGGACCTCAGATTGACTTTCTTCATGTTCGTCCCCAACTCGGCTAGGATTATTCCTATGACTTGTCCTTCTAGTGGTGACCATTTGAAGGTTTATACACAAATGTTTCTTCCGTTGAATAACATTTGCATAGGCAAGTATTAACACGCAATATAGAGAAGAGGGAAACTTTTTATTAGAACTTTTAAGAGGAATGATTACAATGGCTCTATATAAGAAGCCATAACACTAAAACCGAAAGGAACTACTACCGACCCGATTCTCCAAGAACAAAATGGATAGTCAAGTGAAGTGGACTACTTAGAGTTTCACACTTCTTAATGAAGTGGACTACTTAGAGTTGTCCAAAAATCCTTCATCGAACAAACTTTCATCGAAGGCGCCTCCCTAGTGGTTCAACAATAATTGGGCCTGCTCGATGTGTCGACGGGTTGCAACTATATAGCCACGATTGACGGCAAGACAAGTATGGAGTTGAGCGCTCTCGTTTTGGTATTACCTTATTTCATCCGACCACACTTCCTTGTGTTGGAGGAGATAGTCGTAATTTGGCTGACGAACCCTTGTTGGGTTTGGACCACCTATTGGAGATGGGTTTCTTGTTTGAACATTTGCGTGGTGATGGGATGACTCACCTTGAGTCCAGTTAGCCCATCCACCCCTTTGATAGGTCATTCGAGTCTGACTTGTGATTTGGTAGCGGGGAGTCCCCGTCATATGTCCCCATGGACGATGCCCCGGGAACTCTTGCTTAGTAAGAGAGGATGAAGATGTGAGCATTGTAGTAGATTTTCAGCCCTTTAAATAGATGAAAAGTGTTCTTCTCTTGGTCCACCACTTTTGATTTTGACCAATCTAGGAGGGGAAGATCGATGGAGATTGGTGGGGGGGTGTTAGTTGGTTGTTGACAAGGGGTGATGAAGGCTTTGGTGAGCAAGGGAAGCAACCATGGCAATTGGGGAAGAAGAAGGGCATGCAATGGATGAATGTTACATCAGTCAGACAAGCTGATGTTCAATTTGGGGAAGAAGAGGAAATAAGGGAATAAAAGAATAAGGAGTCTTTAATGGGTAGATAAGTTACAATGGCATAGCGGATTTGAGTTTGTGTGAGTGTGGGAAGGGTGCAAGAGGTCGCGGGTTCGAGTCCCCCTCTCGCCCCTTTTTATTTTTGCCCATTCTTTGTATTTTTACTTGCTTTGTAAATTAATATGAAATAAAAATCTGACTTGCTTATTAATTATATTTAATTAAATTTTAATTGCCACTGTAATAAAATTTTATAACCCTTTAAGAATATATTAAGAGCATTATCAAATAATTAAACTGTCTATTTTAGAGAAAAATATTATTAAAATAAATACTCATTTCTTATTCTTATAATTAGCTATATTACAACACCCGAAAATTTACTTCTCTAACTAACAGATTATTGTTAAACATCCTAATAATACACGATCAACACCAGCCCTCCCCTAGCACACAACACACAAATCAAGCCATCAAAAGGCATTCTATAGCTAACCACCATCTACACTAATTAATCCACCGCGTCCTTAACGTAACACCTAAAAAGATCAAACACTATCTACAATGAAAGAACTCTAGACCTACCCATGAAAAGCTAGTATATAGCAAGTTTAACAAAAATAGAAGGAGAGTGCTAACCGAGGGACTAATCTCAAACAACATAGAAGATATAACAAGCGCGACCAAATTAAGTCTTCAGCGATGCACTCCTTCAAGGACAAATCGAAACAACCACCGGTGACGATGGTGGTGACCGCGAGAAGGCGCTACCCCGACACCACGTTACTAAATACATGAGGAAGAAGATGACGAAAGCGGTACCGGAAAGTAAGTCACCAGCGATTACACTCAAAACAGAGAATGGCGAGAACTTAACCGAAAACAATGGAAGGTTTCGTCCTCGGAGTGCGAAGCCGTCGTTTGATCGACACGCGATGGCGTGCCAAGGTGTGTAGGCGAAACACTAAGGCAACGAAGGGGCGAAAATTTACGGCTTCTCCATGAAGAACAAGGTTGTTAATTTATATAAGGCGAAACACTAAGTTCGGTGTCATACTCGGGCCCCATGGATTACAAGTTCGGTTTAGATGATATACAATAATATAAATTAAGATAAGATCCCTCGGAAAGATAAGATTAAACGGTTACGATTAAAAGAAAGGGGAAAAAAAAGAAAAGTAAATCCCGACTATTACAAATTTCATCACAAGCTAAATTCCACATCAAAAATAGCTTTAAATAGACTTAGGTTAAGCTTTCCAAACATGCCATAGGAATTGCATGATCAAGTTAATCAAATCATCATAATAAAGCATCTAAGTGAAGCATAATCCATCCAAAAACAAACAACACAAAAAGACACAAACACAAACAAAGACACAGAGTTTCCTTTTTCTCCCCACCCTATACTTAAACAAAACAGTGTCCTCACTGAAAAAGACATAAAAATAAGAAGGGAGAAGAAAAAGGAAGTCACAAAACAAACTTGAAGTTGCAGAATCGAAAGCTCACTAATCTAGAGGTGGAGGGTATAACGGGTAATCTGGATACATCTCTGTCATCCACTGCACATAAGCAACCAACGTAGTCCAACGCTGGTTGTCAATCGCACGTTGTGCATCAAAGTCCTAACGGAGCGCAAGAATATCATCATGTAACGTCTGCTGGCCAGTTGCCATCATACTCATCTGAGTAGATAGATCCTCATAATAAGGCGGTGGTGGATCAGATCTACTAGTGCTCGCTCCTCCATCATAAGACATACGGGCTCTACGGGACGCCTCCTCTCTATAATACTGTCGGTGACTGCCACATCCTCCAAACAAATCCAGCGTAGGAACGAGCTCATTATGCAGTACTATGGGGTCGTTAACGAACCCATGGGGGTTGTTACTGAATGGTCCAGAATCGTAGCAAGGCGACACTGGGTGGTCAGTACCGAAAGGAGCAGAAGCGTACCGGGGCGCTATTGAGTGGCCGGTATCGAAGGCAGGTTGGTCGTTACCGACCGGTGTAGGGGCGTAACAGGGGGCTCTCCGTCTCAATTTGACAAATAAAGAAGGACCCTATCCGTTATAAGAGCCACATATTGCTCCTTGTAGGTAGCCGAATAAGAACGCCCCTTCTTCTTCAAGATCTTCACCTTAACCAAATAGGGAGCATCAATAAACTATGGGGCTCTTGAGGAGTACCTCGACAAATCAACACCAAGAGCAGTGGCGAGCCTAGCCACCATACCACCATCTCAAATCTCATCAGAAAGCCTTCTATATTCATTAATGTGTTGCAGACACTCATATCCCAGGTTCATGGGGTGCTCAATTTGGAATAACATGCACCTCAAACAAGCTAGCTCTCTCCTCATGGGCCATGAGAGCTCCTTCTTAGCTTAAATTGTGCAGCCCAAAATCCTCAGAATGGTACAAAAGAGTGGACTAGCGATCTCCTTTCCAGGGAGTATCCCCATGTCTTGTTAAGCTCAAAATCAACCATGTCATAATCCTCAGTAGGGTTGGGGAACTGATGAGGTATTTTCGATGGTCGTTTATACCTATCAAAGAATCCTTAGCTTAACCAACTCAGTAGAGCGGCAAGTAAGGGTTGATCCCACAAGGATTGTGTATTTGTGTTATTACTTGTATTCCAAGTAACCAAAGGGGGGTTTGCAATTGTAAATTCTAAACTACTATGCGAGAATAAAACTAACCATGAATGCAAAGATGATTTAAATATATGAAAGACAAACGTGTTCAACTAGTTAAATCCATCATGATATTGATTCGTTGATCATTGATTCTCTTAATTCTCTTCTCACTTGAATAATATATTGTGGATAATTACCTTACTAAGGATTAAGATCCAAACTTCATATATAGTTGATAGAACTACCAGTCTAACAACCCTAATTAAATAATAACCTAGAAGACCTTCTAGATTCAATTAAATAACAACATGACAATTCAAGTTATCAATACAAACAAACACTTAGAGCAACCAGACATCCAAGTGACTTATGAATTTATTTCCTTCTTCAACCAACTAGTCCAACCGGTACTAAATTGATTAAAGTCTACTCTTGATCATATTAACTCCAACCGGTAATTAATCAGATTCAGTTATAACTAGATATTCAATTAGGTGATCAATCTAACAATACCCTAGTTTAGATTCAATTAAGCACAAGGAATAATTTCTATTCAAGTTTGTTGAGAATTTATTCAAACCTCACAACTACATACAAATCATGACTTCAATAACTAGCCAAACACAATAAATTTAGCAATGCATAATTAAATTAAAATCAAACTTACAAAGATTCAAAGGTTCTTCCTTGAGAGAAAACCCTAGCCTCCAAAAGTATGATCAAAAGTTATGAGAAAAAATAAAATAACATAGGTTTATATATATCTTCTAAAATAACCCTCCAAAAACTCTATCATTAAGCCACTACTCGGAAGATATAACCCAAGCCCAAATGTCGGCCAATGATATCCGCGTAAAATCTTCGATTGCTCGGTTTAACCCAATGCGCGGCCGCGCAATGTGTCATCCCGCATAATTGGCATTCAGTTAAGATTGCTCGGTTTAGGTCCAAAATTGCGTGGCTGCGCAATTAGTCATCTCGCGCAATTGCCTCGGTTCAGCATTTAGGTGACACTTCAGAGGTTGTTTTGACCTACTTAGATTTGGACTTTGGACTTGGAGTAAAACATGAATTGTAGCTCTTTGAATTATCTTTCCAGTGATACCAAATTGAGATTCATCCGACCACTATAGCTCCCAAGCCAAGCATTGCAAGATAGAGGTGTCGAAACAAGAACTCCAATGCATAGCCCGGATTTAAGCGTTCTTTCCACACAAGCTCTTGGGCCATGGTTCTTCCAATCTTCACTTGTATCACTCTAAGATTACTCAAACTCCACCATAGTCCCCTAAGATCCATCTCGTCCACGCTTGTTTACCTAAAGATCTGCAAAACCGAACAAAACAAGCGCAAAACCCGAATTTCCTAGAAAAACCTAAAAACCTAATAACTAGACTAAACTAAGCTAAAACCATGCAAAATAAGAATAAATATGCATCCTATGCACTACCTAAATGCAAGATATCAGGAACCCCAAGAGAGCATTGAAACCCTCCAAAGTAACCTTATGATGTTGTTTCCCCAACTGAAACTCAATGAAGCGCTCATAAGCAGGTGAATCAATATCAACATTGATAGTGGCCATAAACTCAACCGTTAACAATGGATAATGGCGATCAGAGGCCTCCAGCAAACACTCAGCACCTATAAAAGCAAACGCCTCATGGATATCAGCATGAATCCCAAATATCTCCCCATTAGCTTTGGAGTACCATCTCATCTTGTGCGACGAGGCGGTTATACTCGGTGCACTCATCCTTTTCATGGATCCTAACATTATCTAGCTTTTGGCTAGATGATGCCCTAGACTTCTTACTTGGTCAACTACACATGATCCCGCACAAAGACAATGAAACAAAATACAATCCACTATAACCAAAATTCACACACAAATCACCCAAACACCACACATAGAATCGAAATCAGCCCTCAATATAACCAAAAATAGCCTCAACTTGGTGCACATCAATCCATGACAAGAACAAGATAAATCATGCCCAAAAATTGAAACTAAAAAACCTAGACATAGATAAACAAATTCTCATCCTATACTTCACCAAATTACAAGAATTTTGGCAAGATTAAACCATGAAATTTCCACCTTCAATTCGACCTTAAATATGCAATCCAACCCAATCCACCAAAAAATCACAAATAATCTGAATGAATAGATTAAGGGTGAGAAAACATACCGAATACCCGAATAAAGGAAGAAAAAGAATGAAGATTAGGACGGTACGAGGCTTGTAACGAGACAACTTTGAGCAAGGGCAATGTGGCTTGAACCGGGATCTATGCGGCTTGAACGATTCAACAGGGGGGCTCGCACAAGCTGCGGTGGTGTGCAGGTGGTGCGACAGCATGCGTTCAACTAGTGGTTCTGGCGTGGATCGGGGTAGGCGAGAACGAGGGCAAGGAAGAGAGAATGGGCGGCTCGGTATCGAGGGGTAGGAGAAAGTCGAGGCTAGGGTTTGGAAAATAAAATAAAAGGGGAAAGGCACGTACTTGTCGATGCTAAATTTTTTTGGATTTTCTACACAAGCTCGGTACCAACCCCAGGGGTGTCGTTACCGACCCACTTCCTATACGCCGATTTCTTTGTTGTATTGGCTTTCAGTACCGATTCTTCCCAATTGTTTTCTTCCCTTTTTTGGCTCGTCTTCCTCAAACTTTAGTACCTGAGTCACTCATAAAAGGATCTATCCCTACTATACTAATTAACCTAAAAAGAAAGTCAAAAGAAAGCTAGCAAAAAGATCTAACTAACTAAGGCGGGTTGCCTCCCTTAAGCTCTACTTTTAACGTCGATAGCTTGACGTGAGTTACCTTGGCTTAATCCGAAGAATTCAAAGCCCAAGTGGCTCTAATTTCCTCGTCCGGTTCAACTCTTGCATAATACTTCTTCAATCGGTGGCCATTGATTTTGATGGTGGCTCCACTATTATCCACTAGATCCACCGCTCCATGGGGGTATATATGGTGAACCATGAATGGCCCACTCCATCTCGATCTCAATTTCCCTGGAAATAAGCGAAGTCTAGAGTTAAAGAGAAGTATCTTGTTGCCTACCTCCTAGGTCTTTGGCACGAGTTTCTTGTCATGCCATTTCTTGGTTCGCTCTTTGTATATTTTGGCGTTCTCATACGCCCTTAGCCTCAACTCCTCTAGCTCTTATAGGTCCATAAACCGCTTTGCTCCGGCCTTGTCGAGATTGATGTTGAGCTCTTTGAGAGCCCATAATGCTTTGTGTTCAAGCTCGACATGCAAATGGAAAGACTTACCATAAACTAGGTTGTAGGGAGTGGTGTGCAGGGGCATCTTGTATGCTCCTATAAGCCCATAGAGCGTCATCTAGCTTTGATGACCAATCCTTCCTTAAGCGGGAGACCGTCTTCTCCAAGATGCTCTTGATTTGCCTATTAGAAACCTCCACTTGACCACTAGCACTAGTACACAAATGACATTAAAATACACATATATAGACAATGGTTGTTGAAAGCATGTTGTCTTTATAAGAAATTTATCTCATTCATAAGGCGGACAACGGTTATTTAAGAGACCCGTTGTCTTAGCAACTAAATAATTTCAAACGGAAAACGGTTGTATAAATGACCCGTTGTTATTTATGTAGAAGAAACTTTAAGACCACGGTTGGTGATACCCGTTCTCTATGCTACAGATTTTTTCCGATAAAGGACAACGGGTATGTAAGAGAACCGGGGTAAAAACTTCCCAGTTATCTATGCGCGTGAGTTTCTCCTTATTTTTATTGATTGATAGACATTTCTTCACAATAGACCCCAGATCGTTAATTCTCACACCCCTCTCCAAACCCTAACCCTAGACCTCACTCCACCATTAGACCTCCCTCCTCTTTTCATACTTTTCGCGACACCTCAACTCTGTCGGTACCTCTGTATGACAGGTGACTGCTTCCATCGGTCGAATTTGCTTGCCACCGCCCAGATCCACCACCACCTCACACCGGTTAGTCTATCCAACTTTTCGTTGACCGTTCAACCGGTGATTCATAATTTACACTCCACAATTCCATATTGGCCATGTATAGTGGAATTTTCATAGATTTATGGCGTAGGTGAGACTCGATTGTGGAGCTTCTCGATTTGGGTGAACAAATGTGGTTCAAACAGGGGAGCACTATGATGCTTCACAAAAGAAAACAAAGTAAACCCTTATCCTCTGTTGCTCGAGCAGAAAGACATCACGGGGGAGAGGAATTAATTCATCCCAATAACGAGAATAAATGGGACTGATGAGAGATTCAATGGATTCCATCAGATCAATTCAGATCAGGCAGATGTTCACTCAATCCCTAAATCTGGGTTCGTTCCTCTCGATGAAATGTGATCCTCCATCACTGATAAGAACTCGTGGCACTCCAAACCTAGGGAATATGTTAGTTTTCATAAATTTAGCCACAAATTTTGCATTGTTGGTCCACGTGGCAATAGCGTCCACCCACTTAGAGACATTATAATCCACCGCCACCCAAAATTCAATTCCCCAAACGTCGAAAAGTTCAACCTCTAGGATCCCTGTTAGCGGATTCTCATGCCTCCAAGTAATATTCTCCGATCGTTGGCACTCATCACAAGCTAAAACAAATTCATTTACATCTTTGAAGATAGTTGGCGAATAGAGAGCACTTTGAAGAATCTTCGTCGTGGTCTTGAAACCCTTTGCATGGCCGCCCGTTGGAAGAGTGTGACAATGACGGATCACACTCTGTATCTCATCATCCGGTACACAACGGCTAAAGATGTGGTTGCTCCCCTTCTTGAAAAAGTAAGGGTCATCTTAATAATACTACTTAATGTCGTGGAGGAACTTCTTCTTAGCCTGTGAAGACAAACGCTCGAGAATCTCGCCTCCTACAATATAATTAGCAAAATCCGGAAACCAAGGGGTCATTGACCCTCTAATAACATGTATAGAATGAAAGGAAGTAGAAGAAGGGGTTAAGAAGAGATGCTCATCAGAAATTACTAAATCAAAGTAAGAAATCTCACCGATGTTCTCCAGAGAAAGGGTAGTTAACGAACCCATGCGGGTCATTACCGACACAATTGGGTCAGTAGAAGCCTCGATAACATGCTCATCAACCTCGGTAACGAAATTTAATTTGAATCCAGCATTATGACCCATCCTCGGAGAAGGTGTCATTACCGACCTAGTGGGGTAGGTAGGGCACTCGTTATCATCTCTGCTGGCGAGCCTACTCTCTTCCATCCTTAGTGAAAGGGTCGTTACCGACCCAGTTGGGTCGGTAGGCCCCTCGTTAACACTTTTTGCAACCTCATTCAACATGAGGTGCTCATCCGGGCGGGAGTCATTGATCGGCACAACATTGTCGGACTCCGTGATGTGCTCAATTGGAAGTTTAGATAGGTGATCGGCTACTAGATTTTCTACTCCTTTCTTGTCTCTAATTTCATGATCAAATTCCTTCAATAAGAGCATCCAACGAAGTAGCCTAGCCTTGGCATCCTTCTTAGCCATTAAAAATCTAACGGTTGTGTGGTCAGTGTAAACAATCACTTTAGAACCTACAAATTAAATAAGAAAAGAATTTTTCAAAACCAAACACCACGACAAGGAATTCTTTCTCCGTCGTGGTGTACTTACTCTACGCCTCATCAAGCGTCTTGCTCGCATAATGGATGGCGTGGAGTCTCTTGTCCTTCTGTTGTCCAAGCACTACACCAATGGCATAGTCGATGGCGTCACACATAATCTCAAAAAGGAGTGTCCAATCCGGGGACTGCATAATAGGAGCTGAGACAAGTGCTTCCCTTAACCTATTAAAAGCCTCAGGACATTCTGAAGAAAATTCAAACACTACATCTTTCATTAGTAGGTTAGTCAAAGGTTTGGCAATCTTAGAAAAATCTTGAATATATCTCATGTAGAAGAATGCATGTCCTAAAATGCCCCTAATGTCTTTCACAGAAGGAGGGGTTAATTTTTCCATAAGCTCGATTTTTTCCTTATCTACCTCAATCCCTCTCATAGACATTGTCCCAAAACATTTCCCTCTTGGACCATAAAATGACACTTTTCCCAATTCAGCACTAGATTGGCCTCCTCACATCTCTTAAGCACTCTACGAAGATTGGCAAGAGAAATATCAAAAGAAGATCCATACACAGAAAAATCATCCATCAACACTTCTACTATGTCCTCAATCATGTTAGAAAAATAGCCATCATACATATATGAAAAGTAGCAGGGACATTACAAAGCTCGAATGGCATTCTCCTATAAGCAAAAGTTCCATAGGGACAAGTAAATGTGGTTTTTTCTTGATCGTCTGGGTGAATGGGAAATATGTCAAAAGCCAATATAGCCATCTAGATAACAAAAATAATCATGTTGGGCTAAGCGCTCTAAAACATGATCAATAAAAGGAAGTGGAAAATGATCTTTCCTAGTTAACTGTTCAACTTCCTATAATCTATACACATTCTCCAACTAGTGGTAGTCCTAGTAGGAATTAACTCTCCTTTCTAATTTTCAATCACAATCATTCCACCTTTCTTAGGTACTAGAAGGACCGGACTAACCCATTGGCTATCCGAAATAGGGAAAATGATCCATGCATCAAGCATTCTCAAGATTTCTTTCTTTACTACCTCTTTCATGTTAGGGTTAAGCCTACGCTGATGTTCTATGGTTGGCTTATGATTGTCCTCCATGTATATTCTATGCATGCACAAAGAAGGTGAAATTCCACTTATGTCATCAAGAGAGTAACCAATTTCTTTCCTATGAGTCCTAAGCACTTCAATCAATTTCTCTACTTCTTTCTCATTCAATTTGGCATTAGGGAAAGTAGAGTTAGGACCAAGAAATACATACCTCAAAGATTCTAGGAGCGACTTAAGTTCTAGAGTAGGCTCAGATGGAACGATAATGGGATCCTCTTGCTCTGTCCTGAGAATTTCTTCAAGCCAATCGATATCCTTCACAGATAAGAACTCATCGCATACTACCAGTAGGGTTGTTAATGAGCCAGGGGGGTTGGTAACGACCCAACAGAATCGAATTCTATCTCTCCTTCACTTGGATATGCTTCCCAAGCCTACAACCGCTCAATTGGGTCCCCACACTCAATGTAATTTGAGAGAGTATAGAGCATTTTTACCCCAGATTCATTGGTCTCCTTCATGGTGGGGTTAAAATGGAACTCAACCACCTCATCCCCAATCTCAAAAGTTAAGAGTCCTTCCTAACATCAATTATTGCTCCAACGGTGGCTAAGAATGGCCTACCAAGAATGATAGGCACCACGGGATCCTCTGGCATCTCCATGACAATGAAGTCATTGGGGATAAAAAACTTGCCCACATGGACAGGGAAATCGTCAATAACTCCAATTGGCTTGATACAATATCCATCCGCCATATAAAGTCTCATGTTTACAAGTACTAACGGTCCCATATTGGTTTTGGACCAAATGGAAAGTGGTATAAGACTCGCTCGGGCACCTATATCACAAAAAGCTTTAAAATGATAAGCACCAATACCAATAGTGATAGCGAAATTACCTGGATCGCCAAGCTTCTCAAGGAGCTCCAATGAACGGACTGCATCAATCAAATCTAACATTGACCTCTTCCTAGATAAGATCTTCTTCAAAATTTTAGTATAAGCAGGCATTTCGCTTAGGGCCTCAAGAAAAGGAATAGTAATGCTTAAGCCTTAAAGCACCTTCATAAAGCGCCTAAACTTTCCTTCATTGGAGTCTTTGACTCTCTTAGAAGGAAAAGGAAGAGTCTTTCTCACACTCGAAGCCAAAACGGGCCTGAATTGTGGCTCAACCGACTCGACAAGAGGTTTCTCAGGTCAGGAATAGGGTCGGTAACGACCCTGAGGGGGTCGTTAGAGACCTCGTTAACAGGGGTAGAAACGGGTCGAGAAGACTTACCTAGGAGAGGAGTATTGGTACCGACCATCGGAAGATCGATAACTGCCTTTGGGGCATCAGTAACGACCTTCGAAAGGTCGGTAACGACGTATACAAGATTGTGTTCATATTCTACTTGCTCTGTTTCTTTGGGAACTGCTCGGTCAGGCACTTTCTTTCCACTTTTCAAGTGAATGGCTGCTATTTGGACCCTAGGGTTTTCATCGGGGCGGTTCGGTAATTGCCCTTGGGGTCTAGGAATTTGTGCAGCGAGGTTGCCGAAGTTGGGAATTGACACTCTTCTTCCATATTTCAACCTCACCCAACTGTTCTTGAACACCTTTCATCTGCATATTGAGATCAGATCGGACTCCATTAATCCCCTCGTGGAGGTCGTGTATCCATGATGGTGGCTCTTGATAGCCCGGAGGTCGATAAGGAGGAACCCTTTGCTCTTGTTGAGGAGGTTTGCTTCCTTGGCCTTGTGCATAATTTCCCAAGGTGGGCTAAGCATTGTTCCTCCCTGCATAAGCATTGTTTTGGTTCATATAGGGACCTCTCATGTAATCTGCTTCTTCATATGCCTCAACAGCACGAACCTGTTGCAAGTTAGTGCAGACAGAAGTAGTATGGGCTTGAAACACGCATTCTTGATAAGGATGAGAAGATTTAAAGAAACTTATCTGCTTTTTCAGCCGATTGATCTCATCCTACATGAATTGGAATTTGACATCCGGATCCACCTCAGCCGATTGTGGTTCATAGGCTTTCTTCCTTGTGGCTTAGCTTGATGGGTACCATACATGGTGTCATAGTTAGTCAGTTTATATAACAATGCACATGCCTCATCAGGGTCCATCTCGATAAACCCACAATCAGTATACAGGTTTATGCGGTCCTTTGCTGCAGCGTTGATGTCCTGGAAGAAGATCTCTTGGAGCACATAAGGTGGTTGCCCATGAGTGGGGCACTAGAGCAGAAGCTCCTTGAATCTCTCCCACGTCTCTACAAAAGACTCACGAGGCAACTAGTGATAAGAAGTAATGAGTTTCCTGAGCTCCGTTGTCTTTGTTGTTCGAAAGAACTTATTCATGAACAAGTCATGTAGAGTTCTCCACGTAGTGACTGATTTCGGAGGCAAGCTCTCAAGCCAACTCATCGCCTTTCCTACAAGGGACCACTTAAAGGCCTTCAAGAGCACATATTCTAGTGACCCACCATCAGCAGCAATAGTATCACATAAATCAGTAAAGTTTTTAACATGTTCCATAGGACATTTAGTGGGTTTCCCCTCAAATTTTGATTGCTTTATTAAGGATATGAACTGAGACTTGATCTCAAAGGCTCGATCAATCTTAGGGAGCACTATCGCCGATTCAAGCACCCCAGTTTCGGGTGCATGTATTGCTTTGCATTCCTTGTGATAGCATTTAGTTGCTCCTGAAGACGAGTAGTGACCTCTATCTCTCTTTGGCCATGCAACATCGGCTTCAACATCTCTAGTTCGCAAGGCTTCAACGTTGTTTCACTGCATCTCTTGCATCTGCAAGCAGAGATTTGCCAATAATTGCTCAAGTTCATTGTTTCTAGCCATTGCTCGATTCTCTCGTAATCTACGATGAAAAGATCTCTCAAGTTCAGAATCAAATGGTGAATCAAAGACTAACTGGAGTCCTCCTGCTGGCATAAACTGCAAGTACAAACAAAAATGTAAAAACCAAATCAAAACATAAAAGGGTTTTGCCGACAGGGTCGATACCGAACTTGAGGGGGTCGGTAACGACTCGACAGTATTCCCGAAAACCCTAAGAAGAACGAAACTTGGCACTATTGAAATCTACCGGCAATGGCGCCAATTTGCTGTGAGGGTTTTTTGATCAGCCAAACAAGCAAATAAATTTATAGATTAAGAACCTGCTAAGTATAGCGAAGTCAGGTTCGTCCACGGGAGAGAGTCAGTTCCAAAATTTCGTTAACTTAGGCCAAGCAAGGGCAAAGATTGGATTTTTATCAAGAAGTAAGAGATTTCTAAGGTTTAGGAATCACCACGACAATAATTATGCATGTCAACACCAATGAATCACAAAAATCATGCATTTATCACATAAAGATGTCAACTTTCGTCAACCATGCAATCAAACCAATTAACTTTCGTTAAATCATCAAACTTATCTATCTATCTGTAACATTAATTAGGATTAATCAACTTTCGTTTCAAATCCCTAATCAACTATTCCAATTCACAGTTGTCTCTTTCAATTCAAATTGTAAACGAGAAATTCCTTATCTTTTGATCAAGGATTTAAGCGCTAGAGATAGATTATGGATTAAAACATTCAAATCATAATCATAGACAAGCACACACAACCATTGTTGGGTAACCCCAACCTTAGAAAAGAGAAAACTACTCATACATGGTCATTGCAAACAACTAAATTGAATTAAAAGAAAGCTTACACATTCCAAAACAATCGTTCTTCCCCAAACAATCTTCAAACATGCGTGTGTGCGAGTTTGTCAGCCAGATTTTGAGATACACTCATTGGAACAAGAAAAACAGAGGAGGGAGAATAGAATGTTAAAGAAGGTTCTTGGTCGGGGATTTGTTTTAGAAAAAAAACTAGAAAACAAAAAACCGAGCTTGTCCCATTAGCCATTCTCAAAAACCGACATCCATGCGAGGGGCTCTAAAGAAGTTTTCAGTTGGCGATCCGCGATCGCGGCTACGTGGCACGCGGTCGGGGTTGACAAACTCGCGGTCACGGTGATAATTCACGGACGCGTCACGGTCGCGGTTGACAAATCTGAAGTCCTAGGGACGACATTTCCGTCAAGACACTTCAACGATTATGCTCCTTCAATGATTGGGAGTACGCATCTCATGTTTGGCCCGGAAAAAGACCGACGATATAGAATCATTTCCGGCGATAGCTGAGCCCTTAAGAGAACTTCTCAGGCCTCAGAGACATCCGAAGGAAAAACGTTTTCATCCAAGTTGCGCAGCAAGGTTGTTTGCCATCCGAGATCCTACGCGGTTTCGCTTTCCATGATCACGGCTATAGGCATGTCATTTCTTGCGATTTCATTTGAGGTGTCGATTGCTTGGACATTTCGATACCTTAACACGAGTGGATAACGTTACCAGGGCATTAATGGACTTGCTTTGATCGCTCGATCATTGTCCAATCTCAAACCGCTTCAACTCTTCTATCATATCTTTCTCTTTCTCCATATATTTGAGCACATTTAGCTTTTCGGTTTCATAATGCCCCAACACTCATTCTTTGGATCCTTACTTTCATCATACGTTTTCAAGGATATAATTCGATTTACATCTCACTTGGGTGAAGCGCGGTCGCGGTTTCGCAACCCGCGCTCGCGGATCTTATTAATTGAGGTGATTTTTACTTTTGGAGATCATCCGCGATCGCGAAATGAAGGTCCGTGACTATGGAATCACTGGCCTCGATCGCGGTCTTTGTTGCTCGAGAAATTCCGCGATTTCAGCGATTTCTCTCGTAGTCGGCTTTGCATTCCTTCGGTCTTTCCATTAGTTCTTATCGGGTCGGGACCACGGCGGTTATCGGCGTATTCGATAATGCTAACGAGTCGTCGATTGGTCCTTTCTATCGCCAATTCGTTGATGAGGCGCTTTTCCTAAACTTCTCTAAAGAGTGCTTCGATCTAGCGATCTTGTTGAGGTTTGATAGCAGCGAGACTGCATTCGATTACACTTGTTTTGAATCCTCTTGATCTCTCTTAAAGTAGAAACTAAAGCATGTGTAATCATGAAATCGTCTTTATTATTGTCGGTGATCGACGCCCCCAGTACTCTTATTTGATCTCGATGTCCTACATAGGCGTGCGCTACCATGAGCAGGTTTGTTCCCGACATAGCTGGATTGGCATTGCTCAAATCTGGGGTTGGTTAGGCGAGTGGAATAAGAATTCCGTTCTCAGGTTAAGGTCAGCACGAGTTCCGAGATATCTGCTTGTGCTAGACCGTGGTCACGGTTAGTGGGGACCGCGGTCACGGTTAGTGGGGACCGCGGTCACGGTTTCTCGTCTTGGCTTACGCAATCGCCTATGACCCTGGTTGCTTTCGGGTTTGGCGACACGCATCGCTTATTCCCAGAGATGATTGAATTCATCAAATTGTGTAGTGTTAGGATCATTGATTGTGTTGCTTGATTTGGACCTCGCTGACTTGCGCGAAGAGTAGCCATGCTCTGTAGGTGAAGTTAGGTCACAATTTTAACCATTTTCGAGAAAGGCGTCGTGCTCGGTGCGTGCAAGCGTATGATCCTCTAAGCGAAAATTGAAATTTTGCTCAATCACCCTGAGGGTCGGGATTGTTCTCCGAGTGATGATCGGAGTTTCCCATTGTTTTTGTAACACCCTGGTGGTTTATAAGGAATTGAGGTGCTACCCATGTCAAAAAGAGCTCTTCTTTTTCTGGGTTCAAGTGAGGACAAAGAACTCAGAAGTTAAGTGTGTAGGGGCGAGAGTAGTACCAGGATGGGTGACCTCTTGGGAAGTCCTCGGGTTGGCATGGGATAATGCTTCCAAGGCCTCGAGCCTTACAATTTCATGGGCAGCGGGCGCTAATATCTGTGGTGGTTGCTGCTGCCTAGGCCACAATCGCGGATACACGGTCCGCGGTTGCTGCTGCCTAGGTTGCAGTCGCGGTGGCTCAGACTCGTCGGCGATTATATGGTTTACAAGTTCGTTTTTCTCTCCTAGCAAAGAAAGGTTGTTTCTTAGTTGTGAAAGAACGATTCCAACATCATATTTGAATGGATCGACTGCTCGTTTATATCCTTTGAGAACTTCACTTGCTTGCGGGTTGATTTGGAATCCACTAATTGGTAGATCTTTGAAAGTGGGAACAAGTCTTTTGGACATGATCTATTGAGATTGGTAAAGTCCACTCAGACTCTCCAATTTCTCTTGACCATGACGGTGCTTGATGACCAAGTTTGGACACCAAACCTCTTTAATAACGATGGTCTGCTTTAATTTCTTTATTTCAACGATCATGGCTTCAATGCGCTTGGATAGTGATATCCGCCTGTTTTTAGGGTGTGTTTTTGTGTGTTTGAGTCTTTTTCATTAGTTTTGTGTTTTGTTTAGAGTCGTTTATGTAGATTTTCATATTTTCTTTAGATACGGAATCTAAATAAGCTTTGATGGTGTTTTTATAGGTTTTGGAGCTGTTCGGAGCATATTTTAAGGATGAAGAATCAAGGAAAAAGGAAGGCTAACGACCCCTCTACCGAAGCAATAACAAGCCAGTTTAACACTACAGGGGGTCGTTACCGAGGTGGCCAAGGTCGGTAACGAGGTGTTCAGCAAAAGAGGAAAAGTTCAGCAAATCAGAGTTCTACCGACTCTGACGGGGTACCGAGGCTTCCGTGTCGGTAAGGACAGTAGAGTCGGCGCATTCAATGATCTTATATCCCATATCTTTATATTATTAGATAGTTTTAAGGGATATATCTTTTAGAGATTTATTTCCTTATAGATAGCTTTAAGTTTTCTCTATAAGTACTCTTGTCCTAGTTTAAGTTTTTTGATTATTCAAGTTAGCTTTAGGATAGAGTAGAGAGAGGACGAGATTGGAGTTTACCTGGAGAACAAGTTTCGTTCTGAATTCAGTTTGTAAGCTTTTCCTTTCTTTTTAATTCAATTGCTTTGTTTTTAATTATGATGTGTGAATAGTCTTTCTTCCTAAGGTTAGGGTTAAACCCAACAATGGTTATCTATGTTTGCCTTTGATCATGTCGTGATTGTTCTTTTATCATAAATCTTCTCTCTTGTTCTTAATCCTTGAAATGAAAGTGGATAGAAAATCCTCATTCATAGTTGAAGCAAAAGCAAAAACTTTGAATCAGAATAACCAATTAGGGTTTTGAAGCGAAAACGGATCAATCCTAGTTGAAGTAGAAGAGATAGATAGTAAGTTTATTGATTGGACGAAAGTTGGTTGATTTACTTGCATAGTTAACGAAAGTTAGCGACTTTATATGATAAAAGCATGATCTATGTGTTTTATTGGTGTATGTATGCATGATTGTTGTTGTGGGGATACCAAAATCTTAGATTTCTCTTTCTCTTGATAAAAACCTAAACTTTCTTGATTACTTGCGCTCTAAGTAAGAACAAAACTTGATACTGACTTTTTCCGTAGACGAACCTGACTCCCCTCTACTCAACGGGGTTTTAATTATAAATTTATTGTTGTCAAGAAACTCTCTCAACAGATAGAGGACCTTCTTGCTTGCTTTTATGATCGACTTTATGTTTGGGAGGACGGTCGGCCTATGGTTATTCCAGGCAAGTTGTATGGATCCTATGTGAAGAGCTCACGATTACCGCGCAATAGGCGTGTGATGGTTGAAAGCCTGTTTCCCGTCAGGTTTGCCCTAATGAAAAACTTCTTTTCGGGCTCATCTTCTTCCGCGTACTCTTCTGTACTCCATCAGCGGACTTTTCGCTGGATTCCAAGCACTCTGCTCAGATCTTCGTGATGCTTTTCAAGCATCTTCAATTTCAGGAGACATGCGACCGTGGATTTGTGTTCCGCAGTCGCAGTTGCGTGGGCCACGGTCGCGGCTTCTCGAGCTGCGATCGCGGTGCTTGTGCGGGTTCAGGGTCCGCTCTAGAAAGCTTACGACTCTCCTTCGTTGGATTTTCTTTACTTTCATGGTGGTTGATTGTTCTATATGTGATTCACGGTCAAGTTTTCGATTTAGATCTACCGGGCGCGCAACCATGGCCCGGAGCCAACACTCCAATCGGCGGCCGACTAGCAACCTTAGGCGGGATTGAATTCGAAAAGGGACTAGCAAGGTCTCTCCTTGCCCTAGTGATGTCAATTTAGCAGCACGCAGTGTGATCGACACCGGAAGTGGTGATTCGATCATGGTTTTTTGCCTAGGGTTTGTATGAATCCCAAGGCGGATCTTTTTTGTTGATTTTTGGAGATGCCCTCCGGCTAGAAAAAAATCCAAAGCTATGATTTTCCGGAGGAATAAATTTCCAGAGGGGCACTCCGTTCGAAAAACCCGAAGTCGCGATTTTCCGGAGGCGAACTCCAGCTATCC
The DNA here is from genome assembly GCA_964016875.1 of Fallopia convolvulus. Lineage (NCBI taxonomy): Eukaryota > Viridiplantae > Streptophyta > Magnoliopsida > Caryophyllales > Polygonaceae > Fallopia > Fallopia convolvulus. The sequence goes on along the minus strand of OZ024726.1, from coordinate 23,298,058 downwards.
GCGGGCGCGGTTTCATTTTCCGCGGTCGCGGATTCGCTCGCCGAGGGATCACGCGTTGCCCCCGGACTTCGAAAATTCTCTTTTTTTAGAAACGATTACTCATGGATTTAAATCCTCGTTCCCACAGACGACACCAATTGTTAGTGCACAAAAATTTGTCTTCAATGTACTAATTGATTACTCCCTTTTTCACCTTCCGCTCCAACTGCTTCTTCAACCTTAAACATACAAAACAATGGACACAGGGGGCGGGGACCCCCTAATCCACCTCTGATGCCTAAGTCAAAAGAATAGTTGTCGAATGAACGTCGATGTAAAGGACAAGACTTGCTAGAGAACTCGGCGAATATGAGTGTGTCTACCAGGTGCCTCATCATATACGTGTATTTATAATGGAGGAGAGAGGGTAGGGGGCTAAAAATCTACCCCCTAGGGCCGGCTGAGATTGCCTTGTCACCCAAGCAAGCGATATCTTACTCCCTATTCCTAGCAAAAGTTCTATATTTTCGTTAAGATATAATCCTCCCTCATAACTGATTAACCACCATATTTAATTTTATATACAAATACTTAAAAATATAAAAAGCGTAATAAATAAGATAACTTTATGAAGATAGATAGAGAAAATAATTATAGCGATTAAGCTACCCGCTCACAACTATATTGAGTTAGAATGAATGTAATAGTTGTATGGGTGTCTTAAAATTTTAAAAACATGACATAAAATCATATCTATTAAATTACAGCTGAAAGATCATGATTTAATCAATTTTATCAGTAGATGGAATTAATTAAATCACAACTCTATCGATCAAGTTATAAGGGTTGTTTGGATTATTAGTAAAACAAGGTAGACATGCATGGAGATTTGACCTTAATATCTTTGATTAAAACAAGATGTTCCTCTTAATTTAAATAAAAGGGAGGTTGAAATTAAACGCATGGTGTATCAACATCTCTCATACCTCAAATCAGTAGACCATGTAGACCATGTGTTTAATGAACACAATTTAAGTGCACGAACTACCATTCAACCGCCAGAATGAATACATGTACTTTTCTGCCCCTTGAATAAAACGGGGTACCAATTTTAGTAGAGAGCACTTAGCGTCTCTAACAGAAACATCAGATCCCAAACAGATGGAAGAAAGCATGAAGATGAATAATAGGACGGAAGAGGAGGAGGAGAACAACAACCACCACCAAAGCGACCTATTGGAAGCAGTAGAAGAGCAACATAAATTTGCTCTATTGAGAACCTTCATTCGAACTCGAGATCCCTTGTTTAAGGTTTTCTTCTATTATTACCTACCGTCTCTCTATCTATCTCTCTCTCAATCTGCAATAGCTTGTTCGAGGTAGCTAGCTAGACTTGTGATTTGATAATCATGAATTAATTAGTTGGCTTCTACATGTAAAATAAATTAATAAATTGATGAAATGGAATGCATGAACGATTGGAGGAGGAAGAGGAGGGAATAGACGATTCGACCCTGAGAAGATTTCTAAGGGCAAGAGATCTGGAGGTGGAAAAGGCCGGAGCAATGTTATGCAAGTACCTCAAGTGGAGGAGGAGCTTCGCCCCCAAGGGCTACATATCAGAAACAGAGATCCGTAACGAGATGGCTCAAAACAAGATGTTCCTCCAAGGCCACGACAAGATCGGCCGCCCCATCACCTTGGTGCTCGCTGCCAGACATTTTCATCAAAAGCAAGGCGGCCTCGACGAGTTTAAGCGTACGTACTTGTGCTGCTCATCAAAACTCAAACTAACACCATCCATCCTAACTACTAACTACTCCCTCCGTTTCTTTTTACTAGTCGTTTGGGCCAAATACTGATATTGCAAATTAGATGTCGTTTGTGGTAATCAAGAAGAAAAAGTTACTCAGCAAATCTTTCAACTTTCCAAGACATGTATTAGTACGTGCATTTATTTACTCTATCAGCAAACCTTTCAACTTTTGGTTCTTTTATTTATTTTAATTAATGGAGCATGTAAAAGGAAGTAGTTACTTTCTCTGACATGTATCTATTTAAAAAAGCTTTTATTTCATTTTCTTTAATGGAGCATGTCAATTGAAAAACTCTCCCTGACACGTACCATTATGAAGAGAGAGAGGATTTTGTTTTTTTGATCTTTTCTTAATTATCGTGCTTTAATCTCAAACGACTATTAAAAAAAACGGAGGGAGTAGTACTTAATTGGCACTAGCCTAGAGCATCCGTGAACAAATAAAAACTGAAACAATTTTAAATCATTAAATTTAGGACTTTTTCGTCCGTGAAACTCAAAGCGAAGACCTCTAGGTTCCTGTTGACATCTTAACTACTAGACTCGCCTCCTCACCCACATACATGTTAATAATGTTAATTATAACTTATAATTTCAGCTGTTTTTTTGGGGCTTGTAAATTGCAGGTTTTGTGGTCTATGGTCTTGACAAAGTATGTGCAAGGTACGTCACAACTTACCCAGTAACCTCCCAGAAAACTTGCACTACGTGATAAAAGATTTCGAATAATTTGAATGAATTTTGTTTGGTTTTTTTTTTCCTAATGTGTCACTTAAATTACTGGCTGTGCATGTGTTCAATCAGGATTCCTGTGGGGCTTGACAAGTTTGTGGTAATTGGAGATCTTCAGGGATGGGGCTACTCCAATAGTGACATCCGTGGCTACCTTGCATCTCTCTCCATTTTACAAGTACGGTGTCCTTTTTTTTTTATCTAGTAAGAATTAGGGTAGTCCAAGTACTCCTAGAGCACGCGTAAACGGATAAGAACTGGTTTACTAATCAATTCTAAGAATGAAAGGAAAACCAGCGTCCTGGATGCTCGAACCTGAGACCTCTTGCACATGGGCAAGAGGCTCAATCGTTGAGCGATGCACACGGTGTCTAGTTTGTTTATATCCAATCGACTAGTGCTAGACCTGAACTATACACTTGTTATAATATATTTAAACATTCTTAATATTCAAAAAATAATTAACAGGGTTATAATAGATATAAATACAACTTCTTTTAATAATCAAAAAGTAATTGTAAAAATGTAAATGTTTATAAAAAATCCAAAACACAAAAATATATATACAATATAGGAGTGATGATATAGGGGTGGTTATCTATTAACATGGGTAGTTATTTTAAAAGTTGGAGATAGTTGGAGAATATATTACTAATTACATTTATTTATTTTTTAAATACATTATTTAAAATTATAAAAATGAATTTAAAATATACATTTAGATGCAATCTCATGCCAATATTATCCAACTCAGACATTATAAAAATGAATCTAAGTTATCTATTTAGGTGCAATCTCATGTTAATATTCTTTCATGTTAATATTCTTCCAATTTTTGGATCTTGGAAAAAAAACTAACATAAATAGTTTCCTTTAATTAAATTCAAAATAATAATTAAAATGAGATGATTAGATAATAATTTTTTTATAATAAACTTCAATAAATAAATAGTTTTGGTTAGATAACATCAGAATATAATTTGTGCTTGAGTCCTAGAATATTAAGATTTTTGGATCAAATATACATTAAAAATAACTAGTTATACCCGTCGTGCCATGCACGACTATGGTTCGGTATTTTATAGATATTAAATAAAAATATAATATAAAAATTAGAGTTTGGTTCAAATGAAACAAACTCTTATCCTATAACGTGAAACGAATGCACTTTACCTAGTTAGTAGTGCATTTTCCATACAAAAGTGCATTGGAAAATACAAAAAGTGCAATACGAAAAAGTGTACTACAAAAAGTACGAAAAGTGCACTACAAAGTACGAAAAGTGCAAATGTGAAAAAGTGCACTCCGAAGTGCGAAAAGTGCACTATAAACTAGAAAAAGTGCATTCGTTTAGGATAAGAGTTCGTTTCAGGATAAGAGTTTGTTTTATTTGAACCTAACTCATAAAGATTAATGTAAGTAATTTATTGCTTGTACAATGTACAAATTTTTTATTTTTTGGAATCAAATAAAATAAAATAAATATAAATTATTAAGTTTAATGTTGAGAATAAAAAAATATTATTTAGGTAAAATAATGTACGTTTCTCCTTTTTCTTGTTGATATTTCATAGATATTTAATTTTTAAGAAAAAAGATAAAATATGAATATAAAAATTATATATTAAAATATGGAAGAGATAAGATTTCACGTATTAAGTCTCTCTCTATTAGCCACTCTAATAATGCTAAGAGTGGTGCTTTTATTTTTCATAGATTGTGTTTTTGTATTCAAAAGGGTGTGGGGGCCCAGCTTGTTTCTAGGCTCCCATCCAACTTTATGTAATTTATATTAAACAATAATAATAATAATAATAATAATAATAATAATAATAATAATAATAATAATAATAATAATAATAATAATAATAAAAGATAAAATATGAAAGATAAAAATAAAAATAATTTATTTATAGAAAATAATTTATTATCATTTAAGGTGGGACAAAACTCATTTTGTGGCTCGATAAAGTAAAGATTAGATAAGATTAAATATTATATTTTTTATTACTTTCTATGTACTTTAATTTAGATAATATCAAATATTTAATATATATATTATATATTTTATTACCTAGTTTTATTTATTTTTAATTATAATATATATATATATATATAAATTCGTGAAAAGATATCACCCTAAAAGATAAAGGATGTTTATACTTATTTTAAAATATTTTGAATTTGTTATCTTTAATTTTAAATATTTGTATAAGAAAGTTTTCAGAAGATATTTTTATACTAAATAAATTTATTTGATGTTAAAGATAGATTTAAATAATTTAATAGAAAAAAGTTAAAATATTAAGAATAAAAATTAATTATGTAAATATAAGGTGGAGTCAGAATCGTTCTTATGACTCAAAAAGGTATAGCTTTAATATATAGTTATAGATTTCTTTTAGATAACTTCAAAATAAATATTTATATAAGATTGCTCCAATAAAATAAATTATTTTAATTCAAATTTTCAATCAAAAACATATTTTCCTTTAGATAACTTTATACCATCGATTTGTATCATCTCGATAGAATAATAAAATCTTCTTTGGTCAAATTTTTATTAAAAATAACGTAAATAGTTCTCTACTGGATAAAATTTGTTTTGTTTTCTTGTTTGAATAATAAATTAAATTAAGTAACAAAAAATAAAGAAAATCTCAACTGGATTGCCATCAATTAAAAACAAGCGTTGTCAATGAAAATTTTGAATCAAGTAAAATTCACATGTTTACACTGTTAAGAGATGTAAAGAAAACAAAAAAAAATACAAACCGAGGCAAATTATGTGAAAAAATAAGATGAGATCAAGAAACTTTTAGGAACTTTAATGGAGAGGTGTGGAAGTTTTATAGAAAGTTTTAAACGTTGTAACTGTTTCACAGAAATTAGAAAGTGGAATAGGAGTATCGCTTCAAGGAAATCCCGGCTAAAAACGCTCTCTGTTTGAAAAAAGAAAAACGATCCTCCCGCCTAGGGTTTTCTGTTTCCGTTTACGCTGCTTATGGCGTCCCCGGACGCCGGACCCAATCCGCCACCACCGCCTGATACTTCTCCATCGGCGATGGAGGTCGACAACCCTCCCACAACATCAGTCCCTACGCCACTGGTGCCTTCCCCCTCCGTTGGTGACCCTCCGTTGCAACAACAGCCGGTAATTAACAACCCATTATTTGAGATGGAAGGTAGTCAATCTCCAGTCCAAGGGAACTCTTCTCAGTCGGTCACAGCCACCACCTCCCAAGGTGCTCCAAAATCTATTTTGGAGGCGGTGACCAGGGAACTAGTACAAAAGCCTCCTATGAATAAACGATGATATTTGGAAGGAACGTTCGGATCTTTACGATACGGATGATGATGCTGAGGAAGATAACTCTGATCCGCTTTACCCGGTGATCAGATTGACAGCTGCTGAAAAGAGAGAACTTTGTCACCCTTGGGTCTTTGATCATTCACATGTTTGATCGAGGGTCAGGCTATACGACGCTTAAAAGAAATTAGAGCAAAAATGGGAACTCAAGGGGAAGCTAATGCATGTGGACATCGGTGATGCTCATTATGTCACAAAATTTACAAATGACAATCTACAACCATGTTTTCACTCAAGGCCCTTGGATGATAGGGGATAACTATCTTATGATTCAAAGATGAAGCCATATTTTGATCCATTGAATGACAAACAACAGATGCTTACAGCATGGGTTCGTATTCCAGGTCTCATCCTTGAGTTTTTTAATGCTAATTTCATCAAGAGAGTGGGGCAGCAGATCGGCCAAATCACAAGGATAGATCGCACCACAATAGCTGCAGACAAGGGCCAATTTGTTAAGTTTGGTGTTGAAATCGACTTGTCTCAAAGCCTGGTTCCGAAGTTTCGATACAAAGGAAGAAATTGGCCGGTTCAATACGAAGGTATTCGTATGTGTTACGAATGTGGTGTCATTGGCCACATGCGGGAATCTTCCCCACTTTTAGCCAAAGAAGTTAATGCACAAGAGATAGAGAGCCAGCCAATAGTTCCAGATCCGGTTGATAAGGACCCTTGTGGTCCATGGATGCAAGTTGTAAACCGGTGCGCAAAGCCAACCCGAATTCAACTAAAAAGATAAAGGCAAAAGAGGTGATGTTGTCGAAGGCAAATCTCGTACCACCCCTCCCAGTCCATAGCAACAGCGCAAGCCAGCGGCTGGTTCTGGTCCAAGCAACATGGCATCAGGCTCACGTTTCGAGGCCCTACAAATTGATGACGAGGTCCAAGATGAACCAGTGTCACGTGAAATAAATTCTAACGAAGGGGAAACTACTCGAATCGAGCGCTCAAGGACGAGTCAAGAGCCGGAAAGCCAAAGCCATGCACCCGCCATGTAGCAAAACATGAACCGGTCAAGCTCGGACCCGAAAGCATTGAAAATTGTCGTCTCTGAAGTTGTGGGGTCCATTGTCCTCGGGATTATTGCCAAGGATTCTGTTAGCACGAAGGTGGAAATCCGCAATATTGAAAATTTGGGGAAGGCAGTTTCCGATCCTAGGAAATCCCTTCCAAAAACTAAGGAAAAAAAGATAAAAAAGATAATAAAAATAATGTCATTGCCTTATCTAAAAGATCTCAATCCAAATTATCCTCTAAGCTAGTTATCCTTACCAAAGATTTTGATATCAAGAAAAAACCGCTTCTTGCTGCACAAGCCATCCAAAATACAAACAAGCAAACCCTAAAGGCCAGCCAAGTTCAACTGGCGACCCCATCCTTGGAGAGAAATCCGACCATTGCCTCCCACCTTAACCTACTTTGCAACTTGATAGAGATCAACCAAAACTCGCCCCCTCCGAGAGCCTTCCCGGAGACCTTGGGAAAGAACCATTCCATTGATGAATATTTTTCAGAGATAATATCGATCATTGACTTGATAGCGATCATTGACTTCAGAGCCTTCCCGGAGAACTTGATAGCGATTATTGACTTGATCCTCTTCCTTGGTGGTCTTGGGCGCCATTGATGAATATTTTTCAGAGATAATATCGAGTCCATGAAAACCTCTGTGAACTTGAATGCCCGAGACCTTGGGAAAGGTCTTGGTCTTGGCCTCCTAGACACCTTCTTTTCAATCTTATTCTTCATGGTCCTTTGATCGCTATCAGTCGGGCCCTTTCTTCCCCATGTTACCAAAACTAGCCAACAAAATGACAATCGACCTCCTGTTGATGGAAGCGGAAACACATCCTGTTCTGTGTAGGGTGTTAATGCCGCTAATGACATCTGATGCTTTGGACCGGCTAGATGAGGCTATTGCTGCGTTGACCATGAACTTTGATAATATGTTTGTTCCGATCTTCGTACCTCTCATCAACTCTTTTGTTTTTATAATAACATCAGCTTCATGATTTGGAATGTTCGTGGTGCCGAGAATTCTCGGTTCTTCAAATCCATCAGGGAGTTAATTCGTCTTCATCATCCTAGTGTTTTTGTATTGTTGAACCTCGCATCAGCGGTGATAGGGATGATGAAGTGTGTCGTCGTATTCAGTATGATGGCTTGCTTAGTGTTGAAGTTGGCGGTTTTTCCGCGGGTATTTGGTTCTTTTGGAAGACCTCCGATGTCATTGTATCTTCTATCTCTCTTCATCGGCAACACATTACCGTTGAAATCTCTCGTAGAGGGGTAGAACCTTGGCTCATGTCTTCTATTTATGCTACTCCTAACCCGGCAAGACGAATGGATCTATGGGATCATCTTAGACATTTTGCGGGTCTTAAAAACAGACCGTGGTTATTAGCTGGAGACTTTAATGCTACTATTTACTCGCATGAGCGATCCAATTCTTCCTCGGGTTCTAACTTGTCTTCTAATACTTTCAGTCAGTGGGTCGATGACCTTCAACTTCTTGACCTGGGTTTCTCCATCCCGCCTTTTACATGGATGACTGGTAATTCGATGGATACACGGAATGTTGCTAGGCTCGATCGTGCGCATTGTACGGAGTCTTGGTCGTGTTGTTTTCCGGATGCTTTCATTTAACACTGGGTTGCCCCTACTTGGACCACCTTCCACTACTTGTTCAGACGTCATCGAGTCAATCTATTGGGGCTGGTGAACGCCCTTTCCGTTTCCAAGTTGCTTAGTTATTACACAATAATTTTACCACTTTCATGGACTCCCACTGGTCCAAGATTTCCGACCTCCTTCTTTCTCTGGAAAGCTTTTCCTCCGATTTAAGCTCTTGGAATGGGAATGTGTTTGGTAATATCTTTTACCAAAAACGGAATCTATGGGCTCGTTTAAATGGTGCAAAACAAGCGCTTGCCTCTCGTCCTTCCCAACGGCTTATTGATTTGGAGAGTTATCTTTGTCAGGAGCTTGAACGTGTGCTTCAGCAGAAACAACCTACTAGTTTCAAAAATCTCGGGCAAGATTCCTCATTGAGGGTGATCTCAATACCAGATTTTACCATCTTTCTACTCAAATCCGTCGACGTTCAGCTAGTCACCAATCTTCAGGATTCAGATGGACGGTGGATATTGGACAAGCTTGAATAGAAGGAAACGTGGTCACTAACTTCTTTGCCAATCTCTATACGGATGATTTGGAACCGCTTTTACCGCCTCTGCTGACTATTGTGACCACGTTTCCTTCTATTGATGAAGCCAACATGGGCCTTCTGGTACAACCTTTCACTTTGGAAGAGGTAACAATGCTCTTAAAATGATGGGCCCTTACAAAGCTTATGGATCCGATGGCTTTCCCGTTATTTTCTATCAAAAGCAATGGAATTTGGTGGGCCAACAAACCACTGTGTTGAAGGGTAATTTTTATAAATTTTAATAATTTATGAAAATTAAATGTTGAAATTGTTTGGAAATTACTATTGTGATTTGTCACAAAAAAATGATACAAAATTGCGCCTTAAAATTTGGTATCACCATGGGTCCTAATTAAACAAGGCCCAATTGTTATCAAATGGATCTAATTTACACAAAAAAATTAATTAAAAAAAAACGATAAAAAAAATGTTAAAATAATATGTGGTGGAATTGGTTTACACGCACAAGTTATCAGCATAAAAAAGAAAGTTTGGAATGGGCAACGTGGGTGATCAACTAAATCCCACTCCTCTTTATTTCTTTTTCTTTTCTTTAACTAAGCAGTTTAATTAAGTAACCTCCTCCATTTCCACAATAAAGAGTCCCATGATGCGTCAGAAGTGGGCTTCTTCCTCTCTCATTCAGATCATCTCCTTCTCTTCGGTTCTCTTGCACATCAAACAAATCAGAGAACAAAATCAAAGAAACAGAGGGCAAAAAAAAACGAGTGGAAGAGAAAATTGAAGAAGGTAGTCTTCAGTTTTGGTCCTCCTCCTCTTTCCCTTCTCAAAGTGTTCATGATTGATAATCCTAATCCCGCTCGTGAGAATCTAGTTAGAGTTTCACATATGGGCCTGGATTTGGTATCATTTCATGGAAATTCCCTTTGATAAAATTGGAACTAGTTAGTTCCTAAAATTCTCTTGAGTAGTCACTCAGGATTTCAAAAAAAAATTATCACATGTGCGTAGTTACGTACTTGTGTACAATTTGTCAAACCCACATGTGCGTAGTTACGTACTTGTGTGCAACTCCTTGTGAAAGGGGTGTGTTTGGACATTGGAACTAGTTAGTTCCTAAATTCGGATCTTGAGTAGTCACTCGGGATTTCAAAAAGAAAAAGAATTTCTACATGTGCGTAGTTACGTACGATAGGGTTTCAACAAATTTGTAGTCTTAATTAAAACTCAAGGGATTAATTAATCTCATAATCATGAAATGATCAAAATCATGGGGTCACTCTGTCAAAATTTTAGCAGCCTCATACATGTGAAAAAAAAACAAGTCTCGATCAAGACTTTGACAGAACTTATTAATTTCTATTCAAAGATTTTAAGTGGCCTTAATCAAGGGATTAATTAGTCTCCTCTACCTGAAACAAATCCAAAGTCCGGGGTCCTCTTGTTCCACCGGTTGTTGGGCACATAAGATAGCCTCAAACAAAATTCAATTAAAGCAAAAAAATATATTTTAGTTAAGATGTCTTTGTCTCGGGTTAATCCCGTTCCATGAACAAAAATGGATGTTGGGTATAATAAATTTGGGCCTAAAAAAAAGAAGACTAGGCCCATGTTACAGCCCACATTAAAAAAAGAAGACAGAAAACCAAACCAAAATTCCAAATGTGTGTACTACATGTACACGTAGGTATGTGGCTAGGTCTAACAAATGAGGTTTGGGTTTAGATGTATGTAATGAGTATAAACTCGTTCAAGAAAAATGATGATTTGTTTAAATCATGCGATCTATGATCTGGTAATATCAAAAACCTATATACATGTTTTTCCCACGATCCAAATTAATTATGGCTTAATTAAAACTAGACTACATAACAAAGAAGGTTTGGTCTAGCATTTATATATTACCATAAAGAGATATATATATTAATTAGTTGTTATAATTAAATTTAGGACAACAAATTAATATTGCAAGAACCAGAACTACGTAAAGACTTGACGACTATAAAAGGTTACGTAGGTAACTCGATATCAAATTTAATATATATATCGAGCTCAGTCACAAATCCCAAATTAAATCATCAATGTGGTCAAGAAGACTCAAATATTCAAGCTCAAAGCATAATTAAATAATTATGCATGCATAGCCATCTTCTCAAATTTATTTTGTGACTAATTGGTGACTAAAGTTCTGGTCAATAGACTCAAAATTAGCACTTCCGATCCTGATCCATCCCGCTTAAGCAAGTTTTATTCCTGGCCACCAAATTGTTGATAATGTCGTCATTGTTCAAGAAGTTATTCACACTATGTCGGCTTGTCATGGGTCGACACGCTAGATGATGTTGAAGATTGATTTCGCTAAAGCTCATGATCGTATACGTTGGAGCTTTCTCGAATCTATTTTGTGGTTAGCTCATTTTCCGCCACATTTAATTGAGGTGATTATGAAGTCTCAAACCGAGGGGCTGGTTCAATAGCTTTGGGAAGGGAAGGTTGTTGGTTCTTTTAAGCCATCTCGTGGGGTACGTCTGGGTGATCTGCTTTCACCGTACCTTTTCGTTCTTTGTATGGAACGCCTCTCCCATATCACACAAGATGCTATTTTAGCGGGCCAATGGAAACCGGTGGTGGTCAGGGGGCACCTCTTTCGCACCTTTTCTTCGTCTTATTTGTGGAAGCCTCTCGTGAACATGAGCATGTGATTAAAGGTTGTCTTGACCATTTTTGCTTAATCTCGGGTGAAAGAGTGAATTATGAGAAAAGTTCGGTCTTTTTTTTCCAAAAAAGTGTATGATGTTGTGCGGGCTGAAGTGAGTTAGTTCATGGATGTCCCGATTACTCCCGATTTTGGCACATATCTGAGTGTTCCAACTCTCACCGGTCATTTAACCACGGACAGGTACAACATTCTTCTTGATCGTGTTACTTCTCGGTTGACTGGATGGCACACAAGGACACTCTCTATGGCAGGCCGGGCAACATTGGCCAACTCAGTCCTTGTGAGTTTACCTTTGTATGTTATGCAAACGGCCTTGGTACCTCGCGCCATTTATGACAAAATTGATTCCCATGTCTGTGGTTTTGTTTGGGGATATTCGGTTGACCAACGGAAAATTCATCTCCTTGCTAGGGATAAAATCTCTAGACCGAAAAGGGAAGGTGGGTTATGAATCTGTTCGATGCGTCATTCGAATTCGCTAAGCTTGGTTGGCGCATTATTCAGGAGCCTGATTCTTTGTGGAGAAAACTCATTTGTGGAAAGTACTGTAATAATCGCAGTGATGTTGATATCTTTATGCCAAAACAAGGCTCTTCCCATATCTGGAAAGGTGTCGTTCATGGTGCTTAATTTCTTTCACAAGGTTTGAGGATTTCAGTTGATAATGGCCAATGCACTCTCTTTTGGTTCCACTGATGGGCTATGGAGACTGCTTTGATTGATCTAGTGGTTCAGCCGGTGCCTGATGATCTGCAGGGGATGACTGTTGCGGAGTACTGGTCAAGCTCTAGTTGGGATTTGAACTTAATTTCCATGTTTCTCCCAAGCTCGGTTTGCTCAAGGCTTTTAGCCATCTCTTTGGATGTTGAGACGGAAGCTTATGACACTCCGTATTGGGGTCTTACCTCTTTTGGATCCTTTACTACTAAGTCAACCTTAATTATGGTTCGGGAAGCGTATGGTCAATTGTTGCTGCCGAACATGGACTAGAAACTGATTTGGAGAGTGCCAGCGCAACAAAGGGTGCGAAATTTTATCTATTTGTTGTTGCAGAGTTGTGTTCTTTGCAACGCAAATCGCTTTCGTCGACACTTCGCCAATTCAACAGCTTGTCCAAAATGTAATGCTGAGGAAACGGAGCTCCACTTGCTTCATGATTGCCCTATTATTCGTGATATTTGGTTGGCTATTCATGGCAATGGTGCTCCTTCAAATTTCTTCTCATTTCATATTCTCATTGAATGGCTTCTCATGAACATCGACAATAGCACCCAGTCCTCTACTATCTTTTCCAATTTCCTTTGGTATACATGGAAGACTAGAAACATGCTTATCTTTGAGAGAGTTGATAATCACCTCCGAATTTCGTCAATGGTGCTCGTTGTCTCGAAAGCTTACTAGGAAGCCAAGCCTGCTGCTCTATCTTATACGAGTGACCCGATCAGCAGCATGCCTACTACACAACCAGTCCTCTCTTGGTCTTGCCCCCTGGATAGCTGGTTTAAATTGAATATTGATGGTTGTTCTAAGGGAAATCTTGGGTCGGCAGGTGGTGGTCGCGGCATTCAAGGTGCAACTGGGGAGTTCTTCCACGACTTTATGTTCAGTTGTGGCGAGTGCTTGGCGCTTACAACTGAATTAAAAGCGTGTTTTCATGGACTTCAACTTGCTGCAAATACGATCTAGCCCGGGTCATGGTCGAAATTGACTCGACAACGGTTGTTAGTTTGCTCACGGGACCTTGTGTGGCGACTCACCCGAACCTTTGCTTAATCAATCAATGTCGAAGGATCATCGCGAGTAATAATTGGGAAATCCACTTCATTCATGTTCGTAGACAAGCAAATAAGGTGGCGGCGGATACTTTAGCAAATTTAGTCGTTAGTCATGGATTTAATTTAGTTTTCTTTGACGTTCTTCCTGCTCATGTTATGAACATCTTTCAGGATGATGTAAATGCTCTTTCCGAGCGTGCCTAGTATGCTTTTAATAAATTTTCGCAGGGGCTAGCCTCGTATTCTGAAGAAAAAAAGAAAGTGGAATAGTGGGTAGGTTTTTTTATAAAATTTGTTATTTCTTTTGTTTCACAATGTAAGTTATTTTTAATTACAAAAGGTGTTTCATAATATAAGTTATTTTTAAATTATTTAATGCTAAACTTTCTAAAATAATCCATTGTTTAATTTACTTCACATTCCAAAGTTCATTGAAAATTAGCATCAAACACGAAATTGAATTTTTATTTGTATTGTAATTATAAAACATAATTATGGAGTAACTGTACTTGATAAAAACAAACTTTAAATTAACATTTGTTCTATTTTAAACATGTCTTAAAACCTATGCAAAATGAGAAAATGTTTTACATTACGAAACGGAAGTAGTAAAATAATTTTAATTTTAATTTATTAAAAAAAATAACACGTGACATTAATTTTTATACAAACTTAGTTTTTACTTAAATATTGTACTATGATAGATTTATCTTACGTACGTACTAAGCAGATAATAATTAAAATCCTATCTTGTATTTTTCTAAATCTACTATAGCTCTAACTAGTGTTGTAATTATGTAATATAGATTTAATAATATACAATCCTATATGTGTACAGGACTGCTATCCAGAGAGGCTAGGGAAGTTGTTTATTGTGCACGCGCCTAAAATCTTCATGACAGTCTGGAAGATGGTTTATCCTTTTATTGACAGCAACACAAGATCCAAGGTTACACCTCAATTATTAATTATTAATCCATTTTTCTTTTTCTTCCCCCGTCCCTAGTCTCTCTCCCTCACCCACACACATATATATCGAGGCGGATTCAAGAGAAACAAATTTTATAAAAATTTGGGGAAATGAATATGAGGCGTTGGAGAGGGAGAATAAAGGGTGAGACTTACAAATCTATTATATATAAAATAGAGAGAAAATTACTAGATTGAAATTAAAAGAGACAAGTTCGAAAATAAAGGAAATTGAATTAAAAAAAGAGAGAAAAATCATAAGTGATTTTTAAATTTTTAAATGGCGTGATTTTTGAATTCAAACATGATTTTAAAATTAAATATGCCTTTTGTGTTACTAAAATTTAGGAGTTAGTTGACGTATTTCAAAAAAAATATAAAAGGTAAGAGATTATAAAAAAAGGTTGTATTTGTGTTGCACATAATATCTCGAATATGTTTAAAATATCTGAATATTATTTACAAAATCTCGAACACGTGCACAATATATCTAAATATTAACTTCATAGTTTTAAACATACGTACAAAAGAACTCGAACATATATGTATATAATATATTTGAAAATTAGGTAAAAAATCTCGAATATGTACACAATATGTCTGAATACTAACTTCATAATTTTGAATATGTGTACAAAAGAACTCGAATACGTATACAATACATACATGAATATTAAGTAAAAAATCTCGAACATGTATACAAAATATATGAATACTAAGTTCACGATATTTACCATGTATACAATATGTCTGAATATTAACTTCACCATTTTGATAATGTGTATAAAAGAACTCGAATATGTGTATAATATATTTGAATATTAAGTACACTATAACACCCATATTTTGCGACAATTGGTATACTGCCAACGACCTTAAATTTTTCCCATCCAAGGTCACCCAAGGCTTTAAGGTACAAAACACAATTTAAAACAATGTGAAAATTTCAAGAAATTATATTGCATCAAATGTGCTCGATGTGGGAGCCCAGCTTGTTTCTAGGCTTCCATCAAACTTCATGTAAATTGTTAGGTGGGCCTGTTAGTGTGGATTCTGTTTTTAGTAGTGCTCTTGTGATGAAGAGAGTGGACAAAACCATTGGGCTTATGAATGCAGTTGCTAGGACTAATGATCCTCGGTGTGAGTTGTTGCTCCTCCGTGCTTGTACTGGAGTTTCCAAACTCTACTTTGCTATGCGCACTTGCCCCCCGTGTGTTTTTGAGCTAGCTCAGCGCTCTTTTGACTTGGCTCTTCGTTCTTCCTTGGAACGTATCGTTACTGCTTCCGGGCCGGGGTTTGGCAATTAGCAATGGAGGCTTGCCACCTTACCCTTTGCATTCGGGGGCCTTGGGTTTATTCTGCTTGTGATGTCTTGCATTATGCTTTTCTTGCGTCGCGATTGCAGTCTGCTAAATTGCAGACTAAGCTTCTTCGGCAAGTTGGTGTCCTTGCATCTGGAGAAACATTTGACGATGCGGTATGTCTGTTTAATAAGGCTGTGGAGGCTGACATTTTGAGTAATCCGAGTGAGATCGATGCCCCAAACTCATGAAGAAACTGGCAGATATATATTTCACAAAGGTTACCAAACCGGCAAAATCCACATTTTCATTATCTCCGCGCCAGATGGCCTTATGGAAATCTCAGCAGCGGGAACACACATCTGATTGGCTTAGGGCGGTCCCAATTTCAGGTTTGGGTCAAACCATGAAAGGTAAGACTTATCGTTTCATGTTATGCTACCGTCTAGGTGTTCCCTTGTTCTTTGATTCGAAGCCGTATTCTGCTTGCTCTCGGGTTTTTGTCAAGGATATCTATGGAGACCATGCTATGTCGTGTGTTGTATTGTTGGTATTAAACATCGCAATAATGTTGTTTGTGATGCCCTTGTAGATATCTGCTATCGGTCTGGTATTTCAGTGGGTAAAGAAGTGGATATTGGGTTGTGTGGAGGACAAGACCAACCCCTCCGTCCCGCGGACATGTTACTTTACTCCTGGGATGGAGGGCTTGATGTGTGTGTTGACTTGACTCGGTCTTCTCCCTTGACATCATCTGGGATGTCTGACTTCGCGCCTGCACGGGTGGTGGTTGATGCAGCTCATCGTAAGCGTGTCAAGTATCAGGCTAAGTGTGCGGCTATTGGGTATGGTTTTCTACCTTTCTCCTTTTCTTCATTGGGGGTGCAGCAGTGGCGGCGCTAGACGATGGTTACCAGCGAAACAGGAGAATCCGAAAAAAAAAATCAGATTTGTGAGAAAAAAATCAGATTCTGGTGGTTTTGTTTTCGAATCTAAAATATGGCTTATGAGGGTCGAAAATCAAAATTGAGATGGGGATTATGTGAAATTTCCCTTGCCAACACCCTCCTTATATAGGCAAGAGGAAATATTTTAAAACACCGTCTTGATTCCATCTAATAAGTAGGCCATTGGCCTAGTTCAAGGGAAGAGAAAGGTGGAAGTGATGGAAGGGAGAGGTAAGGTGACCGATCGGCGTTTTGGGAAGGCTTTCGGCGAAGACCCGATGGACAAAGACTCTCTTGTACGACCGGTGGTTCTTTTGGGGAAGCCAAGGAAGAAAGGGTTTAAAATTAAAATTGGTGTGCTATTAGAATAGAAAGACAAGTTTGTCTAGTGGGAAAGGGAGAAGCGTGTGTCGTTTCTTACCCGAGAGGCCAGCCGTTCAATTCCCATTAGCAGCACCATTTCATTATCTTTTTCTTCCATTATCTTTTTCTAATTTTCCTTTTATGAGAACCGTGTCTGTTAATGGGCCGCATGAACGGGCTAAAAGAAATGGGCCTAGCCCACTTCGGTTGTCTTGGAGATTTTAAAAGGGTTATGTTATTCATAACACACCAAAAATAATAAAAACATCCCAAATTTACATTATTTGCAAATTACTCTATATTTACCTTATTTGCAAGTTAGTTTGTCCTTCCTAATTCACTCTCTCTTCTCTGTTTCTTGCGATACTACTACACAGTGCACAATTGTAAATCTGTAACCATTGAAGCCTTCAGAGAGGTTTTCTGAACTATTTCAAATTACTTATTAATTAGCATTTATCATTAATTAGTTTTTAACCTAAAATTCAAAAGATAACTCTAACCCATTGATTATAATTGGTTTTAGGGTTTTATATGTTCATTGAGGAATTTATGTGAATCTGAACGAAATGGTTGATTGAACTTACATTTAATTGCATAAATTTGTATAGATTTGGATGGAAATTGAGTTGGGGATAAATTTAAGGTTCGGGTAGTTCGGCGATGGGAGAAGGTCGATCGGAGGTGGCTCGCGGCAAATAGGTTGTCGGTGGTGGCTTGCGATGGGCAGGTCGACGATGGCTTACGGTAGCCGGCAGAGGTGGCGGCACGAAGTGGTTGTGAGTGGTCGACGGTGATTGCTTATGAGATAGCAGGTGAGGAGGGATTGCAGGAGGAACGAGATATAATTATAGGAAGGATTAATTTATAAATTATATAAATTTTGGGTTTTATTATTAGTTTAGGTGAGTTATGAATAGCAGTTATGTTTTAACATTAAGTGGGTCAAATTGATTTGGCCCGCTTGATTATTTATTTTTTTATTATTACTTTTTCAACATCTGTCTTTATTAAATACTAAAATTTTTAATTATTTAAAAAATAATTTCATTTGCAAATTTTATCTATTTTTCTTTTAAAGACTGAGTTTGAATATTGAGGGTGACGAAATGAGAATGAGAATCCCTTACTTTTATAAAAAGAAAAAATTATGATTTTTTTTCTATAATATATTAGAATATTAAAACAATACCCCCTTAAAAGTAGTTTCCTCCCTGAAACTAAAAAGAACTAGGGTTACAAAAAAGGAAAAAGGAAACACATGCACACAACTCATTCTACAAGCGGAAAGCAAAAGCTTGTAGTACTCCCTTAAAAAAATATATCACGATATCCTTTGATGATAATCAATCGTTTCCCAAAATGAACATGCCTTTCGAAAAAACTCGAATAAAGCTTGTCACTCATGGAATCCGACATCCCTTGCGCTCAGGGAAACATGCGACTTTTATTGACCTTGAGTAGCCAACATTCCTTTTTCGGGTTAGAGCAAGATCATCACAACTAACCCGGATTCGAGAAGAATCTTTCACTCTAGGTCACCAACGGAATAAGCATTCCTTGCTTTAGATAAGGTTCGGAAAATACAAAAAGGAACGGATAGGGAAGTACTATTGTATCCTTTTTGCTTAAGGAGTTGCTACATTAGTATTTCTCGGGAAATTTTTCACATGTGAACTTCGGTGGTTTAGACGATTCACATGAAGAGGATTTAGTTCCTTTTAAAAATTCTTCTTGAACTTACTCTAATGCGAGGAAGTACATGCAATTCCTTTTTCTTAGAATAATACATTCTTCCAAAACGTCATCTTTCTTACCTCTCGTGGGACAAGTGTCCAAATAGAGGTGTTTTTTTTTTTAGGACTTGGCACTCCCTTGCCTTGAGTTGGCAAAAATTTATGGTTGACTCGGAGTAGTCAATATATCTTAGCGGTTTAAATAAAATGTATCCATACAATACTCATTGATTTTGTTGAAAAAGTTGCCTCGATGGTTGGAAAATGACACTTTCGCCTCTCAGAGTTAGAGGTAAGTCATCTTGTAGGTTCAACATTGAGTGTGGGCTATCACTAAACCCTATCATCGTACATTGAGGTCTTGATTGGTCAAGCCATCTCATCCACCAACTTGGGTAGAACCTATTGGAATTCTAGGCTATCCTCCCCAGACATAAAGAGGTTGAATTGCTTATGGAATAAGGATCTTAGTTGGAATTGAGCATCAAAGAATCACAAAAATATGTGCGTCAAAGAATCATCATCATAATTTGAAGTTCCATATGATGTATGGGTACAATCTTTTTTGGTTTTGATGCAACCTTGCAAATAGTTGTTAAAAAGATTGAATCGAAGAAGAGAGTGCGAAATTAACAATGCAAAAACAACAAAATCCATAATAATGAGAAAAAACAATAAGAACATTACCTAGATTTGAAGAATATTGGGAAAATGATCGATTTAAAGACCAATGAACAAGAACGATTTCTTCAGCGAGAGAGAAGACGAAATTTCTCGTCTTAGGGATATGGATAGATCACCTTCATTGATTATTATCAATAAGTTTAATATATGTGTCGTATATATATATATGATGAGTATGCATGATGAGTGAGAGAGAGGCTAGTAGGACTTTCATTAATTATTATCAATAAGTTTAATTCAATTTAAAACTAATTAATTAGGCAATTAGTGGTTACAAAACTAATAACTTCCCTACATTAAATGAATGAGAGATTACTATTTGGATCATTGTTTGGGACGTTTTAGTCTTGCATTTAATTGTAATTAAGCGATAATTAAAATTTGGTTTAATGAGGGTATGTTTCAATAAGTTAGTACCTTAGTAGTGTATATAGTTATTTGTGTTGTAATGCAATATAATTCTAATTTCATATGTCATATTTGGACTATGTTATTTTTCGTTTTCTGTTTTTTTTTTAATTATTTACCATTGAAAATAGATTAAATGGCTAGACTATTTTAATTATGTTCTTTAGATTCATTTTATTTCCCTGGGTACATAGTCCACACAATCATATAAAGTGTTTTTCTACACATGCATTGAGATTATATCCATTTATTCGAAACTATTTTCATACTTTAATTACAACACAAATAAGAAATCTCGCAAGATCATAAATTAAAAATTACAAATGAATGAATAAACAGAAAATGATTATCTGGATATTTTCAAGATAGTTTTAATTTAGTCAAAGATCTCACAATAAATTTTAAATAAACTTCATTATCAACAAAGTACATACTACATGCCAATGTTAGGCACACACGTTCTCTTTGAAGCGGTGCTTTGTATATCACCTACCTCACCCCTTCACTGTTTGATTTCTCTCTTGCTTACTCAAAGTTTTTTTTTTTAATATTATTTTGCCACTTTGTGTGATTGCCAATTATGCTCATGCAAGAAAAAATCACTTGTAATTTCAATAAAGAAAATTATCCTTATTATTTATGAAAAATACACTTTTATGAAAGCAAGCATGCATGCTAAGAAAGAGAGTATTATAGTTTTTTATTGAAAACAATTTTCAAATAAAACGTATATATATTATTTGAAGGTAAAGAATAAATATAAATTTTCAAGGATCTTTCGAGTAATGAAGTTTGAAAAGTATTGAATACAAATAGAAAAGTAGAAAGCTAAACGGAGATCGAATAGATCACTAACCTTATGCAAATGAAAAACCATGACTTAATTGTCTTTTCCCTATAAGTTTGCTCCACGTAATATATGATAAAATTAAGCTTCAGAGTTGGGATCATATAAAATAAAAAAGAATTCATTAATTTTGTTTACATACAATTGTTTTTATTTTCAATTAAAAGGAAAGGATGTGTAAGAGTTAGTTACCTGTCATTTGCCAATTAGGATAGGTTGTCAAAGGTTGTAAAAGTGGTTGTTGGTATGTGAATGGGAGTGAGATCAATATTGCTAAAAAAGAGTGCTATATATTGCTAAATTATTAAGGAATCAATTAAGGATTCATTCTTTAGACAATAAATTGCATTTATAAAAAATGGTAAACATTTTTTTTTGAATTTGCAAATGGTAACGTTTTTTTAATCTGAATGGACAAACTATTTCCTTTTTTGGTGTTAATGAAATTAATTTACATTAATTGAGTTTCTTTTGAATTGTAAGTAGTAACTTTTGTTTGGAATTTGAATGGACAAATTGTTTCATTTTTTTGTTGTTGATGAAATTAATTTACATTAATTGAGTTTATTTTGAATTACAAGTAGTAACATTTCTTTGGAATTTGAATGGACAAAATTGTTTCAGTTGTTTTGTTTTTGATGAAATTAATTTATATTTCTAAATTATATAAAGTACTTAACACTCATATTATTTACGGAAAAAAAACTCCTAGTAGTATTTTATAAAAAATATATTTAATTCATTAGTAGGTATTATGAAATTGGACTCTCAATTTATCAAAAATCTTTAATAGATATGTTTATAGCATCTATAATATACACATTAGGTGTGTATATTATAATATACACTGTAAATTTATGAGTAATTATTACTTATAATGTGTTTATATATTTTTAAAATTTTTTAGTGTTTGTATTTTGTCATTATTTGAAATGGAGTATATATGAATTGTTTTGGAAATTTTTTTTTGAGAGGAATTGTTTTGAAAGTTTAATAATATACTTTGTATAAAATGATATTAGATTTATGAGCATTAGTCTTATAGTATTATAGATTATAGACTAGTCTTAGTTTCCGTGCCCTGCACGGGGTTTTTACAAAATTATAAAATTATTTATTTATATATTTTAAATTTTGATTAAATTGATATAGGTAAAGACATGTTTAAAAACTGTACGTATTTAGAAAAATATGAGCATAATATCTCAACCTAGCATATGCATTCTATCTAAAAATAAAACAAATATCCTAATATTTGTATAATATATAACATAAAAAATATCTTGATAATCTTCCTATTTTTCATATCCAAAAAAAAAATTATTTTTTAAAATTAATGGTTATTTTGTCAAAGATTAGTTTTAAACAAATGTGTGGTATGGTCCAATGTAAAAGTGACATGTGTCGTTTAATAATTTTTTTAATCTCCGCTTTAGGTTGTAGTTATGATAGATGGCATTCAATGCTTAATTAAAGTTGCTTAAGATCTTGTATAAAAATCATGTATTATGTATAAATGTGGGGCATTAATTGTCATTGAGATTTAGTCTTATAATATTATAGATATGTATGCACTAACAACTTCACCTTATTAATATTTTAATGCAGATAGTATTTGTGGAGAACAAATCACTGAAATCAACTTTGCTCCAAGACATTGATGAGGAGCAGTTACCTGAAATTTATGGAGGGAAACTACCATTAGTACCTATTAATGAGTGCTAATTAATCACCTGTAGTACATTTTGTTAATTACTATAAAGTGTTCCTATTACTTTATACTAGGAGGATAACCCATGCTACACACGGTTTTTTTGTTTATGTTTTATATTATTGTTACATTTTTTTTGTTAAAGCGTTGTTTTACTATTTTGGTTGCTTGTATTATATTAATTGTGAATAAATATATCAACCTAATTAATTTAAGAAATATTAAGGGTTAAATAATAAATTGTGTTGGAACTTGGAAGTATTGAATCACGATGAATTAATATATTACAAAATAATAAATTTTTCATTTTGGAAGAAATAGTATCGTTTTATAAGGAATTAATTTTAGTTTTTTATTTAAATTATGCAGTTACAAATTCTTTATAAAGGTTTTACCATGGTTGCATACTTTGAGTGCTTTATTATAATAAATTAGATAAAAAAATAATGACAATTAAGTGTGTAACAAATTTCATAGTATTTGATTGGGTCAAGTATAGATTTAATTGTAGATTTTAATATGATATTATATTTTTAGAAATTTGATATATAGTATAATGATTTAGCATAAAAGGACAAATATTTTATAAATACAAAAATCGAGCCACATGCCAATTTTTCTACACAAAACCTATTTACATATAGATTAATTTATACCTCTCAACTCATCATAAATAACTGAATGACCAATTATATACAAATATCTGATGTAAACATATGTCATACAATCAATGTCTAAACATCTTCACCAACATAAATTTTAAATATCAACACTTTTATCCATCAAAAAGAGTGTAATCCTTAATTATTTATAATATACAAATTTCTATTGAAATGAAATTATTAAAAATTATATTAAGTACATTAACATTTATTCTTATTTTTTTTAATTTTATAGGTTTCTAGATCTACATATAGATGAATTAGATTAAAATTAGAAATAAAATACTTAGGTTAACAAAATTTTAATTCACTTGATGTTGAAGAATTATGAAAGATGTGAACAACTCATTAGTTTAAAATACTTTATAATAGAATTATAAATCTCAAAGTAAAAAAATTGGTGAAAGAAAATGAAATTTTAATGTAACTAAAATTCATTAGATTAAATTTCTAGAAAAATTAGCTCAAAGTATTAAAAATATTGACTTAAATCCTTACTATAGAACAAAAAAGAATAATGAAATAGAAATTGCAGAATTTTAACCTGAACAAAATACTTTTATTTCGTGGATGGTATGTACCCTTCATTCATCTAGCTTTTATATTTTTTCTTTATGCATCTCTAAGAGTTTTTTTATTGGTCCTTATTTTTCGACAATTTGAGGTTGTGTTTTATTTTTTGCTTAGTAGTTAATGAAATTGTGACGAGATCATGCAGAAAGTGAAAGACTTATATAGTAAGAAAGAGAGTGGAATAAGAAAGTTTATATTTTAAATTTGATCTTATCTTTTGTTTGGAATATCAAAGGTTGATCTTATCTTCGTTTATTTTTACTTTATTAGTAATACCAATTATCATAATTTAGTGGCTTTAAATTCATATTGTACCAAAGGTTGTGTGTAGAGCTGTCAAAAGCTGACCGAACTCGCCAACCCGACCCGAACCACCAGATAATTTTAGGGTCAAGACTCGAAAATTTGAGCCCGAAACCCGAAATCAACCGAACTCGATAGAACCCGAAACCTGTTGGGTTGAAACCCGAAACCCGTTGGGTTGACCGATTTAGTATATTTATAGAATTTTAAATTTTATTTTCAAAATTATAATATATTTTATTATTAAAATAAATGAAAATAATATATATTAATTAAAAATTATTATTTAATTAAAAATTGATTTTAATAATCATAAAAAAAGGATATTTTAGACCCGCTGGTCAACCCGACCCAACCGAAAACCCGCTACAAACCGACCCGACTGACCCGTGACCCATAAAGAAACCGAACCCGATTTAACCCGAACCCGCCCGACCCGACCCGATTGATAGGTCTAGTTGTGTGTAATACTAAGGGTTACTACAAAAGTTGCTAAACAAATGATGTAATATCAAAGATTAATGTTATTTCTGTGTATAATATCAAATGTTGTAAAATTAATGTTTTAAATTAAGATGATTTATTATATTTATATTTTGTCATTATTTTTTAATAATTTAGAATAAGACAATATTTTAATGTTAAAATACAAATATAATCGTTTCATACAACAAAATTTTATTTTAGAAATGCAAAAAATTGTTATCTATTTATTTATATTATGATGATTATTAACTAATTAATAAAAATAACATAAAATTATTATTCATAATTTTTTTTCTTATAGTTGCACTATTATTGCAAAAATGTAACATTTCAAATAGATTGTAAGCTATTTTTCTTTATGATGTAATTATTAATTAATTATTAAAGACCTAAACATGTATATTAGAGCCGTCAAAAGCTGACCGAACCCGCCAACCCGACCCGAACCGCCCGATAATTTTAGGGTCAAGACTCAAAAATTTAAACCCGAAATCAACCGAACCCAATAGAACCCGAAATCCGTTGGGTTGACCGATTTAGTATATTTATAGAATTTATTAAAATAATATATTATAATTAAATATTATTATTTAATTAATAATTGATTTTAATAATAAAAAAGGATATTTTAAACCCGTTGGTCAACCCGACCTGACCGAAAACCCGCTACAACCCGACCCGATTGACTCGTGACCCCTACCGAAACCGAACCCGATTTAACCCGAACCCGAACCCGCTCGACCCGACCCAATTGACAGGTCTATTGTATATCAATTGAGAAAAATACAAATTTACATGTAGAAAAAAATTTAGATAGTTATATGGAATTAAGTAGAAGATATATGTACATGAGTTTATATACAACTATTATTAAATTAAAATTAGATATAGATTTTAGACCAATTGAATGAATCATTAATTGCCCAAATTTTTCTATTGTAGTTTTCATTTTTTTCACTTTACACTTTTTAGTAGTGTAAATGCTTTTTTCTAGATATTTTAAGTCTATGTTAATATAATGTTAAGTTTATAATCTAAATATTTTGTAATAATATTATATATTGTTAAGTATATATAGATGATATCGTTATTATGAAGTTTTATATAGAAAATATAAATATTCCTAAAGCAATTTTATAATGATAATTAATATTTGAAAATTTATAATCTAGTGTAGATATTTTATGAAATAATAATAATATGTTTGTATATGACATTAGATTTATGAGTATTAATTGTCAAGGACAATTAATGAGCATTTATTACCAAAAAATTTATATCAAATAACAATAACTATCACCAGTATGAGTTAGTTGTGATCATGGTTAAATCCACCGTCACTTATGAAGTTGGTATGATTTGAAGCTTCAAATCCGGATTCCGGGCAAAAGCCAAATTGATCTTTTGCGAGGGTAGTACTTAGTAGTTTTGTGCATACATAATCACCTCCAAAAAAAAATTAAAGAAATTTTTTCATCAACTGAAGATCAACCTAACAATTTAATACAATCACCCTTTTTGAATCTCTCTCTTAGCATAAGTTCATCTAGTTAAAGTGTTTTGTGCTATACATACCTAGAGCATAAGAAAAGATAGAGATGTTAGAGGTATCACCTAGCGATGAAGCACACGAACGATCTGAAGCACGATAAAAATCAAAGCTATATCCTAATTAAAATAATAGTCAAGATAAAAAGTGGTTAACAGGAGATAAAGGTTAATATTCTGAATCAAGCAAGTTTAGGATACAATTCCCATCACTTCGAGTTAGAAGTCAAATTATTAAGTATAAGGGCAAGTGAAATTGTACTTAGTATATATAAACAAACAAAAACTAAATAGATTTCACATATTTAACCCAATCATGATCATGTACCTGAACTTATAGAGTCAAGATAACTGAAAATTGCTACTATGAGCTAGCAACTCACATGAAAACCATTAGATTTATAAACAACATATATAAAATGTACTTATATCCCAATTTGTTCATGACGTTGAAACACCTACAAATTTTCCAAATTAGGCTCTGTGAAGCATTGTCCTTTTTCCATTTTCATATAGTCTAATATAGTAACCTAAAATGATGAAAACCTAATGAAACAAACTGTATAATTACACAATAAGATTAAAACAAAAAAATAGCCTTTACTTTTCACATACACATATACAATTAATTAAGATGATAGCGTACTAACCCAAAAAATTACCAAAAAGACAACATTAGGTGCCTCCCACACTCCCTAGGGTGTACCAATTGTTTCCAAGAGTTATCTTTTAAAAAATCCAAACCAAGCTATCCAAATCCAGCCACAAAAGCTACTTAATTTGTTTGCTGAGCCCTCCAATGTAGTAATTCATCTAATCTCACATCATCAAGGGAAGCTTCCTTGAGGAATACACCCTCCAAGTTGAATTGACCTAAGAGCTTCATCTTCCTACACACTACATTCTAGCTTAGTTCCTGACCCTCTGTTAGCATTTTCCCTAGGAACAAATTGGCACAAGTCATCCTAGGAAATTACCAAATTATTCAATTCAATTATATTCAACTTTGATCAAGCTCCTCTTTAGCTTCCATTTTATCATCACATATTTCTCTTTCTCCTCGCCGCACATCCAATCAAAGTAACCCAATTCTAGAAATCACTAACCCTTGTTCTCAAATTAGCTTGAATTTACCCAATTCCCTTAAGATGGATCACACAGAGTTGTAATGTGTTTCACCAATTGCCTTATTTAGAAACTTTCTTTTCCCTCTCTTTGTAGCATTATAAATAATAGAATATGCAATTTTCTTCCATTGAAAAATACATGAACACACTAATTAGCTGTCACAAAAACCCAGAACTTGTCCCTACTATGCAGTGCCAAGAAGTATAGTATGTATTCCTAACTTTTTTGCTAATTTGTTTATTCCATACCCCTGAAATCCAAATCGAAGCCCAAAATATGAAATCACAAAATTCATGCTCTAAATCTGAAATCACGCAAAATCAAAAAAGTATATACAATGAAACCCTAATTGAAATTACCGCTCAAAAGCGAATTGAAATCAGATCATAAGAACACAATTGAAAGCAAGAAGCAAAAACAAAAGAACTCACCTAATCCCAGAAAACCAGTATGTAAATGGCGGCGAAATCAATCTCAATTTTTGAAACAACAATAACGATGTAATAGAGGGGATATAAGAACTTGGTGATGAAACTAACAATAGAGAAGAAGAGAAGTTTGCCATAGATGTTGTGATCAGATTGGAGAAGAAAATTGATTGCAGAAAGGGAAGAGAAAAACGTTGAGAAGAGCGTATCAGGAAGCTCGAAAGAGAAGAAAGCAAGATAAAGATGAGGACAGAAAAAGTCAAGCGTGTGAAAGAAATAGACAACAAGATGAAATTGATTAATTAATCGAAATTAAACGGACGGTAAGATAGTGTCGTATTTATGAGCGGTAGGGGTTTGTTTGGATTATCTTAGTTTATGTATTATAATGCATTCTATTTAATTTAATCTAATTTAATAATTCAAAATTTCAAGACTTGTTTGGAGTGTTTTAAATTTTGAGATATAAAAAACATTCATTTCTAGTAAAGAAGGTTCTAGTTATTTCTTTCTCTCTTCCATAACAATTGAAACATCACATTACACATCACATCAACATTAAAATATATTAAAAAAATTTAAATCAAAATCCTTCCAAACACATCATAAAGTAGAATAAACTATAATGCAAAATGAGTTTATAAACTTGACATCCAAACACACCCAGGATAGTGCGGAAACGTTAACTTCTTACCAAACTTCTATAGTAGTATAGTTTGGCGCCCCGCACCATGCGCGGGGATGGATTGTGTGGTTGGTACACTATCGCTGAATAGGTTTGTTTTATTACAGATTATATGTAAGTTCAAATTAGTACGTTAAAGCCATTCCTAGGGTAAAAAATCGGGTCAAAAAATTATTCCTAGGGTCAAGAATCGGGTTCACAAAATAGAAATAACCGACAAAAATGAGAAACTAAGTTTTTTGACCGACATTCCTGTGTTTTTTATTCAATGCATTATGCTAAGTAATTAATTATAGAACAAGAAAATGACAGAATTAAAACAACGTATGAATATTGAAGATGCTAGTTAGCACGCCTAGGAAAATTACACAAACTGCTACCTAATATTCCTATAAGAACATTAAATGATATTGAAAGGGGGAAAAAGTGCAAACCACAACAACAATAAAAAGGCAAGATTGTAATCTGGGGAAAAATTTCTATACTTAAACAATCAGATGTAATGGTTGATAATTGAGTAGGAGACGGAAAACACTATCCATGAGACCCTCGAAGATGAACTTGTACAGTAAACTCTAAATGTGCACTTCAAAGAAGATAGTATATTATAGGCCAAGAGAGAGAGAGGCCTATTAAGCGCTCTTTTTAAGTGGAGTACTTCAACCTATGTTGTGCATATGAATAAGCACAGGAGTAACAACCATTTGAATTTGGGCAAAGAAACAGCAGCGCCTAACTTTATTTTTTGATCCAACCGTATGTTATGGATCAATCCCATAGATCACTAATGTTCGTGTTTTTAGTATAGTTTTTAGTGTGTTTTCTTAGTTTGATAGGTTTAGTTTTAGTAGTTTTAGGGTTAGTTTTGTGTGTTTTTGGATGAGTTTGCATATTTTGTGAAAAGTATGGAAGTTACTCCGTTTTGTGTCTTTTTATACGTTTTAACAAGGAAATGGTGCTTTTTGGAAGCTGAATAGAGTGCTATGGTGAAGGACGGAAGAATACGAGATAAAAGAGAGTTGAAGTCAATATTTTTAGAGAAGAAGTGTTGATGAAGCTAACTCCAGGCTCGTTAACGAGGCTGTAAAGGGTCGTTAACGAGGCTACAAGATAGAGATTTCGAGAGTTCGATCTTATGATTACCGACCCTGTGTGGAAGTTTGTTCCGTGTCGGTAGGGTTTTTAATGAGTTTTTAGGGTTATTATATTTTTTATTTTAGTTTTTGTTATCTTTTAGGTTTTATTTCTATCTTCTTAGAGTTAGTTTCTATCTTTTAGGAAAGTTTTTATCTTATACTCCCTCCGTCCCACTTTTTCCTTCCCACTTTCATTTTTGCACGTCCCAAAATCATCTTCCCATTTATACATCTTTCCATTTTTAGATACAATAAAATTACCCCTATACCCTTACATTTTACCCAAATTACCCCAAAACCTACCCCTTTTACTACCTTTACCATTTTTAATACTTTCTTCACACTTTCCAACACCTTTTTCCCACTTTTCAATACTTTTTTCCCACTTTCCAACACCTTTTTCCACTTTTCAACAGCTTTTTCACACTTTTCAATACTTTCTTCTCTCTTCAACATTTCCCAATACAAATTTCTTAATTCTTGCACCCAAACCCTAATGGGAAGGAAATAATGGGACGGAGGGAGTAGTTCTTTTATTAGATAGGCTTTATTAGTATAAATACCCTTCTTTTCTAGCTAGAGAAAGGGGGGAGGGGGGGTCAGACGAGTTCGAGAAGGAGAGAACCCGAGGGAGAGAGAGAGAGACGAGGCTAACGAGGGTGAAAGCTTAGATCGTTAGGCGTGTTTTCGGTTCGGTGTTCTTGTTCTTTTCGGGTTTCTTCTGAATTCTGTAAGACGATTATTTTCTTATTAATTTGAAGTAGTTATTTTGTTTTCAATGTTTTCTTTTATAGAAGTTGTTTGCTTTATAATTATGAGTAGTGAGTAGTTTTCTTATCTAGGGTCGAGGTTTAAACCCGGCATAGTTATGCATGGTTTGATAAGTAAGTTGATGTGTTGAATGCCTTTTATCTATTTTTTAGATTGCTTGTTGTGTTTATACCTAGATGAGAATTGAGGTAATTTGAGTTCTTAACTTGATTGAAAGAGAAAGTTATAGACTTGAAGGTTGATATTGTTCGACAACGAAAGTTTCGAGCTTTGGATCCAAAACAAGTGATTAGGTGAATTAGTTTATGAGAATGAATTAATTTGCTTGCTAGTCAGCGAAAGTTGATGAATTTATCTATTTAAAGGCATGATCTTTATCTTCTTACGAGTTTATATGCATGGCTATGTTGTGGTGATCCTTGTCCTAGATACTTGTTTTTATTCAATTATATTCGTTACTGAGTTCGTTGCCTCGGTACCGAACCTGTTTTAGGTCGTTAGTGTGTGTTAGTAGTTTATCCAGGTTCGTTAACGACCCTGAAAAAGTCGTTAATGAGGTTGGTCGTGCGTGTGATTGTGTTGTTTTATTTTTAGTAGTTCAATAAACAAACAATCGTGCTTCCCGTGGAACGATCCTGACTCCCCTATACTCAATGGGGTCTTGACTATAAATTTATTTGTTGTTAAGTAAATTCCTATCAAAAATTGGCGCCGTTGACGGGGAAGCAACAGTGTTTGTTTGTTTATCTGTGGGTCTGGGAATAGCCCGACCCCGTTTTTGTTTTTAATTTTTGTTTTCTTTGTCTATTTTCTCAGCGTATGCCAGCCGGATGTCGAAGGCTCGAATTTGACAACACCGGTTATTATTCTGAACCTGAACGTTCCCTGCATCGTAGATGCCGAGAGAACCAAGCTATGGCTACAACCGAGGAGATGACTCGTCAGATGACCGAACTACAAAGGCAGATGGATGCTTTAAAGACTGAGAAAGAAGCCGCTGCTGCCGAGGCTGAGCGTCAACGAGTCAACAATGCTCGTCTACAGGAAGAGCTGAATGCATATCCGAGGAATGCCAAAGAATATATGCATCCGGAATTGAGGGTGCCAGAGTCTCCAATTGTGCTTCCGGAGATAGAGAAACCATTTGAGATAAAGTCTCAATTTATATCCTTAATCAAGCGGGCTCAGTTTGAAGGGAAACCTTCGGAGTGCCCTATGGAACATATTAGGAATTTTCTTGATTTATGTGACACCATAGCTGTTGAAGGTGTCTCACTTGAATATGTTATGTTAAAAGCTTTCAGGTGGTCTCTTACTGGAAAGGCCCTGAGCTGGTTGGAGAGCTTGCCTTCTAAGTCTATCAGGACTTGGAAAGCTTTGTATGATCAATTTCTTACAAAGTTTTTCCCTCCTGCTAAGACAACGGAGTTGAGAAAACGCATCACCTCCTATCACCAGCTGCCTAATGAGACTTTCGTTGAAACATGGGAAAGATTTAAAGAGATGCTTAGACAATGCCCCACTCATGGACAACCTTTATATGTGCTCCAAGAAATCTTTTTCCAGGGTATCAATGCAGAGACGAAGAACCGCCTCAACACGCATACAGCGTGCGGTTTTATAGAGATGGAGCCCACGGCTACATGGGAATTGTTGGACAAGCTGTCTAACTATGATGCCATGTATGGTACCCAACAATCTCCCCAACCCCAAAGACGTCTCTACATGCCCAACAAGGAAGATGTTGACCCCGATGTCAAAAACCAGTTTCTACAAGACGACGTCAACCGCTTGAAGAAGCAGGTAAGTTTTCTGAAATCCTCTCAATCTTGCCAAGAGTGTGGTTCTTCTGCCCATAGTACTTCTTCTTGCACTAACATAGAGCAGGTAAGAGCCGCTGAGACATATGCTGAAGTGAACTATATGAGAGGCCCATACAGACACCAGCCTAGTAATTTTGACAGGTCAAACAACTATCCAGCATGGGGTAACCAAAATCCGAATGCCAACTACGCAGCACCCCCTCTAGATAGAAGACCTGCACCGTATCGACCTCTAGGCTATCTAGAGCCACCATCATGGGTACAAGGGTTACAGGAAGGCATTAGCGGAATCCAAGCCCACCTTAACAATCAAAATAAAAGATGGGGAGAGTTTGATATATGGAAGAAGAATGTCGACTCCCAACTAGGGAACCTTGCTGCACAGATTCCAAGACCACAAGGGCAACTTCCGGGCCGTCCCGAGGAGAACCCTAAGGGACAGATAGCAGCAGTACACCTTAGGAGCGAAAAGACACTACCGGAGCGTGTCCAAGCTAAAGAAAAGACTAAAGAGGATGCCACGGTGCAACTCGGTAACAACCTAGCGAGAGCAAGTACCGAACCAGCACACCATGGTCACGAGGCTCCGAGGGTACCTAACGACCCTATTCTAGGTAAGTTCTCTGATCCGAGCCCTCCTCTCAATCCCAGGGTAGTTAACGATCCCATCAGGGTCGATAACGACCCGCCAAGCATACCTAACGACCTTAGTGTCGACCCGGTAGCATAACCTCTCGAACCTGACTTGGTTCTGAGAATGGTGAAATCTCTTCCTTTTCCTATTAAGAAATCAAAGGACTCTGCTGAAAGTAAGTTCAAGCGTTTCGTAAAGATTCTTTAGGGCATTAATATTTCCATCCCCTTCGCTGAGGCCCTAAGCGAAATGTCGGCTTACACGAAATTTTTGAAGGATATTCTTAGCAAGAAAAGATCCATCACAAAGCTGCAAGACAAGGTCCGATCTATAGCTCTACCAGAAAAGCTAGGAGATCCAGGAAGGTTTGCCATAACAATTGGCATAGGAGACCACAAATTCAAAGCCTTATGTGATCTGGGAGCCAGTTCTAGTTTACTCCCTCTTTCAATCTGGTCGAATGCCAACATGGGACCACTGGAGCCTATAGACATGAACCTCTACATGGCAGACGGATCATGCGTAAAAGCCACAAGAGTCGTGGACGACTATCCCATTCAAGTTGGGAAATTCTTTATACCAAATGATTTCATCGTCCTCGATATTCCTGAAGACCCTCACGTCCCCATTATCCTAGGCAGGCCATTCTTAGCTACAGCAGGTCCTAGGGTCGATGTGCGGAAAGGACTTCTTACTTTTGATATTGGCGAGGAACGCGTGGAATTCAGCCTAGACCAAAACGCCAATGACCCAACTGCGGTTGCACGGATCGAGTTGACCCAACCGGAACTCGACATAGCTGATCCCACCGAGCCTCCTCCAACTACCAAAACGGACGAGAATTTCACACAAGTCCCTACCAAACCTCATTGGCCCATCATTGGGTCCCACATGCAAGGGTATAATCAAGGGGAGTACTCTAACCACGAATTCACTAAAGCTGGTTGTGATTATTCTTCATACTTTGTTCCTACACCATGTCCCACTATGCTACAGAGGAGTCCAGACCACCTTGGTTTTCGGATTTCACTAATCCGTATGTAGGAATCCCGGGCATACTGATAGAAGATAAAGGACCAAATTTAGTGACTCAAGCTAATAATGCTTACAAAGCTGAGTATGGGGTACCTCAAGACTCCAACATAGCTG
This sequence comes from Fallopia convolvulus, assembly GCA_964016875.1. Classification (NCBI taxonomy): domain Eukaryota; kingdom Viridiplantae; phylum Streptophyta; class Magnoliopsida; order Caryophyllales; family Polygonaceae; genus Fallopia; species Fallopia convolvulus. Next base: position 23,264,206 of record OZ024726.1, on the reverse strand, counting down.
CAAAAGAGCCACCTTGAGCCAAGATAAGTACATCGGGCTAGCGACGTTAAACATAGCGCTTACGGGAGGCAACCCGCTTTTAGTATAGACTAGATTTTTTCTTTCTTTTTAGACCTTTTTCCTAGCTTTCTTTTGAGTTTTTAGTAGTTTTTAGGATAGAAAATAGGATAGTTTCTTTTTAGCTAACAAGATGCAGGAGATGGGCTCGTAAATCACTCAAAGAGGCTACGACAACTCATTAACGACCCACCTAGGGTCGTTAACGACCCGGTTTGGTGACCCGACTCGACAAACGGGCATGTAAGTCTTTTTAACCCTAAGCTATCTTCTATCTACCCAAGGGCCGCCCCTTTTACCTCTTCCCCTACCCTCTCCTATATAACCATTCTAAACCTCCTAAAATTCTACTCTCAAATCCTCAATCCCAATCTTACAACTTCCAAAATCCTTACCGAAATCCTTCACCACCGCTCGGAAATCTCACCTCCACCGAATTTCGGAAAACACCCCAGTTACCGAAGTCCGTAGCCTCTGCATTCGTTACCGGCGAGATCCAAGCTCGTTAACCACCCAATTTTTGATCTTTTGTTCTTCAATTTCTCAATCTACCGGTATGATTTCTAAACCATAACTCTTTATTGCATGATTCATGATTTTTAGGGTAGAAATTTCGTATCTAGATTACGTTTACAAAGAGATGGTCGAATTGCATGTTTTGCTCTTGCTCATAAATTTTGTTCGTGCCTAGTTGTTCTCGATCTAGGAAGGGTTGTTCATGCCTAGTTCTTTATTGCAAATAGATTGAGAAAAGCATGAATTTTCTTGTTCTAGAAATCGAGTTTGATCTTCATCATGTTAATTTTGGGCAATTCTAGGATGTTCGGGATGGGTAATTGAGCAAGTATGGGGTGCGTATATCCGATTGTGTGTCAAGTGTAGGATTGTGAATGATGCATGTTTGATTCATGGCTTAATTTTGAGTTTTTCATACACTCGGAATCTGCAAACTGGTTCTCGGCAGGTCGTTAATGACCACCCCAGGTTCGTTAACGACCCTGCGCATTAACATGCCTTTAAAAACCAGTTCAGATTTGTTAGCAACCCAATTGGGTAGTTAACGAAGAATTTCGAGGGCTATTCTGAGACCAAGTATGGGGTCTCGTGTCTATCTACTTGAGTGGATCTTATCTTGGAAAAATCGTATTTATTTGTAGGTCCACATGACAAGTTCAAGCCGAGCCCTTACCCGAGCCCAAAAGAAGAAGAGGAATCAGAGGTTTCCCTCTCCACCTCGAATGGATAACGTGATCTTGCACACTCAAGGGCAAGCGGACCGATACAACGCCATCCTAGACAAGGACTACAACACTCGGTGGTTCTCGAGATCAAGTGCCAAATCAATGAAGATCTATGATGATGTCAAAGAGGCATTTGCTATTCTCAGTGTGCCTCACTTGTTGAAGAAGGAGAATTTACCACACTTCCCGGCTCTCACATCCGAGTTTCTAGCCACTCTTGAGACAAGTTTCCCGACGAAGACTTCGGCGGGACGCATCCGATTTAGGCTCGGTAATGTGAACCGAGAGTATACTTTGGCGGAGTTCAATGCTATACTGGAGCTCCCAAATCCTTCTCGAGATTACAGCCTTAAGGACTACAAGGTGACGCGGACTTGGAGTTACATCACCGGGGAGGTAGAGCCCTCCATTGCGGCATTATCCGGGGCAAGCATCATCAACCCCATATTCAGGATCATCCTCTGAGTCCTAGCCGCTACATTCTGGCCAAAAAGGGAATTGAACAGGCCAACAAGGATAGAAGTTGCATGCCTCTGCACTATTCTTTTTTAGGAGCCCGCCCCATTGAACTTGGGGTACGAATGGCTATATTATGTGGAGAAGTCAACCAAGTCAAAGGAAGTATGGTGCGGGAATCTGGTTAGTCTCTTGGCGAACAATCTTGGAGTCGATCTCACCCGATACACACCGGCCCACGCTCAACTGCTCAACAGGAACTACTGGTTTAGTTCTAGTATCTTTACTCAGGTCCGAGATGGGTTCGTTACAAAAGTTCAAGGCCGAAATGTTGTACCCACCCTGGACAAGATGGAGCTTCTTTATGTACCGAATTGGTACGAGACGTGGACGGGGCATGCATTCCCGTTAGAGCCCAAACCGCAAGATGAGCTTACACTTAGACCATGTGAGACGCGGTTTGAGAGAGAGAGAGAAGAGATGGACGAAGATGATGAAGATGAGACTAAAGAGGAGCTCGACATCGAGGAAGATGACCTCAATACAGAAGTTCTGGGCACCAATGTCTTCGTTAATGAGCCCACCAGGGTCGTTAACGAGCACTTCGAGGCCTCTACCGACGCTCCTACCGAGGCACACAACTTCGGTAACGACCCGCCGAGAGCATCTACCGACCCCATGCAGCCGCCTATCGATCCTCATTCTTATGGTATCATGTCATACAACCTTGTGCTTTACCAAGACCACTTCCAGCCTCACTATCAACCCCCTCCTCAGCCCGAGTACACTAGATCAAGTATCCCGCCACCATAGGCCGAAGATCTTTCAGCTCAGATGCAGCAGCTTAACCTTCAGCAGACACATGTTCATCGGAGGATGGATAGATGGGAGAGTGTCTATTCTGCTCGCATGGCATTAGAGGATACGAGGGATCAACAGAGAGAGGCAGATGATGCAGAGCGCTGGAGGACGATGTATGACTTCATGGGGAACTTCGAGCATTACTTTCCACCACCTAACCGCTGATTCAGTTTGAAGAGTTTTCCTGTTTTCTGCTTCATGACTTTGTAAGTTTTGTTTGTTTCTTTTTCTTTGCTTATTTTCTTTTCTTTTTCTTTTCTATTTCTTTTCTTCTTCTTATTTTTCTTACAGTGGGGACACTGTAATTTTTAAGTATGGGGTGGGGGAGAATAAAGAACTTGTTGTCTTGTGTTTTGTCTTATGTGTTTTATTTGTTTTAAGTAGTTCTTTGTTCCATATAAAAAATCCAAAAAAAAATGAGAAAAAAGTTTTGAAAAAAAGAGTTTTAGAACTGATATATATCCCTTTCTTATGGTTCCATGATAGTAGTTGCTAGCATGATCATATAATTCCTTGCAAGGATGTCTTTGATAGTATAGTCGGATTCTTGTTATGAAGTTGTTTTTAGGAAGGAATAGCATTTTGATGAAATTGAGCATGTATACCTTTTAGCATAAGTGATGCAATCCAACAAAAAAAAAATTCTTGTGAGTTATTTTTGGCCTTATAAGAAGAACATTAAAGAATCCCTCTTCTTTTCTTGTGTGATTTACTCTCTATATGCATATTATCTCTTTGAATTGTGATGGTTATCTATTTCTTGAGACTTATATAAGATTTATAGTTCATTACTTGTGAAAATCATATGATAGAGAACTTATTTTCATAAGCCCTATTAATCCATATCCACCCTTTACATTATCTTCTTTTTGAAGCCAATTTGAGCATGAAGCCTTTTATTTTTAGCTCCACAAAAATTGTTCCCTAGCCGAGATAAGCTTGATCCTATCCGGGGATTAGGACTTAGATTGGAGAGGCATGTTTTGTTGAGTGAAATATTATGATTGGTTTTGAAATTGAAATTGTTGGGAAGGTTAGATTGGAAGTCTCTTGTTTTAATTTGTAAAAAGAGAGATCTCTTGATAATAAAGGATGCACAAAGAAAATTGTTGGAAAGAAAGAAGAGAAGTGAAAGAAGTATACACGATGAAGTTTGTTAACGACCCATGTGGGTTCGTTAAGGAGGTTGCGCAAAGAGGAGAAAAAAGAAGAAGAAGATGTGCATTTGTGTTAAAAGATAAATCAGAGATTCTTTTTGAGTTATGTTATGAGACTTTCTAGGATATATTGGGTAAGAAGTGAGTGAGCATAATCTTTGAGTGAGTTTGGTAAATGTTATTATGAGAGTTTTTGGTGTTGTGTGAGTTTTTAGGAGTCTTTGATTCCCGGATATTATTAGCACCACATAACCAAAATATTTTCCACGCCTAATTGTTTTTTACCAAGCCCCATTACAACTCGGCCGAATGGAAGCTTCTATGAAGTTTTTCATTGAGCCACTTAAGTTTCTCTTGATGATTTTTGCTTGTTTTGACAAATCTTAAGTGGAGAGTTTGGTGATATAAGTTCCAATTTCTATGAGTTTTTGTATATAAGATGAGTTGAGAGTTGTTATTATAAGCCTAAATACTTGAGGGTTGAGTGAAACACGTTATCCCTTGTGAGGTTGGATTGAATTTTCTTATGTCTATTTGGTGCATATATGTGTGATGACATTAATAGTCATTTGCTATTTTTCTTCTATGAGTTGAAGTTATTTTTGGATGATGGCTATGTCTTGATAAGTATGATTGTTTGGTTTTGATTAATGTTTAGTGATTGCATGAGGACAAGCAAGCTTAAGTATGGGGTATTTTGATGTTCGTGTTTTTAGTATAGTTTTTAGTGTGTTTCCTTAGTTTGATAGGTTTAGTTTTAGTAGTTTTAGGGTTAGTTTTGTGTGTTTTTGGATGAGTTTGCATATTTTATGAAAAGTATGGAAGCTACTCCGTTTTGTGTCTTTTTATACGTTTTAGCAAGGAAATGGTGCTTTTTGGAGGCTGAATAGAGTGCTATGGTGAAGGACGGAAGAATACGAGATAAAAGAGAGTTGAAGTCAAGATTTTTAGAGAAGAAGTGTTGATGAAGCTAACTCCAGGCTCGTTAACGAGGCTGTAAAGGGTCGTTAACGAGGCTACAAGATAGAGTTTTTTGAGAGTTCGATCTTATGATTACCGACCCTGTGCGGAAGTTTGTTCCATGTCGGTAGGGTTTTTAATGAGTTTTTAGGGTTATTATATTTTGTATTTTAGGTTTTGTTATCTTTTAGGTTTTATTTCTATCTTTTTAGAGTTAGTTTCTATCTTTTAGGAAAGTTTTTATCTTATAGTTCTTTTATTAGATAGGGTTTATTAGTATAAATACCCTTCTTTTCTAGCTAGAGAAGGGGGGGGGGGGGGGGGGGGGTTCGGACGAGTTCGAGAAGGAGAGAAGCAGAGAGAGAGAGAGAGAGAGAGACGAGGCTAACGAGGGTGAAAGCTTAGATCGTTAGGCGTGTTTTCGGTTCGGTGTTCTTGTTCTTTTCGGGTTTCTTCTGAATTCTGTAAGACGATTATTTTCTTATTAATTTGAAGTAGTTATTTTGTTTTCAATGTTTTCTTTTATAGAAGTTGTTTGCTTTATAATTATGAGTAGTGAGTAGTTTTCTTATCTAAGGTCGGGGTTTAAACCCGGCATAGTTATGCATGGTTTGATGAGTAAGTTGATGTGTTGAATGCCTTTTATCTATTTTTTAGATTGCTTGTTGTGTTTATACCTAGATGAGAATTGAGGTAATTTGAGTTCTTAACTTGATTGAAAGAGAAAGTTATAGACTTGAAGGTTGATATTGTTCGACAACGAAAGTTTCGAGCTTTGGATCCAAAACAAGTGATTAGGTGAATTAGTTTATGAGAATGAATTAATTTGCTTGCTAGTCAGCGAAAGTTGATGATTTTATCTATTTAAAGGCATGATCTTTATCTTCTTACGAGTTTATATGCATGGCTATGTTGTGGTGACCCTTGTCCTAGATACTTGTTTTTATTTGAGTTTTTATTCAATTATATTCGTTACTGAGTTCGTTGCCTCGATACCGAACCTGTTTTAGGTCGTTAGTGTGTGTTAGTAGTTTATCCAGGTTTGTTAACGACCCTGACAAAGTCGTTAACGAGGTTGGTCGTGCGTGTGATTGTGTTGTTTTATTTGTTTTATTTGTTTTATTTTTAGTAGTTCGATAAACAAACAACCGTGCTTCCCGTGGAACGATCCTGACTCCCCTATACTCAGCGGAGTATTGACTACAAATTTATTTGTTGTTAAGTAAATCCCTATCAACAATCACCATAACCAAGAAAGTTCTACAACTTCAATAATACCGAAAAAAAAAAATCATGATCTCGCCTACAAACGAAATCTCCAAACATCACAACTAAATATGAATTATATAGAGAAAAAGGGTATAATGTCCTCTCCGAACGATATACTAATAGTAATATGTGGATACATGTGAAATTGCATGTCTATATAAGGTAACAATTTATATGAAAATGCAAATCTGCATATGCCTTTTTGTCTCTGAAAGTGACCCACTGCATATTAAAACATCAAAGGTCCTCAATGACTTTGATTTGTAAAAGAGCACATCACAAAAGTCCTCAATGACTTTGATTTCTAAAAGAGAAGTTTGTACCTGTAAGAGAATTTCACACTCAAGTTAGCTTTTACCTTTAATTATCTAATATTTCATTTATAGCTTATTGAGAAAGCTGATTAAGAAAATACATAAATTAACGTAGATGAAGTAGCAGCCTAAACTCCTCCAGCTTTATCTTTTCCTTTCTTAAATGCCACCCCTAACTATAATTAAGATACACCACCATAAACTAAGGTAATTCTTACTTTTATCTCAAGTATCAGTCTTAAAGATCTCTAGATGCAATACATACAAGAGAAGGAGTAGAAGAGTAAGCTTAATAAAATATAATCTAAAAATATAGATTATATAATTAAAAAAGGGAAAGCAATGAATAATGACTAGTTTTACCTGTCGTACCATGTACGACTACGATTCGATATTTATAGACATTATAAATAGGATATTAATAAATAAAAATATAATATAAGTAATTTATTGCTTGCAAAATGTATAATTTTTTTTTATCAAATATTATATTCTTCACATTTTATTACTTTTTATTTACGTAAATTTAGGGCTTATCAAATATTTTAATACATCTATTAAATATTTTATTATCTATTTTTATAAATTTTAAAATTATAAATATTTATCATTAATTTTATATAAAAGAAAATCACTATATATATCTATAGATAAATTCGTCAAAAGATATATGCTAAAAGATTTATATTTATTCTAAAATATTTTATCTTTAATCTTAAATACTTGTATAAGGAAGTTTTCAAAAGATATCGTTATACTAAATAGATATTTGTTTGATGTTAAAGATAGATTTAAATAGTTAAAGAAGAATTTAATAGAAAAAGTTAAAATATTAAAAATAAAAATTAATTTTGTATTTATAAGGTGGGGGCAGAATCGTTCTGGTGGCTCGAAAAGGGACAATTTTAATATATAGTTATAGATGATGTGAAAAATCAGTAAACTTGTAAGAAATTCATAACAAATCTAGTACCGAAGCAAGTCTACAACAAACTACTAAGTACTAACATAAGTTTCCAATTCCAAAACCCAATTTCTTAGGTCAAAACAGAAGCCATATATGCGCATAGCTTAATCAAGGGAACTCCCAAAAATCATGTTGTCCCATGTTTAACATTCAGCACTTCATTTAGGTTCCATTCGATGCATGTGGTTTTGAATGAGGAATCACGTATTGGAGTATAACTTCATTGAAAATTATAGGTTACTGAAATCCAAGAGCTAAAATTCCAAATTAATGTACATGTAACTCCCTCCCTTTCCTGATTAGTACCCCAAATGAAGCATTTTATTTCAAAAAGATAAAATACTTGTATAGAAACATGATAGAAATACCAGAGATTTTGTGTTCGTCCCTAGAACCACCTATACTGCCACATTCAGTTTCTCCCACCAATCAATGCACTCTTTCTTGCTCTAATACACATTTGCTGCCATTCCCATACCGATCGCTTTTGCTTTCAATTCGACAGGAGAAAAACGGTAGAAACAAATCCTTACAAATAGAGTTCTTTCAGCTGTACTGTTTCAGCTAGTTCACAGTGTAGCCCTGCTTAAGAGATAGAAAGTACAATATTATATTAAATATCAAAGGTAAAGATAAAGACAGAATCACATCAAACAACATCATTGCCAAGGACAACATAGATGAAATTAGCTATTAGAGTTGACATGGCAAATCAGTATGACTGAAAGGAGTTGTTTGAGGCGGCATAAATTAGGGTTGTCTTAGGGAAATGACCCTTTCATTAGCTCATCAAACAACTCGAAATTCAAAGCATATCAGGACCTATGGAAAGATGAATTCAACACGGAAAAAAATGACGGCTAAATTATATTGGGAAATACTCCCTCCGTCCCATAATGTTCGTCCAAAAGGACGGTTTTCACACAAATTAAGAAATTAAAGTGGAGAAAAAGTAGCCAATAGGAATGGGAGAGAAAGTGTGATGTTGATGGATATAGATGGGAAGAAAGAGAAGGAAAAAAGGAAATGACTAAAAGGGGTTTTGAAGTAGATTTTTGATTGGATAGTATAGATAAAGGTGATATTGAATGAGGGTAATATTGTAAGAAAAATATAGATATAAAAGGAAAGTGGACAAACATTTTGGGACGACGGAAAAGGAAATCGGACAAACATTATGGGACGGAGGGAGTAAGAAACTTCACAATCAAGGAGGATTTATGGATTCACAAATTGAAGGACATTGAATATTACATAATCATGAAAATGAAATTTTATGAAGCTACTCAAAGACACCTTTGAATCCAGCAGAATTGACCTAAAAGCTAATTTCTGTAAAGCATCCTTAGAAAAAATGAAGAGGGATTCATAACTTATTGGTTTGTTATACAAGGCAAACACTGGAGCATTGGTACAAATTTTTTTTATAAGTTGGTCTCTCTTTTCTAGTTCTCAACTCGTGACAACCAAAACCAACTGAGGAGGAGGTAGAAAAGGGGCTACCTTCCAGTGCCAAGCAGAAGAATATCAAAACACAAAAGAATGCCAGAAAAGAAATGGTACACATGAATCACAAAAAGCATGCCAGAAAAGAAATTGAGCAACCAAATGTAAATGGAAAAGAAATGGTATTTCTAGCTAATGTATCCATGAATAAGCCTACCGAAATCATTTTAAAATGAATAGACAATTTTACCAAACTTTGAACTATTAGAAAGGGCTGACAGTAGAAAAGGCCAATATAAAATGGATAAATATTATGCTTTGTAACATGAGCAGGACAATTAGTTTCCATTTATCCCAAGATGAATTCAGCTGTGGAGAACAAGATATGGGTATGGTGGTTTCGGTGTATTGCACGGAATTCATTTTTTTTGGTTGAAGATTGCAGGGAATTCACTAACCTATAATCACCGTTCCAAACCAAATTAGAATCAGGTCATAACAACAACACACAATCGAAAACAATAAGGGGAAAAACACTAAAAAAAATTGGTGTACAACGAAACCCTAAATCTGAGAGCATCGCTCCAGACCAAATTGGGATCAAGTAATAGCAACACAAACAAAAGTAAGCAGAACAAAAGCGGAACTCACCTAATTCCAGCAAGCTTGTATGAAGATGGCGATGCTATCAATCTTCAAACCAGTAAGAAGATGGCAACGAAGTCAATCTATCTCAAAATCAGAATATGTAGCAAAGTGGAGAAGGACCGATTACGGGGAAAAAAGAGTTCACCGCATATGATATGATCAGACTAGTTTTATCCATCGCACCATGTACGACTACTATTCGATATTTCATATACATTATAAATAGTATATTAATAAATACATAAAAATATAATATAAACTTTAATATAAATAATTTATTGCTCGTATAATGTATAAGCTTTAATCAAATATTATATATATTCTTCATATTTTATTACTTTTTAGTTACGTAAATTTAGAGTTTATTAAATATTTCAATGTATCTATTAAATATTTTATTATTTATTTTTATTAATTTTAAAAATTATAATATTTATCATTAATTTGTTTATAAAAGAAAATCACTATATATCTATAAATAAATTCATCAAAAGATATATGATAAAAGATTTTTGTATTTATTTTAAAATATTTTATCTTTAATTTATAATACTTGTATAAGGAAGCTTTCAAAAGATGTTATTATACTAAATAGATATTTGTTTGATGTTAGAGATAAACTTACATAGTTAAAAAGAATTTAATAAAAAGACGATATAATAATAGAAAAAAAATTAATTTTTTAAATATGAGGTGGAGCCAAAATCATTCTCGTGGCTCGAAAAGGTATAACTTTAATATATAGTTATAGATAGATATATAGATAATATAGTTATAGATAGATTGTAGATAGATAAAATTCTTTTTAACATATATAGATACTAAAAATTCAATAAGAAAAGGTGAAATGATATTGCTCATATGTACGAATAAATTTTAAAAATTAAAAAATATAGAAAAATCTTATCATCAATATTCTCTAAGATAGTTGAGCAAAAGATAAATATTATGAAAATTAAAAATCCACATCATAGCAAATTAATTAGAAAAGTTGAAAAATATAAATAAAAATTAATTTTTTAAATATGAGGTGGAGCCAGAATCAATGTGGTGGCTTAAAAACGGTCAGTTTTTTATAATATATATTGATTGGAGAACGGCCGATTACGGGGAGATAAGAGAGAGACACAAAAAGAAGATATCTGGAAGGGAAGGTAATGTGATATAAGATGGAAAAAAAATAGACGGTCGGATAGTGTCGAATTTTAATGAATGAATGGTAGGATAGTGCCCCTTCTTATTTTTTAACCAAACTTCTATAGTACTCCCTCCATTTCAAAATAGTTGTTCTTAAAGCCATTTTTTCTTGTTTCAAAATACTTGTTCATCTAACTTTTTTTTCCATTTATACCCTTATTCATACCCCACATTACACATATCCCAAAATTTATTTATTTTTAGTTGAATCTCCCAAAGTGTACTTATAGGGGTAGTTTGGGTAAAAAAAAATTCCTTAATAAGTGTGCAATTTTGTCTAAGATCAACTATTTTGAAACGGAGGGAGTAGTATGGATGGATAGATTTTAGTTTTTTTTTAACAATAAGCTACTAGCCCATTACAAAGCAAACATTAGATCGCCCCAATATTACAAGGCCGATCTAAATCATCACTGTAGATGATCTTGAAAAAATTAAAAACTAAAGGTTGTAGACAAAATAACTGTCTTAACCTTACTAACGAGATTTCATCAAAGCACAAATCTAAGCTAGAGGAAGAGATTGCTTGACGGATATGAGGAATGCTGACATATCTTCTTGCCAAGAAGTCAACTGCAGTGTTAGCCTCCCTGTAACAATGAAAAAAACCACCTCTAAAAAACCCGACACCAAACGTCGGATTTCCTGAATAATAGAATAAATTTCCCAGGGTACTTTCCAAATATTTTTTAAAGAATTAATAAGAATTAAATTATCTCCTTTCTATAATAAGTTTCTGAATACGTAAATCTACTCCCATTTTCAATCCATCAAGGAGGGCTGACGCCTCAACTTTTAGAATCGACATTGGTTGAATGGCCACTCTATCACAACCTAAAATTGAACTCGAATGATCCCTAAAAATAAAAATAGCATGAGTAGCCGAATTCCTCTGTTTGGAGGCATCAAAATTAAGTTTAATCCAAAATGGAGGAGGCTTAATCCACCGGCTTCCATTCTTCCTTTTAGGCTTATTAGAAAGTGTTTTTATGCAAATTAGAGTTTACAAATTCCCATTGTAAAAACTGAGATAGCGCCAAATCACATGGCAATAGATGAGGAATTATCCTAGAGGGGTTAAAAATTAATGAAATTTTATGACTCCAAATAAGCCACTATAAAGAACAAAGAATATTTTTGTTCTTATTTAAATTAAGGGTTGAAATAAGGTTATCATTAAAGCATCCAGACGTTGTGAAATCAAAGGAGCAATGAAGATTAGATTCCAATTTGGCAATCATTTTTCTTGTAAAAGGACAGTGGAAGAAAATGTGGTTTAAATTCTCATTTTCTAAATCATATAGAGAACAACAATTAGGAACACAATTATAAAAACGATTTAATCTATCTGTTGTAGGAAGGCAATCACTACACGCTTTCCAAATAAAGTTTTGAATTTTAGGAGGAAGTCTCATTTTCCAAATCCAAGAAAAGCCAAACGAAGTAATATTTCTTGATTCATTTAAAAGAGCCGAAGCAGATTGGACAGTAAATGTTCCATCCGAAGATGGAGCCCACACAACGCGGTCTTCAAAGTCCTAAAAGGAATCCGAACTTTCAAAATTAAATCTATGATAGAGGGAGGTAATATCTCATTAAGAGCGTGAACATCCCATAATTTAGAGGAGGTAATAAAATCAGAAACCTTATTTAACGGATTATTATTGTCAACATAACAAAGGAGATTTGATTCTCCAACCCACTTGTCCGACCAAAAATTTATATATTTTCCATTTCCTACAATCCATTTAACCCCTTTCGAAAAATTATCCCTAATATTGAGTAACCGGCCAAACTGCCAAGAAGTAGTTTTCTTTTGATATTGAAAAAGATCCTGTGATCCTAAATATTTATCCCTAATAATTTGAAAGAGGTTCCGTTAAAATTTTCCAAAGAAATTTCATCTGAAGTGATATATTCATATTGTGAGCCGTCGTGAGACCAACCCCTCCATTTTCCTTGGGAGTACAGATTTTATCCCAACTACAAAGAGGATGATGATTAGGTGTAAACTTATTCCAAAAGAACGATTTATTAATTTTATCAACGCCATCCCAAACTCCTTTAGAAAGTAGGAAACTCTGCATTAAGTAACTCACTTGTCCTACCAAATTTGACTGAATTAAAACCGAACGACCAGCTTAAGAAATAGAATTGGCTCTCCGCTGAGATAACTGCGACTTTAATTTAGCAATGGCTTCAGCACGATAGATTTTAGTTATCAACAACTCTCCTTCTCTGCTACTTTTTCTTTCCTTGCTTCCTCTCCTTCGTCTCCTTCCTTTGCTCCTTTCTCTCATCTCTCTCGAATCCACGAGCAAGCTTTCAATCGGAACCGAACCTAATTTGGTTGGGCGTCCTTAGTTTCGTTGGTCATACGCAGGCGGCGCACTTTGCCGGTGGTGGCCAGAAGGGGTTCAGTTGGCTATATTGGTGGCGGTGGAGGTGGTCAGGTAAGGCTCTCGTTGGTTGTGGTGACGGTCGATAAGGGTCTATTGTTGGTGTCCATGATGGTGAGCCAACTTTAAAGTTTACTTGCAGTTTTTTTGTTCAATTGATTTGCTAGGGTTTTGCTCTAATCATGCTAAATTGATTTGCTAAGATTTGATTTCGAATTTGTGTTATTGAAGCATATGCTTATGACAATTTGGTCCAAATTAGGGTTCATGTGTCATCTTAGTTGATGTCTTCAGATTTAGGGTTATCTCTGGTCCTTTCTATGCGCTTTTTTGGCTGTAGTTTCCATCTCTTTCGACTCCACGACTGAGCTTTCAGTACGAAGTATGAGAGGGCACTACGAGGGCGCAGCTTGAATCGCGTTGGTGGTTATCGTCTCTGTCCTTTATAGGGTTCCGGGAAGGAGGTCTCCCTTTTCGACCAACATCTTTTTTGCCTTCCGTCGACGGTAATCTTTAATCTTTTCCATTATCTATGTTTTTCCATGTTCCGATTTTCCTCTCTGCCCGAGGTTCATTCGATTTGTTATTTGTTTGTTCCTTCGTTTGAATGGTGATGTTAGGTATACTACTTTCCGATATCAACTTAGTTTTAGAACAATTGCTACATCTTGATGTTGAAATCTGAGTTTGATCATTGAAATTCACTGTTTTGTTTCTTTAATTTGCGTATTGCGTTTACTAGGGCAGCTCGGATTATCCGGAAGGCGGTGTTTGCATCGAAAGTTGGCCTTACTTTGGCTCTTATATCTTTGCTCGTCTTATTGATGGATTTGGAAACCATTCAATCCAGTTGTTGTCTTCAATTTCAACATAGTACACTCAAGCTTTGTTTTTTTAATGCTTAAAGGATTGGGGTTAAGAACGTCGCCACTTCGTGTTTGAATTGCTCAATTTCTTAGGTGTTGTTGAACTCTACCTAATGTCTTGAAATGGGGTTAGTTTAGGTTGTTGTTTGTGATGTAGGGTTGGGCTTTTAAGTACTGGGTTCATTTCAGTGGTGATTTTATATATGGGGTTATGGGATTGAGTTAGTTTGTTAGTTCCAACGTAGTGATTTCAAATTTAGGGCTAAGAGTTTAAGGATTGGGTTCATATGGGTGGTGACTTCAAATTTAGGGCTAGAGGATGGAATTTATTTGGGTGATATGTTGAGCTTGAGGTTAGGTCTTTCGCTACCAATTAAGAATGGTGGAATTTTGTGGTAATTCTTATAGATTGTTGAGCAGCAGGATATAGGCCGGTAGTCTGCGATGCTGTTCGGAGAGCTATTTTGGGTAAGAGATGAATGACAATAGCGTTGACCTGTTTCAGCATCTTTCCGTTAGCAAAATAATCATGGACAACTCTAGAAATATCATGTCCGATTACGCTCCAAGAGTTTTTGAAGAAGGCACTCCCATAGCCATCAGGCCCGGGGCTTTTAGAATCAGGAATAGAGAAGAAGGCGGCTTTGATTTCCTCAAACGTGACAGGAGAACATAACATGACAGATTCCTCATCATTAACATAAGGTCCGAGAAGGCAAACTTCAGGATGGATGCCTTGCACCTGGTCAGATTTCCGGCCCAGAAGCCCTTTATAATACTCAACAATGTGATGTTCAATGTCTCGGTTGTTATCTATCCTTGTTCCATTGTCGTCCATCAAGGAGAAAATGGAGTTGGTGTTCTTCTGGTGCTTGATTGTAGCGTGGAAGAACCGAGAGTTTTCATCTCCATATTTCAGCCAATTTGCCTTGGATCGCTGCATAAGGTCATTGATGACAATACAATTTTTCAATTGAGTTTTAGCAAGGAGCTCTTTCTCAGTGGACAAGAGGACAGAATTGAAGGGCTAAAAGAAGAGTTTCTCTTGGATGGTTTTCAGCAGGTTTTGGAGGTTTTGGAGTTGACCTTCAATGTCTGTGAAGTTTTCTTTGCTGAGGTTTCGAAATCGACCCTTGAGGGCCTTGAGCTTCCTAGTGATAATGAACATATGATTACCTTGATAGCATTTATTCCATTCTTCCGAGACAAGGGGAAAAAGCTAGGGTCAGCCGTCCACACATTTCTGAACTTGAAGGAAGGGAGTCTTTTTTATTGATTCCATGAAGCTGATTATGATAGGACAGTGGTCCGAGGTTCTTTTACTGTCAAAGAGCACAACTGAGTCGGGAAAAGCCATTGACCAAAGGAGGTTGTGCATAGCTCGATCCAGTTTCCGATAAATACGATCTCTGTTCACATTATTATTGTTCCAAGTGTAGAAACTTCCTTCAACCTTCATGTCAACCAGATCAGATGCTCTTACAAAACAATTGAATTTATGGCATATTTTTCCACTATTTCCTTTCTCATGTTGATGCTCCTCTGGTTTGAGAATTACATTAAAATCCCCAAGAATCAACCATGGCAAGCCCCCAAGTCTGTGAATATCAAGCAGGTCGTCCCAGAGAGGCGTGCGCAAAGCGTCATCGTTATGAGCATAAAAGAAGGATATCAGGAAGGGGGTGTCATGTCCGACAATCGATGCCTTACAGTTAATGAATGGATTCGTAGTCTTGAGCAGTTCAATCTTGACGTAGGTGGGATCCCAAAAAAGCCAAATGCGACAGTTGATGACAAGGTCACCATTATGTAGAGAGGACCAATTCTTTAAGAATGACCTTGCAATCGACTGAAGTCTATGTAATACCCGGTTCCCGGAAAGCCCTAGGCTAGTTCTAGTATGCGCCTTTCCCTCCCTATCCAGTGTCCTATCTAACTACTTTGGACCAAGATGCCAAATTTCCTTTAGTTATTCCTTTGTTGACGTTGGGATCAAGAGCCTGGTTGAGCCGACCCAGTTGAAAGGCCCAAACCCTTGTCTTTTCTATTTCCTCATTTAGTATTCTGCCCCTCTGAGCAACCCTAACCAGCACTTACCCCGCCTCCGCCCCTTCTCTATTACACAAAGAGCGAGAGCGAGAGCGAGAATTGATCGTCGATCTATCCTCGTCGTCCGCCTAGCCCGCTGTCGATCTTGTTCCGCCTAGTTGTCTCCGATCTGGTTCCGCCTTCCGTTAGCGCAGCAAGAGAGAGATCGAGTTTGGGTGAAAAGCTCGCGCACCAGCCGCCGGTTCCACTGTCGTCGACGTTCGCACCTGGTTTCGATCCCCAATCGCCGAAAAAAAAACCGAGCCACGCCTCACCGTCTTGACAAGCGTTGGTGTCGCTTTGTCTTCATCCCAGTTGCTGCTTTGTAGATCGGAAGGTCTTCCCCGAGGTCAACCTCGTCGCGAGTCCGTCGAAAGGACGGGGCAAGGCAAGCTCGCCTTGTTGGTGCCATGGTCGGATCATCGAAAGACCACGAGTGAAAGTCTGAGTCCACCTTCCACGCGAGCGAAGAGGTTGGTGCCAAAAATCACCTCATCTGTCTATACCAACTTTAGACTTGATCTGTAATCGAATGGTTCGATTGGGTATGTGAAATCTTTGCTACTGAATTTTGTATTTCAATCCTGATTCACTATAGAAGTTAGATTCGCGTCCGTGTTTTAATGCAATTATCTAATTTTTTTCATTTACCTCTTTGCCTTTCATTTACTTAAGTATTTACATTCCTTATAATGTAGCAATATTCCTTATATTAATAATATACAATTTATTTAGAGATCTTAAATTTTGGCAAGTTTTTTTTTGAGGGGAAATTTTGGCAAGTTGTGTATGGAGTATAATCCATTATGGAATAATTTTATTAAATATAATAATGTTGTTAATATTACTAATGTACAATTATATTTAAAGATCTTGAAATTTGATAAGTGATAGAAATATAATCTTCATTATAAAATATTTTTTTATTCTAATAATATTATCAATATAAAATTATATTTAGAGATCTTAATTTTACTAATATACAATTATATTTAAAGATCTTGAAATTGGCAAGTGATAGAAACATAATATTCATTATAAAATATTTTTTTATTCTAATAATATTATCAATATATAATTATATTTAGAGATATTAAAATTGACGAGTTTAAAAACATAACTTTTATTATATAACATTTTTTAATTAAAACCCGTACAAGGTACGAGAATAAATGCTAGTTGTTTAGATAATTTAATCTTACGGGTTTTGTTAACTAGAGTTCTGATTTGTGAATGGATGGGTAATTCGACCCTTTGACAAGTATATCTCAGTTCTCAGTTCTTTTCGTGTCGACATTTTGGCCATGGGTATACCAAGAGGGATGTAATCGATTTTGTTTTTATCGCTCGTAAGTATGGGGTAACTAGCAAGAGTTAGACAAGCATGTGGCAAGATGAGTCTAATTAAGTTGTCATGCTCAATTGAAGTGCTAAACAAGTGCCAACTATGTTGTGTTTACATGTGGAATCTCGTTGGGATTGAAACTGAAATCCTAAAGTTCAATTGGTGCTATTTATTATGTTAATTATAAACTGGTAAGTATGTAATTAGGCTGTGGTTGGTGTGTCGGGTTTTAAGCCGTAAGGTTGTAAATGGTGTGGGTAGAAGCCTCGGATTCTTTTAGCGGAACTTGCCAAACCTTTGATGAGAGTAGCTATAAAAGTATGGTTTATTAAATTATTGTATACATGAGTCGGTTTGATCTAAGGTGTGTGTTTTAATTAATTAAGCTTTGTTCTTAGGTGATAACTATATATACACGTAGGTGATCAATTAAGTAAGTTAGTTTATTTATATACAGACGTTAATTAGTAATTAGGATAGTTAGTTGGTTGGTTTATATGCTTTAACCCTAGTGATCAGGCTTTATTTATTTAATTAATTCGAGATCGTCAAAGTACTAAGCGTCGCCGTTAATATATATATATATATATATATTTAGGAGATCGCTACTACTTGAGCTCTTAGCCTTCTGTTTCTCGTCAAGAATCCTTCATTTGAGGTAAGTCGTTCTGCGACTTGCTCGGCTTAATTCAATTCTTGTTAGATTCGATGCCATGTGTGTAGAATTAGCTTTGGGAATTAGTCCCTTCGTTATTATTTTAACTAAAATCTTTTATTCTATATCTATGTGAATTCTTAATCTGATTGTAAGCATGAGTGTGTCTATGATAATTGTGGTGGTGTATACCTTTATGATTGTGTTTGCATTGGTAAATATAATTGTGTTTATAATTGTTGTGGTGTTTGAATTGGTGATTGGGTTTGCAATTGTGATTGTGTTTGAATTTGTGATTCTGATTGTGGTTGTGAGTTTGATTGTGATTCTGATTCTAACTGTAGCTATGAGTGTGCTTTAACTATGAGTGTGCTTGTAATCGAAATTGTAATTGTGCTTGTTATTGTGATTGTGACTTGTTCGGGTCTATTTTCCTTTTGCTGTGTGTTTGTTTCCGTTTTTCGAGGTTAATCGTCTGTCGACTTGCTTTGCTTACGACCGTTATGTGTTAAATGATTGAATTGAATGTGCAAACCTTACTTTTGAATGATTTCATATTACGTGTTTGTATATGTTTTTGGAATTATGAAAAATCGTTTTTAAACATTTTTCGTTATGCGTGCATTGGGTTCCACCGATATGGTGATGGGTGCGGGTACGCTGGAGATGAAGAGGCCCCCAGGCATGATCATGCGACTGGAAGGGACCCCCTTCTAAAAATAAAATAAAATGTTTTGGCAAACGCTCTAGTAGAGGTTTAGCCGGGGAAAGAAGGGTGAATACGGGAAATGGGCACGTGTATAGGACACGCCCTGACCATGCGCCATAGATGAGAGGCCGGAGGGTGCCATTGGGATTTGATGAGGATGTTGGTTGCTATTTTATTTGATGGATTTTGTTGGAATGGTCTCGTGTTAATGGGTTTTGTTTAACGTAATGTATTTGGTGGTTATATATGTTGGGAAGATCTTTATGAAGATTCCTGTTATCCTTGTTATTATTATTGATGTTATCTGTATTAATTACACTATTGTGATATTGTTGTATTTTTAATGTGATTATAATTGTGATGTGGTCTGTATGTGTGTGTTTGTGTATCTGTGTGTCTGTGTGATTATTTAACGTTAAGTGTTGAATTGATATGAATCGATAATTATTGATTTATGTGTGAATCTTGATTGCTAGGGTTCTGTGTGGTTTTTCAAACGTTCTACATGCATCTCACGCTTTCTAGCTTGAATTAGAATTGTAGCTGACCCTTCGGGTAATATTTTTTTTACAATTTCAGATACTTTTCAAGAATCGTGATGGATTCTCTACAAAGTGGTGAAGCGGATGTTGGTGACGTGTCATTGGGATCGGGTTGTTGGGATCTGGTTATTTATGTATTAAAAGTTGTCTGTGAATTGCTTTGTTGCTAGTTGGATAGAATTGGTTTAGAATAGTTTGGATTTACAAAATGATCTGACTGTGATCTTCTGTATATGAATTCGATAATACTATCATGTTTTCCACCCTCTTTTTAAAATAAAAAGTTGGATGTTTATTTGTTTTTTTTGTCGTGCCCGAGTTGCAAGATCCTAGTGAAATTTTTGTTAAACTAATCTGAGTAGTCCCCGACAGGGTCTACCACCGAGTAGCGCCCCTGCGAAAGTCGGGGTGTTGCAGTCTATCACTTCTGATGCGAGTTTCTAAGAGGCCAATAATTCTAATATCAAAATCTTTAACTAGCTTCAAAATGGCAGTTCTCCTACCGAGGGTATTATACCCTCTTACATTCCAACTGGCTATACGGAATCTATCCATGAGAATTCTATGTTTGGTTTGTGGGATTGTCCAAACTCGACCCTTCAAGGATGATAATGATGTTTCCTCCAACGACTTTTATTCGGCTGTTGACATTGTGTTGGGGAGAAGGATTGGGATCACCTTCTGGTTCAAACGACTGAATTGTTTTCCCCTTAGACATGGTTTTCCATACGTCTTTAGATCTGCGATCTTCCTCTTCAGTAATGGCCCTAACACTAGGACCTTCAACTGCCTTGTTACTTGGAACAGGTCTGTTTTCATTCCCAAGACATTCTTGGTTTGAGACATTTGATGATTGATCCAAGAGATGGTTTTTTACTATCCACTGTTTGGGACTCGACTTCGTTGGCCCAGCCTTCCTCCAAGTTTTGTTACACTCTTCGTGCTTGTGCCCAAAGCTATTACAAACACCACATGCCCAAGGTTTCTAGTCAAATAGGATTGGTTGCTTGTCGATCTTACCTTCCGGTTTTCTGATGTTATTGAAGTCCTGATTGGTGTGAACAACATCAACCTCCACAAGGATTCTAGCGAAAGAGACACGATCGCGCATCAAGGTTAGCTTATCAATGGTGATAGGTGTGCCTAGGCTAGTCCCGATTTTGCTGAGAGCCTCGGAGGTCCATAATCTTATGTCGAGATCTGGGAGGGAGGCCCAAATGGGGGAGTGTTTTGAAACTAGATGCATCAAGTGCAAGGCCAGACATCCATTTCCTCAACAGGATGGGTTTTAGACCTCCAAACATCCATGGACCATCTTCTAGTATCTTGTTTGCGTCTTCCTCTAAGCTGAATTGAAAAATGAAGCAGCCTTCCCTGTTCAGCGAGATTTTTGGGGGGCAAACTGAACTCCATCTTGACAGTACAAACCTTTCCATGGCGTGAAACGAAATGCGCGACCCTGGGATGAACCCCACAAGAGCAGAGGCCCGGTAATTACAGGAGTCAACAATATTTTCAACAGAGATGTCAACTAAGTTTTCATCAATTCCTTCAAATCTGTGCAACTAAAGACCATTCAATAACACTCGATTACCTGCGACAGCATCCCGGAAGGATTTTGCTCGGGCTTGGCCCTCCCTAACTTGGTGAGGGAAGCCAATATTTGGGAGCTTGAAGGGATCTCCTTTGGAGGTCGCATTCTCACCGGGAAGCTTCAAGGCAGGAGGCTGGCTCTCGAGCTGCTTCAAGTGCGTTTGGGCTTTCGGGGAAGAGGAGTTGGGGCCAGGGGGATGGTCGTTTCCTCGACTAGCAGCAGCGTTTTGTGCTGGCACGGGATTCAGATTGCCGAAGCCGTTGATAGGAGGCTGGTTCGAACTCAATTCTAGCATAGGGTCGTTGGAATCCGAATGCACTTTCGAGGCCTTGACGGAGCTGTGAAGCATCATTTTCGTTCCAGTGCTGGCACTGGTGGAGCTTCTTGGGGAGCCTGCTTTCTTCCGGTATTTTTGACCGGCCATGGTGCGACGAGGCTACAGTGCCGCCGTCGAAAAGGAGCCCTAGATCTGTTATCTCTCGTCGTCGATATTCAAGTTAAAGCTTTCATACTCAAGTTTATTGTGAGATTCTTCCATTCAGGTTTATTTCTACGTGTAATTTCAATTCTCTTGTGCATAATTAATATTGATTGTGTTGATTTCTACTTGTCTGGCTAACTAGTTGGAATTAATACTCTCTATTGCTAGACCTAGGTTTTCGCGTAGTAAAACCTAATCTTTGTAGCAACTCAATTGGTTTAGGACTCGTTGGACTAAAACAATTGAGAAAGAGATTTGAATGCATGTTGATTGTTTGACTCGTTGGAATTTAATTGCATATATCCTGTTTATCCTTGTTCTCATTGCTAATGTCTTTATGATTTATGATCGTTTCATGAGTTGTTTGGATGTTAAGTTTGCATGTCTCGTTTCCATGTTATATATCTGATCAAGATAGAAATAACCAAAAGAAATAACTTGTTTGAATCTAAGATCAATAACTTGATGATGAAAGTGGATGCTTGAATAGGATTGCTTTCCCTAAATAATAAAAACTCAATCTTTGCCTTATTTGATTGATTTCTTTGCTTTAATTTCCCTAGTTTTAAAATTACAATCCAAAATCCTCCCTTTTTTTATTTTTCTGAGTTGATAATAATAACTACTTGGGATACAAGTGTCTCTTAGGTACGACCCCGACTTACCAGCTATACTAGTTGAGTAAATAAGGATTTTGGCACGACAACTTTCAACCAGTCAAATTTTGGCGCCGTTGTCGGGGACACTTTGTTTAATTCTAAGTTATTATTATTATTAACTTTTGTGTGGACCTATCTTACGATCCACACCTGTGCTACTAATCAATGACTATGTTTGAATGTAGGCAACTACAGGATGAACAATTTCATGTGTATTTCTCTAGAGTGCAACAATATTTTCATACACTTGATACTTGGGGCTATCACCCTTGTGAGAGGGAATTATGTCAGTGCATCCTAGAAGATATGAATTCTGAGACTCTACAGTTGGCTGAGTACATGAGCAATTATGACTATGGTCTATGGTACCAGAAGAGTGCTGGGATTTCTTTTGCTACATGAGCTATCAGAGTGAGCAGGTTGAACAACATCCACCTAAGCTCCATCCAGTTGAGAACTCATCTTTCAATGCTGAGAAGATGTTTGCAAGACTTGCCAATACGGTTGACTAGATGGGACAAACTAGTCACTGTTGTGACTTGTGAGTAGACTGTAAGCAAGAGACTCGGGGAATTTTCCTTCTCAATCCATATATCCGATTGAGAATGTGAGTACCACTACAATAAGGAGTGGAAAAGAGCCGAACAAAGACGTAGAGAAATATGGAGATCCACGATTTGAGAGCTTTGAAGTTATGGATGAATAGCTCCGCGACCGCAGAAGCCCTATCCGCGATCACAGAACTGTAATTGAGACGGGTGAAAATTTAATCGAAAAATTCCGCGATCGCGGGGACCCAATCCGCGCTCACGGATCTGTACCTGCACCCGGTGATTTCTACTTTTGTACTAAATTTCCTCCTCTTGGCTCTCAAAATTCAATTCTCCTATATCCCGAGGCACTCAAGGACACTACGAAGCCTATAGAACAAAGTGATCCTAAGATTGGTGCTAGAGATTACATGGAGTTCATCTTTGGTAAAAGTGGTAATGATGACAAGTACTTTGACCCATACTATAAGTATTTTCTGACATCACCACTTGTGTTGAATTTGTTTGAGCGTATGCCATCTGATGAAAATTGGTTTCACAAGTTTGATAAGTTGAAGCGGTTTTTAAATGGGTTATTATTCAAATTCAAGTTATCATTGTGCTACTTATGTTTTTGTGAGATGTGTTCACAAGATTTTGACAATGTCTAATCTTGTGAATTCATTGCTCTCCATCTATCTTGTGTCCTCACCACTAGACTATTGCCACTTTGAACCTCCTCCATATTCAAAAGAGTAGATGCCTTTGTTAGTGTTCTTTCTGCCTTTCTCTTTTATTTTATACATTGGGGACAATGTATAGTTTAAGCATGGGGGAGGGAAACATTTACATCTTAATGTAGTTTTGTATTGCATATAGTTTAAACTAGTATGTATTCCTGTACCTTGTACGGGTTTTTCTTAAATAAAATATTAATAATAAATATTTTCAAATATATTTATTATCCGAGAAAAATATTAAGATAAATACTTAAATATAAAAATTTTGTTATCATTTGCGTAAAAAGATAAGGTAATTATCATATAATCTTTTCATATAACTACATAAGGTAACAAATGATTGAATTATAATAATGATCTTCCTATCTATCATATCCAAAAATAAAAAAATTATTTAATAATGAAATTTTCTATCTTACATTCTAAAAACATGTATAAGAATTTATCATATCCAAAAATATAAATTATTTTTTAAAATAAAAGGGGTGGCGTGGTCCAATTGAAAAGTGACATGTGTCGTTTAATAATTTTTTTAACCTCAGCTTTAGGTTATAGTTATGATTCTTGCAAATCATGTTTAATTTTTTGCATTCATAATTGCATAAAAAACAAAAAATTTGAAAAAATACTAAATATCATGCATTTTAGGATTGTCATATTTTCCCAAGCAAAGGAACCCCTTGTCCTCTAATATTTTTGATGATGATTTTTGCCCCTTAACTTGCTTGGATTGTTTGAACCTTGATAATGTTTATTTCTTTAAGAGCATGTTTGATTATTTGATTGAGCATGTATATCCTTGAGATCTAAGTTGCACGGAAGTTCTAGGCAAATTTTACCTTGTGAGATTATTTTTTTGGCCTTTCTAGGACTATGCATTTATGAGTCCTCTTTTTCATTGTGTGTTCTCACTTTGATTGCTTTCTCTAGAACTTGCGTTTAGATATCTTTTTCGAGGCTACATTCATGACTTTTGCATATGACATTAAAATGATTGAGGCCTTGGTTTATTAGCCTATTATTCCCTTATCCACCCTTAAATATGTTCCTTCTTTTGAAGCCCCTTTCTAAGCCTTAATAGCCTAATTTTTTTTGAAGCTGCACAAAATGAATCCAGAACCTTATATAAACTTGACCCATCCGGGAATTAGATTTTTACTTGATTTGTTTTGTGGTTGTGAGCCAAGTATGGGGGAGTTGAAAGAGCAATTAATGGACGAATATTGAATTTGAAAATGATGGTGAAAAGAAAAAATAATGAACTTTAAAGTTGAAGTCTTCAATTGGTTGAAAAGAAAAATTATATGTGAGTTGAAGCAACAAGAAGAAAAAAAAAGAATGAAAGTGAAGAAAAAAAAAGAGGATCAAATGGTGTTAAGAGAGTAGGAGTTGGGCAAGAATAGGAAAAGAATTAAAGTTTGGTGTTGATTTAGAATTGAGTTGAATCTAATTGGTTCCCGGATTTGGCACCACAAGACCAAATGATTCCCTACCAAATTCTTATTACCTTGGCCCCATTACAACCCTCAAAAGACCTCATGATTTTTGTTGTATGCATAGTCTATAGCGGTGGAGATTTAGAATACTGATGCAAACCTATGGTAGCTAGGCTTCAAAAAATGAGTTTTGAGCGAAACACATATACTTTTAAACACATGAGTGAGAGTGAAAACACATGTTCCTAGTGAGGTTTAGAATGGATGTGCTTACTTGATCTATTTGGATGCCAAAATACATCCTATGATGTCAATTGTTGAATCATGTCTATTGTTATTCTTACTTAAGCATTTATCAAAGTGGATGCATGAATTGCTTGTTTGTGGGGTGTCAAATCTATTTCTTGCTTGAGGACAAGCAAGGTTTAAGCATGGGCGAATTTGATAGCATGCATTTAGGATTTAGTTTTAGGGCATATTTATGTTTATATCTTAGGTAGTTACATGCGTTTTGTAAGGTTTTTGTAGTTTTTGCATTTCGGTATCTACTCTTGTGTTTTTGTGTTTTTAGGTCATTTTGAGGAGTTAGGATTGGTTAAGCTGAAGGATACAAGATTGGAGATATTCAAGTGTATTTTCCAAAGATATTAAAACCACTTTTGATGATCATTAAGGCCCAAGAAGTTGTGGAAAAGAATGCTTAAATATGGGTTATCCATTGAAGTTGTTGTTTCGACACAACTTTCTTGTGACACATCGTTCGAGAGCTATGGTGGTCGAATGAAGCTAAATTTGGTATCATTGGAAATCTAACTCGAAGAGCTACAATTCATGTTTGTACTGCGAGTTCAAATTCCAAATCTAAGGTGGTCAAAACATCTTCCGAAAATACCGGTAGAATTCTGCCAAGAGAAGGTCCGCGACCGCGGAGGACAAATTTCGCGCCCGCGGACAACGCCGACTAGGATATCTTGGATGTATTAGGTCCGCAACCGCGGCCAGCACTCACCGCGCCCACGGTTTTCCACGTCAACAATAATCAGAAGCGGCGATTTATCTATCTATCTATCTTATTATATTAGTTTCCTTTTATTTTTTATTTCGTGTTTTGAGTTGACTATTTAAGCCTAGTTTTCAACCTTTGTTAGGACATAACCTCTCTCCTCTCTCTTGCGCTCACACCCTCCTCCAACGCTCGTCAGATAGCAAAGACCGGCAGCGATACCGCCAGCGTTCGAGCCCGACCACCCGACGAAGGAAGGTGACACCGCGTCGCCGGAGTACGACCCAGACCCTACCGACGGACCCCCCACATAGGCGGTCCCCACCAGGCGTCCCCCCGATGCTTTTCTCCGACCCTTACCCCGCCCCTTTTCCAGTGCCTTTCCTGGTGATTTCCCCTAGATGCGACCCTCCCCAGCCGTGAAACCTAACCCTAACCAGTCCCAGCCCTGTTTAGGCCCTAACCCAGCACCCCTGGCCATCCCTCCCTTCCCAGTTCCGAACCTTAGCCACGCCGACCTTGTTTCTCTCCCCTACGTTGGGACCACACCACGACTGGACCTAGCCGGCCCAACCCAGGCGTCCACTGCTCACCATGCCTCCTCCAAGCCGCCAGTTTCATCTTCGGGCTTGGTAACCTCGTTCTTTCTTGTGTTGGACCTTGCTTTGCTTTGTGGTTTGGGCCTTGTTGGTGCTTTGCTGTGGTTTAGCTTGAGTGTTTAAGCTTTGTTTAAGTTTTGTTGTTTAAGCTTAGGTGTTTAAGCCTTGTTGCTTCAGCTTGCTTGTTGAGTGTGTTGTGCTAGTTGTTTTATGTTGTTCAAGAGGTTGTTTCGCTTTGTTGTTTAAACTTGTGGCTTAAACCTTGTTGTTTAAACTTCCTTCCTTGGTTGTTGGCTCCTTGTGTTTTGCTTCCAATTTAACTTTGTTCTTGTTTTTTCTCCTGGCCTTGTCTTGTTCTGTCTTGGTTGGGTTTGCTTAGTCGGTTCCCCCTGAGCTTGTTTATTCTGGCACTTGTTCCTGTTCTGGTTAGAGCTTGTCTATTGTGTGCTCTAGTCTTTTTCTTTTGTGGGATTGTGTGTTTTCTTGTGTTTTTCTGTTCTTTGTTGGTGGTGTGTTTGCAGGTCAACTTGTCGGTTTCTGTCTGTCCAGGGGAGCTACCTTTTAGAGATGGTTGGGCCGACGAGCAGTGTTGATCAGCTTAGACAGTCTACCAGTTTGAGGATAGGTTCGTGGAATGTGGATACACTGACGGGGAAATCAATCGAACTGATCAAGATTCTTCAGCACTACAGAGTACAAGTTACTTTTGTTCAAGAGACAAAGTGAAAGGGTAGAAAGGCTCGAGATATTGATGGATGGAAGTTATGGTACTCAGGTGCATCCAGTGGCAAAAATGGGGTCAAGATCTTGGTTGATAGGAAGCTGAGAGATCAGGTGGTGCAGGTAGAAAGGACAACTGATCGGCTGATGTTGCTGAAGATTATCGCTGAGGAGAAAATCTTGAATGTAATCAGTGCCTACGCACCGCACGGGGGCTTAAGTTCAGAAGAGAAGAGACAGTTTTGGGAAGACTTAGATGGTTTGACAAGAAGCATTCCGTCAACAGAGCAGTTAGTGATTGGAGGGGACTTCAATGGGCATATCGGGAAGGACATAGTTGGGTTTGAGGAGATACATGGATGATGGGGGATTGGCAATAGAAATGATGGAGGCCGAGCACTCTTAGATTTCGCAGCAGCCTTTGATTGTTTGGTGGTCAACTTGTGGTTTAGGAAGAGTGATGAACAGTTGGTTACCTTTGAGAGCCCATTGCGAAGGACATAGATTGACTACTTTATGACTAGAAGGGAAGACAAGGGAAGGTGGAAGCATTGCAAAGTCATTCCTTTCGAGGGTTTGTCGACGCAACACAAGTTACTGGTCCTGGATCTTATAGGGTCGTGTAAAAAGAAAAAGGCAAACACGTTACCTCAACCGAGAATTAGGTGGTGGCGCCTCTCAGAAACTAACGTGTAGAGCTTATGTGAAAGGATCCTAGAAGAAACAGATGCAAAAGGAGCTTGGAAAGACAGAAACGATGAAAATGAGATGTGGGGCAAGATGGCAAAGTGCATTCGCAGAGCGGCGTGTGGTGTGTTGGGCATGTCGAGAGGCCTTTGTGGACGGAAAGGGGTGGTGTCTTGGTGGAATGAGGAGGTTCAGGGGAAGGTTAGGGCAAAACAACTAGCATACAAAGCTTGGTTACGAAGTGCAGAACCTGTGAGGGAAGCAAGGTTGGTTGAACTCAAGACAGCAAAGAAGGCAACTAAGAAGGCAGTGGCAGCCGCTAAAGAGAAAGCGTTTGAGGGAATGTACAAGGCTCTGGACGAAAAGGGCGGAGAACGAGTTTTGTACAGGTTGGCGAAAACAAGGGAAAAGAAGAGCAGAGATATAGACAGGGTAAAATGTATCAAAATGAGGATGGACGGGTGCTAGTAGAGGACCTACAGATCAGACAGCGGTGGAAGAGGTACTTCAGTGGCTTGCTGAATGAAGGATGCGAGATGGAGGAGAGACGACACGACTCGACGAGTCGAGAAGGCCGAGGGTAACCCATTTGCTTTTACAAACGTTTCTCTAGAGAAGAAATAAAAAGAGTGGTCCGCCAAATGGGTAATAAGAGAGCAGTAGGTTTAGATGAGATTCTAGTAGAGGTTTGGAAGTGTTTGGGAGTGAGAGGCCTCGAGTGTTTAACAACACTCTTTAATGTGATTTTTAGGACGGCCAAGATGCCAGATGAGTGGAGGCTTAGCAAGTTGATCCCGGTATATAAGAACAAAGGAGATGTGCAGTAGTGCAACAACTACAGGGGTATCAAACTGCTTAGCCACACAATGAAGATTTTGGAGAAGGCTATCGAGATGAGGTTGAGGGGGCTGGTCAGAGTGTTAAGAGAATCAGTTTGGTTTCATGTCCAGGAGGTCTTCTATGGAGGCTATTCACTTATTGAGGAGGCTAATAGAGGCATACAGAGAGAGGAAGAAGAATTTCTACAGGGTTTTTATCGACATAGAGAAAGCGTATGACAGAGTACCGAGAGACCTGATTTGGGACTGCTTGGTAGCTAAGGAGGTGTATGGTACTTTTGTTAGGATTGTCAGAGATATGTACGAGGGTTCGATGACCAGTGTGTACACCCCGGGCGGGGATATTGAGTTTTTTAAGGTGGAGGCAGGCCTACATCAAGGTTCAGCCTTAAGTCCCTTCCTTTTTACGTTGGTGATGGATGTTTTGACGAGGGAGATTCAGGGGGAGATCCCGTGGTGCATGTTGTTTGCAAACGACGTTGTTTTAGTGGACGAGTCTAGAGCTGGAGTCAACAACAGACTTGAAACTTGGAGTGAGAAGTTGGAATCTAAGGGCTTTAGACTGAGCAGGGCTAAGACAGAATATGTGGAGTTCAGGTTCGGGCAAGGCGTAACCTCCAGTGAGGAAGTGCTTTTAGGAGGCGAAGTCGTAACGAGGAAGGAGAGTTTCAGATATTTGGGTTCAATTTTACAAATAATGGAGGCATAGATGAGGACATCACGCATAGAATCCAGAGGAGTTGGCAGAAGTGGAGGGCAGCATCGCGGGTTTTGTGTGACAAGAAGGTACCGCTCAGGCTAAAGGGAAAGTTCTATAGAACAGTGATTAGACCGGCTATCCTTTATGGGGCAGAGTGTTGGCCCACCACGAAAGCACAGGAACAGAGACTGATGGTAGCTGAGATTAGAATGCTAAGGTGGATGAGCGGACACACGTTACTAGACAAAATCAGAAATGAAGTGATCGAAAGTAGGGTGGGAGTGGCCAGTCTAGGGGACAAGCTGCGAGAATCAAGATTGCGCTGGTTTGGACATGTTTAGAGGCGGGGATCTGAGGCACCAGTCCGTAGGTTTGAGAACTTGTCCCTTAGAGACGTACGTAGAGGGAGGGGACGATCGAAGAAGTGTTGGAAAGATAATATAAAGCAGGATGTCAACCATTTGGGAATTTCGACAGATCTGGCAGTATGTAGGAATAGTTGGAGGGAGAAGATTCGGGTAGTGGACAGCGAGTCACCTGGACAGATCGGCCCACGGAGGCCTTGAGGCTTTGGAGCTATGCCTTGCTTTTATGTCTTCGTTTTACGTTTTCTTTACGTTTCGTTTTTGCTTTGTTTTCGGCTAGGCTTTTGGTTGCTTTTCGTTTTTGCTTGGATTTATGCCTTGCTCTTTTTCTTGCTCTGTGGTCATGTTGGGTCTTTTGGTCGCTCCCCCGTTCCTTCAAGCCCGGGGTGCCTCTATCTTGACCCCCCAGATTGCCCGTAAGGGAAGTTCCACTGGGTAAATGTTGTTGTTGTTGTTGTTGTTGTTGTTGTTGTTGTTGATTTTGTATTCGCTCTTTATGGAGAACTAAACTCCTTTGATTCTATTCAAATTAAAGCTTTCAGACTCAAGTTTATTGTGAGATTCTTCCATTCAGGTTATTTCTACAAGTTATTTCAATTCTCCTGTGCATATTTAATATTGATTGTGTTGATTTCTGCTTGTCTGGCCAACTAGTTGGAATTAATACTCTCTATTGCTAGATCTAGGTTTTCTCGTAGTAAAACCTAATCTTTGTAGCAACTCAATTGGTTTAGGACTCATTGGACTAAAAAAATTGAGAAAGTGATTTGAATGCATGTTGATTGTTTGACTCGTTGGAATTTAATTGCATGTATCTTGTTTATCCTTGTTCTCATTGCTAATGTCCTTATGATTTATGATCGTTTCATGAGTTATTTGGATGTTAAGTTTGCATGTCTCGTTTTCATGTTATATATCTGACCAGGATAGGAATAACCAAAAGAAATAACTTGTTTGAATCTATGATCAATAACTTGATGATGAAAGTGGATACTTGAATAGGATTGTTTTCCCTAAATTAACAAAAACTCAATCTTTGCCTTGTTTGATTGATTGCTTTGCTTTAATTTCCCTAGTTTTAGAATTACAATCCCAAATCCCCCTGTTATTTTTCTGAGTTGATAATAATAACTACTTGGGATACAAGTGTCTCTTGGGTATGACTCCGACTTAGCAGTTATACTAGTTGAGTAACTAGAGATTTATTTTTGATTTGGCACGACGAATTTCAGCCAGTCAACACTCCCTGCACAAAACAGACTGTTTCAATCCAATTATTTGACACTCAAAAGGGAAAAGACATCATAGCCCGTGTGAGCCAGCCACAACACTAATCAGAAGTTCACCACACAAAATAGATCAAGCTTTGCATAAATTCTAAGCACAAATATTACCATAAAAGCAATCTCTTACAGACTCAAGTTAATTCAACAAACCGAACACTAATATTCCAGAATACTTCAGCGAGCATTGAATCAAAAAAATATTTTCTGAAGCAAACCATTTCAGCAAAGCATGTTCAGTTCAAATACAAACTGAAAAAGGAGACTATTGCATTCATATGTGAAAAGAAGTCAATCGAGTCTCTACTATGCCTAATTCAGTTCAAGGCACACCAAACAACAAGAGCATAATTTGATCAATCCAACAAATTAGCTCCACTCATTCATCAAGTCAGAGGAAATTAAT
This sequence comes from Fallopia convolvulus, assembly GCA_964016875.1. Classification (NCBI taxonomy): domain Eukaryota; kingdom Viridiplantae; phylum Streptophyta; class Magnoliopsida; order Caryophyllales; family Polygonaceae; genus Fallopia; species Fallopia convolvulus. The sequence continues at coordinate 23,232,987 of OZ024726.1, read as the reverse complement.
TAACCAACAACAATAATATCATCCTCTATATCAATTAAAACTCAGTTAAAGAGATGGAAAATTTCAGCATCAGCATAGGAGCAACAGTTTGGGGCACAAGATTTAGCAAAGAAAGCTCATACCTTCACTTACCTGAGTCGAAAAAAAAAATCTCGAAGCCAAGGTCGGCAATGGATCCGAGCAGGCCAAACATCAGCGGACGCAGCGATGAAGTCGGGCACTTCAACCATGGTGCACAACGGCGCCCAAGGTGGCGACTTGGCATGGATTCGCGCGGTGTTGTGCTGGCGTGGTGGTGCGCAGGTAGCCTGTTGTGGGAATCGCGACCTTCGCTGGTTGAGCAGAAGCGACCAGACAGGAGCAGGCGCGCAAGCGTGGCACAGAAAACCAAATCTGAGCGCTAGGCTTCAGAAGTGGTGGGGAGAGAGAGCAGTGGTGGTTCGCATGTAGCCTGTTGTGGGAGTCGCGACCTTCGCTGCTGGAGCAGAAGTGACCAGAGAGGAGCAGAAGAAGTGTGAGGGGGAAAGGCTGAGAGATAGAGAGGGAGGAAGAAAGAGCTGAGCAGGAGTCGGCCAACGAGAAAGAAGAAAAGGAAAAGGAGAGAGATTTTTTTTTGGAAAAATTACTCAAAATAATAAGAACTTTTAAATTAACTAAAAATAATATCAACTTTCATCGTATTAATTAAAAATAATACTAACTTTTAGTGTATTAACCAAAAATAGTATAACGTGGTTTTTTGTGAAAATTTTGGCAAAATATATAATGTGGCCATTGAAATATGTTGGTTGGTCATTAATAACCAACTTTTGTTTATGCCACAAGGTGAAATTATAATTTCTATAATGTAAATCGATACTATTTATATGTAAAATGGTAATTTATATGATGATAGTGAGCAATAATCACATCAAAATCTTAGTCATCAATATTTTTTAATGTTTAGTCAACAAATTTTGATAGACACGTCATATGTTTTGCCGAAATCTCCATCAAAAATATCTTTGTATTATTTTTGGTTAATACAATGAAAGTTTGTATTATTTTTAGTTAATTTAAAAGTTCGTATTATTTTGAGTCAATTGGCAAAAGTTGGTATTATTTTAAGTAATTTTTCCTTTTTGATCAATAACATCTACCCGATCTTACACCCGGCCAATTACTCGGTCGGGTAATTTCTGCTTATGGCATTGAATTTTTTTCGATTTTATTTGTTTTTTTCTTTTTACTACTAATATAGCATTGGGTTGCCTCCCAAGAAGAGCTTGTTTAGGGTCGTTAGCTTGACCTTTCACCTCTGTCAAATTTTCGGATTGGGAGGGTCGGTGGTACCCATCTCAATCGGATCAGGCTCCTTGTATGGCTTCAGTCGAATTTTTCTGACTTTAAAATACCCAGAGTTCTTATGTCAAAGCTCAACAGAATCATCTCTAAAAACTCGATTCAAGATGTATGGACCGGACCTTTCTTGTGCTCTTGCTTCCCGAGAACATATTAGATTTGTGATGATAGAGAACCACTTGGTCCCTTGGCTTAAATTCAACTTGTGCCCGGTCATTAGCAACACTTCTTTTTCTCTTTTTTCCGTCTACGCTAACCCTTCTTTTCTTGAATTGCTTCTAGGACTTCTAATTTAGTTTTTGGTACCATTATTACATCAGGCAATATTTCAGGAAGCTCAATCTACATCTCAGAACAGGTCTCTCTAATGGTCGGGGTAGCCTTTTTTATCATCTCAGACTCATCAATCATTGGGTCCTCCTTTGTCACTTCGGTAGGCTCTCTTTTATCAACTTGTGGGCCGTTCCACTCTTTCTCGCCCCTTAAAATATAGCACTGTAATATTCAATGCAGTGTACCTCTGGAGGCTCAATAGACAACTCTAGACTGACCAACTGAGCATTCTTATCTTCTAGCAACTTATTTATTGTGGTCAAAGTACCAACTTGACTCTTCAGAAGGTGCACTTCATCTTTAAGATTAAACAACTTTGTTAATTGACTTTGAATCAAATCAATGACGTTTCCAACTATGTCGGTAAGATTCTGGAGCGGCGGTGTCACTAGACTAGGATTGTGGGAATTTGAACAGACCTCATTCGCATTCCCCAAAATTATGTGACAACTTGTATAATCATGATTTGTACCTCCACAAGACTCACATAAGAGGTTAGAAGTATTTGGGTTTGAAAAACCCAAATTAGAAGTAAAATAATCATACCTCTAAGTACTTGTATTCAAGCTAGGATAAAGAGAGGAAAAAGAACTTATCTCATACAAACTTGAATAATCCATTTATTCGACTCTTTTTATCAGCCTGAAACAAAAAAAAATAAAAATATCAAAGCAAAAATAAAGACCTAACTTTACTAGATAAGAGATAACAATCAATAGTAACAAATTGGTCCCCGGTAACGGCGCCAAAAACTTGATTCAGCCAAAACTAATCCACAAGCGAACGGGTTCAATCGTAGTACCTCAAGTGTCGATCCCACAAGGACCAATGTAATACCAATCGAAACACTACTAGTAAATTAGGAAAAAAAAATAGGAAATAATTGGAAAAATCTACGTCTAAGATAACAAACAATAATGCAAATAAAGAGGATAAAAACTATAGAATAGATGTGTCTATGGTTAAGGATCTTCATAATAATGTTTCAATAAATAAAATTATACTCTGCCCGAATTTATTTGAAGGACAAACTATCTAAAGTAAACACTAACTCCTTTCGGACGAATAGTGCATGTACCCAAACTCAACAAACAATCGTTGTCGCGTAAAGCAAGTCTAATTTAGATCCTTAAAGCTCTTTAGAGACTAGGGATAAACAATCCTAGCATTCGATGTCGCGTTCCGCTAGAATGATTCAAACCCTAGAACTACTATGACAGTTGAAAATCACACAAGAGAAATTAAATTGATGTCGCATAGATAACTCTCAAGTTCAATACCTAGGGATCTAAAAAGAACCAATTTTTAGTCCTCAACTTATCGATATCCTATTATTGTTATCTCATGTCGATCTCAAACCCTAATAGGAATCCTATATGCAAAAGCAAGTAGGGCATAATGCAACCTAGAATCGAATCAAATATATTTCAATTCAGGCAAAGAATATAACTTTAATTAAATACGCATAGAATGGATTACCAAAACCCTAGAACTAGGAATTTAGCCAAACATGATTGAAGACATAATCATAATAAATAAACTAGCTAAGAATTATTCAATACAATCAAAGAGTAAGAAAACTTAATCTTAATTATATAGATAACCCAAAATGCAGCTATATAATCCAAAATAAGGGACTAGATCATGAAACTCCAAACTTCAATCTATAACTATATATTAAAGCTATATCTTTTCGATCCACCAGAACGATTCTGGCCCCACCTCATATTTACAAAATTGATTTTTATTTCTACTATTTTAACTTTTTCTTATTAAATTCTTCTTTAACTATTTAAATTTATCTTTAAGATCAAACAAATATCTATTTAGTATTACAATATCTTTTGAAAACTTCCTCATACAAATATTTAGAATTAAAGATAAAAATTTTAAATATTTTTAAATAAGTATAAATATCTTTTATCTTTTAGCATGATGTCTTTTCACGAATTTATTTATAGATATTTTTTTCTTTTAAAATAAAAAATTATTGATAAATACTTATAATGTTTAAAAATAATAAAAATAGGTAATATCTATAACTATATATTAAAGTTGTACCTTTTCGAACCACCAGAACGATTCTGGCCCCACCTCATATTTAGAAAATTGATTTTTATTTCTACTATTTTAACTTTTTCCTATTAAATTCTTCTTTAACTATTTAAATTTATCTTTAAGATCAAACAAATATCTATTTAGTATTACAATATCTTTTGAAAACTTCCTCATACAAATATTTAGAATTAAAGATAACAAATTTAAAATATTTTTAAATAAGTATAAATATCTTTTATCTTTTAGCATGATGTCTTTTCACGAATTTATTTATAGATATTTTTTCTTTTATAATAAAAAATTAACGATAAATACTTATAATGTTTAAAAATAATATAAATAGGTAATATCTATAACTATATATTAAAGTTGTACATTTTTGAGACACCAAAACAATTCTAGCTGCCACCTCATATTTAAAAAATTAATTTTTATTTCTATTATTATAACTTCTTTTTATTAAATTCTTTTTAACTATTTAAATTTATCTCTAATATCAAAAAAATGTCTTTTTGGTATAAAAAATATTTTTTTTGAAAGATTCCTTATACAAGTATTTAAAATTAAAGATAAAATATTTTAAAATAAATGTAAATATGTTAGCATATATCTTTTGATGAATTTATTTATAGATATATAGTGATTTTCTTTTATAAAAAAATTAATGATAAATATTTATAATTTTTAAAATTAATAAAAATAGTAATAAAATATTTAATAGATATATTTAAATATTTGATAAACTCTAAATTTATGTACATGAAAAGTAATAAAATATGAAGAATATAATATTTGATTAAAAAATTATATACATTCTACGAGCAATGAATTACTTAATTATATTAAAGTTTATATTATATTTTTATTTATTTATTTATTAATATCCTATTTATAATGTTTATAAAATATCGAATCGTAGTCGTACATGGTACGACGGGTAAAACTAGTTCAATGTAAAGCCAAATCCACCATGAAATACGTCCCTTTACGTATATTACGGCGGAACTTCTAAAAGCTAAAAGCATAAGCTAAGAATAAAATCTATATACTCTTACTAAACTCGAATCTCTCTATCTTATTTGTCACCCATCTAACTGTGCCACATAAGCATCTTAATTTTTTAATTTCCTTCTTTACCCTTTCTTCTTTTTAGTACTTACAATCCTTAAAAATATATAATATAATGATATTACTATTGCTAATAATATACAATGATCTACTATTCTTTTTGTATGGAAAAAAATTAAATATTATATAATTGTAAAACCAAAATCACAATTAAATTTTATTTACTTGCCAATTTCTAACATCTCTGACATCACATAATAAAAGATCATGTACAACCAAAATTACGGCTTTCCATTAATATATAATTTTATTAGCTAGATGATAAAGTATTTTTTCAAAAATTTAATTTTTCATTACCTTTTTACTTTTATTTTGATACGCTGGTTTTAGTACAGCGTAATTATGTATTTTTATTAGGATTTCTGAGTGTTTTAGGCTAGATTAGGGTGTTTAATTGTAATCTCAAAAAAGCCTACTGATGAAGCTTTTGAAAGAAGTCCTAAGTTCGAGCTGAAGACCCGCTTTCGGGTGAAACCCCCCGAAATAAAAGGTTTTCAGATGAAACCCCCGAAATAAAAGGTTTTCAGGTGAAACCCCCGAGATTCTACCTTCTATTTTTCATCCTTCTATCTTTTCCATCTTCTTCTATGTCCATCCTTTTTGGGAGATTTATGACTGCCCATGGTCATCTTCAAGTATGGGGGAATCTTCATTTTCAAGGCTCGTACTACATTAATGCTTGCTTAAGGCAAGATTCAGAGTTCGTTTGTGATTTCGTGTTCAGTTTTGATGATCGTGTTTTCTGTTGTCGCTTCACACCGCGTATGCAGAATCAACCATTGTTTTTTTTCGCGATCAGAGCACCCGCGCCCACGGCCTGGCCACCGCGCCCGCGATTTTTCCTGACGACAGACTGTCTGAGGATTTCCGACCTACCCATCCATGCCTTTGAAGAGTTCTTCCATATCTTCTTTCGTATGTGAGTCTTCTGATATTTTCTCTTCTATGCTCAATTCCTTTTTCTTTACTTCATTGAGGACAATGAAGGATTTAAGTATGGGGGAGGAAGTACTCGCTACGCTTATCATAGATAGTTTCTTTTCAGTTTATTTTTTTCGTTATTTTTATGGGATTTTTGTTCCATGTTTTTTATAGAGATAAGTTTGAAAAAAAAATGAAAAAGCCATAAAATATTGAAAAAAGGCATAGAAAATCCTGAGATGAGTTGAAAACCCGAAAGGGCGGCTCAGGTAATAAGCATGTAACCCGGACCAGCATTAGGCTGGGGTAATAAGAGGTTTATGAGAGATGTGAGCATATGTGAGCACACTTGAAGAAAAATGAAAAGAGTGATTAGGTGAAAACCCGAAAGGGCGCCTAAGTAGAATGAGTGGAAAAATCAGAGTGTTTAGGATCATATTCTACTTTGGGGTCTGGGGATTACATTTTAGATGTCGGGTAGATCCTAGGTTGCTCTACACTTTTTAGAGCTTGATAGTTGATATCTATTTGTATTCTGGTGAGGTGTGTGTTTGAGCTTTCATGTCTTTGCTCATTATTTCTCTACATGGGTTCGGGTTGTGAGTTGAGAGTTTTTAGATTTTTCATATTCCCTTATTACTTCCTGTGGATCTTTGATAGGATTTAATGTTAGATTTATTTTGAGCTTACTCGAGGACAAGCAAGATCTAAGTATAGGGGAATTTGATACGCTGGTTTTAGTGCAGCGTAATTATGTATTTTTATTAGGATTTCTGAGTGTTTTAGGCTAGATTAGGGTGCTTAATTGTAATATTAGAAAAGCCTACAGAGGAAGCTTTTGAAGACAAAAGTCCTAAGTTCGAGCTGAAGACCCGCTTTACAACGGTTGCAAGGAATAAAATACTGAATATTTTACGGAGATCAAGACCCGAGCCCTCGGGTATAGAGCCGCGACCGAGGTGAAGAGAAGATCCGAGGGGGCGAGAGTTTGTAGGACCCGCAACCGCGGGTCGGGACCGCGCTCGTGGGTGAGTTTGATTCCGCGGACGCCGAGAGACGATGGAGCCGCGATCGCGGGTGGCAAACCGCGCTCGCGGGTGGCAAACCGCGCTCGCGGGTGGCTGGGATCCGCGATGCCGACTTCGTTTCGCTTTTATTTTATCTTTTATTATATTTATATCTTTAGGTTATTTCGGTTGTTTCTAGTATTTAAGCCTAGTTTCGTAGCATACTTTTGGGAGACTACTTTTTACTTTTAATCTAGTTTTTATTTCTATTATGTAGAACTAATCTTCCTTGGAGTTTGTTTGATCAAGGAAGCATTTTTATGAATTCGTGAGATTCTGGTAACTTTTCTATCCTTTGGTTAATATCAAAACTCTTGTTTTAATTCTGTGATCTATGTTTGATTTTATGAGCCTGATCAACTTGTCTGATTCACTTAGATCTACTGTTTGGATTAGGTTTGATTGTTGTCTGTGCAATCTTATTTATCCTTGAAACAACTCTTTTCCAAGACCGTGGACTGGAATTGAGAAAGAGTGTTTGATTGTTAATTTATGCATGAGACTCGTAGCTTGATTGCATGATTTCATATCCTCTTATCCTTAATACTTTGCATGATTTGAATTAAGCGTTCTTGTTCATATCATCATTTCGCTTGGACCGTGGACAGGCGGAAATCTTTTATAAGGATTGGAATTAACCTAGGAAATATAGAAAAGTGGATGAATCGATGATCGAATGATTAAAACTGTGGAATTGATTGAATGAACTCTCAAACTCCTGTTTTGTTCTTTGCTGATTGTTCAGAATATCGATTCTCTTGGGTTCGATCTCTTACTTGCATGCTATACTTGGTTTGTAATTTACGATAATTTATTTTTGATCTCGACACGACGACTTTAGTCGAGTCAAATTTTGGCACCGTTGTCGGGGAATCGGTTTTACTTTTCTGATAAATCGGCGTTTCTGACGACCCGCGCCCGCGGTTTCACGACCGCGCCCGCGGTTTCACACCCGCGCTCGCGGTTTGGTTCGTCCAAAATCGCTGAATCGGTAAGAACCTATCTTATGGTTCTTACCCGTTCTACATATAATTCGCCTGTTGTTCCGTTTGATCCAAAAATTAACAGGACTCTGAGAGAGCTAAGATGTCAAGTTCAAGCTCTAGAGTTAGACATTCAGTTTGATCCAGTAACCTCTTCTTCTTCCTCCTCATCTGATTCAGAGGTTGAAGAACAGCTAATAACCATGGCAGATCGTACTATTAGGCAACTGACTGCGCCTGATCTACAGCAACAGCAGCTTGGTCTTCAATTTCCTGCACTAGGGGAAGGTGTGAAGTTTGAGTTAAAGTCTGGTCTTCTTCATTATCTGTAACACCCCTATTTTACAACATTGCGTATTACCGTCAGTGGCCTCGGACTTTACCGTCCAAAACCACCCAAGACTTTTAGAATGATATTGAACTCATAAAATGCGAAATTTACATAATTTATACAATAACAAAAGGTGCTCTCGAAAGACACTTTGTTCGTACAAACCTTCATTACAATACCTTAATCAAAAGAAGTTTGATAGCATAAAACTTGTTTTTCACAACATAATAGAAATAAACAAAAGGCACGGAAAATACATCTTCTTTGAGTTTTGCCCTTCCTTCATCTTCACTTACGCCTTGCTCGGGTTCCTAGGTTCTGACATAATTCGCGAGGGGCGAGAATATGCCAGGCAAACATGCGGAAAAGAAGAATTAGTCTAAGAGACTAAGCAAGCGGGAATTGAACTTTCCAAGGGTAATTCGGTAATTTCAAAATTTCGAGGGGGTGTTTAATGAGTAAGTTTTTGAGGGGTAGATATTTATGTGGGGCTTAACGAGACGGAAAAGCGCATATCTCGAGAGGAGATAGCTCGTTAATCGAGAGAAGAACTACGAGCTTGTAGACTTCTTTTTAGAGTAGGAAATATGTTGGGAACGTTATTAATTCATACAAGTTTCTGAAAACCTCTTGCGCCCTTGCGAACCGAGAGCCGGAGCGATCATTTGAGATCGATCCAGTTTTGGTGTCTTTTAATTGTGTATTGGGCACTTATCTTGTATAGTGATGCAAAATTTTACTTAGGTTGACGTATTTTAAGAGCGTGGGGGCCGATGTACCAGCCCGAACCACTGACAGGAACAAAAAGTTCCGGCACTTAGCTAGAGTGCGTACGTCCCTCCGAGGCGTAGGAGCAGACATGGATCATGATCAACAAGTCGTAATTTGTGCATGGTGGCAATACGACTTTAGTGGGTTATATAGAGGTGTCGGGTTAGGCCCGCACCCCTCACTATTTCACCCAAACCGATCTCGAAAACAGATCATAAACAATCAAGGTCACAAACAAGACTAACATAATAGTCCTATTGAATATTTAAATAATGGAATAACGGTATCAATGGGGTCATTAATTCTAGCAATCGATATTCCTAGGTTCGTTTTATTATTAGCAAACAAGTTGTTCCCAATATCGAGAAATTTCACAAAATGAATTTATAAGGTTACAAGGGGAAAATTCCACTTGCCTCTGCTTTTACGATAGCGGATTAACGAGATAGCGGAAAACGTTGTTCACGACTTGGAACGGAAACTCGACCTAAAGACACGAGTTAATCCGATAACTTTATTAAGAATTTCCGAATTCTTCTAAAGTTATGACCAATCTCTTTTATTCTTCTTAAGAGATTAATTTTCTAAATTATTATATTAATAATTAGTTGGATAAGAATAAAATAATAATATTCCTTATTGTTATTTTAAAATATTGTAATATCATTTTATTCCTTAAAAGTCCTTAGTTTTGTATTATTTATTACCCTTCTTGCAAACTCAAGTAATAGCTTACTTAAATTATTAAAATATTTCTTTATGATCATAACTTGTTATTTTATTAAACTAAATAAACAAGGAATATCTTTATGAAAATCTTATAGTATAATTTTCAACATTACAAGAAATATAGTTATTAATAAAGTTCTCTTAGGATTTGTAAAACGTCTAAAACGCCCTTATTATTTGATATCTCATATAGTATTATTATAATATTATCCTTTATCAATAAAAACCATCACATTGCCTTAAAATAATATTTCTCATTAAATTCTTATTTAAAACACAAGTAATGTTAAATAGAGATAAAAATAGGATGAATTAAATAAATAGCAAAAAAAAAGACCTAATTAGGTGGATATTAAGGAGTGTGCAAAAATTAGCTAAATGGCAAAACCCCCATCCCCCACCCCCACCCAACTCCCACCTAGTTGACTCGGTCGTTGACCGGGTTGACTCGTCCGTTGACTGAGTTGACTCGGTCGTTGACCGACCGTTGACCGGGCATTGACCGGCGTTGACCGACCGTTGACCGGCGTTGACCATCATCACTATCATCATTTTTATAACCGTAATCACAATTTTTACACCGTCATCATAATTTTTTCCACCGTCATCACAATTCGTTGATGACAAAAAGTGTAATAAGAGGTAAAAAGTGTCATCAAAATGTCTTAATGAGACTTTTTGATGACAAAAAGTATCATGAACGACATTCAATCACATAAAAACAACCGTCATCACTATCATCACAATTTATTTCTCCGTCATCACAATTTTTTTCACCCTCATCACAATTTTTTGATGACAAAAAGTGAAAACTAAAAGGCAAAAAGTGTCATCAAAATGTCTTGATGACAACTTTTTGATAAAAAAGTATCATCAAAGGCATTCAACCATATAAAAACAACCGTCATCACTCTCATCACAATTTTTTCCACCGTCATCGCAATTTTTCTCACCTCATTACAATTTTTTGATGACAAAAAGTGTAATAAAAGGTAAAAAGTGTTATAAAAATGTCTTGATGACACTTTTTGATGACAAAAAGTATCATCAAAGGCATTCAACCACATAAACACAACCGTCATCACACATAAGAAAAAATGTTGTCATCAAATATCTATCATCACGTTTAATTGTTTAGTGTCATCATTCAAATTGTCAACATACAATATTTTATAGTGTCATCAAATATGTGTCACCACTCAAAGTGTCATCAAAAAATTAATGATGACACAGTTCGAACCATCATCAATTGGCATCACTTCTCATCGTTACTTGATGACGGTTTGATTGTCATCAACTATCATCATAAATGTCATCTCTACTTGATGACGGTTCGATTGTCATCAATTATTATCACTACTTGATGACGGCTCGATTAATTTGTCATCAAAAGGGCCTTGATGACAATGGTCTTGAAGACAAACAACCGTCATCAAGTGTCATCACTCAAAGTTTGTTCGTTTTTATCATCACCACATAAAAATAGTTGTCATCACCCTTAAAAAACAATTATCATCACTAAGAAATTCAAATTGTCATAAAAAAATTATCACTTGTCATCACTAAATATAACATGTCATCAAAAAAAATTATTGATGTCACAGTTCGATTGTCATCAACTGTCATCACTAGTTGATGACAGTTTGCTTGTCATCAAATATCATCACAAATGTTATCCGTATTTGGTAACGGTTCGATTGTCATCACAAATGTCATCGTTATTTAATGATGTTGAATTGTCATCAACTATCATTGTTATTTGATGACGGATTGATTATCATCAATTATCATCGTTATTAGAATGTGAATATGTATTGAATATCATGTTTTAAGTTCAAACAGGCTCTCATAAAAAAACACACCAATTTGAATATCAACGTGTAGATCCCACAAATTTTACATAAAGATTTTATAATTCATGTAACAAGTGCTGATAATTTGTCAAGAGCTAGCTAGTATCAGCAAACTTGACCATTTAATTATTAAATTGACTTCATGGAGCATGTATTAATGTCTGTGGCACAAGACAATAATAAGCTCAAAGTTGACAGTCGCCATTAGAATAATAGATTATCTCGGACAAGAAGAAGCTTTAAATCCAACTCAGCCAAGGACACTAAAAAAAAGAACAATTAAAGCATTAAAATGAGACAGTTATATAGAAATTTACACAATTTTAACTTGTGCAAATAAGCTGTCAAAATCTTCAGGGAAAAAATGACCAGTTCATATGAAGACAATAGAAAGATTCACAAGACATAAATTTGAAGGATGAAACGAGTACTTGTACAAATAGGCAACAATTCTCAAACTAACAGATAGCAGAACAATGTCAAAACAAAAGTTCCTACCGGATCTAATCTGCTCCAAAAATCCAATTGCAGATAGTTAGATAAATTATTTTTTTTTCTCTAAATTCTAGTCATCAAGATCATCAAATTTGGACTGATCTACAGCAAACAACAGTCATTACTAATTGCTTCAAGGGCCTCATCTGATCAATCTAATTGCTTCATCATCACAACCATGTCCCTCCCAAGCTGCTTTCTATTCATGTATTTCATCACTTCTGTCATCTTATATCTGCACTTCTCAGTGTTTGATCCTTTCATCTTTGTTATCACCTCTGCTAACGCAGATGCCTCTGTCATCTTATCTCTGTAATCCAAGTATAAACATCTTTTTCCATCATTGAATAAAAAAACCTGGTGTGCATCATCTAACTCCCCACATTTAGCACACATATCAACCAATGAATTTTCCACCAATAAATAGCTTGCAAATCCTTGCCAATGTGTTGGGCTATCTCCAGTTGCTCTTCAAATGGCAGCATCTCGTAACTGTAGAAATAATCTGTTGCTGTAAGCAAAACATTTCATCAAGCAGAGAGTACAACACGAAGAGAGAGAGAGAGAGAGAGAGAGAGAGAGAGAGAGAGAGAGAGAGAGAGAGAGAGAGAGAGAGAGAGAGAGAGGAGAAAGAATAGTTACTGGTAGAGTAGCTCAAAGTCTACAATGCTGTCGGGGGCGAGGTCCATGGGCCTTGCCATTTGACTTGAACTGCCGGAATGATCTCAAATTGAGGCTGACAATTGGATAAGCTTCCTTAATTACCGTATCCTTCAGCTTAGGTGCATAGTAGAATATATGTTGTACTATTGTCAACACCAGCAAGTTTCAATAGTAAATTAAAAGCACTCATAAGACATACCCCATATGGAATTCTGCTCTTGAAATTTTATACTCCAGAAACAGTTACATTAATCAAAACCTGTACATTTTTTTGTTCGTCTGAAACAAGGCTGAGTGTACTCCCACAATCAAGTGCTCCAAAATCCTTCGCTAGTAAGCTAAGTTGGGAACCTTGTTCCTTCTAGCTAAGGAAGTAAATGCTCTTGTGAGCGTCACCAATGAGGATAAATTCTTTACCTGCAACATCCATTGATTAATGAATCTGTAATGCTAATAAAATATTATGATCACAAGATGGGAAAGCAAAGGCCAAGAAACAAAATCCAAAAGATGCGATCCACTTCACATAGAAGAATATAAGGAAGAAAGCTAAGAATCATCATCATGTTCTACCAAATACACGTCTCTTGCAAATACACAAGTTTCAACCTGACCAGTCATTTAGACTTGGATGGAACAAAACATCACTTTACAGGCACCACAACTATCAGGATTTGAAAGGCTGAAACAAGTTTCAATTTTTTTTCTTAATTTATGAGTCTAAATCACCCTAATTTGCTCGGTTGAAAGTGCGAACTTAAATCAAACCAGTTGAACATCACCTTGCTCGATTGCTGATATGAGTCTAAATAACCCTAATTTACTAAGTTTCTTCTAACATCACATACTGTAGCAACAATGTGGAAAGAAAACAATTTGCATTAGATGATGAAAAACGAAAGCAGATTGGTCCATTTCCCAACTTCTAGCACCCCAGAAGATTCAGACTTTCCAGAACTAAACCCTAATCCAAGACAAATTTTCGTTCAACAAACAAAATTTCGAAATTCCCATACCTGAACCCTACAATTCAAATCTCAATTATTCTAGAACACGAATAGATCGGAAAATCAAATCGTTCAAAGACAATTAACCTCGATACTCGGGAGACGGACGCCGACGTCGCCAAGTTTCTCCTGGAACGCCACCAGCAGCGCCACCCCAGTCACCATGATGCCGCCGACGCCGTAGAAAATCGCGCTTATGTACGACACCATCTCCTCCCATTCGGTGGAGCTCTAAGGTGAAGAAAATGGTACGGTCTAGAGAGAGATCGGAAGAGAAGGCTAAGATCCATCCCGAGAAGAGGCGAGAGAGAAAGAAAGTTGGCGGCTCGGAAGAGGAGGAGAGAGAAAAGAAATGTACAGCTTATATACTTAATAAATCCCTAATTATCAAAATAATTGGCCAAGTGCCTAAATAGGGGTCAAAAATCAGCGTTTCAACTAAATTTGTTCATAAAAATATTACTAGTCATCCCTTTTAGTATTTCCCATAATTAGGACTTTCTAGATAATTTCTATAGTAAGCTTTCTATAATTATAGTATGATAATAAAATAATCTTATTACCTTATTTACATAAATTTTTCCATATTTTTGGTTTATAAAAATAATAATAGAATATATTTTTATTATAGAAAGAATTTGCTAAAAGGGCAAAAAAAATAACCCTAATTAGCCGCTTGTAACGAAATCCATTTTTTTAGTTTTTTGTTAAGTATAAAAGCCCTTTTATTTTTTTCTCTCACCTTCTATTCCCCTGATTTTTCGCTCTGGTCTGGAGAACCCCGACAAGTTCTCCATCTTCCATGCCCAGATCTAACGAGCACGACTCAGCCAAGGATTTTTGTGATCACCTCCCAACGGATCTTTTCGATCTCCGGCTTAGAGTCACGATGGTAACATGGCGGCGTGACAAAATCCGATGGAGAAACTCTAGCTTCTTTTGAATTTCGTTTGGATCGGCCTCAAAATCCAACGAGCTCCGGCGTGAACGACGAGGAGATGGACATGGATGAGTTTCCAGAAGATGTTCTGATCTTGAATGATGGGGAAGAGAAGGAGATTGGGACACCGCCAGACAGGAGTGGTTCTGCGCCGTCACCTCGGCCTACTACCGCGGCGCTGTCGGTGCCCTAGTCATCTACGATCATCTTTCCGCGCGGAGGTGACAGCGATGGAGGTGCTTTCCGCGCGGTTGGAGAATGTCTGACAGTGGAGAATTAGGTCGATCGATCATCTTCCTAATGGATGGTGTGCTCGATCTGGTCAAGGCGTGGTAATTTGTGCTTACTCTTTAACCTACTACTGTATAACTTAAGCTCAAATTTTATCAATGATCAAAGTGATTGTTATTGAGACGATTGTTGGAAAGAGAAATTTGCATTAACTGGAGTTGTATGAAACTGAATTTGATCTTGTGTTATGAACTTGGTGTCATTTTCAGAATTGTTTGGTAGCTTTATCCTGAATGAGAGTTCTAAAAATGCATTGGATGATATTATATCTGAATACTTAGTTCCAGTGGACAAAATTGTTGTGAGAATAAATTATCTGAGCATATTTGGACATAAATTTGGCTTTATCACTTTTGTTATTCAACAATAAAGTCTACAATTCCTTTGCTATTGGTGAAACAACATGAACCTCTAATTTATCACCTATGCCTTGAATTAGTTCGGTTAGCTCAGTCTCATGTAGATGTCAATTTAGACCCTTCTTGTCACACCACCAAGCAATCCAAGGCATTGTAATACGTTTTCCATTTCTGATATGTTCTTGTTTGTTGACTATCTATGTCAGTTTGGAGAATTTGGCGTTGGTAATGGTCAGTTTCTATCTATTGTAAGCTCTTAACTAGGACATCCTGTAATTGTCTTAACATTTTCATAATATGTGTTGAATTGCTTTTTCGATCAATAGTTTGAGCATGACACTATTTTCCACAACTTTATCCTCCACACACTTCAGTTGCAGGTATGTAACATTTATCCCCTGTGGTCTTAAAGGTATCTAGTACAAGTTTTGCTTTATCCTGTTATAAAGAACTTGATTATCTTATATATTAAATTTTGTGGTGTTGATTGCTCAAAACCAAGGCACAAAGAAATGGTCACTTGTAATATTAAAGGATATTGCTTTACTAGTGCAACATGTGATATTAAATGTAACTTTCAATGTTGTGACAGCAGAATTTAATTGAAATGTATTTATATCCATCAAGCATCATCATCACATACTAATCTTTACCTACTAAATGTATAAAGCTGAGAGAAGACAATCGATTGTCACAGTCCTGGTCAAGGGTTGAGGCATGTCCAGCTTTAAAGTTCGCACTATTTCTCAGCCTGGGCGTGATGTTGTGGGTGAAGCTCAATTTGAGGCTGCCATTAATTATGGACATGAGATTTGTCAATTGCTAGAGGTATTCTCCTTCAAGATATAAGTTTCTCTGTTGTGTTGGTGTTTTTTCTTGTTGATTCATGTTATTCCTGGTTGCACTTCCTTTATTTTTTTGTCAAGATTCATGTTCTTCTATTTCTGTTGACAATTCAGTTTAAACTAATGGTTCTGAAAACAATTAGTGCCTTCCTCTGCTAGCTTGGATTGGACTGGCTCATATAATGATTGTTGCCTGTTCTGGTGCTATGCTGCACCTGTTGTCTCTTCCAATCTTTAGAAAATCCCATAAACTAATAAGCTACCTCATGCTACTTTGTAGGTTAAAGCATGGGTTGCTGACAAGGTTGCTGAATCATTGACAAGGTTGCTGAATCAAGCTGAAAACTGTCTCTTTTTATGACTTCTAATCATTGTTGCTATTTAATACCGGGCTTCTTTTAAACACTGTTTGCAACAGGTCATCATCCTGATCAACCGAAGAAACTTAGTTGCAGAATTAGAATAGCATCAATTAAATTGTAGTAGAGAGTGGCTATGATCATAGTTAAGTCATCATTGTGAAAGTAGTGTATAATTTTCCTTGTGAAAGATAGTTGCAAATATTTTTGTTGTGATGACAAAAATTTGTGAAAGTAGTGTATTTCTATTGTGAACTTTTGAGGGCAAGCAATTTGATTAAGGTCTTTGCAGAAGGATAAGCAAAATTGACAACTTCTTTTCTTTCTTTTTTTTCCAGTTAGGTTATAGGATCAGAATGCGGTAACATGTTTTTAAGTGGTGTATAAGTGTTAAATTTTTGTGTGCTTATTTTTCCAGTTTAAGCAATTAAAATCTAGAACTGGGAAATTGGGTTTTGAGTTCTTGATTTCTCGTCTTCTGGGTGTCAAAATGAAAATTTTGGTTGTGAATAAATCAAGATCTGCCAAAGGATTTGATATGACAACCAAAATGCAGTAAATCAAACCTGCATTTCCTAATTGCAACAAAGTAAACAAACTACAACTAGTTCATTAAACAGTAACGGTCAAACAAACCACTTGGATTATGAAGGCAAATCAACCTTTTATTTTACCTTTTATTTTACCATCTCTTTACATGGGAGATTCATTGTTTGATGATGCTTTCTGTTTCTGGCAGAAGTTATTCACTTGGTTTTCCTTTCAGTATTGACAATTGTAGATTTCATTTGATACTTGATAAGAAGAAAGTATGAATGTGAAAGACTAGTACTGTTACTAGCTAAGTATGTATATCAGTTCAGTCCTTTTCATCTTTTTCTTTATTTCTTCAAAATCTTTGATAATTTGTTAAGCTCATGCTGCCCATCAAGGCTAGTGTTGTTACTAGCTAACTATTTTTGGAAGCCTTTGATGACATTTAGCCTTGATGACATCATTGTCATCAAAGCTTGATGACAGTTTAATGTCATAAAGAGTTGATGACAATCGAACCGTCATCAATTAGAGATGACATTTGTGATGATAGTTGATAACAATCAAACCTTCATCAAGTAGTGATGACCGTTTATGAAAAAATCGTACGTGATGACACATATTTGATGACACTTTGAATAATGATACTAAAAGTTATATGTGATGACACTAAAAAATTAAACGTGATGATATTTGATGACACTAAAAAATTAAATGTGATGATAAATATTTGATGACAACTTTGTTTTTTTATTTTTGATGACAATCGTTTTTTATGCGGTGATGACAACAATTTTTATGTGGTGATGAGATTTGATGACAATTATTTTTTGTGATGATGATAAAAACGAACAAACTTTGAGTGATGACACTTGATGACGGTTGTTTTTCTTCAAGAACATTGTCATCAAGGCCCTTTTGATGACAAATTAATCGAACCGTCATCAAGTAGTGATGATAATTGATGACAATCGAACCGTCATCAAATAGTTGATGACGATCAAACCGTCATCAAGTAGTGATGATAGTTTGATGACACTTGTTTGTCATCAAGGCCCTTTTGATGACAAATTAATCGAATCGTCATCAAGTAGAGATGATAGTTGATGACAATCAAACCGTCATCAAGTAACGATGACAAGTGATGACAGTTGATGACGCTTCGAACCGTGTGATGACGGTTGTTTTTCTATGGTTGAATGCCTTGATGATACTTTTTGTTATCAAAAAGTTGTCATCAAGACATTTTGATGACACTTTTTTGCCTTTTATTACACTTTTTGTCATCAAAAATTTTTGATGACGTTGAAATAAATTGTGATGACAGTGACGACGGTTGTTTTTATGTGGTTGAATGCCTTTGATGATACTTTTTGTCATCAAAAAGTTGTTATAAGACATTTTCATGACATTTTTTACTTCTTATTACCCTTTTTGTCATCAAAAAATTGTGATGACGGTGAAAAAAGTTGTGATGACAGTGGAAAAAATGTGATGACAGTGATGTCGGTTGTGAAAGTGATGATAGTGATGACGGTCAACGGTCGGTCAACACCGGTCAACGGTCGGTCAACACCGGTCAACGGGTGGTCAACGCCGGTCAACGGGTGGTCAACGACCGAGTCAACTCGGTGGGAGTGAGGTGGGGGGAGGGTGATGGGGGGTTTTGCTATTTACCTAATTTTAACACCCTCCTTAATATCCACCTAATTAGCCTCATTTTTTTTGCTATTTACTTAATTCATCCCTTTATTATAATATCCCCTTATCATTCAATATCTTTTTAAAACTTATATCATGATCTTATTATAATATATTTCTTATGATATTCCTCATTTAAAAGACATGTAAAATTTAATTGAGATAATTATATTAATAGCCATAAATAGGACTTTCTAGTCAACTTTATATAGTATGTTTTCCATAAATGTAATATGATAATAAAATTCCCTTATTTAATTAAATGATGTCACCATGTCTTAGAATATTATTTTATAATTAAGAGCATGCAACTTATTTAAATCTAAGATAGTACTAATAATATATCTAGTATATCTTTTCTTATCACCTATATCTTTTATATGATATTTCTTTTAAGAAAACTAGCATGCTCAATATCTTATGACATTAATTATATATATATAAAATACTCTTATCATATCTATTATTTTTATTTAATAAATCTCTTCATCTAGTCTATTTTCTTTATTTAATTATTATATATAAAAAAAATCCAAGAAAGGTAAAAATATTATTAAATCATAATTTTTATGCTTAGAAGTCACATATAATAATCTTCTAATTTAATTAAAATTATTTCATGTCTTGCCATATTTTACTTCGTTTTATTAAAGTTTACAAGCATGTTGATTTTTCCATTTAAGCATAAGGAAAAAAAATAATAAAATCCAAAAACTAATTTTCCTAACAAATTATATCCATATTGTTATTAAAAGATGCTGAAAATATTTACTTAATAAAATAAAAGGTTAAAACAATAATTAAAAAAATAGATTTTCTCTTCTCTGTGCTACAAGATTACGTACAATTAAAAAAATAGATTTTGCTTGATTGAGAGGGAATTATGAAGAAGAGAGGAATGAAATGTGAGTTTGAAGGAGATTTCAGCCCCTTTATATAGGCCAAGGAGTGTAAGGTATGGATCCATGGCAATGGCCATCAACCAATGGAGAAGGGAAGGATTGATCTCCATTGGTGAGATGTGTGCTTGTTGGGTGATGATGTAAGGTATGTGAGGTCATTGAGATGGTCTTGCAAGCAAGGGGATGAAGAAGGAGAAGCTTTGAGCATGCAATGGCTACATGTCGCTTCAATCAGACAAGGGTCTGATTGATTTTTGGGGAGAAGAAGACTTAGAATTAAAATAAGAATATAGAGTTGGGTAAAGAGAGTAGAAAGTTACAATGGTCTAGTGGATTATGGGTGTGTGCGTGGGAGAGGAGATGCAAGAGGTCTTGGGTTCGAGTCCCGGCTCTTGCCTCCTTTTTATTAATTTATCATTAACTTTTGAATGTACTATTTCTAGCTTACTACACCCTTTTTATTTAATAAAAATTCCGAAATTATAAAGGATTATTTTTATTTAAATGATTTTTATTTTCTGATAACCCTCATAATACATTTTTGAATTTATTTAATTAATTTACTTAAGGATCTCTTTTTAAAGTGAATAAGGGTTATAATATTATATTATGAACTCTCTTTTATGTGGAGAAAAGGATTAAAATTTATATTATATTGGTTTTTTAAAAACCTTGGAATATTGCGGAAATTACCTTTATAACATTTTTATAATCTATTAAGACAATTATAAAAATACTTAAACTCTCTTTTGAAGAGAAAAATAGATATCCGACCTGCATAATATATTTAATTAAATTCTTCATTGTCATTGTAGTAAACTTTTATAATCTTTCATAATAAAATGTGAAATTTTAAAGTTTATTAAATTCTCTATTTTAGAGAAAAAAATATTGGGATAATTATCTATTTTATTTTATTTAGAATTTAGCGGATATTACAATAGTACCCCCTTAAAAATTAGTTTCGACCCCGAAACTAGGAACTTAGGGCGGTACAAGGTTAACACGGAAAGTAGCTACCAACAACTGTGAGGAAACAACAAAGGGTCTAGTACCCCCTTAAAGAACATTTCTTTCTTTAGTTAAGGCGACTGTACAAGTAGAAGAATTACTATGGTACCTTTTTCTTAAGGAATCGTTAAATTAGTATTCCTTAGAAAAATTCCCACATTTGAACTTATGTGGTTTAACGAAACAAGGGATAGGAATGGAAATTCAAATGGTCTTGCTAGCGAAGCAGGCGGGGGGTCAAGCGGTTTTATCCATTAGCTTGAGTCATACCTACTGAAGTGCTGGGTTGACTTTCCCAAAATAAAAGTTGGACTGCTTATAGAATAAGCATCCAAACTGAAACGAGTGCTTAAAAGTTCCTAGGAAGCGAGTAAGAAAGTGACTAATCCATTCTATACTTCTAGAATAGAGTCATTGTGGAAGAATTCTTTTATGATGGATATTCAATAACTTTCGAGATGAACTCGGAATTTTGAAAGTGTAAGGGTCATGCCTTGGAAGAAGAATCTCGAGTTACGGTTTCTAAAGAAGTTACTATTGGGATAGGTGATGGTTATCTCCCAAGAGGGAGTAACCATCTTTACGATGTCATATTGAAATATATTATACTACCGAGAAGTGGTTCGAGCACCCTTTTATATTATATTTTACATCATTTATAAAAATGTAGTTTTTCGTATGCAAGGTTAAACTCGAGGGACTGAGTGGTTTCATTCCACCGATGTGATCAGTATCGGGGAGCGATTTCCAACATAATCACCTAAAGTGTATATCTTCATAGTAATAAGACCTGAAGTTCTACCTCAACCAAGTGGCCAAGATGGGAGGTACAAGTCCATTCTTATTTACCACCATGAATCTATACCGAAACCTTTGATTTTATAACTTACAATTTCATTATGGTATAAAAGTATCATTTTGAGGTGAACTTAGTAGTACAATGTATATATCATAATGTTAAATTAGGGTTTAGCTCGAACGTTCTCTTATATAAGTTACCAATAGAACACGGGCTTTGGTTCGATACGCAAGGATATAGTATGATAACCATAATCATAATATAGATTTCAAAAGGAGACACCCTTACGAGGAAGAGTGTCACCGACAAGGTTCAACATTTCAACTACTGTTGCGATACAAGAGTACCTTAAGGGCAAAACTAATATGATTACGAAGATTTAAACTTGGATAGGAAGGAGGATCCATCTATTCCTCCGGAACATCCGAGGCACAAGGTTTGTCACTTTGGTGCATCTCATAGAGTCGTTGACCTTGACTTTGGGATGTCATCGGTCTTTTTCCTTTATTTTGAGTTGTAGACTGCACGATAGCAGTTCCCGTCTTTCTGTTGGAAGACTGAGGGTATTGGGAGACTGTGTTGGAGCGAGTCTGGCCTGACTGGTTGGTAGGTTGTCTACAGAATTGGCGGAGATGTCCGTCTCTCCCACATTTATAGCACTTCCTAGGATCCTTAGTACACTTTTTGTTGATATGCCCGGGTTCTGCACAGTTGTGGAAAATTATTGGACCTTTTGTGGACCCCGAGTTTTGGAAGGATTTTGGCCCACCTGACATGGCCTTGTTCTTACTTTTCTTTGACCATTGGGATCCTTGCGGGGAATCCGGCCTCTTGAATCCGCTTTGGCTTGGAGGGATGAGGCCTCCCTCCACCATTCTTTCTTTGCTCAGGGCCCTTGAGAGTTATTTACATTCTAAATGTGGCATCCACATATTCCTCTAGAGTCTTGTAAGTGCGATTTACCATCCAGGGTTTGATGGTGTCGCTCATCCAGCGGTGAAAGCGCTTGATCTTCTACTGCTCCGTGGTGATCTCGTCCTCGGCGTACTGGAGTAGATGATTAAACTTCTTGGCGCGTTCCAGTACACATAACCCATGGACCTTCGGGGAGTGGAGTTCGTCCAACTTTTCATCCTTCATTGCTTCTGAGAAGAAACGGTGCATCATATTATCTTTGAACATAGCCCAACTCAAATCGGGGCGAGCCGATAGACTAGAGCTTTCCCACCTTTCACCTGCTTCATCCTTCAGCTTCAAAGCAGCCATGTGCACTTTATCTGCTTCCGATCAGTGCACGTTCCTTAAAAGTCTCTCCACGTGGGAGAACCAGTACAGGATTCCTGAAGGGTCGCCTGTCCCGTCATAGGAATCCGACTTCATGGCGTTGAAGGTTTTGATTCCCTCCGCGAAGCTGACTTCCTTTGGCTTCTCGGGAATGACCTCGACTACATGAGCTCCTTCTTGCAGTTCCTCTTGTACTTCTATGTTTGTTTGGTTAGGCACCACAACACGGATAACCTCTTGTACTAGTTGTTGTACGAAAGTGCGTAAGGCTGCCACTGTACCCTCATTAAGCATTATCGGGTTGTTGGTGCTGGAGGTGGGTTTTCCCTTGGTAAACCCCGGACCTCGGAGTGACTTTCTTCGCCACCCCCAGCTGGGTTGGGAAGATCTCGCTGGCTTGCTCCACGTGTGGTGACTACCATCTGAAGGTTTGAGCAAAGTTGGTTCATTTGTTAATTCATAAGTGTAGGTACGAATTAACGCGCAAGTCTCTGAGGAGAAAAGAATTTTTACTGGAACTCTTATGGAAACGGATTACAAAGGCTTTATATAATAAGCCATTATCCTATGGACGGAAAGAAATACTACCGACTCGACTATTCAAGAACAAAAGGGATAGTCAAATGAAATGGACTACTTAGAGTTTCACACTTCATAACGACAACAGCCGAATTTTAGGCCTATGGTGTGCTTGGGAAACAAAAGTTGTCCAAAAATCCTTCATTGAACAAGCTTTTATCGAGGGTTTCTCCCTCGTGCTTCAACAACAATCGGTCCTGATCGATGTGTTGACGGGTGGTAGTTATATAGCCACGGTTGAAGGCAAGACGAGTATGGAGTTGGGCGTTCTCGTCTTGGTAGGACCCCATTTCTTCTGACCACACTTCCTTACGTTGGAGGAGATGGTCGTAATTTGGCTGACGAACTCTCGTTCTGCTTGGACCACTAATTGGAGGTGGGTTTCTTATTTGACCAATTTCTTGGTGATGGGACGACTCTCCCAGAGCCTAGTTAGTCCATCCACCCATTGGATAGACCATTGGGGTTTGACTTGATTGGTTATGAAGTGAATTCTCAATTCCTTCCTCGAGGTATTCCTCTTCGGGGTTCTCCTCCTCGAGATTCACCTCGGTGCATTTTCCTCATGTAGTAATAGCTCGGGGTTATCCTCGGGGTTTCCATATGGCAAAAGCGGCCATCGAGCAAAAGCCTCATCAAGCTCTTGAGCAGCTTTTCTAGCTTCGTCCCTGATTCGGGTTAGACTTCTAGTGAGTACCATTTTTGTAGAGGAGCGAAAGGCGTTTAAATAGAATATCCTTTGATTCTATGCGATGAAGATATTGGAAGGAAATAAGGACATTTTTTTAAACAAAGTTTTAAACTTAGAATACAAATTAAGATAGATTTTCTTTTTCTTGGAATTATTTAAAAGACTTTGAAATTCTTGAGGTTTACTTAAGACTTGAATTAAATTTTTCTAACTTTATAAAGGTTTATAGAATGAATTTAAACTTTGAAAGTTTTCAATGTAAGAAGTTTTTAACTCATAAACGTTCCTCGTGTTCCTAGGTTCTGACATAATTCGCGAGGGGCGAGAATATGCCAGGCAAACATGCGGAAAAGAAGAATTAGTCTAAGAGACTAAGCAAGCGGGAATTGAACTTTCCAAGGGTAATTCGGTAATTTCAAAAATTCGAGGGGGTGTTTAATGAGTAAGTTTTTGAGGGGTAGATATTTATGTGGGGCTTAACGAGACGGAAAAGTGCATATCTCGAGAGGAGATAGCTCGTTAATCGAGAGAAGAATTACGAGCTTGTAGACTTCTTTTTAGAGTAAGAAATATGTTGGGAACGTTATTATTTCATACAAGTTTCTGAAAACCTCTCGCGCCCTTGCGAACCGAGAGTCGGATCGATCATTTGAGATCGGTCCAGTTTTGGTGTCTTTTAATTGTGCATTGGGCACTTATCTTGTATAGTGATGCAAACTTTTACTTAGGTTGACGTATTTTAAGAGCGTGGGGGGCCATGTACCAGCCCAAACCACTGACAGGAACAAAAAGTTCCGGCACTTAGCTAGAGTGCCTACGTCCCTCCGAGGCGTAGGAGCAGACATGGATCATGATCGACAAGTCGTAATTTGTGCATGGTGGCAATACGACTTTAGTGGGTTATATAGAGGTGTCGGGTTAGGCCCGCACCCCTCACTATTTCATCCAAACCGATCTCGAAAAGAGATCATAAACAATCAAGGTCACAAACAAGACTAACATAATAGTCCTATTGAATATTTAAATAATGGAATAACGGTATCAATGGGGTCATTAATTCTAGCAATCGATATCCCAACATCAAGTTATTATTAGCAATCGATATTCCTAGGTTCAGTATTAATGGGGTCATTAATTCTAGCAATCGATAATAATCCTTTGCTTTTACGATAGCGGATTAGCGAGATAGCGGAAAACGTTGTTCACGGCTTGGAACGGAAACTCGACCTAAAGACACGAGATAATCTGATAACTTTATTAAGAATTTTCGAATTCTTCTAAAGTTAAGACCAATCTCTTTTATTCTTCTTAAGAGATTAATTTTCTAAATTATTATATTAATAATTTAGTTGGATAAGAATAAAAGAATAATATTCCTTATTATTATCTTTAAAATATTGTAATATCCTTTTATTCCTTAAAAATCCTTAGTTTTGTATTATTTATTACCCTTCTTGCAAACTCAAGTAATAGTTACTTAAATTATTAAAATATTTCTTTATGATCTGAACTTGTTATTTTATTAAAATAAATAAACAAGGAATATCTTTATGAAAATCTTATAGTATAGTTTTCAACATTACAAAAAATATAGTTATAAGTCCTCTTAGGATTTGTAAAACGTCAAAACGCCCTTATTATTTGATATCTCATATAGTATTATTATAATATTATCTTTTATCAATAAAAACCATAATATTGCCTTAAAATAAAGTTTCTCATTAAATTCTTATTTAAAACACAAGTAATGTTAAATAGAGATAAAAATATTACTAGGCATCCTTTTTAGTATTTCCCATAATTAGGACTTTCTAGATAATTTCTATAGTAAGCTTTCTATAATTATAGTATGATAATAAAATAATCTTATTACCTTATTTACATAAAATTTCCCATATCTTTAGTTTATAAAAATAATAATAGAATATATTTTTATTATAATATCCCCTTATCATACAATATCTTTTTAAAACTTATATCATGATCTTATTATAATATATTTCTTAAGATTTTCCTCATTTAAAAGATATGTAAAATTTAATAGAGATAATTATATTAATAGGTGTCCTTTTCTAGTACTTTTCCATAAATAGGAATTTCTAGTCAACTTTATATAGTATGTTTTCCATAAATGTGATATGATAATAAAATTCCCTTATTTAATTAAATGATGTCGCCATGTCTTAGAATATTATTTTATAATTAAGAGCATGCAACTTATTTAAATCTAAGATATTACTAATAATATATCTAGTATATCTTTTCTTATCACCTATATCTTTTATATGATATTTCTTTTAAGAAAACTAGCATGTTCAATATCTTATAATTATATATATAAAATACTCTTATCATATCTATTATTTTTATTTAATAAATCTCTTCATCTAGTCTATTTTCTTTATTTAATTATTATATATAAAACAAAAAAAATCCAAGCAAGGTAAAAATAATATTAAATCATAATTTTTATGCTTAGAAGTCACATATAATAATCTTCTAATTTAATTAAAATTATTTCATGTCTTGCCATATTTTATTTCCTTTTATTAAAGTTTACTTGCATGTTGATTTTTCCATTTAAGCATAAGGAAAAAAATAATAAAATCCAAAAACTGATTTTCCTAACAAATTATATCCATATTGTTATTAAAAGATGCTGAAAATATTTACTTAATAAAATAAAAGGTTAAAACAATAATTAAAAAAATAGATTTTCTCTTCTCTGTGCTATAGGATTACGTACAATTGAACAGAGAAGAAGGGGGTTTGAACGACGACCACCAGGGACGGCGGCGGAGCTCCGGGGGGTGCTGGTGGCCGCGCGCGATGGCGGTGGTGGCCGACCGGCGTCGATGGTGTCCTCCGGTGGTGCAAGGCAAGGCAAATTTAGGGTTTTAGGGATTTTTTGTAAAAAAAACAGCAATTAAAATTTTGAATTCATGGCTGAATTTTGCTTGATTGAGAGGGAACTATGAAGAAGAGTAAGAGAGGAATGAATTGTGAGTTTGAAGGAGATTTCAGCCCCTTTATATAGGCCAAGGAGTGCAAGGTATGGATCCATGGCAATGGCCATCAACCAACGGAGAAGGGAAGGATTGATCTCCATTGGTGAGATGTGTGCTTGTTGGGTGATGATGCAAGGCATGTGAGGTCATTGAGATGGTCTTGCAAGCAAGGGGATGAAGAAGGAGAAGCTTTGAGCATGTAATGGCTACATGTCGCTTCAATCAGACAAGGGTCTGATTGATTTTGGGGGAGAAGAAGACTTAGAATTAAAATAAGAATATAGAGTTGGGTAAAGAGAGTAGAAAGTTACAATGGTCTAGCGGATTATGGGTGTGTGCGTGGGAGAGGAGATGCAAGAGGTCTTGGGTTCGAGTCCCGGCTCTTGCGTCCTTTTTATTAATTTTTCATTAACTTTTGAATGTACTATTTCTAGCTTACTACACCCTTTTTATTTAAGAAAAATTCCGAAATTATAAAGCATTATTTTTATTTAAATGCTTTTTATTTCCTCATAACCCTCATAATACATTTTTAAATTTATTTAATTAATTTACTTAAGGATCTCTTTTTAAAGTGAATAAGGGTTATAATATTATATTATGAATTCTCTTTTATGTGGAGAAAAGGATTAAAATTTATATTATATTGGTTTTTTAAGAACCTTGGAATATTGTGGATATTACCTTTATAACATTTTTATAATCTAGTAAGGCAATTATAAAAATACTTAAACTCTCTTTTCAAGAGAAAAATAGATATCCGACTTGCATAATATATTTAATTAAATTATTGGGATAATTATCTATTTTATTTTATTTAGAATTTAGCGGATATTACGTTATCTACCCAAGTTCCATGGATTGAGTGGGGAGGATCCGAATAAACATCTTGTAGAGTTCCATTCTGTCTCTTTGGGAATGAAGCCAACTGATGTGACTGAAGATCAGCTTATGTTGTGGGTTTTCCAATTTTCTTTAGCTGACGCAGCTAAGGAATGGTATCTATACTTAGCACTTGAGACGATTACTACATGGGCTCAGATGAAGGGTGCTTTTTTGGAGATATACTTCCTTGCTGCCAAGCAAACATCAATCAAAAAGCAGCTGAGCAGTTTGGAGCAGGGTGATGATGAGAATCTATATGAATATTATGAGTGTTACAAGAGGCTCATAGCCAACTGTCCCTACCATGGCTATTCTGAAAAATATCTAATGTGCTATATCATTGAAGGGCTTTGTGATGCTGATAAACCCATGATGAATGCGTCCTGTGGGGGTTCTTATGAAAATCTCATTCCGAGGCAAGCGTTTGAAAAGTTGGAGACTCTAGTTGAGCAATGTGGGAACCAGAGAAAGAGGTCCAATATTAGGTTTGTAAATTCTGTGAATGATTCCCTGAATGCTGAAGTAAGGGATTTAAAGGCTATGATGAAGAAACTGTTGGTGGGTAATGGAGCTTCAAGTTCAAGGGCGTGTGGAATCTGTGGTGAAACAGGCCATCCTTCTGATGCATGCCCTATCATGCAAGAGCCAGCAGCTGATGTCAACGCTATAGGGAAGTATGATCAACCAAGGCCCCGGAATGACCCTTATTCAAACACCTACAATCCGGAGTGGGCTAACCATCCTAACTTTAGATGGAATCAACAACCTCAACAGCCTTTTCCACAACAAGGAGGTCAGCCCAATTATGTTCCCAGGCCTAATTATGTGCCAAGGCCTCAAGTTCCTCATTAAAATCCCGCTATCATTGCTCAGCTCATGAAGGAGAATCAAGAGACCAAGGCTGCAGTGAAAAGCCTTGAAAATCAATTAAGTCAGATTGCAACCATTCTTAATCGTCTAGAAGCCAAAGACTCGGGGAAACTGCCATCTTAGACCATTAACCCAAGGGAGAATGTGAGTGCCATCACATTGAGGAGTGGGAAAGAGCTGAATAACGAAATCCCAGCCAGCGGAAACCAGCCGAGTCCGCAGGAGAACAACCAGCGGAAACCATCCGGTTTGCCAGCCGCACCGGCGGGTCCCCTCCTGCGCTCGCGGGTCCCCTCTCTGACATAATCTGATTCTTACGTTCTTCCTTCATTTCCTTCCATGGCTTCACAAAGGCTAACTCCACCATTTCCTGAGGCACTGAAGGACACTCGGAGGCCAGCCAACGACAAGGAAATTTTCGAAACCTTCTCCAAGTGTGAGGTAAATGTCCCTTTATTTAAACTTGTTCCGAGTATTCCTCGGTTTGCTTAGTTTCTTAAAGAATTATGTACTATAAAGAGGAAACAAAAAGAAAAAGGGCAGGTTAAGAAAATTAATCTTGTTGAGAATGTAGAAAATGTTTCTTCCATGCTTCAAAGGCAAATGCCTAAGAAGTATGGGGATCCAAGGAGGTTTACTATTCCTGTTACTATTGGTGAGACAAAAGTTGAGCATTCTATGCTTGACTTAGGAGCATCTATAAATGTCATGCCACTTAGCATATATGAGAGATTAGGTCTAGGGCCATTATAGGATTCAAATATTACTATTGAACTGGCTGATCACACTAATGTGCATCCGAAAGGATTTGCGAAAGATGTTTTAGTGCAGGTAGACGGCTTAATATTCCCGACGGACTTTTATGTCCTGGAGATAGGTAAAGGGAGATATGACCCGGTTTTACTGTTGGGTCATCCATTCATGAAGACGGCGAGCGCCGTGATTGATGTTTCAAAGGGCCTATTATCCATGGAACATGAAGGGAAAAAGGTCCAGTTTCAATTAGATGAGGACCCGTTCTGAGCTATAAAAAGACGTCAGGTCATCGACGTTAAATAAAGGCGCTGCTCGGGAGGCAACCCGAGGTAAGTTTTTCTTTTTTTTTCTTTTTGTCTTTATAGTTAGTTTAGTTTTAGTTTCGTTTTGGTTCTGTCGGACTAACTTGTAGGTACAATTTTTCCATCTCGAAGACATCAAACCCGAGGTGAATTCTGAGGCCGCGGCTGGACCCGCGCCCGCGGGACCCCACCCGTGCTCGCGGGTCCCTCCTAGCAGAAGTTCCGTCTTTCGTTTGGTTTAAAAAAAAAGAGAAAAAATGTAAAAAAAATTTTAAAAAAATAAAAGGTTTTCGGGTGAAACCCCCCGAAATAAAAGGTTTTCAGATGAAACCCCCGAAATAAAAGGTTTTCAGGTGAAACCCCCGAGATTCTACCTTCTATTTTTCATCCTTCTATCTTTTCCATCTTCTTCTATGTCCATCCTTTTTGGGAGATTTATGACTGCCCATGGTCATCTTCAAGTATGGGGGAATCTTCATTTTCAAGGCTCGTACTACATTAATGCTTGCTTAAGGCAAGATTCAGAGTTCGTTTGTGATTTCGTGTTCAGTTTTGATGATCGTGTTTTCTGTTGTCGCTTCACACCGCGTATGCAGAATCAACCATTGTTTTTTTTCGCGATCAGAGCACCCGCGCCCACGGCCTGGCCACCGCGCCCGCGATTTTTCCTGACGACAGACTGTCTGAGGATTTCCGACCTACCCATCCATGCCTTTGAAGAGTTCTTCCATATCTTCTTTCGTATGTGAGTCTTCTGATATTTTCTCTTCTATGCTCAATTCCTTTTTCTTTACTTCATTGAGGACAATGAAGGATTTAAGTATGGGGGAGGAAGTACTCGCTACGCTTATCATAGATAGTTGCTTTTCAATTTATTTTTTTCGTTATTTTTATGGGATTTTTGTTCCATGTTTTTTATAGAGATAAGTTTGAAAAAAAAATGAAAAAGCCATAAAATATTGAAAAAAGGCATAGAAAATCCTGAGATGAGTTGAAAACCCGAAAGGGCGGCTCAGGTAATAAGCATGTAACCCGGACCAGCATTAGGCTGGGGTAATAAGAGGTTTATGAGAGATGTGAGCATATGTGAGCACACTTGAAGAAAAATGAAAAGAGTGATTAGGTGAAAACCCGAAAGGGCGCCTAAGTAGAATGAGTGGAAAAATCAGAGTGTTTAGGATCATATTCTACTTTGGGGTCTGGGGATTACATTTTAGATGTCGGGTAGATCCTAGGTTGCTCTACACTTTTTAGAGCTTGATAGTTGATATCTATTTGTATTCTGGTGAGGTGTGTGTTTGAGCTTTCATGTCTTTGCTCATTATTTCTCTACATGGGTTCGGGTTGTGAGTTGAGAGTTTTTAGATTTTTCATATTCCCTTATTACTTCCTGTGGATCTTTGATAGGATTTAATGTTAGATTTATTTTGAGCTTACTCGAGGACAAGCAAGATCTAAGTATAGGGGAATTTGATACGCTGGTTTTAGTGCAGCGTAATTATGTATTTTTATTAGGATTTCTGAGTGTTTTAGGCTAGATTAGGGTGCTTAATTGTAATATTAGAAAAGCCTACAGAGGAAGCTTTTGAAGACAAAAGTCCTAAGTTCGAGCTGAAGACCCGCTTTACAACGGTTGCAAGGAATAAAATACTGAATATTTTACGGAGATCAAGACCCGAGCCCTCGGGTATAGAGCCGCGACCGAGGTGAAGAGAAGATCCGAGGGGGCGAGAGTTTGTAGGACCCGCAACCGCGGGTCGGGACCGCGCTCGTGGGTGAGTTTGATTCCGCGGACGCCGAGAGACGATGGAGCCGCGATCGCGGGTGGCAAACCGCGCTCGCGGGTGGCAAACCGCGCTCGCGGGTGGCTGGGATCCGCGATGCCGACTTCGTTTCGCTTTTATTTTATCTTTTATTATATTTATATCTTTAGGTTATTTCGGTTGTTTCTAGTATTTAAGCCTAGTTTCGTAGCATACTTTTGGGAGACTACTTTTTACTTTTAATCTAGTTTTTATTTCTATTATGGAGAACTAATCTTCCTTGGAGTTTGTTTGATCAAGGAAGCATTTTTATGAATTCGTGAGATTCTGGTAACTTTTCTATCCTTTGGTTAATATCAAAACTCTTGTTTTAATTCTGTGATCTATGTTTGATTTTATGAGCCTGATCAACTTGTCTGATTCACTTAGATCTACTGTTTGGATTAGGTTTGATTGTTGTCTGTGCAATCTTATTTATCCTTGAAACAACTCTTTTCCAAGACCGTGGACTGGAATTGAGAAAGAGTGTTTGATTGTTAATTTATGCATGAGACTCGTAGCTTGATTGCATGATTTGATATCCTCTTATCCTTAATACTTTGCATGATTTGAATTAAGCGTTCTTGTTCATATCATCATTTCGCTTGGACCGTGGACAGGCGGAAATCTTTTATAAGGATTGGAATTAACCTAGGAAATATAGAAAAGTGGATGAATCGATGATCGAATGATTAAAAATGTGGAATTGATTGAATGAACTCTGCTTTCCTTTTATTGAATTGAAACTTAATTTTGTTTGCTTGCTTAAACTCTCAAACCCCTGTTTTGTTCTTTGCTGATTGTTTAGAATACCGATTCTCTTGGGTTCGATTCCTTACTTGCATGCTATACTTGGTTTGTAATTTACGATAATTTATTTTTGATCTCGACACAACGACTTTAGTCGAGTCATATTTACATATCAGTTTTTTTAAAATTATTTTTCACATAAATATTTCATGTGAAAACAATAAGAAGACATAATTATATTTCATGACGTAATTGACGATAATTTCATACTTCCTACTATTATTCAATTATCATTATCAATTCAGATAATAACTACTATATTATTATATTTTTATAGGGATAACAATGGAAAGAGATTTCAATTATATTGATGAACTTCATATGAACAATAAGAAGAATCGGAAGTTATGTGTTTGTTGTGTGCGCATGTGGACTGCTATAAGATTTCAAACAAAGGATGACATTATGGGCAAACAATTTGTCTTCGTTGACGAGAGGGCATTTACAATTATTTATGCATTAAATTTAATTTTTTCCCATATATCTCATTTAATATTGTGCTAATATATGTCAACATAAAAAATCTGCATATTTAGGGACATAAGGTTAAAGCTTGGATGAGAACATGACTCTTTGACAAGTTTGCAAAAATTGAAAAAGATGGTCTTTACTTAATATCTAATTTTGGGTTGGCACCTAATATTGGACCTTTTCGTCATTTTTCCCTTCCACACAAGATGCTTTTCTTCATAAGCAAATATGTCAGAATTATTGACAATGTTTCCATTCCACGACATGGATTTCACTGTGTTGATTTTAACAAGATTATCAATAAATCACTTCAAGATGTCTACTTGGTTGGTAAGTATTTATATGTATTAAATTAAGTAGATTTTTAAACATATATTAAATACAATACTGATTAAGTGTATTTTACTAATGAATATAGATGTCATCGAGCATATTATTGGAATTAGCAATATAGATGAATGCGACGTTGAGGTTCATACAGAAAAACATAAGAGTTTAGATATTCAACTCCAAAATTTAATATTACATTTGTATTACTTATTTTTATTTTATTTTATTTTAGTCTGAACAAGTACGATGTTATATCTAATATGAACAAAATAACTCAAATTACAAGTGGACTTTCATATTCCATTTCAAATTAGTTCTTTTTTTGATCTTGCCTTTTTGGCTCGCCCGGTTCGATCGGTCGAACACCGCTCTACATCCGGACCGGGTACTTCGTGGCCCCATTTTGGGGGAGACCCTCTCAATATCTGTTTCTCCATACATGTCGCCAGTTCTTTAATGTTACATTATTCAAGACAATTGATGAGTTCCTAGAAGTCAACAAAGTAAGCACATAGTTATTTTAATGCACTTTAAAGTAAATCATATATCAATATAAATTTAATGCAATGTCTAAAGTGGTTTGCACTATCATTCTCATACCCAATTTTTCTTAATGTACAGAAATATAATTGTATCATTCTTGGTACTATAGAATGTATTGATGACTCTTTTGGGTGATATTATCATTCTTGCAAACAATGCAAAATGAAGGTAAAACCTCAAGGGGTTGGATTTTATTGCACTACTACATGTACCGACATTTTGAAATACGTCATTCCCATGTAATTTTATATCTATAATTAAAATTTACATTTTCTAAAGAATAAAATTAATGTTCTTAATATAAATTGTATGTTGGTACATGTTTAAGGTTACATTGACAATCAACGGTGAATTTGGCTCGCGGATTTTGTTATCTTTGATCAAGAATTCAAAAAATGGGTTAATCAATCAGTTTCCGCATTATTGGAAGCAAATACTAAGGTATTCATTTAATCATATTGTATGGTGTCATTACAATTACTGTATTCAAATTAATTAATAAGAGTGTTGCTACTTAAATCATTTAGTTTTATTGAATTCATATATTTTACATATTTACAAGATACTAATGATAACTACATACCACAAGAACTAAAAGTTTTTATTGGAAAGACATGTTTGTTTAGAATTGATGTCGATTCCTTTAAACTTGAAGGGAAGAGTAGTGTATTCACTGTTACTAATATGACAGATGATCCAAAAGTCATATCCGAATTGAAAAAAATAAATTTCTAATCTGAGCTATTTATAATTCTATTATTCAACCATATTTTCATTAATAATTATTTATAATATTTTAATCATTAATATTGTTATATTAAGTTGCTATTTTAATTTTTTTTTTTTGCAGAATAATGTTCAACCACCTGCATGTTAGCCTCAAATGCACTCCATTGTATCATCGAATGAAACACTAACTCCTTCAAAGCGTTCAAATGAAAGCTCATCTCTAGACGATGACAATGGAGAAAACTTTACAAAAGATCCACTTTCCGCGTACTTTGCGTTCCAAAAAACTATGATGCACGAAAAAGAATACTAACTTAGTTGCATAACCACTACAAATTATTGCAATATTATAATATTAAGTTTCTTAATCGAACATACATTATTTCAAACATATTTTCTTATTTCGTCTTATAGTGATTTCCATTTAGTATTCAAGTTTTAAATATATGAAATTATTGACATTAAGTCAGAATATGAAGTTTGTTTCTCGAGCATAGTATTTGGAGGTTGAATTATATGCAATAAACATTGTATTATATTTTCTCTCATCTAAATTAATAAGTAATATTCACTTCTAAAATATTGAAGTACATGTATACATCTATATATTTATAACAAAAATATAACTATTAAAGCATTCGTGCAAGGCACGGATACATCAACTAGTTAAACCTAAGCTAATACTAACTATCTACTTAAAATAATAACGTGGCTTCCTATATATAATACTCCCACCAGGTCATGTGGGCTTCTCCGAATTAGCTCCTCCTTGCTAATTCAATCAGATGATCCAGCCCAAAAATTGCCCAGGCCCATAATCAAGTCTAGATCCATATTCTTGCCAACTCTTAAATAGTCCTCAATATCTCCAAAAAAATAGCTCCAAATACCTGAAATACAATAAAAATAGAGTGTAGATTCCGAACGCATAATAAAATAAAAATAAATATAAAATATGTAAAATATGCATGAAAATGACCTAAATTAATATGCAACTAGACCCCTAAAATATGTATTAATTAAGCGTTATCATATTACATATTTGTATAATTTTCTATTAAAAACACTTAATGGTTTGATTTTCATGTTAAATGAAGTTAAGACAATTTGTTGTTCTTTTTTTTTCTATTCTTTTTTGTCTAATTATTTTCTTTTTAGAGTTATGTTATGTTTGTGTTTGTTGTTATATGGATTAAAATCTAAATTATATTTTGTGATTAGAATATTTTCTACTTTAATTTTAAGGTTTTAAGATTTTAGGGGTTTGTCATTGAAAAACTTTTCAATTTGAGGGTTCACTATAGGATTTCTAATTTGAGGAATATTCGATGGTATGGTATTGTCTTAAGGATAAAAAAAATTAGGAAAACCCCTGTATTTTTTTTATTTGAAAGAATTTTTTTTTTTGCATATTATGCGAGGTAAAATTAAAAAGTTAGTGTCTCGAGATACAAATTTAAAAAATTATATTGTCTAAGTATATTGTAGGGATGATAAGATATTATCATGTTGTTTAGTGTTTTTTTGACAAGTATTGTTGAGTATTACACTTTTGGCGAAAATAAGTTAATTGATCAAGGTTGCTTATGAGTTATGATATATACATATGGAGATTCCGATTGTTAAAAACAACTTCCAAAGATAAGATTATGACGATCAAAATCATTTACATCAAAGAGAACAAGCGAAGAATGATAAGTACAAAGAAAATTGTGCATATAAAATCTACACAATGACATCTAAATATGAATAATGAATAAAAAATAATTTAGTTCGTATTTGTTTATAATTTTTTTTCCACAGTAGCAATTTCATTAATTAATATTATTATATCAATTATTTATTTGTCAATATTTTTGTAACTTTAATTTCATATTCTAAATGTAATCGTCGTTAATTATTGTATGTACATTTGATATATTGCATATTAATTCTTAGATAATTGGATGTCCCGATTGTCTTTCAGGTTGCATCACTTGTTTTGATGGGTCTCACAAAGGCACCAGTAGTACTGTTAGCCATGGATCTCATGAATAGGTGGAAGTTAATCTCTATTTATGTGGTCCAAAGTCTGCTGGCTCTAATTATACTGATTACATGTTTAATTTCAGTTTTGTAAGCGTTCTTCTATAGACATCTGCCATGCTTCTGATGTTTACATTAAGTAGTTGGTAACACAATTTTTCATGCTTTTGCAGGCCAAGGACTTGAAGGATCATGAACACTCTCGTGCAACAACTGTGAGTGCTACACTTGATGCTCAACAGAAGAAGCTTATCCTCCCTGTCCTCCCAACCACCACCAGTCTTTGCCACAGATCAGCGAGCTCAAGAGGGTCCACTAAGCGTACAAGGCCAACAAGTGAGTAGCTTTTTGTATATGTTGTTACTATGTTCCCAAGCAAATACTCAAACACCATATTCTGTTTGTGATGTAACCCATCTTATTGTTATATTTTTCATAAGGAATGAACTGAGCATAAGTATGTCAAATCTATCAGGGAGGAAATCAACAAGGTTTTTGTGGAGGGAATATATAGTATGGTGTTGACAGGCCTTTACTCTGGATAACAAATAAATTTATAAGTCAAGACCCCGCTGAGTATAGGGGGGTCAGGATCGTTCCACGAGAAGCACGGTTTGTTTATCTATCGACTACTAATAATGAAAATCAAACAAAAACAAGCAAAATACTCACGGCCAGCCTCGTTAACGACTTTGTCAGGGTCGTTAACGAACTTGCGTAGACTACTAACTAACACTAACGACCTAAAAATAAGTTCGGTACCGAGTCTACGAACTCAGTAACAAATACGATCTAGGAGAACTCAAATAAAAACAAAGATCTAGGACAAGGGCCACCACAACATAGTCATGCACATAAACTTGTAAGAAGATAAAGATCATGCCTTTAAATAGATAAATTCATCAACTTTGATTGACTAGTAAGTTAATCTACTCTCATAAATTAATTCACTCGATCACTTGTTTTGGATCTAAAGCTTGAAACTTTCGTATTCAAACAATATCAACCTTCAAGTTCCTAACTTTCTCTCTCGATCAAGTTAAGACTCGAATTACCTTGACTTTCATCTAGGTATAAACACAACAAGCAATCTCAAAAATCTAGATAGAAGGCATTCAACACATCATCTTACTCATCAAACCATGCATAACTATACCGGGTTTCAACCCCGACCCTAGATAAGAAAACTACTCACTACTCATAATTATGAAATAAACAACTTCTATAAAGGAAAACATTGAAAACAAAACAACTACTTCAAATTAATAAGAAAATATCTTCTTACAGAATTCAGAAGAAACCGAAAAACAAACAAGACCGAATCGAAACTCGTGATTAATGACCTCGGCTAACTCTCGTTCCACCGTGGCTTGATCTCTATCTCCGGCTCTTCTCTCTCTCTCGGCTTTTCCAAACTCGTCTCCTACTTTCTCTCTACTTGCCACCCCTTCTCTAGGCTATAAAGAAGGGTATTTAGACTAATAAAGCTATCTAAATAAGGATATAAGATAAAAACTTCCCTAAAAGATAGAAACCTACCTTAAAAAGATAGAAATAAAACCCTAGAAGGATAACAAGACTTAAAATAAAATATAATAACCCTAAAACTCATCAAAAACACTCTACTGACACGGAAATAAATTCCCGCACAGGATCGGTAGGTCATCACTAAGATTCTTCGAAAAACCCTATCGCTAAGCCTCGTTAACGACCCTGCATAGCCTCGTTAACGAGCCTGGATTTTGACTTCTTCAACACTTCTTCTCTAAAAGCTTGAACTTCGACTTCTTCATCTCGTATTCTTCCGTCCTTCACCATAGCACTCCAAATTCAGCTCCAAAAAGCACCGTTTGCTTGCTAAAACGTACAAAAAGACACAAAACGGAGTAGCTTCCATACTTTTGACAAAATATGCAAAACCATCCAAAAATACACAAAACTAACCCTGAACTTATCAAAACTAGTCCTAACAAACTAACAAAACAGACTAAAAACTATACCAAAAACACGAATATCATATGGAGGGGAAGCTTTGCAAACTTCCACATTTATATGAAAATTATGGTTGTTCTATGGTTTGATTGATTTTTTTCCAAATCTGAGTTTTTTTTCTTTTATAAATAGCGGAGGGAACAATGATGTGGGTTGGCAGAGACCAATGATGGGATGGAATGCGATTGGTTGGCCTCTAAATATTTACCCTGTTCATCTCTAAGATCAAATGTTGGTTCCTCACCTCTCAATATAAACAGTTTTGTGTCTAATAGTAACTGTTGTTTACATGCAGGTGGTCTTTAGGAGCTATTATGTATGAAATGCTCGTAGGGTATTCCCCATTTTATTCAGATGAACCCATGTCAACCTGCAGAAAGGTAGTTTTTTTTTATCGTGCTACCCTTTCCCATCTTGTCGTGGTTTGTACGTACAAATTCATGTACTGCTCTCCAGCGCTTGCCTATTAATTGGCTCTTTTTTATTGTGCTGCCCTTCTTATCTTCTCCTTTTATCAGTTTTCATCACTTTCACACAAATGGTTTCTGGCATGCATCGTCATTTTAAGATTTGTTTGACAATTAAAAGATTAGGTAGTGCTACTTGATGCATTCAGTTAGTCTTTTATGTTGATTGCAATTAACCCTAAAGTTTTCAAGACAATTATTCTCTCTCCTATAGACTAAATAGAAAGTTCTAGCAATGATTTGAATTTTATAATCACTACAAAACTTTGAAATATATGCAGATTCTAGCACCGTTTCCAACCTTAGTATTGAGTTCTTGTTTCAATCTCTTGGTCCACTGGACAACCATCCTTATCACCGCAACCAACATCCACCCAGCAAGGAGCAAAGAGCACGCTTGGACCGACCACGTAAGTCAACTACTATTCTTTTATTACATCAAATGTTTATAGATTGAATTAAATCATTGTCTTAAATCTTTACAAAAGATGACACACTTATATTAAAGTAGGTACCGATGTAAAAATACGACCAATTAGCCTATAAAAATTAGAGTTGTGTACCGATGTAAGGGGTGGATTTGGAGGAGACAAAAAAAAATAGAGAAATAAATCATTTTAAACTTTAAATCCCTATAGGGGAAGGGATTAGAGAACATATTTATCTACTTTATTTACTTAGTAAATTATTTTTCTTTGTAAAAAGGATCTTTGTCTGTTGCCACATATAAATCATGAAATCATGGTCCCATTTCCCTTGGCATCAAACCTAACATCCTTCTCAATAATTCATATACTTGTTGACCATTCGTTGGTGGTTATTGTAAATTGCTTTAAAACATTAGGTATACAGTAGATATCAATAGTTATTTTAGTACATTAAGTGAAAACACATACACATAAAATGCTTACGCTGAAACCTTAGGTGATTAAACCGCATACTTAATCATGCACAAGATTTCCAGTCAATACTATTATCGTCTTTTCTTTTAATCATTTCAGTTGCATCCTCTCTGGACATTGAAAAAATAAGTTAAATTTATAAATTCATAGCCAAAATTCTACAAAAAAAAAATCATTTCAGTTGCATACTATTATCGTCTTTTCATTTACTCATTTCGGTTGCATCCTCTTTGAACAATGAAAAAAATAAGTGAAATTTATTTAATCATATCCAAAATTGTAAAAAATAATATTTCTGAACCAGAAACTTTATACAAGATGAATTTTTTTTCAAGGCTTAAGCACCTTCATGCACATATTTAGTCACCTCTTGTCGCTTGATCACTGGTGTAAGGCCCGAGGCCTTAGAAACGCAATCCCATGCCAACCCGAGAACTTCCCAGGAGGTCACCCATCCTGGTACTACTCTCGCCCTTGCACGATTAACTTCTGAGTTCTTTGTCCTCACTCGAACTCAGAAAAGGAAGAGCTCTTGTTGACACGGGGAGCACCTCAATCCTTTATAAATTACCGGGTGTTACAACTGGGCACATAAGTGTATCCATTAACAAAAAAAAGCAAGCAAAAACATTGTGAGAAAAGAAATTAAAAAAATACAAAGCAATCTATTTGAAAGATATAAAATGAAACAATCAAGGCAGTCGAAGGGAGAGAGTGCTTGAAGAGCATTAACTTATAGGGGACTCAGGGAAGATATCACTAACAAGTTTCTTGTAGCCTTTGATGGGCAGGTAGATGGAGACATATACACATCCTTCCACGTGCTCAGTCTATTCCATAAAATTAAAATCTATAA
This sequence comes from Fallopia convolvulus, assembly GCA_964016875.1. Classification (NCBI taxonomy): domain Eukaryota; kingdom Viridiplantae; phylum Streptophyta; class Magnoliopsida; order Caryophyllales; family Polygonaceae; genus Fallopia; species Fallopia convolvulus. Next base: position 23,192,264 of record OZ024726.1, on the reverse strand, counting down.
TTACAAAATATTAGTATATATTGAAATTCAAAATGCTTGTTAAGATGTAAGAATGCCCGAACCCCTCACTATAAACAATTTCATCAAACACAACCTGTAAATGAATTTGCAAATCAAAACAACCGTTAACACCAAATCAATTGAAAATTACTATGATAAAGGCATGGAGAATATAAAAACTAAACCTGGACATAAAAGATACAACGTGATATTTCTTCATCGTAAACTTGTATAAAACTTTTATTGTTGTTTTCAATTAAATTACTATGATAAAGACATGGAGAATATAAAAACTAAACCGGACCTAGATGGAATTAAGCTAAGATTTTTAGCACAAGTATAAATTTTCGCTCATGGTACATATTTTGATGTGGATGCATGAAGTTTATGATCGACTTTTTGTTTGAAATGCAAATCTTGTTCAAGGAGTTCCCATGATATTTTATAGCTTTTGCTCATCTTTCAAGAGCTTAATGCCTTATAACTCGTTCTCTTTTTCAACACTGAGCAAGTATTTTTTCTGTATTAAAAAAACAGGGATAAGTTACATAAGTGTAAACTAAACAATCTATCTATAGATCTGTACATATCAAAAAGGTGTCAAACCTTTGTGTTCTGTAGCGCCTTCTTCTGCTTTGATTTCACAGGTTTTTCTTTCTCCACCGGCTTCATCTCTCCAGCCTGCTCTATCGACGACGGTAAAATTATACAAGCATAATATGTTAACGATTGTCATGAGCCAACTAAGATAAAAAAACACAAAAAATAAAGAACCAAAACAAATTGACACGAGCCAACAACAAAATCAAAGAAGCGCAATATAAAAATTATAATCAAAGAATGCAATCAATCAATCAACTATACAAATATGCATACGCGGCGATGTGGATGATCACGCATGAAGATGAATGAGGCTGGAAAGAAAAATTAACGAAGAAGAAGAAAAGGAGGTGGGGGCCTGCTTGGTTTTTAAATTGTCTGAGGAAAAAACGAACGAAAATGTATATTTATACTAGAATGAACTTGGGCCTCACGTAAACGTAGCACAGTTGAATTTGTGTGCTAGACTTCAAATCAAATTTGAATTGATTTGCAATCATTGGACTTCATCGACATTATCTATGCAATTTTGACTTTTGTTGTCTTCATCTTGGAATTTGCAGGCTCCGTGTCTTTTGTCTTTCTTCTACTGTACAATCATTGGATATCAATATCATGCCACCGTTATTTTTGTCACGGTTTTATCGATTGTGATTATAGTTGACAACTAAACACGATGGTTGCGCCGATTTCAACACATGTGGATAAGTCAACAAAAGCAGCCGGTTACAAAATTTAACACAAATGTGGATTAATTAGCCTAAATTAATCAACTAACTATCTGAGTATAGAAACATATGTACATGTAATATGGATTAATTAGCATTGAATTCGGGATTACTGTTCATGGGGGCATTCCCCCTTTTCTAGTATTATAGATTATTCAATATAGTGTTGTTTAAATAAGAACTAGTTGAATTCTCGTGATACTCATAGGATGATTTACTAAAGATTATACAATCATCTGATATTATTTAAAATACTTGTATATAATATAGCAATAAAATTATGTAATTTATAAAAAAAACTTTAAGATCGGTCCACATATTTTAATTAAATATATTTTAAAATTATTTTCATCATTTGTTGAGATCTTGCCCCGTATTTTGATTAAAATTTTTAAAATATTAATTTCACTTGAATTGAATAATTTTATTATTTTTTAATTTTTTTATGATATTAATATGCATAAAAAATCATTTTTTATAAATATATTTATTAAGGTTATGTATTTGAGTTCTTATCTTTTTACTTTATAATGAATATAATAATATTTTTAAATATAGAGAACATTAATTAATATAAATATTGGTATAGAAGATAAAATAGAGAAAAAAATAAATTTAATAATGCTATAACTTAAAGATAATTACGGTAGGATATCTAGTAATGATAATATAACTTAATTAAAATAGTTTTTAGCGTTAATTTATTAAAATTTAGGTATATATACCAATGAATACTAAAATATATCTTATATTCTATAAATAATTTATTATATTGAAAAATATCAGCATATGGTTAAAAAATTATATACTTGGGGTGCAAGATTTGTTAAAAGATAAAACAAAATTTATTATGTATAAAGTCAATATAAAAATATTAGCATATAGATCAAGTTTTGTTAAAAGATATGATATGCATAAAATTAATATAGAAATTATCAAAATATGGATAGATAAAATTATTATAATATACAAAATTGGATTTATAGAAAAAATAATACAAGTTATTATTTAAAAGCTTGACATTATTTTTTTCATGTAATGTGATCACGTGGTGCTATTTTTTCAACACACATTGCTTTATAATAAATTAGGTAGATTAGAATTTTAAACTAGAATAAGATAGAAATAAAAAAAATTAATAAAAAAGTAAAAATAATAAAAATGAAAAATCAATTTTTAAATATGAGGTGAGTGATACAACTTTAATATATTGATAGTTATAGATAGATTAATATTAACAAGGGAAGAAGAGGTGCTTGCAATTACGATTCAACACAACAAAAACAACAACAAAAATCTCTTACCAACTTTCACGTTTCGGTTCGCAACCGACGGTCAAACAATCAGAAGGTCTGGTTCGCTTAACATGCTTTGATCTCTACTTTTCTGTATTGTGCTTCTTCAATTCTGCAACTTCACTTCTTGTAAACGCTGTTTCAGTTTTAGTTTGCATCTTCCTGGTTTTGATTTTTTAATCTAATTCCGTGCTTCCAGGGATCTCTGAGGTTGATATGAAAACTGCCAGCTTCTGCCAGGAATTGTTTTGTTAAGACTTGTTTTATTACGATTTCGGATCTTTCGGTTTGGCTACAATGGAAAGGTTTCTGTCTTCAGTAATGCTGGATAATCAGGGCGACAGTGGCCAATCCCTCTTATCTACCATCAAAATAGCAGTTTTGCCTATCGCCAAAGTCTTCACAATGTGCTTCTTGGGGTTTCTCATGGCTTCCAAGCATGTCAACATTCTCCCTGCCAGCGGCCGTAAATTGCTTAATGGGGTACTCTATACGAATTAATATGATATGGTGCTTTTATATGACTAATACACTCACTAGCATCCTTGACCTGTCGCAGCTGGTCTTTACTCTTCTGCTCCCCTGTTTGATTTTCTCCCAATTAGGCCAAGCTATCACCTTCCAGAAAATGATTGAATGGTAGTTTGTTTCTTTCATCTTTCTTATATTGCATCCATATCCTCTCATTCCCAATTGGTGTGGGATTATGCATCTTTACTCTGATTCCCAATAGGCATGGATTGTGCATCCCACTTGATGTTTTTTTTTCCATTTTTCTTTTGTATCAGGTGGTTCATTCCTTTCAATGTTGTTCTTGCAACTATTTTGGGTTCGTTGATAGGCTTAATTGTTGCAACTATTGTCCGCCCACCATACCCTTTTTTCAAGTTCACAATCATACATATTGGAGTCGGTGTGGCTTCTATACTTATATTCATTTTCCAAGCTTGATTTCCTTATGCCCCATCCCTTTTGCTCCTTTCTATCATTGCTCTAATATATTATCCCTGCCTCCACTTGTAGGAAATATTGGCAATGTTCCCCTTGTTTTAATTGCAGCCCTCTGCAGAGATAAGTCCAACCCATTTGGTGATACTGACCAATGCAGCCGAGATGGAACAGCTTACCTTTCATTTGGTCAGTGGGTAAGTCATTTAGCTTTTCTGTTGTTCCCACCAACCATATCATGCCTTGCCTTCTGCAGTTTTAGATTCACCAAGGTGAGGATTCTTTGCTACAGTTTTTTTGTCATTAGGTACCTTTATATGAATCAATTCAGGTTTTGGAATATGGAAGTGACTTGTATCACAAGAAGACAGTGTCTTCTGAACAATAGAAAACTGCAATCTTATGACTCTAAATCTGATGTCAAAAACTGGAACCTTATGCTTTTCATGATGAAGGCAAAGAGGGAAACAAGGGGCTTTCATATTCAAGAAACTATGTAGCATTTAGTGGCTGTCTTAATAAATTTGAGCAAGGTTACTGATTCTTAAACTTATTTTTTACATTAATGAGATGAAACCCTAAATGGGACAATAGGCGTCTGCCTCATGCTCATTGGCTTTTATATAGTGCTTTTGAGATGGATTTAGTCCCTATATCAATTTTGGTGCATTCTAACTAAATTCAGTTATTATTGTCACATAGCTGAATTTCAGTTTTCCTTGGCTTTATCGGGGGCATCCTCCTGACATGTTCAAGTTATGGGTGCCCCCATCTTGACCCCCCAGATCCCACTTGAGCGGGACTATACTGGGCAATGATGTTGATGTTGCTGAGATGAAACCCTAAAAAAAAAATAATCTAACAGTAGTATTTTTCAGGTAGGTGCTATAATTTTATATACATATGTATTCCACATGCTTGCTCCTCCTCCTGAAGGTAACTTTGATGTCGAGGAGAAAAGGATTCCTTTGAAGAACTCATCTCCAAATTCTACTCCTGAGCGAGTTCCTTTACTTACCCACGAACCAGAAACTGCAGAGTCAGCCCTTTCAAGTAAGGGGAAGGTAAAAAATTCATTATTCTTTCTTGTTTATTTGTTGTTTGTTTCAATGTTGCATGTGCTTGAGAGGATGATGGTGTCATAATATGTAAGCTTTGTATACCTTGTAGAGTCTAAACACTAGAGGTGAAATTTTCGTAGGGGAAACTCTAAATTTGAGCAAATGTTTGATTTGCTTAGTTAGATGCACTGGCGTATTTTTAGTTAATTTACTTATCAACTGTCCATGAGGCACTTGAACCAGCTGCACCCATCAATCAAACTCAAGAACCAAAAGGCTATGCCTTAATCATTGTGCTTACCATGGCTCAAATCCTGCTTTTACCATCATCTAGTTCTATTATGTATATTTTGTGGAGATGATCTTTGCTAATATTGGAAAATCTGTATTTTCCTTTTGTGAATGTGCCTGATGTTAGTTGGACTTTATAATGCAATGAGTTATGGCTCATTAGTTGGCTTAGGAATTAGTTTCCTAAATTGACGACTTTGATGCTATTGATACAGATTAAGGATTTCCTAGTACTTTTATACAACAAGTTAAAGCTCAAGCAGATTATACAGCCTCCAATCATTGCCTCAGTAAGTTCATATGAATGTCATGAATTATGGTGTTTTTTTCCATTTTTATTGCAATCTTTATCTAAATGAAGCAGTTATAATTTTAATATAATTGCAAGTTGCAACATTTGGGATTGTTGTTTGCATTTATTGCTGGTTAGCTTCATACTAGAGTAAGTTTCTTTTTCTATTAGTTTTCAGTAAAAGATAAGGTTATTCTTTTCGGTTATGTCATTTCGGAAGGTTAATGATTCTAAGTGATTATTTTTTATATCAAGAATTTGTGCTTCTATAGTAGAGGTTCAAAAATGAGCCACAAGCCGAGCCCAGACCCTATATTTGGCTAAATTATATGCCCATATAATTAGCCGGACGGTTGGATATTGTGTTGTTGCCTTACACATCTGGACAAACAGGTTGGGACGGCTGTTGGATTTTATTGCCTTCACTTAATTTTAATGGAAAGTTGAAGTGAAATATACAAGCAACTCTTTTTCTTACAATTTGTATAAATAAGAGTAGTCACAAAAAGTTTCTATTGCAGAAATTTGAAGACATAGATACTATCTTGAAGAACTGCGTCCAATGTTATCTCAAACTCAAACAACTAATTTTATCCTCGTGATTTCAAAAATAAATTCTAAAGTAGGACCAGTTTTTTTTTTGTCAAAATTGTAGGTTGTATTGTTTTTCTTTTTGAAAAGCCATATAGTTCATTTTTTGCTGTTTGTGAACTGCAACATTTTGTTAAATGGTGGTGTTGCAGTTCTGCTAGTTCATGTAGGATGAAGCAAAAAAATAACATATTCTTGTTCTACCGTTCGGACTGTGATATTGTTCATGTGCAAATGCATGGCTTTAGTGCTCTTCTTTACTAATTCATTTTTTTTAAAGAATAGTTGTGTTTTTGGACATATCCTCCCCTTGATAATGGAATTGATACAAATATACTTCCTGCAGATATTGGCAATGCTAATCGGTTGTGTTCCATATTTGAAAGGATTAATATTTACAGAAGATGCTCCACTGTTCTTCATCACTGACAGCTGCATTATTCTTGGGTATGGTTGATTTTTAAAATTTTCTGGAAAATCAGACATCAAAATTTTAGATGGTACATTATTTAATCGACCTGTTTGAAAAGAAAATAAATGAGAAGAGAGAACAAAAAAGGAGAAGGGCTTATAATATAATGCATGGCTACTGTTTCGTATTCTCTTTCCGACAATTTTGGAGGGTTTGACTAACAAGGATCTGCTAAATATCAGGGAGGCTATGATTCCTTGTATACTGTTAGCTCTTGGAGGTAACCTTGTAGACGGTGAGTTTGCTATGTTTATTCAATACTAGTTTACGTTTAATTGAATTACTGTAACAGTTCTTACTTTGTCAAATTCTGCCCCTCTCTTTGATTGGTTATGGTATACTGTTTATTAAGCAAAGCACATCCTATACTAATTTAATGGACCCCTTTTGTTTGATTGGCTGCAGGTCCAGGGAGTTCAAAGCTGGGTTTCCGTACAACTGCTGCTATAATATTTGGTCGGTTAGTCTTGGTTCCTCCTACTGGGCTCGGCATTGTTACCTTGGCTGATAAGCTAGGCTTTCTTCCAGCTGGTGATAAGATGTTCCGCTTTGTGCTTCTCCTCCAGTACTCGATGCCTACTTCTGTGCTTTCAGGTACATAGATTGTTCCACTTTGACGTTTCTTTTAATATTTTTCAACTAGATTTTCCAATTCACAGTGGGATTTTAACCAAAATCTAATGTTATTACTGACTGTAATTAACTAAACAACCTAAAATTATGAATCTCGCTTAAGCCAATACTAACAAAACCTGATTCCTCTTTCCAAAGCAAACCTAGAGTTCAACAAAATGCCACCTTGGCGCATTCATTCATTGCATGTAGTATTCTATGAAGCTAATGGAGAATTGAATTTGGTGCCTTGCAGGGGCTGTAGCCAATTTGAGAGGTTGTGGCAGAGAATCAGCAGCTATACTGTTTTGGGTTCATATATTTGCAGTCTTCTCAATGGCTGGATGGATTGTACTTTATATTCACCTGCTGTTTTGAACATTCTATCCGTGTTTTTATGCTCTGTTTGTTTTCAAAAAAAAAAAAGGAGCTTAGATCTGTTTACATCCATACATGACTCTTTTCTGCTTCATGAACTTTCTTGTTTGTTATTCAGGTGTGCAAAAACTGAATGACTGGATAGAGTTCGGTTGATTATTTTTTTTCTTTCACTAACCTATAACGAGATTGATAAACTATTCTATCTTGGTAGTAGGGGGATGTGAAGCTAACGGGCTAGTGTAAATAAAATGAATTACTGAAATTATGACCAAATTGGCAAATGTATATTTTCCGAATTATTTCAAAACGAACTTTATGGGCCACATAATTAGTTGAATATACATTGATTTTTTTAATGTATATTGTGCATTAATTTCGAACTTATTTTAAAACATTTTTTTTACTTGAGTTATGTGCATGAAGGGTGACATATGTAAGGTTTTGAATATAGTGAGCTAGTTTTGATGCACATGTTGTTAGTTTTGATGTACATATATAACTACGATGTATGTTACAATTATTTTAATCTACATACGACTAGTTTTGATGTATATATATATATATATATATATATATATATATATATATATATATATATATATATATATATATATATATATATATATATATATATATATATTTAGGGGGAGGTTCCGGTAGAAAGCTTTTTATGGTGGAAAGTGAGGGTGAATATAATGCGTTAGATTAGAATAATTAATGGCCAGATATGAGGGTGTTTTTCTTTTTAATATGGGGAGAGATTTATAGGATTAAAATTAAGAGATTTGATTAGGAGTAATTTCCTAAAATATAGAGTTGTTACTTTATTGAAAAAATAAAAAAGGAAAACATTTGAGAGGAGATAAATATGATATTAACATTTTTTTTATTTCTTCTTTCCTCTTCTATTAATGAAATATTATTGATATAGTTTTAATACTGATTATCTCTAGTATTCTCTTTAATTAATTAATATTGACGTGATTCTTTTATCTTCATATTCTAGCAGCTTATTAAATGAATATGAACGTGACAAACTATGAATTTCCATTTTCGTAGCATGTCAAATGAATATCGGCGTAATATACAATGAATATCTACTTTTTTTTTTATAATGAATATGATCAACACGAGTAATTGTATAATCACAATATACTTTCGACAACCATGCCAACTTCAACGAATATTGCTATATAAAATTATGAATATTAATTTACATAACAATAAGTACAACTTGAATTGAAAAGTTACAAAAATATCGTCATTTAATGATAAGAATATCACCATTCAATTATATGAATATCATTAGCTAATATGGTGAATATGATCACCCAGTTACATGAATATCACTACATATTGTTGTGAATATGATCACCTAGTAACATGACTATCACTAGCTGATATAGTGAATATAACTACCCACTTACATGAATATTACTAGCTAATATGGTGAATATTATCACCCAAGTACAAATCTCACGAATAAAAAATAAAAATTTTAAGATTAAAATTCATATCCCTTATGTAGACTTCATCTTCCTCCACTTCCTTTGATATTTTCCAACTATTTGTGACCTATAAAAAAGAGTAGATAAATATTCGTAAGAATACATAAAATCTCTAAAAAAATATACACATCGATTATTTTTAATGACTAGTATGTCATAATTCAATTACATGAATATTACTACCTAATTATATGAATATCATTGCTGATTACGGTGAATATTACTTTTTAATGACAAGAATGCCATGAATCAATAAATATTTCTATCTAGTTTTGAGAATAAATTTTTTTATTACAATGAATATCACTAACAAGATAAGCACACGATCCATTAATGAGAAACAATATCATAAACAACTATAAACTTAAATGCCTAAATCAAACACGAACGAATATCAACTTTGATAAAAACAAATATCAATATGGCAACTAATGAATATCAAACATTCGTATTAGGTAATATTATACCTTTCACCATCCTTCTTCTTTCGGAACCCTTTCCCTCTTTCCCTTTTATGTCGACGTCTGTTTCAAAATCAACAACAAAAAGCATGAGTCATTTCTTCAATGGAGATCGACATAAAACCTAAATCAAACCCTAAAAAACCCATAAAACTCTAAATTCGCAATTAAATAAATTGGAATCGGAATCGGTTTACATATTTTACAAAATCCGATTAAGCACTCTACCGAATCAACAAATAGAGAAGTTAGATCGGAGAACATAGAGGAATAGGAAATCAACAAAGAAGAACTTTAAAATAGTGGGAGTCGGATCTGGAGAACTATGCCGATACGAATAGGAAATCAACAGGTCATTGAATTCAGATTCATAAATGCATTAGTATTTTAGTATTACGATGACTACCAAGTACCAACATTAACACATTCACAATGAATAGAATAGGAAAATTACACAATGAATAGATTGAAAAAGGATTAATCGATGGTTGAGAATATGAGACCTGTTGGAGTGGATCGGGAACGCTCGAGTTTGTATTGAATATCAATATCTCCATTGGGTAATAATATTCTCTAGTTGTTATACGTCGTACGTCTTCAATGGCAGAAATTTCTAAATTCATTCGTGCAAGTTTTATGGAAAGAAATTAAATTTGATCGATTATAAGTACGTGATAGAAGAGAGAGAGAGAGAGATTTTATTTGGGATATGCAATCCCGAAAATTTCTCAAAATGGAAGATATCTAGTACAATGCATCCATAACACAATGATGCACCCATTTTTATTTAATCTGATTCGTTCAAAATTTATGATCCAAGAGCTCCTATTCTTTCACACTTTTCACCCTAAGAAGCTTTTTACCTGAACTTAATACTATATATATATATATATATATATATATATATATATATATAGCTGGGTTCTATAGAGACCACTCTCCTATAGAGAACAAATCTCATCCATTGGATGAAATTGGAGTTGATGGTGGGATTTGTATCTACAATAGGAAAAATAAGAAAATAGGAAAAAAATAAAATTAGGAGAGATATTCTCCCCATCCTAACTACCATAATTAAATTATTGTTTTGATTTTGTGAAAATCGTCTATTGTGTTGTAACCATAAACAATCCCGCAACAACCTCCATTGCGCTGGAACTGCTCGCTGGAGACACGCAACGTCGGAACTGGAAGCGCCGTCGTGGAAGACCCGCAACGCTCGCTGGAGACTCACCGTCGCTGTAGACCTTCATTACGCCGTCGCTGGAGTCCAGCAACCTCCATTGCGCTGGAAGCGCCGTCAGAACTGCTCCAACCACCACGTCGAACCACCAAGCGCTGTCGGAAGCGCCGTCGCACGTTGAAACTGGCCACCACCGAACCACCACGTCAGAATTGTCTGCTGCAACTGCACGCTGCTTGCTGAACGTCGGAACTGCTCGCTGGAGAATTCCGGCCACCACGAACCACCACGTCGAGCAAGCGTCGATCCTCTATATATATATACTGTAATATTGTATATAACAACTTGATAAATGTATATACAAAATTGATGTGTTTGGATACTATTTGCATTATTGTATGTACAATTAATGAAAACATGTCTTTTACATGTACAATTTGAATTATGTATACATTCTTTATTAGCGTATATACATGTAATTCACAGTTAATATACATGACTTATTTGTAAACTATTTTTAATTCTACATCGAATAAAAAAAAATGTACAAATGTTGATCATATACACCGTTTTAATATATGTGTACAATTATTAGAAATTAATATACCAATTATACATGAATGAGTATGATGTGTGTATATTGATCTCAGTATACAATAGTTATACTGTTATATACAATTATTAGAATTTATATACATTTCTATACCCATGACCTCTATGTTATATACACTTGTGATCTATATACACTATGTGTATATATATGTCCTAACTCTGTATAAAACATCTTTATTAATGTATATTCTATTTGTATTTCATAAACATCTTTATGGTTTTAATGCCGGCGACGAACGAGCTTGTACAGTCGGGGCCGGATGCAATGACCAGCGGGAAGGCGAGGTGCGAGCGGTGAGGGCGAACGATGAGGGGCGATGGGCGGGTGGTGAGGGCGAATGGTGAGGGGCGATGGAGGTTTGAGAAATCCGACGGTGCATCCACAAAATTAGGTTTGAGAAAGGGGAAGTAAAAAAAATTGTAAAATAAAGTAAAAATCAAAATTAATTAACACTTGCTATAATTAAGGGATTGGGTTGAAATTTGAAATTGGGTCAATAGAATATCATCCAATAGAATATCATCCAAAGGCATACAATTGCTCTCTTGTTCTCTCATATTTAATTGTTCTCTATTGAACCTCAATCTATATATATAGGGTCGAGTTCAAGTAAATAGCCTTCTTACGGTAAATAATGAGGAGCTATTAGAAGCGCCGGATCTTATATAATTAATGGTGGAGATTTAAAATAATAAATAACTTTTAAAAAATCAAAGAAAAATGGAGCGTAATTCTAGGGATTAGAGTTGATTTAATTTTGGAAAATAATTACTCTAATATAAGCAAAAAATCAATCTGATTCTCTTTCTTATAGTTTTCATCGCTTCTATATATAAGCGTTGATGAAACATTCGCTCTCCTCCTATAGTACATATTGAACAACTAACATATCACAAATGAACTACTTGTTCTCGAATGAACAACTACAATCTCACACCTATTAATAAAACAACAATGAACAACTACTTATTTATGAATGAACAATTATATATAATCAGAAGAACAACTAGGGTAGTTAGATGTTCTTCTGATTATATCTAATTGTTCATTCATAAGTAAGCAGTTGTTCATTGGTTTTTTATTAATAGGTCTGAGATTGCAGTTGTTCATTCGAGAACAAGTAGTTGTTCATTTGTGATATGTTAGTTGTTCAATATGTACTATAGAAGGAGAGAGAGTTTTTTCACCAACGATTATATATATAAGCGATGAAAACTATAAGAGAGAGAAGCAAATTGATTTTTTTCTTATATTAGAATAATTATTTTCCAAAATTAAATCAACCCTAATATCGTGAACAATGAACAAATTAGTTCTATGTATGTAAATTTTTTTAATGAACAATTTCTTTATTGTAATGAACAACTCTAAATTAATTGATGAACTATAACTCAACATAATATAAATAGTGAACAAGAAACAAATTAGTTCAATGTACGAAGATTTTTTTAATGAACAATTTCTTTATTGTAATGAACAACTCTATGTTAATTGATGAACAACTTATAGTACAATGCAAATGTACGCTACTATAAACTTTACGACTATAAAAAAGAATTAACAAAAATGTATAATTTTGGTAACCACCGTAATCTACGGTATAGTTCTTTTTATTATTTTTTCTTTTAAATCATTAATCCTATCAAATCAGTATCATTCATCTCCCTACATCTAACACTCCTTATTTCTCCTAACTATTTACACTAAATTACCTCCTTACTTCAACTCAACCCTATATATATATATATATATATATATATATATATATATATATTTATATGCACCTTAATTTTGCATGTGCACATGGATCAACGGTTGAGCCTCTTGTCCATGTGCAAGAGGTCTCAGGTTCGAGCATCAGGGGCGGTGGTTTGCCTTTTTTTTCTGGAATTGGTTAGTAAACCAGTTCTCGCTCGTTTATGGGTGCTATAGGCTAGTCCAAGTAGTTCTTTGTCTATCCTAAATATTACCAAATCTATGCACCTTAATTTTTTATACACATGCATTCAGTTATTGACGCATATACATGTATTTTGCTGCACAAACATAAATAAGATACTTTTAAGTTATTTTGGTACACATATGGTTAGTTTTGATGCGCATAAATAAGATATGTATTTTTTGTTATTTTGATGCACACACATTTAGTTTTGATGCACGCACATACATATATGCACATAGTTGTAATGCACATACAAGTTTTGATGCACAAACATATGTCAATACACAGTTTTAATGCACATTTGGCTAGTTTTGATACATGTACGACCAATTTTCATGCAAAAAAATTAGTTTTGATGTACATCCCTCACATGTCCCTTGTCAATTTTTAAAAATGTGAATAATTCAACAAAAATAAATTTGTGTTTTTTTTTAAATTTTTTTGAATGAATCAATCCACGTCCGTGATTTCTCTTCCTCCAATGCCTCTTGTTCATTCTTATTTCGTACACAAGCGCCCTTTTGCATGGGATATCAGTCTTTAAAATTAAGAGGTTAAGGTGGTGAGAATAGTATTAGATATGTATTCAATGATGTACACATAATGCAATTGGTGAGTGTTGATAGGCTATTCTTGACAACAAATAAATTTATAAGTCAAGACCCCGCTGAGTATAGCAGAGTCAGGATCGTCCACGGGAAGCAAGGTTGTCTGTTTATCGAAATAAAGAAACAAGAAAACAAAGCAAAACAGCTACGACCAACCTCGTTAATGACCTTGTCAGGGTCGTTAACGAACCTGGAATTCTACCGAAAATAGAACAATTAACGAACTAACAGCAGGGTCGGTACCAATCCAAATTGACTCGGTAACGAATGAGAAAACGAAAGCAAAACTAAACAAATTCAATAGATAAAAAGCTCTAGGACAAGGGTTACCACAACATAGCTATGCATAAGAACTTATGTGAAGATAAAGATCATGCCTTTGAAGATAAATTCATCAACTTTCATTGACTAAACAAGAAAATAAATCAACTTTCATAAATCAATTCACTTTATTACTTGTTTTGAATCCAAAGCTCGAAACTTTCGTTATCGAACAATATCAACATTCAAGTTCATAACTTTCTCTTTCGATCAAGATAAAAACTCAAATTACTTCGACTCTCGCCTAAGCATAACTCAACAAGCAATTCAAAGGATAGAAGGCAATCAAATACTCAACACAATCATTCAAACATGCACAACTATGTCGGGCTTCAACCCCGACCCTAGATAAGAAGACTACTCACTATTCATTGAAACAAAGCAAATAACTTTAATCAAAGAGAACATTAAAAGTAAAACTTACTTGAAATTAGAAAACAATATCGTCTTACAAATTCGAAACTCACAAAAACACTAAGAACACCGAGCAAGAACCAATCACCGAACCAACTCTCTCTCTCGACCGACTTCAGTTCGATTCTCTCTCTCCCTCGACTTCTCCTAAAACTAGCGTGAATCCCCCCCCCCTTTTTCTAGGCTTAGAACAAGGGTATTTATACTAAGAAACTATCTAATAAAAAGGCTAAAAGATAAAAACTTTCTAAACTTAAAAGATAACAAGATAAAAGATATAAATCTCGAAAGTCGGTTGCGTCTCAACCGACACAGGTCCTTCGTTAACGACCTGTACAGTGTCGGTAGACTCTACTGAATTCCTAACAAAAACTCTTGATTTATAGCTCGTTAACGACCCTCCCAGGTCGTTACCGAACCTCTGTTTTGGCCTTTTACGAGCTCTTTCTTGGTTTTATCTTTGGACTCTAACATGATCTTTCCATGCAATCTTCTCCCTTCTTGTCTTATGCATTCCACCTTCCACCACTTGACTTCAACTTTGCTTGAAAAGTGCTCCTCTCCATTCTAAAAACCTACAAAAAGACACAAAACGGAGTAACTTCCATACTTTTCACAAAATATGCAAACATATCCAAAAACATACAAAACTAACTCTAAAACCTAACAAAACTAAACTAAACAACCTAAGAAAGACACCTAAAACTAGACCAAAAACACGAACATCAAAATACCCCATACTTAAGCTTGCTTGTGCTCAAGCAATCACTATACAATAACCAAAACCAAACAAACATGCTCATCAAGCAATAACCATCAACTCAAAAGCAACATCAAAACATAGAAGAAAATAGCAAATGACTATTAACCTCATCACACATATATAAGCACTAATAGACATAAACAAATACAATCCAACCTCACCAAGGATATATGTGCTTCACTTAACTCTCAAGTGTTTGGGCTTATAAATTCAATCTCTCAACTCCATCTTATATGCAAAAACTCATAGAAATTGGAACTTATATAACCAAACTCTCCACCTAAGATTTGTCAAAACAAGCAAAGATCATCAAGAGAACTTAGGCTCAATGAAAAACTTCATAGAAGTTTCCATTCGGCCGGATTGTAATGGGGCTTGGTAAAGACAAATAGGCTTGGAAATATTTTTGGCTATGTGGTGCTAATAATATCCGAGAATCAAGGACTCTTAAAAACTCACACATAACAATAAAAACTCTCATAAGAATCTTACCAAACTCACTCAACTTTATGCACATTCTTTTCACTCACTTTTAATCCTAGAAAGCCTCATATAAACATAAAGAATTTCTGATTTTAAACTTTAAACACAAATGCACATCTACCTCATTTTCTTTCTCTGTATTTTTTCATTTCACCTCTTTTTTTTTTCTCTCCTCGAACAGCCTCGTTAACGACCCATTAACGGTCGTTACCGAGCTACATTCCTCCTCTGATTTCTCCTTCTTCTCAACAATTTTTCTTATTTTTGTGCATCTTTTCTACCAAGAGACTTTTTTACAAAACAAAACAAGAGACTTCCAATCTACCCTTCCCAAAACCCTTATTTCGAACCAAACATAACTTTTCACTCTACAAAGCATACCTCTCCAACTAAGTCTTAATCCCCGGATAGGGTCAAGCTTATCTCGGCTAGGGAAATAATTTTGTGGAGTTAAAAATAGAAGGCTTCAGGCTCAACTTGGTCATCAAAAAGAAGGACCACGTAAGGGTGGATAAGGATAAATAAGGCTTAAGCAAAATAAGTTCTCTATCATATGACTTTCACAAGTAATGAACTATAAATCTTATATAGGTCTCAAGAAATAGATAACCATCACAATTCCAAGAGAAAATATACATAAAGAGAGTAAATCACACAAGAAAAGAAGAGGGAATTTTTTATATTCTCCCTATAAGGCCAAAAATAACTCACAAGGTAGAAATTTTTTGTTGGATTGCACTACTCATGCTAAAATTTATACATGCTCAATTTCATCAAATGCTATTCCTCTATAAAATAATTTCATACCAAGAATCAGGCTATACCATCAAAAACATGCTTGAAAGGAAATTACATGATCATGCTAGCAATTGACTATCATAGAACCAAAAAGACAAGGCATTTATCGATTCTAAAAAAAATCTTATTTTTTTGAATTTTTTTTTAAATTTTTTTTGTTATTTTTGATTTTTTCTCTAAAACAAAGACAACTAAACAAACAAAACAAAACACACAAACAAGTAAGTTTTCTTCCCTTCCCTACCCCATACTTAAAAATTACAGTGTCCACATTGTAATAAAACTAAGCAGAAGAAAAGAATAAGGAAAAAGAAAGAAACTCACAAGATCAACTGAAGTGGAAAAGAACATCTTCTAAAAGCTGAATCATCGTCGTGGTGGTGGTGGAAACTGACGCTCAAAGTTGTCCATGAACTGATACATGGTCCTCCAGCGCTCCTCATCAACGGTCATCCTTTGCTCCATTTTCATCCAACGAGCATCCGTCTGCTGTTGCCTCGCATCATCCAAAGCCATGCAAGCTGCATAGACACCCTCCCAACGCTCCATCCTCTGGGTAAGCTGTGTCTGTTGCAGGTTGAGATGTTGCATCTGAAAAGATAAATCTTCAGCCCATGGAGGTGGAACACTTGATCCAGTGTAGGTGGGATGAGGAGGTGGGTGTAGTGATCCTGGTGCTGGAAGTGGTCATGGTATATTACCGGGTTGTAGGGCATCATCTCATATGACTGCGACACTGTAGGCGGTGGCGGTGGGTCGTTACCGAAGCTGTGTGCCGCGTTAGTAGCCTCGAATTAGTCGTTAACGACCCCATGTGGGTCGTTAACGCGGTCATCTTCATTGCCCAAAACTTCAGTACCTACGTCATCGTCCCCGATATCGAGCTCTTTCGTGGCTGCCTCCGTAGCAACGCCATCTTCATCCATTTCTTCACCATCCCTAGCAAACCTTGCCTCACATGGCCTCAATGACGGCTCATCCTGTGGCTTCTTCTTTAACGGGAATGCACGGCCCGTCCAAGACTCGTACCAATTTGGCACATAAAGCAGCTCAAACTTGTCTCCGGAAAGAAGCACACTTTGGCCACGTACCTTAGTGGCATATCCTCTCTCGGTCGTCACAAATATATCGGAAGCAAACCAATACAACTTGTCGAGCTTCTGTGCATGGCTTGGTGTATAAAGTGAAAGATCGACACCTAGCTTTTCCGCCAGAAGACTCACCATATTTCCGCACCACACTTCCTTGGACTTGATCCCGTGCGTCTCAATGTATTGCAACCATTCAAAACCCAAATTCAAAGGGGCGGGATCCTCAAAAAGAATAGTACGGAGGCATGTGACCTCCATCCGTGTCGGCCTTGAAAGCTCTTTCTCGGGCCAACAAGTGGCGCCCAAGACTCGGAGAATAATCTGGAAAATGGGGTTGATGATGCTAGCCCCTGGAAGTGTTGCTGCGGAGGGTTCAACCTCCTCGGAGATGTAACTTCAAGTGTCGATGACCTTGAAGTCCTTAGCCTTGTAGTCCCAAGAGTGGTGAGGAAGCTCGAGAAGTGCATTGAATTGAGCCATTGTGCACTCATGATTGGCATTACCAAGCCGGAACTTGATCCTTCCAACTGAATTCTTGTTCTTGAAGCTTGTTTGGAGAGTAGCCAAGAACTCCGAGGTAAGGGCCGGGTAATGTGGAATATCCTCTTTCTTCAATAGTTGAGGTACTCCAAGGATGACAAAGGCGTGCTTGACATCTTCATAGATCCCCAACGGCTTGGCGCTTTTCCTAGAGAACCACCTTGTGAAGTGGTCCTTCTCCAGAACGACGTCAAAGATATTAGCTTGCTCTTGGGTAGCCAGTATGACATTGTCAATGCGTGGGTGGGGTGGGGCGGGGTGGGGTGGGGGGGGGGTGGGGCGGGGACCTTTGAGTCCTCTTCTTCTTTCCAGCTCTAGTGTTAGCTCGACTAGTGCTTGCTATTTGTACCTACAAAGATCATAAAATTCCAAGATAAGATCCACATAAAACAACTAAAAGAAAACCCCATACTTGTTCTCGGATATGCTCTCGACATGCCTCGGTAACGACCCAATTGGGTCATTAACGAGGTATCTGGGTCTGGTTTCGAATTTAGCATCTCACCGGTCGTTAACGACCATCACATGTCCTTAACGAGCTTGGGCGAGAACAATTTTCAGTCTTTTCCGAGTACTCAATCTCAAAAAATTTCAACAATTCGAGCATAAATCAACCACAATCCCACATAAAACACACAATCTAGCACATGCAACCCCATACTTGCTCGAAACCCTATCTAAACATGCCAACAATTGCCAAATATTCATGGTGAAAATCAAACAATTCAAGAACAAGTTACTCATGCTTTTCTTACCAAAATTTCAATGCAAATCAAGCAAGAATAACCAAGTATAAATCAAGATCAATCACCAATATCGAAAGCAATAGAAGCACAATGCAACTTAGACATGCAAACCAATTACTCCATCAAGATCTAGGTATGAATTTTACCCCAAAATTACCATGAATCTTGCAATAAGAGTTAGGGTTTAGAAATCATATCGTAGATTTGGAGAATTGAAGGACGTAGATTGAATTGGGAAGGGGTAATGAGGCTAGTGGTGCACTGGTAACGAATTCAAGGGGCGGGCTCATTATCGTGCGACGTGGCTAGGGTTTAAGGCTCGATGGTGCGATCGGTGGAGGGTTGGAAAATCGGTGGGATTGGATTGAAGATTTGGAGGATTTGGCTTGAGATTTGGGTGTGGGATTTGGAGTTTTTGAGGGTTTTAATAGGAAGGGGCAAGAGGAAGAGGAAGAGGCGGCGTGGGGGGAGTATAAGATAGAAGATAGATTAGGTTTAGAAGACTTACCTCACCCGCACCTGCCAATTCTTGTGTCTTTTCAGGTCGTTAACGACCCTCATAGGTCGTTAAAGAGCCTGAGCGATTGGTTTTTCGGTGTTTTTCCGAGCCCAGCTTCCTATGCCATGTTAGTTTCAAACAATTCTATTTTGCTAACATCTAAACTACTAAAAACTCAAAAGAAGGCTAAGAAAAAGATCTAAAAAGAAAAGAAAACTTAACTAAAACTAAAAACCGGGTTGCCTCCCGTAAGCGCTATTTTTAACGTCGTTAGCCCGACGTACTTACCTCGTCTAATCCGATGTTGTGAGAGCCAAAGTGACTCTAATCTCTTCGTCTGGGTCAGGTTGCTCATAAAACTTCTTCAATCGGTGGTCGTTGACTTTAAAGATGGCGCCATGGTTATCGATCAAATCTACCGCTCCGTGAGGATAGATGTGGTAAACCACGAATGGCCCACTCCACCTTGTCCTTAGCTTTACTGGAAATAAACGGAGTCTAGAATTGAAGAGAATTACCTTGTCACCAACTTCATAAGTTTTGGGCACCAATTTCTGATCATGCCACCGCTTGGTGCGCTGTTTGTAGATCTCGACATTTTCGTATGCCTTTAGCCTCAACTCCTCTAGTGCTTGCAAGTCCATGAATCTTTTTGCTCCGGCTGCATCGAGGTTCATGTTGAGCTCTTTAAGAGCCCATTATGCTTTATGCTCCATCTCGACCGGTAAATGGCATGCCTTGCCATACACTAAGTTGTAAGGAGTGGTGCGTAGGGGCGTCTTGTATGCCGTCCTGTAAGCCCATAGAGCGTCATCCAATTTAGATGACCAATCCTTCCTTGAGTAGGACACCGTCTTTTCCAATATGCTCTTGATCTGCCTGTTTGAAACTTCAACTTGGCCACTAGTTTGGGGATGATATGGTGTTGCCACCCGGTGTGATACCCCATACATAGCCAAAAGTGCCTCAAAACTCCGCTCTATGAAGTGAGATCCACCATCACTAATAAGAACCCTTAGAACGCAAAACCTAGGGAAAATGTTAGTCTTAATAAATTTAGCCACGGTTTTAGCATCATTGGTCCTTGTAGCAACGGCCTCTACCCACTTAGAGACATAATCAACCGCAACCAGGATATACTTGTAGGGGCCTGATGCAGGAAAAGGTCCCATGAAGTCTATGCCCCATACGTCGAATAATTCGACCTCTAGTATCCCGGTCAGCGGGTTTTCATGTCTCCAAGTGATGTTACTAGAGTGTTGACATTCATCACATGCTGTCACATAAGCATGTACGTCTTTAAAGATGGTTGCCCAATAGAGACCACTTTGAAGAATCTTCGCCGTGATCTTGAACCCTTTTGCATGGCGCCCGGTAGGAAGCGTGTGACATTGACGGATCACACTCTCTATCTCCTCTTCTGGAATACATCGCCTAAAGAGGTGATCACTTCCTTGCTTGAACAAGTAAGGGTCATCCCAATAGTACTGTTTGACATCATGAAGAAACTTCTTTTTCTTTTGTGGGGTTAGTCCCTCGGGAATTACGCCACCTATAAGGTAGTTAGAAAAATCCGCAAACCAAGGGGCTTTTGACCCTCTAATAACATAAATTGATTGGAAAGAAGTAGAAGCAAGAGATGAGGAAGGAATTGAATTAAAATGAATGAGTTCAGGTTGAGAAAACGTACCTGACTGGATCGTTACCGAATCTGATTGGGTCGTTAACGACCCTGGAGCTGTTGGGTTTCCTTTGGTAACGACCTTGCATGGCTTGGTATCGAGCCTCCCGATTATGGTATCGATGTGCCTTGATTTATTGCCGATGTGATCTACGCTCTCTAGTCTTGGTGGGTCGGTACCAACCCCTTCAGGGTCGGTAACGAGGGTCTTGCCGTGTCCATCCTCGTTCAACACGAGGTGTTCGTCCGGTCTTGAGTCATTTATTGGCACTTCGTTGTTGGATTTAGTGATGAGTTCAACTGGCAACCTGGATAAGTGATCCACCACCAAGTTTTCTGCTCCCTTTTTTATCTCTAATCTCATGATCAAATTCCTTCAATAAGAGCATCCAACAAAGTAGCCTAGGCTTGGCATCCTTTTTGGCCATTAAGTATCTAACGACCTCATGGTCAGTACAAACAATCACTTTTGAACCAACAAGATAGGAACGGTATTTTTCAAAAGCAAATACTACAACGAGGAATTCCTTCTCCGTTGTAGTATACTTACTCAGCGCCTCATCAAGCGTCTTACTTGCATAATAGATGGCGTGGAGCTTTTTGTCCTTCCGTTGTCCCAAAAGTGTGCCAACAACATAATCACTGGCATCACACATAATCTCAAAAGGCAAGGTCCAATCCGGGGACTGCATAATAGGAGCGGAAATGAGGGCTTCTCTTAACTTGTAAAATGCTTCAAGACAATCTGGAGACAGCTCAAACACTACATCTTTCATTAGTAGGTTAGTCAGAGGTTTAGCTATCTTAGAAAAATCCTTGATAAAGCGTCTATAAAATCCAGCATGCCCTAGAAAACTCCTAATGTCTTTTACAAAAGAGGGAGGAGGTAGTTTTTCAATAAGCTCAATTTTTGCTTTATCTACTTCTATCCCTCTTTTAGAGACAAGATGTCCTAGTACTATCCCCTCTTGGACCATGAAATGACATTTTTCCCAATTAAGCACAAGGTTGGTTTCTTCACATCTTTTAAGAACACATGCAAGGTTAGTAAGACAAGCATCAAAGGAAGAACAATACACAGAGAAATCATCCATAAAGACCTCTACAATATCCTCTATCATATCAGAAAAATGGCCATCATACACCTTTGGAAGGTGGCGGGGGCATTGCAAAGCCCAAATGGCATTCTTTTATAAGAAAAAGTCCCATAGGGACATGTAAAGGTAGTTTTTTCATGATCATCAGGATGAATAAGAATTTGCCAAAATCCGCTATAGCCATCTAAATAACAGAAATAATCATGCTGGGCTAAGCGTTCTAACACTTGATCAATGAAAGGAAGCGGAAAATGATCTTTTCTAGTGGCACTATTGAGCTTCCTATAATCAATACACATCCTCCTATTAGTTGTGGTCCTAGTGGGGATTAGCTCCCCTTTTCATTTTCAATAACGGTCATTCCTCCCTTTTTAGGAACTACATGGACCGGACTAACCCATTGGTTGTCCGATATAGGAAATATGATCCCAACATCAAGTAGTTTAATAATTTCTTTTTTAACCACTTCTTTCATATTAGGATTTAACCTACGTTGATGCTCTATAGTGGGTTTATGCTTATCCTCCATGTATATCCTATGCATTCAGAGTGAAGGGGATATGCGGTTATATCATCTAGGGAGTAGCCTATAGCTTTTCTATGTGTCCTAAGCACATTAAGAAGCTTTTCTACTTCCTCATCTTTTAGTTTAGCATTGATGATGACAGGGAAAGTAGAATTAGGACCAATAAATTCATACCTGAGAGAATCTGGAAGAGGCTTGAGTGTTGGAGAAGGCTCAGCTGGGATGAGAATAGGCTCTTCTGGCTCCGTCTTCAAAACCTCTTCCAAGGTATTCAAACGCCAAGATTTCATTATCCTCGGCCAGGGTCGTTAACGATGGAGGCAGGGTCGTTAACGAGCTATCTTCATCTGCCACAAGACTCGGTACCGAGGTAGGTGGACTCGTTATCGAGACTGCAGGAACTATCTCGGCCCATCTTCGACTTGAGAATACATCACTCGCCAGTCGTCTTCCAACGGGGTCCCCGCACTCGATGAATTCATTGTGGGTGTAGAGCATCTTAACTTCAGCTCTATTTGTCTCCTTCATTGTCGAGTTGAACCGAAATTCCACCGCCTCATCCCCAATTTCGAAAGTTAGGAGTCCCCTCCTAACATCAATTATGGCTCCGGCTGTGGCGACGAACGGTCTCCCTAAGATAATAGGAACCACCGGATCTTCGTGCATGTCCATAACTATAAAATCATTAGGAACAAAAAATTTGCCCACTTGAACCTGAAAATCTTCTACAACCCCTGTTGGCCTGACGCATGAGCCATCTGCCATGTATAACCGCATGTTGATTGGCTCCAATGGTCCCATGTCGGCTTTCGACCAGATTGACAAAGGTAGGAGGCTTGCACTGGCACCGAGATCACATAAGGCCTTGAATCGGTGGGTGCCGATCCTAATTGTGATAGCAAATCTCCCTGGGTCGCCTAACTTTTCTGGATGAGTAATAGATCGGACCTCATCTTGAAGCTCTGTTATGGATCATTTCCTGCTAAGAATGTCTTTCAAAATCTTTGTGTAAGCCGACATTTCGCTTAGGGCCTCAGCGAATGGTATAGAAATATTTAAGCCCTAGAGAATCTTAACGAAACACTAAAACTTGCCTTCAGTTGAGTCATTAGACTTCTTAGTAGGAAAGGGAAGAGATTTCACGTATCTCGGAGCCAAAGCGGGCTCGAGAGATGAGGCTACCGGGTCGACATTAGGGTCGTTTGGTGCGTTCGAAGGGTCGGTACTGACCCTGGTGGGGTCCGTAACGAGCCTGGGAGTAAGAGAGGAGCTCGGAGTAGAGAACTTACCTGGATTGGGGTTGTTAACGACCTTGGGAGTATCGGTACTGAGTTGTTTAGGTTCGGTAATGATTCTCTCTGGTTCGTTAACGATTTGAGCCGTGGCGTCCTCTTCAGATTCGGGGCTCTTCTCCTTAGCTTTGGCACGCTTTGGTAGTGTCTTTCCGCTCCTAAGGTGCACGGCCTCTATTTATCCTCTAGGGTTCTCCTCGGGACGGCCCGGGAGTTGCCCTTGCGGTGTCGGAATATGTGCGGCCAGGTTCCCTAGCTGTGAGTCAACACTCTTCTTCCACACATCAAACTCTCTCCCCATCTTTTTATTTGGTTATTAAGGTTGGCTTGGATTCCATCAATCTTGCTATGGACTTCATTGAATTTGGTATGGACTCCGTTAATGCTCTCCCGTAACCCTTGTGCCCAGGATGGTGGCTCTTGGTAGCTTGGAGGTCGATACGGCGCGGGCCATCTATCCGGTGGGGGTGCTGCATAGCTTGGGTTCGGATTTTGATTACCCCATGCCGGGTAATTGTTCGGCTTGTTAAAGATATTAGGCTGGTTCCTGTATTGATCTCTCATGTAATTCATCTCAGCATAAGTCTCAACGGCTCTAACCTGCTCGATGTTAGTGCAAGAAGAAGTACTATGGGCAGAAGAGCCACACTCTTGAAAAGGTTGAGAGGTTTTCAGAAAACTTACCTGTTTCTTAAGACGGTTGATTTCATCTTGTAGAAATTGGTGTTTGACATCGGGATCAACTCTTGTTAGGCACGTAGAGACGCTTCTGTGGTTGGGGTGACTGCTGGGTACCATACATGGCATCGTAGTTAGACAGCTTGTCCAGCAGTTCCCATGCAGCAATGGGATCCATCTCTATGAAACCGCACGCCGTGTGTGTGTTGATGCGGTTCTTCGTTTCTGCATTGATCCCCTGGAAAACGATTTCTTGGAGCACATATAAGGGTTGCCCATGAGTGGGTCATTGTCTGAGCATCTCCTTGAACCTCTCCCATGTCTCTACAAAGGTCTCGTTAGGCAGCTGGTGATAGGAGGTGATGCGTTTTCTCAACTCCGTTGTCTTGGCAGGAAGGAAGAACTTTGTAAGAAATTGATCATACAAAGCCTTCCAAGTCCTGATAGACTTAGTAGGTAAGCTCTCCAACCAGCTCAAGGCCTTTCCAGTAAGAGACCACCTAAAAGCTTTTAATAGAACATATTCAAGTGAGACACCTTCAACAGTAATAGTGTCACATCAATCAAGAAAATTCTTAATATGTTCCATAAGGCACTCAGTATGTTTCCCTTCAAACTGAGCCCTTTTTATTAAGGATATGAATTGAGATTTAATCTCAAATGTCTTCTCTATCTCGGGAAGCACGATTGCAGACTCCGACACCCTCAGTTCTAGATGCATATATTTCTTGGCATTCCTCAGATAGGCATTGGGCTCTTCTTGTAAACGAGCACTGTTCGCTCGTTCACGTTCAACGGTGGCAACAACGGCATCTCGATCAGCTTGTAACTCCTCCATTCGCTTCTGGAGGACTTCCATCTGTCGAGCCATCTCTTCAAATGTAGCCACGACTCGGTTTTCTCTTTGTCTACGATGCAAGGTGTGTTTAGGTGCAGAATAATAACCGGTGTTGTCAAATTCGAGCCTGCGACGTCCTGCTAGCATACGCTGAGAAAACAAACAAAGAAAACAAAATTAAAAACAAAAACGAGGTCGGGCTATTCCCAGACCCACAGATAAACAAACAAACATTGTTGCTTCCCCGACAACAGCGCGAATTTGTTGATAGGGTATTCTTAACAACAAATAAATTTGTAAGTCAAGACCCTCGCTGAGTATAGCAGAGTCAGGATCGTCCACGGGAAGCAAGGTTGTTTGTTTTATCGAACTAAAGAAACAAGAAAACAAAGCAAAACAAAGAAAAACAGCTACGACCAACCTCGTTAACGACCTTGTCAGGGTTGTTAACGAACCTGGAATCCTACCGAAAACAGAACAATTAACGAACTAACAGCAGGGTCGGTACCGATCCAAATTGACTCGGTAACGAATGAGAAAATGAAAGAAAAACTAAACAAATTCAATAGATAAAAAGCTCTAGGACAAGGGTTACCACAACATAGCTATGCATAAGAACTTATGTGAAGATAAAGATCTTGCCTTTGAAGATAAATTCATCAAAATTCATTGACTAAACAAGAAAATCAATCAACTTTCATAAATCAATTCACTTTATTACTTGTTTTGAATCCAAAGCTCGAAACTTTCGTTATCGAACAATATCAACATTCAAGTTCATAACTTTCTCTTTCGATCAAGATAAAAACTCAAATTACTTCGACTCTCGCCTAAGGATAACTCAACAACCAATTCAAAGGATAGAAGGCAATCAAATACTCAACACAATCATTCAAACATGCACAACTATGTCGGGCTTCAACCACGACCCTAGATAAGAAGACTACTCACTATTCATTGAAACAAAGCAAATAACTTTAATCAAAGAGAACATTAAAAGTAAAACTTAATTGAAATTAGAAAACAATATCGTCTTACAAATTCGAAACTCACAAAAACACTAAGAACACCGAGCAAGAACTGATCACCGAACCAACTCTCTCTCTCGATCGACTTCAGTTCGATTCTCTCTCTCCCTCGACTTCTCCTAAAACTAGCGTGAATCGCCCCCTTTGTCTAGGCTTAGAACAAGGGTATTTATGCTAAGAAACTATCTAATAAAAAGGCTAAAAGATAAAAACTTTCTAAACTTAAAAGATAACAAGATAAACGATATAAATCTCGAAAGTTGGTTGCGTCTCTACCGACACAGGTCCTTCGTTAACAACCTGCACAGGGTCGGTAGACTCTGTTGAATTCCTAACAAAAACTCTTGATTTACAGCTCGTTAACGATCCTCACAAGTCGTTACCGAACCTCTGTTTTGGCCTTTTACGAGCTCTTTCTTGGCTTTATCTTTGGACTCTAACTTGATCTTTCCATGCAATCTTCTCCCTTCGTGTCTTATGCATTCCACCTTCCACCACTTGACTTCAACTTTGCTTGAAAAGTGCTTCTCTCCATTCTAAAAACCTACAAAAAGACACAAAACGGAGTAGCTTCCATACTTTTCACAAAATATGCAAACATATCAAAAAACACACAAAACTAACTCTAAAACCTAACAAAACTAAACTAAACAACCTAAGAAAGACACCTAAAACTAGACAAAAAACACGAACATCAAAATACCCCATACTTAAGCTTGCTTGTCCTTAAGCAATCACTATACAATAACCAAAACCAAACAAACATGCTCATCAACCAATAGCCATCAACTCAAAAGCAACATCAAAACATAGCAGAAAATAGCAAATGACTATTAACGTCATCACACATTATAAGCACTAATAGACATAAGCAAATACAATCCAACCTCACCAAGGATATATGTGTTTCACTCAACTCTTAACTGTTTGGGTTTATAAATTCAATCTCTCAACTCCATCTTATATGCAAAAACTCACAGAAATTGGAACTTATATCACCAAACTCTCCACCTAAGATTTGTCAAAACAAGCAAACATCATCAAGAGAACTTAGGCTCAATGAAAAATTTCATAGAAGTTTCCATTCGGCCGGGTTTTAATGGAGCTTGGTAAAGACAAATAGGCGTGGAAATATTTTTGGCTATGTGGTGCTAATAATATCCGGGAATCAAAGAGTCCTAAAAACTCACACATAACATTAAAAACTCTCATAAGAATCTTACCAAACTCACTCAACTTTATGCACATTCTTTTCACTCACCTTTAATCCTAGAAAGCCTCATATAAACATAAAGAATCTCTGGTTTTAAACTTTAAACACAAATGCACATCTACTTGACTTCAACTTTGCTTGAAAAGTGCTCCCTTCTTGTCTTATGCATTCCACCTTCCACCACTTGACTTCAACTTTGCTTGAAAAGTGCTCCTCTCCATTCTAAAAACCTACAAAAAGACACAAAATGGAGTAACTTCCATACTTTTCACAAAATATGCAAACATATCCAAAAACACACAAAACTAACTCTAAAACCTAAAAAAACTAAACTGAACAACCTAAGAAAGACACTAAAACTAGACCAAAAACACGAACATCAGTGAGGGGTCTTAGAATGAAAAGTAAGAAGGAATAGAAGCCACAAAATTAGAGATAATGTATAACATTTGACAAATACAAGATGATTATTATTGATCAAATTGACTTTATAATAAATATAAAAACTCAAAGATATCAAGATTTTTATAAAAGATAGATATTACAATTGAAAAGACGATAGTATAAAAGATATAACAGATATTGAAAAGATATAATTAGAAATTCCTAACATATTTCTATTCTTTTAATTTTACCTCCGCAACACGATGGGTGATGAGATGCTAGGGTTGTAATGGTTATGCAATGATAAGTAAAATCTCTCTATGGTTGCAAGAAATCATTTACAAAGGTCAATTGTCCAAATCTATCTTCTGTCCTCTTTCCAGGCACAAGAGAGCTACTGCAATCTAACTTAACTCATACTTTTGTCGTAATTAATGCTAGATTAGATGCATTATGAAGAAAGAAAATCTAAATTGTCTGCTAGAAAATTAGGCCTACTTCTTGATCCAAAAATCCCTAACTCAAATCTTGAATGTCCAATGTCAATTAAGTATTATCTTTCAATGTAGACTCAACAACAAAAATATGAGAATTTAGCTAAGAATTTTCACAATTGCTTTGTATGCAATTTCTATATGCGGAAAAAGAAAACTTACATTTCGAGGATAATCAAGACAAGGCTACTTTACCCCTTTTTTCATTCTATGTTAGATTGATTGAACATAGAAAAAACAAAAAAAAATAGCCATGTATTCATAGATCAAGGAAGTGGGGATCAAAAGAGAATGAAATGGCTAAAGCTTATTCCAGGAATCAAAACTAGAACGAGAAACCAAACCCGATCTCCATGTTTACCCAATCATTTGGTTTATTTTATTTGACTAAGGAACTTACGAAAGCCCTCGCTGGCACGCGGGGAGGGCTTGTACGGCTGCAATAGAATTTGAAAAGGGAATTGATCGTGATTTTGAACCTGTTCGAGGGCCCTTTTCGTCGGTCAACAAAGTGACCTTCGACTCATCCATTTAAAAAGACGTTTTTGTATACTCTTCATTTTGCTATTAATGTGACTTATGCATTACACCATTCTAAAGATTTAGCAACCACATAATATGGTCGCTACATAGCGACCATATAGACGCCAATGGTCGCTAATGTGGACGTCAAAACAGGAAAAAAAAACCAAATTAGCGACCTTGTGGTCGCTAATGAGGGCATCCACGTGGTCGCCGACTATATATAGTCGTAATAAATGCGTTGGTAATTTTCCCGCCAGCCATCATCGACCATATAGTCGCTGAATGTAGCGACCATATGGTTGCTGAATGTAGCGACCATATGGTTGCTGTTTACGGAAGCCATATCTGCGACGATGTGGTCTCCAGCACTCCAATGACCTCATGGTCGCTACATATAGCGACGAAATGGTCGTTGACATGGATTAGATGTTTTGGCGAGCAACATCAATTCTGGTGGGTAATTTCCCGCGTTTGTGGCGACTACTTGGTCGCTAAAAACAATATTTGGTAAAATTTCCGCCATTATGACATATATACCTAGGTTGTAAAAACTCACTCTCATTCCGCTGCATTCACACAACCTCATACATACATAGCTCTCTCCCAAAATATTCACAAAAGAAAGAAACAATCATTCACAAATCTGAATTGATTCCAGGAAGGAATTCTGTCAATTTTTACCGACAACTTTATTAAAGGTATGTATTTAAAATTTATTCCTAATATTTCATTCCGTCATTATATTGTTTTAGACAAATATTGTTGGAAGAAAGTTTTCGTTTATATAATTATAAGAGATTGTGTTATATAATAGTTAAATTCATATAGCATATACAAATTGGTTATAGAGATTGTTTGTTCTGATATACTGCATGGGGCGACCATATGGACGCTAATTAGCGACCATATGGTCGCTATCGACATTGTGGCGAGGTCGCTAAAAACAGGCTTACATGCACCCAAATTAAATTATTTATAGTCTTATATTGAATTGCAAGAAGGAAAAATGCGTGAATGGATGTATGTGCGTAATATAGATGGTTTTTTGAACAACGAGTTTTTAGCTGGCATTGAGCAATTTATCGACTTCTGCAAATCTACGCCGACCTATGACCCATTCGAATTAAGGTGTCTATGTCGGAGGTGCAAGAATAGGAAACTAATTTTTGTAGATGATGCGCATTATCACCTTGTTAAGGATGGTTTTGTTCCTAACTATTACCATTGGGTTTCGCACGGGGAGACAAATGAAATGTTCGCTGCATTTTTGACCGAGTCTAGACAACATGAAGTTTGTAGCAATACTGATCTAGCACCCCCAGTATATGGTGGGATGATAATCGAATGGAACAAATGGTATATGATGGTTTTAATGCCCGAAGTCATTACATTGTTGAGGATCCCGTGCAGAATGAGGATAAAAGGTATGCGCAAGGGGAGCAATATTATAATGAAGCACACAATCCCGATGCACAACGTATGTACGACATGCTGTCAGTCGCTAATAGGTCGTTGTGGTCTGGATGTGATATCACCCAGTTGGAGGCGGCGACTGAGCTACTTAGCCTAAAGTCTAAGCTAATGATGACGGAGCACGGATATGAAATAATCTCGGATTTCTGCGGACATATTTCTCACCTGGAGACAACATTACCAGCCATGTTTTACGACACGAAAAAACTGGTTGAGGGTCTCGGTCTTTCGTACGAGGCCATTGATTGTTGTCCAAACTCTTGCATGATATATTGGGGTGCAGATGCAGAATACGCGACATGCAAGATATGTGACTATCCTAGATGGAAACAAGGCAAGTCAAAGCTGATTCCCTATTCTTGTTGGTTTGTGTCTTAGAGGGTAAATTTTATTTAATTTGCATTTAGTTTAAAAATTCCGAATTTATTAATTAATATTTTTAATTAATTGTTTTGTCGGATTTAATTAGACGTACTTCCAATGGGATCCCTCCCAGCCGGGTATGGACGTCGAGACGATCTGGTTGCTGTGGGAGAAGATCGCAAAGAAGCGTTACGACGACTTGGTCGGGAAGCACTGTTGATACGCTCTTGATTAGTATGGTTATCTCTTATATTTTAGGCATGATTTGAGTGTGAATATGCTGGATAAACTTGTTTGCTTCACTTAATTTGAATACTTGTTTTGTTTATTAGTTTGTTAGATAGTTTAGATAGATCAAACTATTTCCAAAACCCCTTTTTCCTTAAGTTGATAAAAATATTGAAACTAGAAGCCTCAGTTCTCTTGGGTTTGACCCCTTGCTTTTAGTAAAATAGGGTTAAATTACTTTTGACCTCGGCATAACGACTTTAGCTGGGTCAAATTTTGGCGCCGTTACCGGGGATTCTGGTGCGAAGCCGCGCACGCGACATCCATACCACGCTCGCGGTTGAGCCCAGAACCCATTCAGACGAACAGGTACTAGACCCACGCATGCGCCCCTCGGGCCGCGCGCGCGGTTTGAGGATGTTTGCTCTCGTAAAAAAATCAGAAAAAAAGAGTGTTCTCCCATATTCTACCATCACCCACCAATCCACTTTTCTATATCTTTCCATGTCTAGTTCCTTGGAATTGTTTGTTACTATTATCAGGTCCCATCCCATTGTGGTGAGTCCGCGTCTACACCATCTTTGCGGCATAGTTCAAGTATGGGGGTGCTGCTGTCGTCAGAGTTTTTTATTTTTTTGAGGAGTCCAGTTCATTCTCATTGGAGACATCCTATGGTGTGGATCTGGTTGCTGAGTTGTGAAGACGATGTTCGAGATTTGCTGTTCGAGAGTCGGTTTATGGACTTTGTGTTCGCTGTCGCCAAGACCGCACCCGCTGTCCGTAAACCGCGCTCGCGGTTCTTTCCTAAAAAGATCAGTTTGTTCCAGAGGACTATAACGCGCGTGCGGGTCCTTAATGGCGCGCGCGGTTGTCTATAGTGGCTAAATACGAGGTGCTTCAAGTGTTCCTGAGTTTGGTGCATTACAATTCCGGGAGTTCATTCATCAATATCATCTTTCGTATGTGAGTCTTCTGATTTTCCTCTTCTATGCTTAATTCTTTCTCTTTACTTAATTGAGGGAAATAAAGTATTTAAGTATGGGGGAGGAAGTACTCGCTACGCCTATCGTAGATAGTTGCATTTCAGTTTATTTTTCGTTATTTTTATGGGATTTTTATTCCATATAGAGAAAATTTTGAAAAAAAATTAATTAAATAGAAAAAGCCATAAATATTTGAGGAAAAAAGGCATATAAATCCTGGGATGAGTTGAAAACCCGTGAGGGCAGCTCATGTAATAAGTAGGTAACCCGGACCAGCAATAGGCTGGGGTAATATGAGGTTTATGAGAGATGTGAGCATATGTGAGCACACATATGAAGAAAAATGAAATGAGTGATTAGGTGAAAACCCGGAAGGGCGCCTAAGTAGAATTGAGTGGAAAAATTGGAGTGATTAGGATACGATTCTACTTTGGGGCTTGGGGATTATATTTTAGATGTTGGGTAGATCCTAGGACGTTCTACGATTTTTAGAGCTTGAGAGTTGATTTTATATGTATTTTGGTGAGGTGTGTGGTTGAGCTTTCATGTTTTTGCTCATTGTTTCTCTACATGGGTTCGGGTTGTGAGCTGAGTGTTTAGGTTATTATATTTTAGATGACTTTATCAATGTGAATCTGCTGGATAAACTTGTTCGCTTCTCTTAATTTGAATACTTGTTTTGTTTATTAGTTTGTTAGATAGTTTAGATAGATCAAACTATTTCCAAAACCCCCTTTTCCTTAAGTTGATAAAAATATTGAAACTAGAAGCCTCAGTTCTGTTGGGTTTGACCCCTTGATTGCTTACTATACTGGTTAGTAAAATAGGGTTAAATTACTTTTGACCTCGGCATAACGACTTTAGCCGGGTCAACCGCCGGGGAGGGGCGAAGCCAAATTTCATCCAGTCCGGCGCTTGGGAGAACGCGAAGATGACGCATTGGAACACGGATGCGTTCAAGGCCAAGTGTGCGCGCCAGAAGCAAATCCGGATTGCCAATCCGATGAACCACAATAGCGGTTCGAGGTCCCACCTCGATACCATGCGTCAAATAGTACATACGTTATTTTAATTTAAATAAACGTAAATTAAGTTAATTATTCTTAATAGTTCGTAAATCGTTTGATGAATTTCGTAGGACGTACAATGGGGTCGTCGCATTACGCCTCTCGAGCTTCTCATCGAGACACACACGCAGGGCGCCGATCGACATTTTATAGACGAGCGGTCCGCCTTGATCGTTGTAAGTTTTAAATATTTCATGTCTTATTTTATTTCGTGTATTATTATTTATATTTATATTTTTTTCATTTCTTTTAGGCGTGGGCCCAGAAGATCCTCTCCCAGAGGTCCTCGGACTCGCCGTCCTTTCAGGACGAGTACGATGCCTATGTGACGGCTGCGGGAGGGGTGGGCCCAGGAGGCGCCGTCTTCGGCATTGGCAACGCCGCTTCTGAGTTTTACGGCGAGCGATTGACGGCGCCGAGTCGACAAGCTCCTCGGGTGGCGAAATTGACGCAGTAAAACGTCGCCCTTACGCAAACCGTGGTGGATCTACAAAGTAGGATGCTCGAGGTCGAGGCGTTCATGCAGCAGATGCGAAGTGGAGGCTTCGACCTGCAAACAGGTGGGTCCCGCCAGCCCTGTCCCGACGGGAATGAGCAGGACGCGGACGGCTCCGGCGAAGCCGGCTAGATTAGGGTTTTTTGTATATATTATTAAATATTGTAATTATTTAAATATATGTAAATTATTTAAATTTCTGTATATTAATGTGAATTATTTAAATTAATTCATAATTATTATTTTTTAATCAAATAAATACTGGCGACCAAGTTGTTGATAAATGCAAACACGATCGTGCACTCTAAAGCGCACGATCGTGCGCTTACATTCAGTCAAAGGCCAGGGTCGTGCGCTTTTTATTGGTTTTAGCGACCAAATGGTCGCTATGATGCGGGAACAGTGGCGACGGTGTGGCGACTAATAGGGACCAAATGGTCGCTAATAGTGGCGACCCAGTCGCCCATGGTCGCCACAATGTTGGCGACCATGGGCGACTATGGTCTCTAAGTGGCGAGCACATGGTCGCTAAAAGTAGTGACCATATGGTCTCCATGGTCGCTAAATACGGCGACCATATGGTCGTCAAGTGGTTAGCGACATGCGTTTTAGCGACCATATTTAACATTTTGCGACCATAAATATGGTCGCTAAATGCGCGTTTTGTTGTAGTGATGGGGGCTCATCGTGGAGGTTAATAATCGAATAACTCTCAAGTTTGACCTTCACGCTCTAAAATTCTAGGAAGTCATTGATAATTAGAATAGATTCGTAGATCGGGACGGCTGACCTATTTTAAATTTTAAAATTTTGTATTATAAGATCCATTCCTATGAAAAAAAAATTTGGCTGGTAATTATTCCAAAAAATACTATTAATTCGGCAAAAAACCCCTGTCTCTTTTGCAAGGGTAACTGTCCATAGCGCTTACATGCTCGGGGTCTTTGATAGAATGGTTTCATGTTGAGTTGTAATTTTTTACTTCTTCCATGAATGTCACTTGAAGCTAGCATTCGTCGTTGAGTCTTTCTTGCTTGAAAGGAAAGGACTTATTCCTTGAATGGACAAGTCTGAGCCCGACCATAGAAAGGACAAAGGCTTGGCAGCAGTTGAAAATTCAACAGTGGTTCAATTTGATTCATTCATCCGAAAGAAAAGATATGGAGCCAGCCTAGTTGGTATTGACTTGTGACCTACTATCGGTGCTTGCTCGCTGCCATCCCTGCCCGAACGGAACAAACGTACCCTACCTACCTCTTTCTCCTCACCTCATAGGGGCTCAATAACACACACAAATCTTTTTTTTCTTCAATGCGTTATGATGGGAGACCGCCAACAGTTGGAAATGTTGCTATCGCAGGTTTATCTTCATTTCCTTCATGACTCGGCTGGGAAGCGAGAACAAACAGTCACTTCCCTCGATAAAAGATGTAGTAAATGTGGCTAGTCTAGCTGATAAGAAAGAATAAACATTCTTTGATGCGACTTTCTGTTCTTTCACTCCAGATATGATAGGACTAAAGGAACAACCTCCCACCTATTGGCTGAATAAAGGCTCGGGCTTCTCCCATAAGATTCCCCGCCCGTATGTTTGCTTGTCGTCGGGGTTCAAATCTTCCCCTTCTCTTGTAGTAAGTTCTCTTTTTCTTACTAGGTAGCCAATCTATACAAGAGTCAGCCCAAGCAATGCCCCCAATTCCCCTGTTTTTCTTTGGTCAACAACCAATTAAGTCTCAATATAGTTCTTCATTCACAACTAGTACAGGCTGTAGTTTAGTCTGTTTGGAGGGAATCATTTTTTCTCAATCAAGAATGGCTCAGTTGGATAAATTTACTAATTTTAAAAAATTCTTCTACTTATGCCTTTTTTATTTACATTCTATATTATAATATGCAATGCTATCGGCTTAACCGTGTTCTCCTCTACCCGCTCTTATCTCGACAATGCTGCATTTCTGAGTGCTCAACAAGAGCCGAAGAAGAAAGTAGGAGTACCATATCGGGCGAAGGTCCCTCTGACCAAGCAAGCACCTAAACCTTCCCCAAATTCATTCAATAAAACACCTTCATGGGGTTGAAGTAAATGAATACACGGACTTCCTAAGGTTCGCACATTTTTGTTTCTTTATGAAATTACACAGCAAGCTTCCAAATCAGGCGATTTCGCTTGGTAAACAATAGCACAAATATTCATTCTTTTCCCTTCATTCATGCAAACGTTTATTGATAACATGCATTTAAGTAGTTTTTAGGATGCATATTTATGTTTATTTTGCTTGGTTTTAGCTTAGTTTAGTCTGGTTCTGAGGTTTTTAGGTTTTCTAGGAAATTCGGGTTTTGCGCTTGTTTTGTTCGGTTTTGCAGATCTTTAGGTAAACAAGCATGGACGGGATGGAGCTTAGCGAACTATGGTGGATTTTGGTGAACCTTATAGTAGTGCAAGTGAAGATTGGAAGAACCAAGGCCCAAGAGGTTGTGGGAAAAGAACGCTTAATTCTGGACATGCAATTTAGTTGTTGTTTCGACACCTCTATCTTGCAATGCTTGGTTTGGGAGCTATAGTGATCTGATGGACCTGAATGTGTTATTACTGGAAAGATAATTCAAAGATCTACAATTCATTGTTTCCGAGTCCAAATTCTAACTCGAAGGGGTCCAAATAGCCTCAGAAGTGTCACTTGAATGCTGAATCGAGGCCATGGCGCGGGCATAATGACAGGATGCGCGACCGCACAAATATGGAGGGTGACTGCCCCATTGTCTTAGTACGGAATCAATGGGCCACAAGTTTTGGACTTCAAGTTGGGCTCAGTTTTATGTATTCCGACATGTTTCCTTGTATGGGTTATTGAGGATTTGTTTCCTTGGATATCTTTAGTAGTATTATGAGATACTAAAAACTCTTGTTAGTTTCTATCTTTTTTATAACCTTGATCATAATTTGGAGGCTAGGGTTTCTTCTCTCAAGAGGCAACCTTTGAACCTTTTGTAAGTTTTTCTTAATTCAATCATGTGTTGCTAAGCCCATGGTGTTTGACTAGTTAGTAAAATCATAGATTGCATATTATTGTGAGGTTTGATTGATTCTCAATAAACTTGAATAAATTTTTCTTTTTTTACTTTACTTTGGCGACAAAGTAAGTTGTAAGCATGATGGAAGGGAATTACTTTTGCATTGCATGTAGTTGCATTAGATTAGGCGTATTTAAAATTTTTGCACGCATTGATTAAAATCTTAAGAAAATGAAAAAAAAATCAGAAAAATTTGAAAAATACACAAATATTGCATTTAGGTTCTTATTTCACAATTGTTTGATGCCTCTTGTGTTCTATGCTAAGTATGAATCCTAACCCATGATTTGCATGATTTGTTGAAGTTTCTGTTATATGAGCATGATCTTTGATTACTTACTTTGACTATAGGACTAAACATGTATTTAGCTTGAGTTTTTGATTTATTTTGATGTTCTAGACACAGTTTGCCTTGTGACATTTTTGGCCTTTCATTGATTATGTTGTTCTCTATATTCTTGAGTGTATCACCTTGGATTACTAGCTCTAGAACTTGTGTTTAGACTCTTTTTCAAGGCTGCTTTACATGATTGAATGCATGTCATTAAAATGATTGAGACATTGATTCTTATTAGCCTATTATTTCCCTTCCTACCTTACAAGATCCATGTTTTGACACCCTATTTTTTTGACCCTTAAGCTATTTTTGATAGCTCCACAAAATAATCCCTAGCCTAATAAGCTTGAACCATCCATGATTTAGGACTTTAGGTTGGTTTTGTTTTATGTGAGTTTTGTATAAGTATGGGGAGTTGAAGGAAAAGGTGGAAAAGAGGAAATACAACTCTAGTGTGCAAAGTGAAAAAATCAAATGAAGGTGAAAGATAAGTGCAAAGAAATAAAAACTAAGCTTGAAAGGTTAGTAACCTTCATAAGTGTAAGAAGAGTTGAAAAAAGTGCAAAAAGTGGAAAGAAAGAAGAAGAAAAAAGAAACAAAGAGCTTAAATGAGAATGTAAGGAGTTGGTGAAGAAGTTTGGGAGTATTAAGAGAAAAAGTCTGAACTTTGGGTTTTAGGATTAGTTCTTTATCCCGGATTTAGAACCACATGACAAAATATGGTCAATTCCAAATTTCTCTTTACCTTGTCCCCATTACATCCCTTAAAAGACCTCATGATTTTTGTTATGTGATTGGTCCACATCAGTGGAGAATTAGCACGCTGATGCAAGCCTATGGTACTCTAGTTTTTCATGGTTGATTTGAGTGAAACACATCCTTTAAACACTTGAGCGTGAAAGCAAAACACATTATCTTGGTGAGGTCTAAAATGGATGAGTAATCTTTTCTCTATTCTTGATGTAATCTATGCTATGAAGTCCTGGTTAGGTTTTGATTACATATTGATTGCTCGATTGATTATGAGATAGATGCATGATTGTAATGATGTGGTGTGACTTGGATTTATGACTTGCTTGAGGACAATCAAGGGTTAAGCATGGGGGAATTTGATAGCTTGCATTTAGGTAGTGTTTAGGATGCATATTTATGTTTATTTTGCTTGGTTTTAGCTTAGTTTAGTCTAGTTCTTAGATTTTAGGTTTTCTAGGAAATTTGGGTTTTGCGCTTGTTTTGTTCGGTTTTGCTGATCTTTAGGAAAACAAGCATGGACGGGACAAAGCTTAGTGGACTATGGTGGATTTTGATGAAGCTTATAGTGGTGCAAGTGAAGATTGGAAGAACCAAGGCCCAAGAGGTTGTAGGAAAAGAACGTTTAATTCGGGTCATGCATTTGAGTTGTTGTTTCGAAACCTCTATCTTGCTATGCTTGGTTCGGGAGCTATAGTGGTCTGAGGGAGCTGAATTTATTATCACTGGAAAGCTAATTCAAAGATCTACAATACATTTTTTACTTCGAGTCCAAATTCTAACTATAAGGGGATCAAAATAGCCTCAGAAGTGTCACTTGAATGCTGAACCGAGGTCATGGCGCGGTCATAATGTCAGGATAGCGACCGCGCAACTATAGAGGGAGACCACACAATCTGTATTCAGATGGAGTCAATGGGTCGCGAGTTCTGGACTTCATGTTGGGCTTGGTTTTATGTATTCCGATGTGTTTCCTTGTATGGGTTATTGAGGATTTGTTTCCTTGGATATCTTTAGTAGTATTATGAGATACTTAAAACTCTTGTTAGTTTCTATCTTTTTCATAACCTTGATCATAATTTGGAGGCTAGGTTTTCTTCTCTCAAGAGGTAACCTTTGAAGCTTTTGTAAGTTTTCTTAATTCAATCATGCGTTGCTAAATCCATTTTGTTTGACTAGTTATTAAAATAATAGATTGCATATTATTGTGAGGTTTGATTGGTTCTCAATAAACTTGAATAGGTTTTATTTCATGTGCTTAATTGATTCAAAGTTATTCTAGGGCTTTGTTAGCTTGATCACCTAATAGAATTTCTAGATTAATTTACAACTAATCTGAATAATGCCCGTTCGGGGTTGATTAGATAAAATAGAATCTACAATTGTTTGGACTCATTCGGGCTATTCAGTTGTATAAGGGAAGAAATCTACAAATAACTTAGATGTCTGTTTGCTCTAAGTGTTTGTTTCTATCGATAACTTGACTCGTAAAGTTGTTGTTTAATTAAATCTAGACGTTGTTTTAGTTGTTAAATGATTAGGGTAGTTTAGATTGTTAGTTATTTCAACTATTCCTGAAGTTTGGGTCATAATCCTTAGGACGATCATAATCCACGATAGATTATTCAAGTGAATTGAGAATCAAGAGAATCAATGATCAATAAGCATATCTATGATGGATTTAACTAGTTGAACACGCTTTCCTCATACTTGTTTAACACAATCATGTTTGCATTCATAGTTAGTTTTAATTTGCATCTTAGTTTTGATAAATCATTCTAAAACCCCCATATTTTGGTTACTTGGCATGTAAGTAATAACATAAATACACGAGTCTCTGTGGGATCGACCCTTTCTTACCACTCTACTATATTTGGTTAAGATAGGTTCTTTAGTGGGTATTAACGACCATGAAATTACCTCATCATTCACAAATTTTTTGATCAATTGTTTTTGCTCACTATCTAATCCCCCATATAACTTAGAATTTCCGAACAATTGGAAGCCGCTTTTGATGATGAGGCCGAGAAATTTATATTACGCAATCCTTACTGTCAATCTTTATCAGCCAACTCCCCTCTTCTCTATCTTTCCTTTTAGTGTTTTACCATGTTGAATACCTTCTTTTTTTAGGTCTCGCTCAGCTGAAAATGCTC
The DNA here is from genome assembly GCA_964016875.1 of Fallopia convolvulus. Classification (NCBI taxonomy): domain Eukaryota; kingdom Viridiplantae; phylum Streptophyta; class Magnoliopsida; order Caryophyllales; family Polygonaceae; genus Fallopia; species Fallopia convolvulus. The sequence continues at coordinate 23,152,342 of OZ024726.1, read as the reverse complement.
CTTCTGGATTCTTTTTTTTAAACTTATGGCAAATATGTGTTACGAAAACTGACATGACAAATCAAGTTGCTAGTACAACTTGCTTACACAGGGGTTTGAAAGAAAGAGGGAATTTATTGATAATAATTTTTCCAAGATCTAGGGTGGTTACTCTTCTTTTTTGTCAATCTAGCTGCCCTCTAGTTCCACTTGTCCAGCCTTCTTCACGAACTTGTACAATTGAGGCCACAAAGATAGCCAACTATATTACTGAAGAAATAAGGAAACGGGCGACGATTTGGCATCAGATATTAGGAGGTGTGGAAAGTTTAGTTGTGAGAAGCGGACAAACCTTCAAAAAACGACGATTGTTCGTGAAGGTTTCCATAGAAAGACCCCCTGGTTCTTGCAAATCGATCATAATTACATGTGGCCTCCCTCTGAAAACATGATCAACGCTACGCACCTTGCCTTGATGTGTTTTATTTTTTGATCTTTTCCTTTGTGGTACTTGAATCCACTACATTGGCTTTTTCCTTGTTCTACCGAGATGAACTAAAGAACGCGAAGGTTAGACTTGAGTCTTATTCGATTATTAACCTTCATGAGGCTTCGAATATGGAATTCAAAGGGATCAAATAGGAAACAATACTCTAAATCACAGAACTATAATGAAATATACGATCAACCAACATTTATCGAATTTGAAGCAGGAATCATTACTATTTGACATTGACACAAGAAAAGTAATTTTACACACACTTTTCTTGTGTCGAAGATTGGGAAGGCAACAGACTCTCGCTCGCTCACCTGTTGCCTAGTAATAAGGCAAAGGGAGAGAGCTAAACAAAGTCCCAAGAATGAGCTTATGCCAAAGATTTTGAAAGTTGTACTACTGTCTCCTAAATAAGGGAGCGAACGCCCGTCACAAAGAAAACAAAAAGTGAGTTAGACAAAAAGAGAATCAACTTTGACAACAGCTTAGAATTTTTTTTTGATAACCTTAGACCAATCAATCCAATATTGATTAATACGTAATCGATCGCTTTTTTTAGGTTCATTAGGATTTTTATTAGTTCGAACTTCTAGCTATCTTGGTAGGAATTTGATATCTTTATTTCCCTCTCAACAAATCCAATTTTTCCCACAGGAGATCGTGATGTCTTTCCATGGGATCGCTAACACCATCCGAGCTTACACTGCCGCTCCCTGAAGTTCTGTAATCGAAGGAGGTTCTGAAAATTGAAAACTCTGATTCTTTGTCCTAAGAAAAATGTTCCAAAAGCAGACGAAATCACTATAGAACCGGACTTCCTCATTGTCTCTCAATTCATTACCCTCTAGATAAGAAGCACAACACGCTATCACGTACAACCCTTTCCTCTGACGGGACATCCACGAGATGAAAATGGGCAGCCAGCAGAGGGCTTTCGCAGTATGTGTTCTTTTCGATCTCTACACACTTCATCACTCCACCAAAAATTCCTCTTCCTCTACTGTACTCCTACTTGGTAGTTTCCACCGCCTATCCATGGTTGAGCGATGGGATATGACGGCATAAAAAGCCACCTACAAGCTCTTTGCCTTGAGTTTTCAATAAGGTTCGCTCTAGGCGCTCACCTTTTTGGGTTTCCTATTTATTAAGAAGGAGGAGTTAACTCTAGATCCAATGCTAATCCGGGATTTGAATCTTTTAATCGAACTCTCCGTGAGATTCGTAGTTGCATTACTTATAGCTTCCTTGTTCTTAGACCATCCTTTCTTTTTGTTATACCTCTTGAAAAACGGTTGGAACTTGTACGCAACACTTGTTACGAAGCGTAAAGGTTTGAACCTCTTTTCAGATCTATCCTTCAATATGATGGAATATCTTTATTTCTTATAAATGAAATAAGAGTCCGCACGTTGGGTATATTTCTTCCGTGTGTCTTTCTTGTGGAGGGAACAAGGGAAGAGGAAAAACCGAGGATTTCACATAGTACTTTTGATCGAAATGTTGCTCGCCTTGAAAAAATAAGAGGTGTGGGCCATAGGTCACACATAAACTGCCAGGTCGCACGATAGAAGAACACCCAACATACAGAAGAAAAAGGGGGAAAAGTCAAGTCTAAGTGCATATGGCACGAAAAGGAAATCCGATTTCGATAAGACTAGATCAGAATCGTAGTTCACGTTCAAGTTGCTTAAGTAAAAAGCGCTTCTCTTTGCCCCTTAAGTAGAAGGACAATAAAGAGATTATTGGTTTTCTTGCTCCCAGGTGTGAAATCCCGTTGTCTTCGAAGAGTCAAGGATTTGATGGGAATTCCTGAGCAAAGAAGAGGCAGATCCAAATAGACAATTCCTCAATATCTTGTTCATTCGCAACAAAAATTTTTCTTTGTACGTCGGTAAAAAACATGTTTTTTTTTGGAGAAAGATACTATTTCATCAATCGAGTCACATGTATCTAACATATTCCTACCTAACGATTTTCCACAAAGGGGTAACGATAGGTATAACTTGTACAAATCTTTCCATTTTCCAATTTGATCAGAAGAGAGACAAAACCATATCCTTCACACATGCAAATGAGAAGACAAGACAAAACGATGGTTGATGAGGGGGTGAGCCAATCCAAGTGTGGAGAGATCGACCACAAGGAGCAATGCCGGGGAGATAAGGGATTGCGTCGAGGCGGCGAACAACAACACCACTACTCTATTTTGGCTTTTCCCTCCATAAAATGAGCCCAGTGCATTGGACCGATGGATACGAGAACTGAGACAGACCAAAAACCTCGACCAAACATCCATGGCCACCACAGCCACTGCCGCAACATGCCAACTTCGACACTGGATACCGCTGTCTGCTTTTCGAAGGATATTGCATGCTCCATCCCGACCGCCGACAACGAGACTATGTACTCAACTGCCACTATTTATATGTCACATGTGGATTGGTCGATTTCTCATAGTTGGTGCTGCCACGCACGCAACCATTTTTATGGTAAGAGACTATGATCCAACTACTCGTACTCGAACTGTTGACATCAACCATAGGGTAAACCACCGTCTCTCAAGCTCATGGTGAAGGTAAGGTAATGTTGTGATTCTTGCTAAAAAAACAAACTGAACATGTTCGAATTATCAACTTGTTCGACCTAGCAACCTTCATGAGTCGCTCGCTCAACTGTCCCTCGGAGACAGGGTCGAAAAGTACCATGAATGGTTGCCCTCTGTCCTTTCTTTCTCTCGGCAGAATCATGATGAGCAGTCGGCATATCCGAGTTCAGCAAAGCATCAGAAACGGTAGAATCAGACTCAATAATTAAACGGGGGAATGCAAGCGTGATGGCCAATTTGATTCGATGAAAGAGAGCCCAAAGTTCTGCTCTCAAAGCTTTACAACTACCACATTGGAAGGTAAACCCATGGATAAAATTACCTTCAATATTCCTGAAGATTCCTCCACCACCAACCCTTCCTAGATTTCCTTTAAACACACCATCCACATTGAGTTTTAGCCAACCAAGAGTGCTTAACTGGGGTTTAATTAGGTCCAGGTGAAGACACCTTATTCAAGCTCACTCGCTCACGGCATTACTTATGAAAAATGAGGGGTGCAAAGCCCCTATTTTTTGATACAATGCGCTACTAGCTCATTACAAGGAAAACATTAGACCACCTTGTAGAAACAGGGCCAACCTAAATCATCACAACAGATGATCTTTAAAAAATGCAACAGGAGAGGATACAAAAGAAACAAGTCCCGAACATTACAAACGCTAGAATATAGGAAATCAGAAACTAGAAGTGAAGAACCAAACACATGACGAAAATGATCAATATCAACATGCCTTCTGGCTAGGAAATCTGCAGCAAAATTACATTCCCTGAAGCAATGAAAATAAACAACCTCATCGAACCCCTGGACCAAATCTCGGATATCCTGAACTAAAACGAGAATTTTCCAAGGTACTTTTCAAGTATTTTTCGAAGAATTAATCACAACTAAATTATCTCCTTCTATAATTAGATGTTTAATATTTAGTCCAACTGCCTCTTTGAGTCCTTGAAACAACGCTAATGCCTCTGCTCGAAGAAATGACATTGGATGAACCTTTTGACGGTCAAGGTTAATAACATTACCTGAATGATTTCTTATTATATAGCTCGTATAAGTATTAGAGTTATTCTGTTTTGATGCATCGAAATTTAATTTAAACCAATTGGTAGGAGGTTTTATTCATGCTACATTATTTTTTCGTTTTCGCCTATTACAACTAATCTTATTATGAGGAATACTTTACGAAGAAACCCATACCGAATAATCACGCACTGCCAATTCACTGGGTAATAAGTTACACACACGAGTTCCATGATTAAAAATAATATCATTTCTATGATTCCAGATAGACCACCAAAGAAAACAAAGAACATTGCTATTTGTATTTGCATTTAACGTAGATACTAGATTTTCATTAAACCCCCCGAATCAATAATTTCGAAGGAGACATTTAATTATACCTCTAAATTTGAAATCATTTGTTGAGTAATGGGGCAATGAAAAAAGAAATGATTTATAGATTCATTATTCATATCACACGGGGAATAAGTATGAGGGACTTAGTTATAAAATCAATTTGTCTTTCAGTTGTAGGAAGAGAGTCTGTACAAGATTTTCAAATAAAATTTTGAATTTTAGGAGGAAGCTTTGTCTTCCAAATCCATGCGTAACCTGAAAGAGGCAGGTGATGCACATTATTGATTAGGGTAGAAGCCGATTGAACTGAGAAAACACCATCAAATGCAGGTGTCCAAATAATAGTATCTTCCACATTAGCGGTCGGTATTCTTACAAAACTTATTTTTCGAACAATCCAAGGTGGTAATAAACGGTTTAGGGCTTGGATATCCCAAGTTTTATCCTAATTAATAAAGGTTTGAACCTTTAAATTAGAGTCTCCATTGTCATAGAATTCTAACAAATTAAAATTATCAATCCACACGTTAGATCGAAAATTAATTTTACAACCATTTCCTACCAATCATTTTAACCCTTTAGAAAAACAATCCCTTATGTTTAACAAACGACCATACTACCACGAAGTACTTTTTTCTTTATAATTAAATATATGTTAGGAGTGAAGATATTTTTCCTGTATAATTTTGACCCAAATATTGGTGGGATCAGATATAATTTTCCACAGTAATTTCATCTGAAGAGCGACATTATTGTTATAAGTTGTACGTAAACCAAAACCTCCATTCTCCTTTGGGGAACAAATTTTGTCCCAACTAATAAGAGGTTGATGGTTCGCCGTAAATTTATTCCAAGAAGAAAGATTTATTTACTTTATCTATTTCATCACAAATTCCTTTTGGAAGAAAAAAGCTCTGCATTAGGTAGCTGATTTGACCCAAAAGATTTGACTAGATTAAAATTGTCATACCAGCTTGAGAAATAGAGTTAGCTTTCCATTGAGACAACTATTGTTTTAGTCTAGATATTAAATCATTGAACATCATATTTTGAACTCTACCTTTTAGAATGGGAATTCCTAAGTATTTTTCCATTGAAGTAGTAATTTGGACATTTAAGATACTAGCAAGAGTCATAGATGTTGGACGAGAGATATTTGCTGAAGTTTGAAAGGAGCTTTTATTATAATTAATGTACATACCAGAAAGAGTACTAAATTTATTCAGGAAACACTTAATAAAATTCATATTATGTTTTGTGGCATTTGCAAAAATAATTGTATCATCTGAAAAGCTTAGAAACGGTATACAAGTCCCATTCCTAACTAGTCTAATTCCAACTTTAGATGAGTTCTGAAAAGATTGAAATTATATCGTTTGAGCAAAGTATTCCATAGCTAGAACAAATATAAAGGGAGACATAGGATCCCCTTGCCTGATTCCATATTCCGGGATAAATTCCGAACCGGGCTCATTATTGTTGAGAAGGTTTCTTGACAACAAATAAATTTATATCAAGACCCCGCTGTGTATAGAAGAGTCAGGTTCGTCCACAGGGAGAAAGTCAGTATCAAGTTTTATAACTTATTACGCAAGCAATCAAACAAAGCAAAGGGTTTTTATCAAGTAAGAGAGGAAATTTAAGGTTTAGGGTATCCCCACAACAACAATCATGCATGCAAACACTAATGAAACACATAGATCATGCTTTTATCACATAAAGACGCTAACTTTCGTTAACTAAAGCAAGTAAATTAATCAACTTTCGTCCTATCAATAAACTTACTATCTATCTCTTCTACTTCAACTAGGATAGATCTGCTTTCGCTTCAAAACCATAATTTGACTATTCTGATTCAAGGTTTCTGCTTTCGCTTTAACTATGAATGAGAAATTCCTTTCAACTTTCATTTCAAGGATTAAGAACAAGACAATAGATTCATGCAATAAAAACAATCAAGACATGATCATAAACAAGCATGCACAACCATTGTTGGGTTTAAACCCAACCTTAGAGAGGAAGACTACTCACAAAGCATAATTGAAAACAACTGAATTAAATAAAAGAGAAAGCTTACAACTTCAATCCAAAACTTGTCTTCCAAGCAACACCACAAACTTGTCTCTCTACTCTATCCACACGCCCCTCTATCTTCTCTCCTCCTCCTCCTCCTCCTCTAACTTGAATGATAAGAAAACTAAAGAGAGGACAATTGTATTTGTATAGAAATCATTCTATCTTAAATCTATCTCTAAGGAAATAATATCTTCTAATAAGATATATCTGTTCTATCTATCTAATAACATAAAAGGAAACAAGATAGAAGCCTTTAACTAAACACCGAATCGGATCTCGCTGCTCCTCGGGATATCTCGTTAACGATCTGAGAGCCTCGTTAACGACCCTGTTCAGCACTTCGAACAACTTTTAGTAAAACTTGCGTAGAGGATTCGTTACAACTTGACTCGATTCTTTTTCCTATGTTCTCGTAACGAATTTCTCTATCTCTTTACAAGCTCAAACTTAATCTTCAATGAATTTACTTGATCACTTAATCTTCGTCTTCTCTTCATTCTTGAATTCTATCTTTCACCAACTTTGCTCCTTTCTTAAAAATTACTCCAAATAGCTTCTAAAAACCTACAAAACACCACCAAATCTTATGTAGACTCCATATATTAAGAAAATACAGAAACCGACACAAACGACTCAAAACAAAACACAAAACTAAACAAAAACACTCAAACACACTAAAAACACACCCTAAAAACACGACTAAAAAGGCGGACATCAAAATACACCATACTTAGACTTGCTTGTCCTCAAGCAATCAACAAGACATAGACCAAAACCATCAACACATATATCAAGTCAATGCCTTTATAAAAAGCAACATCAAAACTCAAGTAGAAATAAATAGACAAGTGAATCTAACGTCATCACACATATATAAACAACCTCAAGCAAAAGCAACTAAAAATCCAACCTCACAAGGGTAATGTGTTTCTCTCAACTCTCAAGTGTTTGGGCTTAGAATAACAACTCTCAACTCTGTCCAATATACAAAAATGAACATAGTCATTGTTACTTATATCACCAAACTCTCCACCCGAGATGCCAAAACAAGCAAAAATCATCAAGAGAAACTTAGGCTCAATGAAAAACTTCATAGAAGCTTCCATTCGGTCGGGTTGTAATGGGGCTTGGTAATAACAAATAAGCGTGGAAATATCTTGGCCATGTGGTGCTATTAATATCCGGGAATCAAAGACTCCTAAAAACTCACATATAATACCAAAACTCTCATAAACATAACATACCAAACTCACTCTTCATTATGCACACTCATTTTCTTTTAACCCCCTTTAATATCCCACTAATCTTGATTACAAACACTTAAGAAATTTTGGCTCATGCACACTTTACACTTTTCGGCTCTTTTTTTTCCTTCTTCCATGATCTTTCTTTTTTTTCCTTCTGAGGGGCTCGGTACCGACCCTATTGGGGTCTGTAACGACTTTGCATTTTTTTTCTTTTCTTCCCCTTAACTTTCCACTTCTTTTGTAAATGCATTCAGGGAACCAAACTCCTTTTACCTGACAAACTGCAAGATCTTTCTGTTCCCAACCCATATTTCCCCACACTTGAACCAAAACATCTCACTCAACAAAACCATCACAATAACCAACACTAAGTCCTAATCCCCGGATAGGGTCAAGCTATATCGGCTAAGGATTATTTTGTGGAGCTAAAAATAAAAGGCTTCAGGCTCAAATTGGCTTCAAAAAGAGGATAATGATAAGGTAGGTAAAAAAAGGATAAAAAGTGGCTAAAACAAATAAGTTCTCCATCATATGATTTCAGATGCAATGAACTAATGTCTCATATAGGTCTCAAGAAACAGATAACCATATCAATGACAAGAGATAATATGCATAAGGAGAGTAAATCACACAAGAAAAGAAGAGGGATTCTTGATGTTCTCCCTATAAGGCCAAAAATAACTCACAAGGTAGCAGTTTTTGTTGGATTTAAGTTACTTCTACCTAAGATCATATGTGCTCAATTATATCACATGCTAAATATCCACATAAAAACAAATTTCAACATGATTCTGGCAAAGCTATCCAAACATGCTATGGAATTACATGATCAAGCAAGTTAAAGCAGAACATAGGGCATCTAAGTGGAATATTTTCAATCCTAAAAACACAACAAAGACACGAACTGACACAAAACTGAGTTTCCTTTTCCCATACCCCATACTTAAACCAAACAGTGTCCTCACTGTTTAAAACATAGAAATATAAAGAGAATAAGGAAAAGGGAACTCACAAAATAAAACTGAACCTGTTTGAAACCATTGATCAATGGAGGAGTTATGGAGTTTTCTCGGTTCGGTAGAGGTCGGTACCGACCCTGTGAAGGTCGGTAACGAACCTGTTGCTTGCTTGTACACCGATCTCTTTGTTGTTCCTCATGTTTAACACTTCATCTTCTTGTACCTGAGTCACTTTAGAAAAGCTTCTATCCTACTACACTAATCTAACCTAAAAACAAGTCAAAAGAAAGCTAGGAAAAAGATCTAAGAAAGAAAAAATAAAAGCGAAAACAAAAAGCGGGTTGCCTCTCGTAAGCGCTATTTTTAACGTCGTTAGCCCGACGAACTTACCTTAGCTTACCTAGGACGGCTTCCATCCAGTATCGAAGGGATCATAAGAAACCCCATACTTAGCCTGAAAAACATCATAGCTTCTCGCCAAATTATTTGGTCCTCGATCTTCAATCAATATGCTTGGTAATCCGAGATCGATCAGAAAGGAGCTCGTTACCGAGGCTATGTGGGTCGTTAACGACCCTGCTGGATCTGGAAGCGGCTCGATGTCGTGCCTGGATCCACCTTTAGCTTCATAGTTCTTCAGATAGGGGTCGTTACCGACCCATGGGGGGTTTATAGGCTCCTCGATAGATGTGACATCCTTGATTTTTCTCATTGCTGCACTCAGAGAGGGGTCGTTACCGTGCCATGGTGGGTCGGTAGGTTCCTCAGTACTACAACTAGAAACTTCGCTTATGGGCGAATTGAAATGAAATTCTACCTTCTCTTCTCCAATATCAAACGTGACAAATCCTTTTCTGACATCTACCCGTGCTCCTGCGGTGGCTAAGAATGGTCTGCCTAGAATGATTGGCAGCGTATGGTCTTCAGGCATATCTAGCACAATGAAGTCGTTTGGGACAAAGAATTTTCCAACTTGGATAGGGACATCGTCAACGACTCCAGTTGCTTTTACAGAAGATCCGTCCGCCATGTAGATTTTCATATTAACAAGCTCCAGTGGTCCCATGTTAGCCTTAGTCTAGATAGACAATAGTAATAAACTGGTAGTGGCACCTAGATCACATAGAGCTTTAAAACGGTGAATCCCAATACCAATTGAAATTGCAAACTTACCTAGATCACCGAGTTTTTCTGGAAGCTTTATGGATCGGACTTCATTATTCACCTTTGATATGGACCGTTTCATGCTTAAAATCTCCTTCAAAAACTTAGCGTAGGCAGGCATTTCGATAAGGGCATCAGTAAATAGAATTGAAATATTTAACCCTTGAAGAATCTTGACAAAGCGTCTAAACTGGATCGAGGCCCTTCCGTGACATCATTAGACTTCTTAATCGGGAAAGGAAGAGTTTTTGACGGACTAGGGATAGAAAGAGACCTGGATCGAGGCCCTACTGAATCGACAAGAGAGTCGATCGATGCAAATAGGGGGTCGGTACCAACCCTGGTGTGGTCGGTAACGAACTTAGAGTTTGGTTCAGAAGACTTACCTGGCATGGATGACTCGGTATCAAGCTGGGGAGCCTCGTTATCGACCCTGTTGGGGTCGGTAACGAGCCTGACTAGGGCATCATCTTCATTGTCGTGCACAGTGTCTTTAGGTGTGGCTCGATCTGGCAACTTCTTACCACTTCTAAGGTGTATGGCTGCAATTTGTCCTCTAGGGTTCTCTTCAGGTCGGCCCGGAAATTGCCCTTGAGGTCGTAGAATCCTTGTAGCTAGGTTACAAAGTTGGGAGTCAACGCTCTTCTTCCAGTTCTCGAACTCTTCCCATCGTTTCATTTGATAGTTAAGGTTGGCTTGGACACCATTGATCCCTTCATAAAGTCCTTGCACCCAAGATGGTGGCTCTTGGTAGCCTGGGGGTTGATAAGGTGGAACTCTCTGATCTTGCTGAGGAGGTTGGCTCCCTTGGCCATATGCATAGTTGCCCCAGGTGGGCTGATTGTAATTCCTCCCTACATAAGAATTATATACTTGGTTCCTATAGGGACCCCTCATGTAATCAACTTCTTCATATGTCTCAGCAATCATGGTTTCCCTTTCTCTCTGGATCTCCTCTATCTCTAAAGTGCTTAGCTAGTTCTTCAGGCGTAGCCATGGCTTTGCGTTCTCTTAATCGCCTATGGAGGGAACGCTCGAGTTCAGGGTCTACTTTATTGGATTAGAGACAACTCGACATCCTTCAGCTATCCTATTCTGTAAGCAAAAACAAAAACAAAAAACAAAATCAAAAAGCAAAAACGGGGTCTCGAACAGGGTCAGTAACGACCTTGGGGGGTCGTTAACGAGCCTGGAGTGATCCTGTAAAACAGAAATTGAAAAGAAAGAAGCGATTATCTGTCGACAGGGTCGGTAATGACCCTTGGGGGTCGTTAACGACTCGACAGTGACCTAGAAAACAAACAGAAAAAGCACAGAAACTGGGTTGCACAGCAGGGTCGGTATAGACCCTAAGGGGGTCGTTACCGACTCGGCCGAGTCCCGAAAAACGTAAAAGAACAAAACTTGGCACTATTGAAATCTCCCCGACAACGGCGCCAATTTGTTGAGAGGGTTTCTTGACAATAAATAAATTTATATCAAGACCCCGCTGTGTATAGCAGAGTCAGGTTCGTCCACATGGAGAAAGTCAGTATCAAGTTTTGTAACTTATTACGCAAGCAATCAAACAAAGCAAGGGTTTTTATCAATTAAGAGAGGAAATCTAAGGTTTAGGGTATCCCCACAACAACAATCATGCATGCAAACACTAATGAAACACATAGATCATGCTTTTATCACATAAAGACGCTAACTTTCATTAACTAAAGCAAGTAAATTAATCAACTTTCGTCCTATCAATAAACTTACTATCTTTCTCTTCTACTTCAACTAGGATAGATCCGCTTTCGCTTCAAAACCCTAATTTGACTATTCTGATTCAAGATTTCTGCTTTCGCTTCAACTATGAATGAGAAATTCCTTTCAACTTTCGTTTCAAGGATTAAGAACAAGAGAATAGATTCATGCAATAAAAACAATCAAGACATGATCATAAACAAGCATGCACAACCATTGTTAGGTTTTACTCCAACCTTAGAGAGGAGGACTACTCACAAAGTATAATTGAAAACAACTGAATTAAATAAAAAAGAAAGCTTACAACTTCAATCCAAAACTTGTCTTCCAAGCAACACAACAAACTTGTCTCTCTACTCTATCCACACGCCCCTCTATCTTCTCTCCTCCTCCTCCTCCTCCTCTAACTTGAATGATAAGAAAATTAAAAGAGAGGACAAGTGTATTTATAGAGAAACCATTCTATCTTAAATCTATCTCTAAGGAAATAATATCTTCTAATAAGATATATCCCTTCTATCTATCTAATAACATAAAAGGAAACAAGATAGAAGCCTTTAATTAAACACCGACTCGGATCTCGCTGCTCCTCGGGATACCACGTTAACGACCTGAGAGCCTCGTTAACGACCCTGTTCAGCACTTCGAACAACTTTTAGTAAAACTTGCGTAGAGGATTCGTTACAACTTGACTCGATTCTTTTTCCTATGTTCTCGTAACGAATTTCTCTATCTCTTTACAAGCTCAAACTTAATCTTCAATGAATTTACTTGATCACTTAATCTTCGTCTTCTCTTCATTCTTGAATGCTATCTTTCACCAACTTTGCTCCTTTCTTAAAAAGTACTCCAAATAGCTTCTAAAAACCTACAAACCACCACCAAATCTTATGTAGACTCCATATATTAAGAAAATACAGAAACCGACACAAACAACTCAAAACAAAACACAAAACTAAATAAAAAGATTCAAACACACTAAAAACACACCCTAAAAACTCGACTAAAAAGGCGGACATCAATTATTAATTAGAATTGAAGAAGACGAAGTAGTACAATAATACAATTCATTATAAGATTAACCCATTTGGAGCAAAATCCGAATTTTAAAAGAATTTGGCGAATAAAGTTCCAATCAATTTTGTCATAAGCTTTTTGCATATCAATCTTTAGAGCCATCCAACCCTTCATTCCATGCTTTTTTTATGAAAAGAATGAAAGATTTCATGCGCTATTAATATATTATCTTGTATAAGTCGTCCTTTAACAAAGTACCTTGCAAAGGATGAATCAGAGATGGTAAAATACTCGACATTCTAGACGAGATTATATTTATGATTAATTTATAAATTGTATTGCAAAGACTTATTGGTCGAAAATGGCCAATATTTATCGGATTTTGAATTTTTTGAATTAAATTTATACAAGATTTATTAATAGACTGAAGCATATGACCAGAGTGAAAGAAGACATTAACTGCTGAAATGACTGAAGATCCAACAATATACCAATAATGTTGGAAAAACTCTAAACTGAACCCATCAGGTCCTAGAGTTTTAACAGGCGCCAAACTAAAGACTGCTTTTTTAATTTCACTTGATGTTGGTGATTTGCATAGACTATAATTATCATCCTAAGTGACCAACTCAGGAATAATATCAAGATCATAAGTTCAATAGTACATAACATATTATGTTTAAATCGGTCGCTCATTTCCTGCGAAATATTATTTGAAATAGCGACATGATCAAAAGCTACCAAACCTTGAGAGGTGGTAAATTGTATTATTCTCTATTTAAAGGATCGAATTTTTGAAATGGATTGAAAATACTTTGTATTTTTATCCAAATTTTGTAAATGTTTAATTTTAGCTCGTTGTTTCCAAAACGTGTTTTGGAACTATAACAGTGCATTATACTTATTTAAATGTCGTTGAAGTTTACCAATTAAAGTATGATTATTAGGGTTATCAAGTAATTCATTTTGTAAAACTTGAAGTTGGTCCGAAGCGATTTTTAGTTGTTCATAGTTATTATTGATGTGGTGTTTTGCCAATACTTTGGCATATTTTTTAAACAAATTCAATTTCATGGATACTTTAAACATAAAAGAACCATTTAAACAATATTTCCATACTTTAGCAACCAACTTTCCAAGTTCCGGACTACGAAGCCAAGCATTTTCAAATCGAAAAGGGAATTTTTTAAAAGCATGAAGCTATTTAATTTAAAAGATATGACGCTATGATCCGACGTAGTAAAAGGATGATGGTGAACTATTAGAGAAGGGAATTGGGAAATTAACGATTGATGAACTAAAAATCCATCCAATTTTTCAAACGTATTTACTAAAGACGAAGAACTTTTCCTCCATGTAAACGGAAATCCCGAGGTAGGTACATTTAATAAATCTACATTAGCTATTATATTACTCAGCCGTGTGAATCTTGAATTTAAGGGTGGAACTCCCCCTTGCTTTTCATGAGCAATTTTTATTTCATTTAAATCCCCAATAATAAAAAAAGGCAATTTAGAGGATAATAATAAATGATGTAAAAAATCCCAATAAGAACTTTTCTATTCTTCTCCTGAAGCATAGACAAAAGCTATTAAGAGAACAGTATCTTGAAAAGAATATTTTAAAATAATTAAATTGGTGGAATTATGATATGAACTACAGTTAGCAATAAAGCTATTCTGGGTCAAAAGAACCCACATGCCTCCCTTTATACCAATACTAGGACTAAATATTATTTTTTTGAAACCACATTTTCGCCAAGAATTAAATAAAGGGTTTAGTATCTGTTTTAGTTTCTGCTAGACACAAAATATGTATCTTCTTTCTTTTTCTAATAAACCCAACTTCTTCCCAAAAATTGGATCTACGAACACCCCTAGTATTCCAGAAGGCGATACTCATAAAAAACCTTGTTTAAACAAGAACTTGTACATGCTAAATTTGTCATGATTTTTACTATTTGAACCAAAAAGATATAAATAATACGCTACACGTTTGTAATTAATCATAATCAAGTGTGTTAGATATAATTTATGTAACCTAGAACCAGGACAAGCATACAATAATATAGTGTTAGTGAAACATACAAACTTTGTGGTTAAGCATATTCGATTTGGCATTATGAAAAAGTCTTGAACAAAATTTGGCTAACAGTAGTCTATAAATTACAATTGAGATATGAGCAGACATAATAGACTCTGGAACGTAAGACCAGGGAGAGATTTGGCAATGATAATAAGACCCACAAAACGATTTGTACACACAGAACCTGCATAATCTGACACTTAATGAAACGTAAAAACAACAGGTAAAAGATAGAGTAGTGCCTAGATTTGTAATTAATAAATGAGTAGAGTCATTTAATGAATAAAGAGAATAAAAGAAAAAATTAAATGAAGTTGCAGACAATAGAGTTTAGAAGCAGAGAGAAGATAGAATATGTGGTGACAGAAGAAGATATAGAAGTAATAAATGAGTAAATAAGTAAACGATGAACAATAAGTTTTCATGATGAAGATCTTTAATGCATTTTGCTTAGCAAGAGTTAAAGGACTAGCCTATAAATGAACCACTAAAAAAGAGCCAGCATATCTGATAGAAGAAGAAATCTTTAGAGTAGCCGAAATAGAGAGCTCATTTAATGCCAAACTAAGAGAAGTCAACAAAATTAAAAATATGAAGCCCAATTTGATAACAATTTTCATTATAATTTCCATAATTATCCCTAAGAGATGGAAAATCACAAAAAGATCAAGCATCAAGCCACCTAGAGCAACAAAAACAAGGAGAACAGCCCAAAACAACTGTTTCATATAGGCAAGAGACATAAACTTGATATTAAATATATTGCATTCAACACTAATAAGGCTAAGAAGCATGCAGATAAAGATGTGTTGGAGAAGATCATACAAAAACTCATAGATGCAAAGTCTGTGATCATTATAAAGTTGTGATCTTACTGAATTTCCCATATTCCAATAAGAAGAGAATAATATCATAGGACTAAATAGGACAAGCCATGACATGATTTCAACAAAAGACATGTTGGAGAATAAAGCATGAAGCAAAGAGAAACTGTTAAGTTGACAAAGAATAACATGACTTACTAAAGAGATAGAAGAGGAGAATGTCACCCCTTGAGCATTCAGGCAAACCATCAACACTTTCAGAACAATTTTAACCTTAACTTTATCACATAGGTGTTCCTCATGAAGTGTTTCTGCATTCCAAACCCTTTGAACTATCAATACCTCAACTAAGTCTACCAACTCAAAAGAGGGCAAAAAAAGGAGCTTTTGACATGAAGTAAGAGTCAGAAGGCTCGAAAGTAACATATATGTTGAGTTGCAAACTTTTAGAACCATTTCATAGCAATAGAGGTTAAGAACAAGTTCATCATCCAACTTTGCATTGATTAAAAAATTATAGGAGGTCATTAGCTCAACCTTGCACATACCAATAAGGCATAAAAAACAAGGGAGCCAATGTACAAGCCTATAAGCAAGATTGACCAATTTGTAGAGAAGCCAGGGAACATCATTGAATTGTATATTTCTGAAGTGAGGCACCACAAACCAGCAGGAAAGGTAGAGACTCCAAGCATTACTCAAGTTATCCCAAATTTGTAAGGAACAAGTTTCAGTGTTAAGTTTCATGCCTTTCCTGATCAGAAGAATGGCCAAAAGCTCAACCTTATATGTGAAAACAAATTCCCACATTCTTAGGAACTCTTGGAACATACCAAGATACATGATAGGAAGGTTTGAAGAAATAGTCAGAAATACAATACATGTAATGAGAGGGCAGCAAAGCCAAAGGCAGCTTAACATGCCCATTAGAGAGAACCACACAAAGGCCGCCATCCAGAACAACAAACAAAAGCCGCAAAGGAGAACAAACCAACATCACCAAAGGCAAAACCCATCAAGCCATAGACATGAACAAAAGAAAGCTAAAGCAAAGCAAACAAGCCACACCAACAAGATAAAGCCCTAAACAACAACGGAACAGACACTCAACAGAAACGGGAACCTCAAATCAAGAAACCACAAAAATAAACCATAGCATAAACAAAAGCACCATAGACAGCTCAAAAAAGGAGAAGAACAAACAAGACCAAAACGCAAACAAAGAATAGGATTCAAGAGTAAAATCATCACGGAATCCCAAGAGCACAGAAACAACACAAAACCAACAGGAGAATAGAAAGAAAGCCAAACATAAAGATCTAAGACAAAAAGAAAAGGAACGATGCACATAACCTGGAAGAGAGAATGGGATGCACACAAGCAATCCAAGGCAGACTTGGCAATGCGAACAAGATCCAAAGAGTCGGAAGAGAAGTAGCACCCCAAAAGACGTTCACCCAAGCAGAATGAGCTCCAAAAAGGACTAGCAATTTAAGGAAAACGAAACACCAAAGAGGGAACCAGGAAAGGGTCACAGATCCAGAACCAAATCCGGATATAGATTTCAAGATTTAAGGTTTGAATGGTAGAACTCCCTGCACAATGAAAAGGAAACCAAAGCGAATCCAGATCGATTTCATTAGAGCACCAAAGAACCGAACCAAAAATTTTAGAGAAAAAAGTGTGATTATGAACATTAGGCGAGAGGCCATCAATCCACACCCACAACAACAAAAAGGTCAACAGACAGCGACGAATTTAGGGGGAAGGGGTGGGCAACCGCTCCCCGTTTGCCGGAAATTTTTTTGGTATTAGGGTATATGCCCCTTAGGGGCGGAGAGCGGGAGAGGCCTGTGAGGGTTGCCGGGTGTGTGTTGCCATTGCCACCGCCATTGTTCTGCTTCAAGCCTTCAAATAGATCTGGTCTGGTGTTGTCGAAGATAGAACAGAGGAAGATGACAGAATGGAAAAACAAAACGCGTCGTTTTAGTTAATTGAATCATGCCAAAAAAATTTTTAATGAAACAACGAGTTTTAGGATTAAAAAAGGTAAAAAAAAGAAATGCTCAGCGACTCCAGTAAAAAAATCAGGAAGTCAAAAAAAAAATTGAAGCTGTTGTGGCCAAAAAAAATCATGAACGACTGAGTTCTCACGAAGACACGAACGAAACCCTCAAACCCAGCAGCTCGCGGCTGCGCTTGCGCGAGCCCTTGCGCAGTTTAGCTGGACACCACCACACCACGCCACCACTCCGACACGTCAATTGGAGCCCGAGTCGACTGAGGTCTGGTCTGGACGTCTGGGACTGGGAGTGGAGATTTCCAAACTAAACCCTAATTTCTCATATTTGGGGCAAAATCTCACCTTGGTCAATTGCCAAGGTTAGATTTTATTAATTATTTAACTATTTAATAAATTAGTTAAAAATTTGATGCGAATTGGAGATTTGGGCAAAATCTCAAATTTTATTAATTGTTCAAAATTTAATATTAATAGGTTAGTGAATTTGATTATTGATTTGTTGTTGTTTGATGTGGATTAATTGTTGATTTGTTGTTGTTTGATGTGGAATTGTGAATTAATTCGTTGATTTGTTCTTGTTTGATGTACGGATTGTGGACTATTTAGATATTAAATGGAGAGATTTTTTCCAAAAAAGCCAAGAGTTTCACTTGATTCGGAAAGCGTTGAGCAACCACCGCAAGCTTCTATGCGAATGTCTTAGTTACAAATGTTGAATTAGAAGCTAATCTGAATGATGCTGAAATGAATGAAGTTGAAATTGCTGAAACATATATTGTTTCTGATCCGGGGTTACACAAGCCTATTGAGAGTTTTGATATTAGTATTAGAGACCAGATACGGAGAGAATATGTAACCAAAGGCCCTTGCCAACCTAAAGGACATGATTTTCCGAGAAAGAAATGTGGGGATGTAAATAGAGCATTTAGAGGTGATTGGTTCGATGAGTTTGTTTGGTTGGAGTATAGTGTTTACAATGATATCGCCTTTTGCTTTTGGTGTTTTCTTTTCAAGTCCAAACTTTACAACCTGGGGGATGAAGCATTTACAAAGAATGGGTTTTGTAATTGTAGAAGGGAAACTGAAAAGTTTAGACATGTTGGTTGGGCTAATAGTCCACATAACAATGCAAGAAATGAGTTTGAGAATTTAAAAAATCAAAAACAGAGTTTGAGCTATATTGTTCAAGGAAGCAATTTGAGAAGAGAAGAAGCTTACCGCATTCGTTTGACAACAACTCTTGATGTTATTCGATTTATTTTATGTCAAGGTTTGCCTATGAGAGGACATGACGAGTCATCTACTTCTTTGAATAGAGGTATTTTTTTGGAGTTGTTAACATGATATGGCTTGAGAAATCATGAGATTGGTAGTGTGATTTTGAAAAATGCACCTGCAAATAATCAAATGGTAGCTGCAACAGTACAAAAAGACATGGTTCATGCTTGTGCAATTGAGACCACTCTTGTAATATTGGCTGACCTTGGTGATAGATTGTTTTCCATTTTGGTTGATGAGTCTCGTGATTGCTCTTTGAAGGAAAAAATGGCAGTTCTGATTAGATATGTAAACAAACATGGACAAGTGGTGGATCGTTTTTTAGGTTTGGTTCATGTAAGAGAGACATCGGCAATATGTCTGAAGGAAGGTATTGATTCTTTGTTTTCCAAACATGGTTTATATTTATCTAGATTGAGAGGTCAGGGGTATGATGGTGCATCAAATATAAGGGGCGAGTTTAATGGCTTGAAGGCACTTATTTTGAGGGAAAATCCCAATGCTTGGTATGTGCATTGTTTTGCACATCAACTCCAATTAGTAGTTGTTGCCGTATGCAAGTTGAATCGATATGTTCGTGACTTCTTCAATTATCTTAAAATAATTGTGTACCTGTGTGGATCTTCTTGTAAAAGAGCTGACAATCTTCGACAATTGGAGCAGTCTAGAAAGGTATTGGAGCTTGAAAAAGGAGAACTTTCTTCAAGTACGGGAAAAAATCAAGAAACTTCTTTGAAAAGACCTGGTGATACTCGATGGGGATCACATTATCTTACCATAGTCCGCCTCAAAGATATGTGGTCTTCAGTTTTAGAAGTTCTTACAAATGTGTTTGAAGATGGCACTAAACGTGAGTCAAGTGCCCAAGCCAGAGGTGTGTTTCGCCAAATGCAAAGTTATGAGTTTGTCTTTCCTATGTTTTTGATGAAGCGTTTTCTTGGTATGGCAAATGCATTATCTATGGCTTTGCAAGAAAGAGACCAAAACATGTTAAATGCTATCAATCTAATTAGAGTGGTGAAGGATGAGCTACAAAAGTATAGAGATTCTAGATGGCATGATTTAGTATAAGAAGTAGAGGTTTTTTGTCAAGCTCATGGTATTCCCGTAATTAATATGCAAGACATCGTTCCAAGGTTGGTTCGTATGAAGAGAGGCGGGATAAACATCACCAATGAGCATCATTACAAGATTGAAATCTTTAATGAGGTAATAAAATATGTTGTAGCTTTATTCTACATTTCTTGATTAAAGTTCCAATTATTTTTTTAATATCTCTCATATAAATGCTACTAGGTTGTTGATTCAATTCTACTAGAGTTCAACCACCGGTCCTCTGAAGCAAGTACAAATTTGCTTAGTGGCTTTGTATGTCTTGATCCAAAGAATGGATTCTTAATTTTGATGTGGGGAAGCTTGTTCATCTTGCTCATTTTTATTCAAATGACTTCTGAAGAACGGGTTGTTCATTGATGCCTCAAGAATTTGCAACATTTTTAAGTGATGTAAGAAGGGATGAACGATTCTCAGATGTGGAGGACTTTGGAAGTTTTGCAAAGAAGATGAAGGAAACTTCAAAAGATAAATTGTATCCATTGATCTACCGCTTGGTTGAATTAGCTTTACTCCTACCGGTTGCTACAACATCTGTTGAGAGGGTATTTTCTGGAATGAAATATGTGAAGAGTGATTTGAGAAACAAAATGGGAGATGGGTGGTTGAATGATAGTTTGGTAGTATTTAGTGAGAAAGAGGTGTTTGCAACTATTGAAAACGAACCTATTTTGAATCGTTTTCAAAGTTTAGATACTCGTAGATGTCAATTGTCTCGTAGCAAAGGGTCATATGTAGTTTGATTTGTACGTTTGTTCTCTTTTTTATGTAAAACTATACTTAGTTTTATTATTGTTTGATATTTTAATGTTTAAACTAATTTGATTTGTCTGAATTTTTTTTTACTACTATGGTTGTTGAATGTTCACCCCCCATAGTTTTGATCTTGGATCCGCCACTGTAAATAGAGAAGATGGATTTACAATGAGGGTTACATCAAGGAGGAAGAGAAGAAATGACAAAGGAGGGAGCAAACCCTAGGAGAGAGAAGAGAGCTTTTTGTAGTAATATATCTTGAATAGGAAGATAAAATAAATAATAATCAAAGCCCCTATTTTTTTAAGGGAGGTTGTTAGGCTTACACCGGGTTTAAGCCGAATATCTTACACCCGGAAAAAGTAATAATAATTTAATGTATTTTGTCCGTATTCGATTTTGGCCAAAATCCCAAATTTTCAGCTTCCGATTTCAAATTTTAAATTTTTTTACTGTAGCCTTTTTGTTAAAAAAGTAAAATATTTTTTACTCATCCCTTCTCCCTTTTAAACTTTACCCATTTGAGTAAAGTTTTCCCTTTTCCCGACACACACGTCGGACACCAATCGTACTCCACCGGCCACCAGTCCCACTACATCGTGCATCCAGTTTCGGCCTCTTCATCGTCGATAGCGTACGGATTCGCGACGGCATAGTGGTTAGGCTCCTCAACTCTGATTGATTTGTTGTGTAATGAGGGTTTTAATTGTAAGATTTTGAAATCCGGCAGCATATTTATACGATGTTACTCGCTGAATTGGATTGGATTATAAGTAGTTGTTTATTCATCGAGTTCAATCTGTATTTAATATTTGTTTCTAGGGTTTGGGTTTGGGGATTTATGTTGTGTTTCTAGGGTTTAGGGTTATCTGGATGGATTTTGGGTTTCTAGGGTTGATGGTTTCTGGATAGACATCCTTTACGTATTGGAATTGATATGAAATTGGGCATTGGTTATGTTGATTAGTGTGTTATAAAGATTTGTTTCTCCGGTGAATATGAATACAATCGATTCCAGATTTTGTGGCTTTGCAAAAGTACTCCAATTGTGATGGAGAGGAAGATGGCAAAATTAGGAAGGTTGTTGTCAATTTTTTAATGCATATTGAGACTGCAATATTGAGTGTGCAATTAATTCATCTAGAGTGTGCAATGCATGCATATTCATATTGAGCCTGCAATATTGAGTGTGCAATTCGTTCATCTTGAGTGTGCAATGCATTCATCTGTGTTGTATTGTTTTTAGGCAAATTATATAGTGGGATCTACAACTTAATAGATGATGTTTATGACAGGAAGATGGAAAAGGATAATCGCAGGTTGAGACTGCAATATTGAGTGTGCAATTCATTCATTCGGAAGTCGGTTGTCAATTTTTTAATGCAAATTGAGACTGCAATATTGAGTGTGCAATTCATTCATCTGGAGTGTGCAATGCATGCATATTCATATTGAGCTTGCAATATTGAGTGTGCAATTCATTCATCTTGAGTGTGTAATGTGTCATCTGTGTTGCATTGTTTTTAGGCAAATTATATAGTGGGATCTACAACTTAATAGATGATGTTTATGACAGGAAGATGGAAAAGGATAAACGCAGGTGCGATACACGGTTCGTGAGAGTTATCGTACTTGAAGTGTCCGAAATGGTAAGAAACTATTGGAACAACAATAGAATGCATATCTATTCACCATATTCGTATTTTTGTTTTATTGATCACTGCTGAACATGTTGGACACACAACACTTGCCCCTTGCGTTTGTGAAGGAATACAAGCGGTCAATACCAGACTCTGGATTCATTGTGTGTCAAACCAAGAAATGGCCAGTAAAGCTCTCCAAGGGTCAGGGAATAAAAATAACCACTGGATGGGCGGTCAATACCAGACTCTGGATTCATTGTGTGTCAAACCAAGAAATATTCCCTTTCTCTAGGGTACATTCTATGCTTCAGGTTCGACTTGAAAGAAAGGTTCTACGTCCGCATATTTGGCAGAGGAGGCAATGAATTGAATTATGCTGAACGGCTCAGGAGTACGAAATTTAAGAGCTTGCAAGTGTTCAATAAACTACCAACGATCAAGGAAGAGGATGAAGAGATAATACCTGTCGTTGAGGGGTCCTTGGGTAAGTACTTCACCACAGACTTTTAGATTAAGCTTTTTCTATTGTTTGCAAAAGCGTTGAAGATTATATGGTACAAACCAACTTATACACAATCTTACCATGTAATGTAGACATAATTAAATGACATGATACCAATTGTTATATGACAGGATACAATTTATTGTACGTACGACAAGATAATATTTTTATGACAAGATATCATCCTGTGTATGACAATATATGGTTTAGTTAATATTTGGAGATTGATACATATTATATCGTACAGAGCCAACTGATACACCATCTTACCTTGTAATTATAGGTCCAACTGTTTATAACGGGTCGGGTGAAGTATGCGTACTGACGGTGGAAGGGCGGCATGTACATGCTGACTATGGGCCGGTAATTAAGTTGATTTATGCACTGCACTGAAGACATCATATGTATTATGTACACATGCACCTAAAGCCTTTATCGACTATTTGACAGATAATTCCCACGGCCTTTAATCGAGCCAGTTTCGGTGAAAAGAAATAGCACCAGCTCAGAGATATGATGCTTCACGTCGGAAACAATACGTACTCGCTAAAGTACAAGTTTGTAAAAGGGAGGGGCTGTCGTCTTCAACTGTAGAACGGATGGCGTGAGTTTTTGGAGGCCCAGAAATTGGTGAAAGGAGATGGATGCATGCTCACACCCCTCGATCCAGAGCTTCAGAGGTATTCGGTGGACATTATCAGGGGATGACCTCAGTGATGCATGTCAATGTGGATTTTTGGGAAATTATTCGGCGAATTGCGAATCAAATGGTTTTTGGGTAATTGAACTAGCTAGTGTTAACTTAAGATGGAAATTAACACACTTTTGGATTTGTGAACTTTGTGGAAGATGTATCCGTGGATAGCTATGATGTTTTAAGTTACTATGTAAAGGTTATGACATTTAATCGCATTTGGTGAACCTATAATGTATGCTAATGACGATAAAATTAGGAAGTGGGTTATTAACATTTTCATGCAACTTGAGCATGTATTGCAACCAGCTTGAGTGTACAAAATTAATAACTACGTGCTTACAAACCAGATCCTCTTATCCAACCAAATACATTCATCGGACAATTAAACAACGTACATACATCAGCCAATTCATTTTACAACCTTAAGTGTTGAAGATGGGGTGAAACTTGGTAATTCCCTTGTGTTGCCTGGCGGAGAATCTGCTCCCTTAGTGTAGCATTGTTCAGATCGGATGTCAGAATCATGTTCAAGTAAATAATTCGGAGAGTTTTCATCCGTGCAGATGGGCACGTACAAGATTCCTGAATGTCACATAGTTGGTACCTCCAGCCAGCCACACCATTGCCCATGTAGGTATGCATGTGGTACATTAGAAACACTCCTACATCTCGTATTTCTATGTTCCAGTTTAGATGTCGCGGAGGCAAGTCTAAAGTTGTTGGTTTAATATATTGGTGGCCCTTGAGCTATATTGGTCATCCAAACCCTTGAATTTGAATAAATCTTGGAGTAGCTTTCGCTGCAATTTGATCAAACGTACACATGTGAATACAAGGAAAAGACACAACAACAAGCTTTATATGAAATCAATAGAAATTGAGGCAATGAGCTAACCAGTCTTACAACATAACGTTTCATCCAAGTGTGCGTGTCCTTCCCCTTAGAAAGATGAATGAGGTCAAACCTCGGATGTTTGACATTTATTATGACATAAAACATAGCCCGTTCTATATGGAATGGGAGCCACTACTGTTTCAAACAAGGGGATAGACATAGCTAGAGAAGTGAACAAACATTGTCTATGATTTGCCCGATAATGCACATACAAAAAGGCAATCCAACGCAGGAACACACAACGCATTTGTGTACCATAATGAGGCCCATAGAAAAGTTTTGATTATATGAGGTAGAGTTCTTAGTTCTTACCACATGAACGTCCGCAGCCTGTGCCGTGTTCATCCTAAGCAATTCAGTTGTCATGCTTTTGTTATATATGTCTTGCAACTCACTACCCGTCTTTACCATGGTCATTGTTGAACCTGTCTGAAATGATCGAAGATGGAAAACGTAAGTAATCAGTATAAGCCAACAGTCCCAGATAACGTAAGAGATGAATGTATAATTTCACATACAAGAGTCGTGGTTGCAAAGAATCTCCTTGGGAACGACGCATCCGGGGCCAATTCTCTGTGATTCAAGATTAAAGTGAACAAGTCTATAACCTCGGTCTGCATGATATAGATTCCGCGTGTAAGAGAGTCAAGGTCGCTGCGCGTAATGCTCTCCCCAAGAGTTTGATTCCTGAACACAACCTCCCTGCAGTAGATTGAGTAATGGCCGGGTATAAACTAAAGTATAACAGACCGATCATAAAGATTCAGATACTTTGAAACATATATATGAAAGGATGACGTACCCTTGGACTTCCAATGTAGTTTTAACAAACTCGTCTAACTTTCTCTCCTCAACATTTGGACGTCTAGTAAAGCGAATCAACTCCTGGTTTTGGGTCCAGGTTTTGGGAAAAGTGGGTCCAGGTTTTGGGCAAGGCAGGTAGATCACCCGTACAATTCGACCCGGGCAATTCGTAGAAGGTCGATCGTCATCGCGATCATCACCAGAAATACTAGAACCACTGTCGTTGTCACTACTGCTATGACCATCATCACCATCAACACAAGAATCTTGTGAAGTTCCAACACCGGTTGGCCGAGTGAGCGGCAAAAGCGGTTCGGCTTGATCATGAGAACTTCCAGGACAAGAGGTTTCAGCCATGTCATCCTGGAAAAACAAATGATGCATGATCGTTGTTATTAGCCCATTAAAAACTAGGTAATTACCCTGATTTGTTACATGCCTCTACATTAACGTGTGCCACAGTCATGACATCGCTCCAAAACAACTCCTAAATGTCCTGATTTTTGAATTGACATGGCAATGTGTACAATATCAGACGCAGAGACAAACAAAGAGAGTAAGAGAACCCTCCATTTTTAAGGGAGAGAACTGAATAATTGATAGCAGGTCGTGTTTACCTCAAGGGCAGTGAATTTCTCACCACTAGGCTTAATAGCAGCAACCCTATTCAGATCATCATGACCTGCGTGTTGTTCAGTGCTGGCATGCTCCTGAGCACTTGGATTGAAATCAGCACCCCCCTGGAATCAGCATTACCAATAAGGTGATCATCGTCACCATCACTGGGAGGATCTTCATCCTCACAGACATCATGTGCAACAATTTCATCCTCATCTTCCCTTGGAGGATGAGTTGCACCCCATACGACATCAAGAGCGGCAGTGTCATTCTCAGCACTTGGATTGCAATCAGCATCCCCCTGGAATCAGCATTACCACTAAGGTGATCATCCTCACCATCACTGGGAGGATCTTCATCCTCACAGACATCATGTGCAACAATTTCATCCTCATCTTGCCTTGGAGGATGAGCTGCACCCAGCACGACATCAAGAGCGGCAGTGTCATTCTCAACAATATCATCCTCCGCATTATCCATTTCAGACGCGACATTAAGAGTATCATGAACCTTTGATTTGCCTCCGTCCATATTGATGTCACTTTCCTGGCCGACAACATTGGCAAACTACTGTTCTGCATGATCAAGAGTTTTGATGAATTTATCATCGCCCATGAATTTTCCACCGTTGGTGTATTGCAACCCCAATTCAGTGAAAATGGCACACACGACACCATTGATGTCCTTGACTTTGGATGAATTTGCCACGTTTGAAGGAGCGTCCTCATCCCTCAAACAAAACCCCTTAATTTCCCCCATTACCCGAGCCGCAAACGTTGCATGCTCTTTCACTAGAGCAACATTTGGATCGGGCCTTGGCCTGTTCGATGGCGGATCCGTGGTTACATCTAGCATATCATCTGTGTCGTCCACTTCGTTGACAGATTCAACGTGATCAAAAGTGGTCGGTCCACGGAGACTACCTCTTCCAACCCTTTATGATCGGATAAATTCTTGGGGGCGGATACTTCTTGCCAGCCACACGGTCAACATACATGAGCTGTGAAAAGCAATTTCGGACTTGATTATACACAAAATGGACTGAAAAAGCTAGCTCAATGATCATTATACACAAAATTGACTGGGAAATATATGCATGGAAAAAGCACATGCACAACACGAGTTCGTTAGACTTACAGTAAGTAACAGGAGAGGTCCCTTGAATTGTGAAGTAGGGGACCAGGACTCCTTGGCCTCAACCAGTTTCTTCAGAAGGTACTGGTACCAGTTATAGCTACGGATCTTGTGAACCTTCTTAAGCAGTGGGAGTAAGGTCATCTTCAACTTCCCGTTGGAGGAGCACTCTCCCATAACACAATTCAGGAACAAGATCATGATGTTCCTAATGAATTGCGCTCTGCTGTCCTGTTTCTCTTTATGAAGAATGACGATCTTAAGCATGGAACGTGTAATATCTCCCGCATCTGGGCCAAACTGCGCTCTGAATTCAGCACAGAGTCTTTGATCCCTACGGTTCCTTGAAAGTTCGATAGAAACAAGGCCTGCTAGGAGACCTAAGTAGTTGTGCACATCTTCCTCCATTTTGTGGACAACCTTATCAACATCATGTCTTAGGCAACACTTTTGTGCATCAAATTTATCGGCTAGATAGTACCCAAGTTCCAATGGGTTGTTTGTAATCTGATAATCCAAAAAGCAAGAAAAACCAGCACGTTTTAGGGCGACCTCTCGTAGGGGAGTCAGGGTTGTGATAACTTCGACAAACAGATTAGGACTTGCCCTGCATTTGAAAACCTTCTCTTTGGATTTCGATTTTGAGGTCTCAAGCTCGGTCCGTTTATGTTTTTTTGTTGCAGGGGAAGCCGTTGCTCTCTGATTTTGATAATTTTTGGTCCTCCTGGCCGAATTAGCAACCACTTTCCGTGGGCCTGATTTTTGGTCCTCATTGGGTTGATCATCAACAGTCGTTTCTGAAACACCATTAAAAAACAAGAAATGTGCAACTGCGTTATCAACATTTTCAGTGGATTGCACACTCTATATCTCATATAGTGATTAGTCGATTTATGCCCCAACATCTGCATATATAAATTCGTTTCGCATAAAAAAGAACAAAAAAGTGTCAAGTGCATATCATCGAACACAATGAACCCTAAATACTGTAAGTTCGTCCTTTGACTTGAACATGTGCCAGTAAGAGCGGAAATCGCACTGAAAGCCATGAGTAAGCGCCAACAAGCCTACAATTTTGATAACTACGCACCTTCGATCGTGATTGCTGAGTTAGAGGAAGAGGCACCACGGTACAGGTCTTTCAGGCTCTTCCGTCTGGCCATATAGTTCAGTACTTCACAAAAAAACTGAAATTGAAGAATGCAACTTTTGAGCGACGCTACGCCAACGAATCGAAATTTGGAGAGCAATTTGACGAGTGGGATTGATTTGTGAGCAACTCGATCGACAAGGGGAAGTTTGGGAAGTTCAAAGGTTTCAGGAAAAGTTATGCTGATAGCCGGAAAAAAAAATTAATTTAAATATATACAAATCGTCGGGTCATTAACGGAATGGGCCGCCAACCCATCTCATTAAGTAGGCCCAATTTGTAGGACATTATATATTTTTGTCTATGACCGGTTAAAGCCTCATATATGACCGGATAGATAGGGTCTCTTCAATTAAAGGGTAAAAACATTTGAAAACCGCGTGATGGACCTTTAATATGCCCTCCATAAAAAAAGCTTCTTCATTCCCACCTTTCCCCAAATCGGATTCCCGTCATTGAACATTCATAAAAATCCATTAGAGAGGCCGAAAACTACCATAACCGACATAAGAGATCAAGATAGTTCCGAATTTCCCCATTCTCCTTCAAAAACATAGAAATCCATAATCATTTCGTAGAATCGGATATCTGCAAACCCTAAAAAGTACTGTACATTAATGGCGGATCTAAGAGGCCAGACGGAATCGAGACCGGCTAAGGGTTGTGGTGCAAAAAGAAAGCGTGAAGATCCGAATACAGAGAAGCAACCGTTGAAGCACCAAAGAACAGACATGGCGAAGTCGAAACACAGGAGGAAGGTTTTTGAACCGGCGAAGTCGATATCAAACAAGGATGTTGAAGTGAAAAGCAAACAGGCGAAATCACCTAAAGTCACGGCTTCTGAACCAAATCCAAATGCAGAACCGAAACATGGGAAATCGACACCAGATAAAAGGAAGTCCAAATTGACGAAGAAGACATGTAAATCCAGTGAGATTAAGGAGGAAAAATGCACCTCCGAAACTTCCACACCAGAACCAATTTTCTTCAAAGAGAGTGTAAGTATATCGATTACCCTTTCAACCTGCATTACCTTGAAGTTCTGAGATGTGTTGTGTTAAGGTGTGTGATTTGATAGAAACTATAGTCTAATGAAAGGCTAGTTCGATTTTCCTGTCCACACCAGAACCAAACTATGTTTGGCAGGATATAAACCATGCATCACAGGAGGCAAGGTTTGTGCTTGAGCTTTATCTTATCATAAAATTGTCTTTTAATTGTGTTCATGCAGATACGGTACAAGTATTACAATGGTGAAACATTGTATGGGAGGATAAATATTAATTTCAGGACTATATTGCTTTGCATTATTGAGAACGAGCTGACCCCTGAAAGTTGGAAAAGAATTTTGGATGGGCCATTTGGGAGGATTGTGAAAATGCCTCACCAATTGTCTTACTCTTGCCAAACTATCCATGATGTGCTATACAAACAACTGGAAACAAAAAAGAAGTGGGAGTCATGGTATGATGTTGGAGGCAAAGAGCTTAGGTTTTTACTGAATGAGTATGCTTTAATCTCTGGTTTACGTTGTGGACAAACCCCTGTTGTGAACACCAAAGGGGACAATACCGTGATGCAGAGATTTTTAAAGGTTCAAAAACTCACATTTCAAAATCTGATTGATATGTTCACAAATTACAAACATCCAGACAACTACAAATTCAAGATGGCACTCATGTTGATCGTGGAGGGGGTAATTCGTGGATCTGATAAGAAACGTTTGGTGAATCTTGAATATGTGAAGTTGTTGGAGAACATGGAAACATTCTATGCTTACCCCTGGGGTCGGGCTGAGTATGAGGAGTTGCACAAAAGTCTGACATTTGCGTTGTCATCTAGGATGAAAACTTTGGAGAAGGCAAAACTAAAGTCCACCGCACCCAGGATTCCATACTCCCTACAAGGAATGCCTCTTTGTAACACCCCCTCCCTATTGTACTTGAGGTGTTACCGCCAGTAACCCTAATTAGTCCTAATCCAAGGTTACCCAAGGCTTTAAAACTTATAATCACAACAAGTATTACAACACTTTATTACAAACCATAGTATGACTTCCTTCCATACACAAAATCCTAACCACAACTTGGGCAGAAGTAAAATATTTACAACAGACTTATTCTTCTTCAAGCGACCACTTTCAAAACCTTTTTACATTCTAAACTCCTTGGCTAGCCTTCTCTTCGCGGATTAACTTCTTTAGCAGCTGATGCGTCGTATACAGACGGTGGGCACCAGCCGGCCATGCAATTGAATAAGGTGGTCGGATTAGTCTAATGAAAGACTAAGCAAGTGGAGAAAATGACTGGTTCCTATGGTAGTGACTAAACATATTGGCATCGAAATCCGAATGACAATCGGTCGATGATCCAACAGTTAGCAGTCCCATAGAGGAAAAGAAATGAGGCATGCATAATCAAAAGATAGGACACCACAACTTGCGGTTCCATTATGAAACATGAACAATTGTTGGGAACTCATATTAATCACATAACATTCTAAAAGCAAGAAAGGCTTCCCGACTGGACGAACCATTCAGGTATTTTAGTGTGCCTAACGCACTTATCTTATATTACTTTCAAAACTTTTCACAAACAAGTTGGTGGCTTTTAATCGGCTCGAACTACTGCCGAAATATCGTGGTATTGTAGAGATCATCGGAGTATTTCATCCATGTCATCTACTCTGTACCCAAGATCACAGGACTTCAGCTATCCTTGATCTTTCATTTGCATATGGTGAGGTAGAGATCACAGAGGCCTATTACCATGTCGTCTACACTACACCGTGCCGAACCTGCACTTAGCTAGAGTGCCTATCAACCCTCTCACACGAAGAGTAGGGGAAGAGAGTCATGACTCACCATTAGGATTAGGCCCCTCCTAATGTAATATTGTTATAAAGAGAGGATATAAAACCACTCCCTGGACTATCTGAATCACAACAATGTCTCAGCGAGAGACAACAAACAAGGTCGCACATAACGGACCTAAATCCAGTTCTAGCGCAAACTGAATAAACAACATGGTCATTATTTCTAACAATATAACAACCTATCATATTTTATTAAGCATACAAGTTGTTCCCAACACAAATATTAAATGGGATTCAATTCCTCATTTAATAACAATAATGCAAGAACGAACCGTCCACTTGCCTTATAAGGCGTGCTTTACGCTCTCAACGAGTCCAACAGAAATCTTTATCTGCCTTCTGCCAATTATAACAACAGATTCTTCAACCACAAGCTCATGGATACAATTCTTAGTTGTATAATCCAATTCTACAACTTCCTAATCGATAAACGATTTAATTTCCGAATATATATATATATATATATATATATATATATATATATATATATATATATATATATATATATATATATATAAATCCTTAGTTTTCATGCTTCAAGGAGCCATCTTGGCGGAATTGTAACTAATTATCCGCTTCACTTTTGAAACAATTTTCTAAATAAAAATTGTTCATTAGTAGCAGTTCTACAAGATTACAAAATCTTAGATTAAACGGATTAACAACGAATCCTGAGTAATTATCCGAAGTCCTTTACCTAAACTTGTCTTCGCTATAAGTAATAATCCAGACGTCCGTTTCTCGAGCGGTTTGAACCTGTGGAACCGTATCAACGTCAAGATTATAAAAACCATAAATTTACTTAGTAAAGTGGACCCGAAAGGTCCTTTCGGTGGCTCCGTAACCACCCCGCTAATTAATTTCGAGCGTTAATACCTTCACTCGAACTTCGAGCTTGTTCGGCTCGATGGTGGTTCGACCCAAGGACCCAAGGGTGGCGGCATGGTGTCCGGTGGCAACCCCTGGTGGTGGGTGGTGGTCGGCGAGCTGTTGTTCGCCGGCGGCGGGGCAGCGAGGCAGAAGAAGAAGCCGAAGATGGAGATGGCGCTCCCTCTCCCAAGTCCGTTCCGTCCTGATTTGTCTCCCTGGTTTTGGCTTTCAAACAGCCCGGTTTCACACAAAAAAGAGGAGGTGATGAGGGTGGTGGCTGGCAAGGTGGTGGCGAGGAAGATGGCCGACAGGGGAAGTTGAATTCTATCGCCCGAGTTCGTCGTCCCGTACGACTCTCTCTCGGTTTTGATTTGCAAAGAAAGGGGAAGGTGATAGACTTTGAAAAGTCAAGAAGATGAAGTTGCATAAATCCTATCTCCCAATACGTAGGTATTAAGCAAGAGACGGTCAAATGAAATTTTCCGTCCCGGAACGGGACTCGCGTTAAAGCGGTAAAATTATGTACCTCGGGTGGAAAAACTCACTAAACTAAAAACGCCCCGTAAATTATGTAGACCAATAAAACCAATTTTCCATGATTTTATCTTGCTACCCTCAATTTTTAAGGCTTCCGTTTTGTATTTTACATTCCTTCCGGAACATAATTAAAAAGACGGCTTATCCAATAAATATTCTTTTTCCACTGAAAAATCCTAGAATTCACACCGATCCATAAAATCATTTCTTTGTGATTTTAGGATATCACCAAGAATTTTCTAGGATTTAATCTCCAACAAAAATATTGGATTAAGCGTTAAAACGGAAAAAAAAGGTTAAAAGGATATCCGAGAAAAATTCGAAAATATCCTTAAAAACCGCAGCTATTACATTAGTACCCCCTTAAAAATGGTTTCGACCACGAAACCAGAAAAGTCAAGTTACAAGAAACAAAAGATACCGATGTACACAGTTACATGAACAAAACTGCAAAGCTGGTAGTACCCCCTTAAACATTCACACTAGGTGGATACCAACTCAGGATAACGACTTAGCATTTCTTGCTCTGTTTCCCATGTTTCCCAAGTTGTCCCCTCTCCACCATTCTTAGACCATAAAATTCTTACCAAAGGTATTTCTTTGCTACGAAGCATCTTCACACGACGTTCCAGAATTTTAATTGGTTTCTCCTCATAAGTACCATTTGGTTGAACTTCAATATCATCATAACTAAGGACATGAGATTCATCCGGCACATATTGTCTTAACAAGGACACATGAAAAACATCATGCACGGGGTGTGTTGTCGGAGGTAAGGCAAGTCGATAAGCTAACTTACCCACTTTTTCTAAAATCTCAAAGGGTCCAACGTATCGAGGATTGAGCTTACCTCGTTTACCAAAACGAAATACTCCTTTAGATGGAGATACTCTCACAAAAACTTTGTCACCAACTGCAAACTCAATATCTCTTCTTTTCAAGTCAGCATAAGACTTTTGACGACTCTGAGCTGTTAACATTCTCTGCCCGATCAAAGCTATATCAGTTGTAGTCTTCTCAATCAACTCGGGTCCAAGAAGAATCTTATCAGCACCTTCATCCCAACATATCGGGGATCGACACTTACGACCATAAAGAGCCTCAAACGGTGCCATTTTAATCGTAGAATGCCAGCTATTATTATAAGTGAATTCTATCAAACTTAAACTGGAATCCCAACTGGTTGTTCGATCAAGTACACAAGCACGAAGCATATCCTCAAGAGTTTGAATTGTTCTCTCAGATTGCCCGTCAGTTTGAGGATGAAAAGCAGTGCTGAAACACAATTCAGTTCCCAAAGCCTTATGCAAATTCTTCCAGAATCTTGACATATACCTTCCATCTCGATCAGAGATTATAGTTTTAGGAGTACCATGAAGACAAACAATTTCATGAATAAAGACCTTGGCCAACTTTTGGATTTCCCATGCTATCTTGATTGCTATGAAATGTGCACTCTTTGTGAGTCGGTCAATAATAACCCAGATAGCATCTTTCTGCCCTTGTGTCTTAGGCAATCCTGTGACGAAGTCCATGGCAATGTCTTCCCATTTCCACTCAGGTACTGGAAGTGGTTGTAATATTCCTCCTCGTCTTCTATGTTCAATCTTCACTTTCTGGCATACCATGCATCTAGCCACAAATTCTGCCACATCATTCTTCATGTTGGGCCACCAGAAATTTCGGCGTAGATCTTTGAACATCTTGCTAGAACCTGGGTGAATGGAATATGCAGAGGAATGAGCTTCCCTCAAATCATCTTCCTTATGTCTTCAATTGCAGGTACACAGATCCTATCCCGAAACCACAAAGATCCATCATCCTGAATAATAAATCTCGGTGCTTTGCCTTCTTGCACTTCTCCGCTAATCTTAATCAAAACAACATCTTCTGCTTGTTTCTCCCTGATTTGATCTAGCAGAGTAGCTTGAATCTCTAAGTTACTCAAACAATCTTGTTGCCTTTCAAACCAAATTTCAGTTTCTGTTTGTATCAATTCCTGTTGTAGCCTTGGTTGAACTGTCAACATTGCTACTATAGCTTCTTGCGCAGTTTTTCTGCTTAAAGCATCTGCCACCACATTGGCTTTACCTGGATGATATAGCAGCTCAATATCATAATCTTTCAACAATTCCAACCATCTTCTCTGTCTCATATTCAACTCCTTTTGAGTAAACACATATTTTAAACTCTTGTGGTCAGTAAAGATTTGGCACTTGACACCATAGAGATAATGTCGCCAAATTTTCAAAGCAAAGACCACGGCTGCAAGTTCTAAATCATGAGTCTGATAATTCACCTCATAAACCTTAAGTTGTCGAGATGCATATGCAATAACCTTACCATGCTGCATTAACACACAACCCAACCCCTGTTTAGAAGCATCACTGTAGACTACATACCCTTCATTCCCATCTGGCAGAGTCAAAATTGGGGCACTGGTAAGTCGTCTTTTGAGTTCTTGAAAACTTGCTTCACATTTGTCATCCCACATAAACTTTTTATTCACCTTACGAAGTAATCCTGTCATAGGTAAAGATATTTTCGAGAATCCTTCTACAAAACGTCGATAATACCCGGCAAGTCCTAAGAAACTTCTTACCTCCTTAACATTCTGAGGTTGTTTCCATTCAGCGACTGCCTTGACCTTTTGAGGATCTACCATTACTCCATCTTGATTGATAATATGTCCCAAGAAGGCCACTTCCTTTAACCAGAAAGCACACTTAGACAGCTTAGCATAAAGTTCATGATGCCTAAGTATTTCAAAAATTATCCGAAGATGCTCTTCATGCTCAACTTTATCTCTTGAGTAGATCAAAATTTCATCAATGAATACCACTACAAACTTGTCGAGATATTCATGAAAACATCTTTGCATTAAATCCATGAAAACTGCAGGTGCATTTGTCAGTCCAAAAGGCATTACCAAGAACTCATAATGACCATAACGAGTTCGAAAAGCTGTTTTTGGAATATCTTCTTCACATACTCTGAGCTGATGGTATCCTGACCTTAAATCAATCTTAGAGAAGATCTTTGCACCCCTTAGCTGGTCTAACAAATCATCAATCATTGGTAAGGGATACTTATTCTTAATGGTGACCTTATTCAGCTCACGGTAATCAATACATAACCGGAAGGTTCCATCCTTCTTCTTTACAAAAAGTACCGGAGCGCCCCAGGGTGAAGCACTCGGTCTTATATATCCCTTTTCCAGCAACTCATCGAGTTGTTTCTTCAATTCCTTCATTTCGATAGGAGCCATTCTATAAGGTGCTTTATAAATTGGTGTCGTTCCAGGTTCCAACGTAATTGAAAATTCAACAATACGCTTTGGAGGTAAACCTGGGAGTTCCTCGGGAAAAACATCAGTAAATTCTCTAACCACAGGAATTCCTTCAATATCTACCTTCTTTTCATCAGACTCTTCAAGAAAACACAAATAGCCAACACATCCTTGACGTAGCAATTTAGCAGCCTTCATAGAACTGATCAGCTTCCCATTTTCTACATCACCTTTTCCTTTGAAACGACACACATATTTTCCTTCTTCCTGGATGGTTACCATTCGGGAACTAAAGTCTATTATAGCTCCATGTTGTAATAACCAATCCATGCCTAAGATGATGTCGTAAGGAGCCATTGGAATGCATATAAGGTTGGCTTTAAACTTCCGACCTTGAATGCTAATGGGAAAATTATTAAGTTGTTTGGTTCCTACGATCTTTTCTTTGTTTGGTAGGTTCACCACAAAAGGTTCACATGAATTAGTGCATTTTAGTCCTAATTGCTCTACACAATTCTCAGATATGAAAGAATGTGTTGCTCCTGAATCAAACAACAAGAAAACAGCAGTTGACTGAACATATAAAATACCTTGGCATACAGGAGCTTCTGGTTCATCACTACGCCTCATCTCATATAGACGCTGACCTTGCTTTGTTGATGTCATTGCCGATTTTCCCTTATTCTGAGCAGTAGACTGAATAGAGGCTGATTTGGCAGCTTCAGTCGGAACACGGCTATTTTGAGCAACAGAGGTTTGACGCGACTGTGCTGAACCATCTTTATTCTGTGGACAATAAATCCGCATGTGTCCTTCCTTTCCACACTGCAAGCACTTCCTTTGAATCTTAGGACAAAACTTATTAATGTGACCTGTTTCTCCACAATTATAACAAACCGTCCGACCCTTCTTTTGTCCAGATTGGAAGGAACTAGTTGAACCAGACTCAGTTTTAGCCCGATTTGACTTTTCAAACTTCTGAAAGGGTGCCGGTCTCTTGAATCCACTAAATTGTGAACGTTGTTGAGATACTTGTTCCCCTTTATTTGCTTCCTGATCAGACCTTTCCAAAGAAACTTCTAAGCGGTAGGCTGCATCAACATATTGTTCCAAAGTTGAACACTTTACATGGACCATTAGTGGCTTCATCTTTGGATTTAGCCATTCATAGAATCTCTCAATTTTCTGCTCTTCTGTAGAGATTTCAGATCCAGCATACTGTAAAAGATGATTAAATTTGGCAGCCATCTCAAGTATTTTCATACCCTCAACTTGCGGTTACGAAAATTCTCTTTCTTTTTCTTTCCTCATAGCAGCAGAAAAGAACCTATCTAACATCTTATCTTTAAACATTCTCCAACTCAGTTTTGGGTGCCCAGACAAACCAGTACTTTTCCACCATTCAGTTGCACCTTCCTTAAGCTGTAAAGCAGCGATACGTACCTTCTCAGACTCTGTACATGAGATATTTTCCATCAACTGTTCGATGTGGGAAAACCAATATGCTATTTTAACAGGTTCACCTGTTCCATCGTAGCTGTCGGGCTTCATGGACAGGAAAGTTTTCAAGGCCCGAGAAAAATTCATACTTTGAACAGGTGGAAGCTCTTGAGGGTATTCCACTTCTATATTTCCCACATGTCCACTTTCTTCAACTTCAGGTGCAACATTTTGAGCAGCTGGGAGAACAGACTGAATAGTTTGAAGCATTAAATTCTTCAAAGTCTCCATAGTTTCCTCATCGAAAACTATATTCCTTCTAACCTTCGGATCAGGTTGATTTGCAGGATTTTGAGACTCTCCTCTCTCCTTAGAATTCCTATCTGAACCATCCCCTTGCTCAGATCTTCCTGTGTTTACCATCTGAATGAAACAACAGAAGACAAAACTTCCTTTATTCCACATCAAAGATAAGAAATCAAAGAGGCATATATACACAAAACTTCCATTTATTTATATCACATCATACACCAACTCTATTTTACAACTCTGTTCTGCAAACAAAGTTAAAACCAACTTATTTACATAAAGGGACTTGTACTTCCACAAATCATTCTATCAACCATTATTTACATTCTATAAAGGCACACTTAAAACCATAACTTCTTAAACCTTACAGCAAACCTTAATTTACATCTAAGAAAACCTACAAAACCAACTTATCCATCTCGACTCGTTCATGCCCTTATCCATTCCTCACTACATCGAGGGAGGATGACAAAAGTTATCTAAAAAGTCAGCATCAAACTGCAAAGGATCTTTTAAAGCATTCTGATCGTATAGGAGTGATTCCCCTTGCTCCAGTTTCCTATAGAAGAGGTTTCTACGCGGAGGGCTTAAATGCAGTCCCGCAATGCCCCAGATAAAAAGATCTTCATAAGGTTCCAATTCTCGCTTCCAGGCTTGCACGACATTCATTAACCTTTCTGTCTTTACCTCAAATTTCACAAATTGAGTTCTCCCAGAGGATATCCAATCCTCCCAAGACTGTATCATCATAGGATTTCCACCTTCAGTTTCTTGAACCTGATCTTTACCAGAAGAACTAGGACCTGCCGACCCTACTATTTGCTGAGGATAGTTATCCATAGAAGGGGAAAACCGTTGAGATGAAGTATACACTCCAGACTCATGCGAAGATAACGAAGATTGACTGGAATTCGAATACCGTATCTGCTCTGATTGTGGAGCCTCTTCTTCCTCAGGGTCTTCTTCTTCACTCGAGATGATTATAGGGTTCACTCCCATACCCAATTCCTCATCGCTAGGTATGTCTACATATTCAATTTCCATTCTTGGTGAAGCTGGAAACCCTTTGATTGAATTTACTCGAGAAGATTCTGCTTCATCAGCAGTGGGTGCTCCATTCTTCGCTCTTTTTCCGAGCTCATCATTACTATGCTGCCCATGGTTCCTCTTCATTTCCTTGGGAAAAAACAAGCAATAGAATTTAGAATCTCCACAATTCTATTCATCAAAACTTCAAACCTATTTCCAAGGTTTAAAAGATATCAACTGGTAGTCTACTTTTAGAGAACCTTCGACTCTGATACCACTTCTGTAACACCCCCCCTATTGTACTTGAGGTGTTACCGCCAGTAACCCTAATTAGTCCTAATCAAAGGTTACCCAAGGCTTTAAAACTTATAATCACAACAAGTATTACAACACTTTATTACAAACCATAGTATGACTTCCTTCCATACACAAAATCCTAACCACAACTTGGGCAAAAGTAAAATATTTACAACAGACTTATTCTTCTTCAAGCGACCACTTTCAAAACCTTTTTACATTCTAAACTCCTTGGCTAGCCTTCTCTTCGCGGATTAACTTCTTTAGCAGCTGATGCGTCGTATACAGACGGTGGGCACCAGCCGGCCATGCAATTGAATAAGGTGGTCGGATTAGTCTAATGAAAGACTAAGCAAGTGGAGAAAATGACTGGTTCCTATGGTAGTGACTAAACATATTGGCATCGAAATCCGAATGACAATCGGTCGATGATCCAACAGTTAGCAGTCCCATAGAGGATAAGAAATGAGGCATGCATAATCAAAAGATAGGACACCACAACTTGCGGTTCCATTATGAAACATGAACAATTGTTGGGAACTCATATTAATCACATAACATTCTAAAAGCAAGAATGGCTTCCCGACTGGACGAACCATTCAGGTATTTTAGTGTGCCTAACGCACTTATCTTATATTACTTTCAAAACTTTTCACAAACAAGTTGGTGGCTTTTAATCGGCTCGAACTACTGCCGAAATATCGTGGTATTGTAGAGATCATCGGAGTATTTCATCCATGTCATCTACTCTGTACCCAAGATCACAGGACTTCAGCTATCCTTGATCTTTCATTTGCATATGGTGAGGTAGAGATCACAGAGGCCTATTACCATGTCGTCTACACTACACCGTGCCGAACCTGCACTTAGCTAGAGTGCCTATCAACCCTCTCACACGAAGAGTAGGGGAAGAGAGTCATGACTCACCATTAGGATTAGGCCCCTCCTAATGTAATATTGTTATAAAGAGAGGATATAAAACCACTCCCTGGACTATCTGAATCACAACAATGTCTCAGCGAGAGACAACAAACAAGGTCGCACATAACGGACCTAAATCCAGTTCTAGCGCAAACTGAATAAACAACATGGTCATTATTTCTAACAATATAACAATCTATCATATTTTATTAAGCATACAAGTTGTTCCCAACACAAATATTAAATGGGATTCAATTCCTCATTTAATAACAATAATGCAAGAACGAACCGTCCACTTGCCTTATAAGGCGTGCTTTACGCTCTCAGCGAGTCCAACAGAAATCTTTATCTGCCTTCTGCCAATTATAACAACAGATTCTTCAACCACAAGCTCATGGATACAATTCTTAGTTGTATAATCCAATTCTACAACTTCCTAATCGATAAACGATTTGATTTCCGAATATCGATATATATATATATATATAAATCCTTAGTTTTCATGCTTCAAGGAGTCATCTTGGCGGAATTGTAACTAATTATCCGCTTCACTTTTGAAAAAATTTTCTAAATAAAAATTGTTCATTAGTAGCAGTTCTACAAGATTACAAAATCTCAGATCAAACGGATTAACAACGAATCCTGAGTAATTATCCGAAGTCCTTTACCTGACAATCGATGTTTAAACTTGTCTTCGCTATAAGTAATAATCCAGACGTCCGTTTCTCGAGCGGTTTGAACCTGTGGAACCGTATCAATGTCAAGATTATAAAAACCATAAATTTACTTAGTAAAGCGGACCCGAAAGGTCCTTTCGGTGGCTCCGTAACCACCCCGCTAATTAATTTCGAGCGTTAATACCTTCACTCGAACTTCGAGCTTGTTCGGCTCGATGGTGGTTCGACCCAAGGACCCAAGGGTCGCGGCGTGGTGTCCGGTGGCAACCCCTGGTGGTGGGTGGTGGTCGGCGAGCTGCTGTTCGCCGGCGGCGGGGCAGCGAGGCAGAAGAAGAAGCCGAAGTTGGAGATGGCGCTCCCTCTCCCAAGTCCGTTCCGTCCTGATTTGTCTCCCTGGTTTTGGCTTTCAAACAGCCCGGTTTCACACAACAAAGAGGAGGTGATGAGGGTGGTGGCTGGCAAGGTGGTGGCGAGGAAGATGGCCGACAGGGGAAGTTGAATTCTATCGCCCGAGTTCGTCGTCCCGTACGACTCTCTCTCGGTTTTGATTTGCAAAGAAAGGGGAAGGTGATAGACTTTGAAAAGTCAAGAAGATGAAGTTGCATAAATCCTATCTCCCAATACGTAGGTATTAAGCAAGAGACGGTCAAATGAAATTTTCCGTCCCGGAACGGGACTCGCGTTAAAGCGGTAAAATTATGTACCTTGGGTGGAAAAACTCACTAAACGAAAAACGTCCCGTAAATTATGTAGACCAATAAAACCAATTTTTCATGATTTTATCTTGCTACCCTCAATTTTTAAGGCTTCCGTTTCGTATTTTACATTCCTTCCGGTACATAATTAAAAAGACGGCTTATCCAATAAATATTCTTTTTCCACTGAAAAATCCTTGAATTCACACCGATCCATAAAATCATTTCTTTGTGATTTTAGGATATCACCAAGAATTTTCTAGGATTTAATCTCCAACAAAAATATTGGATTAAGCGTTAAAACGGAAAAAAAGGTTAAAAAGATATCCGAGAAAAATTCGAAAATATCCTTAAAAACCGCAACTATTACACTCTTGTCTTTCAGGTAAATCATGTGACACTAAAAAGTTATTCTTAATTTTTGTTTGTAATTTGTGTGTTTGTGACAGGATATGGTACGTTTTTTTGAATAACTATTTAATCATCACTCATATATTGATTATTAATGCAGATTTGGGTGTATGAGACAGTGCCCAAATTTGGTCTACTGTTTGCCAAAAGGTTGAGGCCATCAGCAAGTCCAAGGGGAATGCGTTGGTTTTCCGAAGATGCTCCTGAGCACACTATATTGGATATTTCTTTAGCTGATCCAAAAAATGAAGTGAAACCAATATTCCATCCAGATGACCATGATGAGGAGATGCTTGTAATGGATTCTCGCTACGCTGATGAAGAGGATGATGCTCATTTTGATAAGATTGTTAAGAAACCCACTGCAAGTGTGAAAAGAAAGAGGCCGATTGCTCCAGATGTCGTCCCGAGTACTTCTGATCCAGGGTCATCAGGGCTATTGTCTGGTTTGAGAGATGGGAAGAACATGCTGGAGAGTATGGAATTGGGGATCATGCAGAGGTTGCAGAGTATGGAAATCATAATAAGAAATCTGGAGGAGTTGGCCACGAGGAATCCAGGTGCAAAACAGCATTGTAAACATGATAGTGAGTCTGCATTTGAGGAGTCGGACGATTCAAAGATGTCAGAGGAAGAAGAAAAAGAAGAAGAAGAAGAAGAAGAATCGGACGAATCAGAAGTAGAAGTATCATCAGAAGAAGAACAAAAAGATGGTGAGGGAAAAGAGGAGGCGGTAGATGATGAGAAAGTGGAGGCAGAGAAAACTTATACAACAGATAAGGGGGAAGAAAGCAAAGAGGTCATTGGAGAAGAAGTTAACAATAAGGGTGTGGACGAGGAAAATCAAAATGATGAGAAAGGGGAGGCAGAGGAACCTTTCGCAAAAGATGAGGGGGAAGAAATCATAGAGATCATTGGAGAAGAAGTTAACAAGGGTGTGGACGAGGAAATTCAAAATGATTACAAGGGGGAGAGGCTTTAGAAAATAGGGAAGTGGAAAATAATGAAGTTGAAAACAAAAAGGCGGGACGCGATGCAAAAGGTACGGAGGAACAAAATGAAGAGGTCCGTCATGAAGTTGATAAGAAGGTCGAGGAGGAGGGGGATGCCAGTGCACCTGTATACAAGGTGTTATACCTGTCAACTAGAAACATTATCCTGTCAATCTGAAATTCATCTTGCCAGTTGTCAATCCCTTTATACAAATAGCCATTTCCAATTCGTTTAGGTCGATGACTTCTGTATTGATTGCAGGAAATTGATGTTGTCGTGTCGAAGATTGCAGAAGAAGCTGCCAAGGATGTTGACAAAGATGAGGATTTTCATAAGTCAGATGATCTAGGCAAGAATGATCAACCATGCATGGTAGTAGGATATGCTATCATCTAATAAAAACATGGTGCTGGTTCTTTTTTATATGTTTCAAGTTTCGTTGAGTGTTGTAACACTTTGATATTCAATGCAGGCATGCGTTGTATATGATCCTAAGATTGCAGCATAACGCATGGCTTTGGGAGTGGAAACTCGAGAAGGTGAGAGGGTTGGACAATCCAAGAGTACCAGAAGGAAAACTAAGGATCCCAAGAGTTTAGGACAACGGCTTAATTGTAGGAAAAATCCTCCCTGTATGGTGGCGGCGTAGTGTACTAAAGATTTAGAGCGTGGACGGGTGAAAAAGATTACAAGCAATTGCAAAGTCACTTTTATGACAGATCTGCTACAGTGGATTGAGTCTCCTAAAAGGTCAATACATTGGATTTCTGTCAGGAGTTGTTTCTAGACGCGCGTTCAATCTAGTAATGATGCATTTATGGCTCAGGACCCATAAGACCCGAAAAGGATTGGCTGGTGCTGACTTGCCAAAAACAAATTTTTTGAAAGTACTCTGACCAAAAAATTGTTTAGGCGGCCAGGTACACTTTTGACGTCCTAATTTTATCTTTCATCGACAAAGCCTAACGGATGTGGCACACAAGGTTGTGTTGACTTGCTTGTAATTGCAGGAAATGGAGGAGATTTGTGTCGTCCTTCATAAGCGACTGGTAGAAAACAACGACAAATGTCGTAATAAGGTTATTTTAGACACATTTTGGAGTGGCTTCTTGAGGAAACTTCAGCAGTCACAAGAAAAAACTGGAACAATTGCTCGGGTTGAGGATCCTACTATGATCAAATATTTAAAAGGAGAACTACCGTAGGTTCATGGGAAGAGTTGGGTTGAAGCAGATGAAATACTTGTTCCATACAACGTCGACAATCGCCACTGGATAGCTCTCCAAATCGACTTGAAGGAATGGTGTGTTAATGCGTACGACAATAATGTCGATATGTTTGATTACGAACGACTATATGCTCAGCTTTTGCCGGTATTAAGGCTAGTTCCTCTGCTCATGAACCCATATTTGCCGCTTTCCAAAAAATACTCACATCGGAGGAGTGGCAGACAATTTCCTTGGAATCGGGTCCCTAATTTGAGCTAGAACAAACGTGGGTATGTACCACCAGGACTATGTTTTTTGTTTTGTTTTTTTGCTCTATGCCACCAACACAACTTCTTACAACTACATACTACATAGTATTGCTACTAATTCGTGTGTGAATTTATGTAGTGGGGATTGCGGAGTGTTTGCTGCAAAACACATGGATCTTCTGAGTATCGGGAAATCGGTCTCCGCTGTGAATGATAGACAAGTTGACCAATACAGGGTTGATATTGCCCACAACATTTTCAGGGGAGTTTGGGAAACAACCTCTTAGTAGAATACATCATCAATGAATGTGTGTTTCACTAGGGCTTAACAATATGTGTTCGGTCTTGTGTAATTGACAATTTTAGTTATTTCGTGATGG
Organism: Fallopia convolvulus; assembly: GCA_964016875.1. NCBI lineage: Eukaryota > Viridiplantae > Streptophyta > Magnoliopsida > Caryophyllales > Polygonaceae > Fallopia > Fallopia convolvulus. The sequence continues at coordinate 23,107,981 of OZ024726.1, read as the reverse complement.
ATGAATCATAGTGACAAAAACTTTTCTATGCTAATTTGAGGAATGCACACTGATGTAGAAAAACAAGCCTTTGTTTTCACTCTTTACTTGAGACAGATTTTGAGCTAATGAATCACACAAAGAATTGTCGAATAACGTTTCCTTTGTATTGAACCAATGGCTTTACAAACAACCAAGTTTCTGTTGGCATAACTTCACATATATATACTATATAGCAACAGCATGAAATTGCCATTTAACTACTCCTAATGACAGTTTAAACAACCACCTATAGGCGCCAGTTAACTAACTGTAATAACTACTTAGGCGCTAGTTTTTTTTACTTACACACGTCCAAACTATTTTACACACACTACTATACATGTTGCACATTTCTTAACAGAAATAACCCATGTCGGGATTGACATCAACTTAGAATTTAAAACAGAAACTTATCTTCTGCATATAACAGAAACTATCTAAGAGAGATTATTAAAACTAAAAACTACTTCTTAAAAACTAAGTTTAATCCTAACAACTGGTACCCGAAATTCACATCAAAGTATCATGACAGGATATATCCAGGAAGTTGAGATGACAAAAAAGAAATGGTTAACCCAGCATATGGAATTTAACATTAAGACAATTTATAGCATCAAAGATTGTAATAATTACAATGTAAATCCTCTAGATAATCTTACCACAAAATATCACCAGTGCCAACAACAAATCATATATAATCAACAACTTATATCATGTAGCATGACTGGAATTCTTCTATCCCAAAAAATATCACGAGTGGCGACAACCACCCGTTACTGATCATAAGACATGATATATCACTTAGCATGTAGGAAATATTTTCACTAATCACAACACAATATCTCCAGTGCCAACAATTAATTACACATAGTTAATCCGATAGACAGAAATATCCCAAATTGCCAACAAAAAGATACTAATTACCGCAGAAGGAGTGCACATGGAATATCCTTCAATCTTCACTGGGAACAGGAGGGAAATATAGGCTGTCCACATCCTCGAACATCAATACAGTACCTAGCGCCACATTTTTGAAGCGGTGTCTTATTCCAGTTTTGAAGTCGTAGAGCGTCAGATACCCACTTGACCGTGCAAAAACCTTAAGACTGTTGTCTAGACCCATCAACACGTACACTTAGCTTGGTCCAGGGGAGAGATCAAACCATATCATTTCAAACCAATGCTCATTCAGCCACCCCAATACACCAACTGTCTCAAGAGAGTTGTCATCACCCCAACGAACAAGCGACAGTTTTCCTTCCCAGTTGCAAATCCCAGTATAATAATCCTCGTCCTCTGGCTCTGGCGGCATCGGAATGAAGCCAAAACTTTCTTCCACAAAGTCAAATGTCAAAACAACACGGGACCCATCGGCGCAAGACCCTTTCCAATAACAAACCCGTCCTATCACTACACCGGGACGGAAGTCGGAGGGAAGCCAACCCCTCATATTCTCCGGTTTAAAGATTGTATAGGCCCCTTTGTCTTGTGAGATAAGAACACCCAACGACCCATCCTCTTTCTTGTCGGTCATATTCAAATTGAGTACAAGCAATTTAAAACAACAACTATCATCTGGGTTGGCCCAGAAACCAGTGCAACAACAGCGTATTAGCATTTTATCCCAAGTATAATCCCCTAAGGGTTGCGTTGGAACAGTGAAAAACTTATTCTTCATTGCAACATTCCCCACAATAAAGAAGTTCAAAGATTGATTGAAATAGCACCAGATTCCCTTGTCACAGCCCCAGAAGCAGATGCTACACAACTTTGTTTACCGCTCAAGAACCTTTTCCTTCTCCGGAGGTATGCTGTAGGGTTTAACATCGATCCACTTTTCCACATGTCGTCTTTGATATTCAACACAGAACCGTGGATTTTGGAGAGACAGGTGCTCTTGCATGAAGTAATCGGAGTCGATTACTTCCTTCCATTCCCAGCAAACCGTTCAAAATCGAAGTATTGATTTCACTGGTAACCGGGTGGCCACCAGAAGCAAGACATGTTGAGGAAAGTAGTCGGACATTTTTGAAGTTCATTGAACAGTAAACCCCAGTTCAGCGAAGGAGGTGAACAGACTTTCGTAAATGAAAAGTACTCCAAGGTATTTAAAACCCAGTTCAGTGAAGGAGTTGAACAGACGCTTTCATGCAACAAAAATAAAGGAAAAATGGAAAAAAAATGAGTGAATCTTCGCGAAGAAGATTGTGGACTTTTTGGGCAATTGGCCATTGGCGGGTAAAGCGTCATTTATTTTGCAGAGATGGGGAGGCTAAGAGCATAGATATTGGTTGCCCATATTTTTTGGTCATCATTATATAAAATTATTTCTTTTTGATCAATAAAAATTTACCTTTTCCTTTCTTCTTTCTTAAGTGACACATGTCACTATGACATGTGATGCCCAACGACCACTTTTGGTCATCACAATGACCGACCCAAATTTTTTTCCTCCATTTTCACCCTCTCTCTCCTCTTTTATTATTTTTTTAATGCTTCTCTCTCCTCGTGACCAAATGTTTAGTCGACCGCTGACCTTGCTCTAATGACATGATTACATAAATAGAATATTGTTTGTTTGGGTGTATGACTGTATGAGATTTGGGTTTAATAATGTACTAGTTGATGTACCCGTGCCCGGGATTTTTAATAGTTGTTTGATATACTTATTATAAATAAGTATTTATTTTAAGTGAATATTAATATTTCTTTTTACATAAATAAAATATAACTTAATGTTAATAACTTTACATAATTTAATCTCCAAATACTAAATAGAATAACCAATAAGAAAATATGTTAGAAATAACTATAAGACTAAAATAAGAGAAATATGTTCGAAATAATGTTTGAGAAAGAAAATTAATATTGTAAGCAATGCAAAGTTTTTTGGAACTGAAAGTGAAAAGTTGATCTTCTATATGTTTTTCTCTATTATCATCATATGGGATAAAATAGTTGTATAATTTGTATTATAAAAATTTTAACGGGATTTTTTTATACAAAAAATTTCTACATGATGACATTATTGAAAAAAATTCTATATGATAAATGTAGTTGAAATTTCTACGCATTTGATAAAATGAAGATTAATCATGATACAATGATAAATCTATATACTATGCTATGATATTCTACATGAAACATGTTATTGAATCTCTTAAAACCTTATCGTCATCATTTGTACTGCTTAAATAATTTATATTAGAAAATTATCTTATTATTCTTCACATTTGGGATATTTTTTAGTGAATGAGAAGAAAAAACAATCTTGAAATTGTAGGGATTTACACATACATTTAAAATACAAATTGAACTACTCATTAAGGAAATATAATTATTGAATAAGAAGAAAAAGTAACAATGAAATTTTAGGGATATATATGCATAGAAAGTGAAAACAATAAATTTATTCCTTTTATATAATTATTTAATCTAAATTTATTTTAAAGTACGATTATTTAATAATGATTGATCTTAAGAACTTACATAGATGTAAGCTAATTAAGAAAGATATAGTAATGATTTATATACATTCTTCTTAAAATATTATTATCTTTTATAAAAATATATTTTTATAGATACTCTGATTAGAAAAGGTAAGTATAATATGACAAATCACCAATAAGTAAAGTTAACTAATTAAATAGTATTTGAAAATTATAATGTGGTAGAATTAAGTAATATTTGAAGATTTAGATGGACAAATTAGTAAATGTAAAAATTAATTTGCTAAGGTGCCATAGTTAAATGATTGACATGTAGGATTGAGTGATTCGACTTTAGTTATAGTATATTGATCTTTAAAAATTTTATCAAAAAGTTTAATTTATTAGGATTATTATTGCAGCTTGTATAAGAGTATAAGGGTTAAGCGGTGGCAAATTCTTATCCGACCTGAAATAACCGAACGCTATTCGAAAAAACTTACAAAATGACATTTGAATCTCATTCGATCTGACCGATTGTAACCCGAACCCGAAAGCAACCCGTTTAAAAAGCAACACGAAACCGATCTGACCGATGGTATATGCCTATTTCATCTTTAAAAACTCAACATCAAATTCAAATTCAAATACAATATTATATTATAACTACAACGATTCTTACTCATTCATTAAATTCATAGTAACTTTTATTACTTACAAAAAGTAACGCAACAGCTCTTAATATCGCCAGTGCCAACAAGTAAAAGTTATCCATAGATAATCAAGCATATGGAATTTAAATTTAAGACAAGTTATGTCCAGGAAGTTGAGATGACGAAAACAATAACCGAGCATTTAGAATTTAACATTAAGACAAGTTATATCCAGGAAGTTGAGAAGAAGAATAACAATAACCCAACATATGGAATTTAACATTAAGACAATTTATAGCATCACTTGAGTTACATATTTGTACAATGGAGATCCTCTACCTATTCTTACCACAAAATATCACCAGCGCCAACAAACTATCCATAGATAATCAACAATTTATATCATGTAGTATGACTGGAATTCTTCTATCCCAAAAAATATCACCAATGGCGACAACCATCCATTACTGATCATAAGACATGATATATCACTTAGCATGCAGGAAATCATCTAGCTAATCACAACACTATCTCCAATGCCAACATTTAATTACACATATCTAATCCATAACACAGAAATATCCCAAATTGCCAACAAAAAGATACCAATTACCACGAAAGGAGCCCACATGGTAGAACCTTCAATCTTCACTGGGAACATGAGGGAAATATAAGAAAACTATAACCCAGCACTTGGAATTTAACATTAAGACAAGTTATATCCAAGAAGTTGAGAAGAAGAATAACAATAACCCAGCATATGGAATTTAACATTAAGACAATTTATAGCATCACAGAAGTTACATATTTGTGCAATGGAGATCCTCTAGCTATTCTTACCACAAAATATCACCAGTGTCAACAAACTATCCATAAATAATCAACAGTTTATATCATGTAGCATGACTGGAATTCATCTATCTAAAAAAATATCACCAGTGCTGATCATAAGACATGATATATCACTTAGCATGCAGGAAATCAACTAGCTAATCACAATACTATCTCCAGTGCCAACATCTAATTACACATATATAATCCATAAGACAGAAATATCCCAAATTGCCAACAAAAAGATACTAATTACCATAGAAGGAGTCCACATGGTAGAACCTTCAATCTTCACTGGGAATAGGAGGGAAATATAAGAAAACAATAACCCAGCATTTGGAATTTAATATTAAGACAAGTTATATCCAGGAAGTTGAGAAGAAGAATAACAATAACCCAGCATATGGAATTTAACATTAAGACAATTTATAGCATCACAGGAGTTACATATTTGTACAATGGAGATCCTCTAGCTATTCTTACCAAAACATATCACCAGTGCCAACAAACTATCCATAGATAATCAACAACTTATATCATGTAGCATGACTGAAATTCTTCTATCCCAAAAAATATCACCACTGGCAACAACCACCCATTACTGATCATAAGACATGATATATCACTTAGCATGCAGGCAATCAACTAGCTAATCACAACACTATCTCCAGTGCCAACATCTAGTTACACATAGCTAATCCATAAGACAGAAATATCCCAAATTACCAACAAAAAGATACCAATTACCACAGAAGGAGTCCACATGGTAGAACCTTCAATCTTCACTGGGAACATGAAGGAAATATGGGATGTCCACATCCTCGAACACTAATACAGAACCTAGCGCCACATTTTTTATGGGGAGTCTGGTTCCAGTTTTGAAGTCGTAGAGCGTCAAACACCCACTTGTCCTTGCAAAAACCTTGAGACTGTTGTCTTCGCCTATTAACCCAAACACTTTGCTTGTTCCAGGGGAGAGATCAAACCATTTCATTTCAAGCCACTCCAAATTCAGCTAAACAAATACACCAACTGTCTCATGAGATTTTTCACCACCCCAACGAACAAGTGACAGTGTTCCTTCCCAGTTGCGAAGCCCAGTTGAATAATCCTTGTCCTCCTGCTCTGGGGGCATCGGAATGAAGCCAAAAATTTCTTTCACAAAGTCAAATGTCAAAACAACATGGGACCCATCGGCGAAAAACCCTCTCCAATGACAAACCCCTCCTATTACTACACCGTGACAGCAGTCGGAGGGAAGCCCACCCCTCATAGTCTCCGGTTTAAAGATGGTATAGGCCCCTTTGTCTTGTGAGACAAGAACACCCAACGACCCATACTATTTCTTTTCGGTCATATACAAATTGAGACAATCAACTTAAAACGACAGTTATCATCTAGGTTGACCCAGAAACCAGTGCAACAATAGCGTATTGGCATTTTATCCCAAGTATAATCCCCTAAGGGTTGCGTTGGAAATGTGAAACAATTATTCATTGCCCAATTCCCCATAATAAAGTAGTTCAATGATTGATCGAAATAGCACCTGACGCCCTTGTCACAGCCCCAGAAGTAGATTCTTATGTTCTTTGTTTGCCGCTTATGGACCTCTACCGCCTCCAGGGGTATGCTGTAGGGGTAAACATGGATCCACGTTTGCACATGAGCTCTTTGATATTCAACACAAATTCGTGGATTTTGGAGAGACATGTGTTCTTGCTTGAAGTAATCGGAGTCGATTACTTCCTTCCATTCCCGGCAAACCGTTTGAAATCGAAGAATTGATTTTGCTGGAAAACAGATGGCAACCAGAAGCAAGACATGTTGCGGAAAGTAGTCGGACATTTTTGAAGTTCGTTGAACATGAAACCCCAGTTCAGCGAAGGAGGTGAACAGAAACTTTCGGAAAAGAAAAGTATTCCAAGGTATTTTAAACCCAGTTCAGTGAAGGAAGGAGGTGAACAGACGCGAAGAAGATTGTAGAAGATATGGCCCCATACCGAAATCTAAATCCATATACTCCCATACCAAACACAATATATGGCCTGATGCCGATATCTGATACCAAGATATCAATACCAAACGGGTCCTAAATGTTGTCCCTTTATGTCCGATAAATGCTCCATTGGAGTGATCATTTCTACTAATATTCCGTATTAGGTTGTAACAAATATGTAAAAGCTTTTTTGAATAAAATTAAATAAATACTTACAATTGCCTAATCAATTTTTAAGGACTTCAAAGTTTCTTATTTTAAAATAAAATAACATAATGAACATTATGTATGTTTTAGAAAGTAAAGGAAACATACAATATTGTTATCAATTATTCACAATTTTATAAGTATGAGAATTGCATTAATCTAAATCTAAACAATTTAGTTCAAAAAACAAACCTTAAAATGGAAATAGTTTAAGAAAATAACAAACACATGATATAAACTTTGTCTCGTCCAAAATATCACCAGTACAAACAACTACCAATTGCTAATCAAAAGACAGGATATATCACTTATCATGACTGGAAATCTTCTATTTTAGCTTCATTTGCTTGTATAATTGATCATGTAGACGAGTTGTTCACGAATTTGTCTCTCGAAGAAACTAAATGACAGGATCGCGAGTAAGCTCGAGCTTAGTGAACATTTAAATGCACAAAGCAAAAACAAGATTTTAACCTCCAACCAAGCTCGCGTTCGATCTCAAGCTCGTCTATTTTTTACCGCGCCGAGCTTGAGCAACGCAAATAAGAAAAAAAAGTTATTTTTAAAAGAAACAGTTTAAGAAGTTATTTTAGGATGAATAACTACATATTTCTGAAAGCAACATCAACAAACACAACAAAACATATCATACTTCTAAAAGGGAAATGCAAATCCATAATTCTAAAAGCAACATCAACAACCACAACAAAATACATCCTAAAATGCTAAGGTACCAAGGATGGGTTGGGGTTCGTTGCATCCTCAAAGATAATACACACACTGAAACCATTAACATAAATCGGAGTTCATCCACAATCTAATAATGGTCAAACATCCATAGATTCCATACAACCCGCTAGCTTGCCTTGCCCCCCCCCCCCCCCCCCCCGGTTTAGGGTTCTTTGCATCCTCCAGCTCACTTCGCAGCTTAAGGACCGTACGACGCAAATCCTTCAGTTCGCTATGTAAATCTTCGATGATTTGTAGCATCTGCTTCCCAAGGTCATCGTCACATACTGAACCAATTAAGTCAAGTTCTTAATCCAAAGCATCCTCCGCCGCTTCAGCTTCTACCCGGAAATGATGCTCATATTTCCTGAAATCCCCGCTTTGATAGCTCTCCCCAGAATCTAACATTCTCGATGCACACAAACCTGTTATCAACAGATTCAACATTATTAGGTTAGCACAGGCACATATATACAAAAGATAGGTCCTATTTTAGTTTGTACATAACACATTCAACAATATTTTCTTAGCATAAACACATTTATTCAAAAACATGTTCTGTTTCAGTTCTCAGACATCACATTGAACATGGTATTCTAAGCACAACCACATATATGCAAAGATAGGTCCCTGCTTCTGGTTTGTACACAAGACATTCAACCTTACCTCTTTCCTCAACTGGAACACACCTACACAGGAACAAGATCCCAACCTGTTAGAGTGATTGGAACCTGCAACACATAAACGAAGGATTTTCAACATCGTTAGGGAGGCAAATGACAGATGATATGAGATGAAATGGGAGAGTTTTAGTAGGAGGAGAGCCTTTACAAGTGATAAAAGTGAGAGTTTAAGTTCCTGTAAGGCAGTGGGTAACTACAAGCACAAGTTAAGGACCTTATATAGGTGAGAGAGAGGGGAACTAGGGTTTTCATTCAATCGTGCCAAACACAACGAACAAGGGTCCTTCCTTTGGCAGCAACTGACACCGACAGACCTCACCATACTACTAGACATATAAATTACAGCTGCAGACACACTTTAACTTTAGTCAAAAGATTCCCAAACAAAGAATAGCATGTGGCCCCCACAAACAACATATAAATCACCAAATGAACTACACCCCTAAAGATTCCCAAATTAAGACATCATGTGGACCCCATAAATCTGACACTTGCAACTTTCAGCTACATCACCCACACACATGGGAGTAATTTAATAGTATGATGACAAAACTTCTGAACTACTACAAAAGTTCCACAAACAAACACACCTAAAGTACAGCCTTAAAGCACACAACTTACTATAAGTAGGAAGCAAACATACAGTTAAGCATTGCTAGACTTCAATGCACAAAACCATGCCCCTTGTGAATCTGCAACAAGAGAACAAATCTACAAACAAGACATATTCTGTGTCCCCCACAAACAAATATGGACCCCACAAACAACATATAACTCACCAAATGAACTACACCCCCAAAGATTCCCAAAATAAGACATCATGTAGACCCCACAAATCTGACACTTCAACTTGAGGGAAAGCAAACACCTTCATCTACATCACCCAAACACATGTAATGTTATAGTATGATGATAAAACAAGGTTGAACTGCAGTACATAAGTTCCACATACACTAGGACACAATGGGACATGGCATATAACCCTAAACAGCTAAACCAAGAGCGAAAAGTAGATTGACGAATACAAACAGACATAGACGCCAACCATAAATAGTAAAACATTATAACAAAAGGGTTCTGGAGGGGTGGGCTCCTGATGTTGCACAAAATTGCAGAAAACAAACACACCTACAGTAGAACCTGCAAACACACAACTTAGTAAAATTAGGTAGAGAACATACAGTTAAGCATTGCTGAACTTCAATGCACAAAACCATTTCCCCTTGTGAATTTGCAACAAGAGAACAAACCTGCCTTGTAACCTAATAATCATCTTCCACATCGTCGTTCTCCCAAGTAGCTTTTCCAACCGCTGAATGCATGTTGTCCACGACCTCATCCTCCTCCTCCTTGGGATAAGAGTCCCCACTGCTTGAATCAATGATGTCGGGCTGGCCTTCCCAGAAAATCTGATCCCACAGTGAACTTATTTTTGGGTCTATCCCAGATTCCCGGAACTCCTTACATTCAGGGCAATCATGCACTATCAGTAATGAGAATATGGCTACAACATGAACATGGACATTGCACTATTCTTTATACTATCACGGATATATTGATTATTATTCAATAACACGTATAGTCTGTTTACTCTGTTATATGATGTATTATTGTTAGCTTTTTCTTTGGAGAATATATTCCACTTTAGGGTGAGTTATTCTACATTATCTCTGTGGGAGTATTCTCTGAATTCGATCCATACAAACACAACAGTTTCATATTTGCTAAATGACTATATACTTAGCATATCAACCAAAAACATATCTAGCTAGTCCACAATAAAAAGTCACAAAGTGAGCATGAAAACTTTTCTAGTATTCGATGGGACTATCCAGGGAGCTTACCTCGATCATCCGTTGCCACCATGTGTCATCCCCGATGAATCGGCCGGTGGACAGGTCCTATGCATCATTGCCTCCAAGAGCTTTGAAGGAACACCAAGTACGCCACTTTGACCGGTGGTCCTCTAGTCTGAATATCAGTTCCGAGGTGACCAGCAGAATACCAGTTTGGAGCCCAAACATGTGGGAAGTCTCCCACCACGATATACACTCCTCTAGAGGAAGGTGAGCCTTGCTCATGGAATGTTGAACAATGGTTAGGAAAATCTTATCCCAGTCCTTCTTCCATGTTATAATCCTACGCATCTGCAATCCATGTAAAACCAGTAAGTAACGTGTAGGTACTAAAGCATAAGCACATAGGGTTTCAAACTTGGAAGTAAGAATAAGACATGAAAGCAAGCAAGCGAGCTACAACCCTCTTAATGGAGAGGGTTCACACAGGAAGACATTCGGTATGAAAGCAAACAAATAAAGGACCAATCGTAAACATAGATGTGGGAGGAAGACACAGGGGAAAGATTGCTTCCGACAAACAGTAAAGACGGCAACATCAGACAGAGAAGAACTGCAACCCTAGTTCTATTCAACGGCCGTGAAACGGCGAAATCCGAACTGTACAACCGTAGTGCTCAAATTCAAAATTGTAATGGAAGTCCGTTCATTCCATCAAATCACACCAAAACAGATCAAGAACATCGAAGGGGCCACCAAAGCCCCCGAACAGACAGCAAAAGAAAAATAAATAAAATAAAGATTAAGGAATTGCAACTTAGCCGCAGAGATTATAAGTCCATGTGGAGTTCACGAAGATCATCTCAAGGCCTCTTTCCCTCTCTTGATTCCTACCTTCTCCGATATCGACTCAGAATACGACTGGTCCAAGATGAACGTTAGCGAGGAGAATCAGAAAAGTCTATCTAAAAGTTGGCATCGAAGCTTTTCTAAGAAGCTTCGGTCCATAACGACGTCGTCTAGCTGGGTATTTTTTATATAAGTTTTTTTTGATAAGGTAAGAACTCGGACCCGGAAAAAAAATGGCTCACCCGACTCTGGGTTTCCGTCAAGCGGGTCGGGTCGGGTTTGGGTCGAGTCAAATCAATTTCTGGTAATCTCGTGTTCGGGATTTGTTAGATTCGGCTCAAATCTGTTCGGGGCAGACATGTCTCATGTATAAAAAATTTAATTTTTTTCTCGGACCGGGTTCGTGTTTAGAGACATGAGAGCCGAACGGGTTTCTCGGGTCGGCTCAAGTTTTGATAACCCTACACCTGATCCACCCATCACTCGCGGGTCGGTCGGGTGACCCACCACCCGCGATTTATTACGTTAGAATACTATTAATTAGTCAAATTCAAATTAGAGTTAAAGGCACTAATGCATTGATATTGGTGCCCCTAAAAATAGGTGCCAAGCGGAAATTTGGTGGTGAAGTTGAGAAAACAATAGTGGAGACTCAAAAATTACGGCCGATCAGATCTCCTCAACCATTTAAACTATCTCTTAAGATTTTACCGATTGCTAGATATCGTACTCTAGTATTTGTCAATCACGCATATTAATTGGCCCGTGAAGGTTTGATAACTAGTTGGTATATTCAACGTAAAGGCACACCTCGTGTTGTCAATTGCACACTCTGCGCTCTAATCCGTAAACCCAACAACCACGAAACCCTACGATCCAGTATTTGAGCCATATACGGACCGTTTTGCTTTCTAAAACCTAACATGTATTTAGTCTCGATTCGTATTAGTTTAATTATGATCCTTTACATAGGACCTTACGACCCCATCCATCAAGCTTGCTAGGGCCTCCTTATGGCCCAACAAACCGTTTGATAACTAGTTGGTATATTTAATGTAAATGCACACCTCGTGTTGTCAATTGCACACCCTACGCCCTAAACCATAAACCCAACAATCACGATATCGAAAGCTTTATATTTTTATCCATATACAGATCATATTGCTTTCCAAAACCTAACATGTATATAGTCTCGTATTCGTATTAGTTTAATTACGATCCTGAACACAGGCCCTTACGATCCCATCCATCAAGCTTGTCACGGCCTCCTTATGGCTTGGTAAACCATTTCATAACTAGTTGTATATATAAAGCCAATGCACACCTCGTGTTGGCAATTACACACCCTACGCCCTAAACATAAACCCAACAATCACGATATCCTACGATCTAGTTTTTTTTATCCATATACAGATCATATTGCTTTCCAAAACCCAACATGTATATAGTCTCGCATTCGTATTAGTTTAATTATGGTCATGAACACAGGACCTTACGATCCCATCCATCAAGGTTGTCACGACCTCCTTATGGCTCGACAAATCGTTTCATAACTAGTTGGTATAATTAATGCAAATGCACACCTCGTGTTGGCAATTGCACACCCTACGCCCTAAACCATAAACCCAACAATCACGATATCCGACGATCCAGTTTTTGATCCATATACTATTGCTTTCCAAAACCTAACATGTATTTAATCTCGTATTCGTATTAGTTTAATTATGATCTTGAACGGAGGACCTTACGGTCCCTTCCATGAAGCTGGTCAGGGCCTCCTTATGGTATCCGACCCTAAAACACTATCCCAACTCGAATTAGACATTTGACATCTTAACATCTCAGTTTCACTGTTTTAAACAAATGTAAAACTACACATAGCGAGGTACCCCTTTTGTGTTGGATCGTTTAGATAGTTGACATCTTGAAATCTTAACCTATCTATGGTCGATGACACTAAAATCACCAACATGTTGCACACGAAATGGATCATATAATCGCTATCCTCGTAGAATCGGACCGGCTTTCGATAAAAACCTTGCAAATTATCATCCTCGCGTAGCTTTAAAATTCAGCTGGAATGCTGGAGTAGTTCCTAAACTAAATTAAGTTCCTACCTAAACTAAAATAAGTTTCTACCTAAAATAAATTTAACCTAAACTAAATTAAGTTTCTACCTAAACTAATGCCAATTTTCTATACATTTTGGAGTAATGCTTATTTTATTGACAATGCACAGTGACACCTCATTCAACATGTACAGATGTACTGCCCGAGCTGTCTAGCTGTGCACCATTTTCAATCACTAACGGAAGTAGTGCAGTCGTGTCACTGTGCATCTGTGCCACATCCCATCAATGACCGAAGATTTTAATACAATATTTCGGTTAGCGTGGGTCGTTCATGGTGGCACCATCGAACGGCTAAGGATGGTGATCCATGTGAAATGATTGAAGTGCATTTCAAAATAAGTTTTTGGGTTTCAAGTTCGGGTGAGGGTATAGGAATTAGGTTTTAGGGTGTGCAATTCGTTATTTGCGGTGTGCATTTCACCCTAACTAGAACATGTGACATTTGTGACTATATATTATGAATAATTTCTAGATTGACATCTTGTTTCCATTACCAAATGTACCTGTCCATCCTACAACCTTTGTAATCAACAAATTAATAATGTTTATCATTTTCATACTTCATATATAACAAAATGTACCAATCTTTTGTGTTATCCTTGCATACTTAGCTTTTAGCAATAACATATGATCTTACCTTTCATAGATTAGATGTTACAATATTATCCAAACTACCTCAATGGTCGTAGGTAAAGCAAAGTTTCTTTGATAAAAGGTAACGAATCACTCATAACGTTGCCTATTGATTGGTTCGAGCTTAAAATCTTGTTTGAGCATGGACATCCGTCGAGCAACTCTTCAAAGAGGAGCCTTGGTTGAAGATTGTTTGTTGTCCCTATGGTGTATTTTGTTTGGGTGGGAGCCGCGTATGAATGAAGTTATGTTTGCAAAACGATCATTTGTGGGTTTGAAAGCTTTAGTTATTTTGTGCTGAGATGATCTAAAACAAACACATGAGCAACGATGAACTAATGCACAATTTCACAAATTTTTAATTGCACACTTGAGCGAAATCCACTAAACCCAATTTTGAGAGATGCACAATATCAACTTGGAATAAATACTACAAGTCCTTCAAATGGATCGTATTCTCTCGGGTTTGTTTGTTCGAAAGCTTAGTTATTTTATATTTAGGGTTTAGGGTTTAGGGTTTAGTGTTTAAGGTGTATGGTTTAGGGTCTAGGGTTTAGGGTTTAGGGTTTATGGTTTATGGTTTAGGGTTTATGGCTTAGGGCTTAGGTTTTAGGATTTAAGGTTTAGGGTTTATGGTTCAAGGTTTAGGGTTTAATAGATTGTATATTTTATTAGGGTTAATTACCCAAAACCACCCATAAATTATGTTTGTTCGAAAGCTTTAGTTTTTGGGCTTACAAGTCCTTCAAATGGATCGTATTCTCTCGGTTTTGTTTGTTCGAAGGGTCTGTTTGGATTACGTGATTATAGTTTATAAACTTTTATTTATGTATTATAAAGAGAACTATTCTTCAAGTATATTTGGCTGCAAAATATAATACATAATATTAGTTTAAGGTCCATAAAGCATTATTTTTACCCAAATCCTAAAAAGAACAATCTTCTTTTTCCTTCTTCCTGGCTCTTGCCCCCCACAAATTTAATTGACAAAGCAGAGCCACCCAACCTCCAGTTGTCCAACAAAGTCGACATAATCCACCATCTACAAATCAAAGAAAAGTACCGCCAGTTGCTCCCTAGAGATTAGATTCAACAATTTGCAACCCGCGAAGACCACATATAAAACAATGAAATCATCACATTTGCACCTAAATTGCAATAAAATTAAGAAAATTAAACATGAGAAATAAATTTGCAGATTTGTAATTCAATTCAAAATCGTTTTGTAATTCAATTCAAAATCTAGGGTTTCATTTCATCTAAGCCAAAATTTGGGATTTCATCTAATTACCTAAATTAATAGGATTAGTCACACAATTAAACTAGGCTCAACGATTTCAAGATGCGCAAAATTACATGTAATTCATTCTCAATTTTTATGAAATTTGAATAAGAAAATTCATTACGACCAAACATTACAGTATTAATTGGATTATTCAAAATGTTGTATTATTGAAAACATTACAGTATTACAATATTAATTGGATAAACATTACAGTATTAATTGTGTAATTTACCCATTCTACCTAAACATTTTGGAGTAATGATTATTCTATTGGCAATGCGTCTCGAACTAAGTTAATTTTCTATGGTGTACAGCTCGAAAGCAAAACATCTGTACATGTTGAATATTTGCAACTAGCGGCAGTATTGCAGTCTTGTCACTGTGTGTCTGTGCCACATCGCATCATAGACCGAAGATTTCAATATAAAATAATTCGGTAAACGTGGGCCGTTCATGGCGGCACCATCGAACGGCTAAGGATGTTGATCTATTACCAAAATCGAGAAATGAACAATATCAACTTCGAAGCTTGAAAGGTGTGTCTAATATTGTGTTTGGATCATCTAAAACCACAAAATGATGATAGAAGTGGGTAATGTCAAATCAAAAGTACTTCTCCCAATTTTTTTTGATAAACACTATTAAGCCCTGTTTTGGAGGGAAATGAAAGAGTGCTTGGCGGGAAAATTTTCCTCGTCGGTCAACCAATTGAACTCCAATTAATGCACACTCTCGATTGCACACTTGGGCTACTTCCACGTTGACAGGAGTGTTCTGTGCGTATGACAAGGTATATATAATATTACATTATTTAGATTCATTCACTTCCAATTTTCATTGAAAAAGTATGCTAGAAATTATGAAATTTGATCTTGGCACTAGTTTTAAGAAAACTAGTAAATAAGCTCAAAATCTTAATTATGTATTCTTAAACATAAAACTTACCACTGGGCTAATTATTCATTTTTTCACGGAATTTTGTCTTATTTTATTTGAAAAATAAAAACTGGGCCAAGTTATTTTTATAAACTCGAAACGTAAGCCATTTTATATAAACTAAATGAATGCAGGGATCCTTTTTTGGGCATACATATATTTTAGACCACAAGCCATTTTAACAAATCAAAACTTCATGTTCACCTTTTCCTCTGAAACAAAATCAAACTTCCAGTCACCTCTAACTTCTTTGAAAACTGAAGAGTCTCTGAGTACTCGGTCCCTGTTCAGTCCCCAAAAACCTAGTGGGTTTCTTTCATGGCTTCTTCCTCAACGCACCCTAGTTACTGCGATTGCGATGAATGTGAACGCAGATTTGACCGCCAACAAGAAGGTTTTCGCAGGCTCACTCGCGCATACAATGCTCTCCTACGTCGTTTTCAGTCCTTTTACACGGATAACTAAACAACAGATCTTAAACTGAAGGGGGTGGAGTCGGAAGAGGCGAAGTTGAAGGATTATTACACGCGGTTAGGCTGTTTGCAAGTCCTTGATGAGTACAAATTGGGCGTTGATGAAGAGAAGGCTTCTTTGGACAAGGACTATCCATCACCTCCTGACTTGCATGCTCTTCTCATAAAAGAGTAAAGACTCCCTAACCCTTAATTTGCATGTTTTTCGGTTCAATTAGAAGTTTGTGTTGTTCGGCATCTTTGATTGCACTTGGGCAGTTATCTTTGTATTGGGAGGTGGGTTATTTTGTTTTGGTAGAAGGAGGTGGTTCATTTCTAACAATTGAAGTTTAAATATCAAGAAGATGACGGAAAAGTAGTATCGAATCCTGGTCAATTTCGATACTTTTGATAGTCTGGTCAAAATCGAAATTTTTTGGTTTTCTTAGCTCATGGTAAAAATTTTCCTTAGAAATAGCGGGGAAGTACAAACCACAGATGTCTAAATAGCCAAAATTTAAAAAATACAACTCAAGGACTTGCCTAAGCACTTCCAAATACCCTGCTGAACTTGACCAGACTCATCTCCACATGCTTATAACCAAAACTCATGTTAAGGGGGCTTTCCCAGCAAAATGAAGGCCTTTCATATTTGTTTTGGAGCTTTTATTTAGCATCTTTTGGAGCATTAGTTACAACTATAGTTAACTGATGTTTTTCAAATGTTCTGAATTTACGGACAATTGAATTGATTTCCCTCATAGTTATTCATTATTATATTGTTGAATTTATAAAATAACTGATCTCCCATAGGCGGTGCACGACGTCAACAAGTCAGACAATTTCTGCTCAGTACCTACCGGACGACATTAGAAACAACATACTGCTCTTGTTGTCGCCCGAGGATTTAGTCAGGTGCCAGCTCGTATGCTTCGAGTGGATGGCCTTGATAAGGAGTAGCCAATTTCTGCAATGACACGTACGCAGCTCAAAGGCAAATCCTGGAAGACGGATGCTGATGACGGTCCAGGGCCACAGTTGTGATTGTGTGACGTTAGATGAAACTACCTTTGCCGAAACTTCCTGCTCACTTCGGCAACTAGGAGAGATCGGTTCAATTGCAGGCATGTAGTGCATCATATCTTATATTGACGGGTTGTTCTTGCTGACACGGGGGACGGACAAGCAGGATTTTGCCCCGTTACAGCTCTGGAACCCCGCACTCAGAAAGAAGCTTCTATTGCCAGATGTGCCGTATGAGTTTCCACCAATACCTAAGTTTGGGCGTTTTAGCCTTCCTATTGGCCTGGGTTATGAGTCCGAAAGCGATGATTATATGGTGGTCGTGTTAATCTTTCATCGTTTCCAGTTGGATCGTGTCGCTGTGTTCAACGTCAAGAGATTTGCATGGACGCTGAATAACCCGAACATGCTACTCCGCTGGAAACCAAACTTATGGTCTGAAGAGGGCTGCTATTTCAAAGGGGCGTTGTATTTCTTGCACGAAGACAATTCTGGTGATTTATCCATGTTCAGCATGGTTTCGTACACATTGTCCACGGGGGTGATGACGATGATATCTTTGCCGGCGGAAGTTGGTAGTCATCTTGGGTCCTTGGGCAAGGTTGTAGTTATCGACAATGGGTCGACGTTGGCGGATACTAATTGCTTGTATGAACTGTGAGTTATGAGAGAGTCGGACGGGAATGTGGATTGGGTAAGGCAATACACCTTTCACTTCCCATGGGCTCGTGCCATACATTTCATGCCCAATAATCATGTATTGATACACCCACTCGAACCCCTTCAAATTGATCTAGATCCGGAGCTGCTCGTATATCGCTTTGGTGTCATGTTCACTTGTACAACGGTGGAGAGGCCACATCTGAGGAACACAATTCATTACATATCTGAGTACGTACCAAGTCTGATGCTGCTTTAGTGGATTGATGTTTTCCTTGCAATTATGTTGTTGGATTTTGGTAGTGAATTGCACACTCTACTGATACAGATTGCACACTTCTAACTGTTTAAGAACCCCCGTTCCCTATGATATGATTTTATATATAATTCACAACCACCACTAAAATGATAATTATGTATTCTTAAACATAACACTTACGATTGGGCTAATTTTCTTTTTAAGGGCATGGATCTTATTTTATAGTAAAAAAATAAATGGGCCAAGTTGTTTTTAGGGAATGGATCTTATTTTATACTCCCTTTTATTTCCTTTTCATCTGCCGCTAGGCTTACCACCGCTTTAGTTCTACGTATTTAAATTAAATGACCTTTATCAAAAAATTAAATGACAGTTATTAGTTGAACTGATTAATTAAGTAATTCACCGTATTTAGAACTTGAAAACAAAACAATAAAACCGTCTTAATTTTTTTGGTACAACCACAAAACCGTCATTAAGGAACGGTTACTTTCGTCCTAATAATCCGAAAAACCGCGTGTAACATTAACTCCCTTAGTTCCCAACATGTTCTATAAATAATAGGCTCTTTGTATCGTTTCTCTCCTTACTAATCTCATATTCTCTGTAAAGCAAAAAAAATCCTCAACATAATCTCCATATATCATCTTGTTCGCTCGGAAATCATGTCCCAGAGGTCCGACCAAACACGTCCCCAAACTTACTTCCTAAATGAGATTCGAGACGAGATATTACTCGACATGTCGGTTGAGGATCTTGTACGATCTCAAATTGTATGCACTGAGTGGATGGCCGTAATCAAGAGTAGTAAGTTTGTACAACTTCATCTAAGAAGGTCACAATCAACTCATCACCGACGCATGCTTATGACGGTACAAGGTCCCGTCCAGGATTGTGTGACTCGACAAGAAACGGCAATGAACCCAACTTTCGGTTCACTCCTTGCGCTTGGTGATCCAGATGTTATGGAATCGTCATTCATAATCTCTTATATGGATGGGGTGTTTCTCTTGAGACGGGGTACTTACAGAGAGAAATTCGCACCATTACATTTATGGAATCCCGCCCTCAACAAATTCCGCACATTGTCGGATGTACCCGGGTGTAACGACGACCCATTTGTACGTGCAGAAATTGTCGACCTTGGGATCGGATACGACTCAGAGAATGACGATTACAACATCGTTAGATTTATTTTCTGCAAGTATATGCTACATTATGTGGCTGTTTTTAGCGTGAAGACCTTTGCATGGACGGTGCAGCCAGTCTCCCAACACGATACCGACTGGAATTATTATATGTGGTATATCAATCCATGCTTCTTCAAGGGGGCGCTATACTTCGTGTGCTATAATTACTTTGATGGTGTAACAACTTGGAAGTTGCCTTCGTTCGAGGTGTCAACGGGAATGATCAACACAACGGATCTGCCACAAGAGTTGAACGCGTCAATGGGTTGGATGAGAAGAGCTATAGTAATTGACGATGGCTCCATGTTAGCTATCTCAGATTTCATGAATTCCATGTGGGTTTTAACGAGTCAAGCGGGGGATGGATCAATAAATACACTTTTGATCTCCCAAGTGCATGGGCTATACACATCAAGCGAAACAATGACGTAGTAATACACCCATTCCCAATCGATCTCCGTAACAGTGCGGATCCGTGCTTGATCGTTTATAACCTTGATTCCAAAATGCGTAAAACATTTAGGTGGTTAGACGTGGATTACATTCATCACATTTGTGAATACGTTCCAAGTTTGCTGCTTCTTTAGGAAAGTGCATGTTGATGGGTCGTCTACCTTTGTGTGCAAGGTTACATGTGTAATGTTGATAAAAAAAATAATTCTATATTGTACTAATAGAACATTTGATACGTTATCATTATCCTTGTTGTTTAAGAATACTTACTACGTAAACTTAAGAATACCAAAAATCGAGAATTGCACACTACAAAATTAACGTATTGCACACTTACGCGAAATGCACTCATACAAAAATCACAATTAGGGAAAATATCAATTTTCACCACTAACTGAAGTTTCTTCCAATGGATTGCATAGTGTTGGTTTTGTGAGTTTGAAAGTTGTAGTTTATATGTGTTGAGATTATCTCAAACAAATACATGACCAACGATTCGCGGACATAAGGAAGACATCATGATAGGATTTCGTTTTCATTATGACAAGATATACATAGAGTATATCATATATGTATGTCTTCCATCAAAATTACCGAATGCACAATGTCGCAAAATGGGAAGGACCCTTTTAAAATTTATTAATTAAACGCTAGAAATTATGTACAAGACTCCATCCGTCTACCATAAACAATTGAAAGTGGTTGTACTTACAAGTTACAAATAAATAAGTTATTTAGGATTTTTGTGGAACAAAAAAATAAAAAATGAATGTAATGATGATTATAGGGTATAGGCTTATAGTATTACACTATTAGGGCTAGAAGTGGGTAATGCCAAATCAAAAGTACTAGCTTCTCCCAATTTGTTTTTGATAAACACGTACTATTAAGTCATGTTTTGGAGGGAAATGAAAGAGTGCTTGGCGGGAAAAATTTCCTCTTCGGTTAACCTACTGAACTCCAATGTTCCTTTTTTTGGTGGAGAACGCCAACGTCCCTATAAATAAGTTGTTGCGCCTTATTCCACGTATTCCATTCTCACTTGATCAACAAGAAAACTTACAAGTATTCTCTACAGAAACACAAAATCCTTCAACATCTTCAATCCTTTTCCAATGACTTACAACACAAACAACCACAACCCCCAACTCGCCCGTGTTTTGGTGGACATACGCATGTTCATCCTCAACTTCACGCGGCGGAGCTCGGAAGGACGCCAATGCTTGGCGGCTTGCCTCAACGCGGTGGGCCACACTCCTTCCTTCACTAGGATATTCGAGGAGGAAAGAAACTACGAAATCATGCTGCAGGATCCCGTACTAAGGATGGAAGTCCAATCGGGGAAGAGCGTCTTGGCGCTCCTTGTCGCGGACATGTCCATCCTACGTCTCGATGAGGACGCGCCACGTCCGGAGCCAATCCTCACAGTGAACCAGGCGCTTGCGGTGCACTGGGCCTTGATGGAGGTCCGTTTGGTTCTTCGATGGCTGTTGAAAAATCCGGTCGTAGGAAGGAAGTCGCTCGGTGATACCCTTCACTGACTGCGGCTGGATGGAGAGTTTCGAGCGACTCTGCAGGGAGGAGCTCCGCATTATGGAAATTCGGGCAGAGATGGTTGACATCCGTCGACGTCTCATGAACGGTAAAGGGAAGAGGCTCGCTTCGACTTCGACCGCACCTCAAGGTGTGCTTCTGGCGCCTGGGTACGCTAGGGCAGAGTACCAAAGGATGGCCAAGAGGTCGAAGCGCACCTAATATTGCATGCATTTGTTTGCTAGTACGCCTCTTCTATGTTTAATGTTTGCTAGTAGGCCTCTTCTATGTTTAATGTTTGCTAGTATGTGTATTGTATGTTTAATGTTTGCTAGTACGTCTCTTCTATGTTTAATGTTTTAAGTCCTTTAATTTCCATGTGTCTGCTAGTTTATTTTCCATCTGGTGTATTTTGGTTAGCCACGTATGAATGAATATATGTTTGCAAAACCATCATGTGTGTGTTTGAAAGGTTTAGTTATTTTGTGTTGAGATCGATCATCTAAAAAAAACATATGACCAACGATTCACTAATGCTCACTTTCACAAATAACGAATTGCACACTTGCACAAAATCCACTATTACCCAAATCGATCAAATGCACAATATATATCAACTTCGAATGAGAACTACAAGTCGTTCAGATGGATCGTAATCTCTCGTTTTTTTAAAAAGCTGTAGTTATTTTGTGCTTAGATCATCTAAAACAAACACATGACCAGGGATGCGCTAATGCACACTATTGCACACTTTCGCAAAAAACGAATTGCACACTTAGCTTGCGCGAAATCCACTATTACCCAAACCGAGAAAATGCACAATATATATCAACTTCGAATGAGAACTACAAGTCCTTCAAACGGATCCTATTCTCTGGGTTTTGTTTGTGTTAAAGCCTCAGTTATTCTGTATTTAGATCATCTAAAACAAACACATGACTAGCGCTTCACAATAACGAAGTTCACATGACTGGATTTACAATCAAGTATGACAGGATAGGTAATGAAATACCTCCGTTGTGCAATCTAAGACACTATTGAGTTTTGGATCCAAATGATTTTTCATAATATATGACATTTTTTAATTATGTAATTTAAACTTTGGAATATATCACTGAATTTAAGTTATTTTGCCTAAAAAAACTAGTTAATCTATCCATCTATCTATCTTTGTATATCTATATATCTATATATATATTATATACTATAAAATTGAAAATTTTGGGTAATTAATGACTCATTCAATTGGCCTAAAACCTATATCTAATTTCAATTTAATAATAGTGCTATATAAACTCATAGTATTACACACAACCTTTGGAATTACAATATGAATTTAAAATCATTAAATAATAACCATTATTATTACAAATAAAAGTAAAAATAAAAGAAGATAAGATCAACCTTTAATATTTCAAACAAAAGATAAGATCAAATTTAAAATATAACCTTTCTTATTCCACTCTCTTTCTTACTATGTAAGTCTTTCACTTTTTGTAGTAACCTTTAGTATTAAAGACAACATTTGGTATTACAATATGAAATTATGACCATTGGTATTACAAATAAAAGTAAAAATAAAAGAATATTACATCAACATTTGATATTCCAAACAAAAGATAAGATCAAATTTAAAATATAACTTTTCTTGGTAGTGACTTTTGGTTTTCCACGAATATGCTCTTTTGATCAAATTGTCAAATTCATGTTTTTAATTTGTTCGTTAATAGTTATTGTGTGATTTTGAAGGAAATATGCACTTTTAGGGAAATCAAAGGTACATAAAAATGTTTCAAATTGAAAATTTGAACCTCATTTGAATTTTTTTTTTATTTTGGAGAAAACTAATTTATGTGTATCAATTAGAATTAGTTCAGATTATATTTTATTTAGTTACTAAACTAGATAAATTTATTTGCTAATGATGCACAACATGACTTCAATTAGTTTTTTTTAACTTAAACTAGTTCTTTTTATATTAAATTTAGTTTTTATATTAAATTATCAGTTAGTTTTTTTTATTATGTTAAATTAGTTTTTTATCTTAAACTAGTTTATAAACTAATTGATTGATTGATTGATGATATTCTCTCAAAAAAAAGTTATGTGGGTTACAAACCTATTTCCACGTGTCCTCTAAAAAAACCTATTTCCACGTGTCACGAGGACGGCGTGTGACGATTAGTATACAAAACAGTAACCGTTTCACTTCCCGATTAGGGATCCATATAAAATCATGTGCTTGCCACTCTGTATTGCAAAAGTTTCCAGATTGTAGCTCCTTTTTACAAATCAGTATGGATTCTTGGAGTGGTTCGTCGGATAGGTCCACCAGCGATGTTGATATCCTACGGTGGAGCATGACTGTCGCTGAATTGGAGGCGACGCTCTAAGCGTCCCACAACACTGAAAACGCTCTGATAGACAAGCTTAGGGAAGTTAACCTTGGAATTCGTCGTGCTAATAGGAGAGTCGGAGATCTGGTCAATGGCATAGATAGTTTGAAGGATGTTTCCAGGAAATGGGGCCGCGTCGAGATGTTGAGTCAAGTATGTTTCTCCCCTGCGCCAACCCCTCCACAAGACCCATGTATGGCACCATCTTCTACCGCAGGTACTCTATTGCATTCCGGACGACCCGCTAGTGTTTATTACATATATGTATATAGTTGTTTCTGTCGTCTGGGCTTGGCCGTATACCGGCAACGGTGGTGGATGATTTTAAGAAATTAGGGTTTGCGGAATCTTAAGGAATTGAAGTTAGAGTTGTCTATTTAGTCTTTAGATATATTATGTGTGATGTTTTCATGGCTTGTAGTTTAATTTGAAATGTCGCTCTGTTCGTTTGTTTCGGGTGGATGCGCCATCGGAATTAATCCGATTTTCTTTTTAGTGTACGTTGATGACCAACTAGTAATAATTAATTATGTATCATGTTTAATTGTGTATTTTAATTGAATTTGCAATCAGGCAGTGGATCCGCTGCAAGCCCTGTTGAAATTCCCAGTGTTTCCGCTGAATATGAGGAAGAAGAAAATCCCAAAACGATGAAAGAACGGCTCACCCGAATACAAGAATTGGTTTTCGGTAGTTTCGGGCCAGAGGAATCCAAAGAAAAATGCCACAAACTCCTCGATAGGTATGACAACTTTGTTCAGAGGGTCTCGGAGTTGCGCAACCAGCTCAGGATTGCAAAGTCCCTATTGAAGGAAGTCGGGGCAAAAGTACAGGTTACAAAGAATGCACGTAGAACGTTCATGGACTACTACAATCGCTTCGGGCGCATTGAGGTAATGGAGGAACGAGGTATGAATGAGGCTGACGAGAAGGCGAAAATGGATGCCCAACACCTGATTCCCCCACGTCTACATCCAGGCGTGTAGTAGTAGTGTTTGTAAAGTTGTTGTGATTAACTATATATGGTATGTAATGTATTTATGAAGAGCAATATATGGTAATGGTTTGTAATGCTGTTGTGATGAACTATGGTATGTAAATAATGTAATGTATTTGTGATGATGCACATTCGTACAAACGAATTGCACACTTTTGCTCATGGAACTCCACCAAAAATCGAGAATTGCACACTGTATAAATAACGTATTGCACACTTGCGCGAAATGCACTCATACAAAAATCGCAATTAGGGAAAATATCAATGTTCACTAATAACTAAAAGTCCTTCCAATGGATTGTCGAATTGTCCTGTTTTATGCATTCCGCTTCTGGCTTGTGCTCCATTGTTTCCGGGTGCATGTACTGTTCATTTTTCTCGTTATAATGAGAAGAGCAATGACTCTTCGCAATAAGAGAAATTTTATTTGGGTTATGATATTTTCGTCCATTTTGCTGTAGGAACATGAGAAAGCTCAGCGTATCACACTCGAAGATAGACGACGATGACTTATATCGGATGTTAGGTCGTGAGTGCAAGAAACTGCAAGAGCTGAGCATCCGGCACTCCCTGGAGAGTTGCACATCAAGCTCACAGGGTCTTCTTGGTGTTGCCATTAGCTGTCCTAATCTTCACTCTAACGAGTACGGATGCAAATCGATGTCAAATGTAGTCCTTGCTTTATTTGCTGAACAATTGCCAAATCTTCACTCTGTGGGCACAATCCTCACTCATGATATTCGCAAGTGATATTCACGAGTTAGGGTTTGGAAAGGATTTGGTGGGTTCGTCATGTTGACTACTATAACTCGCTTTAGAACTGAATACGAAAGTAAGATTGCTCATCTACCGTTCCTTTCTAAACTTGAAGTCTTAGAATCAATTTCGGAGTACTAATTGCGGGGTTGAGTGGGCACACTGTTTGCATTCGATGAAATGCACACCAAGACTCCGAGTTGTTTTTCATTTATTTTGGGCGTGTTTGAGGATTTTTAGAACTGAATACGGAAGTAAGATTGCTCCTCTGTTGTTCCTTTCTAAATCTGAAGTCTTAGATTAATCAAATATGATATTTTAGGCTTTGTCTTACCTAATTTAAGGGGCCACAAAATTTGACTCAAATACCCTTTTTATCAATTTGTTTTTACTTTTATGAAATAGGCAGCGGAGCATTTGTCGCTAACTTGCAATTTTAGGGTTTGGTCGAAAAGTAGAAAACACTTGCTTTAAAGGTATTATCATTATCCTTCCTTGTTTATGTTTGTTAATGGGCCTGGCCACTGACAGAATTATAAGTCAGGGTTCGGGAAAGGGCCCAATCATTATTTTTCTGTACTACTATAAATTCCCTGATTGTCGAGATTCACAGAGCTTTGCGGCTATTCGTTTCAGTATTCAATGTATTACTCTCTATAACGATTGAGCTCCGCCTGTTGCTTCTTTCATGCATCTATCATCGCCCTCATTTTCAAGTTAAAATCGCTTCTCTAGTCAATACTGTCTTTTGTTCGATGAATTTTAGAATATAGCTTCATTGTTGAAGTGATTATATATATTTATTGTATACCTGGAATCGGGAATGGATATGGGATTGGGAATGGGGTTATTTCATACCTAAATATGGTGTTTGGTGTTTTATTGGAATAGGGATTGAGATTGAGCTTCTTCTCTACTCCCATGGCTTCTAGTCATTGAAAGCTTCTTCTTCCGATGTCAACCCCATGGTTTCTAGTCATTTAATGAACCTAAAAATTATGGCAGTGGAAGAGCTTCTTCTCTACTTCCATGGCTTCTTCAACAAATTGGTCTTATAGAGAATTATTAGGCAATTTTCAGATTCGAGTTGGTAAGAGTAGAGAAGAATGAAGCGATTCATTTAAAGATCTAGGCAAGTAGTGAAATTGGAGTAGTGAAATTAGGTTGATTTACTTCAGATCTGGGAGTTTTCCACAAATTCAACGTAGTGGGGGCAAAAGGAGGAAGAAGATGAAGTTAGGGAATGGCTCAAACCCACCTCAAGACTTGGGTATGAGGGAATGGAAAAATCAGGTATGGGAATCAATTTCATACCCATTCCTCTCCGTACCAAACAATGGAATCGGGTTAGGTCATTCCTAAACCCATTCCGTATACCCTTGGTATAGAAACAAACATGCCTTAGGGTTGGGTAATGTAGCATTGTAATTTGGATTATTTCATTTGAGAGTTGGTCTTGGAGGCTTTCTAAAAGGAGTGAGTATGCGTTATATGTTATATTAGTTATGCTAGGATTTATCCAATTTCGATATTCTGATATATTATGCGTATTTGATGCAGTAGATACTATTTACTTTCAACTTCTTTTTTATATGAGACTAATATAAATAACAAAATTACAGTCACGGAAATGTATAGTGTGGTTTGTTGCATGCATTGTCCACCTTATGTGTACATAATCTTACTGGCAAGGTGCCTTTACAATCTTTGTTTGTTGAATTGATTTAGGATTACAAATAGTTACCATTTTGAACTTTATTGATTTAGTTATCACAGTTGTGGTTGTCGAAGCTGACCCAGTTTATAAGGACAAACAATTTCTTTCTGCAGGACACAGAAAGTAAGATAACGCCTTTGTTGAAGAATCTGGTTCTCAAAGTGATAAGCAAGAAAGTATAAAATCATTGGCAAACTAAGGAAGACTGGAGAGTAAAATGTTGGCAGCTTAGAGAGAGTTGAGAAGAAAAATGCTGAAAACTCAAAGAAGGCATGGGAAGGAAATGTCGAGCAACTTCGAAAGATTATGGGACTTAAGACGGAGGTTCCCAATTCTAAGCGGAATGAAGAAAGCATGAAGAAGCAAATTTGGAGCTTCGAAGACAACTTCAAGAAAACTGAGCTGACCAAAGTGAAAAGACTACGGAACTTAAACGGAGCTGTCAAAGGTAAAGGATACGAGAAAAAATGAGTTTCTCAATTCTAAAACAAATGAATGAGGTACGAATAAGCAAATTCTGAGCTTAAAAGATATTGTTAAATCTTTTATTATTGATTATTATCAAATAATAAATATCATACATTGACCAAGATTGCTATATTGTTTAGGAGGTAAGATTTGTCATTATCTCTGTGAATCAAGAACTTGAGCACTGCTGCACAATTGACACTATTTTATAGCAAATCCACTGCACTATCTGGTGTTGGACAGGTAAGAGTCCATATTCATCTTGTTTTCTGTTTTTATTTACGAATTAAATAGTACTATGAATCTACCTAATTATTTGCTTTTTAATAATATTTGACTATGAAAGTTAGAGAAGGTTCATTCGAATAAGATTGTTATCATGAGTATTGTTAGGTTGCATTTCATAATTTAATCTGATGCTTAATTGGATTTGACATGCCCTTGGTCATGTAAGCATGTGATCCCGTGATTAGTAAGTAGCTTATAGTGGACAAATAATCTAATTAAGAGAAGTACCATACTCATTAGTAAAGTGTTAATACAGTTCTGCCTAGAATAATTAGGTATGGGTTGATATTAAAGATGCACGCATAATTCGTCTTCTTTAAGTAGGCACCTACACTTTTCTAATACGTAGCCATGCGTAGCATTAAGGATTACCAAATAATTATATCTTTGCAGGGCACGAGCAACGAAAATAACACTCGCAAACTCTCCATTATAATTAACTAATTTGGTTAACAGCTCTTTTTCACTCACTGTTTGTCTTCTTCCTACTCATTTGACTGGCATTGAAGAAAGCACACTGTTTTCCTAAGTTAAGCTTTGTTGTGTTTAGGCTGACATTGTTCAATTTACAAGACTCATCAGGAACAGAACTGCTGTTATGTACCATAAGAAGGATATGTTTGGATTAGACAATAATTCACAATTTAATGAGGCTAAATGCTATATAGTAAATTATGGAGTGTAATCCCAACGGAACTAGATTTACTACACTCTCTCGAATCTTAGGTTCTACTAATTTAAATTAATATTGTTATCCTTTGTCTTTTATGTTAGGGTGAAAGGATAAGCGTGACAAACATTGGTGATTCTCGAACTGTTCTAACTACCGCATCAGAAGATGGCAGTTTAGTAGCTGTTCAGCTCAATCTACCTCGTAATTAAGTTTACCACTTTCTTCATTCTCTTAGACTTGAAAAACCCCTATTTTCTCATATCTTTTGCATTTGACGGCTCCATCTTAAGTTCTGTAATTGTCTCGCTTTGCTCAGTCAGTTTTCTTTAAGTTGTCTTCTAAGCTCTGAATTTGCTTCTTCGTGCTTTCTTCATTCCGCTTATAATTGGGAAACTCTGTCTCAAGTTCCATAATCTTTTGACGTTGCTCGTCATTTTTTCCCCGAGTGTTCTTCGAGTTTTCAGCATTTTGGACGCCCAACACCCGATTTCGCCTCGTCTAGATCCAGGCGTGTAGTAGTAGTGTTTGTAATGTTGTTGTGATTAACTATATATGGTATGTAATGTATTTATGAAGAACAATATATGGTAATGGTTTGTAATGCTGTTGTGATGAACTATGGTATGTAATGTATTTGTGATGATGCACATTCGTACAAACGAATTGCACACTTTCGCTCATGGAACTCCACCAAAAATCGAGAATTGCACACTTTATAAATAACATATTGCACACTTGTGCGAAATGCACTCATACCAAAATCACAATTAGGGAAAATATCAATGTTCACTATTAACTAAAAGTCCTTCCAATGGATTGCCGAATTGTCCTGTTTTGTGAGTTTGAAAGATGTAGTTTATATGTGTGGACATTATCTCAAACAAATACATGACCAGCGATGCACAGATATAATGAAGACATCATGACAGGATTGCATTTTCATTATGACAGGAAATGTAATATATCATCTATGTATGTCTTCCATCAAAATAACCGAATGCACAATGTCGCAAAATGGGAAGGACCCTTTTAAAATTTAATAATTTAACGCTAGAAATTATGTACAAGACTCCATCCGTCTACCATAAACAATTCAAAGTGGTTGTACTTACAAGTTACAAATAAATAAGTTATTTAGGATTTTTTTGGACCAAAAAAATAAAAAATGAATGTAATCATGATTATAGGGCATAGGCTTATAGTATTACACTATTACGGCTAGAAGTGGGTAATGTCAAATCAAAAGTACTTCTCCCAATTTTTTTTGATAAACACTATTAAGCCCTGTTTTGGAGGGAAATGAAAGAGTGCTTGGCGGGAAAAAATTCCTCTTTCGTAAACCAACTGAACTCCAACGTCCTTTTTTTTGGTGGAGAACTCCAACGTCCCTATAAGTAAGTTGTTGCTCCTAAGTCCTCACGTATATATGTTCTCACTCGATCAATAAGAAAATTTACAAGAATTCTCTACACAAACACAAAATCCTTCAACATCTTCAACCCGTTTCCAATGGCTTACAACACAAACAACCACAGCCCCCAACTCGCCCGGGTTTTGGTGGACATACGCATGTTCATCCGCAACCTTATGCGGCGGAGCTCGTTGGGACGCCAATGCTTGCCGGCTTGCCTCAACGAAGTGGGCCACTCTCCTTCCTTCACTAGGATATTCGAGGAGGAAAGAAACTACGAAATCATGCAGTAGGATGGCAGTCCACTCGGGGAAGCGCGTCTTGGCACTCCCGATAGTAGACATGTCCATCGTTCGTGTCGATGAGGACGCGCGGCGTCCGGAACCGGTCCTCACAATGTACCAGTTGCTTGCGGTGCACTAGGCATTGAGGGAGATCCGTCTGGTTCTAAGATGGCTGCTGAAACATCCGAAGGTAGGAAGGAGGTCGCTCGGTGATACCCTAACCGACTGCGGCTGGATGGAGAGTTTCGAGCGACTCTTCAGAGAGGAGCTCCGCCATGAGGAAATTCGGGCAGAGATGGTCGACATCCGTCGACGTCTCATGAACGTAAGCGGGAAGAGACCAGCTTCGACTTCGACCGCACCTCAGGTTGTGCCTCTGGCGCCTGGGTACGCTCGGGCAGAGTACCAAAGAATGACCAAGAGGTCGAAGCGTACCTAATATAACGAATTGCACACTTGCGCTAACGAATTGCACACTTAGTAATAATGCATGCATTTGTTGGCAAGTAGGTCTCTTCTAAGTTTAATGTTTTAGTCCTTTAATTTCAATCTGCTGTATTTTGGTTATCCACGTATGAATGAATTTCTGTTTGCAAAACGATCATTTGTGTGTTTGAAAGCTTTAGTTATTTGTGTTGAGTTCATCTAAAACAAACACATCACCAATGCTGCACTATTGCACACTATCGCAATAAGCGAATTGCACACTTAGCTTGCACTAAAGCCGCTATTACCAAAATCGAGAAATGCACAATATCAATTTCGAATAAGAACTACAAAATGGATCGTTTTCTGTCTGGATTGTTTGTTTGAAAGCTTCAGTTATTTTGTGTTGAGATCATATAAAACTAACACATGCCCATCGATGCACTATAAGGAAGTCCTATTGATAGGATTTGGGTTTCAATATGACAGGATTGCATAATTTATCATGTACAATAACAAATGTACAATTTCGCATATAGGGAATTGCACACTGCGCGAAATCCATTAAAACCAAAATCGACAAATGCACAACATCGATTTAGTTATGCTAACATTCATAACGATGCACTAAGGAAGTCAAGCTAAATACATCAGAATTTCATTACAAATCTAAAAAAATTAACCACTATTATCACTACTAAGACAACGAAATAAAGGTTCGCTCTTTGCTTCGCCTTGTCCCTCTCTTGTTGTCTCTCCTTCACTTGTCTTAGTAAAACCCAAATGACCTTCTTGGTATTATCTGCCATTTTTCCATCAAGCCAGTCAAACTACGTGCAAGCACTGCTTGTCTGCAAATTTAACACAATTTGAGCACATTGAACAAAAACCCTAAAATTTTCGAAAAATGGAATCTTGCCCAAATCATGAAATTGAACTTACTCCAAAGTGAGGACAGCCATAAAATCGCCTTCCCGGGTTACGTTCCGTCCATGAGTAAACAATTACTGTTGGAGATCCACAATCACAACACACCGGGTTTTGGTATTCTGCACCTCCTCTTGTTCTAGAACGCCCACTCGAGCTTCCGATATTCGAAGATGCCATGTCCTAGCTTCCACTCTAACAATTTGGTCGATGGAGGAGAGTGGAGAATTTCTGACTTTACTGTCTGCAGTGTTCAATTGCGTGTTGGATAATTTCTGGGTTTGCTTGCTGCAGTGTTCAATGGCGTGTTGGAGGAGAGTGGAGAGATCGATCCTTTTAACAACATGTGTTAATGGGTCGGACTGTCCTGGTGGGGATAGGCCCAGTATTCGATTCATTTTTTTTAATGTTGGAGCCTATCGCACAACTGCCCATTTAACTCCTCCCTCGTTTATATTGTCCCAGACAATAATGAGACTAATGAGTAAACCCTAGTCTTTTCAATTCAATCGTGCACCAGAGACCTCTACTCAAACACTACCTTACCATTTGAAGATGCCGACGAGTAGAATTCAGTCAGCAATTTCATGTGTTGCTGCCAGCACAACCAAACACTTCGTTAAGACGATACATTTTCCGTCCGTTCAGTTGGAGCGCCTAGTAAGCCCTTTTTTCTCCCAATTTTGTTTCATAAAATACGAATTCCACAACTTCATATTCTTGGACATCCTGAATTTAGTGGTTTTAATGTTTCTCCTCCACTGTTTGCATATTTAATGTTCCTTATTACAACAATTGACTTCATTATAAGTCTTCCGATCCTCAAAGCAACAACTTTCCTTACTAAACCATGCTACAAAATCTGAATCCTCTTATCAGTTTGTGAAAGACTTTGATTATGCCTGAATTCTGGCATAAAAAGCACTGAATTTAAGCAAATTTTACCAGTCAAGGCTATAGGTCCTACATGACTGACTTGTTTAACAGATACCATGTGAAGAATTGTGTATGCGGAAGTAATTGAAGTATAATCCATGAAAGAGAGGAAAGAGGGCTCAATTCATTTTGTAAGAGTTTTTTATAGAGAGTATCAAGCAAGCTAATGTTCTTGAACCCCTTTTATTACAGACACGTGGATCTTATGACTAACCTTCTAACAAACTCTGGTTAACTTGTCTAACTAGTCTACATTGACTAACTACCACTGATTGTCAATGTACCTCTTCATTTTCCTGCTAATTATGGCCGATCAATACATTGTTTTTCATGATTTGTAACTACATTTCGCCAGATCCTGCCAATGGCATTTTCAAGGCAACACCGGGCATGCGAAACCGAGCTTTTACTACAACTCCGGACGGCTTTGTACACTCTGTTGGTGTTTCAAGGCGGGCTAGCCAAGTGTGGTTTACCGATGGCTGGAAAGAATTTACGGAGTTGTACTCTATATGGAAGGGATCCATATTAATGTTCGGCTACGATGGACCCTCTCGCTTCTACATTCTCATCTTCGACCCTAATACCGGGTGCGAAATCGACTATCCAGACCATGACTCCGACGACTTCACATAAGCAATGTCTGCTCTTGCCTCATAATGCACAATGAATAATGTAAACATCTAAATTATGGGTCATCACTTTATTTGGTATGTAGACAATATTTTATCTTAATGTATGTTTTTTTCAACTGGGTAGATGTTGTTGTTATTGTTGTGTTTTTTTTTCCAACTCTTCTTACTTAAATCTATGGCATTTGTGTTGAACTTGGCCAAATAAGTAGCATAATAAGTGTGGCATCAACAACTGGTAAACAATATGACAATGTTGTCAGTTACCATCATTTGATTCATACTCCAAGGGTCCCAACTAAGAAAGAATCATATTCTCCATCATCAAGCGAAAAGCAAAACAACATCAGGGGGACGTACGTTAGGAAATTCCTCATATGTGATGCCTAATTCTAAAGCATACTTAGCTAGAGAGCCGGTTGTTGATTTCCCCCATTCCTGGAGAAGCTGAACTGCCACCTCCGAGCAGCGGTTTCCATGAATTAAGCTCCAACACTCCTTAAGCAATTCAGATTCTGGTGCGTCACCTTCCATGTTCACAAAATCGCAACCCTCCGCAGAATTACATTCTACCAGCACATTGGACGTTGGCAGTGTAACGAGGGAAAGTGTTCACCCTCGGATTATGTTTGTTTGTTTTTTGCCATCTTCATTCTTATAGGGGCCAACTGCACTTTATACCAAAATCGTTTTCAGTAAGGAGTTGTTCCGTGAGGATGAAAGTGTCGCTACGCTGTCACGTACGTTCAATAATATGATGAATAGTGCCGTGGGTTGCATGGCCAGTGGCGGATCCAGAATTTTGTGAAGGGGGGGGGGGCGGATTTTGTACATCGAGCTAGTACGTACAAATTAACAAATTAATTATATTACTAGCAAATGACAAATTCACACTCAAATTACAAATAAAATAAGATAAATTAATTTCTAACCGATTCAATCCTAAATTCATCCCCAAATCTGAATTGTCTAACCCTAAATCCGAATTGCCAAATTAAAATAGGGGAAATTTGAAAACGAGTCACTAATCGGCTCGGACTACAACTCCGTTCGTCGGCACTGGACTCGGACATTCAGCGTTTCAGTTGCAGACTTTCAGCAATTGGGCATTAGGTAAATTTCTAGCATGTCTATTTTGGGATTTTTTTAAAGTTTATTTAAAAATAAAAAATAAAAAAACAACACCACATTTTTAACAAAACGATGCGTTAGAGGAAATAGTAGCCAGGGCCAGGGCCCAACTGCCATTCTTTTTTTTTAAAGTTTAATTTCTAATTTCCATCAGCTCTTCTTCTTCATTTTTAACCCCAAAGACCTCCGACACAAATACTCCATTAACGACGCACTGCAACAACCCTCACCCCGACACCCCTTTCATTCTTCTCCAAACTCCTCCTTGCCATTGCGTCCGGAAGCTTTGTGGGGGCGGAGTTCAAAAAAAAAATTTTAATCCCCAGTCTCCTATGTAAAATTCATCGCTCCTTCGGCCCGATGTGGAGGCGGCCGCCCCCGCCCGACCCCCCTGGATCCGCCCCTGTGCATGGCTAACACCAAGGCATCGGATGTCGATCTGGTATGAATTAAACACTCTCATGCCAGTTATCATATTTTTTTATGGATTTTGAGCAGCTCGACTTGATTTGTTGCCTTGTGTTATTTTTGTTCTCTTACACAATGGTGCTTCCCGCTTTGTAAGTCGGAGCTACTTTTCTACGTCACCTTTAACAAGAAGCACCCAAGGATTGGTATCATCCAATTGGGTCACCTAGATCGTGGGGGAGATATGCGCCGGTTTACTCAGAACTTGGTGAGTTAATTGTTCTTTTTTTCAAATTTCAAGTTTACACAAGTCTTATTTATAGTGAACTTCAGTGTTCCCAACTGCAGAGATTCCTACTTGTGTGCTGGTATAAAAGCTTGGGTTTGAAGGACAAATGGGAGATGCTTAGCTCTGAAAGTTTGGTTTCCATGGAAATGCAATTGCCTCATAATGTCCAACATCTCAGCAAAGCGGACATGGGTATCGGTCTCATGTACCACATGCACAAATATATGGGCAACGGTCCCCCCCGGCGACAGAAGAGGGTAGAAGTATTAGCTCGATGATTTCTCAAGGAACCCTGCGATGCATCTCAGAGAGTTGTACACGAGAATGATCATACAGAGCCCCCTCAATGAGCACGGAGTCCGAAAGCTCGTTGTACATAGAGCAAACTATTATAAACGTCTTGCTGAACAAGGGCTTGATATTGATAGTGTGAGAGAGTGATTAGTCTTACGTACACGAATACTAGGTGTAGTACTCAACGTGTAGATTTTGACTTGCAGGGATGTTTCATGGAATGCACACAGGTTTCACGGAATGCACAGGAAGTTATCATCCAAGGGAGTCCTGGATAAAATCCAAGGACATCACAATTTTCAGCATAAATATCAAATTTAAATACTGCCTAAAAGAGAGTTACTACGTACCGAACATCAAATTTGGATTATGCAATTGGCGAAGTACAGAATTGCACAATATGGTTTAGTGACCAATCAATGGTCATATTATAAAATTTGAAATTGCAAAATAGGTAAGTTAATTATATAGCGTCACCTAAATAAGCTACAAAAGAATTGGGCTTCAAATTCACAAGTGCAATTTGTGCAAAAGAGCACGTCGTCTTCATTTTCGGATATATACGGGAATTCCACCCATCCACACTTTCCGCGGCAATTAGCATGATCTTGTGATTGCTCCTTGGCAAACTGAATTGGTTTGAATTGGCTGCGGAATTCATGGGTCCATACGCGTTTCAAAAATGTGTGCAACCTATTACGATGGGCGACAATTCCTTTTCCAATGCAAGCCTTGACTCCACTGATGAGTTGTATACCTCTGTGCTTCTCATTTTCAGGCTTGCAACATAGTAAGATGAGACCCAAGACATAAGCCGCAGTCTTGTGTCCCAAGTGTGCTGCTTTGTCTAAGTTCTTCATCCCTTCTTGTTCTTGCATTTCAATAAAATATTGAGTTTGTATGGAAACGGCAAAAGATTAAGAAAGGTGGTATATGTATAAAACAGTACTCAAATTCAAGTAGGTAAATCAATGGAAAAATCAGCATTGCCAAACCATTCCTTGGAGGAATAATGCTCCAGGATTGTCGCAGGATGCACATTGTTGTGTGTAGGTCAAGGCAGCGTGCAAGTAATGACGTTCATGGTAGGTGAAGCGGTCGAAATTGAAGTTCTCAATGTCCACTCGACAAAGCACAGATTCTTCCTTGCCAGTTTTGTCTAAGGCTTTACAACTAAACAACCAATGAAAAGGGAAAATAGATAAATTTATATGTAAATAATACTTTGAAACATTATAAACATTATCTAGTTATTCAATTATTCTTATAATATATATGGCATATAAAAATTGTATCTTTTAATAATATTGACACATAAAATTAGTAATAGAATCTGAGTTTATTTCAAGCATGTAAAACAGAGTAAATAAGAACACATATGACTTTGTTCTATTAAATATGTTGATATAATTGTAGGAAA
The DNA here is from genome assembly GCA_964016875.1 of Fallopia convolvulus. Lineage (NCBI taxonomy): Eukaryota > Viridiplantae > Streptophyta > Magnoliopsida > Caryophyllales > Polygonaceae > Fallopia > Fallopia convolvulus. Next base: position 23,070,779 of record OZ024726.1, on the reverse strand, counting down.
CTATGTGCTAATGTCATAGTATAATACAAGTAATAACAAAAACTAATAAGAAATGCTAAAAACTAACAAGAAATACAGGATGTTAACTTGCCTGAGTCTGTAACTACATAGATCAGTTATGGATGAAGAGGCAACTCTAATAACAACCTCAACAATTATATCACGTGGTAAAGCTTCTAAGAAATTTGATTTCTTTGTCTTCTTAAAGCTTCTCTGCTTTGCCCTTGTTATAGCTCTCTTTGTCGTTGCTATAGCAATCTTACCCATTGTTATTAGAGGAGAGAATAGAGAGGATAGAATAAAGCAGCCAAAGTAGAAACACGTTATTGGTAACACTAAAAGGGCTGTGCAATTTTGAGTTTATTTTATAGTACTGGTGGAGTTAAGTTCACGAGTGGAGGAACGAACAGTCTCAACTTTCACAAATAATTGCATACACGCTATAGGCACGCTTGTACAACTCTTCTGCCGTTTTGATTTCCTTCTCATCAATAATTGGAAAATAAATTTGATGCTTTCAATGCAACTCTTCGTTTTTTTCGTAAAAGACTACAAAAAGCCATGACTTATAAATTTGCATTGAACAAGCTTTTATTACAACTTCGGACGGCTCTGTACACTCTGTTGGTGTTTCAAGGAGGGCTGGCCAAGTGTGGTTTACCGACGGTTGGAAAGAATTTACGGAGTTGTACTCTATACGGAAGGGATCCATATTAATGTTCGACTACGATGGACACTCTTGCTTCTACATTCTCATCTTCGACCCTAATACCGGGTGCAAAATCGACTATCCCGATCATGACTTCGACGAATTCACATAAGCAATGTCTGCTCTAGCCTCATAATGCACAATGAATAATGTAAACATCTAAATTATGGGTCGTCACTTTATTGGGTATGTAGACAATATTTTATCTTAAATTTATATTTTTGTCAGCTGGCTAGATGTTGTTGTTGTTGTTGTGTTTTTTTTTCAACTCTTCTTACTTAAATCTATGGCATTTATGTTGAACTTGGCCAAATAAGTAGCATAATAAGTGTGGCATCAACAACTGGTAAACAATATTACAATGTTGTCAACTACCATCATTTGATTCATACTCCAAGGGTCCCAACTAAGAAAGAATCACATTCTCCATCATCAAGCGAAAAGCAAAGCAACATCAGGGGGGACGTCAGGAAATTCCTCATATGTGCTACCTAATTCTAAAGCATACTTAGCTAGAGCGCCAGTTGTTGATTTCCCCCATTCCCGGAGAAGTTGTACTGTCACCTCCCAACAACGGTTGTCATGAATTAAGCTCCAACACTCCTTAAGCAATTCAGATTTTGGTGCCTCACCTTCCATGTTCACAAAAGCGCAAGCCTCCGCAGAATTGCATTCTACCAGCACATTGGACGTTGGCCAATTATGTATTATCTTCAACCCATACATAATACCCCTTAGAGCAGTTGTAACTGTATTTGCGTGACCCAAATTGTACACATAACACCTCATTACGTTGTCATTCCCAGACGTAATAATACCACCTCCACCTACATCGCCATTCACGCCATTGGAAAGGCCACAAGTACTAATCTTCAAGCACTCCCTGCATGGTTGGGGAATCCAACGAGAAGAGCTCACATGTGATCCAATTAGAAACAAAAAAATAAGGGTAAATTGTACCTGACATGTTTGTATTTAGGCGGGTGAAAGTAATTCACTGACCTGTGATTCATCCACATGCATGGCATATGACGAAGTCGCCCGAGAGCTATGACGAGGCATGGTGTCATTTTAGGAAAACCTTAATCCCAGTTCCGCGCCATAAAGCTTCAAAGGTAGGTAGGTATTACATTACGCATGTTTGATTTACCTTATTCCGTGACTACCGTTATATAAATCACAAAAGATACAAGCTCCAACATATACTTACCACAGTTCGAAGGGTATCAAAAACATGCCTATCATTGCAATGCGCATTGCTCCTGGTAACATGTTCGACGGAAGTGGTTTCCTCCGTTGTAGCCTTAGCTTGGACCAAATACAACGTTATTTTTATCACCACAATGTTTTTAACACATTCCATAATTATAATAATATCAAGCAGATGGTGAATGAAAATTACTTTCTTGCTCTTTGGTTTATTGATTTTCTTCTTTTTGCTTGCAGGAGGAGTCTCCGCTGGATGCTGGGTCCGTTTGCCTTTCAGTTGGCCTTTACCCCTTTTCTCTGGAGTATCCTTCAAACATTCCGTGTCTATCGGTTGTCTACTTTTATTGTGTCTTTCATTTCTCTGCTTCTTCTGCAGCCTCCTCTTCCCAAAGTTCTTGGCATCTAGGCCCCTGATTCCGTTGAGCACGAGATTGGAGATAATTCTCATTACCTCCTCCAACCTTTTTTCTATGTCGTCCACTCCTTTCACAAAGATGTTGTATGTTTCCTCATTATGGAGTGCAAGATATACCAGGTACTGGTTCCTGTCACTAAGCTCACGGAACCTCTTTACCCGTGGAGCTTCTTTGGGATCATAATATTTAACTTTGATGCTCTCATAGTCTATGAAGATGTTTTTCCTCCAACGATTCAACACATACTTCTCGGGAATAGAAGGAATCTCTTCCATGTCAATCACTCTAATTATATGTCTGCACAAAATGCCTTTGAATTCAAAGAGATTACAACAGCATTTGAATTGCATTAAACCTCTATTGATAGTGGTCCAAAAGGATTTCTTCCTCGTCTGGCAAATAGGTTTTACTATTTTTTCGTCAACTTTATATGTTGTTTTGTTTCCATGGATGCTCGACTGCGTTGCATTTGTGTGTAAGAGGCCCTCTACCTGTAATCAAATATTTAACAACATAAGAATATAATTTGACGTATCCCCCATGCGGAATTTACAGCAGCTACCAGCGTAATAAGTGTGTACTAATACTATGCTTGTGTTTTTACCTCTTCCTTCACTTCTTTGAATTTATTGTTCGTATATGCCTTATGGAAAACCTCTTCGACCAATATGGTTGAATTGCAAGTATAAGGCTTGTCCATAGATTGGGCATTTAAAATCTTTTCCTCTTCAACCTTGCTTGAGAGCGCCAATTGGTATTGCTCGACCAATAGTTTCAATCCGGTGTGCGCATTCAGGAATCCTTTGAAATAGAAATTTAGGCCTTCACTCCTCTGTGTGGACGACATACCGGCCCAAAAGGAACTCCTCCAATACCCGGGATCCCACCTTTTCCATTCCCTGTAGGACTCTTGTATCTAGGTATAGTGATGCAAGCCAAATTCTTCCACCATTTCCCTCCATGCTTCCTCAAACTCGGGAAGGTCCATTGAATTGTGCAGAACAACATGCAAACGTTCTTCTATTTCTTTCCAATAATCATGCCTCCCTAAATTTCTATTTGCATTTTGCATTATATGAAAGACACAAAGTCTGTGCCTAGTACTCGGGAAGACCATTTGAACGACCTTACCGATGGCTTTGCACTGATCGGTCAAGATCGCATTGGGGGCCTTTTTCATACACTTCAATGAACACTTGAATAACCAAGCGAATACGTCGGCATCTTCGTGACGTATTAATCCACCTGCAAGCACCACAGATGACCCGCAGTGATTCACACCAATAAATGGGGCAAATGGCATGCCATACATGTTCGTTTGGTGTGTCGTATCAAATGTCACAACATCGCCAAAGTCCTTAGCCATACTCTGGCATCTTGCATCTGCTCAAAAAATATTAAGTAAGGCCCCGTTCGAATCTCTCTTGATCTCACGGAAGAAGTCTGGGTTATCAGTTGCCATCAATTCCAAGTAGTCCTCCAAAGCCGACGCGTCGCCGTTCTGTCATGAACTTCGACGCTCTGTGTTTAACACATTTCTCATATCTGTTTTACTGTAAGGTAAGTTCTCATGCCCTCCGTTTTCAACAACCAGTGAATTAAAATTCTTCGTCACTGGAACACCGGCTCTATCATTCGTCATGATCCTCATCTTCTGGTGCTCTGGCATGTACTTGTAGTTAATCATCAAACGGCTGTTACTTGGACTAAGCGGGTGGTTATGTTCTAGTTTCAGACTCTTGATTTTAAACCTATCCTCCACGTACCTCGCATGAATAAAGACTGGGCACTTAGTTGCTTGGCGTTTTTTATACGTCGTTGCTTTCCTCGCCTTCACACACCCTAATCGAAGTTTCTCCATCATGTGGTATTCCGCTTCCTCTTGACCCTTTTTATTCCCGTATCTTCCCTTGTACTCCTCGAACAGCTTGGAGTTGCGAGTATGCCACTGAAAACCAGTCTGATATGCGTATTTATGACACCATTTTGCAAAGTCTTCTGCATCGTCAAAGCACATCCCCATTCTGGGATGTGGCAAAACACCATCGGAGGGGTCACTTGTGTCGTCGACCTCTTCGTTGACAACATTTTCGTCGTTCAAATCAACACCTTCGTTTATGACATATACCTCGTTCAAATCTAAACCTTCGTTTAGGTCCAAGTCCACTGAAGCGAAATCTGCGAAGGATTTGAAACAAATATATCTATGATCACATTTTACAATAAGCTACATGCACCCTATCAAATGACCCAAATGCACAATCCAAATAACGAATTGCACACTGTCACGAAAATGCAACTCCAACAAATGATCCGAGTGCAAACTGTCCAAATAACGAATTGCACACTGTCGAATTAATGAATTGCACATTGTCTATAAATGCACTCGTACCGAAATCCTTGATGCATTGTGTTTCTTTTTTATGTTTGAATGCTTTTGTTTTCTTGGTGTTGAGATCATCGACAACAAACACATAGTGACAGGATGTATGTTTGAGTATGACAGGATATATATTGTAGCATGTCTAGACATCCTCCATCAACATAAAGGGATGCACACTGTCGCAAATAACGATTTGCACACTATCTGTTTGCTAAATAAATAATATATAATGTAGCATGTATAGACATCCTCCAACAACATAACGGGATGCACACTGTCGCAAATAACGAATTGCATACTATTTGTTTTCTAACTAAACAATATATAATGTAGTATGTCTAGACAAGACAAGACAAGATATATAATGTAGTATGTCTAGACAAGACAAGACACGATTTGCACACTATCCGATATGCACGCTATCAGTTTGCTAAACAAACACCTTCAAATTCAGTAACAAAACAATCGATTCCATGTCAATTTCATTTCCGATAACAAGTTTCCTAAACTCCTTCAATTCGATTTAACTCACCTTTTTCGTTACCGTCCAATCGCCGTAGGTAAAGGTCTGCCCCACGTCAGCCGCCGGATCACTCGCTCGGAGATCGAACAAACATCGGTCGGAAATTATTTTGCCACCGGAGAAGGAATCGGACTATCGAAACTCTAAACCAATTTAGGTAAAGGTCTGCCCTGCTTCAGCCACCGGATCACTCGCTCGGAGATGGAAGAAACATCGGTCGAAAATTATTTTGCCACCGGAGAAGGAATCGGACTATCGAAACTCTGAACCAATTCGGAAATTACTTTCGAACTCGAGTAAAAAATACAAAGTAAAAACCCCATGAACAGTTTTCCCGCTTTTTTGTCTATTCTCCCGCTCACACGCATAAAGTGCCGCCTACCCCCACCAATCTCCCTCCTCTTTTCTTTTCCTATTTTTTTTAATTTTTCTAAAATAAATTTAGATAACAAGTACAGATCTACACGTGTCACAACCAGAGTCGATATTCCGCTTACACCGGGTGTAAGCCTATATTTTTTGTTTTTTAAGTGATGGAATTGGAATGTTGAGAATAAGTTAGGGGGAGGAGAGACTTGAGTGAGTAGGACTAAGGCTCTGTTCGGATGTCCTAGATGAAGCTGAATCCCGAGCTGGATTTTGTAGCTGAAGCTGAAACCCGAGCTGGAATTAATCTGGAGCTGAAATTGAAAAAATGAGCTGGATATATGTATGACTGTTCGGAAAGACTAGCTGGAGCTAAAATGACCCATTTGACCTTGTACATTAAAAAAATTACAACCCATCCAACATCATTAATTGAAGGCAGAATTCTGGCAACAACCCCATTTCAGATCTGGAGCATTCGTCGTCTTCCCAACAGGGAGACATCGATGGTTCCTTCGAATCAACAGTGCACCAGCAGCGCGTGAAAGGGCTTCGAGAAAGGGCTTCGAATCAAAAGCGCAATAGCCGATAGAGGAGTCGCATCAACAACGCACTAGCCGGTAGAGGAGTCGCATCGAGGTCTTCGAACCAGCAGCGCACCAGCAGTGCAGGCGACGACTCCAGCGAACCAGCAGCGCAGGCGTGAAAGGGCTTCGAGAAAGGCAGGCTACTTGCACCAGCACGTCTACACCAGCAGTGTCTATTGAGATTTGTTGAACATGATTAGTGATGTAGTTGATTAAAACCATTAATTACTGATTGTATTAATTGAGATGCTTTTAGTGTTTGTCTATGAATTACTGATTGTTTAAAGCCATTAATTACTGGTGCAAGAGCTGGATTGTATTAATTGAGATGCTTTTAGTGTTTGTCTATGAATTACTGATTGTTTAAAGCCATTGATTACTGGTGCAAGAGCTTGTTTCTTCTTGTGTTTGTCTATGAATTTTGAAAGACTGAATACATATGTTTTAGCTGCTACATTTTGAAATTTGAAGAACCAATTAGAGATTGCTCACCATATCTTGGCTTGCTTGTAGTATTGTTGATAGCTTGCATTTAGGTAGTGTTTAGGATGCATATTTATATTTATTTTGCATGGTTTTAGCTTAGTTTAGTCTAGTTCTTAGGTTTTTAGGTTTTCTAGGAAATTCGGGTTTTGCGCTTGTTTTGCTCGGTTTTGCAGATCTTTAGGTAAACAAGCATGGACGGGATGGATCTTATAGGACTATGGTGAAGTTTGAGGAAGCTTAGAGTGATACAAGTGAATATTAGAAGAGTTAACGCCCAAGAGCTTGTGTGAAAAGAACGCTTAAACCCGGGTTATGCATTGGAGTTCTTGTTTCGACACCTCTATCTTGCAATGCTTGGTTTGGGAGCTATAGTGCTCGGATGGAGCTGAATTTGTTATCACTGGAAAGCTAATTCAAAGAGCTACAATTCATATTTTTACTCCGAGTCCAAATTTCAACTCTAAGTGGGTCAAAACAGCCTCTGAAGTGACACTTGAATGCTGAACCGAGGCAAAAGCGCGGGATGACAATTGCTCGGCCGCGCAATTCAGAGGCTAAGCCGTGCAATCCCAACTGAATGGGGAAAGCGCGGGATGGCAAAAGCGCGGCCGTGCATTTCAAGGCCGATGCCGCGCATTCGGGAGTTTCAGCGGACGCGTGTTTTGGGCCGAGCTTTGGTTTTGGGCTTTGATATGTTGATTTATGGGCTTGTATTTTGGCCGAGTAGGTGGATTGATATATCTTTTAAGGGATATTTTTAGGAGCATATAAATACTTTATGTTAGTTTTATTTTCATAATTTTGGATCATACTTTTGGAGGCTAGGGTTTTTCTCTCAAGGAAGACTTTGAAACCTTTGTAAGTTTGATTTTAATTTCATTATGCATTGCTAATTTCTTTAGTGTTTGGCTAGTTATTGAAGTCATGATTTGTATGTAGTTGTGAGGTTTGATTGATTCTCAACAAACTTGAATAGAAATTATTCCCTGTGCTTAACTGAATCAGAATTATTCTAGGGTTTTATTAGATTAGCTACGTAATAGAATTTCTAGGTTAATTTACAACTGAATCTGATTAATTACCGGTCGGAGTTAATTAGATCAAGAGTAGACTTTAATTAATTTAGTACCGGTTGGACAAGTTGATTAAAGTAGGGAATAAATTCACAAGTCACTTAGATGTCTGGTTGCTCTAAGTGTTTGTTTCTATTGATAACTTGAATCGTCATGCTGTTATTTAATTGAATCTAGAAGGTCTTCTAGGTTATTATTTAATTAGGGTTGTTAGACTGGTTGTTCTATCAACTATATATGAAGTTTGGGTTTTAATCCTTAGTAGGATCACTAGCCACATTAGATTATTCAAGTGAGAAGAGAATCAAGAGAATCAATGATCAATGAACCAATATCATGATGGATTTAACTAGTTGAACATGTTTGTCTTTCATATATTCAAATCATCTTTTGCATTCATAGTTAGTTTTATTCTTGCATATTAGTTTAGATAATCATTCTGAAAACCCCCTTTGGTTACTTGGCACGCAAGTAATAACATTAATACACGAGTCTCTGTGGGATCGACTCTTACTTACCGCTCTACTGAGTTGGTTAAGCTAAGATTTCTTTGATAGGTATAAACGACCACGAAAAATACCTCATCAAATTTGGATAAGATCACTTATCACTCATTCTAAATGTTAGTATGGTTTACTAAACACATATGAATACATGATTTTGTTGATGGCTTTTGTACTTGTTGTCGATCTTCACCTCACTATTTCTTCTGTGTTTTCGAGACAGAGAAAGAGAATATCAGCTTCATGATCATTCAATCTGAAACTAGTGTGTTCTGTCTACAACCCTAATTTTATACAATAATATGTGAAGACAAAAATTACCCAACGTACAACTTACATGCTAAACTAAACTATAACAAGCACTAATGACCAAATAGACTCAGCACTAATCAAACTAGTCAAATGAAGTTGCAAATGGAAATCAAATCAAGTTCTACGGGGGGTAAAGAATATGCGTTTCTTTTGTCAAGAACAATAGATTTTTTTCCTTTCATTTTCAAGCCATATACAAAAGTTTTTGCATTTCTTTTATTATGTTTGGTTTTCTATGTTGGTACCTAAAGTTTTGCAAACTAAAAGAAGTATAGGATAATGGATGAGGTGCCAAAAAAGGACAAGAAGTGTCATTGGAGTGATTCTGATCAAAAGAATTTGCTTGTTATATGCCGAGAGTACCATAAGAGGAATGGAATTGACACCCACTTCAATTGGGCTGAAATTGCTGAAAAATTCATGAAAAATAGCGGGAAAGTAGTCAAGCCAAAAGATTGCAAAAACAAGTTCGACTACATGAAGAGTTTATGGAGGGCATATATGGACTTATGACACAAAGAGACCGGATGTGGATGGAATGAGAGTACACATACGGTCGAGGCATCGGATGAGTGGTGGGACAAAAAAATTAAGGTAAGTTAATCCGTATTTCTTAGATAGTTTATCATATATGAATGAATTTCTCCTTTTTTTTAAGGAAAGTTTAAATTTGTGCTTTGTGGTGTTGTGTAGGAGAATGACAAGTACAGGAGATTTCGAAAGAAGCCAGTCGACATGGAATTGGCTGAATTATGGGATTCCGTCTACAATAGCATATGCGCTACAGGCCAACATTGTGTCTCAGCCAACATGGACCATACCCCATCCACTCCATTTGATGCTTCTGTGGGGACAATGACGACATTGATGCCTACTTGTTATATGATGAAGATGTTGATCTCCAGGGATTCACTCAACCGTTTGTCCCACCGGTGACACAAGAGACGTCTCCAGCCCTAGGCAAGAGGCCCATAGCACCTGGCTCATCTTCACAAATGCCCAAGGGAAAGAAAAAACGCTCTTCTATGAAATCGGCTTACACTGCATACATGGCTTCCATGGATGACAAGAGTGACAGATTATTGTGTGCTCTACAGGGGGATTTGGCTAGTACGGGAAACACAGGGCATGGGAAATTTTATGCAATTGAGGACTCATATGCAGTGATTAATCGACTTGTTGCAGAGGGTGTGATAGAGAGGATTTCTCCTCTTTGGTGCTATGCTATGGATGAGCTGAATAATGAGCAAAGCCGACACCTCTTCATGACTCTCCAAACCGATCAAGAAAAGATGGCGTGGTTGCAGTACAAGTTTAATAAGTGTACTAAGTGATTTGTGGAGTTTGGGTTCAAAATGGTTTAGGTGTATTTGATTCGGATTGTTTGCAGACTTGTCATGTTGTTTTCTGTTTTCATGGATTATGTGGCGGACACATTTTATGTTATGTTGTTATGGATTATGGCCTGCTTTGATTTCTGGATTGTTTTATGGATTGATTTGTGGACATATTTTAGGACTCATATGCGTATTTGGTTTTTTGGATGTCCATGTTTGAAATAATGTCGGCTATGGAGAGCCATTGGTGTATTGTCTTACATAGGATTGTTGTGCATATGTGTAGGTATAATGGCCAGGAATCGTTTGTCGAAGCGAGCCAAAATCATAGCGGTCTGGATATTGCACATGAGGAACCATGCAGCCATCATGTCGGCCTACTACCATAGGTAATTTTTTGATATGTACAAATCAAATTTGGAGTGTTTAAGGAGGTGATTCTTGAAGGTCATTCAATGTACGTGTGTTTTCATAATAGGTACTTGTGCAAAACTCCTTGTTTCAACTCGTCCTTTACGGGGATTGTGTGGATGAGGGAGATAATGGAATCGGGCTCCGAAGTGAGGTGTATCAATGCATTCAGAATGGAGAGATCGGTCCTCCAAATCCTATGCGATGAGTTGCAAGAGCACCATGGATTGAGACCATCACGATATGTATCCGTTTTGGAAAAGGTAGGAATATTACTCCACACGCTTGTTGTTGGTGCGTCGAACAGAGCTACGTCGGAAAGATTCCAACGCAGTGGGGACACAATTAGTCGAGTGTTGCACGAGGTCGTGGATGCATTCACAGGGAGGCGACATGGCATCCAAGGACTTGCAGGCCGCATTCTTCGACCTCGGGATCCCTCGTTTTCTGCAATTCCGGAGAAAATTAGAAGTGATCCGCGATACCAAGTTTTCAGGGTAAATAACTAATTTTCTGTTATTCTTTTGAATTATTCGTTTATAATCGTTGGGATTGTTTTGGAAACTAGGGTGCAATCGGGTGTATAGATGGCACACATATTGCAGCATGTATACCACGAGCAGAGCAAATGCCATTCAGAAACCGGAAACAAGTTTGCTCATTCAACGTCATGGCGGCTTGTGACTTCGACATGTATTTTACCTTCATCTCTATTGGATGGGAAGGTAGTGCCCACGATGCCCGTGTATTTGATCATGCATTGAAAACACCTCAGCTGAACTTCCCTCACCCTCCTCCAGGTAAGTTAAAAAGGATGTGAAATGCTTAGTATGAAATATGTATTTTACCATAAGTTTGATGGATTCGTGTGTGTAGGCCGTTATTATTTGGTTGATAAAGGATATCCAGACAGGCAAGGGTACATGGTTCCCTACTCCAAAGTGAAGTACCATCAGTCTCAGTTTCAAAATGCAGTGCCTAAGGACGCTCCACAAGGTTTAACAAGATGCATTCTTCGTTGCGCAGCTGCATAGAGAGGTGCTTTGGAGTGCTGAAGAAACGATTCCGAGTATTGCACAACATGGCAAGTTACCCGATTAAAACACAGATTGATCTCATCATTGTCTGCTTTGCTATACACAACTACATACTGGAAAAAAGAGTGAATGATCGGTACTTGGAAGAGGACTACGAGGACCCTAACCTCCCACCGCCTCGAGTACCCGAAGAAGGTGAAGACAACGCGCCCGGTGGAATGAAGGAGTTAAGAGAACAGATTGCCATGGAAATATGGAACTCCCGGAGGTTTTATTAAACAGTTGTTATTTCTTTAGCTATATATGTTAAGAGAAAGTTAATGGGTTGAAACCATGGTTTGATTAAGTTACTTTGATGTGGCAAGCGAATATTTTCTTCTAGATGTTGTCTCCTTTTTAGAAGCGATTCCCTATGGATATGAATTATGAAACTTCACCACATAACACCATACTACAATAACCAAGTGCGATAGTACAACACAAGTGCGATATTACAACAAGAACAACCGGAACTCGTACCAATTATTACACAAATGAACTTAAAAAGAGTGCACACGAGAACTACACTAGAAACAAAAGCAGGACAAATTACGTTAAACAAAGATGGATGTGGAGCCCCGGCCTTACGAAATCCGTCATTACCCATAGCTAGTTGTCGTCGTTTTCGTCATCCGATAGCCCGACATCGGACATGGTTGATGGCCCTCCAGGAGCCTCCCCGACTGGATCATAACCACGTGAGTTCGCAAACACCTCTTCCCAAAGCAAGGTGGTTTAGTAATCAACAGTTGAGCTCCTAAACCTTCTAGAACCCGGGCATGCTTCAAGCATCCGCTGCCACCACTCAACATCAGCGACGATCCGGCCAGAATTAATATCCCATGCGCTATCACCCCCAAAACGTTTAAACTCGCACCATGCGCGCCACTGAACCTTGTTGTAGTCAACCCTATTTTTCACCATGGAAGGCCTTAAAGCCTCGCCAGTCTGTTGATTGAACGATTGCGCCATGAATCGCAAGCGAGGATACTCGCCAGGAGCTGTCATCCTCAACTCGTCGCGATAAATTCTTAGCATCGTTCTGTTGTGCTCCGTGGTCCAAACATCACGAGGCATCTAAACATTATGGACATTATGATTTTTAATTAAGGCAATAGAAAGTGACATAAACTGTGTATTCATAGGAGAAATGATCTCCAAATATGGCTTTTTAGTACATATAAAGAAAGTTCTTTCATACATTTGAAATGAAAGCAAGAGAATTGTCCAATGACACAACAAAAACACATGCTAAAAGATCACATCGATCAAAGGCAAGGCAAGGGTATTACCTTCAAAATGCTTTGTTGAAGCTGAATACAAAGGGATGATTGCTCGAATGTTTTCTAAGGCAATGCAAGGATGTGAAGAATGTAGATAAGTATGCACATACTTTTATAAGGCCAAGAGACAAAGGCCTTACTATAACTATTGTATTCACTCATAGCAATAAATAGAGATAGAATTTAATGCATAAACAAGTCATTTTTTGATGAGACAACACACATAAGAATCCTGTTCGTTTCATACAGGAAGTAACAACTACAAACACAACTACATCAAGTTCACACAACTAACATTCATGGTCAAAGTACACACTTCCTAAACAAAGACACTAAAATCATCCATCCAAATGCACAACAAGTTCAAACTCTAAGCTCGGAATACATAAAACAACATCTAGGAGCAGAAATACAACAAGCATACAAACAACATCTAGGAGCACAAATAAACCATTGCGATCGCACCGACAACACAAGCACATATTTTCCACTTCCGAGCTTGGATCCTTGCTTCGTCTCGTTCCATTGCAAGCTTGACTACGTAGGTGGTCAGATCAGAAATTCTTTCAGCGTCTTCTTGAGCTTCCACCCTCAGCCTGGCAACAAGGCTCAATTGCTTCTCCAAGTTGTCATTGGCAAAATGAAAACGCAGCTTGTAAAGACGAGCGACATACTGAAGGCGCCTAATGGTTGGACAACCAGAAACCTCGTCAATGAGCTCTTCATCGGTCAGCTTGGTTCCACCCTACCAAAACAATTGAATTCAAGCTGACAGGGTTCAGTTCAGTGCAATTGAATTCAAGTTCACATGGTTCAGTTTAGTGCAAAGAAAAAAAAATTATGACAGGGTTCAGTGTATTGCATTTATTAGACTGACAAGAATCAGAAGTGAAATACAGCTTGTACAGTTTAGGGCAAACCATGTTTGTCCAGACTTTTAGGGCAAATCAGAAGTGAAATCAAAAGTGAAACCAGTTTAGGGCAAATCAGAAGTGAAATCAGAAGTGAAATAAACAGTTTGATGCAGTAGCAACACACAGTTAACATGGATGGACAAGCATATGCCTTGCCAACACATCTTTGACAAGCATACAAAAAGATAGTTTATACTCATAGCCAAATTGGACAAGTGAGTCATCCTAAATCATTTTAAAGTATCAAACTATTCAAAAGCTCAACCAGTACTGAATCATTTTAAGATTAGAAGCTCAAACAGATCAAAACATAGTTTATACTCATAGCCAAATTGGACAAGTGAGTCATCCTAAATCATTTTAAGATTCAAAGCTAAGCAAAGATTCTGTATAGTGCTGAATTTCCCTCCAGTAAAGATTGATGCTTGACTTAAAATGGATTTTACTGAAATATTAGATATGCACAGCAACACAGATGAATTAGGGTTTTCAGATTTCAATACCTCATTTGAAGAGAACACTTCATAGTGAGGAGTGCGGGGTATAGCATCATCAGAGTCCCACTCTTGGTGCTCAGGAAGGATGCCATCCTCTTCACATATTGATCCTTGAGAAACCATTATATCTATGCTTTGCAAACATATGTAAGAACAATTAGTGATAAAACAGTAGAGCAATTCAGAATACAAGTGAATGAAGTGAATCAAGGATACAAGTAACCAAGGAATCAAGTGAATCAAGGACATGCATAACATCTTATTAGCAAAACCACAAGGTTTTGCTAACATCTTCAAAGTTTAGCAGCCATGCTTTTTCATAATTAAACCAGGATAAATTCTTTTTAGATAAGCATGTGAAAGAACCATTAATTTTCTAAGTTCAAGCAACTACAACAGTATAGGCAATAACAACTCAAGCTGGAATGCAAGTTGAGAATTCATAAATTGGAATGCAACTCAAACTGGAATGCAACAGTGAAGTACAACTCTGACATTAACAAGGGCAGACATGAACTAATAATAGCAAGAATACAACAACTACAACAGTATAGGCAATAACAACTCACAGCAACTACAACAGTATAGGCAATAACAACTCAAGCTGGAATGCAAGTTGAGACATGAACTAATAATAGCAAGAATACAATGACAATGACAAAATGGTTTTGATGCCCTAATAACACCCAAGAACAAACATTGGCATGAACACATTACCAAGAACACAATACCAATCCTATTTATTTGATACCAAGAACACAACACCAATCAAGCTAGCAGTAACCATTTATGATAATATTAATATGAGTTTTTGACAAATTTTTTATGGCCATCTCTAAAACTACAAGACCAAGACCAGAGAGGAGCTACTAATGGCATTGCTATGACTTGTATGGCTCTTTCTAACACTATTGGTCCAACTTGTGGAGGTGCATTCTAAAGTTCATGTAAAAAATAGATGTAACTCAAGTATCATCATCACAACAGTCTCTCCACTGCTATTTGACTTCTAATGATCTTTTTTTTTTCAACTGACAAGACAACTGTAAGAGTAGAATGACCCTAGTTTTATTTTCACAACAATAGAACAATTAGATTCTTCCAGACAACCATCTTTGATTCTCCATACTTCTTCCAACATTTAGAACTCAGAACATGAACGTTGCAGTTGTCAAGTCATTACATGCTGAATTAGAAAGCAGATTCATGTAGATGAGCAACAGTTGAAAACTTAAGTTGACAACATGCTGAATTATATGTTGTCTAATCCATTCAAAGAAGAATGATCAAGAATGTCTACTCAGAAAACTTTGAAAACTTAATTCAGAAAGCATATTCATGTAGAAAAGGCAACAGAAAGCAAAAACAATGAGCAACAGTTGCACATCAAAAAGAATGCAGCAACAATGCAGCAACATTTCCCTTCTTTCAAAGAAGAATGATCAATCAACTACAACTACAACAGTGAAGGGCAATAACAACTCAATGGTTCAATTTTCGACATTCTCACAACTTTAATCACTGATTTTAGAGCCATTAGAATTCATTAGCAATGAGATTTACGACATTCTCACAACTTTAAGGGGACAGATTGCAAGAAATCGTACCTGATGTTGTGCAAGGGACTTGGAATCGACTTCAATGGTCTCTCTCTTCTCCAAGCATGTAAAAATACCCACAAAATTAAGTTAGGGTTTCCATCCACAACTAGAAATAGGGACCGAATTCACAAATTCAGAGAAGTTAGGGTTCAAATTGAACGGTTCATACTTGGATCTGAAGTTGGATTCGAGCTCCCGGAGAGATCTAAAGATGAGAACGAACGAGGGGTTAGGGTTTTGAAGAACTGAAGACAGAGTAGTGTTGAAGAACAGATCCAGCGAATCCCATGTGCAGTTGAATGAAACATACCTGGGGGTTAGGGCTTTGAAGAACAGATCCAGCGACGACGCGATGACGAGCTTCGGGGAAGGTGTTGAGATGGTGGGAGAGGGCGACGACGCTACGAGTCCACGCCCTTCTCAGATCGACTCTCAAGAGATGGTGGGAGAGGAGCTTCAGGGGTATCGGGGTGGGATTTTGGGAAATATGGAGCTGGAATTATCGGGACAAGCTCGATAAGCTCGGGGGGAGGAGCTTCCCAAATCAAGCTCGATCCAGCTCCCATCAGCCCCGACAAGCTTCGGCTCCGAACAGTCATCCGCGGAGCTGAAAATTGGCGTTCAGCTTTATTAAGCTCGATAAGCTAGTATCCGAACGGAGGCTAAGGCTTGTTGGAGGAAGGATATCGGGAATGAGAGGCTGTCTCTTATTCCTTCTGGAATTGCTGTTTGGGAAAGAACGCGCAACTCGACAACTCCCTCAGTTCCTGTCTCCCACTACGGCACTCTACCCACCCCATAACTAACTGCCCCCACCCTTCCGCTTTCCCCTTTGCCGTCGTCGCCTCCGCCGCATCCGCTCTCCTCCATCCAATATGGGCAACTGTGGCACCAGAGAGGAATCCGCCGTCGTTGCTCATGCTCAAGGTCTAGCTATGGATTTCCTTTATTTTCCCCTCCCCGTCGATCCTTACGATTATCTTCCACCTAGACCTAGGGCTTGCTTTCCTTGCAATTCCTGTGATTGATGCTCTATGATGCTTGCTTGTGAATTTGCTTTACTAATTCAGCGATTCGCCGGATTGATTGTGCAGTTCAACATCTCCATATGCTATCCTCATCATCTGCTACAAAATCCGACAAGAAGCAGCTCCACGGTCGATCCGTTTCAGATCTGAGCGATCCCTCCACCCCTCGTATGGAGGACTCTAGACGGAACGCTGTCCTTTACATCGACGTCATCGCTTTTTCGCTTTATGAGCTTGAAACCATCACCAAGAGCTTTCGCTCCGACTACATTCTTGGCGAAGGCGGCTTCGGTACTGTCTACAAAGGCTACATTGATGAGAATGTTAGAGTTGGCCTCAAATCTCTTCCCGTTGCTGTCAAAGTTCTTAACAAGGAGGGTCTTCAGGGCCACAGAGAATGGCTTGTGCGTTTTTCTTCCTTACTTCAACTCTTCCCTCACAATTCTCATTATTTATTTCCTCTTTTCTTAGTTTTAATATCCCAAACATGTCTTGCAGACCGAGGTCAATTTTCTCGGACAGTTACGTCACCCGAATCTGGTCAAGTTGATTGGCTACTGTTGCGAGGATGACCACAGGTTACTTGTATATGAATTCATGTTTCGGGGAAGCCTTGAAAATCACTTGTTTCGAAGTATGCATTCCTTCATCTTTTCCTTGTCATTTCTTTTGCTGTTAATCTATTCCGTCCTTTTCTGTGCCGAATTGTGGAAATCTTAATAATAAACTAAACATTAACCAACTCCTTCCAGTTCCATACCTTCCCCATTCTATATCATGAAGATTCCCCTACTCAACGATGAAATCATTGTCAAATTGCTAAAAATTAGCCCTTGGACTACTGATAAACTCCTTAGCAACAGAATTCTAAGCTATTGGTCAATCTTTTTATACTCATTCTGCTCTTTTATGTATTAGTTAAAATTAACATAATGTTAGCTAGTTGCAACAGATGTCCTCTTAATTTTTTCATATGATCTGAACTTGATGAGATTTGACCTGAGGTATTCAGAGGCAGCAGTTCCGCTATCTTGGTCAACAAGGATGATGATAGCACTTGGAGCAGCCAAAGGGCTTGCTTTCCTCCATAACGCTGAAAGGCCTGTTATCTATCGTGATTTTAAAACATCCAATATCCTTCTAGACTCTGTAAGTGTACTTCCCCTGAAGTACAACTTTTTATTTTGTTTTGCAACGGGTCTCTTTGTACATAGTGTACAAAGATACCAATTGCAAAACATTGTTTTCGTTGCACTCCTACTTCAATCAAAAGTGCAAAATATGCAATATTCATATGGATGATATTGTTGTGTGGTGAAATATACTTTCTATTTATATAGCCAATCTGTATTCATATGTTCTTTTTGGTTCATTTATGATAGGATTACACTGCAAAATTATCTGATTTTGGGCTTGCCAAAGCTGGGCCACAAGGTGACGAGACTCATGTTTCAACTCGTGTAATGGGGACTTATGGGTATGCTGCCCCAGAATATGTAATGACTGGTATGTGTGCCTTTTGATCCTTAAAATTACTTTCTTTGCCCTTTTCCTGAAGAATCTAAGGGTTTTATTTGGACTTTAGGGATACATTTTCTTTTATGGTATATGGCCTTTTGATCCCTATGCAGGTTGAAAATAAGTCCTTTTTGCAATGAATTGTAATATTATGCCAATCAGATTGTAATTTTAAATGACAACTGCTAAATTTTTCATATTGTTCAACAACAACATCTACCCAGTTGGATCCCGTTTCGGACAGGATCTGGGGGGTCGAGATGTACGTACTCTTGCCCCGAGTGGAAGTCGGGAGGGTGTGTCTGCTAAATTTTTCATATTGCTGCTTCTCAAATTCTTTTACTTCCTTTTTCTTAAATCCTTTAGAAAACTCATCTGCTTCATCATCATCATCATCATTGACCTAGTGAGGCTCCGCTACTACGGAATCTGGGGGGTCAAGATGGGGGTACCCCTGCCCAAGGGAAAGTGGGTACGCCCGATAGACCCAAGAAAAACTGAAATTCAGTTATGTGACAATAATAACTGAATTTAGTTAGAATGCACCAAAATTGATAAAGGGCCGAAATCCATCTCAAAGGCAGTGTATAAAAGCCAATGAGCGTGAGGATGCGCGCCCCGTAGAAAACTCATTTGTATGTTGGATAAAAAACTCAACTTGTGCTCCAGTTGTGCATAACTTTGAATTGGACATATTCTTAGGTGCATTTTTATTCGATGAATGAAAATCCTATCTTTGTGAACCAAGTTGAGCTTATCATTCATGTACTGCTCTTGTGGCTCATTTATATTTTAGATGAACATTGCAACTGAGGCTTTCATCAACATTTTTTTTTATTTTAACAAAGTGGAAGGAATTCCATCAACCCAATTTAAATTCTTATTTAAGCAATCACTCTATTCCAGTTAATGGGAGAAATACCT
The DNA here is from genome assembly GCA_964016875.1 of Fallopia convolvulus. Classification (NCBI taxonomy): domain Eukaryota; kingdom Viridiplantae; phylum Streptophyta; class Magnoliopsida; order Caryophyllales; family Polygonaceae; genus Fallopia; species Fallopia convolvulus. Next base: position 23,051,623 of record OZ024726.1, on the reverse strand, counting down.
GTTATTTTTCACTTCCTTCTTAACTTGTTGATTATAGTGGAATTCAAAATATTGATTTTAGCTATCATTCTAGTCCAGTTAATGTGGTGGACAGTGATAGATACAACTCCTTCCTTGATTTGAAATTGTTGTACAATTTTTTTAAAAGGAAGTGTTTGTTAAACTAAATTTGAAACACCTTCAATGCATTCATTAGTATTTCGTCCAGTTTTCTGTTTTGATTAAAGCAAACAAGTTGAATACGTGCCACTCCTAAGAAATATGAACAAAATTTTGGTTTTCTTCTCACTTCTAGAATTAAGAGACATTCTGTTAACTACATTTGTGGGCATTTTGATTCATTGAATCATCTTTGCACGTTATTGAAGGAGCTCTTCTTGATGCTAGTCGTTAGAACAGCCTGTGTGATGTTTGCAAGCTTGATTAGCATAAAAAAAAAGGTTATTTTTGTAAGGATAGCATTTGAAGAATGAGAGTTGTGGAGATGGGAAGCTGCTTAGATTTTTCGCAATTATATATGATTTAAATTGATAAATTTGATCTGACTTGGAAGGAATCATTTCTATCCTACATGTTTCTAGTCCAACATGGGAAGGATGAAAACTTGCCTTCTTTTTCCCTTTCAGAATTTGTTAATGCACACTGGAACAAGTGACTTACTAACGGGTCGGACCAAAGATAAATTACACATTTATATTAATATAATCTGAACGGATTAATTTAGTGTCGATGTCCCATTGATGTCTGTTAACCTATCATTCCATCTATCCATTTTTCGTCTGGTTGAGAATCATGGGCTAGAGGGTTGGGCATCCTCTATAAACCATGAAAGTACTTGTTGGTGACATGTTTGTATCATTGAAACTGTTACATATATGCTCTTACTTTTGGCAATCCTTTTCTCTGCAATTCTTGAAGAAGCAAAATTTAATCATAAAAGAAAGGAATCTCTTATGGGTGTTTTTCTCATATGAGGCACTGGTGTGGGTCAGTTGTTCTGTGGTAGGTTGTGGTTAGGAAGGAATAAGGTATTGTTTAAAATTGCAACTTTGATTATCGATAGAGTCCAGGTGAAAGGGGCCATGTGGATAAAGCAGTTGATTCGGAAAGAACACCATTTGTTTTGTTTTTTAGTGAAATCATCAGAAGCTTTAGCATACTGAAATGGTGTACAATAGAAAGAACAGACTTCAGGAACGCATGGACCTCATATTAGGAGCACAGATCCAATAAAATGTGATATATGTAGAAGAACGAATACAAGATGCTTGCAACTTTGTGAATCTGATGTTCTTGCTTCATATTTTTAATAATGGGCTCTGCACAAATTGCCAGGTCATCTCACTGCCAGGAGTGACGTGTACAGCTTCGGGGTCGTACTACTGGAGCTTTTGACCGGGAGGAAATCTGTCGACAAGACAAGGCCGGGCAAGGAACAAAACTTGGTGGATTGGGCCCGCCCGAAACTCAATGACAAGAGGAAACTGCTACAAATAATAGATCCCAGATTGGAGAAACAATACTCAATGCGAGCTGCACAGAAGGCCTGTAGTTTAGCATTTTATTGTCTCAGCCAAAACCCAAAGGCAAGACCCTTGATGAGTGATGTAGTAGAGACCCTGGAACCCTTGCAGGGTTGCGGTGAGCCCGGGAGTGAAATGGTGCAATATTCTATGTCACCAGCCCTCTCAACCCGCGCTGTGCCATTCGCAATGAGGGGATTATCGGACTACCGAATGCAACGTGGATTTCCCAGTAATGTGGGTCCTCGGGCGATTTGTCACTCTCCAGAACCCAACTGCTCTCCGGGTGCCCCTGCAACTTGCAAAGTTAGATGAGAAAACCTGTCTGGTTGTACACTACTACAGTAGCCTTGTTTCTTTTCGACCCTGTGATGTGAAATGTGATAGCTATAGAAATGGCAAATGGCAATTGCTTGTTCCAAATATGATCTGATGTGCAATGTGCATTGACAGTGTGTACATGGTTTTGTGGTGATCGGAAGCGTTGTTTTGTATGTCTTAGGTTTTTTTTTTTTTATAATTTGCTTATTATATTTCTGTATGGACGTGGTATGGAAACAAACTTATGGGGCAGGCATTGCTTGACCCTGCTAATTTTAAGTTTGTTCATTGTTAGAAAAGGTTATGTTTATTTGATGGTACAAGTTTGCATACAGTTATTATTTGGTTCAAGTGAAATGGATTTCTTTTTTGTATGGTGCCATGGTTTTAAGCGGAATTGCAACTTGCAAGCGCATTACAGACTATACAGGAATTTCAGCCTTGAAGCTAGTGCAAAACTCACCTTGCCCAAGATCTGGAGGGGCGTCCTGCGATTGCTGCGTGAAAAAATTTCATCACCTTAGAAGCCTAGAGGCAACATCTAACTTAAAGAGCATGCAGTGGTAAGATTTGTTGATGATTTGAAGCATCATTGTAATTAGTCAAGAATGATTCCGTTCTCGTGAAATCGAGTTTAGGGCCCGTTTGGTTTTCTATTCCGGAAACGTAAACGGAAAGGAAACGAACCTGTTTGGTTTTCTATTCCGGAAACGTAAACGGAAAGGAAACGAACCTAGTCTATATTGGTGTCATGATACATCAATGATAAATTTCCTCTTGTCTTTAGTCACCTCATTTTTCATGCAAAAATGTATCGCAAGCCCCCTTGCGGTAATCAATTCCTTTCCCTAATTTTAACATGGGGTAAGCAAATCCCCCATTCTCCTCTAACCATTTCCCTTTCCCCTTCTCTAGACCCATAAAAAAAAATTGTTGTCAACGTATTATGACACATAAGTGGTCTATATTCATTTCCTTTCCGTTTACGTTTCCGTGGTTGGAAACCAAACGGGCCCTTAGTATCACCTTCGGCCTACGAAGTCTGCCATTCACTCGGATCATGAAACATTGACGTACGTCAAATGTCAAAGAAATCTGAATGAAGAAGAGAGCGCGTGTTGGGTTGAGTTAATAGAGATTTTTTTCATTATAATAGCACAACAAAGGAAAAAAAATGTGATAGGTGCTGCCTTTGTTTGGTTTTTGAATGGAATTTTTTTTTTCATTTCTTCTTACGCTTTCTCTTCTTATAAAAACCTTATTAAATATTTTTGTTACAAAGAAATCGGAAAAGCTGGCAACCATCTTGCTCTAGTTGATTTATTTCCCCAATTCGCTTCTTCTTGTTCGACGTTGTTGGTTCGTGAGTGTATTCACAAAGTTTTCAATAAGTCAATAACTGTTAGAATATCTGTAACTTTGAAAAGTCAATAACCATATATGCAGCGCAATAACTAAAACATGAAAAGACTTACTTGAACACAAGAATTAGATAGAGTGAGACCTTCAATCAATCAAGTAGTTGAATTGAAGTAAATTACTAGTTTTCAAGCCTCTTTCTTGAAAGGATTTTAAAAGTGTTGCTTTCTGTTATTAATCTCATGAGTACGTTGACAAGAACAACTCGACATCAACTTCTACACCTCCCTGGTAGATTGCCACTCCCTTTCTCTATGAAACAATCACTTTCAATATCTAAGACTCATCAAAACTCTCTTTCTCTAGAGTTCTAACTCTCTCAATAATTTATCTTGGACTCGTAATCCCTTGAAAAGCATAAATAACTCATAGATAACCCTCCCTTTATAGTTTATATAGACTTTTCTTTCTATCATCTTGGATTATATTTTACTCCCTCCATCCCCTTTTGTTTGTCCACTATTCCTTATCTGGTGTCTCGAAATGTTTGTCGTACTTTCCCTTCTTTCCTTTTATAACTACACTTTTTACTATATTACCCCTACTCAATATCACTTTTACCCACTTTATCCAACATTTTCATCTACTTTATCTCTTTTCAATATTTTACATCTATTAAATTCCAAAACTACCCTCATTTAATCTCATTTTCAACCCCATTATCAAACTTTCCCATTTACCAATACCACTCTCTTAATAAAATATAAAATTTGTTCTTGTGGACAAACAAAAGGGGACGAAGGGAGTATCTATATAAGGATTTCTTATTGTCAAAGCCATATAATATAAGATATGAGATCCGATTCAAATTAATGTTATCGTGTAAAATATGAGCAAATCTAGTGCGTTGGATTTGAAAAATCAACGGCCATAAAGAGATGAACTTACTCTCATTTTTTAAGACCGAGTATTTTGGTCATTTCCCCACCAAATTAGAATATTGTTGATGTGCATCATTTTCTTCCATTTGAATGTGCAACCTATGCGAGATTTCAATCGATCCATCTCCGTTTAGTTTGCACCTTCATTCTTCTAATCTAGATTGATTTTGTTGTTGATTTTGTCTCCAAATTTCTTCGTCTCTTCATAGATTTTGTATAGGTTTCTTTAAAACTGTTTCAATATCACATTTACGGGTTTTCAAAATTAGGAGGTTGGATCTTGAAATTACATGTATTTAGTCAAGCTCTTGTGTTCTTTACACCGATTATTTTTGATTTTACTCAAAGTTATGAAGACTGTGTATGTTCTGTATTGCAAATTTGAAGTTTTGGATAGAAAATAAAGGCTAATGGTCAATATTTGTCTATATTACGCACCATGTGTTCAAATTTTATTGCTTCTTCTTTGATAAATGACATGAACCATATTGACTTTCATGTGTTCAAATTGCAATTAAAGTCATGAAACCATGCTACAAGCAAGAAATTCATGAATCGTAAGCACACTTATTATGAACCTTAACATACAAATTTATGAACTGACGAAATATCATTTATGATAACAAGTACTGTGAATTAAATTTCATGAATCCTTATTACAATTGTTATGACCCTAACCGTATAAAGATATAAACCTAAAAAATACCATTTATCAAAAACGATACCAGACAAAATAACAATTGTTGTGAACATAACTTTATAAACATATAAACCAACATAATACTACTTATGAACCATAATATGTGATACAACATAACAATTATTGCAAAATAAAATTTCATGAACCTTAAAAAGATATTAACTAGAAGATGTGGATTGTACGATGAAATATTATGAACTTGTACTTATATATGTATGAATCGAAAGAACCAATGTCCTAAACCAAAAGACATGAACCAAATTAACAACTAGCATACTTTAAAGACATGAACTATAAGATAAACTATTATGAACCTAAACTTAGAAAAACATGAACCAAAAGAAGAAATATAATTAACCAAAAGAAATAAATGTATATAGAATTAACCTATGTGGTATTTGAACCCACATCAATGTGCACATGCACATTGCCTTACCAGTTGATCTAATCGGCTACCAAATAGGTTTTTAAATCATGAATATAGGCTACAAAAATTTAATAGGTCTCGAATAGGAAGGATATAGAAAGGTTAGATACATAAAAGAGGCAAATTTAGGATGAATTTTAATGCTCGCAAAAGTTGGGAATTTCATGGAGCAGGCCAACCCTAAAAGCAAGATGATTTTAGGTTGCAAATAAACTCAAACTCATTGTGTGGAAGAAACTAATTCAGGACACCACTCTATCATTTGATAATTTGATTATGATGCTATTTCCACAAACTCGAAAAGAAGGTGAGATTTGATACGGACCTTGCTACCAAGAATCAAATCACCTTCAATCTTCCAAGGTCGATGGCAGATTTAGTGGTTGTCGGCGATGATGTTTGGAAAAACGTTGATTAGAAACACCACCGCAGTGTTAGCGAGTTTTCGGAGGTGATGTCACCGGGGGAGGCAACAAACATGCATCAACGGCGCTCCGCGTGGTCGATGTAATTGATGGCGATAGAGGAGCTGAAGTACATGATGGTTGGGAGAGGTGGAGGATGTTAACGGTAATTAAAGATCTCCAAAAGCCTACAATGAATCAAAATAATTGAGCGAGAAAGAATGATGGAGAGAAGAGGTAGAGTAAAGAGAATGGTATTTAGGGGACACCTAATTTTTTTAGCAAAATTACATTCTATGCCACTCTAAATGATCCACCTCTTTGTTTTTTTCCTCCACTTGACTTCTTTCTTTCAATCTTCACCATATATTTGTGTAATCTAATGAATCTCCTACAATCTCATTTTACACTATAGTGTCTATAATCACAGTAACCATACTCTACAATATATTGTCTAAGTTTACAAATATTGTAGGAAAAATTGCAGAATAAAACCCAACCTTTAGTGGGTGTTGCGCTCGGTAGCCTGACCTATTCATAATGCAAAAAATAACCCAATGTTTTGGATCGGTTGTTTTCGGTAGCCCATTCCCTACTGATAACTTGCTCTTCCGGTAATTTGTCCTTAAAAATATTAAAATAAATTTGATAAATTATATAACCCAGGCTATTCTGCCCTCCTCTCTAATATAGAGAAATTGGTCGAAGTTTTCTCTTGTCTTATATAATTTATCAAATTTATTTTAATATTTTTAAGGACAAATTACCGGAAGAGCAAGTTATTAGTAGGGGAATGGGCTACCGAAAACAACCGATCCAAAACGTTGGGTTATTTTTTGCATTATGGATAGTTCAGGGTACCGAGCGCAACACCCCCAATGGTTGGAGTTTATTCTGCAATTTTTCCAATATTTTATCCAAAGTATTGAACTTATAGTGTCACCGAATCCACTAGATGCCAACTGGATACACTTGTAGCAATCCATCTTGCTCACAACTCTTTGAAGTTGTATTCTTTCCTTTGAAGTAAAGTATACTAGTTGTTAATTTGGTTCATGTCTTTTTGTTTATGACATTTGTTCTTACGATTCATACACTTGTAAGTACAAGTTCATAATATTTCAGCGCACAATCTATTCGCATGACATACAATCATTAGCCAGTATTAAATTCTTAAATTTTAATACAACATTCGTATGAAATACTAAACACTTTAAATTTATATGACAGTATAAAAAACTAGCTATTATGCAGTCAAATCATTACCATAAGAAACAACATTATAATAAAGGATATATTATATTTTCTTTAAATATATAAGAAAATGGATTTTACTCTGTCCATTTTTATTCAACAATGAATTCATATGAAAACAATAAAATGGGAATACTTTAATAATAATTTATTTTATTACATTTTCGATCATTCATGGACTCAAAAGGACCGAGGACTTGAAACATATTTCTTCGCGAACCTAGCATTGTTGGGAACGCTTGTTTGCTTAAATAACCAGAAATAGGTTTATTTACTAATTAGATTTAACGACTGTTTGTGATTTCATCTTATTATTCGTACTACTAGTACTATTTAGTCTTGTTGATTTCTGCTCATATGTGTTAAAGTCTCGTTTTGAGATGTTTTATTGTTGTTAAAGTAAGAATAAGGATGTGAGTTAGCTCCAATATCTCTTTATAACTTTTAGTAAGTATATTTATTATTGGATCATAACATTTGGGTCATGACTCTGCCTGCTCTATCGATAAGTCATGTGATTTGTGCTCTAGCTATTCGCACTCTATATACAAGGTCTAAAATATTATCCTTTGTATCCCTGCTATCTTCAAAGCCAACTTAGAAGTCATCAATTGAATTGAATATTCTTATGATGAATGAAAAAGATATGTGCCCAATGCACTATAATTAAATGAACCAGGATGGTCTGCACAACTTGGAAAACCGTTCTTGCCGCCGACTTGAAAAGATCGTCTTTCTAATCTAAATTCATGCTCGATTTATTTCAAATATTAGTGATATGGGAAGATGGGCTTGGTGGTGAAGGTGCTAGTACCCACCTTCCCGTCGACACCTACGAGTATGATGAGGTTGGCTGAGGTTTGGATAGTCGCCGAAGGCTTTTGAATGTATAAAATGTGTGACAATATAATTCCCAAAAAATATCATAATTTCGATGGAACCACCATTTTGTGGTGTCCTATCTTTTTCTTGAATTCTACTATATCTTTTCTTTCTAGGAATGCTAGTTGTTGGATCATCTACTGATTGTTATTCAGGTTTTGATGCCACATGTCTAGTCATTTCCATAAGAACCATATATTCTTCCATTTTTGTAGTCTCTCGTTAGACTAATCCACCATTCTTTCTTTCCCGGTATGTGTGACTTGTATTTCTTGCCTTTTATGGAATATCAAGAAATGATGGTCGAACCGTTGCAAATTAGGAGACGAAGCCTAGAAGACTTTGAAATGGTATGTAACTTGTATTTCTTGCCTTTCTAGGAATGCTAGCTGAAGGAAGAGTTTTTTAATATTTTAAATGTTTTGTGCTCCATATGCTTTTTTTACGAAAAATGGCATGTAACTTGTTGTCTTAATTCCGTTGTCACTCACTTATTATGTATTTCCCTTCTCAAAACATTGAAGTTGTAATAGCAATTATGTTTTCATGCAGTTAATCATGTAATTGAACAAGGTTACTAATTAGGTGATATAAATTATGCATTAGGTTTTACCTTGAAATGTGTTGTGTTGCCTTAAAGACTAAGTTAATTGGGATGGGAGAAATTTGAGGTCACTAGCAGTTACATCCTTGGTTTAAATATAGGGGTGTTACAATGATGATATCAGAGAAAGAAGTTTTGTTTTTCACTAAAAGATTATTGGATTCTATTTAATTAGGAATTATGTCTTTACAAAATTCCTTAGTGTTGTCTAAAATTTAGTTGAAGGGAAGTGTTTAGACCCATATTTTAAGAATCGTGATTTGATTTCAAAACTTCCTTCCGTAATCTTCGCCTTGAGTATAGAATTGTAGAAATTCTAATACCTAATCGTCTTCAAAAAATGGAATTCGCCAAAAATAAAGCTCATGCTCAACGAGAAGTGGAAAGAGTGATAAGAGTTGCTGAGGATGCTTACTCCTCTATGAGGCGATCACATGCCGAATCGATACCTTATCAAGCCGAAGATTATCCTCAAGAAGGTTGCACCAATCAAGGGTCCAATTATGCAGCCTACCGAGTTGGAGTTTTTAACCCAATCCCTTATTTGTATCTTCATGTAAGGACCGACCTAATTAGGACGCATAGAGAAATGTGGCAAAATTCCCTAGCTCATCTGCAAGATGGAGCCAACCGTCGATGATATCACCTTGATAGTGAAGATAGAATAATGGGTCTTTTTTGCCCCCACATTTGGCAAGTTAATCAGATGTTTGGTTATGCGAGTAAGGTTTTTGTAATAACTGCGGTTTTTGAGGATATTTTTGAATTTTCTCGGATATCCTTTTAACCTCTTTGTCCGTTTTAACGCTTAATCCAATATTTTTGTCGAAGATTAAATCCTAGAAAATTCTTGGTGATATCCTTAAATCACAAAGAAATGATTTTATGGATCGGTGTGAATTCTAGGATTTTTCAGTGGAAAAAGAATATTTATTGGATAAGCCGTCTTTTTAATTATGTACTGTAAAGGATTTAAAATACGAAACGGAAGCCTTAAAAATTTAAGGTAGCAAGATAAAATGATGGAAAATTGGTTTATTGGTCTACATAATTTACGGGACGTTTTGTATTTAGTAAGTTTTTCCACCCGAGGCACATAATTTTACCGCTTTAACGCGAATCCCGTTCCGAAACGGGAAATCCCTTTAATAGCCTACTTTGTTTGCTTAATGAGAAAGGAAAGCTGATTTATTTCACTTATTATATGCGTATTGGATGAGGGTTGAATTCAAACAGAGGAGAGGGTGCGAGAAAGGATAGGACGACAACGGACTCGGTGAACTCTTCACCGCCAGTGTCTTCTTCTCCTCCGCCTTCTCTGCCGTCCACCACCCTCCTCCTCCACCTCTTCTTCTCCCCCCTTGCTGGGATCGTGCTTGCTGCAACAGAACCAAAAGAAGAGTCATCTCGGAACGACCGGTTCGGGAGGAAAGAATTCCATGCCACTATCGACCTTCTCTGCCTTGTTATGCATCGCCGCCGGTGACCCCCAACTCCTCCGACCATCAACCACCGCAAGGGTTACTCCAGGGAAATGCCCAGCCACCCTCGGGCTCGGGGATCGAGCCACTATCGAGTCAAACGAGCCATGGGCTCGAGTGAAGGTATTTACGATCGAAATTAATTAGCAGGTTGATTATGGAGCCACCGTAAGGACCTTTCGGTTCCTATTTGCTAATTAAATTTATGGTTTTTATAATCTTGACGTTGATACGGTCTCATAGGTTCAAACCGCTCGAGAAACGGACGTCAGGATCTTCAGTTATAGCGAATACAAGTTTTGATACCGATTGGCAGGTAAAGGACTTCGGATAATTACTCGGGATTCGTTGTTAATCCGTTTGATCCGAGATTTGGTCACCATTAAGAACTGTTGCTAATGAACAATTTTTATTTAGAAAATTGTTCCAAAAGCGAAGCGGATAATTAGTTATAATTCCGCAAAGATGGATCCTTAAAGCATGATAACTAAGGATTTAGTATATATCGATATTCGGAAATTAAAACGTTTATCGATTAGGAAGTTGTAGGAGTTGAGTATACAACTAAGAAGTGTTTTTGTGAGCTCGTTGCTGAGAAATTCTTTTGTTATATTTGTCAGAAGAATGATAAAGATTACTGTTGAATTGCTAAGGACGTTGAGCACGCCTTCTAAGGCAAGTGGAGGTTTCTCTCTTGCGTTATTGTTATTAAATGAGGAATTTAATCCCATTTAATATTTGCGTTGGGAACAACTTGTATGATTAATAAAATATGATAGGTTGTTGTTTTGTTCGAAATAATGACCATATTGTTATTCGTTCAGTTTCGCGATAGAACTGGATTTAGGTTCGTTATGTGTGACCTTGTATGTTGTCTCATGCTGAGAAATTATTGTGAAGTAAGTTAGTTTCCAGGGGTAGGAGCCAAGTCTCCGATGACCGCTTTATAACACAGTCTATGTTGGGAGGTTTAGTTCGCTATCATATCCCAACATTCGGGTCATGACTCATACCTCACTCAACGCTGGAGGAGGTGTTATGCACTCTAGCTAAGTGCAATTGGTACTAGTTGTTCGTTAATGATCATGGATGAAATAATCCCTCTCATCTTGACGTCACATGTACATGTGGATTCTCGGCGGTTTCAGTCGATTAAAAGTTACCAACATGTTTGTGAAAAGTTCTAAAAGTAATACAAGATAAGTGCGTTAGGCACATTAATGTACCCGCATGGTTAGTCTATTCGATAACCATTCTTACTCCCGGTTATGAATGATTCTTAATCAAACTTTGATTAAGTCAATCTGATTAGTCGATGGAGACTTTTCAAAATGTTATGTGATTAATATGAGTTCCCAACAATTGTTTATGCTTCTTAAAGGAACCACAAGCTATGGTGTTCTCTCTCTTGTTTATGCAAGTCTCCTTCTTATGCTCTATAAGATTGCTAACTGTTGGATCATAATCTGAGTCTATTCGGATTTTGATGCCAATATGTTTAGTTACAACCATAAGAACCAAGTTAGTTTCTCCGCTTGCTTAGTCTTTCATTAGACTAACTTGTCCATCTTCTTTTCTTTTATATGGTCGGCTGGTGTCCACCGTTGGTTTATGACACATCAGGTTCTTCTTGGAAGTTGATTCAAGAGGCAGATTCAGAGGTTTGAAGCTCTAGAAGTTGAAGAAAGGTTTCCAATGGCTATACTTGAGTGAAGATCATGGTTGAACTACTTCAAAGCGAAGCTGAGTTTCATAAATAAGAACTTAAGGAAGACTTGATGAAGATTTTGTTTCAATAGAAGGTTGTTCTATTTATTTATTCTTTTAAGTTAAGGTTTGTATAAGACCTTTTACGTGTTTTCCCGCCGTAATATTTAACTTAAGTTTGTTAGGTTTTAAATGGTTTCAATTACCTTGTTCTAGTAAGTTCTGTCAGGTTAAAGCCTTGGGTAGCTTCGGTTTAGTTCTAATCGGGGTTACTGGCGATAATACCTCCAGGGTAGGAAGGGGGTGTTACGCCTTCTAAGGCAAGTGTACGATTGCGTTATTGTTATTAAATGAGGAATTGAATCCCATTTAATATTTGCATTGGGAACAACTTGTATGATTAATAAAATATGATAGGTTGTTGTTTTGTTAGAAATAATGACCATATTGTTATTCGTTCAGTTTCGCGATAGAACTGGATTTAGGTCCGTTATGTGTGACCTTGTATGTTGTCTCATGCTGAGGCATTATTGTGAAGTAAGTTAGTTTGCAGGGGTAGGAGCCGAGTCTCCGATGACCTATTTATAACATAGTCTATGTTTGGAGGTTTAGTTCGCTATCATATCCCAACATTCGGGTCATGACTCATACCTCACTCAACGCTGGAGGAGGTGTTATGCACTCTAGCTAAGTGCAATTGGTACTAGTTGTTCGTCAATGATCATGGATGAAATAATCCCTCTCATCTTGACGTCACATGTACATGTGGATTCTCGGCGGTTTCAGTCGATTAAAAGTTACCAACATGTTTGTGAAAAGTTCTGAAAGTAATACAAGATAAGTGCGTTAGGCACATTAATGTACCCGGATGGTTAGTCTATTCGATAACCATTCTTACTCCCGGTTATGAATGATTCTTAATCAAACTTTGATTAAGTTAATCTGATTAGTCGATGGAGACTTTTCAAAATGTTATGTGATTAATATGGGTTCCCAACAATTGTTTATGCTTCTTAAAGGAACCACAAGCTGTGGTGTTCTCTCTCTTGTTTATGCAAGTCTCCTTCTTATTCTCTATAAGACTGATAACTGTTGGATCATAATCTGAGTCTATTCGGATTTTGATGCCAATATGTTTAGTTACAACCATAAGAACCAAGTTAGTTTCTCCGCTTGCTTAGTCTTTCATTAGACTAACCCGTCCATCTTCTTTTCTTTTATATGGTCGGCTGGTGTCCACCGTTGGTTTACGACACATCAGGTTCTTCTTGGAAGTTGATTCAAGAGGTAGATTCAGAGGTTTGAAGCTCTAGAAGTTGAAGAAAGGTTTCCAATGGCTATACTTGAGTGAAGATCATGGTTGAACTACTTCAAAGCGAAGTTGAGTTTCATAAATAAGAACTTAAGGAAGACTTGATGAAGATTTTGTTTCAATAGAAGGTTGTTCTATTTATTTATTCTTTTAAGTTAAGGTTTGTATAAGACCTTTTACGTGTTTTCCCACCGTAATATTTAACTTAAGTTTGTTAGGTTTTAAATGGTTTCAATTACCTTGTTCTAGTAAGTTCTGTCAGGTTAAAGCCTTGGGTAGCATCGGTTTAGTTCTAATCGGGGTTACTGGCGGTAATACCTCCAGGGTAGGAAGGGGGTGTTACAGAGTGGTATCAGAGCTAAAAGTTCTTAAGTCTTGCTTAAGACTTTCATCTTTTATATAGAATTACGGAGAATTCTATATGGGTGTTATCTTAGAACCATTTACGGAAAGTGGTTAAGATTGGAAGCCAGACTCGTGAAGAGATAGAAGTAGAAAACGGAATTGGAGAACATGAGGTAATAAGTTTTGTCCTATGGTGGACATTTGATTCCCTGGAGATGGGAATGGATTGCGAGAAGGATCCAAAGTAAGATTAGGTGAAGATTTCTATAGTTGAACCGGTTCTAGACCAAGTTCTCAATGAATTCTTATTCTCTCTTGGGAGTCTGAATTGCGTGTACCCTCGTCGTTTCTTCCATGTTATTAGGAAACTTATTGTGAGATTTTGAAGTTAAGTATTGTACTTCATAAAGACTTTCTAGTTTGAAGGTTTCCTATTTTAAGCTCGTATGATGGAAGATTTCAAGTTAAGAATTTTTGTTAGAAAGTTCATGATTCAAATTTATGTGAAAGAAATTGTTAATTCCTTTTCTTGAAATGTGAAAGTTTATGTGTTGTCTTTAAAAAGGAAATTTTAAAGTGAGTTTCTTTGAAGAGTAAGAGTTTTCACGAGAATATTTTTATAGGAATTTTTGAATTTTGAAATTCGAGTATCAAGAGAAGTTGGAGTTGGAACCTCTACTTCTAAGTATTTTAATTTGGAAAATCTTATAAGTCTTGGATGATTCTAAAAGATCAGTATGGATCATGAAGTGATGTAAGAGAATCCTAAATAGAAAGGGATTACCTTTGGAAACTTTCTTCAACAACTATGTTTGTGACTCTATAGTATAGAATCATGGATATTCTGTACTTTTCTTTGCTCAGTGGGAAGTTAAAGAGCTTTGAAGTGCCTAAGTGTTGGATTGATTGAATCGTTAATCTATTGGAAAATACAATTCAATTTTTAACCTGATAGTGTTCAGACTCAGATTTTCATATATGTTGTATCCTTTGAGTTAAGAGGATTGAGAATCCTAAATGGAATGGGAATTTCTTATGATTATAGTAAGAAAGAAAGGAAGAATGTTGGTTCAGTTTAAGTTGTGAACAAGTGGTTATTCATCAAGGTTGTTGTGAATAAGGTTGATTGGTCAAAATGGATTGAGCAAGTAAAAGTTCATCCGTGATGTGTTTATGTTCAATTAACTACTTAGTACCAGTGTTAATTGATTACATGAGTTGTTGATATCCAGATGACTAACCTATGTGACAACGTTATTGGAGTTTCGTTGTATGATACCCAACTCGGGATAATGAGAAGAGACTTGAGATCTATAATGGACTAATAATGCAGTCAGCAGTAAGATGTTCTAAATTGCCAATGGTATTGGCTTATGTTTTTTTAATGATGGAAATGATAAAGTTCAGTTTTGAGAAGATCATGCAAGGAAGAATTTTGGCATGTTTTCCTTTGATATTTTAATCGGTTGGGAGAAAAATATCAATCATTCAATATTGCAGTCAATAAGGCTTAGACCTTATCGCTGAAAAATAATTTCAATTGTGTTTGGGTTTCGAAGGTTTTTTATCTGTCAAATCTGATGCCTAAGGTAGTACTGGTGAAACTGTTAAGTAGTCGGCAAGTCTCCTAACCACAAGTTCTTCCTTTGCAATGTGGTTTGAACTTGAGCTAATAAAAAGGTATATGTCTTCTCCTTATGGTTAAGTAAGAAGACAAGAATGATGGAGAAGTCTAGTTTGTTTACCAATGTTGAATTGGGATAGGTTCAAGAATATTTTATTTGGCCATGTGCATTCATTCTTCTGTTAAAAGAAATTGGAAATTAAAGGTCCTTCATTATATAGAGAGAGGTATATGGATTGAATGTTTTGAACTAGATGCATAGTTTGAAAGTTCATTTTTTTATATCGAGAAGATTAAGTTCTAAGAGGATTGAAAGTCCTTAAAATCGTCAAAAGAGTTTGATAGTCACTCTTGGATATCGGAATTTAAATGATTATTAACTTGCAGAAGGCTTGTTGTTTTGTGAATGGATGAATTAAAGTAGTAATTTCTTTGTCAAAGGATCATATTTGCATAACTTTAAAGTAGTATGTCAAGGAGGCATACAAGTTGATAATGAGCGAAGAAGAATCTTTGCTATGAGTATGAAGATGTCGAAATCACATTTTTCCCTAAGGTTTGCAAGTAAGTGGATTGGAGTGATCAACTCTTTTATTGAACCAGTGAAGTTAAGTTGGGCTAGGACTGAGTTAAATCAGGCATAGATTACTCAATACTATGGATTATAGAAGAGTCTAGCAGTATGTCTAATTAAGAAAAGTCAAGGTATTGCATCAGGTTCTACCTTGAAGAGGGAAGGAAGTGTCACATTCGAAGAAAAATGTGGGGCTCAGAAGTGAATTGGAGTATCTTAGCTCCTTTGAGACTCGGTTTTGATTCAAAACTTTTGCCAAGTTGGTAAAGTCAGCTAATGTGCAAGTGTCAGCACAAAACTAGGGCAAAGTGTTACTAGCATTATTAAGATAAGGTCAACAACTTTATTTAAGGCATTAGCTTGACGCGCCCAATTCTTCAAGAGAGTAGCTAATCTTTGTTTCCATAGTATTCAAAGTTAAAGCAAGTATGTTAGTAACCTATGTCGAACTCCTGTCAAGTTGTTATGATTTAAGGGATATTTGAAATTGTTTTGTGATTTTCTCTTCTGAGAAAAATCTTACGACTTTGTAGAATTTCGGTATGAATTTCTTTGAAGAAATGTTGATTTGATATACGAAATTCATGAATAAAATTTTCTACGGTTTTCGTAGTGGTGAGTAAGAATGTATTTTGTCTTCCATCTTGATCACATGGTAAGGCAAGATTACATGTCTTATTCCTATGAGAATGCAGTAAAGGATTATGTTTATTTTATCTCCCCATCCTGATCACATGGTGGAATAAGATCACATAATTCCTTGGGTTTTAAAGAATGGTTTCTAGTATGATTTGGCAATCATATAATTTTGCAATTATATGAGTTTTGCAAGTGTAGTTGTTTGAGATGAAAAGATGCAAGTTTTCTTTTGCATTATAGCAATTTCTATATCTAGAATCTTGTAAAAATCCTTTGAGTTATTACATCCTTGGTATCTTATACCATTTAAGGAGTATGGTCAAACTTCCCAAAGCAGTTCGATTATAAGTAAAGAAATTTGGTGTGTTGGTCTCTGAAGAGCATGGAGTAACTCCGTACTTCTCTAGAAGTTTGGGATTGTTTTCAGTCAACGATTATTGGAATTCTCTAAGCAGTTTGCTAGTAGTTCATCTTGGTTGACGTCATGACATAAGAAAGTCATTGTTTTTTTAGCGGAATTGTCTTTGAAAGTAAGTTGATATGGACTCCTGGAATGGAACCCTTTCTAAGGAATGATATTGTAGTAATCCTTTCTTTGGAATAAAGGATGTACTAGTAATTTCTCCATTAGTTGTTATTTGTTTTCAGGTTGTCTTGAAAACTTAAATCTCTTTGAGATAAGATAGTCAAGTGAGGACTTTAAGCAGAACTCCAATGGGTCTGGAGTTTGGATATGTAAATTAGTATTGATATTCAATCTCAGCTTGATAAGTTGTTGGATATAGAGAGTGGACACGTGAGGATATGTTTTTAATCCTAAGAGTTAGGTTGCTCAACAAGTCAGAATGTTAAGTGAAGTCTAAACAGTTCTTTGATGAAAAAGACTGAAAATTGTCAAAGAGACAATTTTGTTGAAAATTATTGGACTAAAGGTATTATTGTCCAATATGTTGGTATAGTAATGCGTAAGAGTGTAGTTTGAAGTAGTTGAAGAAGTAGTTGAGAAAGATAACTACTTTTGAATGTCAGTGTACCCAAGCTGAGTTTTGGTTGAGAAAAGGATGTAAATGATTGACAAGATAGGCATCTTGTCATGTGTTGGATAAATCTCATATTCTTGGTTAAACTAATACTGAGATTTTATCTCAATAAGGAAATTGAGTAAGGATTTCAAGAAATCCTTGTAAAGAAACTGATTTGAGAAGGACTAAAGATTTAGTTTGGGTGACAACAAGGTTGTGTGAATACCCTAGGATTTTATTCCAAATCTGTTGACCAGATCAAGGAAAAGATGTATGGGAATGTAATAGTATTTAAGATCAATGGAGAAGATCAAGAAGGTAAGACACCGAGATTTTTTATTCAAGATTATGGATTGCTTGGTTTTGAAACTGTTCTTGTGTATTTGTTGTTGATGAGCTTTGAAAGCTTATTTCAGAGGAAGCATAGTTATTTGCTTAATTAGTTCATCCTGGAACAAATAAATGTATAAGGATTTAAGATAAAGCTTTTGATGGACTGACATGAAGCGAAATATCACCGAGTTTGTTTTGATATGTTTAGTTTGTCTGGAAGTCTTGATTGAGCATAGAAGACCAGATGAAATGTTATAGTCTCTTCCTGTTTCAGAATGGAAGTGGGAAGATGTTACAATGGATTCTTGTCATTAGTCGTTCAAGACTTAATGAAAGAAGAATGCAATATGAAGATTGTTAATAAACTCACCTAGAGTGTTCTTTTTAATGCAATTAAGATGACTTAAGGAGTACAGAAGTTAGCTGAGGTGTTCATGCATGAAGTATTTCATCTTCGTAAAACTCCAAAGACTATTATCTCTGATTGAGATGGATGGTTCATACCAAAGTTTTGAAAGAAGTGACATCAAGATTTATGGAGTGAATTGAATTTTAGCGCTAACTTCCCTCATCAATCTGATGAACAATGCAAAGAAACAAATTCAAACTCCCAAGGACATGTATTCTGGATTCCACACGAGTTGGAAGGGTAGTTTGAGGTTGAGTGAATTCACATACAAGAATTTTGATTTCACGATACAAAAAATGACTCTTTTTGAGGCTTGGTAAGGCTGGAAGTGTTGGTTGTCAATTTGTTGGAATGACAATGCTGACAAGATTCTTCATGGGCTAGACTTGGCCAAGAGAACAACAACTGATATCGCACTAACATGTTCAAGGGTGTTAACTGCTCAAAAGCAACAACAGTCGTGTGTTGTTTTAAAGCGAGAGCATGTTAAGTTCATTGTAAAGAACGACGTTTTTGTTCTAATATCCACCTTGAAAGGCATATTCCGCTGAGGAATGCGAGACAACGTAAATATCTCGCTATGTTGGATCTTTTGAGATACTGGAAAGAACTAGTAAGCTTGTTTATCGATTGACATTGCCACCTTCAGTGCATTCTATCCGTAATGTTTTCCTTGATAGTATGCGTTCAATATATCTCATGTACTCAACAATAATGAGATGGATATTCAACCAAATGACCCCTATGAAGAAGGGTCAGGTTGAATCGTGAATAAGAAAAATATTTTTGGTTAGGCTACCTTGGCCTAAAAATTGAGGTGAAGAAAAGACGTGAGAAACTAGACAGGAAATGCTGAGCCATTTTCCAAAGTTAATGAACGTTGTAAAGAAGAAGTTTGGCAACTAAGAAATGGTTGTTTTGTGCTTTGTGCAAAAGTAACAACATATTTTTTTAAGGGGGTACTACAAACTTCTGTATAGGTTTGTAGTGGTTGTGTGTGTGCTGGTGCTATCCTTCCTTGTGATCCGAGTTCTCCTTGGTTTCGAGGACGAAACCATTTTTAAGGGGGTACTAATGTAATAACTGTGGTTTTTGAGGATATTTTTGAATTTTTTCGGATATCCTTTTAACCTCTTTGTCCGTTTTAACGCTTAATCCAATATTTCTGTTGGAGATTAAATCCTAGAAAATTCTTGGTCATATCCTAAAATCACAAAGAAATGATTTTATGGATCGGTGTGAATTCTATGATTTTTCAGTGGAAAAAGAATATTTATTGGATAAGCCGTCTTTTTAATTATGTACTGTAAAGGATTTAAAATACAAAACGGAAGCCTTAAAAATTTAAGGTAGCAAGATAAAATGATGGAAAATTGGTTTTATTGGTCTACATAATTTACGGGACGTTTTGTATTTAGTAAGTTTTTCCATCCGAGGCACATAATTTTACCGCTTTAACGCGAATCTCGTTCCGAAAAGGGAAATCCCTTTAATAGCCTACTTTGTTTGCTTAATGAGAAAGGAAAGATGATTTCTTTCACTTATTATATGCGTATTGGATGAGGGTTGAATTGAAACATAGGAGAGGGTGCGAGAAAGGATAGGACGACAACGGACTCGGTGAACTCTTCACCGCCGACGTCTTCTTCTCCTCCGCCTTCTCTGCCGTCCACCACCCTCCTCCTCCACCTCTTCTTCTCCCCCCTTGCTGGGATCGTGCTTGCTGCAACAGAACCAAAAGAAGAGTCATCTCGGAACGACCGGTTCGGGAGGAAAGAATTCCATGCCACTATCGACCTTCTCTGCCTTGTTATGCATCGCCGCCGGTGACCCCCAACTCCTCCGACCATCAACCACCGCAAGGGTTACTCCAGGGAAATGCCCAGCCACCCTCGGGCTCAAGGATCGAGCCACTATCGAGTCAAACGAGCCATGGGCTCGAGTGAAGGTATTTACGATCGAAATTAATTAGCAGGTTGATTATGGAGCCACCGTAAGGACCTTTCGGTTCCTATTTGCTAATTAAATTTATGGTTTTTATAATCTTGACGTTGATACGGTCTCATAGGTTCAAACCGCTCGAGAAACGGACGTCAGGATCTTCAGTTATAGCGAATACAAGTTTTGATACCGATTGGCAGGTAAAGGACTTCGGATAATTACTCGGGATTCGTTGTTAATCCGTTTGATCCGAGATTTGGTCACCATTAAGAACTGTTGCTAATGAACAATTTTTATTTAGAAAATTGTTCCAAAAGCGAAGCGGATAATTAGTTATAATTCCGCAAAGATGACTCCTTAAAGCATGATAACTAAGGATTTAGTGTATATCGATATTCGGAAATTAAATCGTTTATCGATTAGGAAGTTGTAGGAGTTGAGTATACAACTAAGAAGTGTTTCTGTGAGCTCGTTGCTGAGAAATCCTTTTGTTATATTTGTCAAAAAGATGATAAAGATTACTGTTGAATTGCTAAGGACGTTGAGCACGCCTTCTAAGGCAAGTGTACGATTGCGTTATTGTTATTAAATGAGGAATTGAATCCCATTTAATATTTGCATTGGGAACAACTTGTATGATTAATAAAATATGATAGGTTGTTGTTTTGTTCGAAATAATGACCATATTGTTATTCGTTCAGTTTCGCGATAGAACTGGATTTAGGTTCGTTATGTGTGACCTTGTATGTTGTCTCATGCTGAGAAATTATTGTGAAGTAAGTTAGTTTCCAGGGGTAGGAGCCAAGTCTCCGATGACCGCTTTATAACACTGTCTATGTTGGGAGGTTTAGTTCGCTATCATATCCCAACATTCGGGTCATGACTCATACCTCACTCAACGCTGGAGGAGGTGTTATGCACTCTAGCTAAGTGCAATTGGTACTAGTTGTTCGTTAATGATCATGGATGAAATAATCCCTCTCATCTTGACGTCACATGTACATGTGGATTCTCGGCGGTTTCAGTCGATTAAAAGTTACCAACATGTTTGTGAAAAGTTCTAAAAGTAATACAAGATAAGTGCGTTAGGCACATTAATGTACCCGCATGGTTAGTCTATTCGATAACCATTCTTACTCCCGGTTATGAATGATTCTTAATCAAACTTTGATTAAGTCAATCTGATTAGTCGATGGAGACTTTTCAAAATGTTATGTGATTAATATGAGTTCCCAACAATTGTTTATGCTTCTTAAAGGAACCACAAGCTATGGTGTTCTCTCTCTTGTTTATGCAAGTCTCCTTCTTATGCTCTATAAGATTGCTAACTGTTGGATCATAATCTGAGTCTATTCGGATTTTGATGCCAATATGTTTAGTTACAACCATAAGAACCAAGTTAGTTTCTCCGCTTGCTTAGTCTTTCATTAGACTAACTTGTCCATCTTCTTTTCTTTTATATGGTCGGCTGGTGTCCACCGTTGGTTTATGACACATCAGGTTCTTCTTGGAAGTTGATTCAAGAGGCAGATTCAGAGGTTTGAAGCTCTAGAAGTTGAAGAAAGGTTTCCAATGGCTATACTTGAGTGAAGATCATGGTTGAACTACTTCAAAGCGAAGCTGAGTTTCATAAATAAGAACTTAAGGAAGACTTGATGAAGATTTTGTTTCAATAGAAGGTTGTTCTATTTATTTATTCTTTTAAGTTAAGGTTTGTATAAGACCTTTTACGTGTTTTCCCGCCGTAATATTTAACTTAAGTTTGTTAGGTTTTAAATGGTTTCAATTACCTTGTTCTAGTAAGTTCTGTCAGGTTAAAGCCTTGGGTAGCTTCGGTTTAGTTCTAATCGGGGTTACTGGCGATAATACCTCCAGGGTAGGAAGGGGGTGTTACAGTTTTGGAGATATGAAATTTTGAATAAGATTTCCTAATCATGTATTGCTACCCGCCGCTACCGCCGTCGTGGGTTAGCAATCCTCAAGGTTGCCTAATTATTAGGGTAGTCTTTGGACATGTGTCCCGATTCCCACTTTTGAAAGTGTATCCGAGTCCCACTTTTGAATGACATTTTTGGAAACTATAGATGGTGAACACTCGAGGAAATATTCAAATCAATACGGACAATGAGCCAGGAAACCATGACTCCGAAAATAGCCCAACTAGAGAACAAGATGGAGGCAGTAATGCCATATACTTTGATGTTGCCACTATAACAACCTTTCTTGGACTGTTCAAGACCACTCAGCAAGGAAGTGTGTTGCCGCCACCTCATGTAAATGCAGCCTCAGCGTCGTGGATGTCAATCGGGATAATCATGATACAACCTAAGCTTTATATGGGCAATGAAGACGTTCACCGCCATGAGACCTAACACTTACGATAGAACTGGGGAACCTGTCCTTATGGCCTACTGGTTCTCCCACGTGTAGAATCTAGTTAGGAATATAGTTTGCACTCTAGCTAAGAAGGTGTAGATTGCTTCTCTGCAGCTAAAAGGGGGAGCAAGTGAGTGTTGGGAAAGTTATGGTCTGTCTAAAGATCCCGAGCTAGATTAGGATATGTTTAAAGAAAATATGGTGTCATGTTTGTTCTCCACATCTATGAGGCATGAGAAATAAGAAGATTTTTTGTACTTGAAAGTTCATGGGTTGAGGGTCCTAGAGAGGTTGACCAAGTTCAAAATTTTTCTACAATAAGCAAGACATGAGTTCTCGACTGAAGCTTAGAAGATCTATCATTTCCATAGGTGGATGAGTTATGCCATCAAGCCCAGGATGTAGCAGCGTGAGTTTAAACACTCCAGTAGTATGTGGACGCGTACAAGATGGAGAACACTCTGGCTGAATTTGATCGTAAGACACATGGTAAGGGGTGGTCGCACCATTGCAGTCAAGGTGGGTTCAAGAGGCTCGATTCGCCTCAAGTGACTAATGGATCTAAGAAAAGTAAGATAGGCCAACACCGTCCAACTCTTCTCAAATGTCGGGCCATCGTAAGGGTCTAGTGACCTACTACAATTGTGGTAAAAAGGTCACGTAAACCAAAGGTTTGCAGAGCACATGAAGTAGCGCTTTACCTACAGGTCAAATGGGCACATGGATAACTATTGTCCGTAGAATAAAAAGGGCCCAGGACAATCCAAGTCTACCATAGTTTCTCAAAGAAATAAAGTCCCAACCTGGTCCGCCATGACCAAGGGTTGAATAAAGTTACCATCAAGAACAAGTATCCTCTTTAGAGGATATATGATCTAATGGATCAATTGCATGGTGCAAGGATATTCTCCAAGAACAATTTAAGGTTCAAGTATCATCATCTTCAAATTGGTAAGGAGAATACTCTTAAGATGACTTTCTGTACTCGTTATGACCAGAGTTTATAGTGATGCCTTTTGAACTAATAAATACATCGTCGTGATCATTGAGATGATGAATCATTGCTTCCAGGAGTACCTAGACAAGTTTGTGGTGGTATTCATAAACGACATTTTGATTTACTCTAAAAATGAAGTCAAACACGAGGAATATCTAAGGATTGTTTTGAGAATTTTAAGTCAAAACAAGTTATATAACAAGTAGTCAAAGTGAGAATTGTGGCTAAAAAAATTGAGACAGTCGTAAGATGGAAAAAACCTCGAAATGTGAAGGAGGTTAGAAGTTTCCTCAAACTTACCGGGTACTACAGAAGGTTCTTAGAGGGATTTTTAAAGATCGCTCTACCAATGACCAAGTTGCTCCGTAAAGTCCATAAGAAGTTTGTGTAGGATGATAAGTGTGAAGAAAGATTTCAAGAGCATAATAAGTGTTTGACCATCGCACCAGTTTTGACCCACTAGATGGACAAGAAGGCACATGGTATATAACGATGCCTCAAAGCAAGGTCTCAGATGTGTGTTGATATGGCATGGTAAGGTAGAGTATGCATCCTGCCAACTCAAGACCTACAAGGTGAATTGCCCGACACTTGACTTGGAATTTGCAGTTATGTTTTTTGCGTTGGAGATTTGGTGACATTACCTGTATGGCATCAAATGTCAAATCTTCACCGACCACAAAAACCTAAAGTATTTGTTTACTAAAAAAGAGCTGTGCATGAGGCAGAGAAGATGGTAGATCATTCAAGGGCTATGACATTGAGTTGCTTTATCATCCTGGTAAAGCTAACCTTGTAGTTGATACTTTGAGTCGTAAGACGACTCAAGAAAATTTGATAGTCATGTTGACAATTCAATCGAAGTCAGTGGTAGAACTGATTCAAGAAGGTTTAGAGGTTTGGTTTGGAAGACAACTAGGGTGTATGAATAGTCTTGAAGCTCATCCTACCTTGTTTGACCAGGTCAAATAAAAGCAATATGAAGATGTGATGTTGATCAAGATCAACCATTTTCAAGGAGAATCTTGAGTATAGAAATTTGATTCTTCACCAAGTGTTTGGTAAGCTCATTGGTGATGAGAAGAGAAAGCAAGAAGATAAGCAACAAGAGATGGAAACGAGACGCATAACTCTCAAGTTGGAGAAGGTCCTCAAATCCGTTCAGGAACAGTGTGAAGAATCGGAGGAAGATAAGGAAGAGGAACTTGTACTCATCACAAAGGCCCTTAGGAACTTCTATAAGAAAGGGAAGTTAAAAAGGAACTCCAACAGAGAAAGACGGAACTATGAGGTCAGCAACAGGTATCAGGACAAAGATAAAGACCTTGCTAATGCCACATGCTACAAATGTTACAAGAAGGGACACTTCGCTAAAAACTATCCTATGGGAACTGATGAACGAAGACTTGACTGGGGCAAGAGCAAGGCATACGTAGCAACCTGGAGTGACTCTGATGACGAGGAACCAAAAGCTTGGTCAAACCTAGAAACTTGCGTTATGGCCATAGGGGAAACCACTGGGGAACATCCCAGTGAGGTAAATCCTGAAACTCTTCTTAACTCTCTTTCTCAATATGAAAAACCTAAGTTGCTTAAACTGTTAACCAAACTGCTAAAAGACAATATAATGATTCAAAGGAACCTAGATCAAACTGAACATGTTTTATCAAAACAACTAGGAATGGAACCTTGTTCCCAATGTGTGAAGCTTGTAGATAAATTGTAGTGCTCATTCAATGAGATCAACACCTTAAGAGATGAGCTCAATAGTATTGTGAGTGAAAAAGATGAGATTCTTAAAAGACTGAGTGAAAGTCAAAAGTGTCTAGAGAGTTCCCTTCCACAAACCACCAAAGAAACCATTTCTATAACCAAATTCGTCCTAGCTAGGAATGGAATAGGATATGGGGAAGGATCGTCAAAAGATGGATCCTCCCTTCTCACAAAAAAGGAAAGAAATGAGTGTAGGGATCTTGAGCTTCAAAGCCAAAAGCTGAAGAATGCTCAATTAGGAGAGAGAATATGTGTCCTTGAAAGCGTGGAAGATGGGAAGACTGAGTTCTACACTGGGAACACTAGCCACAAAATGTACCTTAAGATAGCCAAGGGAAATGGGTCTATAGCCTATAATTAGGAAACCATTGAGAGAAATAGGATCCAAAAACGTCAACCAAAGTACTACCTTGGAGAGTACGTACTATAAAAGTTGATGGGATTGTGGAGCTCATGGGCACTACATTGAAAGATGTCGAAAAAGACAGCCTTATAGGTCACGCACTATTGGGAACAAGAGTTACAAAAACAGAAATTTTCAAAGAAAAAACCCAAACCGACCAAAATAGTGGAAAGTACCTAATAATGGGAACTCTCTTAGGAACTCATCTATGAGTCCTAGGAATTCCACACAAGTCCACAATATTGCAGATTACTTGGTTGAAAGAACTCTGTTTCCTTGCATGGAACCTGACAAGAGACATCTTGCCTGGGCCGCCAAATCTAATTAATTTTGCAGGCTTTAGTGAGGGGGAACTACACATGGGTCATCGATAGTGTATGTTCCAACCACATGACCAGGAAGAAAGAATATATCACCTCACTACTAACAAAGGTAGATGGAGGCCACGTCTCCTTCGGAAAGAAGAACAAGGGCGAAATCATTGGAATTGGCGAAGCAATCATCAACAAAGGAATCAAGATAAAAAATGTGAATCTCTAAAGGACCTTGAGTACAAATTGCTGAGTGTTTCATAACTGTGTGACCAAGGAAACAATGTGGTCACATTCGATTCTAAAGAATATCTTGTGGTCAACAAGAAGACAAACAAGGTCATACTCAAGGGAACTAGGTCCAACAATGTCTATTTCGTGGACACATCATATGAGCCTCCAAGGAAGCTGTGTCTAGCAAGCTCCATTGATGAAGCAGAACTGTGGCATAGAAGATTAGGACATACAGGAGTAAACCAAATCTCGAAGCTATATCTTCAATACCTAGTGATCGACTTGCCCAGGATCAGTCTAGAAGGCATGAAGATGCGTGAAACATGTGTCAAAGGGAAAAAAACAAGAAGCTCCTTCAAACCAAAATGAGTCATGAGCACTACCCATCCCTTGGAACTGATCCACATGGATGATGTGAGGCTATCTATCGAGCCCACCTTCAACACTCTTAGTGCCCCTCCTACCGAGGGGTCACCGCTCGTAACGAGCCTATTGGGGCGCCCTTGCAAGTAGATCGTGGTGCGCCTTTACACACGCCGGATTCCGACCTTGGTGTGCCTTGGCTTTTGATGGATGGTGCTAGCTCTTCGGGCGCCTTGTCCAATGATTCGAGTGGGGATTCCAGCTCTAAAGACAAGCCCAATGTGCATGATAAAGGGGAGCCTACACTTGGACAAGCAACCAAGGCCGGTGTTCGAGGCACTAAGAAGCCGAGTCAAGGAGCCATGCCCTATATTGGGCACATCACGCGAACCCTAGCTAAGGCAATACTAGACAAAATCAAGGAGGAACTCATGGCTCATAAGTTTCCGATGGCTAATGACGGTGAAGGTTGGAGTGTTCTTGTGACTTTTGGTGAACTATTGCAAAAACTTGTCTTATGTTTTGTTAAGGGTTTTAAATTGGTTTTCTTAAAACTATAGGGTGTTTTTATGTAATAATGAGAGGAGTGTGGCTTAATTGTGAGAGGAGTGGGTTTAGGGTTATAAGGCTTGTTTTTGGCCACCTTTCTTCCTTGGACTTGAAAGATGAATGTTCTCTCTTTTACTTGTTTTTCAATCTAAATTTGTTTGTTCTTTTCGTTTCAATTCTCATTGTTTGATCGTTGGTGAGTCATACGCGATGTTCTTTCAACCTATTTTGTTGATCTTGGTGAGTAATATCTAGGACTCAACATCCAAATCCAACGCTCCATCAATCTTTCCATTTCCATCTCGGTGGATTCTGCACCACCACAGTATAATCGCCATAACTTCCAAACCACACATCATCTAGACCTGATATTTGGAGGGATTCAATTCAACTCAAAGATCTAACTCCTCGAGTTAGAATCACTCAAATCCAATTTCGGACCAGGAAGATACGACCAGTTGAAGACGGGTCAGATTCCTTGGTGTTTGTTGTCAGAATTCCTTGGACTCTTTGAAGGCAATCCTTTTGCATCATCTACACCATCGATTCTTTCATCAATGGATCTCTATGGTCCCATGCAGATGGCTATATATGGAGGAAAAAGGTACATGTTCGTTCTCATTGATGATTTTTCTAGATTTACTTGGGTTATTTTTCTTGTGTCTAAAGCATATACTTTTAGGTAATTTGAGCCATTCATGAAAAGAGTAGAAGTGAGCTTGGGACTGGAGCTCATTGCCTTGAGATCTGACCATGGAACTGAGTTCAAGAATTCATAGTTCATACAGTATTGTGACAAGAATGGGGTATCATACAACTTCTCATCCCCTCGTACTCCACAACAAAATGGAGTTGTGGAGAGGAAGAATCGGACCCTAGAAGCAAAGGCTAGAACAATTATGATTGAAAGTGGAGTTCCTCAGCAGTTTTGGGCAGATGCGATTTCCACAACAATGTACATCCTCAATAGAGCCATGCTACGCCCAATGATCAAGAAAACTGCTTATAAGCTGATCAGAGGAAGAAAGCCTAACATCTCCCATTTAAGAGTCTTTGGGTGGAAATGCTTTGTGCACAACAATGGGAAGGACAATATTGGAAAGTTCGATGCAAGAAGTGATGAAGGGATCTTCCTCGGATACTCTCCTCACAACAAAGCTTACAGAGTGTACAACAAACGAACCAAGAAGATAAAGGAAAACATTCATGCAATATTCAGAGAAGAGTCAATCAAAGTGGGAACTGAAGTGTAGAAAGTGGAAACTCACATCTAGCTTCCCTGAAATGAGGAAGATGATGACGACGTCGATGTGCCACGAAGAGGAACTCATCGTTATCCTCAAGGGAATAACGACTCTCAAAACCGAGATATCCAACGTCGGCTGAACTTCCATCACTCGATGAATCACTGGACACCTCTCAAGAAGGTTCCCTAATTCCTCCACCAGAAGACATTCCTGAATCAAGGACATAAGGGGAACATAGAGGGAACACACCCAATGCTGAGAATGAAGATCAGAAACCGCTGAACAAGTTGAGGAACATCCATAGGATGAGGATCTGCAAGAAGAATGCAATGCCAATGGTGATAAGAACGAAGAGGAAGATAGAGATCTATCCAATATCAATCATAGAAACATCATATCTCCTCTCGACCAATGCGTAAAGACACGATCATCACTTCAAAACTTTTGTGCATTCAATGCCTTCATGTCAATGGTGGAACCTAAGAATATCAAAGAAGCCCTTAAAGATCGCAATGCAAGAAGAGCTCAATCAATTTGAGAGGAACCAAGTGTGGAAGCTTGTTCCTCGTCCAAAAGGGAAGAATGTTATGGGAACAAGATGGGTGACATAGGAGCTGTCTCAAGGAACAAGGCAAGATTAGTAGCACAAGGATACAACCAAGAGGAACACATCGATTATGATGACACCTTCGCTCATGTAGAAAGAATTGAGGAGATAAGACTCCTTATCGCCTTTGACGCTCACAAAAGATTCAAGCTTTATCATATGGATGTGATGTAAAGCCCAAGGCTTTAGAAGCGCTATCCCATGCCAACCCGAGGACTTCCCAGGAGGTCACCCATCCTGGTACTACTCTCGCCCCTGCACGCTTAACTTTTGAGTTCTTTGTCCTCACTCGAACCCAGAAAAGGAAGAGCTCTTGTTGACATGGGGAGCACCTCCATCACTTATAAATATTCAGGGTGTTACAATCTCTCCCACTTAAGCACTTGACGATCTCGTAAAGGCCTAAGGACCACCCTTTGGGTTGAGTGACTGCCCTCTGGGCCAAGCCAACTCGTCACCCTGAGTCGGCTCTGATACCATTTGTAAAGCCCAAGGCTTTAGAAGCGCTATCCCATGCCAACCCGAGGACTTCCCAGGAGGTCACCCATCCTGGTACTACTCTCGCCCCTACACGCTTAACTTCTGAGTTCTTTGTCCTCACTCAAACCCAGAAAAGGAAGAGCTCTTGTTGACATGGGGAGCACCTCAATCACTTATAAATATTCAGGGTGTTACATGTGAAGACATCGTTCTTCAATGGAAACTTGAAGGAAGAGGTCTATATGGCTCAAACACAAGGATTTGAAGATGGGAACTTTCCAGACCACGCCTACTTTCTTCAGCGTGCCCTATACGGACTCAAATAGGCCACAAGAGCATGGTATGACAGGTTTGCACAGTTTCTCTTGTCACATGGATACCTTCGTGGTTCCATTGACAAGACTCTATTTCTTAAGAAAGAGTCCAATGATATTCTTATCATTCAAGTATACATTGATGATATTGTTTTTGGTGCCACTAATCCCTTGCTTGTTGAAAAGTTTAAAAATCTAATGAGTTTAGAATTCGAGATGAGCCTGATTGGATGACTTACGTTCTTCCTAGGGCTCCAAAGGAGAGAAAAAAGATACATCAACAGAAATACATCAAGGAAATGCTAATCAAGTATGGAATGGTGAATTCAAGGCCTATCAATACTCTAGTTTCCACCAACTCCAAGCTGAACACTGATGAAAAAGGTATAGATGTGGAACAAAGGAACTACCAAGGTATGATTGGTTCCCTTCTCTACCTTACAGCCAGTAAGCCCGATATCATGTTCACCGTGTGTTTATGCGCACGCTTTCAAGCTAACCCCAAAGAATCACTCCTGAAAGAGGTGAAGAGAATTTTTAGGTATCTCAAAGGGAAACGACAACTTGTGCTTGTGGTACCCACACAAAAGTTCCCTTGAGATTGTTGCCTTTTTAGATGCAGAATTTGCTGGTCATCTGGTAGATAGGGAGAGCACATCTAGTATGGCTCAGTTCCTAGGAGAGTGCCTAGTGTCTTGGGGATCAAAGAAACAAAACTCAATTGCACTCTCAACAGCCGAAGCAGAATATGTGGCCATTGCATCATCCTGTTCCCAAGTCTTATGGATTAAGTACCAACTCAGTGACTTGATGGCCGGATCGATGGAAGGGATGATAGTGCAAAGAGATCGCCACGAGAATCCAAGGAATTCCGACAACAAACACCACGCAACTTACCCGTCTTCAAATGGATGGATCTTCCTCTTCCGAACTAGGAATTGAGTGATTCCAATTCGAGAAGTTAGATATCTGAGTCTAGTTTAACCTCTCAAAATTTCAGACCTAGATGATGAGTGGATTGAAAGATATGTCGATTTTATGGAGAGGGTGCAGAAACCACCGAGATGGATGATGGATCGAAATGGAGAGAACAAGGGGATATGGATGCTTGAGAACTTGGATATGACTCACCAATCTCTCAAACAAACTAAGATGCCCAAATTGTCGGATATTACTCACCAACAACTTGAACAACGAGAATTGAACGAACGAAATACAAGAACAAGAACTTGAATTGAAATTGCAAGGGAAAGTAAGCAACAAGAGAGTATTTTCATCCAATCTCCAAAAATGAGGAGGAGGAGGCCGACCTTAAACCTAACACAAATCCTTACAAAATCAACCCCCTCACTTAAGGAAATTACATAAATTAACCCGAAATCCCGAAAACTTATAAAGTGTCCTTAACCGTAGAAATGTCACTTAGAACCGTGAAGCACAATAAAACTCCAACCTTCACCGTCATTAGCCATCGGAAACTTATGAGCCATGAGCTCCTCCTTGATTTTTTCTAGTATAGACTTAGCTAGGGATCGTGTGATGCGCCCAAGATAGGGCATGACTCCTTGACTCGGCTTCTTAGCGCCTCGAACATCGTCTTTGGTTGCTTGTCCAAGTATTGGCTCCCCTTTATCGTGCACATTGGGCTTGTCTTTAGGGATGGAATCTTCACTCAACTCATGGGGCCATGACTCGGTAGATGGAATCACATCCTCCTCCTCCCCTTCAAAAAGATTCGTCCTCGAATCTATCAAGCCTTGTGAGCTCAACAAAGAAGGTAGGGCTTCTAACTCCCTTGGTGTGGCATTCTCCATGAAAAAGACATCCTTCTTGGCCTCCACAAGAAAGGGAATGTAATCAGCGCTTGGAGTGACTAAAACAGCCTCGTCCTCCTCATGGAGCAAGAAGGGCAAACATGAAGGAATCATAGGAAATGCATCCATCCATGGTGTTGCCAACGAGTTCATGGAGCTAGGAGTGATGGTAGGACGATGCTTGATTTTAGGAGACAATTCCACAACTTCCTCCTCCTCTTGCAATGTGTGCATCAATTCTATTGAACACTTGATGGTAATGAGTTGTTCCAATCCATGGAAAGGAGTCTCTCTTTTTGGTTGCTCTGTGTCACTCATCACTCTTTGTTGGAAGGAAGTCTCCTCTCCTTTAAAAGGGGTCGTCCTCGAACCTTTATCCTCTTCTCGTGTCTCTTGATCTTCACCACTTGAGGCACTTGTGTCCTCTCGTCCAGCCCTAGGATTCGGCGCTCCAAGGCATCCATGCGTGTCTCCATAGCTTCCAAAGATTGTTGCATGGATTGTTGGAAGGATTCCAACATGGAAGCCACCGAGTTGGAGGACTCCTCAACTTGTTCCTTATTCTTGTCATCACCTACACCTGTCATCGTAAAAAAAAGGCAAAGATCAAGGTATAGAGGTCACACGAATTAATCACCAAGATTTGCCCGAGATGATAATCCGACAAGTTGCAAGTAGGAGATGACCAACAAAATGGAACAAGAAAAGATCAAACACAACAACACAAGATGTCTCGTCTTGGTGTCGTTCCCGTATCCTAGCACCGTAACCAACAACAAGCATGTAATGATATAAAGGGGTCAAAATAAAGATGGATTATGGACTCAATTCCCACGTTTTTACTCAGCCAAATTCAGCAAGACACACTTAAATCAAGCACTAAAGGAAGACATTAATCAAGCAACAAATGCACCCTTTCAACTACCAACTTTTGAAGACTCTTTTGGTGTTCTATGTGGACGTTTTTTGAGCAGTTTTTCCAGCCATGGTTGAACATCAAACTCAGCCAAGAACTTCAACAATTCAAGGACTCAAAAACGCCACAATTCAAGACAACAATTCGGACAAGGCCGAGCACAACAACAACAACGCAGCCCTAAGGAGTTCGAACCTAAAACTTGCAACAAGTGGAAATTCAAGGTCGGAACAAGATTTAGATGGCGATACCTTCGTGTGGCTCTGATACCACTTGATGAGAGGATCGATGGTGATGGAGGTGGTGCAAAGAGATCACCACGAGAATCCAAGGAATTCCGACAACAAACACCACGCAACTGACCCGTCTTCCAATAGCTGGATCTTCCTCTTCCGAACTCGGAATTGAGTGATTCCAATTCGAGAAGTTAGATATCTGAGTCTAGTTTAACCCCTAAAAATTGCAGACCTATATGATGAGTGGATTAAAAGATATGTCGATTTTACTGAGAGGGTGCAGACACCACCGAGATGGATGATGGATCGAAATGGAGAGAACAAGGGGATATGGATGCTTGACAACTTGGATATGACTCACCAAGCTCTCAAACAAACTAAGATGCACAAATTGTCGGATATTACTCACCAACAACTTGAACAACGAGAATTGAACGAACGAAATACAAGAACAAGAACTTGAATTGAAATTGCAAGGGAAAGTAAGCAACAAGAGAGTATTTTCATCCAATCTCCAGAAATGAGGAGGAGGAGGCCGACCTTAAACCTAACAAAAAGCCTTACAAAATTAACCCCCTCACTTAAGGAAATTACATAAATTAACCCGAAATCCCGAAAACTTATAAAGTGTCCTTAACCGTAGAAATGTCACTTAGAACCGTGAAGCACAATAAAACTCCAACCTTCACCGTCATTAGCCATCGGAAACTTATGAGTCATGAGCTCCTCCTTGATTTTGTCTAGTATAGACTTAGCTAGGGATCGTGTGATGCGCCGAAGATAGGGCATGGCTCCTTGACTCGACTTCTTAGCGCCTCGAACATCGTCTTTGGTTGCTTGTCCAAGTATTGGATCCCCTTTATCGTGCACATTGGGCTTGTCTTTAAGGATGGAATCTTCACTCAACTCATGGGGCCATGACTCGGTAGATGGAATCACATCATGACTACAATATGTCTTATGGCCCTGTTCCTATAAGATGTGATAATACTAGTGCCATAAACATTTCCAAGAATCCCGTTCATCACTCACGTGCTAAGCAAATTGACGTTCGTCATCACTCCTTACGAGACAATGTTGAGCATGGGAACATTATTATGAAATACTTTAGAACCAAAGAGCAGAGAGAAAATATTCTCACTAAGGCATTGGATAGGCATCCCATTGAGCATCTTCTAATGCTCTTAGGGATGATAAATTTAAATTAAACAAGTCCCTGTTTATTCTGTCCCCAATGATTGGCTAGTTTAGTTGTTTGCATGATAGGAACTAGTTAGGAACACTGCATTCACTTTATCCTTTGTTACTAATCTAAGGCAAGCCACGTGATAGTTGATCATAAGCTTACCCAGAGTCTTGGACTGGACAAACTCTTCCCATGAGCCCTCCTTTGTTTTCCCTTTCTAGTTGAAATTGTCCAATTCCTATTGTGTTCCCATCCGTCACATAAAGTTGAACATGAGTTCCCTTAACCACTCAGTTCAACACAAGCATTTCTTGCAAGATCATGGGAACCTCACTTCCGAGTAAGACGAAACGTCTCATCTGATAAACAACTCAGTCTTGGGAAGATAAAAAGGTGTGTCAGGCTATTTATTAGGGGAAGACCAATTGTGAACAAAGCATTTGAATTGCACCAACGGGGAATTGCCACGTTGCAAAGCTTATTGAAGAGGCTGAAGATGAAACGACATCGACCGAGTTCAATTCTCAAGGGCACAATGTAAAAGACGAATATGCCCCTTTGTTCAAAACTCTTTAAATACCGGCCTCCTCTCTGAAAGCATAACTCATCTTCAACCCTAATTTTTCCGAAACCCCCTCATGTAACGCTCTAAGGAAAGAAAGGTGTCCCCTTTACATCCCGAAGATGGTCAAGTTTTCGACACACTCCATCCTTCCCAAGAGACGCTTAGTACAAAGATCGTCCACTCGAAGAATAGGCAGTGCATCAGCTCATCAACACTATTAGCCCATGAGAAGACTCTCGTGACCACCACGGGAAAAGGAAGAGGATCAAGCGGGAGTCTGCACTCAACATGCATGGAGGAGAAGGTCTACTCAGGATACCGCCCGTAGGGACGGTGTTAGTGAGTCTCACATACTTCTTGCTCCTTCCCTTCCTCTTTGCCCTTGTTTTACACTTTGGAGTTCCCTTCTATACAACTCGGTTGCCTAAGTAATAAAATGAGTCTTTAGTTTGAATGTGCATTCTTTAATTTACTGTTCCTTTATTCATGCTTACTATTTTCGATGATGCCAAAGGGGGAAGGATAAAATGTGTGAGATGCGTTATTTTAAGTTATCACAATATGACCTTTGCTAAGGGGGAACAATCTTACAAAATATGCTAGATAGGAACAATCTTACAAAATATGCTTGGGCCAAAAAGAACAAGAGTACCTTTGCGTACAATTGTTTGCCTTAGACTAGTAATAATGGATAAAGTGAATGTAGAGTTCCTATCATGCAAAACAACTAAACTAGCCAATCATAAGGGAAAGAATAATCATGGACTTGTTTAATTTAAAGTTATCATCCCTAAGAGCATACGAAGGTCCTCGAAGGGATGTCTATCCAATGCTTTGGTTAGAATATCTGCTCTTGGTATATCGTTCTACATAATTTTCCCTTGCTCAACATTGTCACGTAAAAATTGATGACGAATGTCAATGTGCTTAGTAATTGAGTGATGAACGGGATTTTTGGATATGTTTATGGAACTAGTGGTATCACATCTAATAGGAACATGACCAAAAGATATACCGTAATCACTGAGTTGGTACTTAAGCCACAAGACTTGGGAACAACATGATGTCACGACCACATATTCTGCTTCTGCTATCGAGAGTGACACTGAGTTTTATTTGTTTGATCCCCATGAGACAAGACACTCTCTTAGGAACTGAGCCATCCCTGACGTGCTCTTCCTATCCGCCAAATCGCCAACAAAGTCTGCATCTGAATATGCAACAATCTCATGGGAACTTCTACGTGTGTACCACAAGCATAAATTGTCGTTTCCTTTGAGATACTTGAAAATTCTCTTCACCTCCTTGAGGTGTGATTCTTTTGGGATTAGCTTGATATCATGCGCACAGACACACATCAAACATGATATCTAGCCTACTAGTTGTAAGGTAAAGGAGAGAACCGATCATACCTCCATAATTCCTTTGGTCCATATCCATACCTTTTTCATACATGTTTAGCTTTGAGTTGGTGGAGATTGGAGTATTGATTAGTCTTGAATTCTCCATCCTATACTTGGCCAATATTTCCTTTATATACTTATGTTGATGTATCTTTGTTCCCTCCTTGGTTGAGAGATTTGGATCCCCAAGAAGAATGTGAGTTCCCTAATCAGGCTCATCTCGAATTTTGAACTCATTAGATCTTTAATCTTTTCAACAAGTTTAGTGGCACCAAAAACAATATCATCAACATACACTTGAACAATAAGAATGTCTTTGGACTCTTTCTTAAGAAAAAGGGTCTTATCAATGGAACCATAAAAGGTATCCATGTGACAAGAGAAACCGTGCAAACCTGTCATACTAGGCTCTTGGGGCCTGTTTCAATCCGTACAGGGCGCGTTGAAGGAAGTAGACTTGATTTGGAAAGTTCCCATCTTCAAATCCGGGTGGTTGAGCCACGTATACTTCTTCTTTAAATCCCATTAAGGAAGGCAGTCTTCACGTCCATTTGATCATGCTTGAATCCTTTGTGAACTGCAAAGGCTATCAAGAGTCTAATCGCTTTTATCCTTGCCACAGGAGCGATGGTCTCATCCTTCTTCCTGGTTATACCCTTGAGCCAGTATCCTTGCCTTGTTCCTAGAAACTGCTCTTGTATCATCCTGCTTGTTGCGAAACACCCACCATGTTCCTATCACATTCATTCCTTTCGGGTGAGGAACGAGCCTCCACACATGGTTCCTTTCAAATTGGTGGAGTTCCTCTTGCATTGCCACAATCCAGTCTTGATCTTTGAGAGCTTCTTTGATGTTCTTTGGTTCCACCATGGAGACAAAGGCATTGAATGCACAAAAATTTTGAAGTTAGGATCGATTCTTTACACCTTGGTCACGAGGAGAGATGTTCCCCGGATTGATGTTGGTGAGATCAATGTCCTCCTCTTGTTCTTCATCATCATTGTCATTACAACTTCTTGTAGATCCTCATCTCCATGGAGCTCTTGAACGGTTTCTTCATTTTCAGGTTCTTCAATCTCAGCATTTGGTGTGTTCCCTTAGTGTTCCCCTTGTGAGCTTTACTTAGGAATATCTTCTAGTTGAGGAACTACGGAACCAACTTGTGAGGTGTCAAGTGATTCGTCAAGTGATGGGAGCTCAACAAACTCTTGAACTTCTCTGATTTGAGAGTCATTGTTTCCTTCAGGATAGCGACGTGTTCCTTTTTGTGGCTCGTCGTCATCATCATCATCTTCTTCGTTCATGGGCAGTTTGAAGAGGGTTCCCACCTTTTATACCTCAGTTCCTTGCTTGACTAACTCTTCCTTGAATATCACATGAATGCTTTCTTCTATTTTCTTGGTTCCCTTGTTTATACAGCCTGTAAGACATTTTGTGAGGTGAATAACCCAAGAAGATCCCTTCATAGCTTCTAGCATCGAACTTGCAAACTTGTCTTTCCCATTGTTATGCACAAAGAATTTGCATCCAAAGACTCTCGAGTGGGAAATGTTGGGCTTTCTTCCCCTGATCAACTCATATGCAGTCTTTTTTATCATAGGACGGACCATGGCTGTATTGAGAGTGTATGTTGTTGTAGAGATAGCCTCTGCTCAAAAGCTCTAGCGAACTTCACACTCAATCATCATTGTTCTGGCCATTGCTTCAAGAGATCGATTCTTCCTTTCGACAACTCCATTTTGTTGTTTGGGTACGTGGAGCTGAAAAGTTGTGTGAGACGCCATTTTTGTCACAGTATTTTATGAACACTGAGTTTTTCAACTAAGTTCCATGGTCAAATCTTAGTACAATGAGCTTCAGTCCCAAGCTCACATCGACTTTCTTTGTGCATGGCTCTAATTCCCTAAAGGTATTTGCTTTGGACACAAGGAAGATAACCAAAGTGAATCTAACAAAGTCATCAATGAGAACGAACATGTACCTTTTTACTCCATAGCTAGTCATCTGCATGGGACCACATAGATCCATCTAGATCGGTTCCAATGGATGGGTAGTGCTCATAACACGTTTGGGTTTGAAGGAACTTCTTGTTTTCTTTCCTTTGACGCTGGCCTGACATATCTTCATGCCTTCTAGATTGATCTTGGACAGTCCAACCATGAGATCTTGAAGATACAATTTCAGAATTTGGTTCACACCAACATGACCTAATCTTCTATGCCAAAGCTCTGCTTCATCTATGGAACATGCAAGGCACAGTTTCCTTGGAGGCTCATACAAGGTGTCCACAAAATAGACGTTGTTGGACCTTGTTCCTTTGAGAATGATCTTGTTTGTTTTCTTGTTGATTACTAGTTTGTACCCTAGGTCTTTAAACATGACCACATTGTTCCCTAGGTCACACAGTTGAGAAACACTCATTAGTTTGTACCCTAGGTCTTTAACCAGATTCACATTTTTTATCTTGATTCTTTTGTTGATGATTGCTTCGTCAGTCCAAATGATTTCCCCTTGTTTTTGTTGTCGAAAGAGATGTGGCCTCTATCGACTTTTATGTGTAGTGAGGTGAGGTGGTCTTTCTTCTCGGTCATGTGGTTGGGATATCCACTATCAATTACCCATATGTTGTTCCCCCTCACTACAACCTGCAAAATTAGTTATATTTGACGACCTAGGCAAGATGTCTCTTGCCTAGTTCCATGCAAGGATACAAACTTCTATCGACAAAATAATCAGCTAAGTTACAGACTTATGTGGAGTTCCTAGGACTTAGAGAAGAATTCCTAGGCGAGTTCCCATTCATGGGAACTTTCCACTCATTAGGTCTATTCAAATTTCTTCTTTGAGAGTTTTGATCTTTGCAGTTCTTGTTCCAAATAATATATGACCGATGAGTTTGTCTCTTGGGACATCTTTTAATGTAGTGCCCATGGGCTCCACATTGCCTGCATGTCTTGTAGTACTCTCCAAGATTGTACTTAGGGTGTGGTCTCTAAATCCTATTAATCTCCATGGTTTCCTGATTGTAATCTCTAGACTCGTTTCACTTGGCTATCTTAAGGTACATTTTGTGGCTAGTGTTCTCAGTGTAGTACTCCTTGTTTCCATCTTTACCACTTTCAAGCACAAAAATTCTCTCCTCTAATTGAGCGTTCTTCAGTTTTTGGCTATGAAACTCAAGGTCCCTACACTCATTTCTCGCTTTTTCTATGAGAGGAGATGATCCATTGATACAATTAGGATCGACTTCACTCTCAAATTCTGGTCAAGAGATGTGAAGAACAAGAATTAGATTTTGTGGATCGTGTTTTTTTATTTAATTTGGATTTTTATAAGGAAAGATAGGTATGTGGGAAGACACTTAGATGAACTCACTAAGCAACACAAATAGATTACGATTGTAAGGGATGAACACACCCAAACAACGCACAAAACTCGGATGAACACACCGATTACAACCAGCCAAAGGCCACGAATTTTGTTAACAAAATATCTCCAAAACTTAATCCCTTTTAACTTAATCTCTAGCTTATCTATAGGCTGAAAACCCAACCAAAAGACTGTCGAAAAACCTTTCAAAATCTGGCCACTTATTATCTTAGAATGCAATAGTCTTCTAAGTGCAACCATTGAAGATTAAGGCCTTTGACTTTCATGGCCGACCACACCTTCATGTGCTTACTCCTTTATATTGTTTTAATGTCAAGAATGACATCTTGGATGATGTCACTAGGTGGCTTAAATGCAGCTGGAAAGTGGCACCAAAAAGCATACTTGAACAAGGCCTTCGTCCATGCTGATGTGGGCAT
Source organism: Fallopia convolvulus (assembly GCA_964016875.1). Classification (NCBI taxonomy): domain Eukaryota; kingdom Viridiplantae; phylum Streptophyta; class Magnoliopsida; order Caryophyllales; family Polygonaceae; genus Fallopia; species Fallopia convolvulus. Next base: position 23,012,238 of record OZ024726.1, on the reverse strand, counting down.
GCCTTGTTAAGTTATTGTGGGCGTAGCAGGGACTAATCGTGTGGCACTCCCTTGTGACACATCATCCTCCCCACCTTTAGGAGGAGTCGTCCTCGAATCCTTATCCTCGATCTCGATGAATGGACGCGCATAATGGCTAAGACGAGATGGACCGCGCCGTAGGAGGGCTTAACTTCTTCGGGGTCCATGGGCGTGAGCTTGATTAGGCGGTGGTCTTGGTGGAAGTGATAGGTGTTCCAACGTCCATTATGGAGAACGTTGTTATCCCATTGCTATTGTCTCCCAAGTAAAATGTGCGTCGCGTTCTTCGGCACAATGTCACAATCTACCGAGTCATTATAGTTGCCGATCACCATGGGCAAGGAAACATAGTGAGTGACGTCGAACTAGCCCGTCTCCGAGAGCCAACCAAGCTTGTAATATTGTTCAAGACACAAGGGTTGGAGGCCAAGTTGGTTGACAACATCACAAGACACCAAGTTCGCTCCACTTCCTCCATCAATGTTAACCAAGCACTCTTTGCCATGAACCATGCATCGGGCATAGAACAAATTGCCCGTTGCTTGGAAAACTTTCCAAGGGGCACGTGATCTTCATTTGGATCTCCCTCCTTGGACGCTTCCTCTCTTGGTTCTGCCTCCATTGGCGCCTCCCACAAAAATTGTGACTCCATTGGTGCCTCATCAAGAAATTGTGATTCATCCACCAAATAGTCTTCCATGTAGAAATCATCCATGTAAAACTCATTTGTAGAATCCTCCTTGTTGGACTCCTCTTCATTGATCGCCTCCTCTTCACCTTCCCTCAAGATCTCCACAACCTCGATTCCCTTCACCATGAAGCAAGGGGTGGAGGTTATGATTGGGGCTACATAAACTTCCTCCATCTCAAGCGATTTGGTTGGAGCAAGGGCAAAATATTTGGTAAACAACTCAACCCATAACTTCTTCAAATCTCCAAGGGTGAAATGAGAGGTCACCACTTCCTTCTTCTTCAGGAAAAAGAAGTTGTTCAGGTCAACCACGGTTGGATACTTATCCATATTGGTCGAGTTGGATGTTGTTGATGAATCAAAATGACGCCTAAAATGGCTCTGATACCACTTGATACAATTAGGACCGACTTCACTCTCAAATTCTGGTCACGAGACGTCAAGAATAAGAATTGGATCTTGTGGATCGTGTTTTTTATTAATTTGGATTTTTATGAGGAAAGATAGGTATTTGGGAAGACACTTAGATCAACTTACTAAGGCAACACAAATGGATTAAGAATGTAAGGGATGAACACTCCCAAACAAAGCACAAAACTCAGATGAACACATCGATTACAACCAGCCAAAGGCCACGAATTTTGTTAACAAAATATCCAAAACTTAATCCCTTTTAACTTAATTCCTAGCTTATTCATAGGCTGAAAACCCAGCCAAAAGACTCTCCAAAAACCGGCCAAAAACCTTTCAAAATCTGGCCACTTATTATCTTAGAATGCAAAATTCTTTTAAGTGCAACCATTGAAGATTAAGGCCTTTCACTTTCATGGCCGGCCACCCCATCATGTGCTTCCTCCTTTATGATGTTTTAATGTCAAGAATGACATCTTGGATGATGTCATTAGGTGGCTTAAATGCAGCTGCAAAGTGATGCCCAAAAGCATACTTGAACAAGGCCTTCGTCCATGATGATGTGGAGCATGCCATGTTGAGTTGTTTTGGGTGTAGCTGGGACTGATCGTGTGGCACACCCCACCCCCTTGTGACACATCATCCATCCTTTGATGATCCTTCCCCCTTCCCTGTACCCTATCCCATGCCTAGTTGGGACATTCTTGGTCATTGGAATCATTTCTTGGGTGTCTTGGGGTTTGGTTATGTACTCTACTGGTCTGACTTCATTACAAAGGGAACCGACTCCTAGGTTCTTTCAAGAAATTCTAGAGTTAAGCTTTTGACTAAACCACATTTCTTTGTCGAGTATTTCCTTCTTAAGGGCCTCTTTTTCTTCTATTAGTTTGGCCTGTTGCAGGGAACTATCAAGACACTTTTGGTTTTCAAGTAGAGTTTTTAGGATCCCATCCTTTTCACTCTTTATATCATTAAGTTCCCTTTTAAGGAGTTTGGATTGATTGATGGAGGACTGGAATTTTTCAACAAGTTGTACACATTGGGAACAAGACTCCATTCCCAGTTGTTCGGCCAACATGTTTTCAGATTGATCCAGTTTTCTCTGAATTTTAATATTATCTTTCAACATCTTAGAAATGAATTTCAACAACTCAGGTTTTTCGTATTGAGAAATAGAGTTGAGAAGGGTTTTAGGATTTACCTCACTAGGTTGTTCCCCAATGGTCTCCCCAATGGCATTTATGCAGGTTCCCGGTGTTGTCCACGCCTTTGGCTCCTCATCACCGGAGTTACTCCAAGTTGTTATGCAAGACTTTTTCTCCCCATTGTCGGGTTTTCGCTCCTCGGTTCCTTGAGGACAATTCTTTGCAAAGTGCCCCTTCTTGTAGCAATTGTTTCACGTGGCGTCTGCGAGATCTTTGTCTCTATCTTGGTACTTGTTGTTTGACTCATAGTTCCTTCTCTCTCTACTGGAGTTTCCTTTGAGCTTTCCCTTCTTGTAGAAGTTCCTAAGGGCCTTGGCGACCAACACAAGGTCTTCATCGTCCTCCTCCTTTGATTACTCATACTGCTCTTGAACAGGCTTGAGGACCTTCTCTAGTTTGAGAGCTACGCCTCTAGTCTCCATTTCTTGTTGTTTATCTTCTCGTTTTCTCTTCTCATGACCAATGAGATTACCAATTACTTGGTGAAGCATCAAGTTCCTATTCTTAGGGTTCTCATTGAACGTGGTTCGTTCATTCGCCCACTCAGCTGTCATCCCGCTGAAGAGTTGTTGCACCTTCATTTTGTCAGAGATTTCATCCTTGGTGATCCCAAGGGCTACTAAATTAGAGCAGAGCGAGTCGAATCTGGACTAATAGCTGTCAACTGAGTCTCCCATAGTCATTTTGAAGTTGAAGAATTCTCTTCTTTCATTCGTCTGGTGGTCCTCTCTCAGATCGGAACTCCCAGCGTGCATTTGTTGAATGGCTTCCCACATTTCTTTAGTTGTTTCCAAGTTAGCCACTCTGTCACTATCTTGTTCGCACATGGCAATGTTGTGATACATTTTGGTTTTGTAGTTAGCCTCCATGCATTGTCATTCGTTGGGACTCCATTTTGACGGGTCGTTCCTGATGGACGCATTAACTTCGAAGTTTCCATGCTCAATGACACACCGTGCTTGGTAGTCATGACTTCTCATCTAGTCTCTCATCCTGATCTGCCAATTCTTGAAGCGACCGACGATGATTTTGCGAAGTTTGTTGTTCCCATGTCCAATCTTAGTGAGTTCATAAGACATGTTTGCTAATACCTATAAAGAATAACCAAAATCTAGAGCGCCTGCTCTGATACCCATTGTTGGATCGAAGGTTAGTTATAAACGATTATGGGAACTGTATCGGACAGTTCCCACATGCAGCTGAAAGATAAAACGTGCAAGTAATTAAAGAAAGTTTGAGACAGTTCCCTTATAGAGGAACCCCACATCGATCAACTAATCGCGTGAGTAAACCTCTACCTTCGCTTGGAGGTTTTTTGAATGAGTTCCCTTTTCTTTATTGCTTAGTTCCCTTCAGGTTACAAGGTAGAATACAAACTTCTCTGTTCCTACAAGGATTCTCTCCCTAGGCAACATTAATGTATTCTCTCAACCCTAACCTGGTGAACGCTCACAATCAAAGCCAAAGCAAAACTCAAACCTCTTTGTTCTTTTGTCTCTACACTAGAGTTCCCCTAGACCTAGGAACTCCTTCTTTCTTCTTTCACCGTCATCGAGATTAGCTCGCCGCCGGAGACTTTTCACCAAGACAGTGGTCTTCACTGATAAGCTCTCACTCTTGTGTTTGTAATTTCTTAGTTGTGAAAAGTATCGAGCAAGGACACTATTGAAGGGTTTACATAGGCGTTATGAGAAACCCTTATCCATTTGAGGTATTTGTCCTAAATACCCTTTTTGCCTTGTTCTCCAAGTATGATCATTAAGGTTAACATGTGATTCTGATTTGAATTTGAATTATCAACTCTGGGGATCACGACGGACCATTGGATAGTTGTCTTCAACCTGCTGCAAGTCTGAAGACGCTGAAGTCAGAGATGCTCTTTTGTCCGACATAGACAGGATCCCTAAAAATACGCTAAGATGTCGCTTTCATGCATGCGCCAGTTCCCATCCAAAGGGAACTCTCGTCTTCTCAATTCCCCTGTCTTGGGAACTCTCTTGGACTTCGAAGGAATCCAATTCTTCCCATCTAGTTCCCATTTGTGGGAACTTTGGTTCACTGAGTTCCCATCACGTGGGAACTGTTGCCCACTTTTGAGGTTGGTCACATTCTTCTCGTCATTGCATTAGTTCCCATGCCTTGGGAACTTGTTACTTTGTATTTTCCTTAGGAACATGCAACCTATTATACTGAAATACTTGGCAATAGACGTTAGTTCCCATGGTGTTTGTCATTATCAAACTGAGGGCATTGTTCCAGTGTTAATGAATGTGAGTTCCTAACACCGACTCAACAAATATCAAGAGGTGGAAAGCCATGAGATCCAAGAAGAAGTCGAGGTTCAAGCAATGAGAGAGGAAAGTGAATGCTTTGTTGTGCAACGAACGCTCGTGATGACCGAGAACTCCATTTCTCTGAGCCAATTTGAGGTCATTTTCCACACTCGTTGCAACATAAATGACAACGTATGTGGTGTTATTATTGACTTCGGTTCATGTTGTATTATCATTAATGAAGAGCTAGTGAAGCGCTTCTCCATTCCTACTACACCGTATCCCATGCCTTATCCTCTATGTTGGTTGAATACTAACTCCCCCATCCAAGTCAAGGAAAGGGCTTTTGTTTCTTTTTCAATAGGTCTTCATTCTGATGTGGTGGAATGTGATGCGGTTTCCATCTTTGTGTGCGACTTACTCCTTGGACATCCCTGGCTATTTGACTGAGGGGTCATACACGATGGCATTTTCAACGAGTAGTCATCCCATCAGGATGGAAAAAAGGTCACATTGAATCCCATGACTCCTCATGAGATTATTCTTGATCATGTGGCCAAGGAGCAAAGGAGAAGATTCGTGAGGGAAAGAAGCTAGCCATTGGAGGTAGCGTGGACACTTCCGAACAGGTTTCTAAGCTAAGCCAAGGGAATTTATCCATGCCATCAAGGGGGGTAATGTTTACTTTTTAATTATCTTTCATAAATATTTTTTTCTAATCAAGAGTTGGATGATCTACTCTTTTCTATCTCTCATCTTTTGCAGGAATGTGAAACTTTCTTGTCGGATCAATCTGCGCCACCGTGGAAAAAATGTTGTAACATTCAACTCAATGGTATAGTCCTTCTCAAAATTAGAGGACACAAAGAAGACTTCTTGAGCTCAAACTTGGAGTTAGAATCGCTCAATTTGAAGTTTGGAGCTCAGAGAAAGACCTTGACCAAGTGCGAGCTGAAAGCTGTCTTAGCATTATAGAGGAGATCATTAGTCCGATTTATTTTGGGTGCAATAAGGCCTGATCTTGGTGTATATCCTACAACGAAACTTTTGGAGTGTCACTCCCTTTCATATGGCCACAAGGCAATGTCCCATCGCCACTGATGAGACGTGTCTGCTTAACACTTATAGGATAGAGCTGCCACCAAGTTACAGTGTGCACGAGGATCTAGGTTCGAGGTCAAACCCTTTTCAAAGGAGGGAGGATGATGTGATTCTACCAAATCATGAACAAGACCAAGAGGAGCATAATATGGAACATGATCCAGTGGTCCTTGCGCCAGCGCCAAGAAACCCCAAGTCCAACATTGTGGTGTCTTGCCTTGATGCACCGAGTGAAGCTTTGGAGCCAAGTTCGTTGGGTACTTCTCAAGTTCCCTCGGAACATAATTTGGTAGGTCCCTACACTCCTCAAATGAAGACCAACGACAACAAGAATGCATGTGAAAGGTTTCTTGACTCCTCCAAGCACCGAGAGCTCCTCATTGATGCTTCTGGCACGGTGCAAAGGTCCAAGCCCGACGCTTTGCCATTTAAGGGTCGAATCACCCATGCCAAAGCTCGCACACTTCAACATGACCTCGAATCAAGCCTAATGACCCTTGGAGCACCAGTCAAATATGCTTGTGAGGTTTGGAGTCTCTTAGTGGCCTCTCCACCGACACCATGAACCTTCTTGGGTGCTTAAGTTAATTTTGGGCTCTTTATGTATTTTTCCTTGGATATTTTTGTAACTTTTCAAAGCTTTATGCTCTATGTGTGAGGCGTCTTTGGGGCTTAGGATATATGGTGTTAGACGCCACTTTTGTTTCCTCATAAAAGATTGATGAAAAATTCCAAAGCCTTCTCCCCCGAAGAACCCACGTTTTTCTGCTTTGTTTTGAATCAAAATTTTAGATTTTGGTTCCTTGTATTGTGAGTCATATCAATCAAAATGCGAAGATAGATCGTGGTGAGTCATATCCTTGATTGATCTTCCTAGTTCGAGTGGATCAAAGGTGATTCATATCCTTTGTATGTGCTCTTTGATACGTGATTGCCTCGGATTACTCCTCAGTGACCAAGTATTTAACTACATAGGATCCCGATCTTGCCATTAGTTCGATTTCCAACCTGATTTGCCTTCAAAGTTAATAAATTGATTCTCTTCCTTGGAGGCCTTGAATGCCATTAATGAAAATAATCAAAGGACAATATGGAATCCATGAAAACCTTCTTGAACTTGAATGCTCGAGACCATAGGAAAGGTCTTGGTCTAGGCCTTTGAATCATCTTCAAAGAATCCTTGCCTTGAATCCTCTTTTGGTCTGTATCATTCTCCCCTACTTGGCCTCGAATCGTCCTCGATTCGACGTTGTCTGTAGATGCATTGGGAGATTCATTAATTAATAATTCCAAATCAATATAAGACGGACCTGTGTAAGTATCCAAGATAGGCATTGCAACAACTTGTATGACTGAGTTGGATGCGGTGTCGATGGCCAATGGCTCTTCATCAAGAGTAGGATTCTCTTGATAAACTTCTTCTAAGACTATCGGTTCGCCACATCAATCAGGAGCAATCACTACGTCTTCAATAAGTTCATCTTGAATGGACAACTCTTCATGCTCCTCTTGATGAAAAGACTCCTCAGACATGTCTATAGACTCGTACTTGTGATTAGGGAAAATATTATCAAGATGACCTCTTCCTTGAGAAAAGAAACAATGAACATCTCATGCTTGAATCAAGGATCGGATTGGAGCTCTCTTTTGGCAAGTAGGAGCACAAGCCTTTGTATATCTTCTATGCAACTCTTCATCATTTGTAACATAGATCTTTCGCATTACAAAGTTCAGTTGGTCCCAGTTTGCAATTGGAATCAAGCCTTGACGTCTTATAGATTGACATATCCATAACCAAAAGGAACGGGCATAACCAACAAGGTAGTTAGTCACCCAAGGAAGGATATTCCATTCATCATAACCATAGTAGTCAAGGTAGTAATCAACAACTCGCTCCCATGCCAAGTAATCATCCAGTCCATGCTCTCCAGAAAAAGGCTAAATCTTGGCAAGTCTTTGTACCATTGGAGTTGGTGGAATATCATCATAGAGATCACACCAATACATCTTAATCCACTTGATATGGCAGAAAAGAACGAAACTTGGCTTAATCTATGGCTCTGATACCAATTGATACGTGATCGCCTCAGATTACTCCTCGGTGACCAAGTATTTAACCACACAGGATCCCGATCTAGCCAGTAATTCGATTTCCAACCTGATTTGCCTTAAAAGTTAATAACTTGATTCTCTTCCTTGGAGACCTTGAACACCATTGATGAACATAATCAAAGGACAATATGGAATCCATGAAAACCTTCTTGAACTTGAATGCTCGGGACCTTAGGAAAGGTCTTGGTCTAGGCCTTTGAATCATCTTCAAAGAATCCTTGGCTTGAATCCTCCTTTGATCTGTATCACTCTTCCATATCCAGCCCTTAATTAGCCATTTTCCATCACTTCATCTCATACAAAACCATCTCATTTCAGTCCCCTTCCATCGCCACTCCATCAACCTCCCGTCAAAATCTCTTCTTGTTGGATTACACACACCTCGGTAAAACTATCATAACTTTCGATCACCTTGTGATATTGATCTTAAATTCCGAGGGTTTCTACTACGCTCGTAGATTTAACTCTGGGCTTTCGAATCACCAAATTCAGAGTCCGAACGAGGGAGATCTACCCTTGTGATCCCAGAGGAAGTTCAACCACCGAGTTCCACCTTCCCTTGAAGTTTTCCTTTGGATCAAGCCTTGGATTGTCTTGCACCGAAATCCTCATCAACAAGAGCTTTCATCATAGAGTGTTTTGGACCTCAAAGCGGCCTCGACCATCATGTGCTTCCCTAATCAAAGCATGCCTAATAGATGAAGTTGGGATACAAAGGCGTCCCTCCTTATACAAGAAACCATCATGCTCATGAGAAGGAGAAGAGAGACATGACTCAAAAATAGAAGAGAAGAATGAATCATGCAAGTATAACTCCTTAATAAGACTAAATCCTAGCATTGTAGTTTGCATATAAGTGATTAAGGCGTACCTCCTAGACAATGCGTCGACCACATTGTCTTTCCCCTTCTTGTGGATGATCACATAAGGAAATGTCTCTAGAAATTCCACCCTTCGTGCATGACATCGGTTTAAGGTGGCTTGACTCTTCAAATAGCTAAGGGCGGCATGGTCCGAGTGGATCACGAACTCACGTGGCCATAAGTGATATCCCACATCTTCAACACACGAATAAAATCATAAAGCACCTTATCATATGATGGATAATTCATATGATCGCTTCATACTCGACAGATTTTATGTAATTATTCCCCCTTAGGAAAGGCCATGCTATGATAACTTAAAACAACGCATCTCACACATTTTATCCTTCCCCCTTTTGGCATCATCGAAAAGTATTAGAATACACAAAGGGAACTAAAAGATAAAACACGCATTCAAACTAAAGGACTTGTTCATTACTTAGGCAAGTGGCATACAGCAACAACAACAACAACAACAACAGCATTGACCCAGTTCAGTACCCCTCAAGGGAGTATCTGGGGGGTCAAGATGGGGGTGATATTCGTGTTTTTAGTATAATTTTTAGTAGGTTTTCTTAGTTTATTAGGACTAGTTTTGATAAGTTTAGGGTTATTTTTGTGTGTTTTTGGATGGTTTTGCATATTTTGTGAAAAGTATGGAAGCTACTCCGTTTTGTGTATTTTTGTAGGTTTTAGCAAGGAAACGGTGCTGTTTGGAGCTAAATTTGGAATGCTATGGTGAAGGACGGAAGAATACAAGATGAAGAAGTCGAAGTTGAGTTTTTAAAGTTGAAGTGTTGAAGAAGCCAAGTCCAGGCTCGTTAACGAGGCTGTAAGGGCTCGTTAACGAGGTTACGAGATGGTTTTTCGAGAGATCTTGGTGATGTCCTACCGATCCTGTGCGGGAATTTATTTCGTGTCGGTAGAGTGTTTTTAATGAGTTTTACGATTATTATATTATGTATTTTAGGTCTTGTTATCTTTCTAGATTTTATTTCTATCGTTTTAGAGTTAGTTTCTATCTTTTAGGAAAGTTTTTATCTTCTAGTCTTTTTATTTTCTAGCCTTATCAGTATAAATACCGTTCCTTATAGCTTAGAAAAAAAGAGGAGAGGGCAAGGAGGAAATCGAGAAGGACGAGCCGAGAGAGAAGAGTCGAGACGTGAAGAGCACGGTGGACGAGAGTTGCCGGGGTCGTTGGTCACGAGTTTTCGATTCGGTGTTTTGTATTTTTCGGTTTCTTCTAAATTCCGTAAGATGATTATTTTTCTTATTAATTTGAAGTAGTTGTTTTGTTTTCAATGTTTTCTCTTATTGAATTTATTTGCTTCTTAGTTATGAGTAGTGAGTAGTTTTCTGATCTAGGGTCGGGGTTTAAACCCGGCATAGTTATGCATGGTTTGATGAGTAAGATGATGTGTTGAATGCCTTATATCTATTATTAAAAGATTGCTTGTTGTGTTTATGCCTAGATGAAAGCCAAGGTAATTTGAGTTTTTAACTTTATTGAAAGAGAAAGTTATAGACTTGAAGGTTGATATTGTTTGAATACGAAAGTTTCGAGCTTTAGATCCAACACAAGCAATTGAGTGAGTTAATTTATGAAAGTAGATTAATTTGCTTGCTAGTCAATGAAAGTTGATGAATTTATTTATTTAAAGCCATGATCTTTTATCTTCTTACGAGTTTATATGCATGACTATGTTGAGGTATCCCTGTCCTAGATTTTTGTTTTTATTTGAATTTTTCTAGATCATATTCGTTACTGAGTTAGTAGCCTCGGTACCGAACCTGTTTAGATCGTTAGTGTTGGTTAGTTGTTTGCGTTGGTTCGTTAACGACCTTGACAACGTCGTTAACGAGGATGGTTGTGAGTGTTTTTGCTTATTTTAGTTTGATTTTCATTATAGTAGTCGATAGATAAACAACTTTGCTTCTCGTGGAACGATCCTGACTCCCCTATACTCAGCGGGGTCTTGACTTATAAATTTATTTGTTGTCCAGAGTAAAGGCCCGTCAACAAATTGGCGCCGTTGTCGGGGAAGCAACAGTTTGTTTGTTTATCTGTGGGTCTGGGAATAGCCCGACCCCGTTTTTATTTTTAATTTTTGTTTTCTTTGTCTGTTTTCTCAGCGTATGCCAACCGGACGTCGAAGGATCGAATTTGATAACGCCGGTTATTATTCAGAACCTGAACGTTCCTTGCACTGTAGACGCCGAGAAAATCAAATTATGGCTACAACGGAGGAGTTGGCTCGTCAGATGGCCGAACTATAGAGGCAGATGGAGGCGTTAAAACTTGAGAAAGAGGCCGATGCTGCCGAGGCTGAGCATCACCGAGTCAACAATGCTCGTCTACAGGAAGAGCTTAATGCCTATCCGAGGAATGCAAGAGAATACATGCACCCGGAACTAAAGGTGCCAGAGTCCCCGATTGTGCTTCCGGAGATAGAGAAACCTTTTAAGATTAAGTCTCAATTTATATCCTTGATCAAACGGGCTCAGTTTGAAGGGCGACCTTCCGATTGCCCTATGGAACATATTAGGAACTTTATGGATTTATGCGACACCATAGCAGCTGAAGGTTTCTCACTTGAATATTTTCTGTTAAAAGCTTTCAGGTGGTGTCTTGCCGGAAAGGCCCTGAGCTGGTTGGAGAGCTTACCTCCTAAGTCTATCAGGACTTGGAAGAACTTGTATGATCAATTCCTTACAAAAATTTTCCCTCCTGCCAAGACAACGGAGTTGAGAAAACGCATCACCTCCTATCACCAGCTGCCTAATGAGACCTTTGTTGAAACATGGGAACGATTTAAAGAGATGCTTAGATAGTGCCCCACTCATGGGCAACCTTTATATGTTCTTCAAGAAACCTTTTTCAATGGTATCAATGCAGAGACCAAGAACCGCCTCAATACGCATACAGAGTGCAATTTTATAGAGATGGAGCCCAATGTTGCATGGGAACTATTGGACAAGCTGGCTAACTATGATGCCATGTATGGCACCCAACAATCCGCCCAGCCCCAAAGGCGTCTCTACATGCCTAACAAAGAAGAAGTGGACCCAAACGTTAAAAATCAATTTCTACAAGACGAGGTCCACCGCCTGAAGAAGCAGGTAAGTTTTCTGAAATCCTCTCAATCTTGTCAAGAGTGTGGCTCTTCTTCCCATAGTACTTCTTCTTGCACTAACATAGAGCAGGTAAGAGCCGCTGAGACGTATGCTGAAGTTAACTATATGAGAGGCCCATATAGAAACCAGCCTAGTAACTTTGACAGGCCGAACAATTATCCAGCGTGGGGAAATCCAAACTCAAATGCCAACTATACAGCGCTCCCACCGGACAGAATACCTGTACCATATCGACCTCCTGGCCATCAAGAGCCACCATCATGGGTACAAGCATTACAGGAAGGCATTAACAGAGTAACTAGCAAGGTTAACGACGTTCAAGCCAATCTCAACAATCAGAACAAAAAACAATCAGAACAAACGATGGGGAGAGTTCGATGTATGGAAGAAGAATGTTGATTCCCTAGGGAACCTTGCTGCACAGATTCCACGCCCACAAGGGCAACTTCCGGGCCGCCACGAAGAAAACCCTTGTGGACAGATAACAGCGGTACACCTTAGGAGTGGAGAGACACTACCGGAGCGTGTCCAAGCTAAGGAAAAGGTGGAAAAGGACACCACGGTTCAGCTCGGTAACGAGCCAGCGAGGGCAAGTACCGAACCAGCATATCGTGGTGACGAGGCTCCGAGGGCACCTAACGACCCTAGTCAAGGTAAGTTTTCTAATCCGAGCCCTCCTCTCAATTCCAGAGTAGTTAACGACCCAACCACGGTCGGTAACGACCCGCCGGGCATACCCAACGACCCTATTGTCGACCCGGTAGCATCACCTCTCGAGCCTAACTTGGTTCCGAGAATGGTGAAATCTCTTCCATTTCACCACTAAGAAATATGTGGACTCTCCTGAGAGTAAGTTCAAGCGTTTCGTAAAGATTCTTCAGGGCATTAATATTTCCATCCCATTCGATGAGGCCCTAAGCGAAATGCCAGCATACACGAAATTTTTGAAAGATATTCTTACCAGGAAGAGATCCATTACAGAGTTGCAGGATGAAGTCCGATCTATAGCTCTACCAGAAAAGCTAGGAGACCTAGGGAGATTTGCAATAACGATTGGCATAGGCGACCATAAATTCAAAGAACTATGTGATCTGGGAGTCAGTGCTAGTTTACTCCCTCTCTCGATCTGGTCTAAAGCTAAAATGGGACCACTGGAGCCTGTAGATATGAATCTCTACACGGAAGACGGATCATGCGTCAAAGCCACAGGAGTCGTGGATGACTGTCCTATTCAAGTTGGGAAATTCTTTATACCGAATGATTTCATCATCCTCGACATGCCTAAAGATCCTCACGTCCCCATTATCTTAGGCAAACCCTTCTTAGCTACGGCAGGTGCTAGGGTCGATGTACGAAAGAACAAGTGGAGTTCAGCTTGGATCAAAACGCTAACGACCCAACTGTGGTTGAACAAATCGAGTTGACCCAGCCAGAACTCGACACATCCACTGAGCCTCCTCCAAGTATCAAAACTGACGAGACTATCATGCAAATCTCTACCGAGCCTCATTGACCCTCCATCGAGTCCCACATGCAAGGGTATAATCAAGATGAGTACTCGAAGTACGAATTCGCTAACGCAGGTTATGACTATTCTTCATACTGTGTTCCTACACCATGCCCCATTATATGTGCTACAGAGGTGTACGAAACACCTTGGTTTTCGGATTCCACTAACCATTATGTAGGAGTATCGGGCATACTAATGGAAGATGAGGGACCAAATTTAGTAACTCAAACTAAAAACACATGCAAAGCCAAGTATGGGGGTACCGAAAGACCCCAACACAGCTGCAAAAGAGCCACCTTGAGCAAGGTAAGAACGTCTGGCTGACGACATTAAAAATAGCGCTTACGGGAGGCAACCCGCTTTTAGTATAGACTAGATTTTTTTCTTTCCTTCTAGATCTTTTTCCTAGCTTTATTTTGATTTTTTTCCAGTAGTTTTAGGATAGAAAAATAGCATAAATTTTGAGATAACAAGATACAGGAGAAGGGCTCGAAAATCATTCAAGGAGGCTACGGTGGCTCGTTAACGACCCACCCAGGGTCGTTAACGACCCGGTTTAGCGAACCGACTAGGCCAAGTAAGTTTTATTTAACCCTAAACCTATCTTCCATCTTTTACCCTATCTTCTTCTTACCCTAGCCGTCGCTGCCCACCCTCCCCTCCTATTTCTATCCTCTCCTATTATCAATCCTAAAACAATAAACAAAGACACAAAAACTGAGTCAAACTGAGTTACCTTTTCCCATACCCTATACTTAAACAAAATAGTGTCCTCATTGTTTAAAGCAAAGACATAAAAATAAAGAGGAAAAAGAAAAGGGAATTCACAAAATAAAACTGAAGTTGTTTGAAACCATTGATCACTTGAGGAGTTATGAATTTTCTCGGTTCTGTTGAGATCGGTACCGACCCATGAAGGTCGGTAACGAAATTGTTGTACACCGATTTCTTCGTTGTTGCTCTTGGCACCGAGTGCATTGATTTTTCTTCCGCAGCTTAGCACTTTCTTCATCGTGTTTATACCTGAGTCACTTTAGAAAAATTTCTATCCTACTAAACTAATCTAACCTAAAAAAAAGTAAAAAGAAAGCTAGCAAAAAGAACTAGGAAAGCCAAAAAGGAAAGCAAAAACTAAAAAGCGGGTTGCCTCCCGTAAGCGCTATTTTTAACGTCGTTAGCTTGACGAACTTACCTCGGTGGATCAGGGCGGCTTCCATCAAGCTATGTTGGGATCATGAGAAACCCCATTCTTAGCCTGAAAAACATCATAGCTTCTCTCCAAAATATTGGGCCCTCGATCATCAATCAATATGCTCGGTAATCCTATAACAGGGTTAGTAAAATCCGAAAACCAAGGAGGTTTTGACTCCTTCATATGACTAACTGTAGGATTTAATATAGATCAAGGATAGGAGAAGGGATCATGACCAGAATTGATTGGATAAGAACAAGAAAACTCACCTCGATCGAGCAGAAAATGACTCGTTACCGAGACTATGTGGGTCGTTAACGACCCTGCTGGATCTGGAAGTGGCTCGATGTCGTGCCTGGATCGACCTCTTGTTTCGTACTCCTTAAGATAAGGGTCGTTACCGACCCATGGGGGGTCGGTAGGCTCCTCGGTAGATGTGACATCCTTGATTTTGCTTGTTGATGTACTTAGAGAGGGGTCGTTACCGAGCCATGGTGGGTCGGTAGGCTCCTTAGTACTACAACTAGCCACTTCGCTAACGGGCGAATTGAAATGAAATTCGACCCTCTCTTCTCCAATATCAAACGTGAGAAGTCCATTCTTGACATCTACACGTGCTCCTGCGGGGGCTAAGAATGGTCTTCCAAGAATGATTGGTACCATAGGGTCCTCAAGCATATCTAGCACAATGAAGTCGTTGGGGACAAAGAATTTTCCAACTTGGATAGGGACATCGTCCACGACTCCAGTTTCTTTTATAGAAGATCCATCCGCCATGTAGAGATTCATATCAATAGGCCCCAGTGGTCCCATGTTAGCCTTGGTCCAGATACACAATGGTAATAAACTAGCACTGGCACCTAGATCACATAGAGCTTTAAAACGGTGAGTTCCAATACCAATTGAGATTGCAAACTTACCTGGATCACCGAGTTTTTCAGGTAGCTTTATGGAATGAACTTCATTTGACATCTATGATACAGATCTTTTCCTGCTCAAAATATGTTATAATAATTTAGCGTAGGCAGGCATTTCATTAAGGGCATCAGTAAATGGTATAGAAATATTTGACCCTTGAAGAATTTTAACAAAGAGTCTAAACTTTCCTTTTGTTACATCATTAGACTTCTTAATCGGGAAAGGAAGAGTTTTTGACGGACTCAGGATAGAGAGAGACCCGGATCGAGGCCCTACCGAATCGACAAGAGGGTCGATTGGTGTAGATAAGGGGTCGGTAACGAACTAATAGCTCGGTTCAAAAGACTTACCAGGCCCGAAGGGGTCGGTGTAGAGCTGGGGATCCTCGATACCGAGTGGTTGAGCCTCGATATCGAGCCTGTTGGGGTCGGTAACGAGGCTGACCAAGGTATTATCTTCGATGTCGTGCTCAAATTCTTTAGGTGTGGCTCGATCTGGCAACTTCTTGCCACTTGTGAGGTGTATGGCTGCAATTTGTCCTCTAGGGTTCTCTTCGGGTCGGCTCGAAAATTTCTCTTGAGGCCTTAGAATTCGTGCAGCTAGGTTACCCAATTGGGAGTCAACGCTCTTTTTCCAGATCTCGAACTCTCCCCACCGTTTCATTTGATTGTTAAGGTTTGCTTGGAACCCATTAATTTCATTCTTCACTCCATTGATCCCTTCATAGAGTCCATTCACCCATGATGGCTTCTTTTGATTGCTCGGGGGTCTATAAGGTGGAACCCTTTGTTCTTGTTGAGGAGTTTGGCTCCCTTGGCCATATGCATAGTTGCCCTAGGTGGGCTGATTGTTATTCTTCCCTGCATAAAAAGTATTACCTTGGTTCCTATATGGACCCCTCATGTAATTAGCTTTTTCTTATGCCTCAGCAGCTATGGTTTCCCTTTCTCTCTGGATCTCCTCTATCTCTAAACAGGTGTAGCTATGGCTTTGCGTTCTCTTAATCTCCTGTGGAGGGAACGCTCGAGTTCAGGGTCTACTTTATTGGATTAGAAACAACTCGACGTCCTTCACCTGTCCTACGTTGTAAGCAAAAATAAAAACAAAAAACGATATCAAAAGCAAATCGGGTTCTCGGAGAAGGGTCGGTACAAAGGCCCAGGGAGTCGGTATCGAGCCTGTAGCGATCCCGTAAAACAAAAACTGTTAAGAAAGAAGCAACTACCTGTCGACAGGGTCGGTACCGACCTGGTAGGGTCGTTAACAACTCGACAATGACCTAGAAAGTAAACAGAAAAAGCATAAAAACTGGGTTGCCCAGCAGGGTCGGTACCGACCCTAGGGGTCGTTACCGACTCGGCGGAGTCCCGAAAAACGTAAAAAGAACAAAACTTGGCACTATTGAAATCTCCCGGGCAACGGCGCCAATTTGTTGAAAGGGTTTCTTGATAACAAATAAATTTATATCACGACCCCGGTGCGTATAGCAGAGTCAGGTTCGTCCACAAGGAGAAAGTTAGTGCTAAGCTTTATTTCTTGTCACACAAGAAAGCAATAAAGTAAGGGTTTTTATCAAGAGAAAGAGGAATTATAAGGTAAAGGTATCACCAAAACAACAATTATGCATGCCAACGTTAATGAAACACATAGATCATGCTTTTACCACATAAAGGTGCTAACTTTCATTAACTAAAGCAAGTAAATCAATCAACTTTCGTTCAATCAATAAACTTACTATCTAATCTCTTCTACTTCAACTAGGATAGATTCGCTCTCGCTTCAAAACCCTAAATTGACTATTCTGATTCAAGGTTTCCGCTTTCACTTCAACTATGAATGAGCAATTCCTATCAACCTTCGTTTCAAGAATTAAGAGCAAGAGAATAGATTCATGCAATAAAAACAATGAAGACATGATCATAAATAAGCATGCACAACCATTGTTGGGTTTAACTCCAACCTTAGAGAGGAAGACTACTCACAAAGCATGATTAAAAGCAAAACTGAATTAAATTAAAGAGAAAGCTTACTACTTTAAATTCAAACTCGTCCCACCACGTCTCTCTATCTCTACCCTCTCGCCGCTCTCTTCTCTCCTCCTCCCTTACTTGCCCTCCAAGGCAATTGATTGTGTACGTACAACAAAGAGTATGCAAGAGTATTTATAGAGAAACTAATCTATCTTAAATCTATCTATAAGGAAATAAATCTTCTAATAAGATAAATCCCTTCTATCTATCGAATAACATAAAAGGAAATAGGATAAAAGCCCTTTAAACACGCCGACTGGATCTTCGCTGCGCCACCGGGTGCCTCGTTAACGACCCTGTTCAGCACTTCGAACATCCTTGAGTAAAACTTGCATAGCGGATTCGTTACAACTCCGTTTGACTCGATTCTTTTTCCTATGTTCTTTTAACAAATTTATCTATCTCTTTCGAAGCTCAAACTTGATCTTCAACATCTTTATTTGACTTCATTCATTGAGCTTTTCCTTAAGTGTTTCTCCTTGATTTTGCTCTTTTCCACAAAAGTGCTTCAAATAGTTTGTAAAAACCTACAAAACACCACCAAAGCTTATGTATACTCCATATCTTAAGGAAAATATAAAAAACTACACAAACGACTCAAAACAAAACACAAAACTAAAGAGAAAGACTCAAACACAATAAAAACACACCCCAAAAACACAACTAAAAAGGCAGACATCATAACTTCATAAGGAAAATTAGGATGTGAAGTCTCTATTCAAGATATAAGAAGAAGAAGTGTGATTTTAGAAGGGTCAAATGGACAAAGGTTTACACAAGAAGTGTTCTTTGAATGAATTCCTGCTCTCTATGTGCATTGTGGAGTTTTTGAATGCATTGAAGCCCCCCATGTCTCCTATCGACGTCGATGAGTTGATTTGAGTGCTTTTTGATGGACCAATTACAAGGAATCAAGCTAAGAAGATTGCCCAAGGGACGACATCGATCTTAGTTCGATTGGCAGCCATAGTTGAAGGGTCCAACAAGACGAGATGTGTTACTTGCATTCGACATCAATTAAGCCCGGATTCTATGGATTGATTTATGGGGCTGAGTTTCACATTTGAATGGGACGCCATTTGCTATCTTGAGCCTTGTTCACCTTTATTTCCTGATTTAGATACATGGAATGGTTTGTCTCACTTTAGGGCTGAATTTAATTAGTAAGTGACCGAGTGAGATAAATTGTTACATGGGCCTTGTTCACCTTAATAATGGAAAATATCTTTATTGCTTTTTATTTATGGAACAATTTTAATTCAGTTTTTATATGTAGAGATTTTGGCCACTAGGTGATGTTAGTTGGTTGATAATCTCTCTTCTATCTTTTTATTATCTTTAAGATATTTATACTTTGTTAGGAGTTTCCTTAATTAAAGAAGTCAAATAAATCTTTATTTGATTTATTTAATTTAAGGGGATCTAGTTAGTTAGAGCTAGGTATTTTATATTATCTTGGAAAGCAAGACAATGGGCCAAATAAACCCTATTAGTGTCGGCCATGATCTGCCTTGCTCTCCAAGGAGCTTGCTTTGTATTTTCATATAAATACTCTTATATTTAAGTCAATAAAAATCAGCTTGAGATTAGATAAACCCTAGAAAAGGTTTTATCTAGTCTTTGGGCCACAATACACGTGTGTTTGCAATTGTTTCTAGTGGATCATCATCTTCAATTCTCGATCTCTCTCTCCTTGTGTTTGATTGAGATTTTTTTTTATTGTTTGATCAATTAGCGTAGTTCTAGTTTGATTAATCTAATCAACTAGTTCATCAACTTGGATTAGCGTTCGAGCCATCCTAGTTGAACTATCTCTTTGATTCAATAAGTGATCCAATTCAATTGTTCTTTATTAATTTCGAAATTAAGTTGCTTGTTACGAAAGGTATTAACTTGGTTAGGCAAATCAGGTTTGAATCGAGTTTACTGGCAAGACTGGGACTCGTGTGGGTGAAACGAGATCAACAAGGATTAATCCGAGGCGATCACGTACCAAGTGGTATCATTCATCTAGCGTCTCGCCAAGTAATATTTTCTTATCTTAATTTGCTTTCTAGTTGATTAATTCAGTTTTTGATCCCAAAAATCTAACCTTTACCCAAAGCTACAATTTTTGAGACCATAATATGAATTTTCTCCACAAAATACACCATTCGAGCGATAGAACCAATTGGTTCTACTCGAAAACCTAAAGCCACCAAACTTTCGCCACATCACCATTCACAGCGCCGACGACCTCCACTACCAACCACCACCGAACCACCCTACCACCAACAACAACCGTCCGCCACAACCCTTGTGTCGATCGGACCACCACAACCTCTCAGCCACCACCCTCAATTTGCGTGAAACCCTAACCCTAATCGTCTCTTGTTTGTTCCTTGTCCCCCAAGCAATTAACCAACTAAGAGATTTTTAAAGGATTTTATGCAGATTTTGAGGTTAATTGGTTGAGTTTTGTTGCAATTTTAGATTAGCATTCTTTTCCTATAGTTTTATGAGTTTTCAATTAAACATTTCATGATTGATTGATATTCATATTGCTTGATTAGTATTGTTGATTTTTTGTTATTGCATTCCATGATTTCGACCACCCCTTTGTTTATTTATTTATTTTGGCTTCTAGTGGTTTCATTCGTAGCAAAAAATCACTTACGAAATAAAAAATCCAGTTCGTTATTTCCCTTTGTTTGCATTCATTGTTTGTTTGCTTCAATTCAGCACAAGAGTAGTTTGTGCATAAATCAAAAAAAAATAATCAGATTCGCTTGATCTATAAACAAAGTGATCTACCCCACTAGTTTTAAGAAACTTTCACCCCTAGTGATTGTTTGCTATAAAAGTAGTTGGTAATCACTTTGTATGAAAATTGTGACAAATGCTACAAAAGTCACAAAGCCTACCCTTTTTAAGTCCATTGCTTGCATTAATTGGCATTATTTGTCTTGCATAGAGTCAACTGAGAGATTGCATGTTTTTTGAGCTCATAAAGGGATATCTTGCTTTGTTTTTCAGATTTGCATACTTGCTAATTACTTAAGCTGCGTTTTTCCTTTATTTATCATTATAACATCATATGCACACCTTTGCTACCTCTTTTTAACCCAAAAACTGAATTGGTTGATTGGATTGCTTTGAGGCAAGTGTTGGCTTGATAAGGATGTGATATTGCTTGTTCGTTTTGCTTTTGGAACACACTACTCTCTTGTTCTTTTTGTGACCTTTGCAGGCTTGGCAATGGCAATTGAAGAAGAACCCAATCCTGCTGCGTTGAATATGTCTAAACAGGCAATCGATTTCATTAGATTGTCCATTAGTGAAGGTGTAAAAGAGGGTCATCAAAGGGCCATTGAAGTTGTGAATGCTGCGTTGAATCCTAGATTGCAGCGAATAGAAGAGCAAATTTCGGCCTTTATTGAGAGCTCACAATCTTTTCAAAAAGACGCCCCTTCACTAAAACAAGAAGTTGACCCAAATCAAACTTCAGCTAGCAACAAGGGCAAACAACATGTAGATGATCAAGAGCATGATGTTTTTGCTAGCTACAATAGAGAACACGACCTCCCTGGCCAATACTCTCCCAATGGTGGTCGTGGAAGAGGACGTGGCAATTTGATAAGGCAGCCTCCGGTAACACACGAAAAAATGTACACTCGACAATCGCTGCAGCTTCCTCAAGCTCAAAACGTGGTAAATATATAGAAAGAGGGGGAAAACAAATACAAAACACACTTGACCTAGTGGTCAAGGTGAAAAACGTACAACTCCAAACCTGGATACCGCGATTCGGTCGAAAACGCCCCACAGGCCTAACATAATCGGGTCTAAGAACCATAAAAAAAGCCGAAGGGCTATGTACAAAGACCAAAATCCTAGGGTGCACACCCCTAGCCCAGCAAGAAACCAAATTCAAAAAACTACACTTGGTCTAACAACCTCAAAACTTGGCCACGTGCAAGCAAGAGCCTAAACACGTGTCTAAAAAGCCTAAAACAGCCTGTAAAAAGCCTCAAAACATTCACAAAATGCCATGGTGTCACAGTCATAAGGTCAACGAAGCCA
Organism: Fallopia convolvulus; assembly: GCA_964016875.1. NCBI lineage: Eukaryota > Viridiplantae > Streptophyta > Magnoliopsida > Caryophyllales > Polygonaceae > Fallopia > Fallopia convolvulus. The sequence continues at coordinate 22,990,714 of OZ024726.1, read as the reverse complement.
ACATAGCCACCAAAGCCGAACAAGCCCTACCTACCTGATTTCCGCCACCAAACCTCGCATGAATGGGATTATGAGTTATCCCGGGTCTCTTAGGGGAGCAAAGGAATTTCCATCACCTTTTCCTCTACTCGGCCATTGTGTTTGATTCGTGTCTTCTAGCACCTTTGACTTTGGCCATGATGTGTGCTTTGGTTTAATGCAACCGTCTTCAACCTTTTCTTTGCCCTTATCTGTTCTAGATACATGGGGTCTCTCTTTGATAGTCCCATTTTGCTTCAGCTTGGGAGATCTTGGATGTTTTTCTTCCACGTGATTATTTGAAGCGTACCCCTCAGTATTTTCAATTATGCCCTCTTCAGCTGGGAAAAGCTTTATGGTTTTCATTTTACAAACCATGTCCTTGGCCGAATCTGGTTTTGCAGGCTTCAGATTAGCTCCCAACCCCGCAAGCTTACCTGGTTTACCTCGCTCCTCTACAACTACCAGCACTTCTGATCCACCACCAATTGTGGCAGTTTTGTACGATTTAAACCATCTAGATGCAGCCCCTTTTATATGTCGGGTTTGTAGATTTTTGTGTGTCCTCAACCCAAGCTTCTGCCTTCAGTTGGTGGTAGAATGCCCAAACAGATGGCATTTGTCACATGCCCAAGGTATCCACTCAAATTCTACCCTATGCTTGTAGATGGTGCCATTATAGCTCTCGAGTACCACTTCTTTTCTCTTAATCTCATCCGAGGTAACTTCGACTAGGATGCGAGCATAAGAGATCTTCTCCACCTTGTGGGTAATCCTGTGCATACTTATAGGTCTACCTATCATATTGCCAATCACTTCAATCATATGAGTTGAGGACAAGAAGATTGGATCAATGTCCTTGATTTTGGCCCAAACCGGGATGGATTTAAAACTAGACCAGCCTATTGGCATTCCCGTTTGCCATTCTTTAACAATAAGAGGATGGTTCCCCGATACAAGCCAAAGTCCATTCTCTAGGACCCACATTCTATCCTCAACGGTGCAAAATTTGAACACCATCACACCGTTATCCTTATAAAAGATCTTGGGTTGTGGTATTTTCCACATATCTTTGATGTACTCAACCAAGATGTCATTGTGAATTTTACCCCCAATCAGCACACCAATGAGTATGGCACTCCAATCAGCTTCTGCACCTGCCACTTCCTCATTTGAAAATTTATAAATGTCTTTAGCAACATTTGGAATAAAGTTCAGCTGCACTTCTGCTGAATTGATCGATTACCTCTTGTATTTTGCCATTGTGTACTTTGTTTGTCATTAAAACAAGAAGGAGAGTTTGGCTTGCCCACGCAGGCCTGAACACTTTGAGGGCATGTTGTTTCATTCAGTTCTAGGCCTAAAAGTTCTGCCAATGTAACATTTTGTCCTGAAACCTGATCACCAAAGGCTGGTTTCTGTTGCAGCAGAGCTTGACTCACATCTGTATTCCCATATAACTGGGGTTCAGCAGATTTAGCAGTAAGGGGCTGTTGTGATTCTTGTACAGTTGTTGGCTGATCACCACACGAGTGTTCAACAGTTATATGCATCAAACCACCACCAATTACTTCTCCTCTCCTTGAGGGTGGGTTAATTTTGCTGGTTTTATCCATGAGACACATAGAGGACTCGGTCACACCTATTAAATTTGCATTATTATCATTCGTCACAACAGACACATTGAATGGTTCAGCTATTGTTTCAGTTGGAACCATTTGGTTAAATACACCAGCTTTCAGATTTGCAATACTAGTAGACTCAACCCCATTTTCAAAATAAGCATCAACAGCAGCTACAGTGGTAACCTCTTTATCAACATCTTCAACATCGGCAAAAACTCCTACTTCAGCAGTTACTGGTTTTTTTGTGAACAACTGTTTCAGCAACCAAGACAACAGCATCGCTCGCGTTCCCAGCACCAGAAACTCCCTCAAAAAATCCATTCTCAAGCATTATAGTATCTCCATCAAAGCTAGGAACACCATGTGCATCAATAACTTCAGTAGAACCACAAACATTACCAGCAGCATACACATCAACTATACCTGTTAAATTTGAAACAGTCAGTTGGATTCTCAAATCCAGTTCATTCTTTCTCAGTCCAACATCATCCTTACTCACTATTGACTCCAAGGCTCGATCAAGTACGTTGCTCCGGGAGAGCACGACTTCATATTCTGGACGCCAGCAGGTCTGAGATAACGCAGCTGCATCAACCAGACTAACAACAGCCTCTTGGTTGTCAAAAACGTTCAAAAAATCCCCATCATCCAACATATCAGCTTTAGCATCAGACCCGCACCTCAAAGTCGTGCTTTCCAAGGTTGATGGTGAGAAACCCAGCAGCTCGTCAAAGGAGTTTGGCACCTCTGAGTTTTTCTCTTGTTTGGTTGTCCTGACCAACTCTAGATCCACGCAGCCCTTTTGAGGTAGTGGACCTGGTGTCGAACTCTTTGAAACTGAACCAGGAGGGGTTTGCGGAGATGTACCTTCAAACGCTCTCACCGATTGAAAACTGTTTTCAACTTGTATCCACCCAAGTTCATCTGAACCACTCAACATCGTTGTCGTCTCAAACCTTGGAGTCGGGTATCCACCTTGAAACGAGTCGTCCACCTTCTGGCTTCCCTGGATCTGGTCTCTGGCCTATTGTTCGCGCTCAGATCTGAGCGATTCCATTTTGCTTATCCAGGAATCGCCTCAAATAAGCTTCTCCCATCGCAGCAATTATTTGTAGTGTGCGAAAATCTTCCGGATTTATCTCTTTTGATAGTCTCAAGAGCGAATGGGGAAATAAGGCCGGCGAAATCTGTCATGTCTCCTTCACTCTCATCCTGGTGCTCGAAGTCCAAGATCTGCAGCTCAAACCCCCTCGAGGGAGAGAGCTTTTTCTTCCTCTTCTGGTACGATCTGCCCATGGAACGAGAAAGCCCGCCGCCGGAGGAAGAGAGTCCAGCCTGCCGTCGCCGGCCAGGCGTAGAGGTCCCCCTAGAAAAGGTTTTATCTAGTCTTTGGGCCACAATACACGTGTGTTTGCAATTGTTTCCAGTCGTTCATCATCTTCAATTCTCGCTCTCTCTCTCTCCTTGTGTTTGATTCAGATTTGTTTCATTGTTTGATCAATTAGTGTAGTTCTAGTTTGATTAATCTAATCAACTAGTTCATCAATTTGGATTAGCGTTCGAGCCATCCTAGTTTAACTATCTCTTTGATTCAATAAGTCATCCAATTCAGTTGTTCTTTATTAATTTCGAAATTAAGTTGCTTGTTACGAAAGGTATTAACTTGGTTAGGCAAATCAGGTTTGAATCGAGTTTATTGGCAAGATCGAGACTTGTGTAGGTCAAACGAGATCAACGAAGAGTAATTTGAGGCGATCACGTACCATTTTTGGACATCAAATTGATAAATGCCTTAAAGAAGGAAGGATTGGTAGTAAGCAAACTGATTTGAAGAGGAAAGTTGCTAAAGTATGGGTGGAGAAGAGTACTATCCTTGGACCTATTCCTAATGTAGAAGAAGGTGAGAATAGCACGACTCAGTTGGAGGGGACTGAACTTGTTGATAATAATCCTACAAAAGTTGAACAAACTGTTGTATAGCAGAATCATGAGGGAATTTAAAAGCAAGGCAATCCTCAAAAAGACAAGGGCAAAGAGGTATATGCGCAAGAAAGAAATTGTGATGAAAGGAGGCAAAATAAATCAATATATTCACCTCATTATGGATTTAGACAAAGAAATAAGCAGGATGGCATACCTTCTAAGGTTGTACTAAAAATTGTTGAGCTAAAGAAGGGTTGTAGTGGCCCTAAGAATGGTGGATATGGCTGAGTAAAAACATTGGGTATGGAATATTAGAGGATGTAATATCTAGTGAATCTAAATAATATCTATATAAAAAGATTAGTAGAATCTAAAATACCCCAAGAAAAACAAGATTCAAATGCTAGGAGTTTGCTAAAGGATTGGGTGTATGTTACTAATAGTCTGGTTGATAAGAAGGGGCATATTTGGCTAGCTTGGTAGAATTCTGTTGTAGATGTTATTGTGATTAAGGTTAATTCTCAATTCATTCATAGTAAAGTTTTTTTGTAAGGGAGGTCAGAGCTCTTTCTATTCTTCTTTTGTGTATAGACGATAACAAGATGCTTGGACGATTGGTTGCTTGGAAAAGGTTATTTGATATCAGTAAATTGATTGATGGTCCCTGGCTTCTTCTAGGAGATTTCAATTGTGTTCTTGACCATATTGACAAATTAACTTTCAGAAGAAATGTTGATCTTGTTACAAATGAATTAGCTAAAGTGTGTACAGAGATACAGATCATGGATCTTCCTTATTACGAAGCCAAATATAGTTGGAATAACCAACAAGAAGGGGCCGATAGAATTGCTTGTAAGCTAGATAGGGTTGTGCGTAATGACCTGTGGACTTTTGATTTTCCAAACTCACAAGTATCCTTTTCGGATCCTGAACTGTCTGACCATTCACCTAGTATAGTTATTGTTAATCCTCTTTCTATGGTTAAGAGAATCCCTTTTAGATTTCACAATAATTGGATAGAGGAGTCTGGGTATGATGATGTTGTGAATGAATCTTGGACAACTGAGACCTCATGGACTGATCAGTTTCAAGTTATGAATAAGCTTATGAGAGTTAAGCAAGTTCGTAAGGGCTGGTAAAGAGGGAGAGGCATGAGTCTAAAGCTGATGGTGGAAGAAAGTTTACAACATATTAAAGAGTGGAATGAGGATTTACATATAGATTTTTCTAATATGAAGAATTAGTCAATTGGAGAGCTTCATTGCATAAAAAGCAAAGATTGATTGGTTGAAGTTAGGTGAGGAAATAATTCATCTCTTTTATAATGGGATCAAAGAGAGGAAGGAAAGAAATTCAATCTTTGTTCTGAAATATGCTAATCGTAACCTCATAGAAGACCAATCTGGTATTGAGAATGACATCATAAATTTTTATAAAAGATTATTTGGCTTTGAGAATGCTTTTAATGTCATTGATCTCAAGGGCTTAACTGGAAGGGTGATTGATCCAGCTGAGTTTACTACTCATTGTGCCATTCCTTCAGAAGATAGCATCAAGCATGTTGTTTTTGAGACCAAGCGAGTTTGGTAGTCAAATTTTCAAGTACAATTGGAGCATGATCAAGCCAGATATTCAGAAAGAAATCTGGGAATTCTTTAGAAAAGGTACTCTCTTGAAGCAATTTAATATAACCTTTATTAGCACTATACTTAAGGTGAAAGGCCTTTTTTGTGAAGGAATATAGGCCTATATCTTTTTGCAAAGTTATGGTTATGATTATTTCGAAGATACTTGTCCAAAAACTAGGCCCCTTTTAGACAAGATAGTTTCCCTAAATCAAGGAGCTTTTGTACCTAGAAGAAATATTGGTCACAACACAGCTATGGCTTAGGAGCTGGTAAAGGGTTATGGGAGAAAAGGTATATCCAAGATATGCATGCTTCATATTGACTTACAAAATGCCTATGATTGTGTTGGATGGGATTTTCTAGAAGAAGAAAAAAATGAAATTCTTTAGGTTTCCTGATCAAGTAATCAGATGGGTGATGCAGTATGTCAAAACACTTTGGTTCTTTATTATAATTAATGGAGAACCTAAAGGTTTCTTTCCTGGAAAAGGAGGGTTAGGACAAGCTGATCCTTTGTCTCCCTTCTTATTTTTGCTAATTATGGAAATGATTTCTAGGAGGCTAGATATTAAGAGTAAGAAAAGAGGCTTTTATTTTCATCCTAAATGCAAACAGATGAGATCGATAAGTATTTCATTTGGTTATGATATTTTGACCTTCTTCAATCTAGCCAAGACAACTCTTGAGATTATTAAAAATCTTCTGCTTTATTTTGCAAGACAATCATGGCTAAAAGCTAATGCAACTAAGATTATAGTTTTCTTTGGAGGTATAAGAATAACTGATGTGATTCTACCACATCATGAACAAGTCCAAAATGAGCATGACTTAGACAATGAGCAAGTGGAGCTTGCACCGATGCCAAGATGCCGCAAGCCCAGCGCCGCGCCAAGCAACCCCAAGTCCAGCGCCATGGCGCCTTGCCTTGATGCGCCGAGTGAAGCAATAAAGCCATGTTCGTCGAGTACTTCTCAAGTTCCCTCAGACCATCATTTTGGAGGTCCCTACACTCCTCAAATAAAGACAACCGACACCAATAACTCCCATGAAAGGAGTCCTGACTTATCCTAGCGCCTAGAGCACCTCGTTGATGCTTCCGGCACGGTGCAAAGGTCCAAGCCCAACGCTTTGCCTTTTTTGGGTCTAATCACCCGTACCAGAGCTCGCGCACTTCAACATGACCTCAAATCAAGACTAATGACCCTCAAATCATTGGCCAAATATGCTTGTGCGGCTTAGAGTCTCTTGGTGGCCCTTCCACCAGCACCATGATCCTTCTTTGGTGCTTAAGTTAAGTTGTGGCACTTTATGTAATTTTCCTTGGATATTTTTGTAACTTTTTCAAAGCTTTATGATCTATGTGTGAGGCATCTATGTGGCTTAGGCTATATGGTGTTAGATGCCACTTATTATTCCTCATACAATATTTGAAGAAAAACTTGCAAAAGCCTTGTCTCCTTAGTTTTCTACGTTCAATCTAGGTTTTCTTCTTGATTGTGAGTCACATCAATCAAGACTTGAGTTTTAATCCATTGGTGAGTCACATCCATTGGATTTTCAATCTTAGTTCATTATATTTGAGATGATTAATATCCTTGAATCTTTTGATCATATTCAATCCATTAAAACAAACCGAAATTCTATCTCGGTGGTTCCTGCAGCCTTTCAGTGAAAGAGCGATAACTTTCGAACAACAAAATATTTTGATCTTAAACTTTGAGGGATTAAAGAAGACTCGTATATCTAACTCTGGGCTTTCGAATCACCCAATTCTAAGACAGGACGAGGGATATCTACAGTTGTGATCCAATGAGAAGTTCAACCACCGAGTTCCACCTTCAATTGAAGTTTTCCTTTGGATCAAGCATCAGTAATGCCTTTCATCGTCCTTATCAACAAGTTTACCGCTGATTCCCTTTGCCGATTTGCTTGAATTGCCTTAGATTGGGGTTGTTTGCCTTGTCTTGTGTTGTGTTGTTGTATAGTTGAGTTGTATGAACGTATACCGCTGTTTTCAGCCAACAAATTTTGTCCATAGGTGGAAGAAGACCATTTTAAGGGTTGTTCATTCAATCCTCAAACCGAAAAGTCTCAAAACCTTCTTTAACAGCAACCTTTCAATTCTCAGTTTAATAGTGTTGTCTTTATCTTTGGTGGGGTGAGAGAGGCTGACCCCGCCCATAAACCATCCATTCCTTTAACCCTTTCTCTTGCACATGTCTTGCATTTTGAATTGTATAGGCTTGGTTTAAGTTACAGTAATGACATCGAGTTGTTAAATGCTTGATATAAATTGCTTGCTTTGGTTATGTGAATTCGATTGATTCATTTACAAAATTCAAAATTCGTGCCTTAATGAAAGATTCCAACTCGGAAAGAAAAAGAAACGGGACTTAGAAAAACTCGGACCCGAAGAAAGTGAAAGAGAGGTCGGGCATAGAAAAAGTCAGATCTCGTGAGGAAAAGAATCTGAGCAAGGCCCAAATTTGCTTTAACTTGTTGTTGTGGAAATCTTGGTGCCTAGTAGCTTCTTATTCCTTTAAGTCCTTGTTGTGTTTGAGTGCTTGTGTGTGCATTGGTTTGTTGTTTTCCTAACCATACCTTTCTCCTTGACAAGACCTAGCTACTTTCATGAGCTTCAAATGCCAATTGAAGAGAAGCTTGAGTCATTGGGACAATTGAAAGAAGTTGTGGAATCATCTCCTAAAATCGAGGTTCGCCCTACCATCATTCGTAGCTCCATGAACTCTTGGGCTACACCATGGCTAGATGCTTTGCCTATGGTGTCCTTTAGTTAGCCCTTCCTATGTCTTGAGGAGAATACCACCAAGAAAGAAGAGAAAGAAGACACCATGTGAAGTTGCTCTCGGGGAGTATCTCTTAACCCTACTTTTTCATTCTTCTCTTCTTTGCATCATACTAAATCTTTATGCTCCCGTTATACATGTCATTGGGAGGAAGCATTCTTTTTTGGATCATGTGTGTGAGTTTTTGCTAGTGACTTCATCTAGAACTAGGTCTTCATTTGTGCATTTTTTTCTCTTTTTCACAATTTTTTAAAACTAGGAAAAAGTTTGTGATGTGCCCTTCTTTTGTTTCTAAATGTGTTATGTGTATTTCATGTTCTACACTTAAGCATATCATTAGGCTCAAGTTGGTAAAAACATGTGCTTGGAAATTTTCACAAGGTCTTTCTATGATTATACTTGTTTATGATCCTCACCTTCTTCCATGTCTCGTTTTTTGTGCATTTTAGATTTTCACTTGGAAGTGCACTCGGATTCGAGGAAGTATCCTTTTTTAAGGGAGGGAGGATGATGTGATTCTACCACATCATGAACAAGACCAAGAGGAGCATGGCATGGACCATGAGCAAGTGGAGCTTGCACCGGCGCAAGAAGCCCCAAGCCCAGCGCTGCACCAAGCAACCCCAAGTCTAGCGCCATGTCGCCTTGCCTTGATGCCTCAAGTGAAGCATTAAAGCAAAGTCTGTCGAGTACTTCTCAAGTTCCCTCAAACCATAATTTGCGAGGTCCATACACTCCTCAAATAATGACAAATGACACCAATAACGCCAATAAAAGGTGTCCTGACTCATCCAAGCGCTGAGAACCCCTCGTTGATGCTTCCATCATGTTGAAAAGGTCCAAGGCCGACGCTTTGCCTTTTTTGGGTCGAATCACCTGTGCTAGAGCTCGTTCACTTCAACCTGACCTCAAATCAAGCCTAATGACCCTTGGACCGTCGAAAAATATCCTTGTGGGGCTTGGAGTCTCTTGGTGGCCTCTCCACCGGCACCATGAGCCTTCTTTGGTGCTTAAGTTAAGTTTGGGCTCTTTATGTAATTTTCCTTAGATATTTTTGTAACTTTTTGAAATCTTTATGCTCTATGTGTGAGGCGTCTATGTGTCTTAGGCTATATGGTGTTAGATGCCACTTTTTGTTCCTTAGACAAGATTTGAAGAAAAACATGCCAAAGCCTTGTCTCCTTACTTTTCTACATTCAATCTAGGTTTTCTTCTTGATTATGACTCACATCAATCAAGGATTGAGTTTTAATTCATTGGTGAGTCATATCCAAGGGATTTTCCCTCTTAGTTCATTAGATTTGAGGTGAGTAATATCCTTGAATCTCTTGATCATATCCAATCCATCAAAATAGACTGAAATTCCATCCATGTGGTTCTTGTAGCCTTTTAGTGAAAGAGCCATAACTTTCAAACCAAAAAAGATTTGACCTCAAATTTTGCGAGATTATCCATTGGTGAGTCATATCCATGGGATTTTCACTCTTAGTTCATTAGATTTGAGGTGAGTAATATCCTTGAATTTCTTGATTATATCCAATCCATCAAAACAAACCAAAACTCCATCTCAGTGGTTCTTGCAGCCTTTCAGTGAAAGAGCCATAACTTTCAAACCAAAAAAGATATGAACTCAAATTTTGAGGGATTAAAGAAGACTCGTAGATCTAACTCTGGGCTTTGGAATCACCCAATTCCTAGTCTGAACGAGGGAGATATGCCCTTGTGATCTCAGGAAAACTTCAACCACCGAGTTCCACCTTCCCTTGAAGTTTGCCTTTAGATCAGGTGTCGGGATTGCCTTGCACCGTGCTCATGAACAAGATCCTTCATCAACAGTAGAGAAGGAAATTTTGGGAAAATTTTTGGGCATTGATCAAGGATAGTTTCCAATTAGATATTGGTAATTATTTTTTTGTAAGTGGTAGATTATCAACCACTTATAAATAAAATAATTACCCTTATCTAGAAGAGAAGAGTCAGGTTGTCTTTTGTAGGGAAAGCACAAATTAGAAGATCAATCTTAGAAGGGATTCTATCCTTCTTGATGCAGGTACTTTCGTTGCAAAAGGGAGTTATAAGGAGGATTGAAAGTGTATGTAGATCTTTCTTATGGGCTGACATCACAAATAGTAACAAGAGTTTGGTTGCATGGTCAAAAGTTTGTAAGCATTTTGATGAAGGGGGCTTAAATTTCAAAGAGCTCCTTTCATAGAATAAGACCCTTTTGTTCAAAATTGGTTTTGATGTAATAATGATGAATAGGGAACATCTTTGGACAAATTGGGTGAAAGAGAACCTTCTTAAAGTTAGGGATTTCTAGAATGTTAATCACACTAGTAGTGATTCTTGGCTTTGGCAATCTATTCTAAGGCTAAGGGGTGTTATTAGTCAAGCAATTGGCCAGCAAATAAGAGATAATTATATGTTGATTTCCAAAGTTGAAGAGAAGATGGACTGCCAGAAAGTATATAACATCATCGGGCCTAAGGGGAGTCAAACAAACTGGTTGATGAGGTATTTTTTCAGTCGTTATACCTATCAAAGAACCTAACTTAACCAAAGTGAGTTGAATGGTAAGCAATGGTCGATCTCACAAAGACTCGTGTATAAGTGTTTTACTTGTGTGCCAAGTAACAAAGCTATGGGGTTTTATGATTGATTGTTAATCCTAAGATGCAAATTAAAACTAAATATGAATGCAAAGATGATTATAATAATATGAGACAAGCGTGTTAAACTAGTTAAATTCGTTATGATATTGCTTTGTTGATCATTTATTCTCTTGATTCTCAATTCACTTGAATAATCTATCGTGGATTATGACCCAGACTTCAGGTTTAGTTGATAGAATTAACAGTCAAAACAACCCTAATCATCCAATTATCGAGAAGAACTTCTAGATTCCATTAAACAACAACTTTAAGCTTTAAGTATGGATAGAAACAAACACTTAGAGCAAACATATATTTAAGTTATTTGTGGATTTATTGACTTCTACAACGGAATATCCCAAACGGGTCAACACAATTCTAGATTCTACTTTATCTAACCAATCCAAAACGGGAATTAATCAGATTAGTTGTACGTTAACGTAGAAATCTTATTAGGTAGCTAATCTAACATAACCCTAGCATAACTTTGATTCTATTAAGCATAGAGAATAAAACCTATTCATGTTTGTTGAGAATCAATCAAAACTCACAACCCATGCAAATCACAAACTTCAATTAACTAGCGAAACACAAAGGAAATTAGCAATGCATGATAGAATTAAGAAAGCTCACAAATTTGGTTGCAAGGTTGTCTCTTGAGAAAACTCTCTGAAATAAACCCTAGTCTCCAAATTTTGATTAGAATTTCCAAAGAGAGAGAAAACTAAAGGAGTTTTAGTATCTCACACAACTACCAAAGATAGAATATCCCAAATCCATACAAAAGCCATCCGAATATACATAAAACAAGCCCACTCTCGAAGCGCAATTTGTCGGCCCAAGTCTCTCTCAGCGAAACAGATGATGCGGTCTTGTACAGGGATACGCGGTCGCATCTCTATTCCCCATCCCACGTCTTCCTCTTTGAGACAACATTCAGGTTACACTTTATAGGCTGTTTTGACCCCTTTCTAGTTAGAATTTGGACTTGGAGCAAAAACATGAATTGTATCTCTATGAATTAGCTTTCTAATGATAACAAATTCAGCTTCATCAGACCACTATAACTCCAATGCATGGCCCGGATGTAAGCATTCTTTTCCCACAACCTCTTGGGCCTTAGATCTTCCAATATTCACTTGCATCACTCTAAGCTTCATCTTAATCATCAAACTCCACCATAATCATCTAAAATTTGTCCCGTCCACGCTTGTTTACCTAAAGATTTGCGAAATCGAACAAAACAAGCGCAAAACCCGAATTTCCTAGAAAGCCTACGAACATAAGAACTACAATAAACTAATATAAAAACTATTAAATATCAACATAAATATGCATCCTCACTATAAAATTGTGGATTAAGTGACCACTTAATCCATAAATCTAACGATTTACTAGTCGCTAAATCCATAAATCTGGTCACTAAATGGATTTAGCGACCACATAGTGGTCGCTAAAAGTCTGGTCGCAAAGAGTATTAGCGACCACGTGGACGCTAAATCTCAACCATGATTTAGCGTCCATATGGACGCTAATTATGGGTGGGAATTAGCTTCCATATGGACGCTAAAAGCGGATGTCGCCACCTAAAATGCAGAGGGCGCTGCCATTTGTTGTAGCTAAAGCCTCAACAATTGGCGGCGGCCGCTGCCCCGGAGCGGTGACCGCCGCCAACAATTTAGAATTTTTCTTTGTAATAATTTTATGATATTAATTACAAAAATTGTTTTTATAAATACTAAAACACAAAATATAAAATGCATTAATAATAATAATCAAAAAAGTTTTACAATACTTAAAAAGTTTTACAATCCTTAAAACACTAATGCTAAACTTGTTAATCCGTCTAGGCCGCACCATCGGAGGAAGGTGGCTGATAGGACGAGGATGGCTCGGTTTGTTTGTTGAGCATGTCGTCCATGAACTTCTATAGAAGCTCAATCTATTGGCGTTTCTCGTCTACACTCGCTTGTGTCGCTTGTTGGCTCTCCCGGAGTTCCGACACCTGTGCACGCAGGGAGGCGTTCTCTTGCTGCATCTCCGCCATCCTAAGAGGTTGTTTGCGGGGCCCTAACATCACTTCGGGGTCGTAGTAGTCTGATGCAAGTTGCGAGATCCGACCCCACCATCCGTCTCTAAAAATGCCTCACACTCATCTTGAAAAGATGGTGGGGTCCCGGACTGCGAGGACCTCTGTGAGACAATCTCTCGGGAATGCACCTATGAAATACACAAATAAAAGCTAATCTGATTTGAGAACGGAATTTAAATTATTAATTGAAAGTACATAAACTACTTACAATGGTATCGGCTAAACGCGGGTCGATAAACTCTCGGTTTAGGCCCCGCGTATGCGTCTCGATTGCAACTCGAGAGGCGTTATGTCCCACCCTTTTTCTCGTTCCTACGTGTAATTATTAATAATAAATAACAATTTTGAAAATAAAATAGTTAAACTGAAAAAATAATTGTACTTACCGTTAGACGTTTCGTATTGCGGGGGGACCTCGAACCGCTTGTGTGGAGGGACAGATCTGCATTTCGGTTCCCCTTGTTCCGCTCGCACTTCTACTTGAACTTGGCATCGGCCTTTCAACCCGCCATCCATAGGTCCAAAGGCGCTGATTCTAGCGAAGACGGTCTTGTGTTTTCTCGATGGCACTTTCCGACCATGTCATCGTATGGTTTCTTTGCTTGCTTCTCCCATAGCTCGCGAATGTTTGCTGAATCCATGTCGGGCTGGGTCTCTTCCCAATGGAAGTGCGACTGAAATGGAAAAAAAATATTAGTAAATATTACAAATTGCCAAATAACTTAAAAAATCTTACCCTCCAATTTTGAAACCAAGGAGCCTGGGTTTTCTCTCTCGCGAGGCGGAACTCCGAAGCTCGATGATCTAGCATGTTGATGCTCACGAACATCGACCACCTCGACACGGCTTGAGAAGGCTCCAACCTACAAATTCTCGAAATATATATTATAATTAAAATGGATGATAAAAAAATTGGCGGAATTTAAAAAACACTTACATGTCGTTCACTATGGTGAGCTCCTCGATCCTATTGGGGTCCTTCCCACGCGATCGATGACGAGCTATGCTTATGCAAGAACGCAACTAATTATCGTTCGGCATATCCGAATGTTCTGCAAGACTCTCTCTACACTCGGGCGCTCGAGAGTCTCACTCTCATGTACCATAGGAGATGTGTCCGACATCTCCTCAGCCGACGGAACATCCTCCAGACGAGGCGGGTGTCTACTTCTACCTCTATCTTGGGCCATACTAACCAAAAACACAAAATTTAACAACAACTCATTCATTCATAAAATCCTAAATGAAATAAAAACAACAACAACATTCATCAAATTGATAATTGAACTTATCAATTCATAATTCATTATACAAAAGTCATTCACAACAAGAACAACAACAACTCATTCATTAACAAGAACTACAACAACATAGTTATATATCTAACAACAATTATATTCAATCAAATTATTTAACTCAAATTAATCAACATATATCTAACAACAATTTCATCAACTCAATAATCCACTAAACTTTTAAACTAATCAACTCAGACATCAAAATTGATAATCAAACTTATCATATTCAATCAAATTAATCAACTCATTCATCAATAAGAACAACAAATTTAACTAAATCAACTCATCAATGAATTCAACAACAACATCAATATCAACATGAACATCAAGTTTTCCTAAAATTCAACAAAACAAATTCCACTAAATCAACAACAAATTCAACAAAAATCAACTCATAAAAAAATTCAATTAATTCAAATAATTCTTCCTAAAATCAACAAAAAATGTATCCATACATGGAGGAAGTCCGAGATAGCGAGAAATGGCGGCGTTGGGGCTGTGTGGGATCAGAGATGCGAAGAGGAGCCGGTGCTTGGGCGGGCCCGGAGGCGCGGAGAGGAGCCGGCACTGGGGCGGGATCGGAGGCGCGGAGAGGAGCCGACGCTGGGGCGGGCTCGGAGGCGCAGAAGAGGAGCCGACAATTGGGAGAGGAACCGGCGAGGAGGAGGTGGCGCTTGGGCGTCGGATCGGCGGTTTGAGAAATTAGAGCGAAACCGATTGAGAGCGAGATCGAGAAATGGGGTTCCCATTTATCGATCTGAATATAACCTAACTTTAGCGACCACCTGGTCACTAATTGTTTTTAAAAAAAAATAAAAATGCCCTTAATTCGCGACCACATGGTCAAAAATTAGAGACCATGTGGTCGCTAATCTCAAATATTTGGATGCCCCACTTTTCTGAATTTCTTCGCTCCTTTTTTGTGATTTAGTGACCACATGGTCGCTAATTAGGACTAGATGGTCGCTAATCCCTAATAAAATTTGAACCCCCGCGCAATTTTTTAACTATCGTCGTATATTTCGATATTAGCGACCACATGGTCGCTAATGGAGGCAATTTTTTATCTACCGTCGTATATTTTGATATTAGAGACCATGTGGTCACTAATGGAAGCGAACGCCGCTGAAAATGCGGCGCCCGCCGCCGCATTTTACCGTAGCTAAGGGTGGAATTTCACAATTGGCGGCGGTCCCTGCCTTTGTGGCGGCGAATATAGCGACCATGTGGTCGCTAGATCAAAACTAATTTGTTATGATATTGATCAACTCATTTATACGCCGTTATGATCGATTTGTTTGAAAATCAATTTATGCATAAAGTTTACACTTGTGGTCTGAATTTTGTTACACGACCGATATCAGTTGCAAACTATTGATTACAAATCTTCCTCAGCGGTATCTGATTCACTCTCATATTCCCTTTCTGACGTGTCACTAGACGTCTTAGCTTGAACATGAACGACAGTATCCATATCGCTTGGGTCATTTAGAGGACCGAGTGGATAAGCATCATGTGTGTTGTCGATAACTCGTGGAAGTGACGGATCCCGTTGAAACGCCTCCTCAATGGCAACTGGACGTGAACTACCCTTATGCGGATCTCCACTAGTACATTCATCAGGCCACTCGTGTGACTTGACTTTACATAATGCAATCCAGTCAGCATTTGTAGGTCGCACCTTTGGGTAGTCCAGGAAGTAAACTTGAGTGGCTTGAAGTGCTAAGATGTAACGGTCTTTTGCTCTCGACATTTTATGTTTGTTCACATCAACTAGTTTTAGATGACGGTGAATGCGAGTCCCGCCGCGAATTCTAGTGTGCAACCAAGAGTAGTTGAAGACAACAAGACGTTGGACGATTGGTGATATGTAATTTAACACAATTATTTCATCTAGCACACCGTAGTAGTCCTCTTCGTCAGTGTTGAAGCTTTGTCCAAGAACACAAACTCCACTACTGTTAGTAGCCCGCGTTGATGCGTGATTCTTCATGCGTGATTCTTCATGTAATGACTTGGAATGCGGGTCCTCGAGCTAGTGTTGCAATGTTTGGATCTACAATAGCCGGACCGTCATCCTGTAAAAGTAATAATCGATCAATTACTCCGTTACATTGTACATAAACATTATCAATATGATATATACTTACATGGGAGTAGAGCTAAAGGCGAAAGTGTCTTTTC
This sequence comes from Fallopia convolvulus, assembly GCA_964016875.1. Classification (NCBI taxonomy): domain Eukaryota; kingdom Viridiplantae; phylum Streptophyta; class Magnoliopsida; order Caryophyllales; family Polygonaceae; genus Fallopia; species Fallopia convolvulus. The sequence continues at coordinate 22,974,488 of OZ024726.1, read as the reverse complement.
AATATGACTTGTTCTTCGGCTTCACTTATTGTTGGATTTAATGGGTGGACAATGTTTGAAAAATAATACCTATCAAATAATTTTTTCAATATAACGATTTATTAAATTTAGGCAACCTATTAAAACATAGAGATAATTTATATATTTTATGCCACTTACTCAATAAACGGCTCCACCTTTTCGCAGTTCATGAGTATATAAGTTTGGATCAAATGATATTCATCTTATGTAAACATACGCATGTTTCCTCTACCCAATGTTGACCAGGACATGTAAAAATGGACAAATCACTCGCATCAACCCCAACAGGAAGTGTGAAAATTACATTGCGGGTGAAATCCACTTGATTACTTGCAGCATGCGAGTTGAAATAAAATGAGCAAAAGGTGGACGTCTTCTGATGAAGATATGCTCTGCATATTGATCCCTCAACTCGATCTTTATTCCCAACTGTGTGTTTCAATCCTTTTAGAAACGTGCAAATTTAGAAATACTTGTTTCATATGTAAGTGAGCTTAATATAACGTATGTGCTTGAACAAGTTAAATGTAAGTGCACTTGGACATACATACCTTTCACCTGGATACATCCATCTATAATTGACATCACCACAAAGTAAAGCTTCCCTTGGTAGATGAATAGGCAAGTGCTCCAGTGAATAAAGAAAACCCAGGGGAAAGATACGCTCCAGCTTTAACAATAATATGGGTATTTCCTTGTGCAAATTGATATCTACTTCAGATTTAAGCTCATAACATGTGAGATCTCTAAAAAACGCACTTAGTTGAGCAATGGGCTCCCCAATTTTGTCCTCAAGAAATGCTCGAAATGCGATGGGCAACAAGCTTTGCATGAAAATGTGACAATCATGGCTCTTCATTCCAAAAAGTCGAAGTTTATGCAAGTTAATGCAGCAGCTCCAGTTGGAAACATAACCATCTGGGAGCTTCACGGTTCTCAAAAACACTTGAGAAGTACTTCCTTTTCACGACGATTGAGTGCAAAACAAGCCTTTGGGTACCTAGTGCCCTCCTCGCCGGGTTCCAACGTAACTCTAGTTGATTGCATAAATCTTTTATATCCTTTCTTGCCTTCAAGTTGTCTTTCGACTTACCCGGAACGTCCATAATGGTGAAGAATAGGTTATCGAAAACATTTTTTTCAATGTGTATGACATCAAAATTATGTCTTACCAGCAGACTTTCCTGGTAAGGTAGGTCCTAGAAAATGCTTTTCTTCTACCAACATGAACCCCTACTTAGTGTGAAATTATGCTCCTCGGCTCCCACTTCAGTTAGCTTCATCAACCCCTTACTCTCAATCTCTTCTAATATCTCTTATCCATCACAGAGTACCGGGGACCAAGACGTTCCCTTTCACCCTTCTTAAAAGCGGTCCTTTTGTTTGAGAAACGATGTTCTTCTTCTGTAAACCTCTTGTGACAATCGAACCAGCACATTTTGTGTCCATGGGTTAGATAAAATGCATCCATGTCCTCCATGCAATAAGGACAAGTGTATTTTCCAGAAGTGCTCCATCCTACAAAAAACATATATCAATCAACGCCCTAAATTCAATGAATAACATGATTATAATTAATGAACCATGAAACGTACATAAAACATACCTGACAACATGGAATATGTCGGAAAGTCGCTAATAGTCCATAGTACAACTACACACATGACAAAAATTTTCTTCATCAATGCGTCATACGTGTTTGCCCCATTAATCCACACACTCTAAAGCTCAGCTATCAACAACTGCAAGTATAAATCCAGTTTTTGCTTCAAGCTTTTTGGTCCAGGGACAATAACTGTAAAAAACATAACTTCTTCCCGCATACAAATTGATGGTGGAATGTTTGTACGGTGTCAAAATCACAATCCACGAAGAGTACTGCCGCCCCAAAGAACCAAACGGATTGAAACCATTCGTGCACAACCTTAGTCTTATATTTCGCAATTCAACGGCGAAATCTAGCCACACTTCATTGAAATGTTTCCATGCTTGTGCATCTGACGGGTGTCGCATCACTCTTTCTTCTTGTACGTGCTATGCATGCCATCGCATATGTTCAGCCGTAACCACAGATGCATATAGCCTCTGCAAACGCTGGGTGATTGGCAAGTAAAACATATGAGAGTATGGAATGAGCTTCGTCTTTCCTTGTCTCCGTGTAGGATGTGAACATATTTTGCAGGCAGCGTACTCAACATCTGCACCCCAATATATCATACAAGACTTTGGGAAACAATCTATTGCTTGATACGGTAAACGAAGACCTTCAATTAGTTTATTTATGTCATAGAATGTGGCCAGTAATGTTGCCTCAGGGTGAGATATGCGTCCGCAGAAATCAGAAATCATGTTGTATCCTCGCTCCGTCAACCGTAACTTCGACTTCAGGCTAAGTAGCTCAGTCGCTGCCTCCAACTGGGTGACATCACATCCAGGCCGTAATTGTCTATTCGCGGCCGCCAACATATCATACATACGCAATGCATTGGGATTAGGTGCTTTGGGATAATAATTCTCCATCTCTGTTCGCACCTCCTCATTTACTACGGGGTCAGTGTAATGAGGTTTGAAATTAAAACCATCGTACACCATCTACTCCATTTGATTCTCATACTCGGGAACTGGCATCGGCTCATTATAACTACTTCAACCTTCGTGCTACCTAGATGCAGCCATCAATGCAGTGTACATATCATCTGTCTCCCCGTGCGAACTCCACTTGTAATAGTTAGGAAGAAAACCCTTTGTAACAAGATGATAATGCACATCGTCTATAGAAATCAGTTTCCTATTCTTGCATTTCACACAAGGACACCGTAACTCATGCGGGTTAAACCACGACATCGACTTGCAGAACTCAATAAATTGCTCAACGCCAGCAACAAATTGGTTGGTCAAAAACCCGTCTATAATACGCAAATACATCCATTCACGCATTTTTACCTGTAAGGCAATACGCATGTACACCCATTTAATTTGAGTTTTCAGATTTAGCGACCATGTGGACGCTAACACAATATTAGCATCCACATGGTTGAAATATATATATATATATCATTTTATCATTATTTCTCGATCATTCTATACTTTGCTAATATCAAGTTACAAATTAATACAAATTTACAAGTATGTGTACGAAAGTAATTAATCTAACCATTTATACCATTGTTTTCAAATAATTATTTTACTATATAAAGCAATAAACTAATTACAATATTCTATAATTAGCTTAGTTCTCATTCTATATTTAACTAATATCAAATACAATTACGTACAAATTTTCAACTATTAATTAATCTAATCATTTATAACTTTTTTTATGATAATAATTTTAGTATATAAAACAAAAAAATAATTACATACCTATCAATCGAAGCGGGCACCATCCAATCCGACGGAAACCTTCAACTCTTATGAAATACAGGCAAAATCCGACATAAATCGACTAATGCTATGAAATGTGTGGTGGGTATTTTTGATCTGAAATGAATGTCCGCGTGTTGTTTATATATAGGAATTGTTTAGCGTCCACGTGGTCGCCAAACAAAAGGCAATATCTTGGGTGTTTGGCGCCAAGCCGCGGGAAATTGTGGCACCACACTTAGCGACCATATGGATGCTAATATTAGCGACCATGTGGACACTAATTCGATTCCTAGAATTAGAGACCACATGGACGCCAATATTAGCGACCACATGGTCCCTAATTCCCTGAATCGAACTATCTTCCTCGTGGTCGCTAATATTTGCATCCATGTGGTCGCCAAAATTTAGCGCCACAATTTTCCGTGGCATTTCAGCGGCCACGGTACGTGTGGTCGCTAAATTAGCGTCCACGTGAACGCTAATGTTTTTTGTAATATTTTGCATTAGCGACCATATTGGGTGGTCGCTAAATTATGGACGCTAAATCCGCAGAATAGTGTAGTGCCTAAACACTACCTAAATGCAAGCTATCAAATTTCCCCATGGTTAACCCTTGCTTGTCTTCAAGCAAGACATAAATCCAAATCACACCACATCATTGTAATCATGCATTCATCTTGTAATACTCGAGTACTCTTTTCGGTTAGTATTCCTTTGTTTTGTTAAAACTTCTATATTAATTAAGGATTACTTTTATTAAATATTTGCTAGGGTTTGCACAAGTTAGTAGAAAGAAAAGGAAAAAAAAGAGAAAGAAGAAGTACAAAACTCGTTACCGACCCTAGTAGGCTCGGAACCGAGCCTCCTCCAGAAAAAATTCAATAGAAAATTCAGAAAAAAAAAGAGAAAAAGGGAGAAGTATTAATAAGTGCAGCAAAGTAATGAAAGAAAAGCCAAGAATTCCTTTATATATGTTTCATGAGACTTAGATGGGATATTTGGGGTGATAAAAAGGAGAGAGTGTGCATAAAGATTTAGTGAGTTTGGTATGTTGTTATTATTAGAGTTTTATTGAGTTGTGTTGAGAAGATTAGGAGTCTTGATTCCTGGATTTTTAACACCACATAACCAAAATATTTCCATGCCTTATTGTTATTACCAAGCCCCATTACAACCAGGCCGAATGGAAGCTTCTATGAAGTTTTTCATTGAGCCTAAGTTCTCTTCATAATTCTGCTTGTTTTGACATCTTTGGTAGAGAAAATGGTAATATAAGTAACAATGTCTACGAGTTTTTGCATATAGGATTGAGCTGAGAGTTGTTATTCAAAGCCTAAACACATGAGAGTTGAGTGAAACACATGTCCCTTGGGAGGTTGAATTGTGATTGCTTGTGCTTATTAGTTGCTCATATATGTGTGATGATGTTTAAGTCACTTGTCTAATTATCACTTCTGCTGAAGTTTCTTTTTAATAAGAGTTATTACTTGATGGATGCATTGATGGTTTTGATTTATGATTGGTGACTTCTTGAGGACAAGAAAGCCTAAGTATGGGGTATTTTGATGTCCATGTTTTAAGATTTGTTTTAGTATGTTTTTCTAGGTTTTTTGGTCCTGGTTTGAGATTTCTTTTGTTCTAAGTTTGTGTGGAAGATAAGTTTGTGTTTTGAATTCAAGTAAGCTTTTAGTTTAATTGAAATCATGTTTTCCTTCAATCTTTTTGTTTGTTCTTCCTCCACCATGAGTGAGTAATTCTCTTGTTTTGGGGTTAGGGTTAAAACCCAACATAGTTGTGCATGAATGAGGATATGATTGAATGAAATTGATTGCCTTTATCTATTCTCCTACTTGTTTGTGCATATGCTTTGATGAAAGTTAAGGTAATTCATATTTATGACTTTATTGAAAGAGAAAGTTATGAACTTGAATAGAGATAAAGTTTGAGATGAAAGTTGAGAACTTTAGATCAAAATAAGTAGATAAAGTGAATTGAATTATGAAAGTTGATTGATTTGCTTGTTTATTCAACGAAAGTTGATTGCTTATGTTTAAAGGCATGATTTTTATGATTCATATTGTTTAGATTGCATGACTATGTTGTGGTAAACCCTAAATCCTAGATCTTTTTCTCACTTGTGAACAAATCTTATAAACCCAGTAGCCTCGTTACCGACATGCAACACGTCGGTACTGAGCCTCTCTGTCTTGTTGTTTTACTTAGATTCTCATCTTAAGTCACACCTCGTTACCGACCCTGACAAGGTCGGTACCGAGCCCTTTCATTGCATTTCCAACTTCGCTTTGCTTCTGTTTCTTACATCTTTTGCTTCTGTTTCCAACTTCGCCAAACTCAGCGGGGTCTTGATCAATAAATTTATTTGTTGTCAAGAAACCCTATCAACAGTTGACATGTGACTTTGATTTGAATTTGAATTGTCAACTCTTGAATCATTCCAGACCATTGGATGGTCATATTCCTTCTGCTGAACTCAGAATGTCTGAGATACCCTTTTGTCCGGAACACACAGGATCCCTAAAAATGCGCTGAGATGTCACTTTCATGCATGCTTCTCCTCTTCTTGGTTCCCTTGCCTTGGGAACTCTTCTTGACTCCGAGGGATTCATATTCTTCTCATCCAAATCCCATCATGTGGGAACTTTGGTTCACGGAGTTCCTATTGACTCGGCTAAAGTCGTTGCCAAGATCAAAAATAAATTACCCTAAACTACAAACTAGTATAGCATGCAAGTAAGGGATCGAACCCAAGAGAATCGGTATTCTGAACAATCAGCAAAGACAAAACAGGGGGTTTTGGGAGTTTAAACAAGGAAGTAAATTTTGGTATCAAATCAATTAAGGAAAGCAGAGTTCAAACAATCAATTCTACCTTTTTAATCATTCGATCCTTGATTCATCCACTTTTCTATTAATTCCCAGGTTAATTTCAATCCTTATAAAAGATTTCCGCTTGTCCACGGTCCAAACGAAAAGATGATATGAACAAGAACGCTTAATTCAAATCATGCAAAGCATTAAGGATAGAAGGATATCAAATCATGCAATCAAGCTACGAGTCTCATGCATAAAATAACAATCAAACACTCTTTCTCAATTCTAGTCCACAATCCTAGAAAAGAGTTGTTTCAAGGATAATGAGACTGCACAGACAACAATCAAACTAATCCAAACAGTAGAATATCAATCAAATTCAACAAGTTGCGCAACAAGAGAAATCAATTGATAATCATAAAATTTAGCACAAGAGTTTTGATATTAACCAAGGGATAGAAAAGTTACCAGAATCTCACGAATTACATAAAAAGGCTTCCTTGATCAAACAAACTCCAATGGAAATTAGTTCTCCATAATAAAACTGAAATAAAACCTAAAAAATAAAAGTATGCTAGATAATGTTTGATATCAAAAGTCTGCTAGGAAACTAAGCTTAAATAGTAGAAAAACAACCGAAACCTAAAGATATAAAAATAGATAAAAGATAAAATAAAACAGAAAGTCGGCGCTTCGGAATATCCGCCACCCGTGAGCGCGGGTCCTTCTTCAATCCTCCTCAAACCGCGAGTGCGGTTTCCACCCGCGAGCGCGGATCCTCTGACAACATTCTGGTGTCAACTTCGGAGGTGATTTTGACCCACATAGTGTTGGAATTTGAACTTGCCGTACAAACATGAATTGTAGCTCTTCGAGTTATCTTTCCAATGATACCAAATTCAGCTTCATCCGATCACCGTAGCTCCCGAACTATGCGTCACAAGAAAATGGCGTCAAAACAACTCCAAATCAACACTTGTCTTCAAAACTCTTGCAATTCTTCAAATCGTGTCTTCGGTCTTCATATTATATTTATGCTCAAAAGTAACCTAAACTCACTCAAATCATGCCTAAAATACAAGAGTTAATCTATACTAAACTAGAGCGTATCAAATTCCCCCATACTTAAACCTTGTTCGTCCTCGAGTAAGTTCAAAATAAATCTAACAATCAATCCTATCAAGGTTTACAGCATAGTACAAGGGAAATATGAAAAATCTAACTCTCAACTCACAACCCGAACCCAAGTAGACAAGTAGAGAAATAAAGAGCAAAGACATGAAAGCTCAAACATATAGCTCACATAGATACATATAAGATCAACTCTCAAGCTCTAAAAAGTGTAGAGCAACCTAGGATCTACCCAACATCTAAAGTGTAATCCCCAGACCCCAAAGTAGAATATGAACCTAAACACTCTTATTTTCCCACTCATTCTACTTAGGCGCCCTTTCGGGTTTTCACCTAATCACTCTTTTCATTTTTCTTAGGTGTGCTCACAAATACTCACATCTCTCATAAACCTCATATTACCCCAACCTAATGCTGGTCCGGGTTACCTGCTTATTACCTGAGCCGCCCTTTCGGGTTTTCGACTCATCCCAGGATTTTCTATGCCTTTTTCTATTTTTTATGGCTTTTTCATTTTTTTTCAAACTTTTCTCTATACAAAACATGGAACAAAAATCCCATAAAAATAAACTGAAATGCAACTATATATGCTAATCGTAGCGAGTACTTCCTCCCCCATACTTACTTTTGCAGTGCAGATTGGTTCCCACCTTTGAGCCTGAATCAATTCCCAAAGATCCCCTAAAGAATGTTGAGCAAGAGTTTGGGGATTGAAGATCATAGGAGCGATTACCTTACACTCCTTGGGAACTTTATTTCCAGTCCAGCCGATGGCTCTGTTTCAGCAGGAACAATCGCTCGTGCCTCTTCTCTTTGTGGGCGTTTGGAGGAAGGCTCTGTGACAGCTAGTTCCTTTCCCTTACCCCCTTTTCTCTTGTTCTAAGGGCAGAGGGATTGAGGGCTCTAGTGAGGAGATTCAGGATGGAGGCAGACATAGAACCTTTAGGGCCTTCCTTGGCAGGTTCTACAGAACAATTCTCTACTACGACATCCTTTTAAACAACAGTGGCAGTTCCTTCCTCATCACCTTTTTCTTCTCCTTCTCCTTCTTCTTCTTCTTCTTCTTCTTCTTCTTCCTTCTCTTCATCTTCTTCCTTCTATTCTTCTTTTTTTTGTCACACGAGGAGGGACCTTCTTCATTAAACTTGTCATCGTCCTCACTACTCTCGTTTCCATCTTTGTTCACTTTGTCACCATCATCATGAGCAGGTTGCTCATCTCTATTTTCTTGGCCATCTTCTTTGTCTTAGCCCGAGGGTTTCTTGTCTGGGTTCCTAGTGTTTGTTAGACCGTCTTCTTGATCATGTGGCCCCAAGGCTTGAGAGTCCCTTCCCTCAACTGATGACTCAACTTTGTTCCCAAAGACCTTTAGATAGGCGTCCTGGTTGAGTTCCTTTTCCACATCAGTCATAGAGTCCCGTTCTTCTTGGTTGTCCATCACGTGTAGGCTTTGGAAGGGTGAGTTAGGGCATTGAAGAATGAGGGCCCCGGAGTTTACATCCCTACTATCTTCAAGAGTGATAGGTTGGACCAGTGAGGGAGAGGGGAGAACTTCCGTTGTGGGAGTAATTAGGGTTTTGGATTTTAGAGGAGAGGAGGTTTCGAGAGGTGAGATGGTGGTGGAAGGGAGATCAATTTCCATGGGACTGGAGGAGTTTGGCTTAGGTGAGGAAGGCATAGAGGGAATTTTTTGGGTTTGTGCGGCAGAAAAAGGTGGAGATTTAGGGTTTGGAGAGGGAGAAGGTTGTGGATTTCTTTTGGTCTTTGGTATGGTGTCCGGAAAGTGGTCGACAATCCGGGCTTTTAAGGAGGAGGAGATGGATGAAGATTTTATGGTGGAATTGGGTTCGAATGTATACTCAGGAGAGTGTTTTGTTGGAGGTAAGGGCAGAAGTTTGTGGGGAGGATTATCGGCGAGAAATTCTGCTTCCAACGGAGAGACCGAGAATCTATAGTTGACCCTTTTATAGATGTGAGGACGGACAAATTTGTTGATCATGGATCTGAGACTTGCTCTCTGAACTGGATCTGGGGTGTTATGTTCAGCCAGAGTCAGAGATTGCCAGCGCGTGACGGGGTTTCTCTTCAGCCAAAGCTCTAGGCCAGGTTGCAAGGGTGGTGGTAAAGAGTTGTAGGCCTTGATGGTTTCAGGAGTGGCCTTGAACTTGTAGTATTTGGAAGAGGAGGATCGTTTGGGTGCTATTTGTGAGATTAAAGTTTTTATGGAAATAAAAGTTTGGGAGTTTTGGGGGAAAGCAAGACGAAAAAGCAGAGGTTGAAGAAAGGGTCTAGTTAGGGAAAAAGCCGGAATATAAGGGATTTTAACATAATGGTACAATAGTCCTTTTTCTCCGTTCTGCATTTTAAATTCAAAAAGGCCCTTAATGCTTCGTCTTTCTCCGAATCGTGCTCTGTACGCGTTGACACGTGTTGGCAGTCCATCGATCGTGAGAATGCTTGCCTCTCACACGTTCTCCTTCATTAATTACTCTGACAAGACCCAGTTGTCTTCCCAAGACGAATTTGCATGCGTTAATTGGTCGTTTTGGCTCATTTCATAACAGGTTCCCATGATCTCGCACGAAGGTTTGTTTGAATAGAGTGGTGAAGGGAACTCATGTTCAAATTTGGTTGAGAGGGATGGGAACTCAAAGGACTTCGACAATTTCAACCCGAAAGAGGTGATCAAGAGGGGGCTCATGAGATGAGTTTGTCCAGTCTGAGGTTCTGGGTAGGCTTATGTTTGTAATGTGGGTTAGAGGGAACTCAAGTTGATCATTTTAGGCCAAAAATAAAAGAGGTCTATATGGGTACAAACTTATGCCTTAGACTAGTAATAACAGTTAAAGTGAATGCAGAGTTCCCACTTAGTACCTGTCATACAAAACAACTAAACTAGCCAATCATCGGGGAAATAATAAACATGGACTTGTTTAATTTAAAGCTATCGTTTTTAAGAGCATTCGAGGGTGCTCAAAGAGATGTCTATCTTGTGCATAGAGGAAGCATCCATTATCTACCTATCAGTCCTACATAATTCTACGAGGATTCTGTTAAGAAAATCATGGACATTTTATTTCAAGGAGAAGCTTTAAGAAGGGAATTGGTTTTCATACCTTTGTCATGCCCTCTTGTTCCTAAATGTCATTTCATTGTTTCCTTCACATCCTTTCCAGATTGATCGTGGGTGGTTTAGTAACGAGTTCTTTCAAAGGCTTCTTGACTTGCTTTAGTATGTTGCAATCTCTTCATCCAGATTTCCTTTTTAATTAAGGAACTTGCTTTTGTGTTTCCTCTAACGAAGTGTCTACTTGATAAATGTAGTTATGCCTTGTTCCCTTGTTTTTGCAATCGAGGAAGAGGTTGTCTTCATCGACATATGTGAGTAGTGAGGTTTGGTTGTCCTTATTCTTCTTGGTCATGTGGTTGGAACAATCACTGACAATGACCCACTGTATATTCTCCCTCACTACAACCTGCAAGATTAGTTAAGACTTGGTGACCCAGGCACGATCTCTCTTGCCTTGGTCAAAACAAGTTTCTAGATTAATATTGTCTAAAAGTTTTATCAGGTCATAGATGGTTGCAAAGTTCCTACGGCTAGACGAGGAGTTCCTAGGTAGGTTCCCATAGGCTCTACATTCCCAGCATGCTTTTTGGATTCTAGATCCATTTCCCTTGCCTAACTTAAGACTCCTTTTGTTGTTAGCCTTCCTAGTATGATATTTATTGTTCTCGTTCTCTCTCCTTTCAAGCACACTGATCCTTTCCTCTAAATGAGCGATGTTAAGCGTTTCGCTTTCAGGCTCATGATCCCTACACTCATTTTTCTCCTTCTCTAAGAGAAAAGGGTTTAGGTCCTTTGATGATCCTTCTTCATACCCTACTTCATGACCAGAGGGAACATATTTGATTCTAGGAAAGGTTTCTTGAGATTTGGTTATCCATTCAATTGATCTGACCTTGTCACAAAGAATGCAGACACCTAGGTTTCTGTCAGCTATCTTAGACTTGAGCTCTTCACTAAGCATCATTTCATGGTTGAAGATCTCTCTCCTAAGGGTCTCCTTTTCTTTTAAAACATTGGCTTGGGGAACGGAATATCTAGATATTCTTGATTTTCACACAAAGTCTTAAACAAGTTATCTCTTTCACCTTTGATATAGCAGAGTTCCCTTTTAAGGAGAGTAACTTCATTTGCAGAGGAGTTTAGCTTTGCAATAATCTCATCATACTTTAAACCGGTTTCTAGTTTTTTTTAAAGCAAATATTTTGATTGATCAAGTTGATTTCTCATTTTGATGTTATCATCCAATATCTTGGTCAACTGCTTTAATTGTTCAAGTTTTTCATATTGAGATAGAGAGTTGAGAAGAGTTTCAAGATTTACCTCACTGGGTTGTTCCCCAATGGTCGCCTCTATGGCCATCACGCAAGTTTCTGATGTTATCCATGGCTTTGTCTCTTCTTCATAATCGGAGTCACTCCAAGTTGTGATTTACGCCTTATTCTTGTCGTAGTCGGAACTTCGCTCCTTTGTTCCATGAGGAAAGCTTTTGGCAAAGTGTCCTTTCTTAAAGCACTTGTAACAAGTGACATCGACAACATCTTTATCTTTCTCTTGGTACTTGTTGTCAAACTCATAGTTCCTTCTTTCTGTACTAGAGTTCCTCTTGAACTTCCCTTTCTTATAGAAGTTCCTGAGTGCCTTTGTGACTAGCACCAGTTCCTCATCTTCGTCTTCCACAAAATCTTCGTACTGCTCTTGGACAGATTTGAGGACCTTCTCTAGTTTGAGAGCTATGCCTCTAGTTTTCATCTCTTGTTGCTTATCTTCTTGCTTTCTCTTCTCATGACCAATGAGCTTACTAAACACATGGTGAAGCATCAAGTTCCTATTCTCAAGATTCTCCTTGAACATGGTTCGTTCATTTGCTCACTCGGTTGTTAGCCTATTGAAAAGTTTGTGCACCTTCATTTTGTCGAAGATCTCTTGCTTGGTGATTCCAAGGGCTGCTAATTTTGAGCAGAGGGACTCGAAACGTGATAGATAGCTATCAATCGATTCACCCATGGCCATTTTGAAGTTGAAGAACTCCCTCCTAGCATTCATCTGGTGATCTTCCCTCAGATCGGAACTTCCAACATGCATTTGTTGAATGGCTTCCAACATTTCTTTGGCCGTTTCCAAGTTCGCCACTCAATAACTGTCTTGCTCACACATGGCATTATTGAGATACATTTTGGCCTTGTAGTTGGCTTCCATGCATTGCCATTTGTTGGGACCACATTTCGACATGTTATTCCAAATAGTCTCACTGTCTTTGAAGTTTCCATGCTCTATGACACACCATGCTTGGTAGTCATGACTCCTCATCCAGTCTCTCATCTTCAGCTGCCAGTTCTCGAAGCGTCCAACAATGAGTCTGGGAGGTTTGTTGTTCCCATGTCCAATCTTCGTGAGTTCCTGAGATATTTTTCCTAGTACCTACCAAGACTTACCAAGATCTAGAGCGCCTGCTCTGATACCAATTGTTGGATCGTAGCTTAGTCAAAATCAGTTATGGGAACTGAGTTCCCTTTTCTTTATTTCTTAGTTCCCTTCAAAATACTAGGCAACACTAATGTATTCTCTCGACCCTAACCCGGTCAACACTCACAATCAAAGATAACGCGAAACCCAAACCTCTTTCTCTTCTTCTGTCTCTAGCTTCTACTGAGTTCCCCTAGACTTAGGAACTCGTTCTTTCTTCTACACAGTTGTCGAGATTAGCTTGTCGTTGGGGACTTTTCACCAACTAGATGGTTCTTACTCCAACAGCTCTTCTGCTCTTCTTTCAATGGAGTTTTTGATTTGGGAAAAGTGAGCAGCAAGGTCACCATTGAAGGGTTTAAATGGGCGTGATGAGAAACTCATATCCACTAGAGGTATTTGTCCTAAATACCCTTTTTGCCTTGCTCTCAAATTACGATTCTTAAGGTTGACATGTGACTTTGAATTGAATTTGAATTGTCGACTCTTGAATCATTCCGGACCGTTGGATGGTCGTCTTCCTTCTGCTGAAGCTCTGAAAATCTAAGATATCCTTTTGTCCGGAACACACAAGATCCCCAAAAATGCGCTGAGATGTCACTTTCACGCATGCCTCTCGTCTTCTTGGTTCCCTTGTCTTGGGAACTCTCCTCGACTTTGAGGGATTCATGATCTTCTCATCTAGTTCCCATCATGTGGGAACTTCGGTTCACGGAATTCCTATCTCTTAGGAACTCTGTTCTCTTCTAAGGTTGGTCGCTCTCTTTTGGTCGTTGCATTACTTCCCATGTTTTGGTAACTTTGTTGTCCTGTGTTTTGCTTGGCGACACACAACTTGTTATGCTGAAATACTTGGCAATTGGCATTAGTTCCCATGGTGTTTTTCATTATCAAACTGAGGATGTTGTTTCGATGTTAATGAACATGTGTTCCTAACACCGACTCAATAGGTGTGATGAGAAACCCTTATCCACTAGAGATATTTGTCCTAAATACCCTTTTTGTCTTTCTCTCCAAGTATGATCTTGAAGGTTCACATGTTACATTGATTCGAATATGAATTGTGAACTCTCGGATTTCATCGGACCGTTGGATGCTCGTCTTCTTCCTACTGCATTTTAGAAGTCTGAGACGCCCTTTTGCCCAGTATAGACAGGATCCATAACAATGCGTTGAGATGTCGCTTTCACGCATGCGCCAGTTCCCATTCAAAGGGAACTCTCGTCTTCTTGGTTCCCTTGTCTTAGGAACTCTTCTTGACTTCGAGGGATTTACATGAAATTCTCGGTTGATGGCAGCGAAGTCACGGCAGGTCATTTGCCCACGTAGATGCAATATGACTAACCACTAGAAAACATTAAAATCACTAGCCAGTTTTTATTTTAAGTTGGACCTCGAGTACACCTGTTGGTCAGTTCCATGTGCCCTTGTTGTCAACCTAGCTCTAATACCAATTTGTAACACCGCGTCTATACACTGGGGCGCAACAAGTTCATTTGGATCTTACAACTTGGGCACAAAGAGAAAATATAAAGAAAGCGTCCAACTTGTATTTAACAAGTCAAAGTGTGAAAAACATGGAAGAAACCCAACCAACATAACTTACAATACCACTTTTAGAAACTCCATAGCAACTCATTATCCTTTCTTTACCCAAAACTACATATTAAACAAAGATACAAGGTAAGTAACCACTATTTCATCTGACAAATTCTAACCCTAATGACACGGCCTTCAACGACTCATACCATCATTCTACCGAGGTTTCATCATGGGTCCCATGTCCTTACATGTAATTAAAAAATAAGTTCCTGAAGGGTCGGCTACTATTCTAATCCAAACTAGAAATCATACAATACAAGTAAGACGATTAAAAACCAATCAATTCCTAACACAAGAACATTCAAGGTCCACATGAATATAACACAAATCATTTCTAAATCCATACTTAACTTTCCATAGATCACACACACACAACTACAAATCACATATCTACACAATCATACATACAAGTCCAAGCACAACAATACAACCATTCGCTCACCGTTCCATTTCATGGCGCTTATCAACCCTACGCCCCAGGTGCCGAGGAGCGACCTCCCACCCTTCACAATTCCATCCTTCTAACCACAGGTCAAGCCTCCTCGGAAACACTTGCCCAAAACATAGATAGCTTTTCTTTAAGGGGCACAATTCTCTGTCACATAACCATACGTAGTCGTCACTTCAACCTAGAGGACTACGCACATGGCCATGCCGAGAACGGTACCAACACAGAGAAAACCTTCGAAAACACCATATCCGATGAAAACATTTTGAGATCCGTTTACACATATCACACACAAGTAAACACTTTTTCCATAAAATAATCGATTAGGGACTAGTTCTCCAAAATCAATTCTACGAGAACGACACGAAATATAACAAGAACTGAACAGAACTACACAAGTCGTAAATGACCTACCTTGCATACGAAATCCCGAAGCTAAGAAACACTAACTATCACATAACATGGAACCATGTGTAAGACATATAGCTTGTCTCTTCCCCTCATTTTTGTTCACTTCCCAAGACCCGCCCTCCTATATACATAACCCAATGAATAAAGATATCCTTTTTACTCTTATTAGCTCTAACCCTAACCCTAAAAACAACAAAAAGCCAGCATGTCTTATAACTTCTTTTGTATAATCCAAATCTTATAAAACATGACAAGAATATAGTATATATATAAAAGTAGGATTTTTCTAGTTCAAACCTTTTTACAAAACTTGATCAAGGATCCCCAAAAATTATTACAAAACAAAACCCTAAATACACTCTGAAATCTTTTACACAATATAAATCTAATATGAAAACACCCTTTGAGAATTATAAATCAACCGATTTCCAATTCAAAATCAATTATAAACCCAGATCTAAAAAATTAGTACAAATCAAATAAACTACTAATTAATTAAAACTTATCAAACGACGCTTGAACTCCAAAATCTGACCCAACGAAAAAATACCACACTGGGTTTCACTCTCCTTCCCTCCTCCCCCCCCCCCCCCCTAATTCTCTCTGTGCATGTTCTTGAGCAAATAACAACAACATATATATATATATATTGAACAATGAGCTATAAGCTCATTACAAAGCAAACATTATATCGCCCCAAAATTACAAGGTCAACCTAAGTCATCACTGCGGATGATCTTGAAAAAATTAAAAACTAAAGGTTGCAGACAAAACAGCTATCTTAATCTTATTAATGAGATCTCATCAAGGCATTACTCCAAACAAGAAGCAGATATTCCATGACGAATCTGCGGAATGCTGACATGACGTCTTGCCAAACTTCGAATATCATGAATAATTGAATAGATCTCCCAAGGCACTTTCCAAATATTTTGAAAAGAATTGATGAGGACTAAATTATCCCCTTCTATAATAAGTTTATCAATATGTAAATCCATACCCATTTTTAACCCTTCAAGAAGAGTTGTTGCCTCTGCTTTTAAAACTGACATAGATTGAAGAGCCATTCTATCACAACCTAGAATAGTACTTTAATGATTCCTAAAAATAAAACTAGCATAGATAACTGCATTCTTCTGTTGAGAGGCGTCAAAATTAAGTTTAATCCAAGATGGAGGGGGCTTAATCCACAGGGCTCCATTTTTCCTTCTAGGCATATTTATGCATATTTTATTTGATTTTGAGTCTTTAGATTCCCATTGTAAGAACTGAGAAAGTGCTAAATCGCAAGGTAAAAGATGAGGAATAATCGTGGATGGGTTGAAAATAATTGAGTTCCTATGACTCCAAATAAGTCACCATAAAAAGCATAGAATTTTTTATTGCTATTTAAATTAAGAGTGGAAATTAGGTTATCATCAAAATCTCCCGAAGTAACAAAATCGAAAGAGCATTGAAGATTAGATTTCAACTTTGATATCATTTTCCTTATAAATTCACAATGGAAAAACAGATGGTTCAAATTCTCGTTTTCCATTTCACAGAGAGAACAACAGTGAGGTACACAATTAAAGAATCGATTTAATCTATTAGTTGTTGGAAGGCAATCAGTACAAGCTTTCCAAATAAAGTTTTGAATTTTAGGAGATAATTTCATTTTCCAAATCCAGGAATAACCAAAAGAATTTATATTTCTGGATTTATCTAACAAAATTGAAGCAGAGCGAACTGTAAAGTTCCCATCCAAAGATGGCAGCCATACAACCCGGTCATCACAATCTGAAATGAGAATTCGAACATTGGATATTAGTTCTACAATAGAGGAAGGTAATAGATTCCTAAGAGTCTGTAGATCCCATGATTTATCTGAAGTAATAAAAGTAGATAACTTAAGTAGGAGATCAATACTATCAAAATAACATAAAAGATTTGAATCTCCAACCCACCTATCAGACCTTAATATTTTTCCCATTTCCTAAACTCCATTTAACTCCTGAATCAGTCGTCCTTGTAAATTGTATTACACAGACTAATAGGTCTAAAAACTCAAATTGTTTGAGGATTTTCTGTTTTTGGAATTAATGTCATAAAAGATTTATTTATTGATCTCAACATATGACCAGAGTGAAAAAAAGCATTAACCGCTAAAATAACTGATGAACCAACAATAGACCAATAATGTTGAAAGAATTCAGCAGTAAATCCATCAGGTCCAGGAGTTTTATCCACATGCATTGCAAAAATTGCACCCTTAATTTCTGAATGTGTAAGTGATTTACTTAAAGCAATATTTTCATCTATTTCCATTAAATTTGGCATAATATCCAAATCATTTGAAAGGATACAACACGAATTATTTTTATTAAACCGTGATTTAATTTCTTTAGTAATATGGTGAGATATTGACTCATGATCATAGATAACCGTACCAAAATTAGTTTGAAAGCTAATAATACGTTGTTTATAGGATCTGCTTTTGCACATCGACTGGAAATATTTTGTATTTTTATCCATATTTTGTAAATGCTTAACTTTAGCCCGTTGTTTCCAAAAACTATTTTGAAACTGCAAAAGCATGTTGTACTTATTTAAATGGCATTGCAATTTCCCCAAAATGAGAGTATTAGAGTGATCATATAAAAGCGTTTCTTGTAGAGATTCTAATTGCCTTTTAGAAATTTTAAGTTGTTCATAATTATTATTAATATGATGCTTAGCCCAAATCTTAGAATATTTCTTAAGGAGTTGTAGTTTCATATAAACTTTGAACATAGCAGAACCATCAAGATGACAACGCCAAACTTTATGGACTAATTTTTCATAATTTGTGTTCTGAAGCCAAGCTTTTTCAAACCGAAAAGGGAACTTCCTAAAATTTTCTGTTTATAAATACAAAATGAGATAAGGCGGTGGTCTGAAGTCGTAAATGGATAATGATGCACATTTACATTAGGGAACTCATGAGCTAAAGACTGGTGAATAAGAAGCCTATCCAGTTTTTCGAATGTATTTTCAGTAGCAGTCGAACTTTTTCGCCAAGTGAATGGAAAACCCGAACAATTAGAATCAATTAAACCAAAATAATTTTTAAAATTTAAAAGTTGAGAAAATCTGGAAGGCGAAGGCAAAAGGCCTCCTGATTTTTCATTAAAACTACAAATTTTATTTAAATCACCAATTAGGATAAAAGGTAACTATGAGTCTTCTATGATTTGTTGTAACGAATTCCAAAAACAATTCTTAAATTCCTCACGAGAAGGAGCATACACAAAAATAATTAGGAAGATGAGATTATTGTGAGAGTATTTTAGTATGATAAGGTTAGAAGAGTTTAAAAATATTTCATGTGAATTAGTGAAGGCATTTTGACAAATAAGCAACCAAAGGCCACCCTTGGTGCCTATACTTGGACTAAAGATTATTTTTTGGAACCCACACTTTCTAATTAACCTATTTGCAGGCTCTATAATCCGTCATTGTTTTAGCTAAACAAAGGAAATTTAACTTATTTAATTTTCTAAAAAACCCAATTTCTTCCCAGAAATTGGGTCGACGTACACCTCGAACATTCCAATTGGCGATACTCATAAAAAACCTGTTAAAAAGTGATGTTCATATAACCTATAACTCCAACCTGTAATCAACCTCATAACAAAAGTGAAAACCAACATCAAAATATTTTTAAACTTAGCATAACCAATAACCAGTAGTTTAGAAAGTTTGAACAACATAATGATGTGACTACACCACCTCATGGTCAAGACGGCCCCGGTATCAACCCCGACAGCCCCGGTACCGACCCATCCGCCTTCGGTACGGAGCCACCCGGGCGCACCAGGCGCGCCACGGCAAATCAAGGCCAAGCCACCCACGGTACCGACCTCGGTATCGACCCTTCCGAGCCGCACAACCCTGGAAGACAACTTGGAGGGTGACCTCGCCGCTCCCGAACCTATGCAAGATGAAGAGTGTCGGTCACCCCTTGGCGTCGTCGACGCCTATGGCCAGGACACACAAGCCAGCAACACTCAGCCTTATTTACCTCGGATCACAAGGGCTCGAGCTTGTGTCTTGAAAGAAGATCTTCAAGATGGTCTCTTGGTCCATGCAGCACCGATCAAACATAAAGACGACATGGCGTGCACATTGCTAGTCACCGGGTGCGCCGTGGCCATGTCGGGGCCTAGCTTGCGCCGAAGTTTGGCGCCTCTTGCGTGCCCATCAAGACACAATTAATGCCGGTTTTCCAAGAATCTTTCATCTTCATTATTGGATTAATGGATGGTTATTGAAGGGGTTTGGTTGAAGGCTGAATTTTCTTTAAAAGAGACGCCCTTCTCTTTTGTAAGGCAGACTTGAAGAACTCGAAAACTCTTGCTTTGTTTTTAGTCATATTTCGACTTTGGTTTAGGCGTTTTGCCTTTTAATAAAGTAGTTTTTTGTTCTTTATTTTCAACCTTGATTCGTGCATAATATCGGATCATCCTTGAGATCTAAGACCAAGGTGTGTCACATCCTTGTCCTTGAATCTTATAGTTTGAGTTTCGAGTGTGCTGAGTCGCATCCACACCCTAAACTCATTCATATCCTTCTACCTTCATCTTCCAACATACATCACTGGTTTCCCATCCATTCACACGTCCATCAAGTCATCTCCGAGGCACATCCGTCCATTCCCTAGGCGAGAAGAGAGCATCCAAGTGACCTTGCACTGACTTCACGGATTCGATCCTTATCATGTGGTACCACAGCCACGCAAGGTAAACCTATATTCTCTCTTCTTAGTACTAAAATTCGTTTGAATTTTGCAAGTGTTTACCTTCATGAAAACGTTTCATAAAACCCCTTGAAATACCGACCCCTAAAACTCGTTACCGACCCTGTTCTTTTGCGTTGTTTTGTGTCTTCGAACCTTTATGCTTAGGTCTACCATTGGGGACGACCAAAACTTAATTGTAGGGTTTTCCAAAGGTTAAAGAAAGCTTTTACTCCATGATTGAATGACTTAAAGACGAGAATATACCAAGAGTCACCCTTTGGCTTTTCATTTTTACTCGTCTTTAATATCACTTTTGTGGCTGAATTTTTTTTTCCATTTTCCATGATATTTTGAGCATGTTTGGAATGATATAAAACTGAAGTCAAGCTTACAATATTGTGTACTCACTCGGGTTAGGACACGGGAACAGTACCAAGCCGTATTAAAAAAAAAAAGTAACACCGAGTAGAGGTTTAAGTCAAGTTTTGTGTTGTTAAATCTTTGTATGCTTGATTGTAAAAGGCTGAAAAGTGGGCCTTAAAAGTTAAACAAAAATTGGACTCAGAAAGCAAAAGAAGCGGGGCTAGAAAAACCTTGATGGCGGCTAAAAAGCTAATAAGGGGCCGGGCACAGAATAAGTCGGACCCCGTGAGAAAGATATTCCGAAAAAGGTCCTATTTATGTTTAAGCTCTTTTGTTTATCTTTTGTAACTTGGTACCTAGTAGCTTCCAAAATTCGAGTGATAGACAAACTTGTTGATTGTTTTGCATTGCCATTTCTTGTGCCTTGTTGCTTTGAGCCAATTCCTTTTGTACTCCACCAAAAGTCCTAGCACTTGCAAGTTTGACACTTTTCGAGTCTAAGTTGAGAATTGGTTGTGTGTGGCTCGAAGTACCACTTGCTTGTCGGATTTAAGTTGTTTGGTGAAGTTTGTGCAAGATGTCGGATTCAGGGAATGATGGCTCACCTCGAGATGCTAACTCAGATTCCTCCGTGGCTGCCATGTTACAATCAATGAAACAAAATCTTCGTTCTTGGATGAGATTGAGCAAAGGTTGTCAAGGCATGATGAACTTTTCCAAGCTACGTGGTCACCTCATCCCCCTCACTTGGATGAGAGCCAACAAGGGGAGCGCCACCAAGGAATCAAGCTCCAACACCAAACTTTTTCCAGAACCATCGATGCCAACGCGTGTCTTGATTGGATAGCCAAAACCGAGACCATTTTTTACTACTATCGCTATGATGATGAGAAAAGATTAGTAGTTGCCACCGTCAATTTACCAACTTTTCTTACCATTGGTGGATACAAGAAAGGGAGGCTGGGCAACGTGATTGATCCCAACCGCTCCGAACTTGGCGAGAGCTTAAGCGTGCACTTAAAGAACGCTTTGTTCCACTAGACTTCGCCGAGAGGATCCATTCCAAACCATCGGTACCGAGATCCACACCATCGATACTGAGCTTCAAACCATCGATACCGAGCCTCAAATCATGGCACAACTCCTCGGTACCAAGCGCCAGTCAAGTGGAGGAAGTTGTGGAGTTATCTCCTCCTAAATTCAAGGTTCACCCTACCATTTTTACTAGCTCCATCTATTCTTTGGCTACTCCATGGTTGGATGCTTTCCCTATGGTGCCCTCGAGCCTTCCCTTTCTATGTCATGAGGAGTATCACACCGAGAAAGAAGAGAAAGAAATCACCATGTCAAGTTGCTCTAGGGGAGTATCTCTTAACCCTACTTTTTCTTTCTTCTCTTCTTTGCATAATGCTAGATCTTCATGCTTCCATTATACATTTCATTATGAGGAAACTTTCTTAATTAAGGATCATGTGTGTGAGATTGAGCATGTGTTCCATCTAGTTATGTCATATAGAACTAGGTCATCATGTATGCAGTTTTTCTCTTTTTCACAATTTTTGCAAAATAGGAAAACATTTGTGATGTGTCTTTCTTTTGTGCCTAAGTGTATTATGTGTATTTCATGTTCTACACCGAAACATATCTTTAGGCTCAAGTTGGGAAAGACATGTGCTTGGAAAGTTTCACGAGGTTTTTCTATGAGTATACTTGTTTATGATCCTCACCTTCTTCTATGTATACTTTTGTGTGCATTTCAGATTTTCACATGGAAGTGCACTCAGATTCGAGGACGAATCCTTTTTGAAGGGAGGGAGGATGATGTGACTACGCCACCTTATGGTCAAGACGACCCCAGTATCGACCCCGACAGCCCCGGTACCGACCCATCCGCCTTCGGTACGGAGCCACCCGGGCACATGACGAACACTTTTATGTCGCTGTAAAAGCATTGTCAAAGAATTATCCTAACTTCCTAACCTAAGTATAGTGGAAGCAAGGTTCGAACCCACAGGGAGTCAGATTACTTGTATTTAAATAATATTACCAACTAAAAGGGGGGTTTATGAGTGATTTATCTAAACTAATATGCAAACTGGAAAGTAAATATGAATGCTAATATGATTGTAATATATGAAAGACAAGCGTGTTCAACTAGTTAAATCCATCATAGATATACTTATTGATCATTGATTCTCTTGATTCTCAATTCCCTTGAATAATCTATTGTGGATTATATTCCTACTAAGGATTATGACCCAAACTTCAATTCTAGTTGAAAGAACTAACACTCTAAACAACCCTAATCATTTAACAACCTAAAACAACGTCTAGATTCAATTAAACGACAGCTTTACGAGCCAAGTTATCAATAGAATCAAACACTTAGAGCAAATAGATCGACATCTAAGTTATTTGTGGATTTATTCCCTTCTGACACTGAATAGCCCGAACGGTTCTAAACAATTATAGATGTTACTTTATCTAATCAACCCTGAATGGGACTTGATCAGATTAGTTGTAAATTAACCTAGAAATTCTATTAGGTGATCAAGCTAACAAAACTCTAGAATAATTCTGATTCAATTAAGCAAAAAGAATAAAACCTATTCAAGTTGTTGAGAATCAATCAAACCTCACAATATTATGCAATCTATGATTTAAATAACTAGTCAAACACAATGGATTTAGCAATGTATAATTAAATTAAAAACAAACTTACAAAAGGTTCAAAGGTTTCTCCTTGAGAGAAAAACCCTAGCCTCCAAAATTATGATAAAAGTTATGAAAGAGAAACTAAAAACAAGGTTTAAATACCCCACAAGATATCAGAAGATAAAAATATCCCGAAATACAATCAAACACGTCGGTCAAGATCTATCTTAAGCCCATCTCTAAGCCCAAAACTCGCGGCCCAACATCTTCGTTTAAAACAGAAAGGCGCGGTCTCCTTCCAACGTGCCGCGGCCGCGGCACTGTGTTCTCCATCCCGCGTCACAGCTCAGTTCAGCATTTAGGCGACACTTCAGATGCTGTTTTCACCCCCATCGAGTTGGAATTTGGACTCGGAGTAAAAATATGAATTATAGCTCTTCGAGTTAGCTTTACAGTGATAGCAAATTCAGCTTCATCCGAGCACCGTAGCTCCCAAACCAAGCATTGGAAGATAGAGGTGTCAAAACAAGAACTCCAATGCATAGCCCGGGTTTAAGCGTTCTTTTCACACAAGCTCTTGGGTCTTGGTTCTTCCAATCTTCACTTGTATCACTCTAAACTTCCTCAAACTCCACCATAGTCACCTAAGATCCATCCCGTTCATGCTTGTTTACCTAAAGATCTGCAAAACCGAACAAAACAAGCGCAAAACCCGAATTTCCTAGAAAACCTAAAAACCTAAGAACTAGACTAAACTAGGCTAAAACCAAGCAAAATAATCATAAATATGCATCCTAAGCTATACCTAAATGCAAGCTGTTAAATTCCCCCATGCTTAACCCTTGTTTGTCCTCAAGCAAGACATAAATCTAAAACACACCACAGAAATGCAATCATGCATCCATCTCATAATCAAACAAGTATTTCACATAAAATCAAACACCCGACCAAGACTTCATAGAATGTATTACAACAAGCAAAGATCAAAGACCATTCATTCATTCTAGACCTTGCCAAGGTAAATGTGTTTGCACTCAAACTCTCAAGTGTTTAAAGGTATGTGTTTCACTCAAAATCAGCCATGAAAATTAGACTACCATAAGCTTGCATCAGCGTTCTAAATCTCCACCGCTGGGGATCAAACACATAACAAATATCATGAGGTCTTTTTAAGGGTTGTAATGGGGCCAAGGTAAAGAGAAATTTGGAAGGGATCAATTTTTGGCTTGTGGTGCTAAATCCGGGATAAAGAACTAATCCTAAACCCAAACTTCAACACTTTTCTTTCTACTCCACAACACTTCCAACTTCAACTTTACCAACTCCTTACATTCACATTTAAATACTTTGTTTCTTTCTTCATTTTGTTTCTTCCTCTTCTTCAACTCTTTTTCTTATACTTATGAAGATTACTAACAATTGTACTCAACTTTTTCTTTCCTTTGCAACATACTTTTCATCTTCATTTTTTCACTTTACACACTAGAGTTGTATTTCCTCTTTTCTACCTCCCCCATACTTATACAAAACTCCCATAAAACAAAAACACAACCTAAAGTCCTAAATCCAGGATGGGTCAAGCTTAATAGGCTAGGGATCATTTTGTGGAGCTAATAAAAACAGGCTTAAAGCTCAAAGAAATAGGGGTGTCAAGAACATGGATCTTGTAAGGTAGGAAGGGAAATAATAGGCTATGAGAAACATTGCCTCAATCATTTTAATGCTATGCATTCAATCATATAAAGCAGCCTTGAAAAAGAGTCATAACGCAAGTTCTAGAGCTAGATAATCATGGTGATACACTCAAGAAATATAGAGAACAAATATAATCAATGAAAGGCCAAAAATCTCACAAGGCTAATTTTTGTCTAGAACTTCAGAACGAATCAAATACTCAAGCTAAATACATGCTCAGTCCTATAGTCAAAGTAAATAATCAATGATCATGCTCATATCATATAAACTTCAGCATATCATGCTTATCATGGGTTAGGACTTATACTTAGCATAAAAACACAAGAGGAATCAAACAATGGGGAAATAAGAACCTAAATGCAATATTTTTTGTATTTTTTCAAATTTTTCTGATTTTTTTTCATTTTTCAGGATTTTAATCAATGCATGCAAAAAATTTAAATATGACCTAATCTAATGCAACTACATGCAATGCAAACAAGTAATTCCCTTCCCCCATGCTTAAAACATACTTTGTCCCCAAAGTATAGTAAAAAGTAAAGAGAAGAGAAATATTCACATAGATCTAGAAATTCGGGTAGTGCTGGTAATCCGACGGTGGTTGTGAAGGCTTCTTCGGGTTATCAATCTTTGGACCTGGGGTATCTAACACACACACACAAAAACTACCTAAAAAGTAAAAGATTAACTGAAAAGTAAATCTACTCTAAGCCTTGGGTTGCCTCCCAAGAAGCGCTTATTTAACGTCATTAGCTTGATGTTTAGCATGAATTGTCAAGATTAGACATTGTCAATGCCCTCAATAACTTGTCAAATCCTTGTGCACACATCTTAGAAAAACATAAGTAATACCATGATAATTTAATGATGCATAATATAACTTTCAAAGACCGTTTTAATTTATCAAATATGTGTGCCCAATTTTCATGAGATGGCATTTTTTCAAAGAAATTCAACAGAAGTGGTGGCTTTAGAAAATACTTACAGTGTGAATCAAAGCACTTGTCAACAATACCACTTATATCCAAGATGAACTCCATATATTCTCCATCTTCCACCTTGTGTTGTAGACTTGGTTCCTCATCTTTGAACTCCATAAGCTCTGAATGTGAGAAGGTGGGGAAACTAGAACACGGGATGTCAAGGCCTAACATAGGGTGCACCATGACAACAGGAGCCTTAATATATGTGTCATGTTGTTTTTCCCCCTCATGGTTGTCTACTTCATCAACAAAGAAGTCATCATTGTCAACAAACGAGTCTTCTTCCAAAACCACAAAACCCTCAAGCAATTTACTCCACATGGGTGAAAATGACTCAGGCTCTCTAGGCTCTATAAGAATCTCTATGTTTGCACAGACTTCAGTAGGCTCTGTGGTGATCTGCTCAGCATGACTTATAGGTGTGAGTTCATGTTGGACGTCAAATTCATCCTCATAACCCACATCAAGTGTCTTAGATTGATCCTCAACTTGCATCTGGGTGTCTGACTCTTGATTGTTTGATTACAACGTGATTCCACCACTTCTTTCACACAACTCAAAAGGACATGATATTATGGAATGAAGATATGAAGAACAAGATTCACATTGCTCCAAAGCATCCGCCCCATTGGAGAGATCCCTGATTAAATCCTCAAGAGACTTATCAACCGGCTGGGGTGGTTAGGAAGGTGACTCAACCAGAAAGCATTGACGGCTCATGAAACATAAGAAATCCCAGCATTCCTCAAGTCCCATAAATAAAAGCCTCTCATTGCTCATGTAGTCAACCAATCCCCTTGTCTCAAGATTCATACCATGTATAACTCCCATATTTACCTCTCCATCACTGTATTGTAATCCCGAAGTACCAAGTTCAAGCACATGGTCTTGAAATCTAACAAAATAGTCATGGAAGTGTTCATCCTACAATTGTCTACAATCGAACAAAGCCATAGATTAGTAGTACGGGTGTTATGAACCGTAACATAGGTTCACAACACCAAGAATAGCACACACAGTAAAACACAAATAACAACGAGTCCCAGGCAACGGCGCCAAATTTGACGAGCACTTTTATGTCGTTGTAAAAGCATTGTCAAAGAATTATCCTAACTTCCTAACCTAAGTATAGTGGAAGCAAGGGTCGAACCCACAAGGACTCAAATTACTTGTATTTAAATAATATTACTAAGTAAAAGGGGGGTTTATGATTGATTTATCTAAACTAATATGCAAACTGGAAAGTAAATATGAATGCAAATATGATTGTAACATATGAAAGACAAGCGTGTTCAACTAGTTAAATCCATCATAGATATACTTATTGATCATTGATTCTCTTGATTCTCTTGATTCTCAATTCCCTTGAATAATCTATTGTGGATTATACTCCTACTAAGCATTAGATCCAAACTTCAATTCTAGTTGAAAGAACTAACAGTCTAAACACCCCAAATCATTTAACAACCTAAAACAACGTCTAGATTCAATTAAACGACAGCTTTATGAGTCAAGTTATCAATAGAAACAAACACTTAGAGCAAACAGACATCTAAGTTATTTGTGTATTTATTCCCTTCTGACACTGAATAGCCCGAACGGGTCTAAACAATTATAGATGCTACTTTATCTAATCAACCCTGAACGGGACTTGATAAGATTAGTTGTAAATTAACCTAGAAATTCTATTAGGTGATCAAGCTAACAAAACCCTAGAATAATTTTGATTCAATTAAGCACAGGGAACAAAAACCTATTCAAGTTGTTGAAAATCAATCAAACCTCACAATATTATGCAATCTATGATTTCAATAACTAGTCAAACACAATGGATTTAGCAATGCATAATTAAATTAAAAACAAACTTACAAAAGGTTCAAAGGTTGCTCCTTGAGAGAAAAACCCTAGCCTCCAAAATTATGATAAAAGTTATGAGAGAGAAACTAAAAACAAGGTTTAAATTCCCCACAAGATATCCAAAGATAAAAATATCCTGAAATACAATCAAACACGTCGGTCAAGATCTATCTTAAGCCCATCTCGAAGCCCAAAACTAGAGGCCCAACATCTCCGCGTAAAACAGAAAGGCGCGGTCTCCTTCTAACGTGTCGCGGCCGCGGAACCTTGTTCTCCAGCCCGCATCACAGCTGAGTTCAGCATTTAGGCGACACTTCAGAGACTGTTTTCACCCTCTTCGAGTTGGAATTTGGACTTGGAGTAAAAATATGAACTGTTTCTCTTCGAGTTAGCTTTCCATTGATAACAAATTCAGCTTCATCCAAGCACTGTATCCCCCAAACAAAGCATTTCAAGATAGAGGTGTCAAAACAAGAACTCCAATGCATAGCCCGGGTTTAAGCGTTCTTTTCACACAAGCTCTTGGGCCTTGGTTCTTCCAATCTTCACTTGTATCACTCTAAACTTCCTTAAACTCCACCATAGTCCCCTAAGATCCATCCCGTTCACGCTTGTTTACCTAAAGATCTGCAAAACCGAACAAAACAAGTGCAAAACCCGAATTTCTTAGAAAACCTAAAAACCTAAGAACTAGACTAAACTAGGCTAAAACTAAGCAAAATAATCATAAATATGCATCCTAAGCTATACCTAAATGCAAGCTATCAGCGCACTAGGCGCGCCACGGCTAAGCAAGGCCAAGCCACCCACTGTACCGACCCTTCCGAGCCGCTCAGAACCATGGAAGACAACTTGGAGGGTGATCTCACCGCTCCCGAACCTATGCAAGACAACAGTTACGGTCACCCCTTGGCGCCGCCGACGCCCATGGCCCGGACACACAAGTCAGCAACACTTGGCCTTATTTAGGTCGGATCACAAGGGCTCGAGCTCGTGTCCTGCAAGAAGAGCTTGAAGATGGTCTCTTGGTCCATGCAGCGCCGATCGAATATGAAGACGACATGGCGTGCACGTTGCTAGTCACCGGGTGCGTCGTGGCCATGCCGAGGCCTAGCTTGTGCCGAGTTTTGCGCCTCTTGTGTGCCCATCAAGACACAATTAATGCCGATTTTTCAAGGGTATTTCATCTTCATTATTGGATTAATGGATGGTTATTGAAGGGGTTTGGTTGAAGGCTGAATTTTCTTTAAAAGAGACGTCCTTCTGTTTTGCAAGGAAGACTTGAACAACTCGAAAACTCTTGCTTTGTTTTTAGTCATGTTTCGACTTTGGTTTTGGTGTTTTGCCTTTTAATAAAGTTGTTTGTTGTTCTTTGTTTTCAACCTTGATTCGTGTGTAATATCGGATCATCCTTGAGATCCAAGAGCAAGGTGCGTCACATCCTTGTCCTTGAATCTCATAGTTTGAGTTTCGAATGTGGTGAGTCACAGCCACGCAAGGTACACCTATTTTCTCTCTTCTTAGTACTGAAATTTGCTTGAATTTTGCAAGTGTTTACCTTCATGAAAACGTTTCATAAAACCCCTTGCAATACCGACCCCTAAACCTCGTTACCGTCCCTGTTCTCTTGTGTTGTTTTGTGTCTTCGAACCTTTATGCTTAGATCTACCATTGGGGACGACCAAAATTGAATTGTAGGGTTGTCCAAAGGTTGAAGAAAGCTTTTACTCCTTGATTGAATGACTTAAAGACGAAAATATACCAAGAGTCACCCTTTGGCCTTTCATGTTTACTCGTCTTTAATATCACTTTTGTGGCTGAATCTTGTGTCCATTTTCCATGATATTTTGAGCATGTTTGGCAAGATATAAAACTGAATTCAAGCTTACAATATTGTGTACTCTCCCGGGTTAGGATACGAGAAAAGTACCAAGCCGTATTAAAAAAAAAAGTAACACCGAGTAGTGGTGTAAGTCAAGTTTTGTGTTGTTGAAGCTTTGTATGCTTGATTGTAAAAGGCTGAAAAGTGGGCCTTAAAAGTAAAGAGAAAAAAATTGGACTCGGAAAGCAAAAGAAGAGGGGCTAGAAAAACCTTGTCGGGGGCTAAAAAGCTAATAAGGGGTCGGGCACAGAATAATTCGGACCCCATGAGAAAGAAATTCCGAAAAAGGTCCTATTTTAGTTTAAGCTCTTTTGTTTATCTTTCTTAACTTGGTACCTAGTAGCTTCCTAAATTCGAGTGATAGACAAACTTGTTGCTTGTTTTGCATTGCCATTGCTTGTGCCTTGTTGCTTTGAGCCAATTCCTTTTGTACTCCACCAAAAGTTCAAACACTTGCAAGTTTGGCACTTTTCGAGTCTCAGTTGAGAATTGGTTGTGTGTGGCTCGAAGTACCACTTGCTTGTCGGATTTAACTTGTTTGGTGAAGTTTGTGCAAGATGTCAGATTCAGGGAATGATGGCTCACCTCGAGATGCTAACTCAGATTCCTCCGTGGCTTACATGTTACAATCAATGAAACAAAATCTTCGTTCTTTTTGTTCTAGGTTTGATGACATTGAGCAAAGGTTGTCAAGGCACGATGAAATTTTCCAAGCTGCGTGACCACCTCATCCCGCTCACTTGGATGAGAGCCAACAAAGGTAACGCCACCAAAGAATCAAGCTCCAACTCCAAACTTTTTCCGGAACCATTGATGATGACACGTGTCTTGATTGGATAGCCAAAACCGAGACCATTTTTTACTACTATCGCTATGAAGATGAGAAAAGAATAGTATTTGCCACCATCCACTTCACCGACTTTGCTTACCATTGGTGAATACAAGACAAGGAGGCTCGGCGACGTGATGGACTCCAACCACTCCGAACTTGGCGAGAGCTTAAGTATGAACTTAAAGAACGCTTTGTTCCACTAGACTCCGCTGAGAGGATCCATTCCAATCTATCGGTATCGAGCTCCACACCATCGATACCGAGCTCCAAACCATTGATACCAAGCTTCAAATCGTGGCACAACTCCTTGGTACCAAGCGCCAGTCAAGTTGAGGAAGTTGTGGAGCTAGGAGTTATCTCCTAGCTCCATCCATTCTTTGGCTACTCCATGGTTGGATGCTTTCCCTATGGTGCCCTCAAGCCTTCCCTTTCTATGTCATGAGGAGTATCACACCGAGAAATAAGAGAAAGAAATCACCATGTCAAGTTGCTCTAGGGGAGTATCTCTTAACCCTACTTTTTCTTTCTTCTCTTCTTTGCATAATGCTAGATCTTCATTCTTCCATTATACATTTCATTATAAGGAAACTTTCGTCATTAAGGATCATGTGTGTGAGATTGAGCATGTGTTCCATCTAGTTACGTCATATAGAACTAGGTCATCATGTGTGCAGTTTTTCTCTTTTTCACAATTTTTGCAAAATAGGAAAACGTTTGTGATGTGTCTTTCTTTTGTGCCTAAGTGTGTTATGTGTATTTCATGTTCTACACCGAAACATATCTTTAGGCTCAAGTTGGGATGGACATGTGCTTGGAAATTTTCACGAGGTTTTTCTATGAGTATACTTGTTTATGATCCTCACCTTCTTCTATGTATAGTTTTGTGTGCATTTCAGATTTTCACATGGAAGTGCACTCGGATTCGAGGACGGATCCTTTTTGAAGGGAGGGAGGATGATGTGACTACGCCACCTCATGGTCAAGACGGCTCCGGTACCGACCCCGACAGCCCCGGTACCGACCCATCCGTCTTCGGT
This sequence comes from Fallopia convolvulus, assembly GCA_964016875.1. Taxonomy (NCBI): domain Eukaryota; kingdom Viridiplantae; phylum Streptophyta; class Magnoliopsida; order Caryophyllales; family Polygonaceae; genus Fallopia; species Fallopia convolvulus. The sequence goes on along the minus strand of OZ024726.1, from coordinate 22,943,081 downwards.
ACAGAGCCACTCGGGCGCGCCACGGCTAAGCAAGGCCAAGCCACCCACGGTACCAACCTCGGTACCGACCCTTCCGAGCCGCTCACATCCAAAGTTCTGTTTTAAGTTCTTATATCAGAACTTAAACTCAATAATAAATGTTTCCATTGTATAAGTATTGAGATAGACTTCAAACAAATTAAGGGTTAATTAAGGTTTCATCCGGGAAAAATTTCATTCTCTGAAAGCAACAAATTGGACAAAAACTCAATCTTGAAAGACATGAAGGTCAACCAAGAGAGAAGAAGCCCAAATCGAAACAAGCAAAGCAAAGGTTGAAGGACAAACCAACATAAAAAAATAAGGAAGTACAAGGAAAAGAGAAGAAGAAATCACCTAACCTGTTAACAATGAGATCCAAAAGCAAGACAACAGGCAAGAAAGGATCTTGCCCTTCACCAAAAGCCTAAGAACAACAAACAAAGTGGACTGAAATTCCTCAAATAAAGTGGAATCCAAAGCATGCCATTGTGAAGTCGAAAACAAGATCTCAACGGAATCCCATAAATCAAAATTGCAATCAACAAGCACAAGGAGGTGATGAAAATCCCACTCCCACATCATATCCACATAACACAATAGCGCAGAAACCCAAAATGAAGCATCAGAACAAACCAGAGAGTTCCAAGAACACAAATTCCAACGGGAGGACCAACAATAGGCAAGTACATGTTGAAGGAAAGGGGTAACAAAAGGGTCAAAACGGCCCAGAGACCGAATAAGTTGGATAGGGCTAGAGGCGATCTTAGATCCAAACCATAGATCCGAAAAACCCACAAACCCAAAAGGTTCATCACAAGGGGAAATAGCCAAAAACCTAACCAGAAACAACAAGCAACGAACAAGGAAGGAGCATAACGAGGAGAAGAGGACGGATTACATGGTCAAAGATCAAAAGAGAGACGAAGAATCGCGAAGAGCAAAGGAGAAAGCTCTCTCAAAGGAACACTAGGGCCGGCTCAAAAGGAAGGAGAGGAGAAAAAAACACGCGCGTGAGGGCGCGTTCTTTTTAGTGCATTTTACGTTGCTTTAAATCACAGCATATATATAATTGAAACGTAGAGTCGGCATAATATTTTTGGCAAATTATGATTTCCACCTTTAAATTTCATTTACTACAAACTTTACCCTGAAATAATAATTAATTAATTTTTTATGTTAAAAACTTTTCTAAAATGTAATTAGCTTAAATAAAAATTAAATATTGTTATTTATCCGAGTTTACTTATTAGTTATGTAATTCCAACAAGAAATTCAAGGAGCGTAAAAATAGAATAAAAATATCAAAATATTCTAGAATATTACAAGTCACACTTCAAGTCTTGGGCCAACCTGGAATCCTAGGGTGGAATCCTAGTTGTCTGGCACGAAAGCCTTGGATAAGAGGTTAAACAATGCAAAGAGATGTCCATCCTTGAAAGCACGAGTCTTAGTAATAGACTCAGATGGCACGATTTCTCAAGACTAGACGTCAGGGCCTTGGATTGATCGAATCGTCAGAACTAGGACTCAAATGAGATTTGGACTCGAAGTGACGAGTTGATCCAGCCAAAGAGATGGATTTGGTTTGTTCGAACAAGAGATAAATAAAACAGATAGACTTTGGTTGGTGACTCCCAATCCAAGTAAGGAGGAGGAACTTGAGCTTCGGCGAGGGCGTCTGATGGGTCTTGGTTAGCGACGCTCCGGGCCACTATGGACTGAGTAGCCTTGGCTATGGATTTGGCTCGGGCTCGTGTCACCGGTCCATTAGAGCGAACACTCATGTCTTGTTCCTAGTCTTGTCTTGACATGGTTGGAGGCATGATCACATCATTATGTATGAGCATGACATTCATCCTCCAAGGCAACAACATGGATCAAGTTTACAGGGCACGAGTCTTCTATGATTATGACCATGGCCCAAATGCCATGAGAAGCCTCAGCTCCGCTCTTAAGAACTGTTGCATTATTGTGGCCAAGCTTACATGGTCAGGGTGGATACCCCATGATAGTGCTATGTCTATTTCATAATGCCTCAATCTATTGATCACTAAAGCTTACACCAACAAGCAGTTGCCATCTGGGATTAGGGTTGTTAAAACTTGACCCAACCTGACCCAACCTGACCCACCCGACTTTCAACCCGACTTGACACTCAATAAAAAAAAACTGTATACCCGAACTGGTAAAAAGCTCGAATCCGTGGTTAATCGAAATTGGTTATTTCTGAATGCACTAGCGTGATTTAACTTGACACCCGATGTTACCCAATTCGAAAGCATCTGATAATCCGAAGTTACCTGACCAAAATTCATCCAAAACTTCAAGGTTACCCAACCCGAAATCATCCAAAATTTTGAGGCTACCAGACCCGAAATCATCAAAAAATCCAAAGTTACCTGATGTGAAAGCATCGGGAACTCAATATTTGTTTTTAAGATATTGATAATAGTGCATATTTATTATAATTATGTTTTTGAATTTAAATTTACATTTACATTAATTATTTAAACACTAAAGTAATTGAACTACAAAAATATCATTCGATATATGATCTCAATCGAAATTCAACTCACCTAAAATCCGACTAAACCTAAAATTTGACTAGACCCGACTTATTCAAATTCTAGTTGGACTGAAAATCAAATTAGTTGACTGAAATTGACCCGAAATCCCGACTTTGCGTGATTAGTTGAGCACCCTACCCAAATTGCTCCAACCCGTTTTGACCAGATTACTAAAATATCTTAATTTAACTCGAATCCGAACATGTCTGAAACTGATAGGTGGGATGCCAAGCCCGGTGCAAAGAATGGTAATGTTGTGGGTGGGGGGTAGGTACTCAAAATTCGGGGTGTCAATCGGGTGGGTCGGGCCGGGTTCGGGTCGGGTCAGTTCAATTTCGGGTAAGTTCGGATACGGGTCAAATTCGGATATTTTGATAATCGGGTTGGACCATTTCGGGTCGGGATCTCAATTAATATGGGCAAAGTCGGGTTTTCGGCTGAATTTCGATTAGATTATTCAGTTTTCGGTCCAACTAGATTCCAAATATGTCGGGTTTCATGTTTAGTCAGATTTCGGGTTTAGTCAGATATTAGATGAGTTGGGTTTCAGGTTTGTCGGATTTCGGGTTAGTCGGATTTCTAGTTTGGCTGCATTTCGGGTTAATCAGACTTCGAGTGAGCCGAATATTTATTGAGACCATATATTGAATAATTATTTTTGTAGTTTAATTACTTAGGGTCTAAATATTTATTGTAACATTTAAATTAAAAAAAAACAATCATAATAAATATTTACTATTATTAATATTTTAAAGCAAAATGTAACTTTCGGATGACCTCAGGTCGAGTAAGTTCGGATTTTATGATGATTTCGGGTCAGCTAACTTCGGATTTTTGGATGGTTTCGGGTCGATTAACTTTAGATTTTCGGATGGTTTCGGGTCGAATATCATTGGATATTAGCTTGCATCGGGCTAGTCCATTCGATTATCATCGGTTTCATATTAATCTCGGGTTCGGGTTTTTTCGGTTTCGGGCCAAATCGGTTCGGGTCAAACAAATCTCGGATATAGACTTTTTTATTCTTTTCGGGTGCGAGTCGTGTACGGAGTGGGGCGGGTTGGGCTGGCCTCTCAGGTCAAGTCATCTTTTGACAGCCCTACACAAAATTACTCTTATTCTGTTTGTTCATGATCATGTAAGATAACTGCTAGTTGCATTTAATTATGCATTGCTGAATAATGCAATATATCAATCATTGTTCAGAGCATAATAACAGCTAATCGCATTTAACTGTGCAAAACAGTATCAGAACAACAAAAACGTGCAATAACAGCAAATCAAAAATTGTAAGCAGTTTCACCGACAGCCTACGCTGGAGTCATTTCTATTTCCTGTCTGTCCTCATAAAAGTCGTCCCTTTTCAAAGGGAAGACACTAATACCAAAAACTTTAGTGAAAAATGTTACATACGTTTCGGATCAGCCAATAACTCCCAGCTCAAGTCTGCTGTCATTTTACTGCCAAAGACTGTTTTGACTTTTCTTTTTCACCTACGCAACATATGTGCCCGAACAAGTCATCTGCTTGGACAAATTGCGAGTCACAATATCATCTTCAGTAAGAGGGCCTGCATCACTTCTAGTCAATATTTCGAGAAAATGAAGGCAAGGGCATGGCTTCTTGCGGTCTAAGAATCACGAGGATGCCAAACATCCCAATCATTGGGAGAACGAGAAGCCACTTCAAAAGCTTATAGTAATACATGTGGAATGTCAGAGAGAATTCATCATAAAAGTATAGACCATTTGCGTCAACCATCTCTACCAACACTGTTCCTGTTGTCCTCACGTTCACCGTTGGAAGCTTCATACGGTATTTCCCAGGGGTGTCAAAGATCCGACTTTGCCTTATCTTTCTTTCTCCTTGATAATTGCCGGGAACCATGAGCCATGTCTGCGTGGATTTTCAATTTTTGGAAGAAAAGGCTTTAGGGAGACACCAAGAATTTAGTTTATGTTTGCCTTTTTTCAATTTAGGGATAATGAACAAAACTACTAATCTTACCATCCAAACAACTCACAAGCTACTGGGATATTGAGAAAACAATTTGTGCAAATACTAAAAATAAGGGATATAGAACTAGTGACAAAGAACAGGCCATTCAGACATTTCTAGAGTCAAGAATAATGCAAGTTTTTAAGTTGGGAAGAAGCATCTTACCGTAATATTATATGGTGCCTGCAACCCAGATGGGTATCGATGCTTGTCAACAATTTCAAATTCCACCCAAAAGTTTTTGCCTTCCTCATCACGGAAATATCTAGATGGAGGTAAGACATAAATTCCCTCCCGATTGTGCCGGCTTGCAAAGTTATTACGGCCTTGGCCAGTCGATCTCCATGCCTGTAATTGATAAATTTTTAGAAGATGATTTTAATGGTTATAAGGAATAGGATTCAATGTGTCAGTCTTTCCACTCTCAGCATTACCTGAAGCGGATGGTGGGGAGATGAAGTAGAGAAGCAGTAAACATTCCCATTCATGGTTGAGACTATAAGATCCAGATCATCACCACCATCCACATTGTCTGCTAAAACCATGCTATATCTGCAACATAAAAACTTGAATAGTCAGGCATATTAAGCATAAAGAAGATTTATATACCAATTCTGAAGCAGAAACTGAGAAGCATGTCTCACGAAGTCTCCCCGATGTCTACAACATCAGCGCAAGATGTAGGTCCGTCTATAAGATAAAGGTATCCATCAAACGATGTGGTAACTATAGTAAGTCCTTTCTTTTTCTCTCCGTGCTTACTCAAATCCACGAGAAGAACCTGGTTCATCACTCTCCCATGAGTTCTATAAGGATATGGATGAATATTTGATCCATCTTTGCCACTGAGAACGTATATATTTCCTGATATGGTAGGGACCACGACATCAGTGTGACCATCTCCATCAACATCACCGATAGTGGGGCCCTGAAAGTTATTCAGGACTAATTAAATTATTCTATTACAAACTCAATGCACCACGCATTTTACAGGAGCACAGGAAAATGAAATACTCCTTACATTCAATAAGAATTGTCATTTAAATTTTTGTTACAAATATGTCATTCCACTTATTTTAGCCTTTACTTTACACAATTACTCTTGCAATTATTAGTAGATTGTTACAAGTAGTTTTCAATAAAGTAAAAAGGCAAGGCGGACTAACAAATATATATATATATATGTTAGTCTCCTTAGAAAGCGTGAAGGATGCTAGAATGACTATTATTATTGCACGGAAGGAATATATGACAACTGATAAGTCAGCACTCAGCACCAACTTGAAATCACAGGGAGTACTTTAGTTTGTTAGAATGTGCTTTCAAATATAAATTCACATCAACTACAAATTAATGATGTTCAGCATTGAGTGAAGGAAAGATACATAATCAAATTCTGTGTCTTCAAGAGGCAGATAATGAGTTTCTCTTAAACTGACCATCATTTTAAATGGAAATATATGTTCAGAAGGAACTAACTACAGATGCAAACAGAAACATTTTGACAACTAATTCATTCTGGTATCCTTCTTTATTCAGAGAAAAGAAAGGAGGGTGAGTACAGTGTATCCATTGTGCTAGATGAGAGTCATAAACATACACATGCATCCTTAACTCAGGACTTATAAAACAATCAAAGGACATAGCAAGGGCCAATGCTCACCTGTGGGATAAGACTTTTCACATGTGTTTCCCAAATTTCTTTTCCCTCTTTTGTCCATGCAGCCACATTTCCATGAGCATCAGCTGTTATTATTTCTATTGCTCCATCATCATTAATGTCTGCTGCAACAACAGCTGCTTGAACTTCAGCCATTTCAAGGGGAAACTTGTCCCTCACCTTGCCTGGGGAAAAAAGATACATCAAGGTCTTATGCAAACAAAAGAAAAAAAAATATAAGAAAACAATAAAGAGAGAGTTGCACAGATTTAATGCATTTTGATGTCGGTGTGCATTGTGCAGTGCATGTTTTTCTAGGAAGAAATTCTCAATTCTGATTGTGTAGTCCATATACAATAGTTAAGAAAGATTGTCAACAATATGAAGCCCAAAACAAAAGTGATGATAAATACACTGAAAAAGAGTGCCATATGATGTAAACATAGTTAAGTGAGAAGCAATATTAGTAGTACAGGGCCACTTGATACCCTGATAATTCCCTCACAGAAAAACTAATAAGTAATAACATACATATTGAATCAGACATAACTCAACTTGAAAAATTTTTATCCTTTTCTTTTGGGTTATGGGAGGAGATAGCTTGAGATATATATTATGATGAAAATTATGTAACATATAATTTTTCGGGCTAAGCATGCAGTTGTTGAACAATAAATGGGACTATTATCACCATGCTAATAAGAATGACGAACAGATATCAGTGTTTAGATGCAGAAAGGCTATACTGTAACTTGAGATTACCACGATGATCAATGGCATAAACTAAGCCATACGAAGTCCCAACAAGAATGTCCAAATGCCCGTCTTTATCCAGATCAATTATAGTTGGTGAAGAGTATATATAAGCACGGAACTTCCCAGAATCTGTGCTTAAATCAAGGTCTACAGTCCACTTGACTTGCTTCGTATCAAGGTTGAATACAACAATGCTACCAGCAACATATTTCCCAATATCAATGTCACCCAAATCCTTCGAATGCTCTGGGTTGTCATAGTACCTATCAACTTACAATGTCAGTTGCTCTACAATTATGAGAAAATTAGCCAAGAGAACATAATATATGATTTATACCAATAAGTAAACAAAATGATAAATATAAACAAGTAGAAATGTTGATGTCAAATAATTGAATTATTTTTTATACAAAACAGAACAAAACAAAAAAAGATGCAAGTAGAAAGTGGTTAATATCTTAGATACAATATGATATACTTCCACTGTTTCCTTACGACGCAACCATTATGTTGAACAATGAACTTTATTAGATTGTATAATTTCAATAGCTCACTCCATGGACAATGCTTTCTACACTCCTTTGCTGACGAAATACATGTCCGATGGGATACATAAACGCCCCCTGTACTTGGGCCAATTGGTCACTTGACCCCCTGTACTTTAGTCCTAACCGTTTAGCCTCCTATAGTTGCACATTGTGACCTATTGAACCCCTATTGAGCCACTTATCCCAGCTTTTTTTAGGAGTATGGTGCACGCGCGATGATGTGTTATATTGTATTGCCACAATGGTGATGACATGGATAACATGGATGACATGGATGACATGGCGATGACATGATGTGTTATATTGTGTTGCCACAATGGCATCCATGTCATCGCCATTGTGGCAACATAATATAACACATCATCGCGCGTGCACTATACTCCTAAAAAAGCTGGGATAAGTGGCTCAATAAGGGTTCAATAGGTCTCAATGTGCAACTATAGGGGGGCAAACGGTTAGGGCTAAAGTACAAGGGGCCAAGTGACCAATTAGCCCAAGTACAGGAGGCCATTTATGTATTCTGCCGTTTTTTCAGCAGAATGTCATATCAGATTTCTCATATACTGTATTAATCCAAATGTTAACTATTGATCAGGTTCCTTCATGTACAAGGTGACCTGAAGACAGGTCAATGGCATTAAGTGAATTAAAACATTGATTGTGTTACTGGGGGGACGAGCCCAATTGTCAAGCCTAACATACAAGCCCATGGGCTCCTAAAACCATTTGGTGATAGGAGGATACTAGCTTGTTTTCTCTCCCAACTTCCCATGTGGGATTCACAATTGAACCCCAACAGATTGAGAACTAATAACTTATGAAAAGCAAAGGGCAAGAACCTACTCCCACCCCACCCCCAACTACTAACCCTCCTTTTCCTGCACCTTAAAATTTCCTCCATCATTGATTTTGACCTCATGCTCATTGGCTTTTGTAGCCTTTGAGATGGATTTAGTCCCTATATAAATAATGGTGCATTCTAACTAAATTCTGTTATTATTGTCACATAGCTGAATTTCAGTTTTTTCTTGGTCTATTCGGGCGAACACCCTTCCCTTGGGCAGGGGTACCCCCATCTTGACCCCCCAGATTCCGTTGTAGCGGAGCTTCACTGGGTCAATGATGATGATGATTGATTTTGACCTCAACAAAATGATTAGATAAAAAAAAAACATACTACATTAATTAGTAGTTCCACAAATTGTTATATGACTTCTATCAATCACCAAAATTTGATCAATATATAATTATAAATGCCAACTTTTTCTTCATTACCATTCCAGGAATTGCTCAAATTACAATCTTTTCCCCATTTATACTGAAATTTTGGTTTCCAATACATATACTTTCATTAATTTCATAACCCAGAATGTTTAAACTCATATATTCCATTATATCTGTCCACAGGCACGAGAAAGCCACTTCAGCCATAATAATTAGAGATGCTTCCTCTACAAAATCTATCATCGAATCAAAGTTTAAAATGTAAAACTAATCCAGATTATCTATATTCAATAGTTTGTTCCACCTGCAAAACTTTCTCAGCATTCTTGAGAAAAATGTATCGAATAATTAATTAATCATGCACCTTTCTCACGGCATTTCGCAAGCAGAAAGTCATCCTTAATTTCTCAGATATAGAAGTGCTGATGGTGCTAATGACTTAGAAAATATAAAGGATCAATTAAAGTTTGATTAAATTTGATTCTTCCCTTTTACTGAGTAGGAAAATAGATTCCTTATCCAAATTTGATAAGGAATCCATTAACCTTATAAGGAAGTTTAAACCCTTATCCTTGAGAATGCATAGCATTCTTCATATTCCCAGTGATCAGAAGATGATAATTGGCCATGAACTATTCAATAGGTGGCGATTTTACATTATAATACATAGGGATTACCTTTTTCTTTCCAGCCCTTGCCCAAACCATCTCAAAAATTCGATTATAAACACATTCATATAGAGACTCGGGAAATGGACATAATAAAGAACAATAAGCTGTCAAGAATCAGATCATATCCATCATAAAGGCACTAAAAGCACAAGGAAAATCCATTTACATTTTCTGATAGCTTATAAAAACATATTTTTGTAGAAAGTTTAAAAGACTTTAATATTAAAATGAACAGAGGACAAATTTACCAAACTGTAAATGCTACAGATCAGCCTAGCATATTTAGTCCATCAGTAGAAAATATTCATTGACAAAGAGATATTACAATAACTTACTCATGATCGAAGAAATATGACACAGCAACAACCATTTCTGAGACACCATCAGCATCAATATCGGCTATTACCTGTTGTGAACCGCAAAATAACTTTTGTTAATTATCATATAAGACTTTGACCAGATTCATCTATTATTTTCAATAGTAATAGGAGAACACAGAAGTGTTAAGAACTGTACTCACAGGAGTACACAGAATATGGGAATCAACTTCAACATTATCTTCCAGTTTCTCATGCAGTGTTTCAGTCCACTCTTCATCACCCCACATCTTCTCATCAACATATTCATCGTAATCATAATTGTACTCATCTGCTAACTCATCCGTATCACGGAATAGGTCAAATGAGGAGTCTGCATCAGCTTCTAAAGCACCTTCATTTTCTACAGTATTCATCTGAGCATTTCCATTATCACCACCATCTTCCAAAAGTCGTCTCCTTGTGTGTGTGTTATTGTCTAGATGTAAGCTACCCTGTGATCTAATATTCACATCTGAATTATCTGTGGTGTTTGGTAATTTGATGCTTGATTGTATTTGACTCTCATTATTTTTCTCTTCACTTTCTGCAATTGATGCATTCCTTATGCTGGCAAGAGATCCAGCTTCCGGGAAAACATTACCCTTGGCATCAAGAAGTGTTGTATTAACTTCTACACTTTCGTTCAGTTTACCTTTTTGCTCTGGAACAAATGAATGTGTCTGTTGAATTTTTTTCTTATCCTCAAATAACAATGGAGCAGTATCATCTTCTTTCATCCTTTCCTCCACGGTAGATGCATTTGCATTAGCAGCTCCCGCTTCGTCAGGAGATGTAATAAACCCATGCAACATAGTTTTATTTGCATTCAAATCTAACATTAAGAACAAAGATTTAAGCTATAAGTCTCATGTGAAATATATCAAAATGCCCACATGGCTGGTCGATGAGCAAGGGTGGCTCAATAACATATATAAAGAACAGATGTCAAACTAACTGATATATGAACTAACAACAGATAATGTTATGGACATCCAAGTCTCTTAATCTGATGTTGTTACTCGTTATACAGAATTGTTTCACACTAACCTTTTAAGGCTCCATTCGGCACTCGCATTTTGGGAGCTTCTTCCCGCTAGCTGGGGCTTAAAATCTCCAAATTCTACACCCTTGGGGGTAGGAGGGTGCAGAATTTTAGAGCTTTTCCCCTAGCGTTTTGGGCAGCGGGAGAAAGCTACCCTTGCAGCCGAACGCACCCTAAATATAATGAAAATCCCAACTGAAAGAAATAATATTAGCTGTTTGCAATCATTTACAGACCTCCCCCAGGTGCCTATCTTCTGAATCTACAGAAATTACGTATATATGAAAGCAAATGCTTAAAGCAGGATATGCATCAAATCACAAAAAAAGGAGTGTGCGGTACTGAAATTTGATGGTGATATCACTCACGAGATCTTAAATCTTCATCAGCAGCCTCTTGGATTAATAACTCATCATGGACATCTGGATGAGAACGATCCACTGGATCTGTATGAAGTCCCACATACCAGTTTTTAGGAACTTTCCTCCTAGGAACAACTAGCTTGTCTGACATCATGTAGCCTGAAGCTCTAATACAAGAACAACCAACTTCAAATAGTGAAAATTGCTGTTTTATGAGAAACACAAGTGATAAATTAGGTTTGAGATAAAGGGTTCCTTAAGCACCTGAAAAACAGGACTTCTCCATTATAAGTCGCCAAAGCTATCTCCCTGACACCATCCCTGTCAATGTCATATAACAGTGGGCTAGCATGTACGTTCGATTGGTGATAAGCAGGCCATCCTAATCAAAAAGGCAATGTTACAAAACAAAGCCAAATGATACAACTAGGATGCTTCACCAGTATCTTATAAGGATATACCCAATCTTCAAGTCCATACCACGAGAGAAATTGCCAAAAAGCAACTATTTCACTTACTATGATCTGTGTTGAAAAACATAGTGGATAGAGAAACGAACCTGGTACCTTATCGCCATCTGATCCTTCAAGAACTTCCAGGTAGTGAACAAATGATGGAACCACAATATCCAATTTTCCATCACTACAAGACAGATTCCAAATGGATAATCAAGCAACAAAACATATTTAAATCATTACGTAGATATATCGAAGAGAGAAATTCATGCAGGTCAGGAAGAGAAATTAGATGAAGCAGAAGATCAAACATTATAAAATGCTAACTGTAAGACGAACCTATTAATATCTGCAATCAACGGAGTTGCGTATATGCTGGAGGACACTTCAGTCTGCCATCGAAGTTCCAAGTTCTGCGGGCATTGCGTGTTCAAGAGTTCATTCTCATCCCTAGAATTCACAAGAAGAGAGAGATCACAAGCCCATGAAGCAACTGGAGGGAAAAGAGCCAAAGTCATTCGAAGCAGAAGTGTTCTTGATAAACTTACAAGTTCTGATATCCGAGAGCGTCATCAGTGGCTTCTCGTTCCCGAAATTTGTTCGACTGCGTTTGCGAAACAGCAAGTACCAGATTTGAAATCACAAGCAGAAGACACGAAATGAGAAGGATCCCGTTCGTGGAGCACCTCATGTGATCTTGCACTGTATATTGATGACTTCTCAAATCCCTTTGTTGGCAAAGACAGATCTACAGAGATCAACGAGTAAGTTCAGAAGAACACACAATTTGCCAATCAACCATGAAACTGTGCGTCTGATTGGGAGAAAAGGTTGGGAACCCTAATTAGGGCCTGTTTGGTAAAATAGTGGGAATGGGGTTGGAATTGGGAATGGGTTGGAATGAGCATGAAATAGGAATGGCTCATACCCACCTCTATGCTAGGTATGAAAAGTGAGCAAAATTTGGGATGAGGAATGGTTGATTCCCAATCGTTTGTTCTACCAAACAATAGTTTAGGTTTGAGTGATTCCTAACCCCATTCCTCATCCCCAAGGTATGGTACCAAACAGGCAAGAGGTTTGAAACAGTTACGACTTGTAGCAGTGATTTTTTTTATACAGGTAAGAATTCGGAGTACCAAATAAGAATGGTAGTCCAAGAGAGGGTCAACAAAGAAAAAAATCCAAGGTAAAGATAGTATAAAACCTCGAAAAGAAGAGCATAAGAGATCGAAAACGGTGTGAGTAAAGCACTACAAAAAGCGTCGTAGGCAGCAGGTCAATCTAGCTTGGGGTGTGCGCGAAATGGACAGCTGACGTTCCCTCCGCCGAGATGAAGGATCTTCAGAAACCTTAGAGCACCGATTGACCTCGCCTATTACAACTCGGTCCGCTACATGCCGACCCCCGCTCCAACTCTTCGAAAATTAGCATATAAATTAAGTATGGGCCATCTGCACCAGAAATTTCAACCTTGCACCGCAATAAAAACTACTTGCTGTGCAAGTAATTCAAACTTGTAAGACAAATAAGCCATACTTGCAAAACAAGTAAAGCTAACTTGCCCCACAAGTAAAATCAAATCTTACCCTGCAAGAAAAACCAAGCTTGCGGTGCAAGAAAATAAAACAGATTGTTTGGCCATCGTCGAGTTGCTAGATGAAACCTAAGAAGAATAGTTCTCGAAGGCTCATGAGTTTGGACTAGTGATACCAACCGAAGTATCGGGATGGACAATGGAGCGAAAGAGGACATTCTATCCTTCAAGCCTCACATCCCCTTGAATCACCTTGCTATGTCATAAAGTCCTGGTCAATCCAAGCTTGAGTCGTGCAAATCGTGAAGTTCCAAGGTCATGTCGTGCACAAAAAATCCACGAGCAAGTTAGGCAAGGGTCATGCGCCCTAAGGCACACGATCATGCACAGGAGCACACAATCGTGTGCCTGCCCTCAGTTTTCCTTGAGGGGTCATGCACAGGCGCCGAGAAACAAGTGTCGTGTTTTTAACTTGGTTCATCTTTTCCGTCTTTGCAATTCCAAGTTCTCCTTGATTGGGGGGTCGACAGATCGAGTTCCAACTAATTAAAGGTTTGTAATTATTATTCTTATTCGAAAAAAAGTCTTTGTTGTTTTTGTCCAATTCTTAAAGGGTAGTGTCGAGTCGGTGTTAGGAACTCACGTTCATTAACATTGGAACAACGCCCTCAGTTTTGATGATGACAAACGCCATGAGAACTAACACCTATTGGCAAGTATTTTAGTATAACAAGTTACGCGTCGCAAAGAAAAACACAAAACAACAAGTTCCCAAAGAATGAGAAGTAATGCAACGACGAAAAGAAAGCAACCAACCTCAAAAGTGAACAAGAGTTCCTACGAAATAGGAACTCAGTGACCCAAAGTTCCCACACGATGGGAACTGGAGCAGAGGAATAGGAATCTCTCAAAGTCAAGAAGAGTTCCTAAGACTAAGGAACTAAGAAGACGAGAGTTCCCTTTGGATGGGAACTGGCGCATGCGTGAAAGCGACATCTCAGCACATTTTAGGGATCATGTCTTGATCGGACAAAATGGCGTCTTAGGCTTCACAGTAGCAGTGATGTTCATGTTTTTAGTATAGTTTTTAGTAGGTTTTCTTTGTTTATTAGGTTTAGTTTTGATAAGTTTAGGCTTAGTTTAGTGTGTTTTGGATAGTTTTGCATATTTTCATAGAAAGTATGGAAGCTACTCTATTTTGTGTATTTTGTAGGTTTTAGCAAGGAAAAGTGTTATATGGAGCTGAATTTGGAGCGCTATAGTGAAAGACGGAGGAATACAAGTATGAAGAAGTCAGAGTTCAGGTTTTACGAGATGAAGTGTGGAAGAAACCAAGCCCAGACTCGTTAACGAGGCTGTAAGGGCTCGTTAACGAGGCCACGTGATAAGAAATTTTGAGGGTTGATTTTGTAACTCACCGATCCTGTGCGGGAAATTCTTTCCGTGTCGGTAGAGTATCTTTTTATAATTTTTAGGGTTATTATATTATATATTTTAGGTCTTGTTATCTTCTTAGATTTTGTTTCTATCTTTTTAGGATTTTATTTCTATCTTTTAGGAAAGTTTTTATCTTCTAGTCTTATTAGTTTTTAGCCTTTTTAGTATAAATAGCCCTCTTATTTAGCCTAGGGGGGGGGGGGAATCAAAGAAGCAAGTGGTAGAGAGGAGAGGAAGAGCCGAGATAGAGAGAGAAGATCGGAGTCGAGAATGAGAGCTCGGTGGACGAGAGTTACCGGGGTCGTTAGTTAGTATTTCGGTTCGGTATTTGTTTATTTTCGGTTTCTTTTGATTTTCTGTAAGACGATATTTGTTATTTAATTTGAGTAGTAATTTGTTTTCAATGATT
This sequence comes from Fallopia convolvulus, assembly GCA_964016875.1. Taxonomy (NCBI): domain Eukaryota; kingdom Viridiplantae; phylum Streptophyta; class Magnoliopsida; order Caryophyllales; family Polygonaceae; genus Fallopia; species Fallopia convolvulus. The sequence goes on along the minus strand of OZ024726.1, from coordinate 22,928,035 downwards.
TCTTTTATTGAGTTTATTTGTTTCATAGTTATGATTAGTGAGTAGTCTTCTTTTCTAGGATCGGGGTTAAGCCCAGCATAGTTGAGCATGTATGATGAGTAAGATTGTGTGTTGAATGCCTTTTATCTATTATTGAGATTGTTTGTTGTGTTTATACCGAGATGAAAGTTGAGGTAATTTGAGTTTTTAACTTGATTGAAAGAGAAAGTTAGTAACTTGAAGGTTGATATTGTTTGAATACGAAAGTTTGAAGCTTTAGATCCAAAACAAACAATTAAGTGAGTTAGGTTACGAAAGTAGGTTAATTTACTTCATGGTCAACGAAAGTTGATGACTCTATCTATTTAAAGGCATGATCTATTCTTCTTACGAGTTTATATGCTTGGCTATGTTGTGGTATCCCTAGTCCTAGATCTGTGTTTTTATTTGAATTATTTTAAGTGAATTTCGTTGCTGAGTTACTTGGCTCGGTACCGAACTTGTTTAGGTCGTTAGTTGAGTCTTTTTGTGTACGGTGGTTCGTTAACGACCCTGACAACGTCGTTAACGAGGCTGCTTGTGTGTGTTTTTGTTTGATTTTGTTTGCTTTTTAGTAGTCGATAAACGAACAACCTTGCTTCCTGTGGAACGATCCTGACTCTGCTATACTCAGCGGGGTCTTGACTTATAAATTTATTTGTTGTCAAGAAACCCTCATCAACAAATTGGCGTCGTTGCCGGGGAAGCAACGTGTTTGTTAGTTTATCTGTGGGTTCGGGAATAGCCCGACCCCGTTTTTGTTTTTAATTTTTGTTTTCTTTGTCTGTTTTCTCAGTGTATGCCGGTAGGACGACGAAGGCTCGAGTTTGACAACACTGGTTATTACTCAAAACCCGAACGTTCCCTGCACCGTAGACTCCGAGAAAACCGAGCCATGGCCACACCAGAAGAGATGGCTCTTCAAATGGAAGACCTACGAAATCAGATGGAGGCATTGAAGACTGAGAAAGAAGGCGCTGCTGCTGAGGCTGAGCGTCAACGAGTTGCTAATGCTCATCTACAAGAGGAGCTTGATGCCTATCCAAGGAATGCCAAACAGTACATGCATCCAGAACTAAGGGTGCTAGAATCTCCAATCGTGCTTCCTATGATAGAGAAACCCTTTGAGATCAAGTCTCAATTCATATCCTTGATTAAACGGGCTTAGTTTGAAGGGAAACCTATTGAGTGCCCTATGGAGCATATTAGAAACTTTATTGATTTATGTGACACCATAGCTGCTGAAGGTGTCTCACTTGAATATGTTCTGTTAAAAGCTTTTAGGTGGTCCCTTACTGGAAAGGCCCTGAGCTGGTTGGAGAGCCTACCTTCTAAGTCTATCAGGACTTGGAAAGCTTTGTACGATCAATTTCTGACAAAGTTCTTCCCTCCTGCTAAGACGACGGAGTTAAGGAAACGCATCACCTCCTATCACCAGCTGCCTAATGAAACATTCGTTGAAACATGGGAAAGATTTAAAGAGATGCTTAGACAATGCCCCACTCATGGGCAACCTTTATATGTTTTGCAAGAAATCTTTTTCCAGGGTATCAACGCAGAGACCAAGAACCGCATCAACACGCATACTGCGTGTGGTTTTATAGAGATGAATCCGACAGAGGCATGGGAACTGTTGGATAAGCTTTCCAATTACGATGCCATGTATGGAACCCAGCAGACTCCACAACCTCAGAAACGTCTTTACATACCTAACCGAGACGAAGTTGACCCGGATGTTAAAAATCAATTCTTGCAAGATGAGGTCAACCGTCTGAAGAAGCAGGTAAGTTTTCTGAAATCCTCTCAATCATGTCAAGAATGTGGTTGTTCTGCACATAGTACTTCTGCTTGCACTAACATAGAGCAGGTTAGAGCCGCTGAGACAATAGTTGAGATGAATTATATGAGAGGACCATACAGGAACCAGCCTAGCTATAATGACAGGTCGAACAACTATCAGGCTTGGGGAAATTAGAATACCAATCAAAACTATGCAATGCCTCCACCAGATAGACGACCTGCACCTTATCAACCTCCAGGCCATCAGGAGCCACCATCATGGGTTCAAGGATTACAGGAAGGCATTAACGGTGTGACCAACAAAGTTAACGAAGTGACCAACAAGGTTAACGAAGTTCAATCCAACCTGAACCAACAAAATAAAATATGGGTAGAGTTCGATATATGGAAGAAGAGTGTTGATTACCAACTAGGGAACCTCGCTGCCCAAATTCCGAGACCACAAGGGCAACTCCCGGGCCGCCCCGAGGAGAACCCTAGGGGACAAATAGCAGCAGTGCACCTTAGGAGCGGGAAGACATTGCCGGAACGAGTTCAAACTGAGGACAAGAAGGAAGAGGACGTCACCAAACAGCTCGTTAACGAGCCAGCGAGAGCAAATAACGAGCCCATATACCAAAGTGACGAAGCTTCGAGGGTTCCTGAGGAACCTACCCCAGGTAAGTTTTCTAGACCGAGCCTTCCTCTCAACTCCAGGGTAGTTAACAACCCCATCAAGGTCGGTAACGACCCACCGAGGTCACCTGACGATCCCAGTGATGACCCGGTAGCACCACCTCTCGAGCCTAACTTGGTTCCGAGAATGGTGAGAACTCTTCCATTTCCAACTAAGAAATCTATGGACTCTACTGAGAGTAAGTTCAAGCGTTTCATAAAGATTCTTCAGGGCATTAATATTTCCATCCCATTCGCTGAGGCCCTAAGCGAAATGCCGGCTTACACAAAGTTTTTGAAGGATATTCTTAGCAGGAAAAGATCCATTACAGAGCTGCAGGATGAAGTTAGATCAATAGCTCTACCGGAAAAGCTAGGAGACCCAGGGAGATTTGCAATAACAATCGACATAGGCAACCACAAGTTTAAAGCTTTATGTGATCTGGGCGCCAGTGCTAGTTTAGTTCCTCTCTCAATCTGGTCTAAAGCTAATATGGGACCACTAGAGCCGGTAGATATGAATCTGTACATGGCAGATGGATCATGTGTCAAGGCCACAAGAGTCGTGGATGACTATCCTATTCAAGTCGGGAAATTCTTTATACCAAATGATTTCATCGTCCTCGATATGCCTGAAGACCCTCATGTCCCCATAATACTGGGCAGACCATTTTTAGCTATAGCAGGTGCAAGAGTTGATGTGCGAAACGGACTCCTCACTTTTGATATTGGAGAGGAACGGGTAGAATTCAACTTGGATCAGAATGCCAACGACCCAATTGCAGTCGCACAAATCGAGTTGACTCAACCAGAACTCGATTCAGCCGTCCCTACCGTGCCTCACTAGCTAATCACCGAGCCCCACATGCACGAATACAACCAAGGTAAGTACTCTAATTATGAATTTGCTAAAGATGGTCATTCCTTATCTTTTATTCCTACACCATGCCCCATCATATGCACTTCAGAGGAATCCAAACCACCTTGGTTTTCGGATTTCACTAACCATGATGTAGGAATACCGGACATCCTGATAGAAGAAAAGGGACCTAATTTAGCAACTCAAGCACACAGAAACTGCAAAGCTAATTATAGGGTACCTCAAGACCCCAACATAGCTACACGGGAGCCACCTTGAGTCAAAGGAGCACGTCGGGCTGACGACGTTAAAAATAGCGCTTACGGGAGGCAACCCGCTTTTTAGTATAGAATTAGATTTTTTTCTTTTTTAGACTCTTTTTCTTAGCTTTCTTTTGAGTTCTTTTTAGTAGTTTTTAGGATAGAAATTACGATTAAATTTTGAGCTAACAAGATGCAGGAGAAGGGATCGAAAAATCACTCCAAGAGGCTCCGGTGGCTCGTTAACGACCCACCCAGGGTCGTTAGCGACCCGGTTCGGACGACCCGATTCGGCAAAACGGGGCAGGTAAGTTTTTTTTTTAACCTAGTCTAGCTTTTTCACAACCCTAGCCGCCACCCCCTCTACCCCTTCCTATCCCTTCCCTCTCCTATATAACCCTTCTACCCCTCCCACACTCTTTCACTCTCAAATCCTCCCAAATCCAACCTTCTCAAAAACTCACCCAAAAATCTTGAAGACCCCTTCCCACCGATCGGAATCCCGCGCCAACCACCATCGAGCAACCGTCGTTATCGAAGCCCGGAAACCCTTCCCTCCACCATCGAAGATTCGAAGCTTTCGATAACCCTCACCAAGCTCGTTACTCACCCAATTTCCGACCCCTTGTTCTTCAAATTTCTCGGTTCTCCGGTATATTTTCTAAACCCTAACTCGAAATTACATGATTTATGGTATTTAGGGTAGAAATTTCATGTCTAGAATTGAGTTCATATAGAGGATCGATGTTCATGATTTGATTTTTGCCCATGATTGTGATTTTGCTTCGTAATTCTAGATCTAGAGAGGGATATTCATGTTAGATGTTTCATTGTGAGAAGTTGATTGAGAAAAGCATGAATTTTTCTTGTTCTAGTATCAAGCTACAAACTTTGCATATCAAAATTTCGGGCAAAATCTAGCATGTTCGGGATGGGTAATCGAGCAAGTATGGGGTGCGTATTTCCGATTGTGTGACTAGTGAGGAGTATAGAGGATTGCATGCTTGGTTTTTGTTTGACTTTTAAGGTAGAGTGAAACTCGGAATTCTGTGATTTGGTTCTCGGCGGATCGTTAACGACCCACCCAGACTCGTTAACGACCCTGCACAATCTAAAAATTCAACAACCAGTCCAGATTCGTAAACAACCCAATTGGGTAGTTAACGAATAATTCCGAGGCTATTTCGAGACCAAGTATGGGGTCTCTTGCCTATCAATCTTGAGTAGATCTTATCTTGGAAAAGTTTTGATTGTTTTGTAGATCTCATGGCAAGCTCAAGCAGACCCGCTACCCGAGCTCAGAAGAAGAGAAGGAACCAGAGGTCTCCATCTCCACCTCGCATGGACAACGTGATCTTGAGTACTCAAGGCCAAGTGCATCGATACCGTGCCATTCTAGAGAAGGACCACAACACCCGTTGGTTCTCGAAGTCCAGTGCTATCAACATGGGGATCTACACGGACGTCAAGGAAGCCTTCCTTATCCTTGGTGCATCCCATCTCCTGAAGAAGGAGAATTTACCACACTTTCCGGCCCTCACATCCGAGTTCTTGGCCACTCTAGAGACTAGCTTCCCATCGAAGACTTAGGCGCCGAGAGCTTCTGTCGACCCACCGCTAGCTCCTACCGACCCTCAGTCCTATGGACTCATGCCATACAACCCGGTGTTGTACCAAGACCATTTCCAGCCTCACTATCTACCACCTCCTCATCCCGAGTACACAGGATCGAGTATGCCACCACTGTGGGCCGAGAATCTTTCTGCTCAGATGCAGCAACTCCACCTCCAACAGGACCATATTCATCGAAGGATGGACATATGGGAGACCGTCTATTCTGCTCGCATGTCGATGGAGGATGAGAGGCATCGTCAGAGAGAGGCGGATGATGCTGAGCATTGGAGGACGATGTATGACTTCATGGGTACCTTTGAGCACTATTTTCCTCCACCAAACCAGTGATTCAGCCTGAAGATGAAGTTTTTTCTTGTTTTCCACTTTTGAGACTTTGTAAGTTTTTATGTTTTTCTTTTTCTTATTTTTATCTTTGTTTGTTTTCTTTTCTATTTTCTTTCCTTCTTCTTATTTTCTTACAGTGGGGACACTATAATTTTAAGTATGGGTTGGGAGAAAGTAGAAAACTTGTTGTCTTATGTGTTTATGTGTTTTGAGTAGTTTCGAAAAGAAAAAAAATCAAACAAAAACACACACAATTCCTTGCAAAAAAAAAGGTAGCACTTGATGAAATTGAGCACATATACTTTATAGCATAAGTGATGCAATCCAACAAAATTGTTACTTAGTGAGGAATTTTTTGGCCTTATAGGGAGAACATCATTAAATCCCTCTTCTTTTCTTGTGTGATTTACTCTCCTTATGCATATTATCTCTTGGAATTGTGATGGTTATCTATTTCTTGAGACCCGTATGGGATTTATAGTTCATTACTTGTGAAAATCATATGATGGATAACTTATTTTTATAGCCCTATTATTCCTTATCCACCTTTACATGATTCTTCTTTTGATAGCCAATTCTAGCCTGAAGCCTTTATTTTTAGCTCCACAAAATTATTCCCTAGCCGATAAAGCTTGACCCTATCCGGGGATTAGGACTTAGATTGGAGAGGTATTTTTGTTGAGTATAAAAAAAAGGGGGAGTGACATATATTGTTTGCTATAATTGAGGGATTATTAGGAAGGGTAGATTGGAAGTCTCTTGTTTTACTTGTAATAAGAAAGATCTCTTGATAAGTAAAAATGCACAAAATAAAGTAAGTTGTTGGAAAAAAAAAGAAGAATACACGATGAAGCTCGTTAACGATTCTGAAGTGGGTTCATTAACGAGGCAGCGAGAAAAAAAAGAAGGAAGTTTGAAGTGCATGTGTGTTTATAGATAATGTCAGAGATTCTTTTATTTCTTATGAGACTTTCTAGGATATGTTGGGTGAGTAAAATGAGTGTGCATATAATGTGAGAGTGAGTTTGGTATGTTCTTTTATGAGAGTTTTGTTTATGTGAGTTTTTAGGAGTCTTTTGATTCCCGGATATTATTAGCACCACATAACCAAAATATTTTCCACACCTTATTGTTTTTACCAAGCCCCATTACAACCCGACCGAATGGAAGCTTCTATGAAGTTTTTCATTGAGCCCCCTAAGTTCTCTTGATGAATTTTGCTTGTTTTTGACAAAATCTTGGGTGGAGAGTATTGGTGATATAAGTTCCAATTTCTATGAGTTTTTGTATATTGGATTGAGTTGAGAGATTGAATTTATAAGCCTAAACACTTGAGAGTTGAGTGAAACACATTATATCCCTTGTGAGGTTGGATTGTATTTTCTTATGTCTATTTGGTGCATATATGTGTGATGACGTTAAATATTCTTTGCTATATTTTTCTCATGTGCAGATATTGCTTTTTAGAGGATGGTTATATCTTGATGAGTATGTTTGTTTGGTTTTGATTAGTGTTTAGTGATTGCTTGAGGACAAGCAAGTCTAAGTATGGGGTATTTTGATGTTCATGTTTTTAGTATAGTTTTTAGTAGGTTTTCTTTGTTTATTAGGTTTAGTTTTGATAAGTTTAGGTTTAGTTTAGTGTGTTTTTGGATAGTTTTGCATATTTTCATAGAAAGTATGGAAGCTACTCTATTTTGTGTATTTTGTAGGTTTTAGCAAGGAAAAGTGCTATATGGAGCTGAATTTGGAGCGCTACAGTGAAAGACGGAGGAATACAAGTATGAAGAAGTCAGAGTCCAGGTTTTATGAGATGAAGTGTGGAAGAAACCAAGCCCAGGCTCGTTAACGAGGCTGTAAGGGCCCGTTAACAAGGCCACGTGATAAGAAATTTCGAGGGTTGACTTTATAACTCACCGATCCTGTGCGGGAAATTCTTTCCGTGTCGGTAGAGTATCTTTTTATAATTTTTAGGGTTATTATATTATATATTTTAGGTCTTGTTATCTTCTTAGATTTTGTTTCTATCTTTTTAGGATTTTATTTCTATCTTTTAGGAAAGTTTTTATCTTCTAGCCTTATTAGTTTTTAGCCTTTTTAGTATAAATAGCCCTCTTATTTAGCCTAGAGGGGGGGGGGGGACGAATCAGAGAAGCAAGTGGTAGAGAGAAGAGGAAGAGCCGAGATAGAGAGAGAAGATCGGAGTCGAGAATGAGAGCTCGGTGGACGAGAGTTACCGGGGTCGTTAGTCAGTATTTTGGTTCGGTATTTGTTTATTTTCGGTTTCTTCTGATTTTCTGTAAGACGATATTTGTTATTTAATTTGAGTAGTAATTTGTTTTCAATGATTTCTTTTATTGAGTTTATTTGTTTCATAGTTATGATTAGTGAGTAGTCTTCTTTTCTAGGATCGGGGTTAAGCCCGGCATAGTTGAGCATGTTTGATGAGTAAGATTGTGTGTTGAATGCCTTTTATTTATTATTGAGATTGTTTTGTGTTTATACCGAGATGAAAGTTGAGGTAATTTGAGTTTTTAACTTGATTGAAAGAGAAAGTTAGTAACTTGAAGGTTGATATTGTTTGAATACGAAAGTTTCAAGCTTTAGATCCAAAACAAACAATTAAGTGAGTTAGGTTACGAAAGTAGGTTAATTTACTTCATGGTCAACGAAAGTTGATGACTCTATCTATTTAAAGGCATGATCTATTCTTCTTACGAGTTTATATGCTTGGCTATGTTGTGGTATCCCTAGTCCTAGATCTGTGTTTTTATTTGAATTATTTTAAGTGAATTTCGTTGCTGAGTTACTTGGCTCGGTACCGAACTTGTTTAGGTCGTTAGTTGAGTCTTTTTGTGTACGGTGGTTCGTTAACGACCCTGACAACGTCGTTAACGGGGCTGCTTGTGTGTGTTTTTGTTTGATTTTGTTTGCTTTTTAGTAGTCGATAAACGAACAACCTTGCTTCCTGTGGAACGATCCTGACTCTGCTATACTCTGCGGGGTCTTGTCTTATAAATTTATTTGTTGTCAAGAAACCCTCATCAACAAGCAGCTGAACGAAGACGACCATCCAATGGTCCGATATGATTTAAGAGTTGACAATTCAAATTCAAATTAAAGTCACATGTCAACCTTATGAATAAGTCTTGACGTAATATCCGTGATTTTTCCGGATATTTTCAGAAATTTTTTGGGCATCTTTCCAAGACTCGTTCAATCAATCTCATTACTAATACGATCGGATCAATGGAAATTGTTCCTAGAAAATGCAAGGTGACAGAATAAAATCATTGGAACTGATTTTATAATTTTTAGGATCACTTCCATTAAAGAACTATCTTGATCGGGTGAGATCCGCCTAATTAATTATGTGCCCGTTAAGGTTGTACTCTAAAACGGAAGCCTTAAAATTAAGAGTAGCAAGATAAAATCATTTGAGTTGATTTTATTAGTCTACATAATTTTTTAAGACCGTTTCTATAAAAGGAGTATTTTAATCTAGGGTGATACGAGCCCGGTGTGGATTCGTATCGGAACCCTTGTTGGTCAAGGGGTTGCGACGCACCCGAGGTGGGATTGGCTCGATAAACGTGGTTGGTTGCCACGGGAAGAAGAACGAGAGATAAATTTAGGGCAAACAAATAATTTCTTAATTCATTGATTTATTCCATGATTTGATAACAACTTAAACGGGTATTTATAATACTCCAATATCTAGCTAACAAGAAACTCTAATTGTTGAAATATTAAAAGATAACCTTAATTAAAAGATAAAATCAAATCGCTAAATAAAAGGAAGGACAATATTGAAAAGATAACAAATATAATTAATTATCCTAATATAATTGTAGCGTATAACGTATCAATTCTCCCCCGTTGAGAATCAACTTGTCCTCAAGTTGGAAATCAGGAGGGGACTCTTGAAACAGATCTTGGAGCTTAATCCGCCAGGGTCCCATTGTACATGTAGCACTGCTTGAGTCAGCAGATCGTGACTGAAGTTTGCCCTGCGTATTTCACCGAACGGTTGGCGGACAAACAAGTCCAAACATATCGGCAACGACCCTCCTTCGATACCGAGGCGACTATGGTCTCCCTTTTGTGAATCTGGCACCGGAAAAGAAGGTCTCGGGCCCAAAATTGATAGAAATCGCGGCGGAAATAGGCATGGACAGGCAGCAGGCGCGGGACACGGGATCGGGTCGGTAACGACCTCCGCCGGTTTGGAACCCGGGCCGGTAACGACCTCCATGGATTCGGTACCTGGTTCGGTAACGACCTTCGTTGGCTCGATACCCGGGTTAGTAACGACCTCTGCCGGATTGGTACCGAGGGCAGGAGTGATGTCCGCGGGCGCAGGATTGGTGAGCGCGGGCGCGACGCTAGTGAGCGCGGGCGCGGCGCTGATGACCGCGGGCTGCGGCGTTGCCTTTGCAACTTTGAGATCGAGTTCCAATCTAGAAAAAAGTTGATGTATCCGATGACGACGATCCTCATATTCCATATCGATCTGACGACGACGAACCTCATATTCCATATAATTATTACGGATCTTCAACTTCATATGTGGGGGAAGTTCCCGAATATTGCTTGGAACTACGAACATGGTGATGGTAGAGTTCAAGAATGAAAACACCAATTGATACGGACGCGGTGTGGATTCGTATCGGAACCCTTGTTGGTCAAGGGGTTGAGACGCACCCGAGGTGGGATTGGCTCGATAAACGTGGTTGGTTGCCACGGGAAGAAGAACGAGATAAATTTAGGGCAAACAAATAATTTCTTAATTCATAGATTTTTTCCTTGATTTGATAACAACTTAAACGAGTATTTATAATACTCTAATATCTAGCTAACAAGAAACCCTTATTGTTGAAATATTAAAAGATAACCTTACTTAAAAGATAAAATCAAATCGCTAAATAAAAGGAAGGAAAATATTGAAAAGATAACAAATATAATTAGTTATCCTAATATAATCGTAGCGTATAGCATATCATCGGGTATATAATTTTACCGTCCGAACGCAAGCCCTGTTCTAATTCGGATATACTCTTACCATTTTCAACGGATCGAAGACTATCCATGATTGATTACTTCTCCAAGTGGATTGAAGTCGAGGCCTATCGAGAGATTAAAGATAAACAGGTGATTTCCTTCATCATTAGGAACATCCTTTGTCGTTTTGGGGTGCCTTCGAAGATTGTATGCGACAACGGGTCTCATTTCACAAGTCAGAGAACCAGAGACTTTCGTAGTCGCTGGAACATCAATCCGGTCACTTCGACACCTCGCTACCCCCAGTCTAATGGACAAGCCGAAGCTAGCAACAAGGTGATCATAAATAACCTAAAGAAGCGTCTCGCGAACGCCAAGGGAAACCGGGCCGACGAGCTACCTTAAGTCCTCTAGGTCGATCGAGCGACGCCTAAAGTAGCAACCGGTCAATCTTGCTTCTCATTGACACACGGGTGTGAAGCGGTCATTCCCTCCAAGATTCTCATCCCTACTGCTCGCGCTAGTTTCATGACTGAAGAGCAGAATCATTTAGAATTGTCAGTCGACCTGGATACTTCTGGTGAGCTTCGCGACCAAGCCCGATTACGCTTAGCTAGACACCAACAATAGGTCGTCTGGAGCTACAAACAGAAGGTCAAGATTCGGACTTTCCAAGTTAGTGATTGGGTTTCCACGAAAAGTCTTTCAAAACGCTCATGAGACCAAATCGGGAAAGCTATCCCCAACATGGGAAGGGCCATACAAGATAACCAAGGTCATCGGTCAAGGTGCGTACCAGCTCGAATCCAAAGGATGGCGATGCTATCCCACGGAGTTGGAATGCGATACACCTAAAGAAGTATCACTTCTAAAATAATTCTTCCCCACTCGGAACGCAGACTTCCTAGGCACTTCTAGCAAAAAACCTCCGCACATGATACGCAAGACGTTCGAGGTCATCTATCCTTAGTTGTTTGTTTACCTTTATTCTAGTACTTTTCCTTCACAGCTTGCTTGTGGTCAACTTGACTATGTGCAAAATACTTGTTATGTGATTTCCATGTTGCGGTGTTTTATCTAATGAATGGCATTTTCTTATGTTACTACTTTCTCTTCCTTATTTCTTTTCTTGCATAAGTAAGAATACCAAATATTTCTTTTCTTGCATAAGTAAGAATAGCAAATCAAGCATGTTTTATTCATATCGTAATCATATAGGGTACATCATTTAAGTAAAACAATTTGAGCAAAGGCCCAAACAGTAGAGGTACTAAATCCTAGACTTAAGACGTCTTCGATCGACGGAACATCCCAAGCGCACGCTTCGACGCAACATCTGTCACTCGCCTAGAAACACCCTTCGGTAAGCGCAGCTGCCACCAACAACGAATGACTTCTGCAGGGGTCTTCGTCCTAAAGCCTTTTTTCGGAAGCATCTAATCGTCTCGGAACACCTGCACACAAAAGGAAGGACACAACCAAGCAAAATACGCAAGAAACATAATGCATGCACGCACACAAAACAACCTAGACTCCCCCTCCTGGCAGGGAGCCTTGTCCATACTACGGAGAAGCATTGTTTTCGGCCTTAAAACGGCCCTTACACATCAAAAGTAAATTGTTTAGAAAGAAAACATCAGAAACGCCAAAAGAAATTACAAGGGCACACAACCCTAATCATCATCCTTGTCGGAGACATCCTTCAGTTGTTCCGCCCTACTCGCCGGAAGACCGTTCAACCCCTTGCCAAATCTGGATGCAGCGTCGACGCCTGGTCCACGATCGCCACCGTCCCCTTCAACGTCAAGATCTTTCTCTTCTATGTCCTCTTCCAGGAGACCTAGAGAGACGAAGAGTTCATCGCCAAGAGCCGACTTATCGAGGGGATATCATTCATGAAAGGTCGCAATCTCAGCATCTAGATTCCAACCAGAATGCTGACCCGCCACGAATTGTTTGACCGTCTCTACCCGCGACATCATCGATAAATAAGTACCGATCTCACTGGCCTCCTTGAGAATCTTCTTGTTCACAGCTTCGAGCTCAGCAACTTTAGATCGATTCGAGGCAGCATGTGAAGAATGACGCTTGATTGCTTCCGTAAGCTTAGCAAGTTTGCCCGCATCCACCTTCTGTCGTTCGGCTGCAAGGGCTACTTCTCTCTCCAGGATAGCCTTCTCAACGTCCCACTTTACCTGATGCTCTTTCAGACTCTGGTCTTCCCTATCGGTAGCATCTGCCACCCACAGAACACCTTGTAAGGCCTATAAAAAGAGTATCAGCCATGACAAAATACGAAAGAAGAAGAAATAACAAGGGAAAGGTGGATATCTACCTTCAAAACTGACAAACCAACATCCCTAACCAGAGTAGGGGTGGTGACGTCCAAGCGAGGTTTTTAGATCCATGAGCACCGTAGAGCTTTTGCCACAAATTTGAGGGAACTTTTTCTTCCAGATCGATGACTTCTGTGGCATTTGGCGATGATCATTTGACAGGGGTTATCTTAGCCACGACTTCCGTCTTCACCTTAGGATCCAAAGGAGGTTTCTTGTCACTTGATAGCAATTTACATTGGATCATAGCCGCAAAAGAAAAGTTTCGCCCCAATGAAGAGTAGAGAAAAATGAAAATAAATTATGTATTCCAAGTTGCTGAATATTTAACTATCAGTGAAAGGCACATACTAGTAGGTTTCACCAGGGGTTTTGCAGCCGCCTTGGTAACCTCCGCGGGCGTCGAAACTCTATCCTCAATCATCTTCTCCGAGTCTCCCGACTTTGCATCGTCGTCCCCGTCCGACTGGTCCTCATAGGGAGCCGCCGTCATGTTGCTGGATTCACCCTTAAGCATTTGCTCTATAGACTTCCGGTATGTCCTTCTCGCCTCGGGAAGAGCAAAGAGCTTCTTGCATGCTTCCGATTCCAAAACATGGGTGTATAGACTCGATGGAACTGCATACGAAAGCCATCCAATCAGAAAAAATCAACAAGAGGGGCAGACACTTACAGAATGAAACAGAAATTAAGGTTAGGAATGCTTACTCTTGGAATTCCACGAGTCAAAGAACACCGCTTGATATGCCGGACCTAGCGTAGACTTTTCCACAAAGAAGAAGCGGGTAGCCTAGTCTTTGTCGTTCACCTTCGACTTGGGAATCAATGGATTCTTCGCGTCCCTCGCATGAAGGGTAAAATGACCGACCCTAAGTGGACACATCCGATAAGCACACAGGAGGTCCGACACCGAGAATTCAATCCTCTCCTCCGAACACACCTCACTTATTTGGTACAAGATTTTCCACACAAACGACATTAGTTGCGCCGGAGAAGCCCTGAGAGCCAGCATAAAGTTCAAGATCGGGGTAGAAAAAAGGAAAAAGGCCCCCAATGTGAAGTGATACTCGAGGAAGAAAACCCATCCTTCTTTGATCCAATCCACGGCCTCGTGCGTAGGATAGTGGAAGTTGGTGCTAGCTGGAAAGCCATAGGTCTAAACGATTTTCTCCACCTCTTCAAAGGCCATGGAGCAGGGACGACAATCGTGGGGTTCAAGGGAGTGGGAAGACTCAAAGCCCATGTCTGTGATTCCAACCTTGGCCATGGAAAATGTGTAAGATGAAAAGAGGGCAAAGAAAGAAAGGGATGATAGGAAGACGAAGAGAAGGGAAGCAAGGGTGGAATACTGCGTATCATCGAGAGATCTACCTCTGATCATTTAAAGCCCGATTGACATGACCTCTCGTTTCCCCGAGGATGATCGGACGGATGGGGTAAAACCACGTGTCACGCGTCAACTATAGCTCACGCGGTAAATCTGATCAAAATCCCGCCTAAAGGATTTGGATCAAGATTTGGGGGTATTGTTAGGCCCAAAACTGAGTCGGCCCATTTAATGGTATTAACCCAAGCGCAAGTGAGAAACCACCAGAGAAAGTGAAAACAGAAGTCTTTAGGAGCAAGAGAAGTTAGTGGTCACTAAAATGAAGGAAGAAAGCTTCGGTCACAAGAAAGAGATGCGCATCTAGGGGATGACCGTTCGTGGCAGTTATCTTTTCTGATAAACGTGGGTAGTGGCTAGATGGTTGAAGATATACCCTAACAGCATAGAGATCGTGGGGGGGGGGGGGGAGATATAAATGTTAATTTGGTTAGAATATAGGGGAGAGCGGTAGAAAAACCAGATTATTTGATTGTACGCACGGACATACCACAATAGAACTATCAAAAAGAGCATTCTTGTATTCAGATTTCTCCAATCCGATTACTTCTTAAATATTACCTTGTCTCTCGATTCGATCGTGCCCCAATCTAGGGAAAGAGTTTGACTGTCAGATTTTTGTCAAAAACAAAGTCCAATAGCAAGTACCAGGATAGAGATCGAGATCTTACGGACGCGACATGCTACAAGTGCTACAAGAAGGGACACTTCACCAAAAACTGTCCTCAGGGAATTGAGGAGCGAAGACCTGACAAAGGCAAAACCAAGGCATACATAGCAACCTGAAGTGACTCCGATGATGAGGAGCCAGAAACCCGGACAACCCTAGAAACTTGCGTCATGGCCATAGAGGAGACCACTGGGGAACAACCCAGTGAGGTAAATCCTGAAACCCTTCTTGACTCTCTTTCTCAATATGAAAAACCTGAGCTACTTAAGTTGATGACCAAGCTGCTAAAAGATAATATCAAGATTCAAAGAAAACTTCATCAAATAGAGCATGTGTTAGCAGCACAATTGGAAATGGAGCCTTGTTCCCAATGTGTACAGCTTGTCGAAAAATTGCAATGCTCTTTCAATGAGATCACACTCTTGAGAACTGAGCTCAATAGCATTGAGAGTGAAAAGGATGAGACTCTTAACAAACTGAGTGAAAATCAAAAGTGTCTAGAAAGTTCCCTTCCATAGACCACTAAAGAAGTCATCCGTACAACCAAGTTTGTCCCAGCTAGGCATGAGATATGATATGGGGAAGTATCATTAAACGATGGGACCTCCCCTGTCACAGAAAAAGAAAGAAATGAGTGTACAAAGCCAAAAGTTGAAGAATGCTTAGTTAGAAAAGAGAATCCGTGTACTTGAAAGCGGGAAAGATGGGAACAATAAGTACTACACTTGGAATACCAGTCACAAAATGTACCTTAAGCCAAGGGAAATGGGTCTAGAGTCTACAATCAGGAAACCATGGAAAGAAATAGGATCCAAAGACCTCACCCAAAGTACTATCTTGGAGAGTATTACAAAACATACTGGAAGTGTGGAGCTCATGGGCATTACATTGAAAGTTGTCCTAAAAGACAAGCTCATAGTTCACACACTGCTGGGAACAAGAGCTACAAAAACAAAAACTTTCAAAGAAAATATTTGAACCAACCAAAATAGTGGAAAGTTCCCAAGTATGGGAACTTGCCTGGGAACTCCTCTATGAGTCCTAGGAACTCCAAGCAAGTTCATAACATAGCAGATTATTTGTTTGAAAGAAATCTGTTTCCTTGCATGGAACCAGGCAAGAGACATCTTGCACGAGTCGCCAAATCTAACTAAATTTGCAGGTTGTAGTGAGGGGGAACAACATATGAGTCATTGATAGTAGATGTTCCAACCACATGACCGGGAAGAAGATAACCTCACCTCACTACTTACAAAAGTCGATGGTGGCCACGTCTCTTTCGACAACAAGAACAAGGGCGAAATCATTGGAACTGGTGAAGCAATCATCAACAAAGGAATCAAGATAAAAAATGTGAATCTGGTCAAGGACCTTGGGTATAATCTGCTGAGTGTTTCACAATTGTGTGACCAAGGGAACAATGTAGTCACATTTGATTCAAAGGAGTGTCTTGTGATCAACAAGAAGACCAACAAGGTCATACTCAAGGGAACAAGGTCCAACAACGTCTATTTCGTAGACACATTGTATGAACCTCTAAGGAAAATGTGTCTTGCAAGTTCCATTGATGAAGCAGAACTTTGGCATAGAAGATTGGGGCATGCCGGAGTAAACCCAATCCTGAAGTTGTATCTTCAAGACCTAGTGATTGGATTGCCCAGGATCAATCTAGAAGGCATAAAGATGTGTGAGGCCTGTGTCAAAGGAAATCAAACAAGAAGCTCCTTCAAACCCAAACGACTCGTGAGTACTACCCGTCCTTTGGAACTGATCCACATGGATCTCTTTGGTCCCATGCAGACGACTAGCTATGGAGGAAAAAGGTACATGTTCATCCTTATTGATGATTTTTTCTAGATTTACTTGGCTTATTTTTCTTGTGGCCAAAGCAGATACCTTTAAGGAGTTTGAACCATTCATGAAGAGAGTAGTGGTGAGCTTGGGACTAAAGCTCATTGCTTTGAGATCTGACCATGGAATTGAGTTTAAGAACTCGGAGTTCATACAATATTCTGACAAGAATGGCGTCTCACACAACTTCTCAGCCCCACGTACTCCACAACAAAATGGAGTAGTGGAAAGGAAGAATCGAACTTTGGAAGCAATGGCTATAACAATGATGATTGAGAGTGGAGTTCCTCAGAACTTCTGGACAGAGGCAATTTCTACAACAACCTACATTCTCAACAGAGCCATGGTCCGTCCAATGATAAAAAAGACTACTTATGAATTGATCAGATGATGGAAGCCTAATATATCCCATTTAAGAGTCTTTGGATGCAAATTCTTTGTGCACAACAATGGAAAATATAATCTGGGAATGTTTGATGCAAGAAGCGATGAAGGGATCTTTTTGGGCTATTCACCTCACAGCAAAGCCTACAAGGTGTATAACAAAAGAACCAAGAAGATAGAGGAGAGCATTCACTTAATATTCAAGGAAGAGTCAGTCAAAATGGGAACTGAAGGGCAGAAGGTGGAAACTCAATTCCAGCTTCCTTGGAACGAAGAAGATGATGATGACGACGATGAAGGAAAGGAACACATTGCTATCCTCAAGGAAGCAACGACTCTCAAATCAGAGAAGTTCAAGAGTCTGCTGAGCTCCCATCACTCGACACCTCACAAGTTGGTTCCCTAGTTCCTCAATCGGAAGATATTCCCGAATCAAGCATCCAGGGGGAACACATCTAATGCTGAGAATAAAGAACTAGAAAACGTTAAAACTATTGAAGAACATCGAGAAGATGAGGATCAACAAGAAGAATGCAATGACAGTGCTAATAGGAACGAAGAGGAGGATACAAATCTCACCAACATCAATCCTATAAACATCATATCCCCTCTTTATCAAGTGTTGGATCATAGGTTAGTCAAAATCGGTTAGGGGATCTATATCGAACAATTCCCACATGCAGCGGAATAAGTAAATATGCAAGTAAGAAAAATGCTAGAGATAGTTCCCTTATAGAGGAACCCCAAAACAATCAACCAATCGCGTGAGTAAACCTCTACCTCCCCTTCAGGTTACAAGGCAGAATACAAACTAATGTACTCTCTCGACCCTAACCCGATGAACGTTCACAATCAAAGACATCAAAACACAAACCTCTCTCTCTTTTCTTCTGTCTCTTCTCCTGAGTTCCCTTGGACCTAGGAACTCGCTCTTTCTCCTACAACGTCGTCAAGATTAGCTCACCGTCGGGGACTTTTCACCAACTTGATGGCTCACACTCAAGTAGCTCTTTTGCCCTTCTTTCTTTGAGTATAGAGTTTATGATTTCGGAAAAGTGAGCAGCAAGGTGGCTGTTGAAGGGTTTAAATAGGCATGATGAGAAACCCTTATCCACTAGAGGTATTTGTCCTAAATACCCTTTTTGCCTTGCTCTCCAAGTATGATTCCTTAAGTTGACATGTGACTCTTGTTTTGAATTTGAAATGTCAACTCTTGAATCAATCCGGACCATTGGATGATCGTCTCCTTCCTACTGAGACTCTGAAGCTCTAAGATGTCCTTTTGTCCGAAACAAACATGATCCCTAAAAACGCGCTGAGATATCGCTTTCACGCATGCGCTATGCTAGTTCCCATCCAAAGAGAACTCTCGTCTTCTCGGTTCCCTTCTCATGGGAACTCTTCTTGACTTCTGAGGGATTTTTGTTCCTCTTAACTAGTTCCCATCATGTGGGAACTCTATTCTCTTCTGAGGTTGGTCACCTTCTTTTTCATCATTGCATTCGTTCCCATGATGTGGGAACTTGTTGTTATGTGCTTTGCGACGCGCAACTTGTTATGTTGAAATACTTGACAATTGGCTTTAGTTACATGGTGTTTGTCATTATCAAAATTGAGGACGTTGTATCAGTGCTAATGAACGTGAGTTCCTAACACCGACTCAACAATTTCCCCCTTTTTGATGATGACAAACCCATAATAAAATGACAAGTATTTCATTTAATTTTATGCTCATGTTAATGCTCAAGCAATTTCCCCCTTAGTGTGACAACATATCGCAAGGAGTTCTACTATATGGTTTTGTAGTTCCTACTTAGCAGATTTTGTGAGATTATTCCCCCTTAGCAAAGGCCATACTGTGAAAATTTTGAAACAACGCATCTCACATATTTTATCCTTCCCCCTTTGACATCATCTGAAAGAGTAAACGTGAATATCGAAACAATAAAGTAAAGAACACACATTCGAACTAAAGATCCATTTTATTACTTAGGCAAACAAGTAGTATAGAAGGGAACCCCGAAATGAATAACATGGAGGGAGAACAGGGAGAAGCGTGAAGCAAGGGTGGAGGAAGAGAAGAAGAAAAGAAGGAACTGAGATTCACTAACACCATCTCTGTAGATGATGTCATGAGTAGACCTCTTCTCCACGCGAACCGAGCAAATGAATCTGCTCGATCTCCATCTTCCTCTTAAGGTGGCTATGAGAGTCTTGTCACAAGCTAATGGTGTTGATGAGCTGATGCACTGCTTGTTCTTCGAGTGGACGATCTTGGTATTGAGCATCTCTTGGGAAGGATAGAGTGTGTCAAAGGCTTGGCCATCTTGGGGATGTAAAAGGGGCACCTTTCTTTCCTTAGAGTGTTTCATGAGAGGGTTTTGAAAAATTAGGGTTAAAGATGAGTTATGCTTTGAGAGAGGAGGTCGGCATTTAAAGAGTTTTGAACAAAGGGGTATAGTCGTCTTTTGCATTGTGCCCTTGAGAATTGAACTTGGCCGATGTCGTTTCATCTCTTCACATTATACATGATGTTTTGTTTTTGTTTAGGGTTTGCAACTTTCACTTTCTGCTTTTGAGGCCTTTAAGGATTTGCCGGGTCAATTGGCTCAGAGCAAAGTCAGCCTTCAGCTTGAAAAAGATAGAAGTACCATACTAGGGCATGAGAAGAGTGCTTTAGAAAAGAAAGTGCGGGAGCTGTCGGACAACCTTGAAAAGGCATCAAAAGAGTCCCAAGAATGGAAGGAGAAGTTCGTGGTTTCCTCACGTAAAGAAGCTGCTCATGCTAAGGAAATCAAGGATACCGCGGATTATTGGTCGTGCAGAGCTCGTGTGGAGATGATGGAGGAATTCGCAGTTGGGAAGCACACCTCTTGGGGTGCAGTGAAGGAAAGAAAGTTGTTCGAGAGCTTATTTTCCGATGAAGTAATCGCAGCTAAGAAGTCCTCAGTCGTCGACGACATTGCTTTCGTCACCAAGGAAATAGCCCAAGTGGAGATGGAGAATCAGAAGTCTGCCGAAGGAGTTTCTAAGGAATGATTTTCTCTTGTTTTTCTTACTTTCTAAACTTTTAACATTTCACTACCCCCAGTGTGTTGGGGTTTAAACACTTTGTTTTGTATGGTCGCTCGTTTTTTAGGGCCTTAGTGTGGACAACTTTTACCCCTTGCTTTTGATGATTTAGGGGTTTTATTATGAATATTGGTCGGCTTGGATTTGTTTTTGTCTTTTTTTGCAGGTGATACAGGTCGGCTTTTGCGGAGTGAAGACCAACACGTTCTAAGAAGATTGTTTGTAGTTTTTGATAGATTCTTGTTGTAACAACGCTTTTGTGTAAGATGATGAGAGAGAGAGAATAATGTATTTAGCATAATGTAAACACTTGTGTTTTATAAAGTTGTGAATTGATTTAGAAGCATTTTGTGAAACTCTTCTTGTTCTAGAGTTTGCGTTTCACGTTCTCATCTCTTACATCTCTTGACTAATCGTTGTTGTGCACAACGTTGCCTGATCGTAAGGCGAGGGCCTATGTTTTGGCTTGTAACATCATAAGGCGTCCCTTGTTAGTTTTTGTAAGACTATTGTCGTGTCATGTGTGTAAAATGATGTAACAATATAATGTGAAAGGAATGAAGTATGTGCTATATACCTTATTGCGACTTGTTTGTTTAAAAGTGATACAACTTCAAATTCATCGCGTTCCAGCTTCTAGGGACCGTCTTTCCATCATGCGACACCAACTCGTAGGCCCCTTGTGCTACGATCTTCGTAATCTGGTAAGGTCCTTCCCAATTGGCTCCTAACTTGCCATCGTTCAACTCTTGCGTGTTTTGAAAGACTTTCCTCTTGCGTGTTTTAAAAGTTACTTCTACCAGTAGCACGGCTTCGCATCCATAGACTAAGGAGAAAGGTGTATGGCTTGTAGTGGTCTTGGGAGTTGTTTGATCTGATCATAGAATAAGGGGTAACTCGTCTGCCCATTTTCCCTTCGTCTCCTTGAGTCGTTTCTTCAAGTTGTTGATGATTACTTTGTTGCTTGCTTCTGCTTGGCCATTGGATTGAGGATAACGTGGTGTCGACATCACCAACTGAATGTTGTATTGCTGGAAAAATGACCTCATTTTGTCACTGATGAATTGAGATCCGTTGTCGCACACGATGGTGGATGGTATTCCAAATCTGCTTAGGACATTTCTTTTTATGAAGGAAATGACCTGGGTGTCTTTGACTTCTTTGAAAGCTTCGGCTTCAATCCATTTAGAGAAGTAGTCGGTCATTGCTAAGATGTAGACGTGTTGTCCTGAAGCTGGAGGAAGCTTTCCCACAATATCCATTCCCCATTTCATGAATGGCCAAGGGGAAGTTATGGGATGTAACAACTCCGAAGGTTGATGTGGTATAGGTCCGTGACGCTGGCACACGTCACACTTGCGAGAGAACTCCATTGCGTCTTTGTTCATGGTGGGCCAGTAATAACTCATCCTGCTCGCCTTCCTCGCCATGTTGCGACCCCCTGTATGATTTCCGCATTCTCCATCGTGTATGTCTTGTAATACCTTCTGTACCTCTTCCTCCTTTACGCATTGAGCGTATATCCCTGATGACATCCACTTGAACAGAATGTTATTCTTAATAGCGAAAGTGGAAGCTTTTACCTTAAGTCGTCGAGCTTCTTCCTTGTCATCTGATAGAACTCCATCTCGTAACCATTTTAAGTAAGGGGTTACCCATGAAGCGTCTTCATCAGAATTTCGAATATTGAACATATCTGCTTCTTTGATTATGAATGGCGCATCGAGGCACACGAAGGTATCTTGTCATACTCTCTTGGGTCGATCGCGGATTCGAGGTTGGCTAAGGCGTCTGCTTGTGTGTTATCATCCCGAGGAACTTGCTTTATCTCAAAACGCTTGAAGTGTTTGACAATCTCTTAGACTTTTCCTAAGTACGCCTTCCTCTTTAAATCCCTGGCAACATATGAGTTCGTAACTTGATTGACAATAAGTAATGAATCACAAATTACCTCAATTTCTTGCACGTTCAAGTCTTTAGCAATAAGTAACCCTGCTATAAGCACCTCATATTCTGCTTCATTGTTGGTGGCTTTGAATGTACATCGAACAGCCTGGGTTATCCTATCCCCTTGTGGTGACTTCAAGACTACCCCCAGTCCTATGCCTATTTGATTTGATGTTCCATTTGTATGCATTAACCATTTACCGCTACCACATGAACCTGTTACATGTAACACGTCTTGATCTTCTTGTTCCAAAGTGGTAGGAGTGAAGTCGACCACAAAATCCGCCAAGGCTTGAGATCTCATCGCTGTTCGTGGCTCGTAAGCGATGTCGTAACCATTAAGATGGATTAGCCATCTTATTAACCGACCTGATAATTCTGGCTTTGACATGATACTCTTCATTGGATAGTTAGTCCTCACAATAATAGAATGACTTTCAAAATAAGGACGTAACTTTATTGAAGCCATTACTAAAGACAATACAAGTTTCTCCATGGGTGAATACCTGGTTTCCGCGTCAAGCAAGGCTTTACTTACGTAGTAAACAGGCAACTGGTCTCCATTCTCCTCTCGGATAAGGACGACGCTTACAGCTACCTTGGTTACGACCAAGTATACATATAACTTCTCATCTGGCTTGGGCTTAGCAAGTACCTACGGTTAGATAAATAACTTTTCAATTCGTTGAAAGCCTCTTCATGTGCTTCCGTCCACTAAAATGACTTGTTCTTCTTCTAGATATCATAGAACAACTTGTTTCTGTCCGAGGATCGAGATATGAATCGGTTCAACGCTGCTACTCGCCCTGTCAACTTCTGGACGTCTTTGACACATTTTGGCGATTGTAACTCCATTATGGCCTTGATCTGGTCCGAACTCGCCTCGATTCCTCTTTGCGTTACTATGTATTCGAGGAATTTCCCTGATGTAACTGCGAAAGAGCATTTGGTTGGATTCAGCTTCATTTTGTAGCTTCGTAGGATCTGGAACGCGTCCCTCAAGTGGGTAATGTGGTCTTCCGCCATCAACGACTTGACTAGCATGTCGTCAATATACACCTCCATTGTATCCCCCAGTTTTTCCTGAAACATCTTATTAACCAATCTCTGATAAGTAGCACCTGCGTTTTTTAATCCAAAAGGCATAACTTTGTAACAATAAGTTCCTTGATTGGTTACGAATGCAGTTTTTTCTTGATCGTCGGGATGCATCATAATCTGATGATATCCACTAAACGCATTCATGAAAGTTAAAAGCTCGTGCCCAGTCGTTGCATCCATCATTGCATCGATATGAGGCAATGGGAATGAATGTTTAGGGCATGCTTTATTTAAATCGTTAAAGTCCACGCAAACGCGCCACTTTCCGTTTTTCTCTTTTACAACAACCACGTTTGCAAGCCAATCAAGGTATTTTACCTCTCTAATTTTTCCAGACTCAAGCAAGGATCTTACCTCGTCGTTGATTACCTGATTTCGTTCGGGTGCAAACTTACGCCTTTTCTGTTTTACTGGTGGCATCTTCGTGTTGACGTTGAGGGCGTGTGTGATCACGTCAGGATTAATGCCCACAATATCCTCGTTCGACCACGCAAAGCAATCACTGTAGGACCGTAGGAACTCCACTAATTGTTTACGTAAAGTCGGCTCCAGGTCTGCTCCTATTTTAATTTTCCTTGATGGATCAAGTGGATCAAGAGCTACTTCTTCGAGTTCTGGCATTTCCGGCTTTATGTAGTAAGTGGTTGTTCTATAGTCCTTTAATTGCTAATCTGACGACTTCCTCCCTGCTTCAAGTTACAAGTTTTTCGAAGTCGTTCCTTTCACCGTCACGGAATAACACTCGCTTGCTAATTTCTGTTCCACCTTGATCTCTTGAACTCCCCATGGCGTCGGGAACTTTACACCTTGATGGTAAGTGGAAGGAATAGCCTTCATCCCGTGGATCCATGGCCTGCCCAGAATGACATTAAAAGGGGACGGACAATCAAGTACTTGAAATTTTACATGGTAATTTATTCCTCCTGCGATGGTCGGTAAGGATATTTCTCCCAATGTGTTGCGTGATTCGCCACTAAAACCTACTAAAGTCGTAGATTTTTTGACAATGTCATCCATCCCAAGACCTAAGCTGTACAAAGCATCCAACATGAGCAAGTTAGTGGAGCTTCCGTTATCAACTAATATTCTTTTAACAAGGAAATTGGCTATTGTTAAAGAAATTATTAAACAATCATGATGAACTTCCTCTTCTTCGATATCATCGAAGGTAATTGGCATCACATCGTGACCCACTCGTGGAGGAACTCTAGGACATTCTCTCCTAGTATCCCTTGCGATTCTCTTTGCTACGGAATATGTTATACCACAGATTTCGGATCCCCCGGTAATGACGTTGATTACTCCAGTATGCTTCAGAGGTGGAGGAGGGCTAGCTTTCTCTTTGTTGCGCTCTAACTGCTCCTTTGCTTTTTCTGATATTAAATCCTTGAGGTACCCCCTACGTAATAGTTCGCTTACCTCCTTCCGTAACGCGATACACTCGTCCGTTCGGTGACCGTGATCGAAGTGGAAATCACACCATCTGGACTTGTCTTTCTGATGCGAAGGCACATTACTCTTTCGGGGCCATTTGACAGTATCCCCCATGCTGTTGAGAGTCCGAACTACCTTTGTTGCATCTGCACAGAAGTTGTAGTGGGAAAGTCTGGGAGGCAGCCTGGGATTTTCATATCTTTCACCTTGCCTAGCAAATGTCGTATTGACAGTTGTTTTGGCAAGGGACGAAGTGGAATATGGAGTATATTTGGGTTCTCGCCTTCCTTGCCTTCGCTCTGGCCGGTGAGGGATAATGGATTTTTCAGTGAAGAGGTCATCCTCCTCGAATCGCACATGTGCCAACGCCTTCACCTGCACCTCATCAAAATTTGAACAAGGATACTTAGTTAATTCACGATATAGTTCAGGGTTACAAATTGAGATGCCCCTTCGAAATGCTTCCACGGCTGTAGCGGCATCACACCCTTCTATAGTTACTAGCTCCTCGTTGTAGCAGTTAAGGAAGGTCTTCAAAGATTCACCGAGTTTCTGGACCATGCGATATAGATCGCTTGATCGTTTCTTAGCGTGTCGACTGCTTGCAAACCTTACCTTGAACTTGTCAATCAACTCAACAAAAGATGAAATACTTCCAAGAGGTAAATGAGAGTGCCAATTGAGTTTAATTCTCAAAGAACAATTTATAAAATTTGAGTTCCCTTTTGCCTGATTTAGTGTACTATATATACATCCTTGGAAAGCTAGTACTCTTCTTCGATTCATTATCATCCCATATTAGATAGTTTAATTGAAGGGAAATTCCAAATTAGCAAGCTTAGTTGAGAGTTGGGATCCAGAATTATATAGCTTAATCGAATGGAATTCCCTTCTTATCAAGCTTAATTGATTAGCTGGTAGCCTAGCTAGCTAAGTCATGGTTTTCTTACCCTACCATTGTAAACGTTTCTCCTTTTATAATTTGTGGATTTCAGAGCAACTTGTTGAAGATAAGAGAAGAGAAACATGAATCATTAATAAATTAAACATAATGAAGGTATATGGCCACATGTACTAGATATGATTAATTCATAGTTTTCCTTTTATCACATTTACACATGTGATATGTTTCCTTTTATATTTGAGCTTTTTTACTTTACATCAATAAAAATCAGTGTTTCTCCTTCGTCACATTTACTTCTCTTAACCAGACAATAGATTTGGATGATAGGTTTTAGCTATATGGATCCAAACAATTGATCAATCCCTACATTTTAACCCTACATTTTCAAATCATCTTGTTTTACCTCTTGATAGGTCTGATCTAGAATGGCAACCATTTAAGATGGTGGAAAGTGGGATTTGTCTTACTAACAACCATTTAAGATAGTGAGATTTCTCCTACTAACAACAACCATTTAAAGGAATACAAAACCATTTTGCTTCCTAGGAAAATCTCAGTAGCCACCAAGTCTGAGATTTGATCTAAAAGCACATTAAACAATTTGAATTTAAAGCACTAGAGATTCAGGGGAACTATATTCTCAAAGAATCCACTAATCTTTTGACCAGTAAAAGAACTAGCTAATTCGGCAAACAACAAAGATAAACAACATATCATGCACATATCACTGTGTAATTACTTATTTCTGAAATAGAACCCTAACTTGATTTCAAAAAACTAATCAATATATCAAACACCTAATACCAAGAATGATTCAGAGTTAGCTTATTACAAATTAAAAGAAAGTTCACACAATCAATTTGCAAAGGTCTAATCTAACAACCTCTGACTGGGAAATACAAGCCTAAAATCAACAAATCACACCATCAGTTTATGCCTAAGATTACATCAATTTGCAAAGGCGTAATCTAAGAATTAGCAAATCACAAGATAAGTTTGCAAAGGCTTGAAACAAATGAATCACAATATCAATTTATGCGTAAAATGATGAAATAAAAACAAAGTACCATTTACTGCGAAATCCTGTCATCTCTTCTCCTTCGTTCGTGTTATGAGTTAAAAACCCTACTTTCTCCATCCTATCGTTGTGGCGGCGTTGGAGCACTTCTTTGCCTTTGGACTAGTCGTCCGCCTCTTCGACGCACGAGAACCCATTGTCAGTGGTGCAATCTCTTCTTTAAAAAACCCTAGCAGCCCTAGGATTGGACGAATCGCATTCGTAGTTCCTGACTCCACCACTGAAGCTACTGTGGGAGCATTTGATCTCCTCGGCGAAGCGCTCGTGGGACCCAGTTGGGAAGGATTGAGAGCGAAGGAGGGTGAGAAGGTGGAGAAATCAGGGAAGGAGAATGTCCGGTGGGGTAGGAATTGAACTACGGGAGCATTTGCCAGAATACAAAAGAACTAGGGGAAAAAGGAATTAATTTCATTTAAGCCGCCAAATAATTGGCACCTGCGCGTACAAAATTTGTCTCGTAGAGGAGACCGCCCCCTTACTATATATCTTAAAAACCGCTTCAATAGGTAGGGAATTGAAAAACCGCTGCCTAAACCGCATCTATAGCATAAACCGCTGTTTTAACCCGCTGCTATATCCTAAACCGCTGCTACGACCGCTTCAATTGACCAACCGCTACTATAAACCGCTACAAAAGGTCTTAATTGTAGTAGTGAATGTTAACCACTAATCACCAAGAGGGTCGAAGGGGTTGTCATCCTTCTTTTTGCTTTTGGGTCCTGCCATTCTCCCATTAGAAGTGCTAGAGAACTTCCTTGATTTATACTTTGGAATCCTCCACTCGCCGTCCATTCTTTCCTTGCCCTTACCTTGTATGCTAAGATGCAACCCATTTTCTTCTGGAGTCGGATCTATATTAACACCGTTCTTGTCCAATTTTGGAAGTGTGTGAGCTTTTTGCACCTGTACACTCCCATGTACACTATGATTTGTAGCTTCCTTACCATTGGTCAAAGTCTCTTGCCTCTCTGGATGTCCCTCAAGAATGTTATGACTCTGCTGGCTGTCCATCATCGCCCGTATTTGGTTATTAGCTGCAACTAGCCTATTATCCACCACTTGCACCCATGTTTTGGATGTCCCATGTCCAGCAAATCCAACTTTAGGCCTCCCTAAATTCTTCTTGTGGGCTGCGTGGCCATCATCCTTGGTGGCCCTATTCAAGGGGCATAAATGGGAAGAATGTCCAAACCTCTTAAAAAACTCACAATTCAAAGGTAGCCATTCAAACTCCACCTTGTGTATATAGATTTTTCCATTGTAGCTTTCAAGCACAACCTCCCTTCTCCTAGATTCTTCGGTAGTGACCTCCACTAATATCCGAGCCTAAGAGAGTTTTTCTACCCCATTTGTGATACGATCTATGCTAATTGGTCTACCGATCATATTACCAATAGCCTCCAGCATAGGGTCTGTGTCTAATATTTTCACCCATACCGGTACCGATTCAAAACTACTCCAATTAATTTTCATTCCAGTATGCCATTCCTTGAGGATTATCGGTTTGTTTCCATCCATTAGCCATGGTCCTCTATTCAGCACCCATTCTCGATCCTTAACCTTTTTAAATTTGTAACCATCACACCATTGTCTTTTAGGTAGATTTTTGGCTGATCCACCAACCAATACTTGCTCGTGTAAGCTTGCATTGTTTCTAGAGTCACACTTTTGCCAATAAGAACCCCAATGAATGAGTGTTGCTCTCCATTCTTGCTCTACTTCTGCAATTTCTTCTTCTGAAAATTTGTAAACATCCTTGGGGATATTGGGAAGGTGCTTCAGTCTAACCTCATCTGAAATCCGCCTATTACCTGCATAAGAATGTTGTTCAACTTGTTGCGGTCTAGTGTACAAGCTGGTCTGCTGTACTAAATCAGAAATTGTATCCGCCTGCTGCTATTTTTGTAAATGGCTCGATGGTAATTCCCCTTGATTTATTGACCCCAGATTATGCTTGGAAGATAGGGCCAAGATCCACACCTGCAGGATCCATTTCTTCCTCTTTACCCATGTCTCCAACTTTGGCATCAGTTTGGGTCAGCACATCAACATCTAAACCAGTTGTAGTAGCTTTTTCATTCTTTTCCTGCTCTGTGAGAGTAATGAAATATTGTTGGAGCTCGGTGGTTGTGTGCAACTTGAGGTGTTGCAGCTGGTTTTGGTGGTGTGCAACATCCCCTGCAATTGAGTTCTTGTGCACAACAACACCCCTAGCTGAGATGTCTGCCACTCCTCTAGAAGATCTGTCATCTTTCAAGTTCTATGACAAAACATCAGCAACTAAGATATCAGCACCTAAAACTTCAACATCTTGGCATATCACATAACCAATGGAAAGTGCTGCACCATAACGTCTTTGTTCAGTTAAGCACCCTACAACAGTAGCATGCTCATGGCAAGAATCATTAGTTAGAGCAACACATGACTGATTTAAAGCCCCACCAGCAGGGACATCAGTTGAAGTATTCTCCTGATTAATCTTGTCTTCTGCTGTAGCATTCAATTTGACACCAACAGATTTGGAATTTATCTCATCTGCACCACTTAGCTTGTCATTTGTGTTGGATAGGATAGCCACATCCATAACAAGGTCAGATTTATCAAAATCACATGCAACACCAACCAACTTCTCAGTTACATATATGTTATCCATTTTTGAGTTATCAACATCTGACACTTCTAGGGCTACAACAATATTAATTTCAGTTGAATCACCAACATAACTCCTTAATGGCTTTGCATTTGAGCCACTAGTTGGAAAAGCACCAATAATGCATGTTTTAACTTCACAAGAGCTAAGTTCTATAGACTTACCTTGCAGTAGACCTCGCTCAACCTTATCTTTATCAAAAACTTGCAGCTTGTAAGATGCTCAGCTCCACTTTGGACAAGAATGAGGAGGGCGAAGAGTCCAATAGATCCAAATCCAAACATGGATTCAACCTGGTTCCATTAATGCTCGAGAAAGAGGCCAGAGTTTTGCCATTTTCGCTCATACCAGTTGTATCCCTCGCTTTAACTTTCTAGGCTGGATTTGCGTTCGAACACTCCTTGATGTGCTCAAGTTCTAAAGCCGGGGCCTTCCAAATCTGAATCGGACCCAGGTTTGGACTCATCTCCATATTGGTCGACTATCTCCTGCAGTAAACTCAACATTTCTTCTTTACCTTTCTTGGTTGTTTCAAATAGCAGATCGAGGTGCTTGGGATCTTCATCCTCCCTGCTTTCAACCATCCCAGCTGGGATCTCTTCTGGTTCTAGGATCTCTTGAAAAACTTCTCTAAGCCTTGCAAAGTTGTTTTCTCGTTCGTCATCTAGGGTTTCGCAGTCAGGTTTGGGCCAAACCTCCACCAGACTCGTTGAATGTCGATCTCTTGAGCTCAGGTCATCGCCATCTTTCGTCTCCAGCAAAGTAGACCCACCTCCAGCGGCCGAGCCCGCCGAGGGCTGCATGGTGGCGTCGGATCTGACCCCTAAAAGCGTGGTCAAAGTTGGTAAACTCTTTAAGCCCCTACTAACTCAAAACGAGGTAAATATATAGAAAGGGGAAAGGAAGGATATACATCACACGCTTGACCATGAAAGGTCAAGGTGAAAAACAAAGAAACTCAAAACACGGATACGCATATCCGACAAAACTAGCCCTACAGGTCTAACAAAAACGGGTCTACAACCCCCCTTCCATCCCTAAAGAGCACAATAGAGAATGAAGGTTCACCACACTAACAAAAGAGCGGCTAATAACAACCAACCAAACCAGCCCAAAATGCCAAAAACAACCCCAAAAACGGGCAAGGTGCCCCAAAATACCAAAAAATACCAGACTATTCCCAAGGTTACCTCAGAGCTTCTAGTCATATGGCTATCCTCCGAGGGGACGATGGTGGTTTTTGTCCCGCTCAACCGTCTTTGGTAGCAACGCCTCCACTAGGTCCAACGTCGTGTCCTTTCTTGCCTTTCTTGTAATGGTCATCCATTCCTCTTCTACTTTCTCTTTTCCTCTTCCTTGGCCTTTCAGCTTTTCCTTGCCCAAAGCCAATGCATTGTCCTCTAGAGGGGGAGGTGGGGGTCTCGTACCTCCTTTTCCTTTGTCATTGGAGGCTACTTCACTAATAGAAGGAATTAGGGCGCCTTTGTCATTAGTTAGCCTCTCCATGGATATCATTTGTTTGTATTTTGGTTGCACCATCTTATCCGCTGGTGTAAGTCTCTTTTCTGCTACTTGAGCCCAGGTTTTAGAAGATTCAACTTTGTCACCCAATACCTTTGGCTTCCAAATAGTCTTCTCTTTGCCCGAGGTCTTCCCCACTAGATTCATCTTTTTTTCTTTACAAAATTGGGTTGAATATGCAAAAGTGCTGCATGAATCACAATACCATGGAAGCCATTCAAACTCCACCTTGTGTTTATAAACTGTACCATTATAGCTTTGTAACATGACCTCTTCTCTCTTAGCCTCTTCCTTTGTGACCTCTACAAGGATGCGTGCATATGAGATCTTATCAACTTCATTGCTGATTCAGTCTAAACTAATAGGTATCCCTATCATATTGCCAATCACTTCTAGCATGTGGTTTGATGAGAGGAGAATTGGGTCTATATCCAAGACTTTAGCCCAAACCGGAACCGCTTCAAAGCTTGTCCAATCAATCCTCATTCCGATGTGCCATTCCTTTAACATTAACAGTTTGTTTCCACCAAACAACCACGGTCCATTTTTTAAAACCCATAGACAATCTTCTTGCTTCTTGAACTTGAGGACCATGACCCCATTATCCTTGAAATACAACTTTGGTGCCTCCACTTGCCAATTGTTGGCCATAAAATCAGACATGGTTTTATGGCTCAAAGGATATCCCAGCAGCCCCCTATTAAGGTAGCTTGCCACTCTTTTTCCGCCTCCAAAACTTCTTCCATTGAGAATTTGTATACATCCTTTGGGATATTTGGGATAAACTTCAGTCTCACCTCATTTGTGATCCGCCTATTGCCTCGGTGGTCCTGACTGAGTGTTATTTCCCTGTGACCATGTTCACTTTGCGAGGCCTTGATTGCAAGACAATCCATGTTACTTTTCAGTCATGTCACGTCTGATTTCAGAGATTCTTTACCAATATTCAGTCCCAATATTTTTGCAACTGTAGCATTAGAGGTATTCAGTTTTGTTGGCTGCAAATGCACATGGTTTCGCTCTGTGACATTGATGGGCTGCTGCACGAGCAAAAAATCAGAAATTTGTTCTAGGTGCTGCACTTGCCTAGGAAGTTCACGAAGTTGCTGAACCAGCTTGCTTGCAATTTGATCATCACTATCAGTTAAAACCAATTCCTGGTTTTTTAGTGAAGAATTAGAGCCCTTAACATTCAGACCTGTTTTAGCAGCTAGAAGAGCATCTTTGTTTGTTGCTACAACACAACCAAGATGGGGGTTATGATCAATTTGAGAGTCTTTCACATATGGGCCATCAACAAAGATGTTTTTCTGAACAACTTCCCCAGGAAATTCAGTACTAACACCCATGGAATGCTCAGCTGCAGCAGTGGAGTTCTCATCAGCAATCAAAACCAGGGGGGTCAGTTTTCACATCAGCTGCACCAGACAAGCTCACATCTTTGATAGGAGAACCAAAGAAAGCTTCGGCAGAGCTAGAGATATCATCTACACATCCACACCCTCGATTTTCACACATGCCAGACGCATCAATAACAACCCCATTCAATTCAGTGGGATCACTCGAGTCAAACACATCAGAAGCGTCTACCCCTTCAACAATTGCTGGCTTTTTATGACTAACTGTTGCAGCATCTAAGACACCAGCAACACTTGCATTCTCAACATTTGAAACTCCCTCACCAGATCCATTTAAAGCATTACAATATTTCTATCCAACATAGGGACACTATGGGTATCCGAAAATTCAGAAAATCCAGAAAATTCAGTAGATCCACATACATAACCAGAAGAATACACATCAATTTTACCTTTTAGATTTGTTGCAGCTAGTTGGATCATCAAATTCAGATCATTCTTCCTCAGTGCAACAACATACACATTTGATTTTTCAAAAGAACTTGTAATAGCAGCAAGCACATCAGGATCTCTCACCTCAAACACCACCACAACATCATCACAAAACTTAGTGGTCGAGGTTAAACATTTGTCTGGTGTGGTTCTGGCCTCGCCAAGCTTCTGTTTTGCATCATTGATGACTTTGTGACTTGCTTCAGATATGAACGTTGATGGCGATGTATCAACAAGATCTATAAGAGACATGGGCACAACCAGATCTGGCTCCACCTATTCGACCTCCTTTGATGCTGGATTTGGTCCCCCACCTCCCAGATTAGGGTTATCCAGTCCGTCTCCAATCACATCTAGGAGGTACGAGTCAAAAGCATCCAAATCTGGGTTCGAAACACCACATCCAAGCTCGGTCTGGTGCTCTGGTGATGCAGTGAAGACAGGCATGTCTCCTACCGACGTCGATGAGTTGATTCGAGTGCCTTCTGACGGACCAATCACAAGGAGTCGAGCTAAGAAGATTGCTCAAGGCACAACAACAATCTTGGTTCGATTGGCAGCTGTTCTTGAAGAGCCAAGCAAGACAAGATGGGTCTCGTGCATTTATCATCAACTGAGCCCGGATTCCATGGATTAAATTATAAGGGCCGAAATTCACTTATTTCTTTATTTAGAAACATATATTAGCTTGTCTCAATTTAGGGCTGAATTTAGTAAGTGACCGGGTGAGATAAATTGATACATGGGTCAAAGTCAACTCCTTGACTTGACCATTCTATGTAGAGAAAATATCAGTTATTATTATTTTTATTATAGGCGTGTTTTCTAATTTAAATAATGTAGAGAATTCAATCAATAGGCTTATGTTAGTTGGTTGAATATTCTCTCTCCTATTTGTTATAGATATTTTGAGTTTGTTAGGATAATTTCTTAAATAAATAAATCAACCATGATTTATTTTATTTAAGGGAATCTAGTTAGATAAGCTTAGATATTTTATTATATCTTGGGAAGCAAGACATGGGGCCTAATCTATATATTAGGGCCGGCCACATGTATGCCTTGCTCTCTAAGGAAGACTCTTGTATTCTACTATTTATACTTTGCAATTTCATTAATGAAAAATCAGCTTGAGACAGATTAAACCCAAATTGGTTTAATCTATCTCTTGGGCCCAAAAACTCGAGTTTGTCTATGCTTGCAATTGCTTGATCGATCATCATCACCATCACCGAATTCTCTCTCTTTTGTTCGAATCTGAATTGTGGTTTATTCAATTGGATTTTTCTAGTTGTGATTGTTAAAGATCATACTAGTTAATCATTCGGATTTAGCGTTAGAGCCAATCCGTTGAACAATCAAATTGATTTATTCTATAATTACGATCGGTTCTCATTCATTCAATCAATTCAAATCAGTTTTCATTGCTTGTAAGAAAGTTACTAACTTTTAAGCAAATTCAGGTTGGATCATTCGTTACTGGCAAGATCGGGACTTGTTGGGTCAAATACGAGATTACTAAGGAGCATTCCGAGGCAGTCACGTATCAAGTGGTATCATATTTCAACGTCTCGCCAAGTAATTTCTTCTTTCCTTAATTTGCTTTCTAGTCAATTTAATTCAGTTTTTGATCCCAAAGTTTGCACCTTTATATAATCTATGAACTTTGAGACCATAATCTGAATTTTCCCTCCACCAACCACCATAATTCCGCCACCCACCACCTCGAACCACCACCCTACACCACGAACTGGTGTCGCTCCTTAGAGCCGCACCACTCGCCACCACCGTCCGAATCCAGCCCTACCAACCCCACCTCCATCGGACAACCCTAAACCCTAATCGCCACCCCCTCCCTTCTCGAAACCCTGACCCTAGCTTTTCGAGAAACCCTACCAAAACCCTAACCCTAGTTCGTAAACCCTAACCCGAAAACCCTACCTCTCTCTTTCACCAACCCTAGAGCCGAATCCAAAACCCTAACCCAAACCCTAGTCAGCCGAGATCTCCCAAGCCCTAATCCTCCTTGTTGTTACTTGCCTCCCAAGTAATCAACCAATTAGGAGATTTTTAAGGGATTTGTTGCATGTTTTTGGCTGAATTGGTTGAGTTGTATTGCAATATAGATTAGCAATTATTTTCCTACAATTTTATGAGTTTTTTCATTCATATTGCATGATTGATTGCGGTTCATATTTCTTGTTGATATTTCCTGATTTTTGCTATTGCATCCTATCAAATTCGACCAACCCTATTTCTTCTTTGTTAATTTGGCTTCTAGTTGGTTTCATTGGTAGTTTAAAGTCACTTAGTTAAAAAAAATTAGATTAGTTTCGTTTCTGCCTATTGCTCTTTGCATTCAATTTTTGCATTGCTTTGTTTATTTCTTCATTCTAGCACAAAAGTAGATTGTGCATAAAGTAAAAAAAAAATTCAGAAAAGAAAAGTGATCTACCCCACTTAGTTTCAAGCCACTTTCACCCCTAGAGATTGCTTGCTAGAAAATTAGCTAAGTAAAAATCACTTTGAAGAAAATTAGTGACAAAATAAAAGTCACTTTAGCCCACCATATTTCTGTCCTTGCATGCTTAAATTTGGCTTTATTAACTTGCAAAGAGTCAATTGAGAGATTGCATGTGTTTAGAAGCTCATTAAGGGATAATTTGCATTGCTTGTCTTATTGCATAACTTGTTATTTGCTTGAACTGCATATTTCCTTTATTTATCATTAGTATACCATATCTACACCATATCTACCCCTTTACTCCCTCATTTCAACCCAAAAACTGAATTAGTTGTTTGGATTGCTTTGAGGCAAGTTTTGGCTTGATTAAGGTGTGGTATTGCTCGTTTTTTGCTTGTTTCAGGAACAATGGTGATACCAACTGAGCCTAACCCGACTGAATTGAATCTTACTAAGGAGGCAATCGACTTCATTAGGTTGTCTATTAGTGAGAGCATAAGGGAAGGCCAACAACGAGTTGCAGAGGTTGCAACCGCAACCATGAATCCGAGATAGCAGCGTATTGAGGAGCAACTTGCAATGCTAATTGAATCATCTCAAGCAAGTCAAAAAGTTGCCCCTGCAATTGAGCTTACTAGTGACCCAAATAATGCCTCAGCGAGCAACAAGGGCAAACAACATGTAGTAGATGAAGAGCATGATGTTCTTGCTAGCTACAAAAAAGAACAAGATCTAACGACTCAATTTTCACACACGACCAGCCGAGGTAGAGGAAGAGGCAACGGGATGAGGCAACCACCGGTTACACATCAACATTTCTATACTCAGCAATCAAAACGGTTTCCTCAAGCCACTCATCAACAACAACAACAATACAACAATCCTTTTGATGATGTGACTTATGGATATCCCTTGGAAGAACGGCGCCCATGGCTACCTCCACTTGATGATTTTTAGAACCAAGTTGAGGTTGTAGAAGAGATTCCACCGGCTTATGGAGTACAACGGCCAGCATACAACAACAACGCTAATCAAAACGTCAACCAGAGTGGTAAGCGTGATATTAAGATCAAGATAGAGCCATTCAGCGGAGAGCTCAATCCGCAGAAGTATCTAGAATGGGAACAAGCTACAAACTTCATTCTAGATCACATGGGTTATGAAGAATGGGAGAAAGTTGTTGTTGTTATCCACTTTGTTGGGACCGCTAGAAATTGGTGGTTCCGAATGAAGGAGGATAGAATTAAAAAGGCCTTACCACCTATTGAAACTTGGGGCCAGCTGAAGTTTGTCATGAGAAAGAAGTATGTGTCTGAAGAACACATCGAGCACATGAGGCTTAAAGTTGTCACATGCAAACAAGGTACCAAGTCTCCAACCGAGTACTTCAATGAGCTAGAGGATTTGAGTTTGAAAGCGGGAATTCATCATTCCCAACGATCTCTAAGGACCCAATTTCTGGCTGGACTGAATCAATCCATTAAAGACACGCTTGAGATTCAACAAATCAAGGATCTCAATACATTAGTGCATTCAGCCCAACTACTTTATGAGAAGCAATAAAGGAAGAAGAAGGAAGCTTGGAACACTCCAAAAAGGTATAATTCTAATCCTAGCACAAATTCCGCTTCTTTTTCTTCTAACCTTTCTATGCAACAAAAGGGAGCTTTTAGCTCACCTAAACCAACAGGTTCTTAAGGCCAAAGGTGTCCAACCAATGCACCTCCAAATCAACAAAGGGCACGAGATATTGTGTGCTATAAATGCCAAGGAAGAGGTCATTTTGCCAAGGATTGTCCAAATCAAAAGCAAGTGCTCCTTACCACCAATGGAGGATATGTGAGTGATGAAGAAATACCTCCAAATCAAGTGGAGGAGGAGAGCAATGGACAAGAAGATGAGGACGTGGAAGCCATTGAACTGGATTGCACCGAACAACCTTTAACCTTGGTAACAATGCGTACTCTTACTTTACAAGAAACACCTAGGCTAGATCAAAGGGAAAATATTTTTCATACTAGGTGTACTGTGCAGAATCAAGTGTTGTGCATGATAATTGATAGTGGTAGTTGCTGTAACATTATTAATGCTAAGGTAGTTGATCGCCCCAACAAGTTTTATAGGACCAGGTACAAAGGGACCAAGCTAGGGCGCTTAGGCGTGCCAAGGAAGAAAAGGAAGAGGCCGAAGCTGCGGCCAAGAAGGCGTCGCACCGCTCGGCGCCCGACGCAACCACAAACACAAGTGGCGTTTCCCAGTCTCCACCCGGGATTTCTGGCTCAAATTTTGGGACAACATCAAGCACGAGTGGAGCTACTAAATGGGACCAAGAACGCCGAGAAAAGCCTTCAAATTCGTCAAAAGTGTCGAGCCTCAGTTCCAGAACTGCACCTGAGATGAAAACGAGGCTATCTCCCAAACCACTCTAGCGTTTTAGCTCAAATTTTGGGAGCAATTCAGAGACTCAGAGAGATAAAAATCTGAAATAAGAACACCTGCAAAAGAAGCCAAAAATTGGTTAAAAAGGCAGTGTAGAAAAGCGCTCTCTAATAGCACAATCTAGTGTTTTTTCCCTACTCCTTTTTGTTTACTTCTTATGAGGAAAGAGATACTTATTCTTAGTCAAGATATTTCACATCTTCCAAAGTGTATTCAGGATTTATTACAGGAATTTGAAGATGTGATGTGATACGCAAGGTTTTAGTACAACGTAAGTATGTATTGTTATTAGGATTTCTGAGTGTTTTAGGCTAGATTAGGATGTTTATCTGTAATATCAGAAGAGCCTACAGATGAAGATTGGGAAGATAGAAGTCCTAAGTTCGAGCTGAAGACTTTACGGAATCAAGACCTGCGCCCTCGGGTTTGGACCCGAGCCCGCGGTGAAGGAAGATTCGAGAGAAGATGAAGATCGCTAGACCCGCGCTCGCGGGTGGAAACCGCACTCGCGATTGAAGAGGGTTCCGCGGCCGAGGGGAGATCAAGGGAGCCGCGCTCGCGGGCTGTATTCCGCGCTCGCGGGTCGTGGTGTTTCAGCACCGACTCGTTTTTCTTTTATCTTTTATCTATTATTATATCTTTAGGTTTCGGTTGTTTTTCTACTATTTAAGCTTAGTTTCGTGTTTGAGTTGAACATATCACACATTATCTAGCATACTTTTACTTTTTAGGTTTTATTTCAGTCTTATTATGGAGAACTAATTTCCCTTGGAGTTTGTTTGATCAAGGAAGCCTTTTTACGTAATTCTTGAGATTTTGGTAACTTCTCTATCCCTTGGTTAATATCAAAAGTCTTGTGCTAAATTTTATGATTATCAATTGATTTCTCTTGGTGCGCAATTTGTTGAATTTGATTGATATTCTATAGTTTGGATTAGGTT
The DNA here is from genome assembly GCA_964016875.1 of Fallopia convolvulus. Classification (NCBI taxonomy): domain Eukaryota; kingdom Viridiplantae; phylum Streptophyta; class Magnoliopsida; order Caryophyllales; family Polygonaceae; genus Fallopia; species Fallopia convolvulus. Next base: position 22,889,458 of record OZ024726.1, on the reverse strand, counting down.
TGATTGTTGTCTGTGCAATCTTATTTATCCTTAAAACAACTCTTTTCTAGGACCGTGGACTAGAATTGAGAAAGAGTGTTTGATTGTTATTTTATGCATGAGACTCGTAGCTTGATTGCATGATTTGATATCCTTTTATCCTTAATGCTTTGCATGATTTGAATTAAGCGTTCTTGTTCATATCATCTTTTCGCTTGGACCGTGGACAAACGGAAATCTTTTATAAGGATTGGAATTAACTTGGGAATTAATAGAAAAGTGGATGAATCAATGATCGAATGATTAAAAAGGTGGAATTGATTGAATGAACTCTGCTTTTCCTTAATTAATTTGATATTTAATATTATTTTCTTGCTTAAACTCTCAAAACCCTCCTGTTTTGTTCTTTGCTGATTGTTCAGAAAACCGTTTCTCTTGGGTTCGATACCTTACTTGCATGCTATACTAGTTTGTAGTTTAAGGTAATTTATTTTTGATCTTGGCAACAACGACTTTTGCCGAGTCAAATTTTGGCGCCGTTGTCGGGGAATCTTTTTTAATTTTCTGATAAATCGGCGTTTCTGACGACCCGCGCTCGTGGACCACACCCGCGCCCACGGCTGACCCTCGCCCGCAGTTTAAAACCGCGCTCATGGTTCGGTTCTTCCAGAACTCCCGAATCTGGTAAGAACCTATCTTATGGTTCTTACCCGCTCTATTGATAATTCGCCTGTTGTTCCGTTTGATCCAGAAATTAACAAGACTCTGAGAGAGCTAAGACGTCAAGTTCAAGCTCAAGTGCTAGGCATTCAGTTTGATCCAGTATCATCTTCTTCCTCATCTGATTCAGAGGTTGAAGAACAGTTCGTAACCATGGCAGATCGTACTATTAGGCAACTGACTGCGCCTAATCTAGAGCAACAATAGCTTGGTCTTCAATTTCCCGCACTAGGGGAAGGAGTGAAGTTTGAGCTGAAGTCTGGTCTTCTCCATTATTTGCCTAAATTCCATGGATTGAGTGGGGAGGATCCGAATAAACACCTTGTAGAGTTCCATTCCGCCTGTTTGGGAATGAAGCCAGCTGATGTCACTGAAGATCAGCTTATGTTGAGGGCTTTCCAATTTTCTTTGGCTGACGTAGCTAAGGAATGGTATCTGTACTTGGCACCTGAGACGATTACTACTTGGGATGAAGGGTGCTTTTCTAGAGAACTACTTCCCTGCTGCCAAACAAACATCAATCAAGAAGCAGCTGAGCAGTCTGGAGCAGGGTGATGATGAGAATCTGTATGAGTATTATGAGCGTTACAAGAGGCTCATAGCCAGCTGTCCCTACCATGGCTATTCTGAAAAAGATCTCATCTGTTATATTATTGAGGGGCTCTGTGATGCTGATAGGCGCTTGATGAATGCATCCTGTGGAGGTCCAACAGTAGGTCACTCCTAGGCAAGCGTTTGATAAGTTGGAGACTCTAGCTGAGCAATGCAGAAATCAAAGAAAGAGGTCCAATAGTAGGTCTGTAAATCCTGTGAACGATTCCCTGAATGCTAAAGTAACGGAGTTAAAGGCTATGATGAAGCAACTGTTGGTGGGCAATGGAGCTTCAAGTTCAAGGCCTTGTGGAATCTGTGGTGAATCAAGTCATCCTATAGAAGCATGCCCTATTATGCAAGAGCCAACATCTGATGTTAATGCTATTGGGAATTATGATTCAAGGCCCCGGAATGACCCATATTCGAATACATACAATCCGGTGTGGGCTAACCATCCTAACTTTAGATGGAACCAACAATCTCAACAGCCTTTTCCACGACAAGGAGGTCAGCCTAACTATGTTCCCAAGCCTAATTATGTTCCAAGGCCCCAAGTTCCTCCTGAAAATCCCGTTGTTATTGCTCAGCTCATGAAGAAGAATCAAGAGACCAAGACTGCAATGAAACATCTTGAAAATCAATTAAGTCAGATTGCAACCAGTGTTAGTCGCTTAGAAGCTAGAGATTCGGGGAAATCGCCATCTCAGACTATTAACTCGAGAGAGAATGTGAGTGCCAACACATTGAGGAGTGGGAAGGAGCTGAATATTGAAGTCCCAGCCAACGGAAACCAGCCGAGCTCGCAGGAGGATAGCCCCGATCGCGGAACAGAAAACGAAGCTGAAGCTGAGCGTCAGCCAGAACCCGCGCCTGCGGATCCTGACCGCGCTTGCGGTTTGCCAGCCGCGCTCGCGGGTCCCTTCTCCGATAAATATTGATCCTTATGTTCGGCCTTCGTTTCCTTCCATGGCTTCACAAAAGCCCGTTCCACTATTTCCTGAGGCATTAAAGGACACCAAGAGGCCAGCCAATGAAAAGGAGATTTTTGAAATTTCTCCAAGTGTGAGGTAAATGTTCCTTTACTCAATACTTGTTCAAAGTATTCCTCGTTTTGCTAAATTTCTGAAAGAATTATGTACTATAAAGAGGAAACAAAAAGAAAAAGGACAGGTTAAGAAAATCAACCTTGTTGAGAATGTAGAAAATGTATCGTCCATGTTTCAAAGGCAATTGCCTAAGAAGTATGGGGATCCAGGGAGGTTTAATGTTCCCGTTACTACTGGTGAGGCAAAAATTGAGCATTCTATGCTTGATTTAGGAGCATCCATAAATGTCATGCCACTTAGCGTATATGAGAGGTTAGGTCTAGGGCCATTACAGGATTCAAATATTACCATTGAACTGGCTGATCACTCTAATGTGCATCCGAAAGGATTTGTGGAAGATGTTTTAATGCAGGTGGATGGTTTAATTTTCCCGATGGACTTTTATGTCCTGGAGATTAGTAAGGGCAGATACGACCCAGTTTTGCTGTTGGGTTTGTCCATTTATGAAGACGGCGAGCGCTGTGATTGATGTTTCAAAGGGCCTATTATCAATGGCACATGAACTGAAAAAGGTCTAGTTCCAGATAGATGATGATCCATTTTGAGCTATGAAAGACGTCGGGCTAACGACGTTAAACAAAGGCGCTGCTCGGGAGGCAACCCGAGGTAAGTTTTTCTTTTCTTTTCTTTTTGTTTTTTTAGTTTAGTTCTAGTTTTAGTTTAGTTTTTGTTCTGTCGGGCTAACAATGCAGGTTAATTTTCATATCTCGAAGACAACCAACCCGAGGAGAAATCCGAGGCCACGGTTGGACCCGTGCTCGCGGGCCTGAAGCGCGCTCGCGGGTCCCTCCTCGCAGAAGTTCTATTTTCGTTATAAAAAAATAAAAAAAATAAAAAAATAAAAGGTTTTCGGGTGAAACCCCCAAAATAGAAGGCTTTCAGGTGAAACCCCTGAAATAAAAGGTTTTCGGGTGAGACCTCCGAAGCAAGGCTCAAGAGTTTGGTCGGATTAAAGGCGTCTGTGCAAATTGAAGTTGATTGTCTGCCTTTTTGAGGTCAAATTGTTGTTGCTTGAGAAGAATTTGAGGAGATTTGGAAAGTTTGGCTGCTATTGTTGTTCGTCAAAGTCAGAGCTGGGAATCGGCTTGAACCGCGCTCGCGGATTATACCCGCGCCCGCGGGTTGCTTTCTTCCGTTCCGCGCTCGTAGTTTCCAACCGAGCTCGCGGGTTGCGTTTTATAGTCCGTGCCCCCTGTTCCAGAACAGCGCCCGGGGTTATCAGTTTTCGGGTATTATTTCTCGTTCGATTTTGTTTCATTCAGTATTGGGTATTTCGGGCTATAGAATTTTACTAATAGGCAAAAGCAATTATGGGATACTACGTTAGTAGTGAGTCTTCTGATTCCTTCTTCTATACTTTGATTTCTATTTTCTTAGCTTCATTGGGGACAATAAAGGGTTTAAGTATGGGGGATATAGATAGTTGGTTTTGATTTCAGTTGTTTTTAGATAAAAAAAAATGAAAAAGCCTTAAAAAAAGAAAAAAGGCATATAAAATCCTGGGATGAGTGCCTTGAGCAATCTTCTTAGCTCGACTCCTTGTAATTGGTCTGTTAGAAGGCACTCGAATCAACTCATCGACATCGGTAGGAGACATGGCTGGCTTCACTGCATCATTCTACATTATTCAATTTAAAAACACGCCTATATTAAAATAATAATAATAGATATTTTCTCTACTTAGAATGGTCAAGTCAAAGAGTTGACTTTGACCCATATACCAACTTATCTCACCCGGTCACTTACTAAATTCAGCCCTAAAGTGAGACAAGCCAATACATGTTACTAAATAAAGAAATAGAGCCATAAAAAAATAGAGAAAAAGGCATATAAATCCTTGGATGAGTCGAAAAACCGAAAGGGCGGCTCAGGTAATAAGCAGGTAACCCGGAGCAGCATTAGGCTGGAGTAATAAGAGGTTTATGAGAGATGTGAGTATTTGTGAGCACACCTAAGAAAAATGAAAAGAGTGATTAGGTGAAAACCCAAAAGGGCGCCTAAGTAGAATGAGTGGTAAAATCAGAGTGTTTAGGATCATATTCTACTTTAGGGTCTGGGGATTACATTTTACATGTCGGGTAGATCCTAGGTTGTCTCAATTTAGGTCTCGTGCATTCGTCATCAACTAAGCCCGGATTCCATGGATTAAATTATAAGGGCCGAAATTCACTTATTTATTTATTTAGAAACATGTATTAGCTTGTCTCAATTTAGGGCTGAATTTAATAAGTGACCGAGTGAGATAAATTGGTACTTGGGTCAAAGTCAACTCCTTGACTTGACCATTCTATGTAGAGAAAATATCAGTTATTATTATTTTTATTATAGGCGTGTTTTCTAATTTAAATAATGTAGAGAATTCAATCAATAGGCTTATGTTAGTTGGTTGAATATTCTCTCTCCTGTTTGTTATAGATATTTTGAGTTTGTTAGGATATTTTCTTAAATAAATAAATGAGCCATGATTTATTTTATTTAAGGGAATCTAGTTAGATAAGCTTAGATATTTTATTACATCTTGGGAAGCAAGACATGGGGCCTAATCTATCTATTAGGGCCGGCCACATGTATGCGTTGCTCTCTAAAGAAGACTCTTGTATTCTACTATTTATACTTTGCAATTTCATTAATGAAAATTCAGCTTGAGAGAGATTAAACCCAAATTGGTTTAATCTATCTCTTAGGCCCAAAAACTTGAGTTTGTCTATGCTTGCAATTGCTTGATCGATCATCATCACCATCACCGAATTCTCTCTCTTTTGTTCGAATCTGAATTGTGGTTTATTCAATTGGATTGTTCTAGTTGTGATTGTTAATGATCAAACTAGTTAATCATTCGTATTTAGCGTTAGACCCAATCCGTTTGAACTATCAAATTGATATATTCTATAATTCCGATTGGTTCTTATTCATTCAATCAATTCAAATCAGTTTTCATTGCTTGTAAGAAAGTTACTAACTTTAAGGCAAATTCAGGTTGGATCATTCGTTACTGGCAAGATCGGGACTTGTTGGGTCAAATACGAGATTACTAAGGAGCATTCCGAGGTAGTCACGTATCAAGTGGTATCATATTCCAGCGTCTCACCAAGTAATTTCTTCTTTCCTTGAAACAACTCTTTTCTAGGACCGTGGACTAGAATTGAGAAAGAGTGTTTGATTGTTATTTTATGCATGAGACTCGTAGCTTGATTGCATGATTTGATATCCTTTTATCCTTAATGCTTTGCATGATTTGAATTAAGCGTTCTTGTTCATATCATCTTTTCGCTTGGACCGTGGACAAGCGGAAATCTTTTATAAGGATTGGAATTAACCTGGGAATTAATAGAAAAGTGGATAAATCAATGATCGAATGATTAAAATGGTGGAATTGATTGAATGAACTCTGCTTTTCCTTAATTAATTTGATACTTAATATTATTTGCTTGCTTAAACTCTCAAAACCCCTTGTTTTGTTCTTTGCTGATTGTTCAGAAAACCGATTCTCTTGGGTTCGATACCTTACTTGCATGCTATACTAGTTTGTGGTTTAGGGAAATTTTTTTTTGATCTTGGCAACAACGACTTTAGCCGAGTCAAATTTTGGCGCCGTTGCCGGGGAATCGGTTTTATCTTTCTGATAAATCGACATTTCTGACAACCCGCGCTCGCGGACCACACCCGCGCCCACGGCTGACCCTCGCCCGCAGTTTAAAACCGCGCTCATGGTTCGGTTCTTCCAGAACTCCTAGGCTAGCGTTTGATAAGTTGGAGACTCTAGCTGAGCAATGCAGAAATCAAAGAAAGAGGTCCAACAGTAGGTCTGTAAATTCCGTGAACGATTCTCTGAATGCTGAAGTAAGGGAGTTAAAGGCTATGATGAAGCAATTGTTGGTGGGCAACTGAGGTTCAAGTTCAAGGGCTTGTGGAATCTGTGGTGAATCAAGTCATCCTACTGATGCATGACCTATTATGCAAGAGCCAGCAGTTGATGTTAATGCTATTGGGAATTATGATTCAATGCCGCGAAATGACCCATATTCGAATACATAAAATCCGGTGTGGGCTAACCATCCTAACTTTAGATGGAACCAACAATCTCAACAGCCTTTTCCACAACAAGGAGGTCAGCCTGGCTATGTTCCCAGGCCTAATTATGTTCCAAGGCCCCAAGTTCCTCATGAAAATCCCGCTGTTATTGCTCAACTCATGAAGGAGAATCAAGAGACCAAGGCTGCAATGAAACATCTTGAAAATCAATTAAGTCAGATTGCAACCAGTCTTAGTTGCTTAGAAGCCAGAGATTCGGGGAAATTGCCATCTCAGACTATTAATTCGAGAGAGAATGTGAGTGCCATCACATTGAGGAGTGGGAAGGAGCTGAATATTGAAGTCCCAACCAGCGGAAACCAGCCGAGCTCGCAGGAGGACAACCCCGATCGCGGTACAAAAAACGAAGCTGAAGTTGAGCGTCAGCCAGAACCTACGCCTGGGGATCTTGACCGCGCTTGCGGTTTGCCAGCCGTGCCCGCGGGTCCCCACCCGCGCTCGCGGGTCCCTTCTCCGATAAATATTGATCCTTATGTTCGGCCTTTGTTTCCTTCCATGGCTTCACAAAATCCCGTTCCACCATTTCCTCAGGCACTAAAGGACACCAGGAGGCCAGCCAATGACAAGGAGATTTTTGAAACTTTCTCCAAGTGTGAGGTAAATGTTCCTTTACTCAAACTTGTTCAAAGTATTCCTCGTTTTGATAAATATCTGAAAGAATTATGTACTATAAAGAGGAAACAAAAAGAAGAAGGACAGGTTAAGAAAATCAACCTTGTTGAGAATGTAGAAAATGTATCTTCAATGCTTCAAAGGCAATTGCCTAAGAAGTATGGGGATCCAGGGAGGTTTACTGTTCTCGTTACTATTGGTGAGGCAAAAATTGAGCATTCTTTTCTTGATTTAGGAGCATCCATAAATGTCATGCCACTTAGCATATATGAGAGGTTAGGTCTAGGTCCATTACAGGATTCAAATATTACCATTGAACTGGCTGATCACTCTATGTGCATCCGAAAGGATTTGTGGAAGATGTTTTAGTGCAGGTGGATGGTTTAATTTTCCCGACGGACTTTTATGTCATGGAGATTGGTAAGGGCAGGTATGATCCAATTTTGCTGTTGAGTCGTCCATTTATGAAGATATGATGGCGAGCGCCGTGATTATTGTTTCAAAGGGCCTATTATCAATGTCTCATGAAGGGAAAAAGGTCCAGTTCCAGATAGATGATGATCCATTTTGAGCTATAAAAGACGTCGGGCTAACGACGTTAAACAAAGGCGCTGCTCGGGAGGCAATCCGAGGTAAGTTTTTCTTTTCTTTTTGTTTTTTTTAGTTTAGTTCTAGTTTTAGTTTAGTTTTTGTTCTGCCGGGCTAACAATGCAGGTTAATTTTCATATCTCGAAGAGAGCCAACCCGAGGAGAAATCCGAGGCCGCGGCTAGACCCGTGCTCGCGGGCATGAACTGAGCTCGCGGGTCCCTCTTGGCAGAAGTTCTATTTTCGTTTTTCGTTATAAAAAAATAAAAAAAAATAAAAAATAAAAATAAAAATAAAAATATAAAAGGTTTTCGGGTGAGACCCCCGAAGCAAGGCTCAAGAGTTTGGTCGGATTAAAGGCATTCGAGATTGAGGTGGGTGCATCAGGCCATGGCATAGGAGGCGTGATCTTGCAAGACAAGAAACCCATAGGTTATTTCAGTGAAAAGCTTAGTGGAGCTAAGTTGAATTACCCTACTTATGATAAAGAATTGTATGTTTTAATTAGGGTTTTGAAATCATTATTTTTGGCCTAAGGAGTTTGTAATTCATTCTGATCATGAGGCCTTGAAGTATTTGAAAGGCCAATCCAGACTCAGTAGGCGACATGCAAGATGGGTTGAATTTATGGAGACCTTTCCTTATGTTGTAAAGCATAAGAAAGGCAAAGAGAATGTGGTAGCCGACGCCCTTTCCCGCAGGTATAATCTCTTGAACCAATGTGATGTTAAGATCCTTGGATTTGCAATGATTAAGGAGTTGTATGCTAGTGATCCTCACTTTGCTGAAATTTATAAGAATTGCATGTCTAGGGGAGAAATAGATTCCTACTTTATTGATGATGGTTATTTGTTTAAACCTGGAAAGTTATGCATTCTATCATCTAGTATACGTAGGCTTCTAACTAAAGAGGTTCATGAATCAAGAGGACATAGGGGTCTAGAAAAGACTTTAGAAGGATTAAAAGAACACTACTATTGGCCTAAGATGAGTAATTATGTGCTTAGATTTGTCAAGAGTTGTGTTGTGTGTGCTAAAGCTAAGTCTAGACTTCACCCTCATGGCTTGTACCAGCCCTTGCCTATTCCTAGTTCACCTTGGGAGGACATTTCTATGGACTTCATTGTTGGATTTCCTAGAACTAGGAAAGGTAGAGATTCAATATTTGTGGTAGTAGACCGTTTTTCTAAAATGGCTCACTTTATTCCATGTCACACAATTGATGATGTTGTGCATATTGCTGATTTGTTCTTTAGAGAAGTTGGTAGATTGTATGGCATTCCTTTTTCTATTGTTTCAGATCGTGATGCTAAATTTTTGAGTTATTTTTGGAAAATTTTATGGTGTAATTTGGGAACTAAGCTGTTATTTTCTACCTCATGTCATCCACAAACTGATGGGCAAACTGAAGTTACTAATAGAACGTTAGGGGTTTTACTTAAAACTATGTTTAAAGCTAACCTCAAACGTTGGGAAGATGTTTTGCCTTTTGTGGAGTTTGCTTATCGCAGGTCAATCCATTCAGCTACAAAAATGACCCCTTTTGAGGTTGTTTATGGGCTGAATCCAAGGACGCCAGTGGAATTGACGCCTCAACCATACAAGGGAAAAGAGAGCTTTGAAGCTGACAAGAGGGCTGAGTTTGTGAAGAAGCTACATGAGAGGACTAAGATGCATTTGTAGAGGAAATCCATGAAGTACAAGGCCCATGCTGATAAGGGTCGAAAACAAGTTATCTTTGAAGAAGGTGATCTTGTTTGGGTGCATCTTAGAAAGGAGAGGTTCCTAAACCAAAGGAAGAATAATCTTGATCATTGTGGAGATGGACCATTTCGAGTTGTCAAACGCATCGGCCCTAATGCTTATCAGATTGATATGCCTGGTGAGTATAGTGTCCATCCGACGTTTAATGTGGCTGATTTGTCTCTTTATGTGCTAGATTTTAATTCCAACGTCGAATCAAAGACGTTTAATGTGGCTGATCTGTCTCTTTATGTGCCAAATTTTGATTCCGACGTCGAATCAAAGGCGATTCGAGCTCATGTGGAGGAGAATGATGCAGTGAAGACAACCATGTCTCCTACCGACGTCGATGAGTTGATTCGAGTGCCTTCTGACGGACCAATCACAAGGAGTCGAGCTAAGAAGATTGCTCAAGGCACAACAACAATCTTGGTTCGATTAGCAGTTGTTCTTGAAGAGCCAAGCAAGACAAGATGGGTCTCGTGCATTCGTCATCAACTGAGCCCGGATTCCATGGATTAAATTATAAGGGCCGAAATTCACTTATTTCATTATTTAGAAACATGTATTAGCTTGTCTCACTTTAGGGCTGAATTTAGTAAGTGACCGGGTGAGATAAATTGGTACATGGGTCAAAGTCAACTCCTTGACTTGACCATTATAAGTAGAGAAAATATCAGTTATTATTATTTTTATTATAGGCATGTTTTCTAATTTAAATAATGTAGAGAATTCAATCAATAGGCTTATGTTAGTTGGTTGAATATTCTCTCTCCTGCTTGTTATAGATATTTTGAGTTTGTTAGGATATTTTCATAAATAAATAAATCAGCCATGATTTATTTTATTTAAGGGAATCTAGTTAGATAAGCTTAGATATTTTATCATATCTTGGGAAGCAAGACATGGGGCCTAATCTATCTATTAGGGCCGACCACATGTATGCCTTGCTCTCCAAGGAAGACTCTTGTATTCTACTATTTATACTTTGCAATGTCATTAATGAAAAATCACCTTGAGAGAGATTAAAACCAAATTGGTTTAATCTATCTCTTGGGCCCAAAAACTCGAGTTTGTCTATGCTTGCAATTGCTTGATCGATCATCATCACCATCAGTGAATTCTCTCTCTTTTGTTCGAATCTGAATTGTGGTTTATTCAATTGGATTGTTCTAGTTGTGATTGTTAAAGATCAAACTAGTTAATCATTCGGATTTAGCGTTAGAGCCAATCCATTTGAACTATCAAGTTGATTTATTCTATAATTCCGATCGGTTCTCATTCATTCAATCAATTCAAATCAGTTTTCATTGCTTGTAAGAAAGTTACTAACTTTAAGGCAAATTCAGGTTGGATCATTCGTTACTAGCAAGATCGGGACTTGTTGGGTCAAATACGAGATTACTAGGGAGCATTCCGAGGCAGTCACGAGATTACGAGATTTACCCACTACTCATGTTTTTTAGATTATTTGTACTTTTGACTAACCCTTCATTTGTTTTATTTTTAGTGATCAGTGCGACTATTTAGCATCAAAGATGAGGAGGAAAGGATCCACGAATTGGTTTTTTAGGAAGACTCTTGTATTCTACTATTTATACTTTGCAATTTCATTAATGAAAAATCAGCTTGAGAGAGATTAAACCCAAATTGGTTTAATCTATCTCTTGGGCCCAAAAACTCGAGTTTGTCTATGCTTGCAATTGCTTGATCGATCATCATCACCATCACCGAATTCTCTATCTTTTGTTAGAATTTTGAATTGTGGTTTATTCAATTGGATTGTTCTAGTTGTGATTGTTAAAGATCAAACTAGTTAATCATTCGGATTTAGCGTTAGAGCCCATCCGTTTGAACTATGAAATTGATTTATTCTATAATTCCGATTGGTTCTCATTCATTCAATCAATTCAAATCAGTTTTCATTGCTTGTAAGAAAGTTACTAACTTTAAGGCAAATTCAGGTTAGATCATTCGTTACTGGCAAGATCGGGACTTGTTGGGTCAAATACGAGATTACTAAGGAGCATTCCGAGGCAGTCACGTATCATCTGGCTCCTGCCCCCATGCCGGATCTACATCATACACACGAACCACCTTGCGTAGGAACGCATACAACTCCTCCTTGCATTTCGATTCCAGATCATCGATGTATTCCTTAGCCTCAAGGCTATCATTACGCAAGAGCTCCTTCAAGCCTTCCAAATTCTTTGGGTAACAAGTAGGAGAATTGCTCTCGGGTGGATATGAGGAAGAAGACGCCAGATTTACCATCCCTGAGTTTTGTGACTGATTCGGTACTTTTTTCCCCTTCTTTGCCTTTGAATGAGATCTCGACCCTGCCATAACGCTTATCCCACCAAGCCCTACAAGTGATGAGACCGGCGACGACAAGGCCTGTCGGAGGCGGCCGGAAACCATTAGGAATCTGTAGCCGGGATGGTCAAGTTCGGTCAAACCTTAAGCCCCTACTAGCCCATCGAAGCCAAAAAAAGGAAAAAAACTCAAAAAACATACATCACCAAACACGAATATGCACATCCGGTCAAAAATGCCCTACGGGCCTAACAAAAACTAGTGTAAGACCCCCAACCCAAACTATAGACAAAAGCCTATATACTCCAAAAACTGAGTGAGCCTCGACAGCGCTATGTGCAAACAAAGAGGGCACAATCCCACACAAAACTAGGCGCGAACAACTCGCCACCTACACATCAAAATCTATACCAAGACACAAGGCCCAAGCAACAAAACACAAGCAACCTCCCAAATAGCCATAAAGCAAGCGAGACCACTAGAACCACAAGCCAAAGTGAGGATAAGAGAGGTCAGTCACACTAACCTCAAAGGCCATATTTTCTTCGAAGGGCTTCTGCTCTTCTTCCCTCAAGCTTGCATGTGGCTTCCATTCTTTGTTTACATGCGATGATGATTTTTTGGGCGCATGAGATGACATTAGGTTCGAGCCCCTCATGAAGCACATTATTTCTATTCCCACTTTGAGTTTGAGTTTGAGTTTTTATCTAGTCTTTGGGCCACAAAAACTCACGTGTGTTTGCAATTGCTTCAAGAGCCGATCATCATCATCTCAACTCGATCTCCCTCTCTCATTGTTCCTAATTTCTAATTCAATTTTGTGTCATTCAATTGATCAATTGTCTAGTTCTAGTCTTGGTTATTAAAGATCAAACTAGTTCATCAATTGGATTTAGCGTTAGAGCCAATCCAATTGAACTATCTCTATTGGTTCAATCAAGTGATTCAATTCATTTCCATTCATCTTCAAGTTCAAAAATTTCTATTGCTTGCGTTACAAATTGTTAACTTTGAAAGCTGATTCAGGTTGGAATCGAGATTACTAGGTAAGGTCGAGATCCTGTGTGGTTCAAACGAGATCAACGAGGAGTAATCCGCTACGATCATGTATCAAGTGGTATCAATCATCCAGCGTCTCACCAAGTAATATTTTCTTACCTTAATTTTCTTTCTAATTGATTAATTTAGTTTTTGTTCCTAAAGCCCATACCTTTATTCATATCTATAAACTTTGGGACCAAAATCTGAATTTTCACCACAAATCCACCATATTTCAGCCACCACCACTACAAATCACCACCGACAACCATTGAACTGGTGTCGCTCTTTGACACCGCACCCTCCACCACCACACCAGCCACCGTCCGCCACCAGTTCCACGGTGATCGGACAACCACAAGACCAAATTGTCCAACCCCACCCCAAAACCCTAAACCCAGCCGCGACACACCAAACCCTAATTCCCCTTGTTTGTTGCTTGCACCCTAAGTAACTAACTACCTAGGCGTTTTTAAGGGATTTGATGTTGGTTTTAAGGTTCATTGGTTAAGTTTGTTGTAATTTCAGATTAGCATATGTTTTTCCTACAATTGTATGAGTTTCAATTAAACATTGCATGATTGATTGAGATTCTTGTTTCTTGAGAGTAATTGCTAATTTCTGTTTTGCATCCCTACAATTTCGACTTACCCTTTGCTTCTTTGTTTAATTTGGCTTCTAGTTGTTATCATTGGTAGCGTAAATCACTTACAAAAAAAAGAACTCAGTTCGTTACCCTTTGTTTGTTCTTTGCTTGTTATTTAAATTCAGCACAAGTGTAGTTTGTGCATAATACAAAAAAAATCAGATCGTGTTAGATCGAAAAAAATTGATCTACCCCACTAGTTTTAAGCCACTTTCACCCCTAGTGATTTCTTGCTCAAAAGTAGTAGGTGATTACATTGTATGAAAATTGTGACAACACTACAAAAGTCACATAGCCTACCATTTTTCTGCCCTTGCTTGCATTGATTGGCATTATTATCTTGCTTAGGGTCAATTGAGAGATTGCATGTTCCTTGAGCTCATAAAGGGATATTTTGCATTGCTTTTCTGATTGCATACTTGGTAATTACTTGAGCTGTATTTTTCCTTTGATTATCATTAGCACACCATATCCACACCATTACTACCTGTTTTTAACCCAAAAACTGAATTGGTTAAATTGGATTGCTTTGAGACAAGTTTTGGCTTGATAAAGGTGTGATATTGCTTATCGTATAGCTTTTGGAAGAATAGACTACTCTCGAGTTCTTGTTCAATTTCAGGATGTCCCAACGATATATCCTACACCGACTAGAGACTTTTGATGGGATTACTGACCCTACATGGTATTTTGAATGGGAAGAAGACACCAACTCTTTCCTTGAGTACCATAATTACACCGAACAAGAGAAGTTGTATGCAGTAACATGTTGTCTTGTGGGAGTTGCCCACTTTTGGTTGGATACTCTAAAGAGAGATCGATGGCACCGAGGACTTAAGCCTATTACGACATGGCATCAAATGAAATTCTACATATTCCAGGAGTTTGTTCCATATGAGCACTCCGAGCTTTGGAATAAAGCGGCTAGTTGTAAGCATGGTTCTCGATCTCCACTTGACTTCTTCATGGAGCTTGAAGAATTGATGTGTTTTGCTCGAGTTGATGTATCACCAAGGTATATATGCATAAAATTCATATAGGGACTGAATTCTCAATTCCAAGAACATCTTGAAAGCCATACAGACTACAATGATGTTGATGCCTTGGTTCGAGCTGCTCAGAAGTATTTTTATCAACTCTAACGAAAGAAGGAGGCTTTGGCTAATTCTAGTCAAATGAGGTACAATTCTAACTCTTCTTCCATTATTTTAGATACTATCTCCTTTTTGCAAGAAATGGGACTTTCTAAGTCACCAAAACCAAGAATGTCCATTCAAGAAGAGAGAATTACATCCCCACATAGCTAAGAGACGTCTAAAGAATCAAGTGACCTCCCAAGTGTTCCTCAATGCCTTATTGTGGATGAAAGTTTTAAAGGAGATTCCAATTGAGGAAAACATACACGATGAAAGCTTGGAGGAAGAAGTTGGTGTCTCAAATGGAGTTTCAACCAAAGAAAGCCAGAATGTCCAAGAGATGATTCAATGTCTTCCACCAACTATGTTTGCTCCACAACCTTCTTTTATGACCATTGTGCCTTTAGTACCTCCATCATTTCAAGATATTTATCCTCTTAATCTTACATGCAACATCGAATCGAGGACGATTCGAGGACAAGTGGGGGAGAATGATAGCAATCAAAGGACCATGAAGAATAAGGTGCAAAAAAAGGTGTCTAGGAGGCCATGACCAAGACCTTTCCCAAGGTCTCGGGTGTTCAAGTTCAAAGAGGTTTTCATGGACTCGATATTATCTCTTATAAATATTCATCAATGGCGCCCAAGACCACCAAGGAAGAGGATCAAGTCAATGGGCCGAGTTGCACAAGGATGGGCGCTAGCCATGTTGGTTCGGGCCTTGTTACCTTCCTAATTTAGATACATTGAATAACTTGTCTCACTTTAGGGCTGAATTTAGTAAGTGACCAGGTGAGATAAGTTGTTACATGGGTCAAAGTCAACTCTTTTACTTGACCAATCTAAAGGAGGAAAAAATCTTTATTGTTAATTATTTATGGAACAATTTTATTCAACTTTTTGTATGGAGAATTTTCGTCCATAGGATATGTTAGTTGGCTGATTATTTCTCTCTCCTATATTTCTTGTTATCTTTTAGTTGTTAGAGTTTGGTAGGAGTTTCCTTAATTAAATAAGTGAGATAAATTTTTATTTGATTTATTTAATTTAAGGGGATCTAGTTAGTTATATCTAGTTTATTTTATATTATCTTAGGAAGCAAGCAAAAGCCGATAAACACTCCTTTAAGGGCCGACTGGGTTATTTGCCTTGCTCTCCAAGGACTTGCTTTGTACTCCTTTAAATACTCTTGCATTTTCATTTAATAAAATTAGCTTGAGATTAGATATACCCTAAATTGGTTTTATGTAGTCTTTGGGCCCCAAAAACTCACGTGTGTTTGCAATTGCTTCAAGAGCCAATCATCATCATCTCAACTCGATTTCTCTCTTTGTTCTTAAGTTCTAATTCAATTTTGTGTCATTCAATTGATCAATTGACTAGTTCTAGTCTTGGTTATTAAAGATCAAACTAGTTCATCAATTGGATTTAGCGTTAGAGCCAATCCAATTGAACTATCTCTATTGGTTCAATCAAGTGATTCAATTCAGTTCCATTCATCTTCAAGTTCGAAAATTTCTATTGCTTTCGTTACAAGTTGTATACTTAATTTGAAAGCTGATTTAGGTTGGAACCGAGATTACTAGGCAAGGTCGGGACCTTGTGTGGTTCAAACGAGATAGACGAGGAGTAATCTGAGGCGATCATGTATCACACACTAACATATCCAAGCCAAAAAAGGGAAAAAACTCGTAGTGGAACGGATGGCAAAAAGCTCGCTCCTCTTTGCCCCAAACCGAGACTATCCCCGAAAACGCCCATAACGTGCGAACGGACGAATGGTATTTTGCAAACCTCCATTTTAGACCCCTACTAACACACCCAAGCCAAAAAACAAAAAAAAAACTCGCAGTGAATCGGATGGCAAAAAGTTCGCCCCTATTTGCGCCAAACAGAGACCATCCCCGTAAACGCCCTTAACATGCAAACGGACGAATGAAACTTTCCACACCTCGGTTTTAGACCCCCACTAACACATCCAAGCCAAAAAAACGAAAAAAACTCGCAGTGGATCGGATGGGAAAAAGCTCGCTCCTCTTCGCCCCAAACCGAGACTATCCCCGAAAACGCCCTTAATGTGCGAACGGACAAATGGGACTTTGCACACCTCCACTTTAAAACCCTACAAACACATCCAAGCCAAAACAAAGAAAAAAGTCATAGTCGATCGAATGGTAAAAAGTTCGTTCCTCTCTGCCCCAAACCGAGACAATCCCCGAAATGCCCTTAACGTGCATACGAACGAATGAGACTTTGCACACCTCTATTTTAGACCCCTAGTAACCCAACCAAGCAAAAAAAGAGAAAAAATTCGTAGTGGATCGGATGACAAAAAATTCGCTCCTCTTTGCCCCAAACCGAGAATATCCTCGAAAACGCCCTTAACGTGCAAACGGACAAATTGGACTTTTCACACCTCCATTTTATACCCCTACTAACACATCCAAGCCAAAAAAAGGGGGAAAACTCGCAGTGGACCAATGGAAAAAAGTTCGCTCCTCTTTGCCCAAAAAAGAGACCATTCCCGAAAACGCCCTTGACGTGCAAACGGACAAATGGCACTTTGTACACCTCCATTTTAGACCCCCACTAACACATCCAAGCCAAAAAAACTGAAAAAACTCGCAGTTGATTGAATGGTAAAAAGGTCCCTCATCTCTGTCCCAAATGGAGACCATCCTCGAAACGCCCTTAACGTGCGAACGGACGAATGAGACTTTGCTCACCTCTATTTTAGACCCTTACTAACCCAACAAAGAAAAAAAAAAGAGAAAAACTCGCAGTGGATCGGATGGCAAAAAGTTTGCTCCTCTATCCCCTAAACCGAGACTATCACCTAAAATGTCCTTAACGTGTGAACTGACGAATGGGACTTTGCAGACCTTTATTTTAGACCCCTAATAACCTATCCAAGGCAAAAAAGAGAAAAAACTAGCAGTGGATCGGATGAAAAAAATTCGCTCCTCTTAGCCCCAAACCGAGACTATCGCCGAAACGCGCTTAACATACAAACAGACGAATGGGACTTTGCACACATCAATTTTAGACCCCTACTAACACATCCAAGCAAACAAACAAACAAACAAACTCGCAGTGGATCGGATGACAAAAAGTTAGCTCCTTTGGCCCATATAGAGACCATCCCCGAAAACGCCCTTAACTTGCAAATGGACGAATGGCACTTTGCACACCTCCATTTTAGACCCCTACTAACACATCCATGCCAAAAAACAGAAAAAACTCACAGTGGATCGGATGGCAAAAAGTTCGCTCCTCTCTTCCCCAAACCGAGACCATCTCCGAAAACGCCCTTAACATGCTAACGAACGAATGGGACTTTGCACAACTCTATTTTAGACCCCTTCTAATCCATCCAAGCCAAAAAAGAGAAAAAACTTGCAGTGGATCAGATGGCAAAAAATTCGCTCCACTATGCCCCAAACCGAGATCATCTGCTAAAACGCCCTTAACGTGCAAACTGACGAATGTGACTTTGCAGACCTCTATTTTAGACCCCAACTAACCCGTACAAGCCAAAAAAGAGAAAAAATTCGCAGTTTATCGGATGACAAAAAATTCACTCCTCTTTGCCCCAAATCGAGACCATCCCTGAAAATGCCCTAACCATGCGAACGGACGATTGGGACTATGCACACCTCTATTTTAGACCCCTACTAACCCAACCAAGCCAAAAAAGAGAAAAACTCGCAATGGATCGGATGTCAAAAAGTTCGCTCCTCTCTGCCCCAAACCGAGACCATCTCTGAAAATGCCCTTAACGTGCGAACGGACGAATGGGACTTTTCACACCTATTATTTAGACCCCTACTTGGGTATCTAAGCCAAAAAAAGAGAAAAATTCGAAGTGGATCAGATGGAAAAAAGTTCGCTCCTCTCTTCCCCAAACCGAGACCATCTCCGAAAATGCCCTTAACGTGTGAACGAACGAATGAGACTTTGCATACCTATATTTTAGACCCCTATTAACCCATTCAAGCCAAAAAAATAGAAAAAACTTGCAATGGTTCGGATGGATAAGAGTTTACTCATCTTTGCCTTAAACCGAGAGTATTCCCGAAAACGATCTTAACCTGCAAACGGACGAATGGGAATTTGCACACCTCCATTTTAGACCCCTTCAAACACATCCAGGCCAAAAAAGGGAAAAATAGGTAGTCGATCGGATGGCAAAAACATCGCTCCTCTCGACCCCAAACGAAGACTACCTCCGAAAACTTCCTTAACGTGCGAATGTACGAATGAGACTATGCACACCTCTATTTTAGACCCCTACTAACCCATCCAAGCCAAAAAAAAGAGAAAAAACTCGCATCGGATGGCAAAAAGTTTGCTCCTCTCAGCCCCAAAGCGAGACCATCTCCGAAAACGCCCTTAATGCGCGAACGAACGAATGGGACTTTACACACCTATATTTTAGACCCCTATTAACCCATCCAAGCCAAAAAAGAGAAAAAACTTGTAGTGGATCGGATGACAAAAAGTTCGCTCCTCTTTTCCTTAAACCAAGATTATCCCCAAAAAAACGCCCTTAATCTACAAACAAACGAATGGGAATTTGCACACCTCCATTTTAGACCCCTTCAAACACATCCAAGCCAAAAAAGGGAAAAAACTGGCAGTCGATCGGATGGCAAAAAGTTCGCTCCTCTCGGCCCTAAACGGAGACCATCCTCGAAAACTCCCTTAATGTGTGAACGAACCAATGGGACTATGCACACCTCTATTTTAGAACCCTACTAACCCATCCGAGCCAAAAAAGAGCAAAAACTCGCAGTGGATCGGATGGCAAAAAGTTCGCTCCTCTCTGCCCCAAACCGAGACCATCCCTGAAAACACCCTTAATGTGCGAATGGACGAATGGGACTTTGCACACCTCTATTTTAGACTCCTACTAACCCATCCAAGCAAAAAAAAAAGACAAAAAATTGCAGTGGATTGGATTGCAAAAAGTTCGCTTCTCTTTGCCCCAAACCGAGACTATCCCTGAAAACACCCTTACCGTGTGATCGGACGAATGAGATTTGCACACCTCTATTTTAGACCCATACTAACCCATCCAAGTCAAAAAAAGTGAAAAAACGCACAGTGGATCGGATGGCAAAAAGTTCACTCCTCTTTGCCATAAACCGAGACTATCCCCGAAAACGCCCTTAACGTGCGAACGGACGAATGGTAGTTTGCAAACCTCCATTTTATACCTCTACTAACACATCGAAGCCAAAAAAGGGAAAAAAATCACAGTGGATCGGATGGCAAAAAGTTCGCTCCTCTCTGCCCCAAACCGAGACCATCCCCGAAAACGCCCGTAACGTGCCAACGGACAAATGACACTTTGAACACCTTTATTTTAGACCCCTACTAACTCGAAACATGGTAAATATATAGAAAGAGAGGGAAAATATACAAAGCACGCTTGACCATAAAAAGCCAAGGTGAAAATAGTACAACTCCAAACACGGATGCGCAGATCCAATCAAAAATGCCCTACGGGCCTAACAAAAACGGGTCTAAGACCCCAACACAAACTATAGACACAAAGCCTAAATATGTACTACAAAACCTGAGTGAGCCTTGACACCCCTATGTGCAACAAAAAGGGCAAAACCACCACACAAAACTAGGTGCGAACAACTTGCCACCTACACAACAAAAGCTCTAACAAGCCAAACGGCCCGAGCAACAAACCACAAGTGACATCCCCACAAGGCCAAACAAAGGAAAGTGCACAACCACTCAAAAGTGCAAACCAAGTGTGGACAAGTGGTGTCGATCAACTAACCTCAAATGTCGAGATGTCGTCGGAGGGCTTCTCCTCTTCTTCCCTCAAACTTGCAAGTAGCTTCCATTCTTTGTTTACATGTAATGATGACTTCTTGGGCACATTATACGACATTAGGTTCGAGCCCATCATGGAGCACATTGTTTCTATGCTTCCATGTAAAGTAGACTACTCCAAGTAACGCTATGAACTTCACCTTGAAAGAGTGCTATCTCGGTCGGGTGAACGGGCGAACCACTCCACCCATTCTCTAATGTGCAAGTAGACTACTCCAAGGAACGCTATGAACTTCACCTTGAAAGAGTGCTATCTCGGCCGGGTGAACGGGCGAACCACTCCACCCATTCTCTAATGTGCTCCTTGTGGGTATTAATCCCTACCCACCTCCAAACATTATCCATGACTTGCAACACAAAAGGGCAAGACCCCCCAATATGCTCTATAGTCTCGGGGTGTTCATTATACAAGGGGCAAACTGTATGGCTAGCACACCCCCATTCAAAAAGTCGTTCCAAAGTGGGAAGTCGGTCTTTATAAGCCAACCAAACGCGAAAACTCCATGCTCTTTCCTGGACCACCCCACAAACAATTTCACACCAAGTCTCCTTTTCTCCCTTGTCCTTAAAGATATCATAGAGCGCCTTACTATCAAGACCCCCACTCGGCCTTGTTATGTCAATAACATCCACCCCCTCCCCTTGGTGCTTACCTCCATACAACACAACTCTCATAACATCTCGGGTTTTAAGCAAATTCCCCCATACCAAAGAGTCGGTATTCATCTTCCTCACACTCCAAAAATCAGCCCTACGAGTGTGATTATCCTCCACGCACTTTGTCGAAATGTTTACATTCCCGGTGATCACGTCATGCCCCAACCGGAAAAAAACTAAGGTATTCCACGCATCCAACTCCTTGATGTTGATCCCTCCTTCCTCGTAGGGCTTACAAACATCCTCCCAAGCCACTAAGATCCTTCTCCCCTCCAATCTCCCCGACCAAATGAACTTTCTACAAAGGCTTTCAATCCTGCTTATAACCCTTTTAGGTAATAACACCAATTGAGCCAAAACGAGAGCACTCCCCCCACCACACATCTAACCACTTCCGCTCTACCAGCATAGGAGAGGGTAGGAATGCAACAAGGTTGAAGGGTTGTGGTAATTTTATTGAGGAGGGGCCCATAATCTGAAATTTTAAGCTTTTTCGTGTGAAGTGGAAGTCCAAGGTATCTCACCGGGAAGTTCCCCAAAGTAAACCCGAACTCTCTAGCAAGTCGAACACTATCTCCCTCCGATACTCCCCCAAAGAAAAGGTGGGTTTTTGAGGCACTAAAAACAAGCCCAGATTCCTCACCAAACTCCCTCAAACACTTTGATGATGTCCCAACACTCCTTATAAAAATGGCTACCAAACCCATCCGATCCCGATGACTTATTAAAACCGATCTTGAAGATAGTATTATGAATTTCCTCCTCCGTGGGGATGAAAGTAAGAGCGGCCACATCTTCATCATCTAGTGTTGTCCCGCTCAACCCCTCAAAATCTGCCGGTTGTGTCCTCCCGGTCGAGCCAAAGAGTTTCTCAAAGTACCCCGCAACCTCTTTTGTGATGTTCTCTTCCCCTTCCCCTTCTTGCCCTTCTTCATTCTTGAGCAAGTGTAACTTCTTATTCATCTTTCTCTCTTTGATTCTATTAAAAAAGATGGAAGACGTCTCTTCTCCGTACGCTAGCCAATCCATCTTTGCACGTTGCTTAGTGGCACTCGTGAGCTTGCTCAAATTACTCTCCAACTGACTCTTGGCCCTTTTCACTTCTTCTTGTTTCTCCTCATTCAACAAGTCCTCATTGAGAACCAAGTGTGCTCTCTTAAGCTTCTCCACACTTTCCTCCACCATACCCTCAAGGGCTCTATGCTTCGACCTCAACCAACCCTTTAGTTCCCCCTTTATCTTTTGCAATTTTTTCATGTAAACAAATTGCGCCGACCCCTCCACTTGTGTACTCCACATCCTTTCTACCACACTTCTAAACTCCTCCTCTTCCATCCAAAAGTTAAAGAACCTAAAGGAGAACCTCCTTCGAACATGGGAAGGATTGACAAAAACTAGCACCAGTGAGTGGTCGGATAGACATGGGTCTCCAAAGAAGGCATAGACTCGGTCAAAGTTTCTCTTACAAGCCCCATTCACTAGGACTCTGTCTATCTTGGTCGCCACCCTATTCCTCCCCTCTTGTTCATTTGACCAAGTGAATTTTTCTGCGAAGTAGGGCAAGTCCTCAAGCAGACATCTATCCAACACCCCCGCTAACTCCATGGGTTCCCCTTCACTCCTCCTTCGAAGTGAGAACTTTTCACTAGAGTTTAGAATACAATTTAGGTCACCAAGAACAACTCATGGCTCATTCATGTTTGAAGAAATGCTCCTCAAAAGGTCCCACAAGGCTCTTCTTTCCGGGCTAGAATTGTAGGCATACACAAAGGTGGCATAGAACTTCTCAAGCGAGCTCTTAAGGTTGACTTTACAATGTATGGCTTGTTCAGTTTTCACCACAATTTCCACTTTCAACACCATGGGATCCCACACCACTCTCATTCTACTTCTATCTCCCGATCCCTCCTCCATACAAAACTTCCACCGTTTAAGCAAAAGACAAAGCTAAATCCCCTTCCTTTGAAAGCAAAGTTTTTGCTTCCAACAAGCCAAGCAAGCTCACTTTATTTTTTTATGGCAAACTTGTCCACCATACATATTTTAGGGGCACCATTGACACCCCTTACATTCCAAGCTCCCATTCTCACATCAACCATGGGCACCTCTCTTAGGGCTACTACAACCCTCTCCTAGTCCAAACCTTCTTGCCAAGTTGTCTCTCACTCCTTTCAATTTTTTTTTTCATATTAATGACTAGCTTTGTCAAATCCACTATTGGAGAGGGGATTTTTCGAGAGCTAGAGCTACGTCCTTTAGCACTCCCACCTTCTTTGTAAAGCGGCACATTAGCTCTTAGCCCCATTATCACCGACTTATACCCCTCATGCTTCCCCTTTTTGACAAACAACGGATTAACAACGACCAAGGTTGCAATCTCTTTGCAATCAACCCTTTTCTCAGTATCCGACCACATAAATCAGCCTTTAACTCAATATCTCGATCACAAAAATCAGCCTCAACAACTTGAAAAGCCTCATTCCCCTGATCAACACTCGGCCCCTTTGGCAAAACACCCTCTTGATTCTCTTCCAACAACATATTTTCTTGCTCCGATAATTCAGAATGTACTCCACCACTTCTTCAAACTCAAAGGTGACATTCAAAACCAGCCCCTTCATTAACAAATCAGCCCTATGTTGGTCCGAGTTAGCAACCGGAACCTCATCAAGCAAACAATTTAAACTAGCCATAGCATTCTCATTAGTCACCCATGTGGTCTCACAAACAATATCTCGTTTCTTTTGTTTTTCGGGCTCAACAACCCCATTCAAAGGTTCACACTCGTCTACTCCTTCTTTAGCATCACTTTTCTTTGGCACCCGCATCTTCTTGCGTTTTCAAGCATATGACTCATGCTTGGCTCCCTTTCTCCTCTTTCAAAAGCTAGTGGTGTGTCCAAAGGTGTTGCAACGATCACAATACCAAGGGATTTTCTCAAACCTCACCTTATGCTTGAATATTTTTCCACTAGAACTTCTCAAAGTTACCTCCTCTCTACGAACCTCCTCCGTGGAAACTTCCACTAACAAGAGAGCATAATCCAAGCGCCCCACCTCATCCTTGATTCGGTCCACACAAATAGGCCTACCAATCATGCGCCCCATGACACTCAACATATGCTTTGACGGGAGGAAAGTAGGATCCGGTTCCATGATATTCATCCATAGTGGGATTCTATCAAATCAATCCCAATCAATCTTCATACCAAACACCCATTCCTTGAACAAGAGGGGATTCAAAGCTCCAACCATCTAAGGCCCTTGTTCAAGGACCCAAATCTTCTCCAACTCATCCTTGAATTTGAACACAAAGACACCATTAGGCTTGAGGAAGATTTTAGGACAGGCCTCAACCCAATACTTCTTGGTGAACTCACACATCGCACCATAACTAACCTTGGCTCCAAGAACAACCCCTAAAAGGGTCGATTTCCACTCCTCGGCTGGTACAATGTCAACTTCATCAAACTCGTGCATCTTCTTATTGATATTTAGGAAGAAATCCAAACTATCCTTAGCCCTCACTCTTCTATTTTGATCATCCCCTTTGGCTAAAGGAAAGCTGGTTTTAAGATGGGTTTTTTGTGTGGTTTTTTCGGGCTGAAACGAAAGAGGGGGAAAAGGTGGTGTCAAAGTCTCCACCACCCAGGGCTCATGGATATTTTTTGAGGATGAATAAGCCCCTTTACTGGTTTTGCACCCCATCACCACGTCATTTGGCACATGGCCACTCGAACCATTTGAAATCGGGGCTGAAAAGAGGATTTGGTGGTTTGAATTTGTGTATTGGCTTCCATGGCTACCAACAATGGACGTTTTAGTGTTTTTAGAGGGTAGTAAAACCCTAGATCTGGCCTCATATGAAGGGAGAAGCTTTTGTGATTTGTTTTGTGGTTTTAGTGCCAAAGAGGAATGGTCCTAGGGCTGACTTCGGGCTAAATTAGCACATGTGACTCCTAGGGCTGACTTGTCCTTGTCACGTGAAAGATCCATGCCCATAGCAGCTTTGTGAGCTTGGATAGCCATGGAGGGACTCCTCCTTGCCTCCTCCGCCACAACTCTAGTGAAGACCGCCGCCAGCCCCATCGATTTATCACCGCCGTCCACCTCACCAATTTTCTTCTTGCCTTTATCAATGGCGTTCTTCGAGGCTTGAGAGATGTCAAAAGGTAGGCCAAGCACATCGTCCTCCACCTCCAGACCTGACCCATCTAGTTGCGCCACCTTCTTTGGCCCACTAGTCCGTCCTCCGTTCGCATGAGACACTCCATCTTCACCGTGTTTTGCTTGGGGATCTCCAGATCTGCCCTATTTTTCATGGAATCTCCAGATCTAGACTTCAAAACAAGAGAATCCAGCCTCAAAGGGATGAATTTGTGCCGGTTTGAACCAGATCTCCCTCTTCCCATGGTGAAACTTGAAGAACCAAACCCTAGTTCTATTTTTTGTGCGCTCAATCTCACAACTCCTACTCCCTCTCGTATCCAATCCTCAACCACTTGGTGGAGGTCGGATTTCACCCTCACACAGCACCTCCCACTCGCATTCATGCAGACACCAACGAAGAAACTGCCAAAGACTACGAAACCCAAGTGTTTGCGCACTAGCTCACCAACACCGAACTCCCTCTCGTGCACCAGCCGCCCAAGGATGCCCCGTTGTTGCGTCAATCTCACAAGGTGTCGCCTTCACTCACTCTCCCCGCCCCACCTCGCCGGAAAAACTCACCGGACCACGAAGAGTGTAGCCCGCCGGTGAAGAAACTTAAAAACGCTAAAGGAGAGAGGAGGGAGTTTCTCGACCCCTACTAGACCCCTACTAACCCATCCAAGCCAAAAAAAAAAGAGAAAAAACTCGCAGTGGATCGGATGGCAAAAAGTTTGCTCCTCTTTGCCCCAAACAGAGACCACCCCTAAAATGCTAATACATACCTAGAAGTTGGCCCAATTAATTTTCGGATTTTACTGCACGGGTTGGTACAGACCCATGAGGGTCGTTACGAGCCACTTGCTTGTTTACCGAATTTCTTCGTTTGTTCGATTCTTGCCCTTTTCCTCGTGTATCACTTATTAAAACAATTCTATTACCACAATCTTTAATATAATCCTAAAAACAAGTCAAAAGAAAGCTAGCAAAAAGATTTAAGAGATGAAATCTAAAAGCGTGTTGCCTCCCGTAAGAGTTATTTTTAACGTCGTTAGTCCGAAAAACTTACCTTGGCTAGCTTTTTCAAAGTAATTCTTCAACTGCTGTGAAAGCCCATGTGGCTTGGATTTCCTCATCCGGGTCAGCTTGCTCAAAGTAATTTTTCAACCGGTGCCATTAACTTTAAAGGTGGCTCCATTATGGTCTACTAGATCTACCGCTCTGTGGGGATAAATGTGGTGGACTACAAATGGCCCACTCAATCTCGATCTTAGATTCCCTAGAAATAAATGGAGTCTAGCGTTAAAGAGAAGTACCTTATCGCCAACCTCATAGGTTTTTGGCACCAATTTCTTGTCATGCCACTTCTTGGTGCGCTCCTTGTAAATTTTGGCGTTCTCATATGCCTTTAGCCTCAACTCCTCTAGTTCCTGCAAGTCCATAAACCGTTTGCTCCGGCCTTGTTGAGATCCATGTTGAGCTCCTTGAGAGCGCATAATACCTTATGCTCTAACTCGATTGGCAAATGGCACACCTTGCCATAGACTAGATTGTAAGGAGTGGTGTGTATGGGTGTCTTGTATGCTGTTTTGTAAGCTGATAGAGCGTCATCAAGTTTGGATGACCAATCTTTCCTTGAGCGTGAGATTGTCTTCTCCAAGATGCTCTTGATATGCCTATTTAAAACCTCCACTTGACCACTAGTTTGGGGATGATACGGTGTTTCCACCCTATGAGATACTTCATACTTGGCCTAAAGAGCTTCAAAGCTCCTCTCTATAAAGTGCGATCCACCGTCACTAATGAGAACTCGTGGCACTCCAAACCATGGAAGGATTTTGGTTTTCATAAATTTAGCCACAGTTTTTGCATCAGTATTCCTTGTAGCAATATCTTCCACCCATTTAGAGACATAATCAACCGCTACTAAGATGTACTTATAGGACCCGTTGAAGGAAAAGATCCCAAACGTCAAAAAGCTCGACCTCTAGGATCCCAATAAGCGGGTTCTCATGCCTCCAAGTAATGTTCCCGGAGCGTTGGATTCATCACAAGACGTCACAAATTCCTGTACGTCTTTGAAAAGAGTTGGCCAATAGAGACCACTTTGAAGAATCTTTGTTGTGGTGTTGAACCCTTTTGCGTGACCACCTGTTGGGAGAGTGTGACAATGATGGATCACACTCTCTATCTCCTTCTCCGGCACACAACGTCTAAAGATATGAAGAAACTTCTTCTTTGCTTAGCAAAATCCACAAACCAAGGGGTCTTTGACCCTCCAATAGCACGTATAGCTTGAAAGGAAGAAGAAGAAGGAGATAAGAAAAAATATGTATTGCAAATATTAAAATCAAGGTGAGAAAACGTACATGTAAGGGTCGTCACCGAACTGGGCTGGGCCGTTAACGACTCTGTTGTGTCAGTGATTACCTCGGTAACGAGCTCCTCTGCCTTAGTATCTGTTTGTCCAGCGTGATCCCGCCTTAGAGAAGGGTCGGTACCGACCCATGTAGGGTCGGTAGGCCCCTCGATACTGCACTTCACAACCTCGTTCAGCATGAGGTGCTCATCTGGGTGTGAGTCATTGATTGTCACAGCGTTTCCGGACTCCGTGATGTGCTCTACTAGTAGTCTGGATAGGTGAACGACCACTAGGTTTTCTGATCCTTTCTTGTCTTTTATTTCATATTCAAATTCATGTAATAAGAGCATCCAACGAAGTAGCCTCGGTTTGGCATCCTTCTTAGCCATTAAGTATCTAACAACCTCATGGTCAATATAAACAATCACCTTAGAGCCTACTAGATATGAACGGAATTTTTCAAAAGCAAACACCACGACAAGGAATTCCTTCTCCGTCATGGTGTACTTACTATGCGCCTCATCAAGCATCTTACTTGCATAGTAGATGGCGTGGAGCTTCTTATCCTTTTGTTGCCCTAGCACTACACCAACTGCATAATCATTGGCATCACACATGATCTCAAAGGGAAGCGTCCAGTTTGGGGACTGCATGATTGGAGCTGAGACAGGTGCTTCTCTTAACCTGTGAAAATCTTCAAGATATTTGGAGACAACTCAAACGCTACATCTTTGATCAATAGGTTACTTAGTGGTTCGACTATCTTAGGAAATTCTTGAATAAATCTTTTGTAGAAGTATGCATGTCATAGGAAACACCTAACGTCTTTTACAGAAGCAGGGGAGGTAATTTTTCAATAAGCTCAATTTTTGCTTTGTCTACCTCTATCCCTCTCTTAGAGACGAGATGTCCTAACACAATCCCTTCTTGGACCATAAAGTGGCATTTTCCCAATTTAATACAAGATTGGTTTCTTCACATCTTTTAAAAACTCTACTAAGATTAACAAGACATGCATCAAATGAAGAACCATAAACAGACAAATCATCCATGAACACCTCTACAATATCCTCTATCATTTTCGAGAAGATAGCCATCATGCATCTTTAAAAAGTTTCAGGGGTATTGCAAAGCCCAAATGGAATTCTTCTATATGCAAAGGTCCCATAGGGACATGTAAAGATGGTTTTCTCTTGATCATCATGATGTATGGGAATATGCCAAAAACTGCTATAGCAATCTAAATAACAAAAATAATCATGCTGCGTTAAGCGCTTAAGAACTTGATCAATAAAAGGATATGGAAAATGATCTTTTCGTGTTGCACTATTTAACTTCCTATAGTCAATGCACATCCTCCAACTAGTTGTGGTCTTAGTGGGGATTAACTCTCCTTTTTCATTTTCTATAATTGTAATTCCACTCTTTTTAGGGACAACATGGACCGGACTAACCCATTGACTGTTCAAATTAGGGAAAATAATCCCTGCATCAAGTATGCATGCGCAAAGAGGGTGATATGTCAATTATGTCATCAAGGGAATAACCAATGGCATTTCTATGGATCCTAAGCACAGAAAATAATTGGCAGAATACATCAACAGACCCCTGTACTTACAACTTTTTTCCCATTGGACCCCTATACTAAAAAATGTTCAAATAGACCCCTGTACTGCCCCCATTTTTGCCTATCTAACCCTTCATTAAATTCTCCCCATTACGTGTGTCAGACGCGCGCGCACGTGTCATGGTAATTGCCAAGTAATATCCCCGTAATGCCACCTAATGTCCACGTAATACCATTTAAAACAAGTACATGCCACGTAATAATATTTTAATCCAAAGCATATATTATACAAATCATATAGTCGTTATTTTTGTTACAAAAACAAGATCAAACCTGTCGATCGAAGGCCAGGGAGGGAGAAAACAGAGAGACGAAACCCGCGAAAGAGAAACGAAGCCAATCGAAGGCCATCGGTGGAGCGCAATTGAAGGCCTTGAAGCTCGATTCTAGCAAGAGGCCTCCTTGACGACATAGACGCTCAGGTGAATGCTCTTCCTTGAGCTCACCACTGTCAAAATCCCGCCCATCAGGTATGAGCAATCCATTTAGGGTTTTCTTGCTCAATTTAAGGTTTTCTTGCTCGATTTAGGGTTTTCTTCCTCGATTTGGGATTTTGAGTTACAAGTTTATGCATTTTGATTTTGATTCTCGTTACTGTGGACTGATTTTTGCCGATTTAGGGCTCTTTCATGTTTGGAGGGAAAGTCTTTAGCTTGCTTGTTCTGTGTGAAATCTGAGCTTGTTTGTTGGTCCAGGAATGGCGTCTAAAACTTTAAATGTTGCTTGGCATCATGGGGGTTCATTTGTGGGTGAAGATCCTATTGAGTATAGGACCTCCTTTCCTCTGTCTTATAGTTCAAACATTGACAGTGATATGTTTAGTATCCCTGATCTAGATTGGGATATAAAGGGCCTTGGGTACAAGGGATACAAGGCAATGTACTACAAGGGGAAAGATAGTAACTCATTTAGGATATTGTCAGATAGTGTTTTGATGGAAATTGTGGAAGAAGTTGAGGATGGGGCTGAGTTAGATTTCTACATTGAGCACGAAATAAATGAACCTGTGGTGGCTGATGTGGAAATTGATGTTGAGGAATACTTGCAAAGTCTTCCAAAGGGTCTAACTCCAACAGATCCAGTGGTGGTGGAGGAGGTTCAAGGGATAGAGGAGGTTCAAGGGTTAGGAGTTGAGCAAAATATGGATGAGCAAGAGGTGATAGCTGGAGGAGAGGGTGAGAATCTTGAAGAAGTAGAGGATGATGAGTCCTCAGCACAAGGAGAGGGCGATGAGAATCCTGCAGAAGGAGAGGATGATGAGAACTATGTGCATGGAGAGGATGAAGAGAGTTCTGAAAGTGAAGATGTTTCAGTAGATATGAGTGATAACAGTGATGTTGATGATGAATTGAGGGAGGTGAGAGCTGCTGCTAGGGAACTTAGGGCTAGAAGGAGGGTGCACAAGGAGAGGATGGCTCATGTTCATTTGGCTATGGGAGAGGTTGGAAATGATGAGGGTTATGAAGAGTGGAATGGAAAGAGCACTGATTATAGGGGGAAAATAGGTGGTGATGAGCCATACTATGGGTCTGAATCTGACTATAGTATGGATAGTGATGGGTCTGGGTCTGATGGAGGTGATGAAAGAGAGGTGAATAGAAGAAGGACAAAGCATGAGCTGTACAACCCAAACTGTGAATACCCCATATGGGAACTTGGCATGGTTTTTGAGAGTGTAGAGGAGTTTAGGGTGGCTGTGGCTAAGTATGCTGTCCACAGGGGTGTAAAGCTCAAGCTTAAACCTAATGAGAGGCTTAGGGTGGTGGCTAAGTGCCAACATCCAGGATGCAAGTGGACACTGCGTGCCAGCCATGATGCAGCAAGCAAGAATTTCAAGATCAAGACATACTGGCCCACACATTCATGTAGGAGGTACAGTACTAACAGGTTGTGTAATTCCAAATTCCTGGCTGATAAGTTGGAGGCCAGAATTGTGTCACAACCATCATTGAAGCTTTGGGAGATTCAGGAGTTATGTAAGAAGGACTTGAAAATGTATGTTGGCATATCCACTTGTAGGAGGGCAAAGCAAAGGATCTTAGGGAAGAATGTTGGGGATTACAGAGCAGAGTATGCTAGGTAGTATGATTATGTGGATGAGATAAACAGATCCAACCCAGGATCCACATGCTTTGTGGTAACATATAAGGAGTCTGATAAGGAAGTCTTTAGGAGGTTGTACACTTGTTTCAAACCATTGAAAGAAGGATGGAAAAATGGTTGTAGGAGGATAATTGGTGTGGATGCTTGCTTTTTGAGAGGGGCTGTTGAGGGACAACTATTTGTGGCAATTGGTAAAGATGGAAATGGCCAGATGTTCCCAATTGCATGGGAGGTGACAAGTAGTGAGACCACTGTTAATTGGACAAGATTCATGAGGGCATTACAATCTGACTTGGAGCTTGGCATGGGAGAGGGACTAACCATGATCAGTGATATGCACTTGATGAGTTTTTTTCAATTTAATTTCATATTCATGCAAACTGAATTTCATATTCTAGCTTTTATCACTTCACTTTCATATGAATTGGTTTTCTTCCTTATGGTGTAGGGTATTAGGGCAGCCTTGAAAGATGTTCTCCCAGAAGCAGAGCATAGGCTATGTGCTAGGCATATTTATGCAAACTGGGCTAAGGAATGGAAAGGGATTGACAAGAGAAAAAAATTTTGGGCATGCTGTTGGTCCACCTTCCAGGTTCAACTAAGGGATAATCTAGATGCCCTTGACAGGTTAGGCACAGGTTTAACAGATGATTTTCTAGCTTATGGTAAGGAGAGCTTTTGCAAGGCATTTATAAATACTGAAATTCAATGTGATACTGTTGAGAACAATATGTGTGAGACGTTTAATAGTTGGGTCAAGGCTGCTAGGTACAAGCCTATCATCACCATGCTTGAAGTTATTAGAAAACAAGTGATGAATAGGATTACTAAGATGCAAGCCTTTTCAAGGGGTTGGATTTATGAACCTATGGCACTGCATAGTCTAGAGAGAAACAAGGTTAGGGCCATGGAGTGTAATTTGGCCTGGAATGGTGCTAGGGGGTTTGAAGTGCAAGATGGGGATTATGGGCATGTTGTAGACTTAAATGGGAACACCTGTAGCTGTAGGAGTTGGCAGCTTAAAGGAGGATAATGACAAGATGTCCAGACAAGGGAGGATAATGACATGTACTATGTGCAAGATGGGAGGGCACAACAAGAAAAGTTGCCCTGATAGAGGCAGAGATCCTACAAATTCTATGGCATCAAACTCTGTTGGAGTACCCCCATCCAGGAAGAGAAGAAGAGAAGAGGTTTGTATAAAGATTTTTAGAAATTCTATTGCTTTGTACTCCCTTCCATCCTTGTTTTACAAAGTGAGTGTTGACTTCTTAGGGTAATGCTCAAGGAAGTCAAGCTCAGGTGAATGCTCAATCTTCTCAAAAAGGACAAACACCACCAACTATAGGAAGAGACCAGGTTTCCATCTATACTGATTCATTTTTGATTTAAACTGTGAAACAAAAAGCTTACTCGTGGTGTTCATTTTGTTTTGATCAGGGTATAGGAGATGTTGGAAGCCAAGCTCAGGCACAAGGTCCACACTCAACTCAGCCTAGGAGCAGGGGAAGACTTGTAGGAATGGGAGTCTACACCAATCCTGACACTGGAGTATCAATCCTTAATGTTAGTTTTCTATCTTAATGTTAGTTTTCCATGTTAATGTTAGTTTTGTTAGTGGTTCACTGGTGGTTATTGATTGTGGTTCACTGGTTAATTGATTGCAGCAAGGGCTTCCATCTTCAAGAGTTTTGAGGGTCCCAAGGCCTACAAGAGATGCCAGAGAAACTGTATCCTTTCCAATGCAGAAGAAGGGGCTGAAATGGAAAGGCAAGCGTGCAGTGACAAGGGCTGAAATGGAAAGGCAAGCTTCCACCCAAACTCAGGTTCCATTTGCTAGCCAGACGGGTTCAAGCAGACTATAGGTTGAAGAAATTGCAAGGCTTTTTGATGACTAGCCAGACAGTCCAATTTGCTAGCCAGACAGTCCAATTTGTTTTAGTAGTGGGAAATGACTAGTGGAGTTGAAGTTGCTGCTAGGGAACTTGTTCTTTTTTATGACTAGTTGTTGTATGAAACTTGATCAAGTTGCTATATAAAACTTGATATTCCACTAGTCTCTTTGTGTTTTGCTGTATGAAACTTCATATTTCACTAGTTGCTGTATGAGACTAGTGGAATTGTAGCTGTATGAAACTTGTTTTAGTAGTATGAAATGACTAGTGGCTATTTTTTGATGAAACTATATATGTGGCTATTACATGAATTTGATTCATCACTGAGAAATTGGCTTTTATCCCTTGTATCACAACTGGTTGAAGTTGCTTGACAATTGACACTTGTGGTTCTAACATCATTGAACTTGGTTTACTTTACTCTAATTCACTTGCAGATTGCCTTATTATCCAGGAAGATAAAAATGTATTCGTATCTTTGAAGTTCTTATAGAGTACATTGGTCTTGATTGGTGCAAGACCCAAGCATTAAGGAATGAGCTGAACAAATAGCCACTTTCAATCAGATGGCTCAGCAGCACAAAAGGAGTAGTTACAACTTTACTGATGTATGAACTATATAGGCATTAGAATGATGACACAATTACAACAATTTACAAGTTAAAAACACAGTTTGCTGGTGAAGCTGAGTAAAGAGAAACAAGTCCTCCATTCTCCAACATAATATCAATAAAGCCAATTGAAGGTCAGGAAACCAACAAAACAGTAACACCACCAAAGAACTAAAATTAAGCCAATCATCCAGAGTACTAAGTGGAAAGCTTTTACAGTTTAGGCTACATTGTTTAGCTCATCACAAATTTGACTACACTAATCCCTAAAACAATGATCAGGGCTTTCAACAACACATTAGCTCTGCGTTTGGCCTTGTCCACCTCTTCTTGTTTGGCCTTCAACAGCTCTTCAATGACTCTTTTGCCTACATCTGTCAATGATGGATCAACCCACCTAAAAAAATTGCAGCTTCCATTTCTCTTCTTGCAACACACACAAAACCAATCCCACATTGTTCAATTAAACCCAGAAATTTGCGAATTTTGACAAAAACCCTAGAAACCAGATGTTACGAAATCAGTGAAATCACGAAAGCTTACCCCGTAATTTGAGCATCCGAAGAAGCGTCTTCCAGGATTCGAAGCTGTTCTTGAGTGTTTCATCGAAGCCGTGATGCCACACCAACAATTTGGGAAACCCAAATCAACCCTGCTGTGAGGCCTTTTCCATGGATTCGTGTTTGAGTTCAGCGTGCTTCTAGCATCCGAGTAAGCCATGAGCGTCGAGAAGAAGAGATTGGAGACGATTGGTGAAGAGGGCAAACAATGGCGGCATTCGAGATGGAGACGAAGACAATGGCGACATTCGAGATGGAGACGAAGACAATGGCGACATTCGAGATGGAGACGAAGACAATGGCGACATTCGAGATGGAGACGAAGACAATGGTTTTATAAAAAACATTTGTTTTTTTTAATTTCCATGTCACCACAAATAAGTGGCATAACTCTCTTCAGCGTGGTTTGTAAATCACGCGCTAGTCCACGCAAGCAAAAATGTTCGATAGTCAAAATTGGGGGCAGTACAGGGGTCTATTTGAACATTTTTTAGTACAGGGGTCCAATGGGAAAAAATTTGTAAGTACAGGGGTCTGTTGATGTATTTTGCCGAAAATAATTTCTCTACTTCTTCATCATTTAATTTAGCATTAATGATAACAGGGAAGGTAGAGTTAGGACCAAGAAATTCATACCTTAGAGAGTCTAGAAGTGGCTTGAGAGTTGGAGTAGGCTCATTTGGGATGATGATAGCCGGATCGTTGGAGATGAGGATGGTGCAAAGAGATCGCCAAGAGAACTCGGAAACTCCTCTCTTTGGATCGTGGATTGATGCAGATGACGAGGGATATGGATGCTCGATCTTGGATATGACTCACCAAGAGATGAACAAACTAGATTGCAAGATCATTGGATATGACTCACAAACGCTCTAACAAGAGATTGAACGAAGAAAAACAACTAGAACTTTAATTGAAAACAATTAAAGGAAACAAGGCAAAATTTCGTTCAAGTCTAACAAGAGAGGAGGGAATGGCCGGCCATATAACCTAGAGATCATGTCTCACAAAAACAGCCCCCTCACTTAAAGAAAATTACAAAAATAACCCATAAAAACCGAGAACAAATTAATTGTCCTTAACCGTTAAATTGTCACTTGTCGAACCATGAAGTAAAATGAGACTCCACCCTTCTTCCTCATATCGTTTCGGAAACCTTTGACCCATGAGCTCCTCTTGAACTTGACAAAGAATTGCTTTAGCTCGGGATCGCGTGATACGCCCAAGATAGGGCATGGCTTCTTGACTCCACTTCCTAGCGCCTCAGATTCCGGCCTTACTTGCTTGTCCAAATGTAGACTTCCCTTGCTCATGCACCACGGGCTTGTCTTTAGAGCTATAATCCTCACTTGAGTCATAGGACAAGGCGCCATCAAAAGTGCCCGACGATTTGGCAACATCAAGGTCGGGATCCGACGTAGCGCAAGGCGCATCAGCGCTTTGCCCTTCGGCGCGCCTCCAACCGCATGCAAGGGCACACTAGCCCCCTACAAGGGCGTGCCAAGGGCAGGCCGTGGCTCCGAGTGTGTCGGCGCGTGATCGGACTCAATTGTTGGTTTGGTTGTCGATGGACTCACATCATCATCCTCCCCTTGAAAAGGGTTCGTCCTCGAAACTGGATCCTGCTTAAACTCAACATCATCGTTAGAAAAATAAGAAACAAGATCGGATACGTTGAATACCTCATGGACACCATAATTCGAAGGAAGATCAAGCTTGTAAGCATTGTCGTTGATGTGCTCCAAAACCTGAAATTGTCCATCTCCACGCGGCTTAAGCTTAGAATTCTGAAGAGTGGGAAACCTCTCCTTTCTCAAATGAACCCAGAAAAGGTCGTCGGGTTCAAAAATCAGCTCTTTGCACCCTCTATCAGCTTGGTGCTTGTATCGCAAGGTTCGCCTCTCCAATTGAAGGCGAGTATCATCATGAATATGCTTAATATACTCATCTCGGTCACGTCCTTCACGACTCTCTCGATCGGTAATGCCATAAGGCGCTAGATCAAGTGGGGTAAAGGGATTGCGCCCATACACCACCTCAAACGGCATCTTCATTGTAGCGGAATGAACTGACCTATTGTAAGCAAATTCAATGAAAGGAAGACACTCTTCCTACTTGCGCAAGTCAGTTTTCAAAATAGAACACAACAAGGCACCAAGAGTACAATTAACGACCTCGGTTTGCCCATCCGTTTGTGGGTGGCAAGTAGTAGAAAATAAGAGCTTAGTTCCTAGCTTGGACCAAAGTGTATTCCAAAAGAAACTCAAAAATTTTACATCACGGTCAGAAACAATGGACTTAGGGACACCATGAAACCGAACAATATTATCAAAGAACAAAGTAGCAACATTAGTAGCATCATCGGTTTTGTGGCAAACAACAAAATGTACCATCTTAGAAAATCGATCAACCACCACAAAGATAGAGTCCCTACCCCTTTTTGTCCTAGGCAACCCCAAAACAAAATCCATTGAAATATCCTCCCATGGTGCACAAGGAATAGGCAAAGGGGTATACACACTGTGAGGGTGTACATTACACTTTGCATGTAAACATACAACACATGAAGCACAAAATTTCTCTACCGACCTAAGAATGTGAGACCAATAAAAATTCTCCCTAAGCATATGCAAAGTCTTCATAACACCAAAGTGTCACATGAGGCCACCTCCATGGGCCTCTTGTACTAACAAACACCTAACTGAACCACTAGGCACACACAATCGAGTTCCCTTAAAAAGAAAACCCTCATGCAAGTAGAATTGATATCTACTCCCCCCTTTCAAACAAGCATGAAATATCTCACCAAATTCAACATCATGAGCATACAACTCCTTTATAAAAGAAAAACCAAGCAAACGAGCATCAAGTAAAGATAAAAGAGTGTACCTCCGTGACAATGCGTCGGCGACGACGTTGTCCTTGCCTTTCTTGTGCTTGATGACATAGGGAAAGGATTCAATCAACTCCACCCATTTGGCATGCCTTCGGTTCAGTTTTGCTTTCCCTCTCAAGTACTTCAACGCCTAGTGATCGGAATGGATGACAAACTCTCGAGGCATAAGATAATGCTGCCACGCCCGTAGAACTCGGACAAGAGCAAGTAGCTCTTTGTCATACATGGGGTACTTGAGTTCGGCTCCCCCTAACTTCTCACTATAGTATGCAATAGGCCTTACTTCTTGCATAAGTACGCCGCCGAGCCCGATTCCCGATGCATCACACTCTATCTCAAACATCTTACCAAAATCGGGAAGGGCCAACAACGACGCTTGTGTCAACTTAGCCTTAAGGGTTGCAAAGGCCTCTTCTTGTGCCTCTCCCAAAATAAATGGAACATTTTTCTTAGTAAGGAAGGTTAAGGACGCAGCCAAGGTGCTAAAATCTCGGACAAACCGGCGGTAGAATCCGACTAACCCAAGGAAGCTACAGACTTGTGTTATGGTTGTTGGTGTTGACATTCTTGAATCGCCTTCACCTTCTCTTCGTCCACTTGTAGTCCATTGCTACTCACAACAAAACCAAGAAATACCACGTGATCCGAGAAAAAGTGGCACTTCTTGAAGTTAGCAAATAGGCGCTCCCTTTTCAAAGCATCAAGCACTTGCCTAAGGTGCTCGACATGGGATGATAAATCGTGGATGTAAATTAAAATATCATCAAAGTACACAACCACAAACTTACCAATAAAAGGACGGAGGACGTGGTTCATCAAGCGCATGAAAGTTCTAGGAGCGTTGGTCAATTCGAAGGGCATAACCAACCACTCATAGAGGCCCTCTAAACGTTAGTGGAACAACCCATAAAAACCCATAAAAACCGAGAACAAATTAATTGTCCTTAACCGTTAAATTGTCACTTGTCGAACCATGAAGTAAAATGAGACTCCACCCTTCTTCCTTATATTGTTTCGGAAACCTTTGACCCATGAGCTCCTCTTGAACTTGACAAAGAATTGCTTTAGCTCGGGATCGCGTGATACGCCTAAGATAGGGCATGGCTTCTTGACTCGACTTCCTAGCGCCTCGGATTCCGGCCTTAGTTTCTTGTCCAAATGTAGACTCCCCTTGCTCATGCACCACGAGCATATAGAGCTATAATCCTCACTTGAGTCATAGGACAAGGCGCCATCAAAAGTGCCCGACGATTTGGCAACATCAAGGTTGGGATCCGACGTAGCGCAAGGCGCACCAGCCCCTTGCAAGGGCGCACCTCCAGCCACATGCAATGGCACACCAGCCCCCTGCAAGGGCGCGCTAAGGGCAGGCCGTGCCTCCGAGTGTGCCGGCGCGTGCTCGGACTCAATGTTTGGTTCGGTTGTCGATTGACGCACATCAGATGAGAATGGGCTCTTCATGTTCCATCTTCTAAATCTTCTCAAGGTAATCTTCATCTTCAAAAGCTAGATGCTCGTTGTCGTATGCCAGTAAGGTCGGTAACGACACTGCAAAAACCTTCAGTTCGTGATTTTCTACCAAAAACCTCGGTAACGACCCACAGAGGGTCGGTATCGATGCATCAGAATCAAATTCCATCCTTCTTCTTCCTGGAAACGCCTCCAAAGCTAGAAACTGCTCAATCGGCTCCCCACATTCAATGTAATATGTGTGGGTGTAGAGCATTTTGACCTTAGCTTCATCGGTCTCTTTCATGGTGGGGTTAAAGCGAAACTCCACCACCTCATCCCCGATCTCAAAAGTAAGGAGTCCCTTCCTAACATCAATTATGTCTCCATTTGTGGCTAGGAATGCCTAGCAAGGATGATAGGCACCACTGGGTCTATGGGCATCTCCGTGATGATAAAGTGGACAAAGAACTTGCCCACTTAAACTGAGAAGTCATCTACAACCCCTGTAGGCTTGACACAGGATCCATTTGCCATATATAATTTCATGGTCACTGGTTCTAACAGTCCAATATTAGCCTTGGACCAAATAGAGAGCGGTAGGAGGCTTGCGTTGACACCTAGATCACATAAAACTTTGAAACGATAAGCTCCAATACCAATTGTAATAGCAAACTTACCTGGACCGCCTAGCTTTTCTGGGAGCTCCAAGGAACATACCTGATCAGTTAGCTCAGAAAGTGATCTCCTCTCGCTTAAGATTTCTTTCAAGAATTTTGTGTAAGTAGGCATTTCGCTTAGGGCCTCGTCGAATGGTTTAGAAATATTTAAGTCGTGGAGAACCTTTACAAAAACGCCTAAACATCTCTTCTGTGGAGTCATTGGACTTTTTAGAGGGGAAAGGAAGAGTCTTTGTCGGACTTGGAACCAAAGCGGGCTCGAGTTGTGGCTTTACCGTCTTGACAAGAGGGTCAATCGGTGCAGGAGAAGGGTCGGTACCAACCCTTGGGGGGTCGGTAAGCACCTCATAACTAAGAGGGGGGTCGGTAAAGATGACTTATCTTGGTTGGAGAGGTCGTTAACAACTCGTAGGGGTTGGTAACGAGATCAACAAGGGCGTTGTTTTTACCACCGTGATCTGATTCCTTGTTTTCAGCGTGATCGGGCAACTTCTTTCCAGTCCTCAAGTGTATGGCTGCAATTTGGCCTCTAGGGTTTTCATCGGGACGACCCGGGAGTTGCCCTTGAGGTCTTGGAATCTGTGCAGCAAGATTACCTAGTTGGGAGTTTACACTTTTCTTCCATGTCTCTAATTCTCCCAACTGTGTCTATAGACCCTTCATCTGGTTGTTAAGATCAACACTCACTCCATTGATTCCGTCATGGATGCCTTATACCCAAGATGGGGGCTCTTGATAGCCCGGAGGTTTGTAAGGTGTGGGTCTCCTTTCTGGTGGTGAAGGTGTGTTTCCGTGCCCTTGATTGTAATTACCCCAAGCGGGATAGTTGTTGGTCATGTCATAATTATTGGCCTGGTTTCTATATTGGCCTCTCATATAATTTGCTTCAAAATAGGTCTTAGCGGCTCTTAGCTGCTCAACGTTAGTGCAAGTAGATGTACTATGGGCTTGAGAGCCACAATCTTGATAAGATGGAGAGGTTTTAAAGAAACTTACCTGCTTCTTGAGCCGATTGATCTCATCTTGCATGAAAGGGAACTTCAGATCCGGATCCACATCAGTGTTCGGATTGTACACAGGATCCATCTGCCATATATAGTTTCATGTTCACTGTTTCTAACAGTCCAATATTAGCCTTGGACCAAATAGAGAGCGGGAGGAGGCTTGCGTTGACACCTAGATCACATAAAACTTTGAAACGATAAGCTCCAATACCAATTGTAATAGCAAACTTACCTAGATCGTCTAGCTTTTCTGGGAGCTCCAAGGAACATACCTCATCAGTTAGCTCAGAAATTGATCTCTTCTCGCTTAAGATTTCT
This sequence comes from Fallopia convolvulus, assembly GCA_964016875.1. Classification (NCBI taxonomy): domain Eukaryota; kingdom Viridiplantae; phylum Streptophyta; class Magnoliopsida; order Caryophyllales; family Polygonaceae; genus Fallopia; species Fallopia convolvulus. Next base: position 22,848,723 of record OZ024726.1, on the reverse strand, counting down.
TTCAAGAATTTTTTTTAAGCAGGCATTTCGCTTAGGGCCACGTCGAATGGTGTAGAAATATTTAAGCCGTGGAGAACCTTTACAAAACGCCTAAACTTCTCTTCTGTGGAGTCATTGGACTTTTTAGAGGGTAAAGGAAGAGTCTTTGCCGGACATGGAACCAAAGCGGGCTCGAGTTGTGGTTTTACCATCTTGAAAAGAGGGTCGATCGGTGCAAGAGAAGGGTCGGTACCGACCCTTGAGGGGTCGGTAGGGACCTCATAACTAAGAAGGGGGTCGGTAAAGATGAATTACCTGGGTTGGAGAGGTCGTTAACGACCCGTATGGGTCGTTAACGAGGTCAACAAGGGCGTTGTTTTCACCGTCGTGATCTGATTCCTTGTTTTTAGCGCGATCGGGCAACTTCTTTCCGCTCCTCAAGTGTATGGCTGCAATTTGGCATCTAGGGTTTTCATCGGGACGACGCGGAAGTTGCCCTTGAGGTCTTGGAATCTGTGCAACAAGATTGCCCAGTTGGGAGTTTACACTTTTCTTCCATGTCTCTAATTCTCCCAACTATGTCTATACACCCTTCATCTGGTTGTTAAAATCAGCACGCACTCCATTGATTCCGTCATTGATGCCTTGTACCCAAGATGGGGGCCCTTCAAAGCCCGGAGGTTTGTAAGGTGTGGGCCTCTTTTCTTGTGGTAAAGGTGTGTTTCCGTGCCCTTGATTGTAATTACCCCAAGCAGGATAGTTGTTGTTCATGTCATAATTATTGGCCTGGTTTCTATAATGTCCTCTCATATAATTTGCTTCAGCATAGGTCTTAGCGGCTCTTACCTGCTCAATGTTAGTGCAAGCAGATGTACTATGGGCTTAGGAGCCACATTCTTGACAAGATGGAGAGGTTTTAAAGAAACTTACCTGCTTCTCGAGCCAGTTGATCTCATCTTGCATGAACTAGAACTTCAGATCCGGATCCACATCAGTGTTCGGATTGTACACATGATACATCTTCCATATATAGTTTCATGTTCACTGGTTCTAACAATCCAATATTAGCCTTGGACCAAATAGAGAGCGACAAGAGGCTTGCGTTGACACCTAGATCACATAAAACTTTGAAACAATAAGCTCCAATACCAATTGTAATAGCAAACTTACCTGGATCGTCTAGCTTTTCTGGGAGCTCCAAGGAACATACCTGATCAGTTAGCTCAGAAATTGATCTCCTCTCGCTTAAGATTTCTTTCAAGAATTTTGTGTAAGTAGGCATTTCGCTTAGGGCCACGTCGAATGGTGTAGAAATATTTAAGCCGTGGAGAACCGTTACAAAACGCCTAAACTTCTCTTTTGTGGAGTCATTGGACTTTTTAGAGGGGAAAGGAAGAGTCTATGCCGGACTTGGAACCAAAGCGGCCGGGCTCGAGTTGTGGCTTTACCGTCTTGACACGAGGGTCGATCGGTGCAGGAGAAGGGTCGGTACCGACCCTTGAGGGGTCGGTAGGGACCTCGTAACTAAGAGGGGGGGTCGGTAAAGATGACTTACCTGGGTTGGAGAGGTCGTTAACGACCCGTAGGGGTCGGTAACGAGGTCAACAAGGGCGTTGTTTTCATCGTCGTGATCTGATTCCTTTTTTTCAGCGCGATCGGGCATCTTCTTTCCGCTCCTCAAGTGTATGGCTGCAATTTGGCATCTAGGGTTTTCATCGAGACGACCCAGGAGTTTCCCTTGAGGTCTTGGAATCTGTGCAACAAGATTGCCCAGTTGGGAGTTTACACTTTTCTTCCATGTCTCTAATTCTCCCAACTATGTCTATACACCCTTCATCTGGTTGTTAAGATCAGCACGCACTCCATTGATTCCGTCATGGATGCCTTGTACCCAAGATGGGGGCCTTGATAGCCCGGAGGTTTGTAAGGTGTGGGCCTCCTTTCTTGTGGTAGAGGTGTGTTTCTGTGCCCTTGATTGTAATTACCCCAAGCGGGATAGTTGTTGTTCATGTCATAATTATTGGCCTGGTTTCTATATTGGCCTCTCATATAATTTGCTTCAACATAGGTCTTAGCGGCTCTTACCTGTTCAACGTTAGTGCAAGCAGATGTACTATGGGTTTGAGAGCCACATTCTTGACAAGATGGAGAGGTTTTAAAGAAACTTACCTGCTTCTTGAGCTGGTTGATCTCATCTTGCTTGAACTGGAACTTCACATCCGGATCCACATCAGTGTTCGGATTGTACAACTTCTTTTGTGGCGACTGGGCTTGTTGTGCTCCATACATGGCATCATAGTAGGTTAGCTTATCTAGCAACGCCTAAGCCTCATCGAGATCCATCTCTATAAAACCGCAATCAGTATGCAGATTGATGCGGTCTTTTGTTGCTGAATTGATCCCTTGGAAGAAAATCTCTTGAAGCACATATGGTGGCTGCCCATGGGTGGGGCATTGTCACAAAAACTCCTTAAATCTCTCCCATGCCTCAATAAACATCTCATTAAGCAGCTGGTGGAATGATGTGATGCGCTTCCTAAGCTCCGTAGACTTGGCGGGTGGAAAGAACTTTGTCATGAACAAATAATGGAAGACTCTCCACGTCTTTATTGACTTAGGAGATAGGCTTTCTAACCATCTCAAGGCTTTACCTGCAAGACACCACTTGAAGGCCTTCAAGAGAACATATTCAAGAGAAACACCGTAACAACTATGGTGTCACATAAGTCAGTAAATTTTTTAATATGTTCCATTGGACATTCAGTAGGTTTCCCTTCAAACTGAGCATGTTTAAGTAAGGATATGAAGTGAGATTTAACCTCAAAGGTACGGTTAATTTCTGGGAGCACAATTGCCGATTTAGGGACCCTCAGTTCTGGGGGCATATATTGTGCGACGTTCCTTGGTATGGCGTTCAGTTGCTCTTGTAAACGGTTAGCATTGTCTCATTCTCTCTGAGCCACAACAGCTTTAGCGTCTCTCGCAACTTGTAGTCGCTCCATCTGCACACGGAGGTTGGCCATCTGTTGAGCAAGTTCTTCATCAGTTGTAGCCATTGCACGGTTCTCTCGTTGTCTACGATGTAAAGAACGTTTAGGCTCAAAATCATATAAATGATTATCGAAATTAAGCATGCGTCTGTCTGCTTGCATAAATTGAGAAAACAAACAAAAGCAAATAAATTAAAACACTAAACAGGGTTGGGCTATTCCCAAACCCTAAAAGCAACTAAACACAACATTATCGCTTCCCCGGCAACGGCGCCAATTTGTTGAAAGGGTTTTCTTGACCAGCAAACAAATTTATAGATCAAGACCCCGCTAAGTATAACGAAGTCAGGTTCGTCCACGGGAAGAGAAGTCTATGTTTAATTGCAATCTAAAACATGAAAGAAAAAACAAACATGAGAAATAACTGAAACAAAAAATAAACGAAAACAACTCAGTCAGAACACTGAAGGGCTCGGTGCCGAACCTAAAGGGGTCGGTAACGAGGTTGAACTGAGAACGAGTTTATTTAATATGCGAGAAAAGATCTAAAATTTAGGGTTTACCCCCCAACATACCCATGCAATTTAAACAATATGAATCATAAAGATCATGCATTTGCAAACAAGTAATCAACTTTCGTTGAACAAATAAGCAAATCAATCAACTTTCATAAATTAATTCACTTAGGGCCCACTTGGCAATGATATTCTGGTATCAGATATCGGTATCTGGCCATATCTTGTGTTTGGTATGGGAGTATATGGATTTAGATATCGGTATGGGGCCATATCTTGTGTTTGGTATGGGAGTATATGGATATCGGGCCATATCTTGATAACAAAACAAGGCATACCCAAAAAAAATGATATGAGAGTTATGGGATATGAGTGATATCCCATATCCGATATCGATACCCGATACCGATATATGATATGGATACCAAATGAGCCCTTATATCTACTTATCACGATCTTAAAGTTCTCAACTTTTGTTTCAAACTTTATCCCTATTCAAATTTGCAAGTTTTTCTTTCGATCAAGTCATAAACATTAATTACTTCAACTTTCATCAAAGCATAAGCACAAACAAGTAGAAAAATAGATCAAAGGCAATCAAATCATACATTCATACTATCATCATGCACAACTATGTTGGGTATTTACCCTAAGCCTATAATAAGAGAACTACTCAGTCATGGTTGAGAAACAAACCAGAGAATTGAAGGAAAACATGTCTTTGAATTAAACTGGAAAACTTCTAGTTTATTTTTCTCATTTTCTTCACCTTTCCTCTTTGGATTTCTAGGGTCTGATAGCGATCAAAGGACCATGAAGAATAAGGTTGAAAATAAGGTGTCAAGGAGGCCAATACCAAGACCTTTCCCAGGGTCCAAGTTCAAAGAGGTGTTCATGGATTTGATATTATCTCTTCAAAATATCCATCCATGGCGTTCAAGGCCTCCAAGGAAGAGAATAATGTTATGAAAATTCGGAAAGTTATGAAACTCGTCAAATGGAAAACAATGCTCAGTAAACTGGTCATAACTTGGGCTAGAAAATTGATCTAAAGTTCGTTCAATATGCGTTGGAAAGATAATTAAAAGGTCTACAACTTTGTTGTTTATATCAAATTTAGAATCCAACAACAAAGAACTGAAAAATGGGTTTTACTGAGAGTTGTTGAAGTCTTACAAGAATCTTATCCATAGTTTTAAGTCTATCTTTAATTTCAGTTTTTTTGATGGAGATTTCGGCCATAGGCATATTGTTAGTGGTTGATAATCTCTCTCCTATGTTTTACTCTATCTTTTAGATATTTTAAGTTTGTTAGGATATTTTCCTTAAATAAATAAATTAGCTTTGATTTATTTAATTAAGGGAGATCTAGTTTGTTATAGGATTAGATATTTTATTATATCTTTGGAAGCAAGACATGGGGCCTATTTCGCTCTCATAGTGTCGGCCACATGGTTGCTTGCTCTCCAAGGATCAACTTTTGTATTGCCTTTAAATACTTTGCAATTTCATTAATAAAAATCAGCTTGAGAGAGATTAAACCCAAATTGGTTTAATCTATCTCTTGGGCTCCAAAAAAAAAAAATGTGTGATGCTTTTTGCTTGCAGCCTTCAATCGTTCAACATCATCATCTCAATCTGCGATCTCCAATCTCTCGATCTCTCTCTTTGTTTGTTTGTTTAAATTTGGTTGATTGACTTAGTCAATTGTGGTTGTTCTAGATTTGATTATTAAAGATCAATCTAGTTAATGATTCGGATTTAGTGTTAGCGCCAATCCGATTGAACTATCAAAATTGGTTGTTTCAGTTTATCAAATCAGCTGTTTCAATTCATAATCAAGTTCGCACTCATTGTTGCTTTTGACGCAAGTCATCTAATTTTCGAAAGCATTGTAGGTTGGAATTCGTTTACAAGGCAAGATCGGGACTTGTGTGGGTTATATACGAGGTTTCTATGGAGTAATTCGAGGCAATCACATATCAAGTGGTATCATTCATCCAACGTCTCGCCAAGTAATATTTTCTTTCCTCAATTTGCTTTCTAGTTGATTAATTCACTTTTTAGCCTTAAACTTCATACCTTTACCATATTCCATAAACTTTGAGACCAAAGGCTGAATTTTCTCCACAAAAACCACCATATTTCCGCCACCACCACCATTCACCACCGCCTAACCACCATGACCTGGTGTGGCTAACCCTAGCAGCACCCTCCACACCATCATCCGATCACAACGCCACCAACCCCACCCTCATCGGACCACCCTAACCCCCAAATCGCCACCCCCCTCACTCGAAACCCTAACCCTAGCCTGCGCAAGCCCTAACCCTATTTTCCTTTGTTTGTTGCTTGCCCCCCAAGTAACTAACAAACTATGCTTGTTTAATATTTGCTGATTTTTATTATTGCATTCCATAATTGTCGACCATGCCCTATTCTTCGCTTTTAATTTGGCATATAGTTGGTTTCATTTGTAGCCAAAATCACTTAGTATAAAACAAACAAATCAGTTCGTTTTGCCCTCTTTTGCATTCGTTATTTGCATAGATTTGCTTTATTGTTCTAGCACAAGAGTAGTTTGTGCATAAATCAAAAAAGAAAAGTGCAAAAGAAGTGATCTACCCCAACTAGTTTCAAGCCACTTTCACCCCTAGTGATTGCTTGCTAGAAAAGTAGTTGGTCATCACTTTGAAGATAAACAAGTGACGAAATAAAATTCACATTAGCCTACCTTGTTTCTGTCCTTGCATGAATAAATTGGCTTTATTAACTTGCATAGAGTCAATTGAGAGATTGCTTGTGTTTGAAAGCTTATAAAGGGATATCTTGCATTGCTTGTATTATTGCATACTTGCTAATTGCTTGAACTGCATATTACCTTTATTTATCATTAGAATACCATATCTACACCTTTACTCCCTCATTTCAACCCAAAAAATGAATTAGTTGATTGGATAGCTTTGAGGCAAGTTTTGGCTTGATAACTGTTAATGAATTAGTTAATGATATTCCACCAACTCCAAGGGTACAAAGACCTCCAAAGATTGAGCCTTTTTTTTGGAGAGTATGGACCGAATGATTATTTAAGAAGGGAGCGAGCTGTTGATTCCTACCTTGACTACTATGGTTATGATGAATGGGATATCCTTCCATGGGTGACTAACTACCTTGTTGGTTCTTCCCGTTCCTTTTGGTTATGGATATGTCAATCTAGAAAACGTCAAGGCTTGATTCCAATTGCAAATTGGGACCAAATGAAGTTTGTAATGCGAAAGATCTATGTTACAATTGATGAAGAGTTGCATAGACGATATAGAGAGACTTGTGCTCCTGCTTGCCAAAAGAGACCCCCACATACCCAAGAGAATACATTGTCTTTGCCAACCTCTAAAGAAGCAATTGACCTCCCATGTGTTCCTAATTGCCATATCGTGGAGGAAAGTTTAAAATAAGAGGTTCCAGCTGAGGTAAATATAAAAGATGAGGGCATGGAGGAAGAAGTCGATGTCTCAAATGGAGTTTCAATCAAAGAGATCCATAATGTCCAAGAGATGATTCAATGTCTTCCACCAACTATGATTGCTCCAAAACCTTCTTTACTAACCATGGTGCCTTTAGTATATCCAGCATTTCAAGATATTTCTCCTCTTAATCTTACATGCAACATCGAATCGAGGACAATTCGAGGACAAGTGGCGGAGAATGATAGCGATCAAAGGACCATGAAGAATAAGGTTGAAAAGAAGGTGTCTAGGAGGCCAAGACCAAGACCTTTCCCAAGGTCTCGAGCGTTCAAGTTAAAATAGGTGTTCATGGACTTGATATTATCTTTTCAAAATATCCATCCATGGCGTTCAAGGCCTCCAAGGAAGAGAATCAAGTTATGAAAATTCGAAAAGTTATGAAACCCATCAAATGGAAAATAGTGCTCAGTAAACTAGTCATAACTTGGGCTAGAAAATTAATCTCAAGTTCGTTCATTATGCATTGGAAAGATAATTCAGAATCCAACAGAAAAGAGCCAACAAATGAGTTTTACTGAGAGTTGTTCAAGTCTTACGTGAATCTTATCTTTAGTTTTAAGTCTATCTTTAATTTCAGTTGTATTTGATGGAGATTTCGGCCATAGGTATATTGTTAGTAGTTGATAATCTCTCTCCTATGTTTTATTCTATCTTTTAGATATTTTAAGTTTCTTAGGATATTTTCCTTAAATAAATAAATCAGCTTTGATTTATTTAATTAAGGGAGATCTAGTTTGTTATAGGATTAGAAATTTTATTATATCTTTGGAAGCAAGAGATGGGGTCTATTTCCCTCTCATAGGGCCGACCACATGGTTGCTTGCTCTCCAAGGATCAACTTTTGTATTGCCTTTAAATACTTTTCAATTTCAATAATAAAAATCAGCTTGAGAGAGATTAAACCCAAATTGGTTTAATCTATCTCTTGGGCTTCAAAAAAACACATGTGTGATGCTTTTTGCTTGAAGCCTTCAATCGTTCAACATCATCTTCTCAATCTGCGATCTCCAATCTCTCGATCTCTCTCTTTGTTTTGTTTGTTTTAATTTGGTTGATTGACTTAGTCATATGTGGTTGTTCTAGATTTGATTATTAAAGATCAATCTAGTTAATCATTCGGATTTAGCGTTAGAGCTAATCCAACTGAACTATAAAAATTGGTTGTTTAAGTTTATCAAATCAGTTGCTTCAATTCATAATCAAGTTCGAACTCATTGTTGCTTTTGACGCAAGTCATCTAATTTTTGAAAGCATTGTATGCTGGAATTCGTTTACAAGGCAAGATCGGGACTTGTGTGGGTTATATACGAGGTTTCTAAGGAGTAATCCGAGGCAATCACGTATCAAGTGGTATCATTCATCCAGCGTCTCGCCAAGTAATATTTTCTTTCCTCAATTTGCTTTCTAGTTGATTAATTTAGTTTTTAGCCTTAAAGTTCATAACTGTACCATATTCCATAAACTTTGAGACCAAAGGCTGAATTTTCTCCACAAAAACCACCATATTTCCGCCACCACCACCATTCACCACCGCCTAACAACCACGACCTGGTGTCACTAACCCTAGCCGCACCCTCCACCATCATCGTCCGATCACAACCCCACCAACCCCACCCTCATCGCACCACCCTAACCCCCAAATTGCCACCCCCTCACTCGAAACCCTAACCCTGGCTTGCGCAAGCCCTAACCCTATTTTCCTTAGTTTGTTGCTTGCCCCCCCAAGTAACTAACAAACTAGGAGATAATTAAGGGATTTGTTGCATGTTTATGGTTAATTGGTTGAGTTTGTTTGCAATTTAAGATTACCTTTTGTTTTCCCACAATTTTATGAGTTTTTTTCATTCATATTGCATGATTGATAGAGATTCATATTGTTTGTTTAATATTTGCTGGTTTTTGTTATTGCATTCCATAATTTCGACCGTACCCTATTCTTCTCTTTTAATTTGGCTTATAGTTGGTTTCATTGGTAGCAAAAATCACTTAGTATAAAAAAAAACAAATAAGTCCGTTCTACCCTCTTTTGCATTTGTTAGTTGCATTGCTTTGCTTTGTTTTTATAGCACAAGAGTAGTTTGTGCATAAATAAAAAAAAGTGAAAAAGAAGTGATCTACCCCAGCTAGTTTAAAGCCACTTTCACCCCTAGTGATTGTTTGCTAGAAAAGTAGTTGGTAATCACTTTGAAGAAAAACAAGTGACGAAATAAAAGTCACATTAGCCTACCTTGTTTCTATCCTTGCATTAATAAATTGGCTTTATTAACTTGCATAGAGTCAATTGAGAGATTGCTTATGATTGAAAGCATATAAAGGGATATCTTGCATTGCTTGTCTTATTGCAAACTTGTTAATTGCTTGAACTGCATATTTCCTTTATTTATCATTAGAATACCATATCTACACCTTTACTCCCTCATTTCAACCCAAAAACTGAATTAGTTGATTGGATTGCTTTGAGGCAAGTTTTGGCTTGATAACTATGTGGTATATCTTATTCGTATTGCTTTTGGAACACACTACTCTCTCGTTTCTTATTGTCTTTTCAGGATTAAGATGTATTGGTGTGATCCCTATAATGATATTCCACCAACTCCAAGGGTACAAAGACCTCCAAAGATTGAGCCTTTTTTGGAGAGTATGGACCGGATGATTATTTGGCATGGGAGCGAGCTGTTGATTCCTACCTTGCTACTATGGTTATGATGAATGGGATATCCTTCCATGGGTGACTAACTACCATGTTGGTTATTCCCGTTCCTTTTGGTTATGGATATGTCAATCAAGAACACTTCAAGGCTTGATTCCAATTGCAAATTGGGACCAAATGAAGTTTGTAATGCGAAAGATCTATTTTAATTGATGAAGAGTTGCATAGATGATATAGAGAGGCTTGTGCTCCTGCTTGCCAAAAGAGACCCCCACATACCCAAGAGAATACATTGTCTTTGCCAACCTCTAAAGAAGCAAGTGACCTCCCATGTGTTCCTGATTGCCATATCGTGGAGGAATGTTTAAAATAAGAGGTTCCAACTGAGATAAATATACAAGATGAGGGCATGGAGGAAGAATTTGATGTCTCAAATGGAGTTTCAATCAAAGAGATCCATAATGTCCAAGAGATGATTCAATGTCTTCCACCAACTATGATTGCTCCAAAACCTTCTTTACTAACCATGGTGCCTTTAGTATAACCAGCACTTCTAGATATTTCTCCTCTTAATCTTACATGCAACATCGAATCGAGGACGATTCGAGGACAAGTGGGGGAGAATGATAGCGATCAAAGGACCATGAAGAATAAGGTTGAAAAGAAGGTGTCTAGGAGGCCAAGACCAAGACCTTTCCCAAGGTCTCGAGTGTTCAAGTTCAAAGAGGTGTTCATGGATTTGATATTATCTCTTCAAAATATCCATCCATGGCGTTCAAGGCCTCCAAGGAAGAGAATCAAGTTATGAAAATTCGGAAAGTTATGAAACTCGTCAAATGGAAAACAGTGCTCAGTAAACTGGTCATAACTTGGGCTAAACAATTGAACTCAAGTTCGTTCACTATGAATTGGAAATATAATTAAAAGATCTACAACTTTGTAGTTTACATCAAATTCCGAATCCAAAAGCAAAGAGCCGAAAAATGGGTTTTACTGAGAGTTGTTCAAGTCTTACGGGAATCTTATCTTCAGTTTTAAGTCTATCTTTAATTTCATTTTTATTTGATGGAGATTCCGGCCATAGGCATATTGTTAGTAGTTGATAATCTCTCTCCTATGTTTTATTCTATCTTTTAGATATTTTAAGTTTGTTAGGATATTTTCCTTAAATACATAAATCAGCTTTGATTTATGAGAACGGATCACGTGCGAATGGGCACTAGGGTGCAAAAAGAGAACGGATCTCAACCGTCGATCTAGTTTGAATTATTTGGATGCACGAAGCGCGTCCAAATAATTCATAAAAAAAACGAGTGCGCGTGTAAACCAAACGCTACCAGAGGTACTTATCGCCCAAGCAAACCCGAAAAAAGGCAATTTTTTATTATCTTTCCAAATCAAAACCAAAAAACCTCTTTCTTCCTCTGCGAAAATAAAGTTTCTAAACCGGATTGAAACACAACGATTTACGATCTTCGAAGGAGCTTTGTACAGATTTACGATTTTGAAGATCTGACTCATTATAATTAATGGAACCAGGTAATAAACGATTTTTTCCCTGATTGAAGCTAATACAACACGATTTTGAAAGTTTTCATCGCATATATCGTCAAAATTTGTTTATGTTTAAGCATTAGCAATAGAAAAACTCCCATTTATGGTTTTGAGGGACATTTCTAGATTTGTTTGGGAAGACTGTACATTTGTTCACATTTGTTCAAAGATATCTCGGATTTGTTCATTGATATTACACATTTGTTAATCCAAAATTTGTTCATAGATATCAAACATTTGTTCACAGATATCGTGGATTTGTTCATACATATCATGCATTTGTTCATTGATATTACAAACTTGTTCATCAAGAATTTGTTCATATATATCACGCATTTGTTAACAAATATCTCGGATTTGTTCATAGATACCACGCATTTGTTCAATGATATCAATTGTATGTGTAGTGGATACTATTGCGTATTTACATGTTTCTTTTCCCTATAATGAAGGAAAAATAGAAGATAAAAAGGAATTAAAGATCGTGATCACGCTTGGCAACACACATTACTACATACCATTTTGTGATGACAACTTAAGACCTAAAGAGGGGATGTTGTTTAGAACCTGGGAACAAGGAGTAAATTTCTATAAGTCATACACAGATGCATGTGGTTTACAAGCACGTGCTGGTACAATTACAAAGTCTTCAGATGGAACTAAAACTACAGTTTGGAAATACATGTTGTGTAATCGGGCAGGATTTAAAAACTCAACTCAAAAAGAAGAAGACAAAGAAGATGACGAAGATGATGAAGAAGATGATGAAGAGAATCATGAAGAAGAAGGACAACAAGGAAAAGTGAAAAAGCGAAAAAGAGTAACCAAAAGGTGTGGTTGCATTGCTAAACTAGCTATGAGACTTTCTGGAAGAAACGGATATATTGTTAAGAAATTTAAAGAGCATCACACCCATATTATGTTTGAAGATGGGCAAAAACACTTTGCAAAAGGCAATAGAAACTGACCTCCTTCCATGAAGATTTCATCATGAATTGCATCTGAGCAAACGTTGGTACAAGCAAGTCATACAAGGTCTACAAGGAGTTTGTTGGTTCATATGCAAAAATTGGTGGAACTATAATAAATTTCAAGAATTTTAAAAGAGATCTAAACTCTTTCATGATTGGGTGTGACGCTCAAATGGTTATTCACAACATGTTCAAGAAAAAAGAAAGATGTGACACATTTTTCTTTGAAGATGATGTTCATGAACAACATCAATTAACCAAATTATTCTGGTGTGATCCTATTGCAAGGAAGAACTTCTCATATTTTGGAGATGTTGTCTCAGCTGATGCAACATACAAATCAAACAGGTATGAAAAAGGCTTATTTTTTATGAACAAATTAATTCGTTTGATGAACAAATCGTATATATTGATGAACAAAATTAATACTTGCCTTCAGGAATTTACAATGAACAAATTAATTCTTTTGATGAACAAATCGTATTTTTAATGAACAAATCATACATATTGATGAACAAAATCACATATATTGATGAACAAATTTAATTATTTGCCTTCAGGTATGAAATGGTGTTTGTACCATTCACTGGGGTTGACAACAACAAGAAGAGCATTACTATGCAATGAGGGGCCATGAACCATTTGTCATTCTCACTGATCAAGTTCCTTCAGTAAGAGTGGCAATTGAAAACGTTTTTGACAAGGTTGTGCATCGTTTCTGCATGTGGCATATCATGTTCAAGGTAACGTCAAAGGTTACAAATAATGTGTATAACAATGATCAATTCAGAAGCAAGTTCAACAAACTTGTTTGGAGCAATGAAATTAGCCAGGAAGAGTTTGAAGAAACTTGGCATTCCATTATTGCTGAATTTAGACTTGAGTCAAACACTTGGTTGTCGCTGATGTTTGAGCTACGTCACTTATGGATCCTTGCGTACTTCAATGATGTAAACATGGGTGGACTTCTTAGAACAACTTCAAGGTCTGAGAGCCAGAACTTCTTCTTCTCGCATTTCATTGGATCCACATCTTCTCTAGTTATCTTCATGATGCAGTTTGAGAGTGCAATTGATTTCCAAAGGCACAATAAGCAGAGGTTAGACTTTGAAACTTCAATAAGCTCCCCCACTCTAATGACACCATTGGATCTAGAGAAACATTGTGCATCTGTTTACACCATAAACGTCTTCTATGACGTCCAGACAGAAATTATTGCTTCTGTATTTGAATGTGGTCTAAGCAATTTTTTCAAGGAAGACAACATCCACGAGTATCACATCACCGGGAAGTTTGGGAAGGTACATGTTGTGAAACAGGAGCTTCAAAACGAAGAGTTCATTTGCTCGTGCAATAAGTTCATCAATATCGGGATTCCATGCTACCATATGTTTTTCGTATTCAAAAACATTGGGTTGAGGAAGGTGCCAACTAAGTACATCAAGAATAGAGGGACGAAGACATCAAATCTGACTCCTACTTTTGAGATAGAAGGTTCAACAGTTGAACAATGTGATGCGATGAATGAGAAGAAGTTATTGATTGCTGATTTATTGGGTGAGGTACATTCATGCATTAATGCCATGCATGACAACAAAGAACACCTCAAAGAGCTGATATGTTTCTTGAAGGAAAAAAAGGAAACATATCTGAGCTTATTAGGAGGGGAATCATCTACATCAACAAGGCAGAGTTCAATCCAAACATTCTTGGGAAAAAGACCGAGTGTTATTGAGGTACACCCTCCTGAACGAGTGACTCGACTAAAGTCGTTGTGCCGAGATCAAAAATAAATTACCCTAAATTACAAACCAAGTATAGCATGCAAGTAAGGAATCGAACCCAGGAGAATCGGTATTCTGATCAATCAATAAAGAACAAAACAGGGGTTTGAGAGTTTAAGCAAGCAAACAGATTAAGATTTCAAATCAATTAAAGGAAAGAAGAGTTCATTCAATCAATTCCACCTTTTCAATCATTCGATCATCGATTCATCCACTTTTCTATATTTCCTAGGTTAATTCCAAACCTTATAAAAGATTTCCGTTTGTCCACGGTCCAAGCGAAACTATGATATGAACAAGAACGCTTAATTCAAATCATGCAAAGTATTATCCAATCAAGCTACGAGTCTCATGCATAAAATAAGATTTCCGTTTGTCTCTCTATTTGGTGGTGTTTTCATATGTGATTTCCTTTGTAAATATGTTTCTTTTTCCCCTTTTCTTGTGCCTTTTGTTCCTTTTTAGCCTAGTTCCCGTATTTCTATGAGATTCGGAGACTACGCACATTTTATGTGTTTTGTAGGTAATTTGGCATGTATCAAGGGTCGATTTGAAGGAGGGTCGAGACATGGAGCGAGGCCGAGCTAAAGCGGGAAAGAGAGGAACAAGACATGAAGAAGAACAAGAGAAGCCAACAAGAAGAAGGTGGAACGAGGTTCGGACCGAGTTGCAACCAACCTCGGGCCCGACTTGAAGTTTCAACCTCGGACCGACTTGCACAGTAACTCGGGCCCGAGGTCCTCCGTGTCGGTCCAAGTCGGTCACCGAACTACTTGGGCTCCAAGGCACGAATTTGTGGACTTCCACTTTTGCCCCTCATCTAATCCATAAAAGGCCCTCTTGTCTTCTAAGAAAGGGTTCCTCCCCCCCACTCTCTCACACAAAAAGGGGGATTCCAAGGGAGCCAAGGGGATACTTGGAGAGCAAGGAGGAAGGAGAGGAGAAGGAGAAGAGAGAGAATCGGCCAAGGGAGGGAGATTTGGTAGGTTTTGGTTGATAGATTAGCTTTGCTTTGTTTTGATCTTGTGGATTTGGAAACTCTTGATTGGAATTTGTGGATTGCTTTTGATTTGAATGAAACCTTGCTTTGTTTTGAGATTGATGATGTTGATTGCTTTCCCTTTTGATTTGTTTGCTTTCTTTGTTTGCCACATGGAGTAGATCTCCTTGATCTTGGGATATGGGGGAAAACCCTAGCTAGGTTTGGGCTAGAAACCCCAATTCCATAGCCTTGAGTGCTTGATCTAAGGAACCCACTCTACATAGAGCTACAATTCCTTGCGAAAGTCGGGAATCAAGGCTTGAGATTGGCAAAGTAGCGAAAGTGAACATGTGTCAATCTCAAGACCTTGCTTCGAAGGGGATTTCCCCAATGATCGATGTGTAGAAGTGGTTGGAACGAGGGCGAAAGCACTCGATCCTAGTCCGATCATCACTCATTGCTTGAATTGGGGTGGAAAAGCATTAAATCTACTAGAGAAGGAACCCAAAAGCCCAAGATCTACTTTTAAAATCTTTGAGTTCGACATCCCCAGCTACCTCGGGCCCGACTTACCCAGTGTCGGTCCCGACTTCCTCTCGTCGCCAACCTCGGGCCCGACGTGACCTCAGTGTCGGTCCCGACTGTTTTCTTTGTTTTCCTTTGTTTTATGCTCTCCTTTCTAGCTTCCTAGTATCTAGGCACATCGATGGAGTAGACTTCTTGAGTGTTCGACACCCACCACGTGCTACAACGGGGTCGGGTTATAAATTGTATCTCTTGACCCTCGCACCACCATGAGAAGCGATCAAAGGAATGGCGCCGTTGCCGGGGAAGTCTAAGTGCATTGAGTGCCAATTTGGTGAGTTTCTTGTGTTTTGGTAGTGATTTGGGTAAGGGAATAGCCCAAACCCTTTGTTTGTTTTTGATTTGTTTTGGTTTGTGTTTTTGTTTCGTAGGTGTATGCTAGCTCATTCCTCCCGAGGAACACTTGAGCTTGAGTTTGTTAGTGATCCGGAAAGTATTCTCAAAGAAGCCCGAAGAAGGAAAAGGATGGAGAATCAAGCTCTCCATGTTGGTGAAGAGTTGGCTCAACTTAGGGCCGAAATGGCTAGATTGCAACTTTAGAGGGACAATCAAGAGGAGGTGGCAAGAAGAGAACGGGAGCAACGGATGAGAGCCGAGGCTCAACTTAACGCTCTACCCCGGAATGCACGCCAATACATGCATCCGGAGTTGAGGGTACCCGAGCCGGCTATTGTGCTTCCCGAGGTTGCCAAGAATTTTGAGATCAAGACGCAATTCATCTCCCTCATCAAGCGTGATCAATTCGAGGGTCGTCCACATGAGTGTCCCATAGAGCATGTTAGACGATTTGTGGACATGTGTGAGACGATCTCCACCGACGAGGAGACATTGGAGTATGTGCTTCTAAAGGCGTTCAAATGGTCACTTGGGGGTAAGGCCACACATTGGCTCGAGAGCCAAGCTCCTAGGTCAATCACAACTTGGAAGACACTCTATGATGCTTTCTTGATGAAGTTCTTCCCGCCCTCAAAGACAACCGAGTTAAGAAGGAAGATTGCAAGCTTTCAACAAGGTCCGAATGAGCTCTTCTTCGAAGCATGGGACCGTTTCAAGGAGATGTTGCGCCAATGTCCTACTCATGGCCAACAACCATATGTGCTTCAAGACATCTTTTTCCAAGGCATCAATCCGGTGACGAAGGACAAGCTCAATCTCCACACCGATTGTGGGTTCATAGACTTGACACCGGATCAAGCTTGGGAGCTACTTGACAAGCTATCCGATTATGAGGCCATGTATGGGGTGAGTCAAGCTAGCAAAGAGGTGAAAGTTCAAGGTGAAGGTGCAAGGAAGTTATATGATCCAAAGGGAGAAGACATTGATAGGGATGTGAAGCTCCAATTCCTTGAGGGTGAAGTGAGCAAGCTTAAGAGGCAAGTCCACTACTACAAGCAAAATGCTAGAGTTTGTGAGGAGTGTGGATCCTTTGCACATGCTACACAAGTTTGTCCGAATGAGAGCCAAGTGCGCTTGGCCGAGCGAATTGAGGAGGCAATTTATGTTCGAGGAAATTTCGGTGGAAGAGGCAATTTCAACAATGGTGGCAGTAGCCGGTGGAACAACGGTCAAGCTCAAGGCTACAACAACAACTTCAACCAAAACGAGCCAAGGGCGCCACCACCACCATATAGACCACCGGGATTCAATGAGTTACAAACATTTGCTCAAGAGATGAGAGATGGGTTCAAGGAGATGAGGACCCAATTCAATGAGTTTGGTGCATGGAGGAGACAAGTCGACAATCAATTTGCTCAAATTGCAACTCAAGCCCCGAGAGAGAATGGAAGACTTCCGGGCCGACCCGAGGAGAATCCTCGAGCTCAAAACAATCAAAATGAAGTCCGGGCAATTGGATTGAGAAGTGGCCGAAACCTACCCGAGCCACACGTGACTAAGAAGAATGAAGAGAGTCGGACCAACTTACCCAGCAAGTCGGGTCCGACATTCCCCGAAGTCGACCCAGCAAGAAAATCGACTCCTTCACCACGGACCAAGGTCGAGAGCAACTCGGGACCGACGTACACAGATCTCGATCCAACTCCTCTGCCCAGGACCGAGATTCACAACATCGGGCCCGACATGGTGCCCAAGTCGGTCCAACCAGGAAATGTTGCAAGTGAAGTAGGGAAGTCCAAGGAGTTTGATCCAAGCAAGATTCAAGGTGCAACGATTCTTCCATATCCCTCAAAGAAGCCGAAAGATGTTGTTGAGAACAAGTTCAAGAGGTTTCTCAAACTCTTGCAAGGTTTGAACATCTCTATCCCGTTCACCGATGCACTGAGTGAGATGCCATCCTATGCCAAGTTTTTAAAGGAGATTTTGAGCAAGAAGAGGTCCATAGTTGAAATGCAAGATGAGGTCAAGACCTTGGAGTTACCACAAAAGCTAGGAGATCCCGGTCGCTTTGCTATAACCGTTGGTGTGGGGTCTCAAGATTTCCAAGCCTTGTGTGATCTTGGAGCAAGCACGAGCATCATTCCTTACACCATATGGAAATCCACATCCATGGGTCTCATAGCTCCGGTCAACATGAGGTTAACAATAGCGGATGGGTCGTCCATCCAGCCAATTGGTATCGTCGAGGATTATCCCGTTTGCATTGAAGGCCACTATGTCCCAATTGACTTTGTTGTAGTGGACATGATAGAAGTGCCGGGTGAACCGATTATACTAGGGAGACCTTTCCTTGCTACGGTTGGGGCAATCATTGATGTAAAGAAGGGCCACTTGTCTCTTGACATTGGAGGAAGAGAGATTGAGTTTTTCTTTAGGCCAACTTCAAAAGGGACGGTACATAAGGAAGCTAAGATGATCCAAGTTCCTCTTGGATTGCAATGGGAATCCGTTTCTAAGAAGTCAAGGCCAAGGGAATTTAGGTTGAAAGCCACCCCACCACCTAGAGAAATTGAGATAGAGAGCCAAGGTCTAGCCCTCAAAATGATTGAGCATGAACAATTGGAGGAAAAGATGTCTTATTTGGAGGTGTTCAAGGCCGAGAAAGAAGAAGTTCAAGCACCACCGGAACCATCTCAAGAACTCAAGGAGCTTCCAAAAGATTTGAGGTACGCATTTCTTGGTCCCAACTCTTCTTTACCCGTAATCATAAATGCCAACTTGAATGATGAGGAGGAGTCTAAGTTGTTAGAGGTTCTAAGAAAACATAGAGGAGCTTTAGGGTATTCACTAGAGGAACTAAAGGGAATCTCTCCCTCAATTTGCATGCATAGGATTTATATGGAGGATAACCATAAACCCACTATTGAACCCCAAAGAAGATTAAATCCTAATATGAAAGAAGTGGTAAAGAGTGAAATACTTAGGATGTTGGATGCGGGAATTGTCTTCCCAATTTCCGATAGCAAGTATGTGAGTCCCATGCATGTAGTTCCTAAGAAAGGAGGTCTCACCGTTGTGCAAAATGAAAAGGGAGAAATGATACCATTGAGAACCACAACAAAATGGCGTATGTGTATTGATTACCGTAAGCTTAATAGTGGCACTCGCAAGGACCATTTTCCTCTTCCTTTCATAGACCAAGTCCTAGAAAGATTAGCACAACATGAATATTTTTGCTACCTAGACGGGTATAGCGGGTTTTGGCAAATCCCTATTCATCCCGATGATCAAGAGAAGACGACATTCACATGTCCTTATGGGACTTTTGCCTATAGACGCATGCCTTTTGGTTTATGTAATGCGCCGGCAACATTTCAAAGATGCATGATGTCCATCTTCTCCGATATGGTTGAGGATATAGTAGAAGTGTTTATGGATGATTTCTCCGTCTATGGTTCCTCATTTGATGTTTGCTTAGCTAACTTAGACAAGGTTTTGACTAGATGTGAGGAGACTAGCTTGGTGCTTAATTGAGAAAAATGCCACTTCATGGTGAAGGAGGGCATAGTACTAGGACACCTAGTTTCTAGTAGGGGGATAGAAGTAGATAAAGCTAAAGTTGAAATAATTGAAAAACTACCTCCTCCCTCTTGTGTTCGTGATGTTAGGAGTTTCTTAGGTCATGCGGGATTTTATAGACGGTTCATCAAGGATTTTTCTAAAATTGCAAAACCATTGTCTAACCTCTTGATGAAGGATGTGCCCTTTGTATTTTTCGAGGATTGCATGAGTTCTTTTTGTAGGTTGAGAGATGCCTTGATCTCGGCCCCAACAATGGCGGCACCCGATTGGAATCTTCCATTTGAGGTAATGTGTGATGCTAGTGATTTCGCCGTAGGGGCCGTCCTTGGGCAAAGGAAGGATGGAAAGTTGCATGCCATCTACTACGCAAGAAAAACTTTGGATGAAACTGAGTGCAATTACACAACAACGGAGAAAGAGTTTCTTGCGATAGTGTTTGCATTTGAGAAATTTCGTTCATATCTTGTGGGATCAAAGGTGGTAGTCTTCACGGACCATGCGGCAATCAAATACCTCATGAAGAAGAAAGATGCAAAGCCGAGGCTTCTAAGGTGGATGCTCCTTCTCTAAGAATTTGACCATGAGATCAAGGACAAAACCGGTGCGGAAAATGTGGTAGCTGATCATCTATCCCGTTTGCTCATCGAGTACATGTTGGAGATGGAGGATGGTTTGACTATAGATGATTCAAGAGCAGATGAAGGTCTCATGAGCGGAAAGGAGGAAAGGAAGGGTGGATCGACGAACCGAGTAAGTCGGGCCCGAGGTTCAGAACATCGGACCGAAGGCAAGGCAAGTACGAGTGAGTCGGGACCGAGGTCTTCAACATCGGGCCCAGGTGACCTGTGTGTCTGCGAAGCTGGACGGGCGTCACACCATGTCGGGCTCGATACACTTCAATGTCGATCCGTGGAAGAAAGGGGAGTGATCCCACCAAATTTGTCTTATCAAGCTAGGAAGAAATTCTTACATGATGCTAGACAATATTTTTGGGATCATCCATATCTCTACAAGGAAGGGCGTGATCAAATCTATAGACGATGTGTGTCAAGTGAAGAGGTTGAAAGCATAATTCACCATTGCCATTCCTTGCCTACGGGAGGTCACGCTAAGAGTCCCAAGACCACCTCAAAAATTCTTCAATGTGGTTATTATTGGCCAACCATGTTCAAGGATGTGCATGATTATGTGAGGAAGTGTGAGGAGTGCCAAAGAGAGGGGAACCTATCAAGGAGGAATGAGACTCCTCAAACTGGCATTCTAGAAGTTGAGTTATTTGATGTATGGGGTATCGACTTCATGGGACCATTTCCCACATCGGGGCCTTACAAGTACATCTTGGTAGCCGTGGACTATGTCTCAAAATGGGTGGAGGCCATACCAACAAGAACCAATGATGCTAGGGTGGTGATGAAGTTCTTAAAAAGCAACATTTTTGCAAGGTTTGGAGTGCCTAGGGTTCTCATAAGTGATGGCGGACCTCATTTCATTGAGAGGTGTTTCGAGAATGTGTTGATCAAGTATGGGGTGTCTCATCGAGTTGCTACTCCTTACCATCCTCAAACAAGCGGGCAAGTCGAGGTGTCAAACCGTCAAATCAAGGCTATCTTGGAGAAGACCGTATCTCGATCAAGGAAAGATTGGGCCTCTAAGCTCGATGATGCACTTTGGTCTTATAGAACCGCCTTTAAGACACCTCTGGGAACTACACCCTTCAATCTAGTTTATGGCAAGGCATGTCATCTTCCGGTAGAGCTTGAGCATAAGGCAAAATGGGCACTCAAAGAGATGAATTGGGATATCAACTTGGCCGGTGAGAAAAGGTTTCTAGAACTTCATGAATTGAGGGAATTGAGGTTGAAAGCCTATGAGAACTCCAAGCTATACAAGGAGAAGACCAAGAAGTGGCATGATAGGAAGTTAATTCCAAAGACCTATCAAACCGGTGACAAGGTTCTCCTTTTCAATTCAAGGCTTAAACTTTTCCCCGGAAAGTTAAGGACTAGGTGGAGCGGACCATTTGTGGTCCACCATATCTATGCTCATGGTGCGGTAGACTTGGTTGATGAACAAGGACATATTTTCAAGGTGAATGGTCATCGAGTGAAGAAGTTCTATGACAAGGACGGTCCAAACGAAGAAGTTAGAGCCTCATGGGCTCTCGTCCTCGCCGATTGATCCTATACATGCCATTGAAGAATAAGAAATTGTGAGCTTTTCATACTCTTCTCTCTTGCTTTTAAGTTTTGATTTCCTTGTTTGATGGGGACATCAAAATTTTAAGTATGGGGTGGGGGTAAGTGTGTTCATGATTTCACTTGTTTATGTTTGTTTGTTATTTTGAGGATATTTAGTTTGTGTTTCTAGTTTGTGTTTGGGATGTTTGCTTCTTGGTTTGTGGTTTGATGAAAAACATGAATGATTAATTTGGTCTTGAATGGATGGGTTTTTGGTTTTAGAGAAATTGTGGTTTGATGAAAAAAAAAATTGTGTTGAAAACAACAAAAAGATTTTGTGTTTTGTAGGTTTTGGACTAGAAATTCCCATCTTAGATTGCCAAAATAAAAGCTAATGATGATGTGAGCATGTAAATTCCTTTGCATATTTTTGGATAGTTTAGCCTCTTAAATGATGTTGCTTTTGATGTGATCATGATATCTTGCTTGTTTTATTGAACATGTGAGTTTTAGGATGAGTTCTTATGCAATTAAGTATGAGTGACCCTTGTGAGATTGATTTTTGGCCATTTTAGGGATGCTTGTTCATATTTGCATATCCCTCATTTTTCTTGTGTGATTAGCTCATTCATGCTTAGTAAAACTTGCTATTGCGGTGTTTATCTATTTTCCAAGACCGTCATGAGACTTGTCCTAGCATTGTCACATTGATTTTGAACTTTATTCTTCTAGTCACATAAATGTTCCATATCCTACCATGAAGTTAATCCTTTGTTTGTAGCCCCGTTCTAGCCTAAGCCTTTGTTTGAAACTCCTCAAAAATATTATTCCTAGCCTTATATGACTTGACCCTTATGGGATTGGACTTTAGAAGAGAGGTTTGGATTGTATTTGAAGAGTTGAGATTCTCTTGGGTTTAAGGGCAAAAGAATGGTGTTATGAATCATGTGGGTAGTGCATCTTTGTTGTACAAAAATAAAAAAAAAAAAAACAAAAGGAAGAAAGAAAATGTTGGAAATGTAAAGTGGAATGAAAGCAAAGAGCTTAAGTGAAGAAAATGGTCCGACCGAGTTACAAGCAACATCGGGCCCGATGTCATGAGAAAGTCGGTCCAATGTAGAAAGTGTTGAAAATCCAACAAAAAGCATAAGAGCAAAGATGAAGTGGAATGTTAAGTGAAATTTTGGGTTGAAAGGAAAATGTAAAGTCTTTTGGGTGAGTGTGAAAGTAATTGTGGAATTTGGTGAAGTTGGTGAGAGTTTAGGTTGTTCAATCCCCATTATAAGCACCACAAGACCAAATAATTCCTACCTTGAGAAATACCAAAAGCCCCATTACAACCCGGCCGAATGGAACCTCTTTGAGGACCTCCATTGAGCCAAGTTCGAAATTCTTTGTGTACTTTGCATTAGGCATCTCTAGGTGGAGGAATTGGTGATATTAGCTTCAATAGTAAAGCCCTTACTTGCATGATTTTTGAGCTTGAGTGTTCATTGCTAAACCTAAAACACATGATGAGTGATACACATTCACATATCCCTAAAGTGAGGCTTAGTTGCATTGACTTTATTCCTTGGAACACTTAACCATGTGTGATGATGTAATCTTGCTTGAATATCGATCACTTGTGCTTAAAATGTGTTTTCATACGAGGCTTTACTTGAAGATTATGTTTCGGTCTTGCTTACATTGTTATTGCTTGAGGACAAGCAAGTTTAAGTATGAGGTATTTTGATGTCTCTCTATTTGGTGGTGTTTTCATATGTGATTTCCTTTGTAAATATGTTTCTTTTTTCCCTTTTCTTGTGCCTTTTGTTCCTTTTTAGCCTAGTTCCCGTATTTCTATGAGATTCGGAGACTACGCACATTTTATGTGTTTTGTAGGTAATTTGGCATGGATCAAGGGTCGATTTGAAGGAGGGTCGAGACATGGAGCGAGGCCGAGCTAAAGCGGGAAAGAGAGGAACAAGCCATGAAGAAGAACAAGAGAAGCCAACAAGAAGAAGGTGGAACGAGGTTCGGACCGAGTTGCAACCAACCTCGGGCCCGACTTGAAGTTTCAACCTCGAACCGACTTGCACAGTAACTCGGGCCCGAGGTCCTCCGTGTCGGTCCAAGTCGGTCACCGAACTACTTGGGCTCCAAGGCACGAATTTGTGGACTTCCACTTTTGCCCCTCATCTAATCCATAAAAGGCCCTCTTGTCTTCTAAGAAAGGGTTCCTCCCCCCCACTCTCTCACACAAAAAGGGGGATTCCAAGGGAGCCAAGGGGATACTTGGAGAGCAAGGAGGAAGGAGAGGAGAAGGAGAAGAGAGAGAATCGGCCAAGGGAGGGAGATTTGGTAGGTTTTGGTTGATAGATTAGCTTTGCTTTGTTTTGATCTTGTGGATTTGGAAACTCTTGATTGGAATTTGTGGATTGCTTTTGATTTGAATGAAACCTTGCTTTGTTTTGAGATTGATGATGTTGATTGCTTTCCCTTTTGATTTGTTTGCTTTCTTTGTTTGCCACATGGAGTAGATCTCCTTGATCTTGGGTTATGGGGGAAAACCCTAGCTAGGTTTGGGCTAGAAACCCCAATTCCATAGCCTTGAGTGCTTGATCTAAGGAACCCACTCTACATAGAGCTACAATTCCTTGCGAAAGTCGGGAATCAAGGCTTGAGATTGGCAAAGTAGCGAAAGTGAACATGTGTCAATCTCAAGACCTTGCTTCGAAGGGGATTTCCCCAATGATCGATGTGTAGAAGTGGTTGGAACGAGGGCGAAAGCACTCGATCCTAGTCCGATCATCACTCATTGCTTGAATTGGGGTGGAAAAGCCTTAAATCTACTAGAGAAGGAACCCAAAAGCCCAAGATCTACTTTTAAAATCTTTGAGTTCGACATCCCCAGCTACCTCGGGCCCGACTTACCCAGTGTCGGTCCCGACTTCCTCTCGTCGCCAACCTCGGGCCCAACGTGACCTCAGTGTCGGTCCCGACTGTTTTCTTTGTTTTCCTTTGTTTTATGCTCTCCTTTCTAGCTTCCTAGTATCTAGGCACATCGATCGAGTAGACTTCCCGAGTGTTCGACACCCACCACGTGCTACAACGGGGTCGGGTTAT
Source organism: Fallopia convolvulus (assembly GCA_964016875.1). Classification (NCBI taxonomy): domain Eukaryota; kingdom Viridiplantae; phylum Streptophyta; class Magnoliopsida; order Caryophyllales; family Polygonaceae; genus Fallopia; species Fallopia convolvulus. The sequence goes on along the minus strand of OZ024726.1, from coordinate 22,823,983 downwards.
AAATTGTATCTCTTGACCCTCGCACCACCATGAGAGGCGATCATGTACTAAAACCAGCGTATCAACGAGCAATAACAAAGGGCAGGAAGAAAGAAGGGCATATTATGGGAGGTAAAGAGAAGGCAATGAAGAAAGCAAACAAGGAGCAAAGGGCTTGTGCAAAATGCAAGAAGCTTGGACACAACAGCAGGACATGCGCCTATGTTCCCAATTAGATCTCTCATTAATCATTGATTTCTGTTACATAATTGTTGAATTAGGGTGAAATGCATAGTATTCTTAATTGTCGTATTATCAATGAACAAATTTCTGGTTTTGGATGAACAATTAGCATTTATCAATGAACAAATTTCCTTTCTAATGATCAAAAACAATTTCATTCTTCAATAAAAATGTATGAACAAAACCTAATGACACCATTGGATGAAAAAAAATATAAGGTGTTGATGAACAAATCTAAAGTTATGGATGAACAATTATAAGGTATTGATGAACAATAAAAATTTCATTCTCAATTGATGAACAAATCGAAGGTGTCGATGAACAAATCTAAGGTATCGATGAGAAAATCGAAGGTTTCGATGAACAAATTACGATAAATCATGTTTTCTAAATCAAAATGTCACTCTAACACAAATAACCTGTTTCAATAACCATCATCCACATTCCACACTATATAAAAAGAAAAACCAAATGTCTGCACCATTCAATCCATACAACAAACATAAACTGCATTCTAAACACAAGCCTTACAAAAACACAAAACCCATTTCCAAACTGTTTTCAACAAACACGTGTCATTGTACATCACTTCTTATTCTTTGCCTTCCTAGTAAGAGGAGCGCGAGATGAGATTGTCGGTTTACGCGGGACAAATTCCTGTACAAGCTTTTCAACTATTGCCTTGTGCTCATTCAATGGACTCAACAACAACTCATTACAATACCTTATCCTCAACTCATCAAGTTGATGTTGATCGTGTTTATTGAGTCCACATTCCCAAACAGACAAGCCATTGCCGAAGTACGTTTCCATGTTCCGCATCATAAAAAATCCACAATTAGTCTTGTTTCTGGTATCTCTCCATTTCATCTCAAGACGTTCATATGGAACCCTATCCAAATCCTCGAACAAAGTAGCCATCGCATCCATCTTGATCGTCTTCAAAAGCTCGACAAAGAGCATTCTCTAACAAAATAACAACAAAGATACAAACACAATTCATTCAATATTAAACAAACGTGTCAATGATAAATAACAAACTATTACAAAAACAAAATAAAACTCACCAATCTAGCAGGTACGTGCTCATACTTTGCTTTCAAGGGCACATCAGTCATTGAGTTATCAATTATGTGGAAACGTGGCACTCTCACATTCAATGCAATACAATAGTAATGCGATGAGGTACAGATAGGAAATACAAACTGTAAAAATACAGAGGAAAAAAACAAGCATGAACAAACCTTATATTCATTAAAAACAACATAGTGAAGAGTCAATCTTTCTAATGAACAAATAACAAATAACTCTGAACAATTATGTAGTAATGATGAACAAATAAATGAATATCAATGAACAAAAATGCATACCGGGCTAATCTTGCGCGCATTAATCCACTTGAAATTTTAAAGAGTGCCATGAAAGGCATTAATGAAAAACTGTATGGAATTCTCAACACTAAAATCCTTTTTCAGTGGAAAGACCTGCAAAATACATATAAGTATAAATTAGATTGAAAATATCAAAAAGTCATTAAAATAAAGACAATGTGAATATAAAAAAAAACCTTTTTCTTAACAAATCCTCAGGAGCCATAAAAAACTTCAAGGGTTTTGAGTCGCTTTTCCACTGTTCTTGTATATTGAGATAACAGCTCCAAGCCCGATTATATTTGATTCCACTTCAGATTTTACCGCCATTGAAACAAAGTCCTTTTTCATGGCGGAAGCTTTCATCATCTTAAAGATTTCAACACTACACAAAAACAGAAACATTAAAACGAAAAACGATCAATTTTAATAATAAAATCAACTTGAAGATATAAAAAGAGCAATATGTAAGGAAAAAATACTATTCTATGCACTGTTACCCTCTTTGATCAGGAATGTCTTCAATAAGCCAATCGAACAATTTCTTGGCCGCATGAGATACTTTTTCTATCAAAACAACACTCCTTCCCATGTAAGGTGACTTCACATAATCAGAAGGCTTAGATATTCTTTTATCAAGTACATCCTCACCAGTAAGTTTAACACCAACGGGAGTGTCAATCGAACTAGAACCAACCTCCTGCGCCTCATTCTTCACCAACAAATGTAAAAACACATATTATTCATGACACAAACTACATACAAAATCAATGAACAAAATGTCCTATAACTAATGAACAAATAAGAAAAAATCAATGAACAAATCAGAAATATCAATGAACAAACCTCATCCTGAATCCTGTCCAGCTCCTCTTCAAATTTCTTATTTGCTTCAGTCTCCTTCATCTTATCTAACTCCTCTTGTTTCTTCTTCAACTCCATTCCAATTCTCATCAATTCTGCATCCCTTTCTTATTTCTTCTTCTTTTTCTCCTCTTCTTTTCTCTTCTCTTCATCAATCTTCTTTTTCGCCTCCGCATATTCCTTCTTCCTCTTCTTTTCCTCTTCTTTTTTCCTCTTCTTCGTTTCCTCTTGCCTCCTCTTCACCTCCTCTTGCTTTCTCTGTTGTTCAAACTCCTCAATCCTCTTCTTCTCTTTCTCCTCTGCTTCTCTGTTCTTCTCTTCCTCTTCCTTGTTCCTCTTCTTCTCTTCTTCATATTCCAACCTCTTAACCTCTTCAAGACGCATCTTCTTTTCCTTAACTAGTTTTCTCCTCTTTTCTTCCTCTTCTCTTCTTCTCTTCTCTTCCTCCTCAGCTAGTTGTCTCCTTTTCTCTTCCTCCTCTTCACGCTTTCTCTTCTCTTCGTCTTCTCTTTGTCTCTTCTCTTCCTCCTCAACTGCTTTTCTCTTTTTCTCTGCCTCCTCTTCCCACTTCTTCTTCTCTTCCTCTTCTGTTTTCCTCTTCTCTTCCTTCTCTTTCTTTCTCTTCTCCTCCTGTTGTATTAATGCATCCTCCCTCCTTATAGATTCCAACAAATCCTCTTCTTGCTTCCTCTTTTCTTCTTCTTCTCTAGTCCTTTTGTCCTCTTCATCCCTTTTCAACTTCTCTTCCTCTTCAATCCTTCTAATGTGTTCCTCAGCCTTTTTTCTAATTTGTTCATCACTTAATCCCTTACAAACAAAGAAAATCTTTAGTTCCTTCTTCCTTGTCACATCAACCTTCCTGGCCTCGTCTTCTTTTATCATAACGCTTTCCCTACCAATATCCGCAACACCATCCCAATCATCCCTAGATGGAAACACACCCAGGTCAAAAGAAGGTAATTCAAAGCACTTCTTTGCCTTCATTGCAACCTCAATTTCATCCAAAACCTTTGTAGCTTCCTCCCATAATGAATTTTGGCTTGGCGATTCAGCATCTTCTTGGGTGCCAGATTGGGATGATGATGAAGCAACCTTCAACCCCAATAGCTTCTCAAAAGCTTCATTGATCTTGGTGAAAAGTCCGTGGCTGACAATTTCAGTTGGAGCTCTTTGCACATGATCAAGATATCTCTTTAAAGATGATGCAAGCTCCATTGACATCTCAAGATGTTCCTTCAGAAATGACTGCACAAGAAGTAATATATATAAGTACATAAATTTTTTTTTTAAAAAGACACAACATGCTATGAACAAATGTTAGTTTGTGATGAAAAATGCTAGTTTTTGATGAACAAATGCTAGTTTGTGATGAACAAATGCTAGTTTCTTATGAAGAAATGTTAGTTTGTGATGAACAAATGCTAGTTTATAATGAACAAATGCTAGTTTCTTATGAATAAATGCTAGTTTATAATGAACAAATGATATGCTAGTTTTAATGAACAAATAAATATACATCACCATCATGCAAAAAATATAAAGACAAAAACATGCAAAAAATCAAAACACATACGTCACCGCCATTGCCAAGATCAATTCGTTCTTCTAAATGTTCAGAAGCAGGGGCTTTCCCTTCATTCTTGTCATGATCAACACCAGGGTAAACAAACTCAGGCAAACCTCGAAACCACCCTTTTCCAAAACCACCCTTGGAAACCTCAAAACTCTCTCTCTGAAAAAGTAATCATGGTTGAAATGCTTGATCACGGGGAAGGATCTTGGAGTTTCAGGACGATGGTAGATGAGCATACAATCACAATAGACAATCTGTCATGAAACAAATTAATGAACAAATTAATCTTATTAATGAACAAATATGCATAAACCAATGAACAAATTAATGATAGTAATGAACAAATTAGAAAATCATACCAGCAACAATATAATAGGTCCTCTGAAAACCCATTTTTTGTTTTCCTCCATAAATCAGCATTCTCAACCAACTTCTCATCAAGATGAGCACACCAATCGTACTCACTAATCTTGTCCAAGTCTACCAAATGATACAAGAACCTTAAGTTTACACCACCATTTTGAATACTCTCTATACAGAGGGTGTAGAACAATATAATAAAGTTCCTCCTAAACCAAGCACCACCGTTATCAGCCTCCTTGATCACTGTACTCAAAAGCCCAATTTTGATCTTCTCAAACTCCATCAATTTGTTCTTCCCTGTCACCTCATCAATTTCATCCAACACAAACTGTTCTCTAAAACTATTATACATATCTTAATGCTTGACAGTCTTCGGGACAAAAATTGTCTTTGGACCACGAGGTAGACCAAGGTAAAATTGCACAAGTTCAAGTGCTATCCTAACACCTGGTCCATCACCAATCTTCAATGGGCATGATGCAGGGTCGAAACAGCTAGCAACATAGTAGCACAGCTTACTAGGTAGATCAGTCACATTCCACTATATGAGGTGCTCAAACCCCATCTGTTTAAGAGCAGTAAACTTGCTTCCCCCTTCAAAACCAGCAATAACTTCACAAATCAGCTTGGGAGAGTTCCTGTGACTCAACGACAAATTCACACGCTTCAAAGCTCTCAATCGCACCTTCTCTTTTGGCTTTTTTACCAACAACTTGTCCTTTACCGACAACAATATCAACTTTCCTCTTCTTCCCAACAACTTGTAATTCACCAACAACAGCATCCGTTTTCCTCTCAGATGGTTCATTTATCATCATCACTCCCTTTCTAGGGATCATATCAATTAGCAACGTATCATCGGGGAATTCATCAGACACAACCTTTTTTCCCTTGTCCAGCCGACGTCTCTTATTTGATGGAGACGACTCAACGACCGGCTTTTACCTCAATATAGGCACTTCAGTAGCAATTGATTTTGAAACCGAATTTGTAGCAATTGATTTTCTTCTCACATTCTTTTCGACAGTGGAAGAGGCATCACTTCCGGATTTGCTCCTGATTTCTATTACAAAAAAGGGATAAAACACAGTATAAACACATATTTAACCATCTATTTTAAAAGAAAAAAAAAACATATCAAAACAACAATAAACCTCTTCGAATAGCACATATTTCATGATGAAGGATCTTGATGTTGTAAGCGGTGTAAGGCAATCCGAGGAAGACCCGAGCAATCTTGATGGAGGAACTTCTATTCTGGCTTTGCGAGGGCAGATATCCCTCGTCCGGACTCGGAATTGGGTGATTCCAACTCCCAGAGTTAGATCTATGAGTCTTCGTTAATACTTCAAATTTTGAGATCAAAATCTTTGGTGGATCGAAAGTTATTCCAGTTTTACTGAGGTGTTGCAAAATCCACCGAGAAGAGATTTCGACTTGTGTTGATGGTGTTTTTGAAGGGGATTATGGATCCGAGTTTGATGGAGGAGGAGATGGTGATGTTGAGGATTAAAAGTGATGGGAAAGTTGATGGTTATGGTGAATTGAGGATTGGATATGGACAAGCAAAACTCAAGGATATGACTCACCTTGAATCTAACTTGAACTAGGAGGCTCGGGCTAGGATGTGACTCACCTAGATCGAATCTCCAGGCTTGGATCGATATGACTCATGATCCACAAGATCTAAACTGAAAATTGAAAGGCAAAAACAAAGGAAAAACGTGCTTAAGAGGAGACAAAAGATTGGGATGTGTTCATCAATTCTTGTCTCCTCTTAAGCACGTAATCCCACCTTGATAAAGGGAGGTCAGGGGATCAAATCCCCCTCCAACATCCTGCAGGATAAAAGGTGTATGTGATCAAGCCCACCTGAACCCACCTTCCCGGCCTGCCTCGAGTCGGCGTTCTGACCAGTGGGCCAGCCTCTAGCCTGCCTCCCATCGGCGATCTGACTGGTGGCGCTCAATCACAAGCCATGGGTTGCAGCCCATGGCTTGTGATTGAGCGCCACCAGTCAGATCACCGACGGGAGGCAGGCTGGAGGCTGGCCCACTGGTCAGAACGCCGACTCGAGGCAGGCCGAGAAGGTGGGTTTAGGTGGGCTTGATCACATCATTTCATCTTCTCCGATTGTCAATGTACCAAACCTTAGAGGTTTTACTTGTTTATAATTTGCAGAACGTTGTTTAATAGGTCTTGGATGTTTATTCCCTAAATAAAAAAGAGATACAAAAGCACAAATTCACACATGTATCAACCACAAATGTTTGATTTTATTGATGAACAAATGCAAGTTTTCGATGAACAAATGCAAGTTATTGATGAACAAATGCATGTTTCTTATGAACAAATGTCAGTTTCTTATGAACAAATGTCAGTTTCTGATGAAGAAAATGCTATGCCAGTTTGAATGAACAAATATGCACAAATGAGTGAACAAAAGTCAACACAACATCACTAACACTTTCCAACGCACGTATACCAAATCATTTCATGCAACTAACAAGGCCACAATCACCTATTGCAAAACTCAACATCAAAAACCTGGATAAAAACATCAAATACGAACATGCACACACAATTTGTATGTTATTCAAGTTGTAGGACCAAAAAACGAGTAAAAAGAAAGTGACGATTCATTCATTTTTTTTATTCAGAAAAGCACGATAACACAAAAATCAACACTATCAACTTCAAACAACTCAAATAAACACTAAAAACACACAATTCATCAAACATTTAGTATATATACACTCGAGAAACACAAAAATAAAAACCTAGGGTTTTAGTAAATTTAAAACGAGAGATAAGAACCTTGATTCTCTTGAGATGAACTTTGCTTCTCCATCTAGAACTGGATTGAGCTTTCTAATGGCGTTAATGGTAAGAATCAGGCTCGAAATCGCTCCGAAATAGGTTCGATTCACGCTTGAACTGCTTGAAAACCGCTTCGAAAACTGAAAAAGTGAGTGAGAGAGAAATGGCGAGAGAAGAGAAGACGATGGAGTTTATAAAAACCGCGTCTCCTAAACGCTCCATGTGGCGCGTTTCCTTTTTTACGGTTTTTTTTAAAATAGGAGCAATCTCAACCGTCCGTGTGATACGATCGAACGGCCAGGGAACTTTCTCAATTCTCACACACGCGGGTGTTCGCACAGGACTCTTATTCTTGATTTATTTAATTAAGGGAGATCTAGTTTGTTATAGGATTAGATATTTTATTATATCTTTGGAAGCAAGACATGGGGCCAATTTCTCTCTCATAGGGCCGACCACATGGTTGCTTGCTCTCCAAGGATCAACTTTTTTATTGCCTTTAAATACTTTGCAATTTCATTAATAAAAATCAGCTTGAGAGAGATTAAACCCAAATTGGTTTAATCTATCTCTTGGGCTCCAAAAAAAAAACACGTGTGATGCTTTTTGCTTGCAGCCTTCAATCATTCAACATCATCTTCTCAATCTGCGATCTCCAATCTCTCGATCTCTCTCTTTGTTTGTTTGTTTAAATTTGGTTAATTGACTTAGTCAATTGTGGTTGTTCTAGATTTGATTATTAAAGATCAATCTAGTTAATCATTCGGATTTAGCGTTAGAGCCAATCCGATTGAACTATCAAAATTGGTTGTTTCAGTTTATCAAATAAGTTGTTTCAATTCATAATCAAGTTCGAACTCATTGCTGCTTTTGACGCAAGTCATCTAATTTTCGAAAGCATTGTAGGCTGGAATTTGTTTGCAAGGCAAGATCGGGAATTGTGTGGGTTATATACGAGGTTTCTAAGAGTAATCTGAGACAATCACGTATCAAGTGGTATCATTCATCCAGCGTCTCGCCAAGTAATATTTTCTTTCCTCAATTTGCTTTCTAGTTGATTAATTCAGTTTTTAGCCTTAAAGTTCATACCTTTACCATATTCCATAAACTTTGAGACCAAAGGCTGAATTTTCTCCATAAAAATCACCATATTTCCACCACCACCACCATTCACCACCGCCTAACCACCACGACCTGGTGTCGCTAACCCTAGCCGCACCCTCCACCACCACCGTCCGATCACAACCCCACCAGCCCCACCCTCATCGGACCACCCTAACCCCCAAATCGCCACTGTTGAAGGGTTTCTTGAACAAATAAAGTTATATTCAAGACCCCGCTGAGTGTAGCGGAGTCATGTTCATCCACGAGAATGAGAATAGTGCTAAAGATTAGTCGATAAACTACGAAAAGCAAGGAAATAACGAGCAAACAACGCCAATACCGAACCAAAGTGGGTCGTGCACGACCCTAAGAGGGTCGGTCCTGGGCACAATAACACACGAACGAACACAAATAAGAGCTAGGGTTTGAGAACGACTTTAGTAGTCGAGATCAAAGCAAAGACAAGAGTTTTAATCAATATAAAAGACAAATCCTAGGGCTAGGGCTACCACAACAACAATCATACATGCTTCCAACAAAAATTCACAATTATCATGCAATTTAGATCATAGAAGAGTCAACTTTCGCAAACAATTCAAGTTATTCAATCAACTTTTGCAAATTAAACAACTTTCTATCTATCCTTCAACCTAGGAATATCAACTTTCGCAAATAATCCTGTTAGAACTAATCAAGCAATCAACTTTACACTTTCGCTTTTGGGTTAATCGCAAGATATGCCTCAACTTTCGCAAAGGGATTAAGCACAAGATAGATAGATATGATCATCAAGCATTCAATTTATGAATTCATATTTTAGACATGCATGATTGTGTTGGATTTTCACCCAACCCTAGAATCTAAGAAAACTACTCACTCATGGTAAAGAAAAACAAGAAAAAGGAAGAAGACATGATAAATCTAAACCGAAATTAAAATTAAACTAGGAAGAAGTCTTACAAATTCTCAAACTTGTTCTCCAAGTCTTGCTTCCAATCTCCCCAAAAAGCAGAATAAAAAAACTGAACCTTTAAACTAAAGGGTTTAGCCTCCTTTTATAGAAGAAAAGGAGCCCTAAATTAACTAGGAAACAAGATAAAACAACCTTCCTAAAATAAAAAGATAGAATAATCCATAAGATCTCGGAACAGAGAGAAAGACAGCGCCTCGCACGACCCAAATAGGTCATGCACGACCCTAAGAGGGTCCGTCCTGAGGGCAATTCTTGTAGCTTTCTTCATCTTGGCTCGTGCACGACCCTTCCCAACTTGATCTTGGGTCGTTTCTTCATCTTTCTTCATGATTTCAATCCTCTTTGCTATTCTTCCTTAGCTCATCCACTCTAATCTTCCTCATAGCTTGTCCACCTTCTCTTGCAATGCTCCAAACTCTTCTTTTAAGCTCCAAAATGACACAAAAGGTGCGTAGCTTCCGAATCTCAAGGAAATACGAAAACTAAAGCAAAAAGACTCAAAAACATAAGACTCAAGCACGAAAACCACTCAATCTAATCTATCTAGACACTAAAAACCCTACCTAAAAAGTGGATATCAGCCACCCCCCTCACTCGAAACCCTAACCCTAGCCTGCGCAAGCCCTAATCCTATTTTCCTTTGTTTGTTGCTTGCCCCCCAAGTAACTAACAAACTAGGAGATAATTAAGGGATTTGTTGCATGTTTATGGTTAATTGGTTGAGTTTGTTTGCAATTTAAGATTAGTTTTTGTTTTCCCACATTTTTATGAGTTTTTTTCAATCATATTGCATGATTGATAGAGATTCATATTGCTTGTTTAATATTTGGTGATTTTTGTTATTGCATTCCATAATTTCGACCATAACCTATTCTTCTCTTTTAATTTGGCTTATAGTTGGTTTCATTGGTCGCAAAAATCACTTAGTATAAAAAAAACAAATCAGTTCGTTCTGCCCTCTTTTGCATTTGTTAGTTGCATTGCTTTGCTTTGTTGTTCTAGCACAAGAGTAGTTTGTGCTGTTGAGAGGGTTGGTTGACAACGAATGAATTTATAGGCAAGACCCCACTGAGTATAGGGGAGTCAGGATCGTTCCACGGGAAGCACTGCTGTTTGTTTATCAAACTACTAAGAAAATAAAGCAAAGCAAAACAACACAAACACGTAGGACCCACATCGTTAACGACTTTGTCAGGGTCGTTAACGAACCTGGATAATCTACGAAAACACACACTAACGACCTAAGAACAGGTTCGGTACCGAGGCAACGAACTCAATAACGAATATAACCGAAAAAATTCAAATAAGAACAAAAATATAGGACAAGGGTTACCATAACATAGCCATGCATATAAACTCGTAAGAAGATAAAGATCATGCCTTTAAATACATAAATTCATCAACTTTCGCTGATTAGCAAGCAAATCAATTTACTCTTATAAACTAATCCACCCAAGCACTTGTTTTTGATCCAAACCTCGAAACTTTCGTTGTCGAACAATATCAACATTCAAGTTACTAACTTTCTCTTTCGAACAAGTTAAGAACTCAAATTACCTCGATTCTCATCTAGGCATAAACACAACAAGCAATCTAAAAATAGAATAAAGGCATTCAACACATCAACTTACTCATCAAACCATGCATAACTATGTTGGGTTTAACCCCGACCCTAGATAGGAAAACTACTCACTACTCATAACTATAAAGCAAACAAATTCAATAAGAGAAAACATCGAAAATAAAAAAAACTACTTCAAATTAATAAGAAATATCGTCTTACAGACCTCAGAAGAAACCGAAAACAAGAATAATACCGAACAGAATAATGATTAACGATATGGCTTCACTCTCATTCCACCTCGGTACGACTCTTCTCTTCCGACTCTTCCTCGGCTCACCCAAAATCTAATCTACTCGAACACCCCCTCGTAAGCTTGAAAACAAGGGTATTTATACTAATAAAGCTATCTAATAAAGGCTAGAAGATAAAAACTTTCCTAAAAGATAGAAACTAACTCTTAAAAGATAGAAATAAAACCTAAAAAGATAACAATACCTAAAATAAAAAATATAATAACCCTAAAACTTATTAAAAACCCTACCGACAAGGAATAAATCTCCGCACATGGTCGGTAGATATAAGAACAAACTCTCGAAAAACCCTATCTCTAAGCCTCGTTAACGAGCCTTCACAGCCTCGTTAACGAGCCTGGATTCGGCTTTCTTCAACACTTCAACTCTAAAAATCTTGACTTCGACTCCTTTATCTCGTATTCTTCCGTCTTCCACCATAGCACTCAATTCAGCTCCAAAAAGCACCGTTTCCTTGCTAAAACCTACAAAAAAACAAAAAACGGAGTAGCTTCCATACTTTTCACAAAATATGCAAACTTGTCCAAAAACACACAAAACTAACCCTAAAACTACTAAAACTAAACCTAACAAACTAAGAAAACACACTAAAAACTATACCAAAAACACGAATATCAATAAATCAAAAAAGAAAAGTGCAAAAGAAGTGATCTACCCCAGCTAGTTTCAAGCCACTTTCACCCCTAGTGATTGCTTGCTAGAAAAGTAGTTGGTAATCACTTTGAAGAAAAACAAGTGACGAAATAAAAGTCACATTAGCCTACCTTGTTTCTGTCCTTGCATGCATAAATTGGCTTTATTAACTTGCATAGAGTCAATTGAGAGATTGCTTGTGTTTGAAAGCTTATAAAGGGATATCTTGCATTGCTTGTCTTATTACATACTTGCTAATTGCTTGAACTGCATATTTCCTTTACTTATCATTATAATACAATACCTACACCTTTACTCCCTCATTTCAACCCAAGAACTGAATTAGTTCATTGGATTGCTTTGAGGCAAGTTTTGGCTTGATAACGGTGTGGTATTGCTTGTTCGTATTGCTTTTGGAACAGACTACTCTCTCGTTTCTTATTGTCTTTTCAGGATTAAGATGTATTGGTGTGATCCCTATAATGATATTCCGCCAACTCCAAGGGTACAAAGACCTCCAAAGATTGAGCGTTTTTCTGGAGAGTATGGACCGGATGATTATTTGGCATAGGAGCGAGCTGTTTATTCCTACCTTGACTACTATGGTTATGATGAATGGGATATCCTTCCATGGGTGACTAACTACCTTGTTGGTTCTGCCCGTTCCTTTTGGTTATGGATATGTCAATCTAGAAGACGTCGAGGCTTGATTCCAATTGTAAATTGGGACGAAATGAAGTTTGTAATGCGAAAGATCTATGTTACAATTGATGAAGAGTTGCATAAACGATATAGAGAGGCTTGTTCTCCTTCTTGTCAAAAGAGAGCCCCACATGCCCAAGAGAATACATTGTCTTTGCCATAGGCATATTGTTAGTGGTTGATAATCTCTCTCCTATGTTTTATTCTATCTTTTAGATATTTTAAGTTTGTTAGGATATTTTTCTTAAATAAATAAATGAGCTTTGATTTATTTAATTAAGGGAGATCTAGTTTGCTATAGGATTAGATATTTTATTATATCTTTGGAAGCAAGACATGGGGCCTATTTCTCTTTCATAGGGTCGGCCACATGGTTGCTCTCCAAGGATCAACTTTTGTATTGCCTTTAAATACTTTGCAATTTCATTAATAAAAAAAACACATGTGTGATGATTTTTGCTTGTAGCCTTCAATCGTTCAACATCATCTTCTCAATCTGCAATCTCCAATCTCTCAATTTCTCTCTTTGTTTGTTTGTTTAAATTTGGTTGATTGACTTAGTCAATTGTGGTTGTTCTAGATTTGATTATTAAAGATCAATCTAGTTAATCATTCAGATTTAGCATTAGAGCCAATCCGATTGAACTATCAAAATTGGTTGTTTTAGTTTATCAAATCAGTTGTTTCAATTCATAATCAAGTTCGAACTCATTGTTGCTTTTGACGCAAGTCATCTAGTTTTCGAAAGCATTGTAGGTTGGAATTCGTTTACAAGGCAAGATCGGGACTTGTGTGGGTTATATACGAGGTTTCTAAGGTGTTATCCGAGGCAATCACATATCAGGGTCTTCTTTCAACAACTTTAAACTCTCTTCCTTATCCATGCTCCTCTTTTATGATGCTCTCGAATGCTCCATATCTGCTTCAAAAACTACAAGAAAACACAAAACTTGCGTAGTTTCCACATTTTTCACAAAATATGCAAACTAAAGCAAAAGACACACAAGGCCAAAAACACGGACATCACACACTCACAGCATGTTTTATAGCTCTCTCCAAGATAGTGCTTTGGGTGAGGTCTCTGGATCCTATTTCTTTCCATGGTTTCTTAATTGTAGACTCTAGACCCATTTCCCTTAGCCATCTTAAGGTACATTTTTTGTGACTAGTGTTCCGAGTATAGTACTCAGTGTTCCCATCTTCCCCACTTTCAAGAACACGAATTCTCTCTTCTGATTGAGCATTCTTCAGCTTTTGGCTTTGGAGCTCAAGATTCCTACACTCATTTCTTTCCTTTTCTGTGAAAAGGGAGGATGCAACTTTTGACGATCCTTCCCCATACCCTATTTAATGCCTAGTTGGGACAAATTTGGTTATAGAAATGGCTTCTTTGGTGGTTTGTGGAATGGAACTCTCTAGACACTTTTGACTTTGACTCAGTCTTTTAAGAATCTCATCTTTTTCACTCTCAATACTATTGAGCTCATCTCTTAAGGTAGTGATCTCATTAAATGAGCACTGCAATTTGTCTCTAAGTTGCACACATTTGGAACAAGGTTCTATTCCTAGTTGTTCAGCTAAAACATGTTCGGCCTGATCGAGCTTTCTTTGAATCTTTATATTGTCTTTTAGCAGTTTGGTCAATAATTTGAGCAACTCAGGTTTTTCATACTGAGAAAGAGAATCAAAAAGAGTTTCAAAATTTACCTCACCGGGTTGTTCCTAATTGGTCTCCCCTATGTCCATAACTCAGGTTTCTAGGATTGACCAAGCTTCAAGTTCCTCATCATCGGAATCACTCCAGGGTCAAGTCTTCGTTCCTTAGTTCCTTGAGGACGGTTTTTGGCAAAGTGTCACTTTTTGTAGCATTTGAAGCATGTGCCATCAATGAGGTCTCTGTCTTTGTCCTGATACCTGTTGTTGACCTCGTAGTTCCTTCTTTCTCTGTTGGAGTTCCTTTTGAACTTCCCTTTCTTGTAAAAGTTCCTAAGGGCCTTTGTGATGAGTAAAAGTTCCTCTTCCTCATCTTCCTCCGATTCTTCACACTGTTCCTGAACGAATTTGAGGACCTTCTCTAGTTTGAGAGCTATGCCTCTCGTTTCCATTTCTTGTTGCTTATCTTCTTACTTTCTCTTCTCATGACCAATGGGCTTACCAAACACTTGGTGAAACATCAAGTTCCTATTCTCAAGATTCTCCTTGAACATGGTTCGTTCATTTGCCCACTCAACTGTCAGCCTATTGAACAACTATTGCACCTTCATTTTGTTGAAGATCTCTTGCTTGGTTATTCCACAGTCAGACAGTTTTGAGGAGAGGGACTCAAAACGCGATTGATAGCTATCAATCAACTTCCAACGTGCATTTTTTGAAGTGCTTCCCAAATTTCTTTGGCTGTCTCCAAGTTAGCCACTCAATCATTGTCTTGCTCGCACATGGAATTGTTGAGATACATTATGGCCTTGTAGTTGGCCACCATACATTGCCATTCGTTGAGACCCCATTTGGACAGGTCGTTCTGAATAGTCGCATTGACTTCGAAGTTTCCATGCTCTATGACACATTAGGCTTGGTAGTCATGAATCCTCATCCAGTCTCTCATCTTGATTTGCCAGTTTTTTAAGCGTCCGACGATGAATCTAGGAGACTTGTTGTTCCAATGTCCAATCTTCATGAGTTCCTAAGCCATCTTTCTTAGTACCTGCAAAGACTAACCAAGATCTAGAGCGCCAACTCCTATACCAATTGTTAGATCGTAGGTTGGTCGAAATCAGTTATGGGAACTGTATCGAACAGTTCCCACACGCAGTGGAATAAGTAAATATGCAGGTAAGTAAACACTAGAGACAGTTCCCTTATAGAGGAACCCCACAATGATCAACTAATCGCTTGAGTAAACCTCTACCTCCGCTTGGAGGATTTTCGAATGAGTTCTCTTTTCTTTATTGCTTAGTTCCCTTTAGATTACAAGGTAGAATACAAACTTCTATGTTCCTGCTAGGACTCTCTCCCTAGGCAACACTAATGTATTCTCTCGACCCTAACCCGGTGAACGATCACAATCAAAGACAAAGAGAAACTCAAACCTCTCTTTCTCTCTTCTTTTGTCTCTTCTATTGAGTTCCCCTAGACTTAGGAACTCGCTCTTTCTCCTACACCATCGTCGAGACAGGGGACTTTTCACCAACTTGATGGCTCACACTCAAGCAACTCTTTTTATCTTCTTTCTCTGAGTTCGGAGTTTGTGATTTGGGAAAAGTGAGCCGCAAGGTGACTTTTGAATGTGTAAATAGGCGTGATGAGAAACCCTTATCCACTAGATACATTTGTCCTAAATGCACTTTTTTCCTTGCTCTCCAAGTATGATTCTTATGGTTGACATGTAACTTTGATTTGAATTTGATTGTCAACTCTTGAATAATTCTGGACCGTTGGATGGTCGTCTTCCTTCTGCTGAAGCTCTGAAAATCTGAGATGCCCTTTTGTCTGAAACAAACAGGATCCCTAAAAATACGGTGAGATGTCGCTTTCACGCATGCGCCAGTTCCCTTCGAAGGGGAACTCTCATCTTCTCGGTTTCCTTGTCTTGTGAACTCTTCTTGACTTCCGATGGATTCCTGTTATTCTCATCCAATTCCCATCATGTGGGAACTCTGTTTTCTTGTGAGGTTGGTCGCTCCCTTTTCGTCGTTGCATTAGTTCCCATGATGTGGGAACTTGTTGTTCTTTGTGTTGCTTTGCGATGCGCAACTTGTTATGCTGAAATTCTTGGCAATTGGCGTTAGTTCTCATGGTGTTTGTCATTATCAAAATTGAGGACGTTATTCCAGTGTTAATGAACGTGAGTTCCTAACACCAACTCAACACCAAATTTGATTTATTGAAGGAGAGGACTATAGCTACCACCCGATACCTTGATTTTGACATGGTAGACACTTTGGTTATCCGGAGTGACATTGATTTGATGGCAGAGCGTGTGGGATGGAGGTAGTTTATTCATCTTGAGAACCAACATTCAAGAGCCTTACCTTGGAATTCCTCTCCACTGTTGAGTCCGAGGTCATTCAAGGCAAGCACTGTGAAGAGGGCCGTGTTCGGTTTCGCTTGGGGAATGAGGATTGGGAGCTCAATATAAGTGAAATAAGCAATATTTTTCGTTTTCCCGTCATCATCGATTTCTCCACCCCTCGCATTCAAAGCCATGCCAAGTTTTGTTCACCCAGGCTATTTTGGGGTGAGATTGTCGGGGGTTCTTATGATACTAAGAACACTAAGGCCACTACTATCAGCAACCCATCCATTCGCCTCCTTCAACGGTTCATGGCCCACACTATTTTTTGTCGAGGTGATGGTGCGGAGAACAATGGTCCTCAAAAGGAACTTATAGTTCTGTGTGTTGCCCTTAAAGATGAGAAACTCAACTTGGCTAGGTTCATCGTACATCATTTACAACATGTGAGTGACAAGAAGTCGGGGGACATTGTTATTGGTGGCTTGATTACTCGCCTTGCATGTCACTTTGAAATTGATTTAAGTGGGCAACTTGATATCATTCCTCCTCAACCCATTCGTCGGCCTATTTGAACAACAAGAGGGTGCTCTCCAATTATAACAACAAGTGGTTTTGGGCCTTCACCTCGGGTTCTTTGTATTTCCATCTCCTGAATCCCAAGTGCACTTCTATCCGTGTTATTGCCGGAAGATTCAGCTTCTCTCCACTGATCCTACACGTACCCAAGATCAATTTGGGGCTCCTTTGAGAGATGCTATGGAGGCCAACTATATGAGGATGATGACGACTTTGATCAGTCGGATAAAAAGGGAGGACAAGGCGTCACCATTACCTCTCTTGTCCAAAGTCTTGCCACCATGAACCGGGAGTTTACCGCTCAATTTGCCAACATCAATTCCTGGATTCGCAATCAGCGCATGTTGACACTCGCTTTAAAGAAATGCACACCAAGATTGATGATTGGCACGCTTCCGGTTGGCAATCCGGACCTCCTCCTCCTTCACGAGAGTAGTGACTTTGTGAGTGTTTCTCTTCCCTTATCTTTTATTTTCTACATTAAGGACAATGTAGGTTTTAAGTTTGGGGTTGGGAAACATTTTCATGTTTTGCCATTCATATAGTTTAGTTTAGTTTAGTTTAGTTTGCATATTTAATTTGAATTTTGTTTGCATTTGAAAAAAAAATTGCATTCTAGGAGCTATGGATATCTTTTAAGTGAAATACCCCTTCTCCTCAAAATTTTCTCTATGGAATTCTATCCCCTTGACTTGCTTGAAATGCTTGAAATTTTGACAATGACTAGGTATGTTAGGAATTAATTTGATGATTGAATGAGCTAGCATATTCTTTAAAACTTGAGTTGATATTGAAGTTCTAGATAAAAAGCCTTGTAAGGATTATTGTTTGCCTTTCTTAGGACTAAATAATGTCATTGTCCTTTCTTTTAATTTGTGATGCTCACTTTTAATTGCTTCCTCTAGAACGTGCGTTATACTCTTTTTCAAGACCGCTTTTATGACTCTTGCATATGACTTTGAAATGATTGACGCACTATTTTTTTAGCCTTTAAAACTCCTTACCCACCTTGCAAATTTTCCTTTGTTTGGGGGGCAAGGAACAAACAAGAGACAATTAGGGTTAGGGTTTCACGCAAATTGAGGGTGGCGGCTGAGGGGTTGTGGTGGTCCGATGACCACGGGGTTGGTGGCGGATGATAGGTAGTGTGACGGGGGTGGTGCGGTGGTGGTTAGCGAAACCAGGGGTGGTGGTTGCCGACGGTATTTATGGTGGTGGTGGTGGTGGTGGTGGAAATATGGTGGATTTGTATGGAAAAAATCAGGTTTTGGTCTCCACAATTGTAACTTTGGCGAGACGTTGGATGAATAATACCACTTGATATGTGATCGCCTCGGATTGCTCCTTGTAGAACAAGTATTGCAACCTCACAAGTCCCGATCTTACCTTGTAATCGAATTATCCCCCCTGAATTTACTTCCAATGTTAGTGCCTTGCATAACAAGTCATAAAATGACACAAATATTATGCAAAATGAAACGGATCTGAATCAAAGAGATAATCAACTTGAGAGTTCAATTGGATTGACTCTAAAACTAAATCCAATTGATTACCTAAGTTTGATCTTTAATAATCAACTTAGAACAATCACGATTGATTAAATCAACAAATCAGATTTATGAACAAACGAAAGAGAGAGATCGAGTCTGAATTGGATGATGAAAGTCGGCTCCTTGAATGCTCAAAAACACATGTATTTTATGGCCCAAGAACTAGATAAAACCAATTTAGGGTTTATCTAATTCCAAGATAATTTTTATTTATTTAAATATAAGAGTATTTATATTAAAATACAAAGCAAAGTCCTTGGAGAGCAAGGCAGAGCATGGTCGGCCCTAGTAGGGTGTATTTGGCCCATTTGTCTTGCTTTCCAAGATAACTTAAAATATTATAAATAAGACTAACTAGATTCCCTTGAATTAAATAAATCAAATAAAGATTTATCTGACTTATTTAATTAAGGAAACTCCTAACAAACTTTAATAAACTAAAAGATAACAAAAAGATAGGAGAGAGATTATCAACCAACTAACATTAACCTAGTGGTAAAAAATTCCCCTATTACAAACTGAATTAAAATTGTTCCTATATAAATAATAATAAAGATATTTCCTCCTTTAGATTGGTCAAGTCAAGGAGTTGACTTTGACCCATGTAACAATTTATCTCACCGGGTCACTTAATAAATTGAGCCCTAAAGTGAGACAAATTATTCCATGTATCTAAATTAGGATATAAGAATGAACAAGGCTCCAATAGCACAAGTGATCGGTGCCCCATTCAATGAAACTCGACCCAATATTCAATCCATAGAATCCGGTCTCAACTTGTGTTGAATCAAAGTGACCCATCTCTTCTTGTTGGACTCTTCAACCATAGCTGCCAATCGAACTAAGATCGATGTCGTCCCTTGAGCAATCTTCTTAGCTTGACTTCTTGTAATTGGTCCATCAAAAGGCACTCGAATCAACTCATCGACGTCAGTAGGAGACATGGCTGGTCTCACTACATCATTCTCCTCCACTTGAGCTTGAATCGTCTCTAATTCAACATCGGAATCAAAATCTGGCACATAAAGAGAAAGATCAGCCACATTAAACGTTAGATGGACATTATACTCACCAAGCAAGTCGACATGATAAGCATTAGGGCCGATCCTCTTAATGATTCGAAATGGTCCATCTCCACGCTGATCTAGCTTGTTCTTTCTTTGGTTGGGAAACCTCTCCTTCCTAAGATGGACCCAAACCAGATCACCTTCTTCAAAGATAACCTGTCTTCGCCCCTTGTCAACATGGGCCTTATATTTCATGGATTTACGCTCCAAGTGCATCTTAGTCCTCTCATGTAGCTTCTTCACAAACTCAACCCTCTTGTTAGCTTCAAAGCTCTCCTTTCCTTTGTATGGCTGAGGCGTCAAGTCCACTGTGCGTCCTTGAATTCAGCCCATAAACAACCTCAAATGGGGTCATTTTTAGTGGTTGAATGGATTAAACTGTTATAAGAAAATTCCACAAAAGGCAAAATATCTTCCCAACGTTTGAGGTTACCTTTAAGCATACTTCGTAATAAAACCCCTAACGTTCTATTAGTAACTTCAGTTTGCCCATCAGTTTGTGGATGACATGAGGTAGAAAATAGCAATTTAGTTCCCAACTTAGAACACAAAATTTTCCAAAAATAACTCAAAAATTTAGCATCACGATCTGAAACAATAGTAGAAGGAATGCCATGCAATCTACTTCCCTAAAGAATAAATCAGTAATATGCACAACATCATTAGTTGTATGACATGGAATAAAATGAGCCATATTAGAAAAGCGATCTACAACCGCAAAAACAGAATCTCTACCTTTCCTAGTTCTAGGCAATCCAACAATGAAGTCCATAGAAATGTCCTCCCAATGAGAACTAGGAATAGGCAAGGGCTGGTACAAGCCATGAGGGTTAAGTCTAGATTTGGCTTTAGCACAAACAACACAACTTTTGACAAATCTAAGCACATAATTACTCATTTTCGGCCAATAGTAGTGTTCTTTTAAGCCTTCAAGTGTTTTCTGTAACCCTCTATGTTCTCTCGATTCATGCACTTCTTTAGTTAACAACCTACGTATGCTAGATGAAGGTATACCCAATTTTCTAGCTTTAAACAAATAACCATTATCAACAAAGTAAGAGTCAACTTCTCCCCTAGACATGTAATTCTTATAAATTTCAGCAAAGTGAGGATTACTAGCATACAATTCCCTAATCATAGCAAATCCAAGGATTTTCATATCATATTGGTTCAAGAGAACGTACCTGCGAGAAAGGGCATCAGCTACCACATTCTCTTTGCCTTTCTTATGCTTGACAACATAAGGAAATGTCTCCATAAATTCAACTAATCTTGCATGTCGCCTGCTGAGTCTGGATTAGCCTTTCAAGTACTTCAAGACCTCATAATCAGAATGAATTACAAACTCTTTAGGCCACTAATAATGAGACCAAGTTTTCAAAACCCTAATTAAAGCATACAGTTCTTTATCATAAGTAGGGTAATTCAACTCAACCCCACTAAGCTTTTCACAAAAATAAGCTATGGGTTTCTTGTCTTGCAAGAGGAAACCTCCTATGCCATGTCCGGATGCATCCACCTTAATCTCAAACGCCTTAGAGAAATCAAGGAGCTGGAGCACTGGTGCATTGCACAACCTGTCCTTCAAAGTGTTGAAGGCGTTCTCTTGTTGCTCTCTCTATTTGAATGTTGTATCCTTCTTTGTAAGCTCATGGAGAGGGGCTGCTATGGTGCTGAAATCATGCACAAAACGCCTATAGAAGCCAGCCAAGCCGAGGAATGAACGAACCATGGTTGGTGTAGTCGACTGTGGCCACTCCTTGATAGTCTTGATCTTTTAATCATCTACCTTCAATCCACCTTTAGACACAACAAAACCAAGAAAAATAGTAGATTCCGAGCAAAAAGAACACTTCTTTAAATTAACATAAAGCTTTTCTAATCTCAAAGTGTCCAAAACAGCCCTAAGATAATCTACATGTTCATGCAAAGTTTTGCTATAAACTAAGATGTCATCAAAGTAGACTACTACAAACTTTCCTAAGTATCTTCTTAAAACATGGTTCATTAGTCAGTCCAAAAGGCAATACTAACCATTCATATAAGTTATATTTAGTTTTAAAAGCAGTTTTCCACTCATCCCCTTCCCTCATTCGAATTTGATGGTACCCACTTCTTAAATCAATCCTAGAAAAGAAATTAGAACCATGCAATTCATCAAGCATATCATCTAATATAGGAATGGGATGACGGCACTTAACTCTTATTTGGTTGATCGCCCTTTAATCAACACACATTCTCCAAGTGCCATCCTTCTTTGGCACCAAAATCACCGGAACCGCGCAGGGGCTAAGTGATTCACGTACATAGCCCTTGTCCATGAGGTCTTGCACTTTTCATTGTAGCTCATTTGTCTTCTATGGACTCGCTCTATAAGCTGCTCGGTTTGGTAACGAAGCTTCAGGCACCAAATCAATTTGATGCTCAATGCCTCTAACTGGTGGAAGGCCTTGTGGCAACTCTTTTGGAATGACATCCTCAAATTCCTGTAAAACATCTTGAATACACTTTGGAAGATGAGAAATATTTTGGTTTATAATTAGTATTTCTTTCCTCATAAGAATCAAACAATAAGAGTTAGGGAAAGAAGTACTAGATTGTGCAATTAGAGAGTGCTTCTCTACTCCGCCTTTTAGACCAATTTTTGGGACAATTTTACGGCGTTTTCTTCCTGGATTGTAGCTCTCTGAATTTATGATTTACTCCCAAAATTTAAGCCAGAACGCCCGAGTGTTTAGGAGATAGCCCCGTTTTCATCTCAGTTGCGCCATTTGAAGTGTGGCTCGGCACTTTCGACGAATTAGGCCCAATTTCTGAGCGTTTTTTGTCCCCATTCATAGCTCCACTAGTTTCAGATGTCCTCCTAAAATTTGAGCCAGATTGCTCGAGTGGAAGCTGGGAAACACCGCTCATGTCTTTGGCTGCGCCGGGCGCCGCTTGGCTGCCTTGGTTGCGGCGTCGCCTGCCTCTTGCTCCTCTTTGGAACGAACTTAGTGCCCTAGCTTGATCTCTTCGTACCTGGTCTTGTAAAACTTGTTGAGGCGACAACGATAGAATAGAATTACTCTCCTCTTGTCATAGTTAAACGAATAGGTATTAAGCATGCCATCATAAATAACTCTCCTATCGAATAACCATGGCCTACCTAACAAGATATGAGTGCATTCATTTTTTACCACATGACACATAATATCATCAACATAATTACCAATGGAAACATGTACTAAGCACTGATGTGTAACAAGATTAGGATCATCTTAATCATTGATTCCATTAAGACCATAACTAGTAGCCCTAGGTTGAGTTTTTAATTGCAAGTGATCAACTACTTTAGCGTTTATAATGTTACAGCAGCTACCACTATCAATTATCATGCATAACAATTGATTCTTCACTGTACACCTAGTATGAAAAATGTTTTCCCTTTGATCTAGCCTAGATGTTTCTTGTAAAGTAAGAGTATGCATGGTTACCAAAGTTAAGGGTTGTTCCGTACAATCAGGTTCGATGGCCTCTATTTCGTGCCCTTCATTGCCAAGATTCTCCTCCTCCACTTGATTTGGAGGTATCTCTTCATCACTCACATAACCACCATTAGTGGTAAGGAGCAATTGCTTTTGGTTTGGACAATCTTTAGCTAAATGGCCTATTCCTTAACACTTGTAGCACACAATGTCTCTTGTCCTTGGTTGCGTTTTAGGACCATTTATGGGACGTCTAGGCGTCATTGCACCTATTTTAGGTGAGCTAGAAGCTCCCTTTTGCTGCATAGAAGGATTAGAAGAAAAAGAATTGGAATTTGAACTAGTGTTAGATGGATACCTTTTTAGAGCATTCCAAGCTTCCTTCTTCTTGATTTGGGCTAAATGTACTAATGCATTGAGATCCTTGATTTGTTGAATCTCAAGTGTGTCTTTGCATGATTGATTTAGTCCAGCCATAAATTGGGTCCTTAAAGACCTTTGAGAGTGATGAATTCCAGCCTTGAAGCTCAAATCTTCAAGCTCATTGAAGTACTCGGTTGGTGACTTAGTCCCTTGTTTGCATGTTACAACTTTAAGCCTCATGTGCTCGGTATGTTCTTCCGGCACATACTTCTTTCTCATGACAAACTTCAGCTGGTTCCAAGTCTCAATGGATGCCAAAGCCTTTCGGGCTCGGTAGGTCCATTTCCACGCCCTCTTCCTCGGCCACCATTGGGAGAATATTGGCCAGGGAGGTCGTGCTCTCTATTGTAGCTAGTAAGCACATCATGCTCTTCATCTTGTACTTGTTGCTTGCCTTTGTTTCTACCGGAGGCTTGATTTGGGTCAACTTGTTGTTGTAGTGAAGGAGCGTCTTTTTGAAGAGATTGGGAGCTCTCTATAAAGGCCGAAATTTGCTCTTCTATTCGTTGCAATCTCGGATTCAACGCAGCATTCACAACTTCAATGGCCCTTTGATGACCCTATTTTACACCATCACTAATGGACAATCTAATAAAATCGATTGCCTCCTTAGACAAATTCAAAGCAGTAGGATTGGGTTCTTCTTCAATTGCCATTGCTAAGACTGCAAAGGTCACAAAAAGAACAAGAGAGTAGTGTGTTCCAAAAGCAAAAACGAACAAGCAATATCACACCGTTATCAAGCCAAAACTTGACCCCAAAGCAATCCAATCAGCCAATTCAATTTCTTGGTTGAAAAGAGGTAGTATGCAAATCAGAAAAGCATTGCAAGATATCCCTTCATGAGCTCATAGAACATGCAATCTCTCAATTGACTCTAAGCAAGACAAATAATGCCAATCAATGCAAGCAATGGACAGAAAAAAGGTAGGCTATGTGACTTTTGTAGTGTTTTCATAATTTTCATACAAAGTGATTACCAACTACTTTTCTAGCAAGAAATCACTAGGGGTGAAAGTGGCTTGAAACTAGCTGGGGTAGATCACTTCTATTTAGATCAAGCGGATTTGATTTTTATTTATTTATGCACTAACTACTCTTGTGCTTGAATTGAACAAACAAACAATGAATGCAAACAAAAAGGGTAATAACGAACAATTTTTTTTTTTGTTTTTGATTTTTGCTACCAATGAAACCAACTAGAAGCCAAAATAACAAAAATAACAAGGGTAGCCGAAATTAATAAGGGATGCAAAACAAAAATAAGCAATTAAATGCAAGCAATATGAATCAATCATGCAATGTTGAATTGAAACTCATAAAACTGTAGGAAATAAATATGATGATCTTAAATTTCAACAAAACTCAACCAATTGTCCTCAAAATTTGCATAAAATCCTTTAAATATTTCCTAGTTGGTTAATTGCTTGGGGCAAGGAACAAACAAGAGACAATTAGGGTTAGGGTTTCACACAAATTGAGGGTGGCGGCTGAGGGGTTGTGGTGGTCCAATGACCACAGGGTTGGTGGCGAAACCATGGGTGGTGGTCGCCGGTGGTATTTGTGGTGGTGGTGGTGGCGGAAATATGGTGCATTTGTATGGAAAAAATCAGGTTTTGGTCTCAAAAATTGTAGCTTTGGTGAGACGCTGGATGAATGATACCACTTGATACGTGATCGCCTCAGATTACTCCTTGTAGATCAAGTATTGCAACCTCACATGTCTCGATCCTGCATTGTAATCGAATTATCCAACCTGAATTTACTTCCAATGTTAGTGCCTTGCGTAACAAGTCATAAAACGACACAAATATTATGCAGAATGAAATGGATCTGAATCAAAGAGATAATCAACTTGAGAGTTCAATTGGATTGGCTCTAAGACTAAATCCAATTGATTAACTAAGTTTGTTCTTTAATAATCAACTCAGAACAATCACGATTGATTAAATCAACAAATCAGATTTATGAACAAACGAAAGAGAGAGATCGAGTATGAATTGGATGATGAAAGTCGGCTCCTTGAATGCTCAAAAAACGTGTATTTGTGGCCCAAGAACTAGATAAAACCAATTTATGGTTTATCTAATTCCAAGCTAATTTTTATTGACTGAAATATAATAGTATTTATATGAAAATACAAAGCAAAGTCCTTGGAGAGCAAGGCATAGCATGGCCGGCCCTAGTAGGGTTTATTTGGCCCATTTGTCTTGCTTTCCAAGATAACTTAAAATATTCTAAATAAGACTAACTAGATTCCCTTAAATAAATGAATCAAATCAAGATTTATTTGACTTATTTAATTAAGGAAACTCCTAACAAACTCCAATAAACTAAAAGATAACAAAAAGATATGAGAGAGATTATCAACCAACAAACATTAACCTAGTGGTCGAAAATTCCCCTATTACAAACTGAATTAAAATTGTTCCATAAATAAATAATAATAAAGATATTTTCCTCCTTTAGATTGGTCAAGTCAAGGAGTTGACTTTGACCAATGTAACAATTTATCTCACTCGGTCACTTACTAAATGTAGCCCTAAAGTGAGACAAATCATTCCATGTATCTAAATTAGGAAATAAGAATGAACAAGGCTCCAATAGCACAAGTGATCGGCGCCCCATTCAATGATACTTGACCCAATAATCAATCTATAGAATTCGTGCTCAACTTGTGTTGAATCAAAGTCATCCATCTCTTCTTGTTGGACTCTTCAACCATAGCTGCCAATCGAACTAAGATCGATGTCGTCCCTTGAGCAATCTTCTTAGCTCTACTTCTTGTGATTGGTCCATCAAAAGGCACTCGAATCAACTCATCGACGTCGGTAGGAGACATGGCTGGTTTCACTGCATCAATTGGGTTGTATAATGCGCTAGTACTTTTTATCTTGGAAAATCAAAAAAAAATTCAGAAAATACAATGAAAAATAAAAAGAGAAAAACAAAAAGAAAAAAAAGAGTATGTGAAATAAGGGAATAAAGGGTGTTGGTGTATGAGAATAAGTTCCTTGGAAAGAAAATCATCATGCTTGATGTTGAGTTGAGTTTAGTTAAATTTATATTCCCGGATTTAGCACCACTTGGCCTAAATATAATTTACCCACCTATTTCTTATCACCTTTTCTCCATTACAACCTAATAAAGTCTTCTTGATCATTGTTGAGTGCAAGGTCTCTTGAGGTGGAGATTTAGAACGCTTCTGCAAGCTTATGGTAGCTAAGCTTTCAAATGTAATGTTTGAGTGAAACACGACCTATTGAAACACTTGAGAGAGAGCGAAAAAAACACATTATCCTAAGTGAGGTCTAGAATGAATATGTTGACTCAATTTCTTTGAATTTCACAAATGCATGCTATGATTTTGATTGTCGATCTTTGCTTCGAAACTCTTTGTCTAGTTCGTTATCGAGATGGATGGATGACTTGCTTATTTCTTGGGGTGTCGAATTCTATTTCTTGCTTGAGGAAAAGAAAGGTTTGAGCTTGGGGGATTTTGATAGCATGCATTTGAGTCTAGGTTAAAGTATATTTATTTCCTTTAGTTTAGTTGTTTTTATTTTCTTTTACTTTGGTTTTGTTGTCTTTTTCGTAGAGTTTATAGTTTTGGTTTCTACTCTTGCTTTGTTCGGTTTCAGGATCATTTGGAGGTGGAAGGAGTTTGAGCAACAACAAGGACAAGGGCGATTGAAGCAACCCGAAAGGAAATGGCTAGGAGTCAAGCGGATGCAAGGAGTTGAAGAAAAGATGGACAAAAGTTTAATGGAAGGAACGGGAGAAGCCTCATCCAGCGCCTTAATTGGAAGGTTGGACCAGTGAGAAACTCGGTTGAGTCTCGACTGAGACTTGGACCGAGGCTTACAAAACTCGGTTTGAGACTTGACTAAGTCTTATCCGCGAGTTCTCTACCGCGAGTTTATTTTCTTTTATTTTGGGCCTTTTTCTATCTTGTTTTTAGGGTTTAATATCAAAAGTTTGGGATTAAATTTGGATAATATTAGGTTTTATTCTACTGAAAAACTCTCTCAAGAACCCTAGAGTGGAGGATTGTGGATCTACGCTAAACTTGTTAGGGATTGGAATTGAACCTGTTGAAAAGACAATCGATATGTTTATCTTTTATTTAGGTTTCTCTTCTCTTCATACTATGTCTAGCTAATTTCTCTATTCCAAGGAAGGGTGAACCCAATGGTTTATTAGGTAGATCTAAGGGTGATGTTTGGTTGAATTGAGATTTGAATTTTTGTTTGATTCAACCTAGGATTGAATTGAATAACAGGAGGTTGATTGAATTGAATTCACAATTTGTTAATTCATGTTACCTAGGTTTGAACTTGTTGAATTCTTTGTGCGAGAGTGACTTAATTCACATGTGGAACTTAACCTATCCTAGAAATTATTGATTGAATAGTCTTAACGGAGCGCGAGAGACGATGTTATTTCAATTGATTCAATGATCTCTAAAGAACTTAAAGGACCTAAATAAGACTTGTTTTATACGAGAGTGACAGCTAGTCGAGTCTAGGTACATGCATTAATTGTCTGAAAAGAGTTAATATTGACATTTGACATAGTTAGTCCTTTAAACAACATTTGAATTGAAATTCAAATAAATATCACCCGTAATCCACCGAATAGTCATTGTGGGAATCCTAACCTTGGAATGCTTTTCTCCATGATTAATTACTTGCTTATTTCGATATTAGTTGTTCCTGAATACAATTGCAACTCTTCGTGTCTTATTTTTGGCTTATTCTATTGAATTGAGCTATAATCTATACTACAAAGTTCCTTGAGTTCGACAACTTGATACTACAACCGAACCATATACTTGCAACAACGCCAAAAACTTGATAGACTATTTTCCTAAACCGCAAGTATTTGTGTTCCCATTCCTCACAACAAATCTTGAACATGAGTTCTGATACGCTGGATATAGTACAGCGTTATTATGTATTTTTATTAGGGTTTCTGGGTGTTTTAGGCTAGATTAGGGTGTTTAATTGTAATATCAGAAAAGCCTACAGATGAAGACTTTGAAGACAGAAGTCCTAAGTTCGAGCTGAAGACCCGCTTTACAGAGGTTGCTAAGGAAAACAAAGCTGAAGTTTCGAAGAACCCAGGACCCGCGACCGCGGGTGGGAGACCGAGACCGCGGGGATCAAGATTCCGCGGACGCCGAGAGAAGACTGGAGCTGCGATCGCGGCTATGGGCCCGCACTCAGGGGTGGCATATTTTTCGAGCGCCGACTTTCGTTTTATTCTATCTTTATTTATATTTATTATATCTAGTTTTATTTCGGTTATTTCTACTATTTAAGCCTAGTTTCGTACCATACCTTTGGAGAGACTTCTATCTAGATTTTATTTCAGTTTAACCTAGTTTTTATTTCTGTTATAGAGAACTAATCTTCCTTGGAGTTTGTTTGATCAAGGAAGCCTTTTTATTGAATCGTAAGATTTTGGTAACTTTTCTATCCTTTGGTTAATATCAAAACTCTTGTTTTAATTCTATGATCTATGTATGATTTTATGAGCCTGATCAACTTCTTTGATTGACTTAGATCTACTGTTTGGATTAGGTTTGATTGTTGTTTGTGCAATCTTGTTTATCCTTGAAACAACTCTTTTCCAAGACCGTGGACTTGAATTGAGAAAGAGAGTTTGATTGTTATCTTATGCATGAGACTCGTAGCTTGATTGCATGATTTGATATCCTTTTATCTTTAATACTTTGCATGATTTGAATTAAGTGTCGTTGTTCTTATCATAATTTCGCTTGGACCGTTGATAAGCGGAAATCTTTATAAGGATTGGAATTAACCTAGGAAATATAGAAAAGTGGATGAATCGATGATCGAAGGATTAAAAAGGTGGAATTGATTGAATGAACTCTACTTTCCTTTAATTGATTTGAAACCTAATTCTTTTTGCTTGCTTAAACCCCAAAACCCTTGCTTCTGTTCTTTGCTGATTGTTCAGAATACCGATTCTCTTGGGTTTGATCCCTATTTGCATGCTATACTTGGTTTGTAATTTAGGGTAATTTATTTTTTATCTCGGCAAGGTCCCATCACCACTCTGTTCGAACACAACCTTTCTTGCAAGATCATGGGAACTTCTAGTTGGAGTAAGTTGAAACGCCTAATGAGAGCTTGTAAACTTATCTTGGGAAGCCAAATGAATGTGTCAGATTTCTTAATAAGGAAGAATCCTTGTGATCCAAGCATTTAAGTGTTCCATAGAAAAGGCGACATGTGTCAAAATTTGCAGAGAATGTCTCAGGGAAGATTAAGCGCCATTGGATGATTTTGAATTCGAATGGCACAAAGAAAAGGATGACTATACCCCTCCCAAGCTCCTTAAATCTCGCTCCTTTCCCAAATAGGAACCTGTCTTCAAACCTTGCTTCTTCGCCTTCCTTTGCCCCCAAAACCTTCCTTTTCAAGAAAAGCTCCAAAAATCATCAATGGAACCCACACGCCCTATCTCTCCTCCAAAGCCTACAAATTCAAAACAACTCAACCTCTTTCACCTCCCATGGACCCATTGGCAAGGGTTAGTTTGACAGAAATCCTGTTACACTATGGCAATCCCTCACCCTTGCCCTAATCATTACTGAAGATCCCCAAGAGATGAATGGTTAATAGGCTCGTCTCATCTATCACCAGGGCATCAACTATAATGTTCCAGTCTCCCAATTAGAAGAGAACTTTCTTGCCAACCATCTCCCTCCACAACCCCCAAGCGCATATGTGATTGTGAAGATGAGGGGATCAAAAGGGAAGCCTAGTTTTGGAAAGAGGAAGCCTAATTAGAACATCATATTCAAAGATGGTGCCAATGAGTCTCAGTTCAACCAAGTCCTGAATATTAGGTTGGACCAAATCCTTCAGGCTTGCATGTTCTTGGATGAAAAGTGGGATCCGAAGTTTGTGGTCATTATTGCACAAAAGCATCATCACAATGCTCGAACGAAGACCCATGTGATCTTGTTCCCCTTTCCATTTCCTTGTCTCAAAAATGTATTTCCTTTTGGAGTTCCTTCTATACAATAAATTTTGCCTGAGTAATGAATCAAATCTTTAGTTTGAATGTTTGTTCCTGTTCTTTGTTTCTTGTTTTATGCTCAACCTTTTTGATGATTCCAAAAGGGGAAGGATAAAATGTGTAAGATGCATTATTTATAAGTTAATCATAGAATGGCCTTTGCTAAGGGGGAACTATCTCCCAAAAATCTGCTAAGTAGGAACTACATAACCATATTAGTAGAACTCCCTGCTAAATGTTGTCACACTTAAGGGGGGACTAGCATGCATTGCATTGTTGAAATACTTGCCTTTTTATTATGGGTTTGTCATCATCAAAATGGGGAATTTGTTGAGTCAGTTTTGATAATGACAAACATCATAGGAACTAACGCCTTTTGCCAAGTATTTATAAGTTTATAGGTTGTGCGCCACAGAGCAAAGACACGGAGAAACAAGTTCCCGAGGCATGGGAACTGAGGCAATGAAACTTCCTATGTCTAGGGAACTCAATCAAAGATGCAACCAACCTTGAGATTGTTGCCTACTCAGATGCAGATTTTGCCAGACACTTATTAGATAGGAAGAGCACATTAGGGTTGCCTCAGTTCCTAGGAGAGTGCCTTGTTTCATGGGGATCCAATAAAATAAAATTATGTGGCACTCTCGAGTCTCGACGGGTTGAATCAGAGTTTGTGGTCGTTGCATCATGTTATTCCTAAGTCTTGTGGCTCAAGTATCAAGTCGGTGATTACTGTATGTCTTATGGCCCTGTTTTTATTAGATGCGATAACACTAGTCCCATATACATATCCAAGAATCTCGTTCATCACTCACGTACTAAGCATATTGACATTCGTCATCACGTTTTCTACGTGACAATGTTGATCATGGAAACATTATAATGGAACATTGTAGGACTAAAGAGAAGATAGCAGATATTCTCACTAAGGCATGGATAGATGTCCCTTTGAGCATCTTTGTATGCTCTTAGGGATAACTTTAAATTGAACAAGTTCCTGTTTATTCTTCCCCTAATGATTGGTTAGTTTAGTTGTTTTTGCATGCTAGGAACTTGATAGGAACTCTGCATTCACTTTATCTGTTTTTACTAGTGTAAGGCAAATAGTTGCACACATAGGAACTGTATTCCTTTTTGGCCCAAAATGATCAGCTTGAGTTCCCTCTAACCCACTTTACAAGCCACAATGATAGTTGATTATAAGCTTACCCAAGCCATGGACTAGACAAACTCATCTCATGAACCCGTCTTGTTTACCTTTTCGGGTTGAAATTATCTAAGTCCTTTGTGTTCCCATCCCTCTAAACAAATTTTGAGCATGGGTTCCCATCACCACTCTGTTCAAACACGACCTTTCTTGCAACATCATGGGAATTTCTAGTTGGAGTAAGTTGAAATGCCTAACGAGAGCATGCCATCTTGTCTTAGGAAGCCAAATGGATGTGTCAGAGTAATTAATGAGGAAGAATTTTGTGAGCCAAGCGTTTTTGTGATCCATGGAAAAGACTACACGCGTCAATGCTTGCAAAGAAAGCCTCAAGGAAAGACGAATCGCCATTGACGAATTTTTTAATTCTAAGGGAATAAAGAAAAAGACCAATATACGCCTCTCTCGAAATCCCTTAAATCCTTCAAATTTCCCAAAACAAGAACCTTTCTCAATCTCTTCCTTTTCGTCTACCTTTGCCCAAAACTCCCATTCTTCCCTTTTCAAGCAAAGCTCCAAAACCCTTCAATGGCACCCAAAGGACCTCTTTCTTCCAAAGCCTACAAATTCAAGCCAACCCAAAATCTTCCACCTCCGATGGACCCTTTGGTCAAAGGCTAGTTTGAAAGAAATACATCTACATTGTGGCAATCTCTTACACTCGCCCTCACCATCACCGAAGATCCTCAAGAACGAACCAGGCTCCAAGACATGATCAATCGCCAAGTTCGTCCCTTCATTCACCGGGGCATCAACTATAATGTTCCAGTATCTTCATTGGAGGAGCACATTCTTTCCACCCATCCCCCTCATACCCTTCCTCCCCTACCACCCAGGAAACGATACGATGCCTGATGTAGTGAAACCAACCATGTCTCCTACCGATGTCGATGAGTTGATTCGAGTGCCTTTTGAGATTGCTCAAGGGACGACAGTTATCTTAGTTCGATTGGTAGCCATGGTTGAAGAGTCCACCAAGAAGAGATGGGTCACTTTGATTCAACACAAGCTGAGCCCGGATTCTATAGATTAACATTATGGGCCGAGTTTCATATTGAATGGGGTGCCACTTTGCTTTGTTGGGCCTTGTTCACCCTTATTTCCTAATTTAGATACATGGAATAGCTTGTCTCGCTTTAGGGCTGAATTTAGTAAGTGACCGGGTGAAATAAGTTGTTACATGGGTCAAAGTCAACTCTTTGACTTGACCAATCAAAATGTGGAAAATATCTTTATTGTTATTTATTTATGGAACAATTTTTATTCAGAATATTATTAAGAGAATTTCGGCCATAAGGTGATTTGTTAGAGCTGATTATTCTCTCTCCTATCTTTCTTGTTATCTTTTAGTTTGTTAGGAGTTTTCTTAAATTAAATAAGTCAGATAAATCTTTATTTGATTTATTTAATATTAGGGGAATCTTAGTTAGTTGTTTTAGATTATTTTATATTATCTTGGAAAGCAAGCAAAAGCTCAAAAATACCCCTCTAGGGCTGGATGGGAGTTTACCTTGCTCTCCAAGAAGTTGCTTTGTAATTCATATAAATACTCTTGCATTTCATTAATAAAAATTGAGCTTGAGATTAGATAAACCCTAAATTGGTTTTATCTAGTCCTTGGGCCACCATTCACGTGTTTTTGCATTCAGAGAATCGATCTTCATCATCCTCACACTCGACTCTCTCTCTCTCTCTCTCTCTCTCTCTCTCTCTCTCTCTCTCTCTCTCTCTTGTGTTCTTAAGTTTGATTTCAGATTTGTGTCATTCAATTGATCAATTGACTAGTTCTAGTTTTGATTATTAAAGATCAAACTAGTTCATCAATTGGATTTAGCGTTAGAGCCAATCTAGTTGAACTATCTCTATTGATTCAATCAAGTGATTCAATTCAGTTTCATTCATCTTCAAGTTCAAAAATTCTATTGCTTGCGTTACAAGTTGTTAACATTGAAAGCTGATTTAGGTTGGAATCGAGATTACTGTGGCATGTTCGGGATCTTGTGTGGCTCAAACGAGATCAAGGAGGAGTAACCCGAGGCGATCACGTATCAGTGCCTTTCCTTCTTCCACCACCAAACCTTCCTCCACCACCGCCACACAACCGCCACCATAGTCGATCACTTCCCCGACGCCCAGCCCCCTCCCAAAAAGACACAACCATCATCCTCCACCATAAATCACCAAAACCCTAAATCACCTCCTCCTCCACCACCCAACCCCTCAAAACCCCCCACACCTCCATCTTCCTCCACCTCCGATTTCCCTACCTCCATGGAAATTGATATCAGTACCACCACCACTCTTCTTACACCTCCTCCTTCCCAAAAATCCAAAGACCCACCCGCCACCCCCACTACAAAAATTCTTCCTTCAACCTCTCCTTCAAATCCAATCACCTTTGATGATGATGAAGAGGAAGAAGATGACGCTACCTTGAGTCGGCGCATCCAAAAGCAACCCCTTAACCTTAATGAGATGGGAACCCAGGAGGAAAGGTAATCACTCGCCGAGATCAAATAGGAGCTCAACAAAGGGAACTCCTCCCCCACGGTCTCAAGGAAGAGACCCAGATCTGATGACGAGGGCGAGGATCCCCAAGATCAGGGAACTATGGGGCAAAAGACTGGCCAAATTGAAGGTGGGAACCCTGCTGGAAAACATGGGAACCCAAGTGCCCATGATGAAGACCCAGGCCATGATGATGCCAGAGGCCAAGATGAAGAAGAGGGGCACTCTTGTAAGGAGGGTGCCCATGATGGGAACGAGGATGGGGATGATGATGAGGAACACTCCAATAAGGAAGACCTTCCCTCCTCCGAGCAGGGTGAAGAAGAAGAACAAGAACAAGAACAAAAAGAAGAAGAAGAAGAACAACAACAACAACAAGAAGAAGAAGAAGAAGAAGAAAACAATGAAGAAGGGAACGACGCTGAAGATTTGCCAGAACATGGCACTGGTGAGGAACAGCAGCAAATGGTTGTCTCTTCAACCAGTGAAGCAGCTCCCATGGCCTTCAACATCAAGGATCTAGTGGTAAGAGCAACCAATCCCTCTCCCTCTCCCTCCTGTGTGAAATCCAAAAAGACAAAGAAAGCTCAAGGCAAGGACAAGGGAACTGCCAAGGCTGACAAGGGACCACCTGCAAAGCGCAAAAGGCTGAATGAGGCGCCAGAACCTCGATACGAGGGAATAGTGTTGGAGGTTCCCAACGAGCAAGAAACACCAAGGAGCGCAAGGTGATATCTCCAATGGTTCTCAACTCCCAATTCCTTCATGATAATGGATTGGAGGAGCTTTGGGAACTCATCCAAGCTCAAGAGTGGGAAAAGTTTTGTGATGCCCATGTGAAGGTCGACCCTGCACATGTGTACATGTAAGGGCCTTCTACGCCTCTTTTGGTCTTTATGAGGATAAGACGCAAGGCATCTTCAAGCTACAAGGCGGGGAGTTCCCTTTCTATGAGAACTACATATCTAGACTGCTCAAGGTGCCAACGGCTAACTTGGGAACTCTACCAAGGAAAAATTGGGGATCACATGAAAGGGAGGTAATTCTCAACAGAGTCGTCTATGAGTGATGAGTTCCAGCTAAGGGAACTGCCACACACTACCTCTCGCTGATTGGGAAACTTATACATCAATTCATCATCCGTAACGTTATCCCAACGCAAGAGAAAAGGAACTAGCTCAACATCGGGGATGCTATCCTCCTTGATCTGTTTCTATGGCGTGAGCCCATCAACTTTCCAAGTATCATTTTGGGGCACATGGCCAAGTGTGGAGGGACCTCAACACATTCTCTTCCCTATCCTCTCCTTGTCAAGAAGCTGCTAAGTAGAGAGGATCTCTATGAGGAAAAGGAAGACACAGAGGAACTCTTTGGCATGGAGTTAGATCTTGAAATCATCCAGAAACTCCGCCATTTTGAGTCTGCTGAAGAGGCTCAAGTTCCCTTGCTTACTACTCCCCAAGCTGAAGGCCCTTAGGAAACAAGTTATAGGAACTAGCATGTCCTTCTTCGCATTGAGCGTCATTTGGAAAGCATTGTTGAACTGCTCAAATGAAGGCCCTCGTGATCTTGTTTAAATTCATTATCCCTTGCCCCACTCTCCCCTCTCAAAAGATGTAATTTTTGTTAAGTTTCCTTATGTATAACACTTTTTGCCTATGTAATGCATCAGATTTTTAGTTTGAATGTGTTTTCCTATACTTAGTTTCTTTGTCATGCTTAACCTTTTCAATGATGACAAAAGGGGGCAGGATAAAATGTGTGAGATGAGTTGTTTATAAGCTATCATAGAATGGCCTTTGCTAAGGGGTAACCATCTCACTAAAATCAGTTAAGTAGGAGCTACATAACCATATTAGTGGAACTCCCTACTAAATGTTGTCACACTTAGGGGGAACTAGCATGCATTGCATTGTTGAAATACTTGTCTTTTTATTATCGATTTGTCATCATTAAAAAGGGGAAAATTTTTGAGTACGAGTTAGAACTCACGTTCATTAACATTGGAACCACTTCCTCGGTTTTGATAATGACAAACGTCATAGGAACTAACACTCTTTGCTATGTATTTCTATTCATACATGTTGCGCATCGCTGATCAAAGATACGGAGAAACAAGTTCACAAGGCACGTGAACTGAGGCAACGAAAGTTACCATGTCACGGGAACTCGATCAATATGCAACCAACCTCAAAGTGAACCAGAGTTCCCAAGTAGTAGAGAACTCAATGAACCAATGTTTCCATGAATATGAGAACTAGATAATAATCTTTAAAAATGATATTTTAGACCCGCAAGTCAACCCAACACAATCAAAAACACGTTACAACTCGACCCGATTGACCCGTGATCTATAACGAAACCGAACCAGACCGACCCGACCCGATTGACAGGTCTTGACTCTCCACAACCAATTTTTCCTTGAAGAGTTATGAACTTTTTCAATTAAACCATAAAAGTTGATGAATATTATTTTTGAGTTTATATATTTCTAAGAGAAAAAAATCCATAATACAAAAATTTCTTCTCTTTAACCATTTGTTTATTTTATTTATATTTAATAAAATCCGTACACGGTATGAGCCCTTACACAAGTAGATGTTCTAAAGGTGAATAAATTAGATTTTTTTTAAAATTTTCTCATATAAAAAGGAAAAATGACTCTAAATAATCCCAAGTATCAACCTTGAACCAAAAATAATATAAAGTTTAAAAATCACCACCACCGATACGAACTATTACAATATTAACCCAAAATGATATAAAATCATTTTCCGATCATTTTTCTGATGAGATTGAGGATGTGGCGACCAGAAATCCGACATGGCAAGTTAATCTTTTACACTTTTATTTTTTTTAATCCTCTTACGCCATTTCATTAAAATATAGGCCATGTCATTACAAATTGCAAAAAAAAAAAAATAAATACTACGTGTAAAAACTAAAATCAACATTAGATTATTCTCACAAACCATTAAAGTCAACCTAAAATATAAAAATAGTTCAAAAGAACAAGAAGATATGCCAATCCTACATTCCAATTGTTGGCAATCGTCGTCTCCATCACTGGCCGCCACCATCACTGCTCCCTCCTCCAAGTCACTTGTTTCCTCTCGTCTCTAGATCTAGATATCGACAATAGGGGTTTCACTGGCCTCTTCACCTCTACACCACCACCGAATGCCTAAACTCGACCCCACCTCTTGTTAGATCTACCATCGTCACATCTATCACCGGTAATTCCACACCATCTCTTCTCTTTGCTCCACCTCATGTAAAATTTATCACCTCTTCGTGCACCGCCACTGGACAACCAAGCAAACCCTAACCTTTGCTAGGGCAACCTAGATCTTGACGAAAGACGAAGAATGATGAAGTGAGAAGGTGAGTGGTGGGACAAAAAGGCCAGATCTTTCCGGCACTGAGCCGTCGAACTCCAAGGGCAGATCTGAAAAAATCCTAAATCAAGATCTTGGAGTCTTTTCGCCGCCGGCATGAGAGGAGGCGGACTGGTGGCTGCAATTGATTTTCTTCGATCTTAATTGTTTTGAAGATGTTGAACTATATCGATTTATCAATATCAATTATCATATGGGTTTTTTTATTTGAGAAAAATGAGATGTTGGTATTTAGGAAATAAATAAACTATTGTGAGGTTTTTTATCTATTTTTATTAGTTTTAAATTTGACACATTGTTTCAATTTTTTGGGGCAATTAGTAATGACAAGCCTATATTATAATGACATGGCGTAAGGGGATTAAAAAAATAAAGGGAACGCTCAGGAGAAACGAGTTTTAAGGAGAAACAGGGGAATTCATGTGAGGCGTCAGATTAAGAGAAATGAATGGCTATAAAATGAGGGTGTAAATTAAGCAATATAGGGGAAAACTAGGGGGGATAAGCCACGATATTTAAAATAAGGGGAAGATATTTTAGGAGACTGTGGAATAAAAAACTGCCATATCTTACAAAATCTTGTAGAATATTGTCATATTGGGATAAAAAACTACCATATCTCCAAATCTGAATAATATGCAAATTAAAAATTAAAAAAACTATCTATCATCAAAACAATTTGGTAGAATCTCGCCATTGAAGCACATGTCTGTTCATCCTCCTTCGTTGGTTTTTTTGTTTTACCTTGCAATGAAGTAATTGTATTAAAATGGAGAGAAGTAAGAAAATTCAATATGGTTTTGAAAAAATGCGTTTTTGTTTGTTTGTTTATCATCGATTTTGACGAAAATAAAAGCATTTGTTCTTCTTTTTTCTAACCCTCAATGCTGAATTGAATCGAATGATGAATGAAAAACGATCTAGTATTCGTATATTAAAAATGTTGAATGTCAATTGAATATCATGCTATTGAATATTGAATGTCTATTTATTCAAAAAGGATGTTTATTGTTGTTCAATAGGTATGCTAAGTTATTCTAATGTGTGTGTATTGATTTTCATAAATGATCTTTTTATTTTTCGTATTCATACATGAATGGATAAATGTTCCTCTAACTATGCAATTTTATTCATATAGGTGTGACCTGTTATTCATATATTAATGTATTATTATTCATATTATGTGGCTTATTATTTTTGTTTGATATTCATGTATGAGTGGCTTAATATTTGTACGTACATGTATAGTTCTTCCACGTCTTCAAACTCCTTTATGTTCAACGTGGTTAGAAAATAAACCACACATATATGAATAACGAGACACACATTTTGAATCTCACTTCAGAGTGTATGAATAAAAAAATTCATGTTTATGAAATACCAATCACGCGAATAATAAGAGTTATATATGAATTAAAATCCACTCTAGTTGAACAACACGTTATGTAATTATGAATAATAAGACAAGTCTACATGAATAACCTATCACACATTTATAACTTAATAACTTACAATTATATGAAAATTAAAATATGTACATGTGAATAACACTTAATGAAAAGATGAATAACTATACATGTAAGTAAGAATAGTAAGCCACTCCTAAATGAATATAAAAAAAATAAGCCGCATAATATGAATAATAATACATTCATATATGAATAACAGGTCACACCTATATGAATAAAATTACATAGTTAGGGGAACATTTATCCATTCATGTATGAATACGAAAAATAAAAAACTCATTTATGAAAATCAATTCACGCATATTAGAATAGATTAGCATACCTATTTGAACAACAATAAATGTCCTTTTGAATAAATAGATATTCAATATTCAATAGCATGATTTTCAAATGACACTCGACATTTTTAATATACGAACACTAGATCGTTTTTCATTCATTATTCGATTCAATCCAGCATTGAGAGTTAGAAAAAACAAGAACAATGAATAAAATTAAATTAATAAACATGAACATTGACTTCACAAATCTGCAAAATCTGAGGTGAATATTTCTTTTATGTAAACTTGCAGATCTAATTGAAAATATTGAATCCCTTCCACCGTACCTCTACACGTTCCATATCGATTGTTAGTACATAATGTCACATTGCGTGTGAGCCACATCAATAATCGACGATCAGTAAAAAAAAATTCGTAGCTTCATGTAAATTTGCAAATCTAATATATGAAAATCTTGAATAAAAAAAGCATCTCACCACCGTTATAGTCGACGATCGAATAAAGCGAACAAATAATGGTTGGGACAATAATTGAAGAAGGAATTCATCAATCTTCACCACGCAGCCAAATTCGAAGGAGAATGAGAGGATTGAAGAAAGAGACGGTTATGTTATTTGACCGAATATTGAGCGTTTTTCAGAATTTGGAAAGAATGAGAGATATGGATAGAGAGAGAGCACGATATGGGGGAGATATTTTTAGGAATTAGATATAATCATGTGTATTCACCTCATAATAGGAATTTTGCACCCATTTTGAATAAATCTCAACCCTGTATTATATTAGATCTAATGATTAAAATTTATTCCCCCGTTCCTCCTCAATAGATTGTTTCTCTAGAGCATAAATCAAAAATAAAAGTGTAAAATGTTAACTTGCCATGTCGAATTTCCGATCGCCACATCATCAATCTCACCGGAAAAATGACCGAAAAATTTTTTATATCGTTTTGGGTTAATATTGTAATAGTTCGTATCGGTGGTAGTGATTTTTAAACTTCGTATTATTTTTTGTTTAAAGTTGATACTTGGGACTATTTATAGTCATTTTTCCGATTAAAAATGACATTGTTCATATCAAGAGTGTGTTTAATTAGATGGGTCATAAATGAATATGGTCATAAATGTCAAGAAGTTTTTATTTTATAGGTTATATAGAAGACAAATCTACCTAATACATTATAAAGCAAAAACCATGTATGTTGAAAAAAATTGTGCCACGTGACATCTCTTGAATAAAATAATATTATATTTTTTTAATAATAAATATTATAATTAATTGTATCATTCTTTCTATATATCCAATTTTTTATAATTAATAACTTGATCTATGCGTTGATATTTTTATGCATATTCTTTTATCTTTTAACGAGATTTGATATCTAAGTATATAATTTTTTTTATCTATATGTTGATAATAACTTGATCTAATATTTTATATATTAATTTTATACATAATAATTTTTTTTTATCTTTTAACAAGACTCGACTTTAAGGATATAAATTTTTATCTATATGTTGATAAAATATGGGACATAATCTTAAAGATTTTTTTTATAAATTTTATATTTTTGTTATGATATTTTATACAAGTTTTTTAAATTTTATATTAATATCATAATATTGTATGAGAAAGAGTCTTGTGCGAATGGGCGCCCATTCGAGAAATAAGAATAAATCTCGCTCGTTCCTTAATCAACGCCCCTGATTAAACATTCATTAAAAAGATAAAATACGGCACGGGCGAATTTTTATCGTATTATTCGTGTATTTTTCAATAAATACGGCACGGACGAATTTGTCCCGTATTATTCACGTATTTTTTGAAAAATACGTTTTTATGAGATACGCCAAATTTCTTCATCAAAACTAACAATTTGTTCATCAATATTCACCAATTGTTCATCAATACTAACTAATTGTGCATCGAGTTTTTGATAACATTGTTCATCAATTTCGAACTTTTTAATTTTGTTTTTAACCTTATTTAAGTGTAGAATACAATATTATGTAGTTTTTGATGCACTTATAATTAGTTTCGATATACCCATATTTGTTCATTGATATACTCGTAATTGTTCATTGATATACCCGTATGTGTTCATTGGTATATCCATGTTTGTTCATTGGTATACCATTATTTGTTCATTGGTATAACCCTTTTTGTTCATTGACATATCATTGTTTATTCATTGATATACCCTATTTGTTCATGGATATACCATTATTTGTTCATTGATATAACCTTTTTTGTTCATTGATATAACCTTTGTTCATCCATTTTTTGTTTATTGATATACCCTATATGTTCATTAATATACACATATTTATTCATTGATATAACCTTTTTTGTTCATTATTATACCCTTATTTATGAATTAAAATAAACTTATGTTCATATGTCAATACCATCAATTTGTACATTTAGGACTATCTATTTGTGTATTTTTTGCATTTATGTTGTGCTTTAAGGCTATCTTTTTCCCTTGCTCATATAATTAGTTTTCACTCACATACTCATATAATTAGTTTCAATGCACATATATATTTATCTAGTTTATGTAGTTGTTATACAAATCCTTTCTTGAGAGCAAAGTGTTAATATATTAAATATCCAATTCAGCTAAGTCAATTATACATGGCGGAGTATCAGTTACAACGACTTGTTCTTGTCCGGATTAAGATACAAACGCGTGATAAAGTGAGCTATACAATCGTCATGTCTACCTATATGAGCACAACAAAAAGAAACGAATGAAGTGCTCAATATAGTCCCTAAATAAGATAAGTACGTTTGATGTAGAAGCTTGAATACAAAAGATAATAGATAAAGAATTTGATTTTGCAATAATATGACGTATGCACAAAATCACAATGTTGATGAACAAAATCACAGTCTTGATGAACAAAATCACAGTGTTGATGAACAAAATCACAATGTTGATGAACAATCTGGATGTACGTCCCATTTCCCTTTTTTATGAACAAAGTCACGGTGTTGATGAAACATATTGCATACAATTTCGATACACATTTGTCCATTTTTTATGTACAAACAATAGTTTATTTATGCACAAAATCACAGTTTTGATGAACAAAATCACAATGTTGATGAACAAATCCACAATGTTGATGACCAAATGGACGCGCGTCCTATTTCCGTTTTTTTTAAATATGCGAATAATTCCCCAAAAAATTCGTCTGTGCCGTTTTTTCGCCTTTTAAGTGAAATGATCAGCGCGTTTGATTTTTTTTTTTCCATCCAATGGCCCTTATGCTTTCTTATTTCGCACTTGAACCGGACTGATATTGTATAATCTATAACTACATATTAAAGCTAAACCTTTTCGAACCAAAACGTTGATTCTGGCCCCACCATACATTAACAATTAATTTTTATTTATATTAATTTAGTCTTTATAATTAAATTCTTTTCTATCTATTTATGTGAAAAATAATTTTTAAATTCAAAATTTATTTAAAAATTAACAAAAATTATTCTATCTTTATTTTTTTTATCTTATAAGAAAAAGTAGAAACTTCTATTTATGGAAACTTCCTTGTAAAGGTATTATAGACATGACAACTTTATTTAAAGAGGACTATGTAGGTAAATACTTTTCTATTAAGAAAATATTATTAATAAAGTATTTTAGATAAGGTAGTCAATATTATAAGGTCCATCCAAGAATAATTGGAAATTTAAAGTTAACAGTTTATTATCATAAATAAGTAAAAAGGATAATTTTTAATAATTATTTTTAATAAAGGTTTTACGGAATAGTAAGGATATTACAAATCCAAAATAATAATAAAGGAATATTATTATTTTAAGGAAAATAACTTTCTAAATTATTATTATAATAATTTAGAATCTGTAACTCTCTTATAAAATATTATAAGAGATAATCCAAACCTTAAAAAGAAAATCATGATTTTGAGCCTTTTCGTAAATTTCCGTATCAATAGGTCGGAATCCTCGCTCATAGTAGGGAATCACATAAGTTTCGTCAAAGCTCGGTTGCTAGAACTCATTACGCTAAAGCAAGTGGAATTTCCCCTTGCAACCTTTACATTCCATTTCATGAAAATCCTTGATGTTGGGAACAATTTGTATGCTTAAATAAAAATGAATCTAGGAAATATTGATTGCTAGAAATAACGACAATTATTAGCGTAGTATGCTTTATACTCCTTTGTTAGGATTATATATGCTAGTATGTTTGTTATCTTGATTGATTACAATCTCGTTCAGAGATTTACCTTGAATAAACTAGAAAGGGGTGCGGGTTAGCCGACACCTCTATATAACCTTACTAAGTCGTATGTCCATACGACTTTCGGGATCATGATCTCCATCCGCTCCGATTGCAAGGAGGGATTGTGCGACACTCTAGCTAAGTGCCGGAGAATTGAAGTTCTCCTTCGGGTGGCTCGGAATATCCGTGTCCCACCACTATCCACTACAAATCATTAATAAGATTGAATATCTTTCGTCACTATATAAGATAAGTGCGTATGCACATTTAAGATACCAAAACCGGACCGGTCTCAAATGATCGATCCGGCTCTCGGTCCGTTCAGGGCGCGAGAGGTTTTTACTTGTATGACTTAATAAACGTTCCCAACATACTTTCGA
This sequence comes from Fallopia convolvulus, assembly GCA_964016875.1. Taxonomy (NCBI): domain Eukaryota; kingdom Viridiplantae; phylum Streptophyta; class Magnoliopsida; order Caryophyllales; family Polygonaceae; genus Fallopia; species Fallopia convolvulus. The sequence continues at coordinate 22,779,838 of OZ024726.1, read as the reverse complement.
AATCCTTAAGAAGTCTACAATCTAGTAGCTCTTCTATCGCTTATCGAGTTATCTTCGTCTAAGATATACTCTCCTTTGAACCACTAAAGCTCCACATAAACAAGCCCTATCGTATAGCCCATCGTAAACACAACCTTATTATCTCTTTCCACAATAATTGAAATTACCGAAATACCCTCGGGAAGTTCCATTCCCGCTTGCTTAGTCTCCTAGACTAATTCTTCTTTTCTGCATGTTTGCCTGGCATTCTCTCGCCCCTCGCGAATTATGTCAGAATCTAGGAATCCCAACAAGGCGTGAAGTGAAGTGAAGACGAAGGAAGAACAAGGATTTTCAAGATGTACCTTTCTATCATTTTGCTTTAGTTTCATTACGTTTCAAGGACAAGCAGGTTTTGCATTTCAATTCCGAACAACTTTATATTTGAAAACAATGTAAGATGTTTTGTAAGAACCAAGTCTCCCTCGGGAGCACCTTTTCTCATTATGTATTACATTTTATTCCGCATTTTAATTGTTCTATATCATTCTAAAAGCCTTGGGTGACTTTGGACGGTAAAGTCTGAGGTCACTGGCGGTAACACCCAATGTTGTAAAATAGGGGTGTTACATACACCATATTATTGCAAAGTTAGATTCTTTATCTATTATCCTTTGCATTCAAGTTTCTACATCAAACTTATCTTATGTAGGTACTATATTGAGTTCATTCGTATTGACAAGTTAGCCTTAAAGCACTTCATTCATATTATCCTTTGCATTCAAGATAGCCTTAAAACACAAAATAAATGCAAAAATGCACAAATAGATAGTCCTAAATGTACAAGTTGATGGTATTAATAGTCCTAAATGTACAAGTAGATAGCATTGACACATAAACATAAGTTTATTTCAACTCACAAATAAGGGTATAATAATGAACAAATAAGGTTATATCAATGAATAAATAGGGGTATATCCATGAACAAACAATGGACAAACAAACTTAGATCAATGAACAAAAAAAGTTATATCAATGAACAAATTGAGGTATATCTATGAACAAATAGGGTATATCAATGAATAAATAATGGTATATCAATGAACAAATAATACCAATGAATAAATAATGGTATATCAATGAACAAACAAAGTTATATCAATGAACAAATAGTAGTATATATCAACGAACAAATATTGGTATATCGAAACTAATTATATGTACATCAAAAATTAGATTTTTTTTATAAGGAAAGAAATTCGAAATACCAGACAGACCTGGTAGATCGAGAGACCAAGATGAAACTCGTTTGCCGGACAGACCGACTAAACCATACACAACACCGGAAAGGAAAGGAAAAACAATAACCACCAAACAACAAGGTAAACAAGCAACAAAAACCGAACAAGAAAGCTAGAGAAAACATCAAAAATTAGATAATATTGTATTCATACACATAAATAAGGTTAAAAATAAAATTAAAAATTAAAAAAGTTCGAAATCGATAAACAATGTTATCAAGAACTCGTTGCACAATTAGTTAGTATTGATGAACAATTGGTCAATATTGATGAACAAATCGCTAGTTTTGACGAACAAATTAGGCGTGTCTTATAAAAATGTATCGTTTTGAAAAATACGTATATAATAAGGGAAAAATTCGTCAGTGCTGTATTTTATTGAAAAATTCGTCAGTGTCGTATTTTATTGAAAAATACGCGAATAATACGGGAAAAATCCACTCGTGCCGTATTTTATTTTTGTAATGAATGTTTAATCATGGACGTTGGTTTTTGGAAGGAACGCACGAGATTTATTCTTAATTCTCACTTGGGCGCCCATTCGCACATGACTCTTTCTCCAACCCATCAACATCATATTGCGCTCACCTTAATAATAGTCATAAACAAGTTATTTTTATTTGAGAGCGGTTCATGTGCGAATGGTCGCGTTTGTGCGAATAGAGAATAAATCTACGTCGTCCATCTAGATTGAATTATTTGGACGCGCTAAAAAAAAGAGCGCGCGTGTACGTCAACCTCTACCAAAAGCTACTTGTCGCCCAAGCAAACCCCCCAAAAGACAATTTTTTATCCTCTTTCCAAATCAAAACCAAAATCTCTTTTTTTCTCTGCAAAAATTAAGCTTCTGAATTGGATTGAAACACAAAGATTTATGATTTGGTATATATGTTCTAATTTTCTACTCTACTCTTGCTATATGAGTGCCATTCATCATTTAGAGCTTCGATTTAACTGGATTTTCTCTTTTCACAAAGAAAACTATACCTTTTTAAAGGAGCTTTATTCAGATTTACGATTTCCTCAAAGTCACAATGAAGATATGACTGATTACCTTTAATGGGTTGGAACCAGGTAAAAGCTAATGCAACTCGATTTTGAGGTTTTCGTCACGTTTGTCGTCAAAATTTTGTTTATGTTTACGCATTAGCAATAGGAAACTCCATTTTATGGTTTTGAGGGAGATTGCTATGATTTATTTGGGAAGACAACCATTCGAATGAACAAATGTGTAATATTACAAATTTGTTCATACGTATCTAACATTTGTTCATATATATATATATATATATCACGCATTTGTTCATAGATATTACACATTTATTCATCCAATATTTGTTCATCGAATATTTGTTCATGTGTATTATGCGTTTGTCCATAGATATCAAGCATTTGTTCATATGTAGTACACATTTGTTCATTGGTATTACCTATTTTGGTATTATCTATTGTTGAAAAAATGAAAATAACAAATTGTACGTGTAGTGGATCCGGATGCGTATTTACATGTTTCTTTTCCCTATAATGAAGGAAAAATAGAAGATAACAAGGAATTAAAGATCGTGATCTCGCCTGGCAACACACATTACTACATTCCATTTTGTGATGACAACTTAAGACCTAAAGAGGGGATGGTGTTTAGAACCTACGAACAAGGAGTAACTTTCTACAAGGCATACGCAGATGCATGTGGTTTCCAAGCACGTGCTGGCGTACAATTATAAAGTCTTCAGATGAAACTAACACTACAATTTGGAAATACATGTTGTGTAACCGGGCAGGATTTAAAAAAAATAAAACAACATAATAATGACTCAACTGGCAACCCTGCACCTACTGCATCTAGTAAAGAAGAAGAAGATGATGATGAAGAAGATGACGAAGAGAATGATGAAGGAGGACAACAAGAGAAACTGAAAAAGTGAAAAAGAGTAACAAAAAGGTGTGGTTGCATTGCTAAAATGGCTAAGAGACTTTCTGGAAGAAATGGATATGTTGTTAAGAAATTTGAAGAGCGTCACACCCATGTTATGTTTAAAGATGGGCAAAAACACTTTGCAAAGAGTAATAGGAAACTGACCTCCTTCCATGAAGATTTCATCATGAATTGCATCCGAGCAACCTTGTTACAAGCAAGTCATACAAGGTCTACAAGGAGTTTTTTGGTTCTTATGCAAAAATTGGTGGAACTATAATTGATTTCAAGAATTTTAAAAGAGATCTGAACTCTTTCATGATTGGTGTGATGCTCAAATGGTTATTGACAACTTGTTCAAGAAAAAAGAAAAGATGTGATGCATTTTTCTTTGAATATGATGTTGATGAACAACATCAATTAACCAAGTTATTCTGGTCTGATCCTATTGCAAGGAATAACTTCTCATATTTTGGAGAAGTTGTCTCAACTGATGCAACATACAAATCAAATAGGTATGAAAAGGGTTTAATTTTGATGAAAAATTGATTCTTTTAATGAACTAATCGTATGTATTGATGAACAAAACTAATACTTGCCTTCAGGAATTTACAATGAACAAATTGATTCTATTGACGAACAAATCGTATATATTGACGAACAAATCACATATACTGATGAACAAATCGCTAATATTGATGAACAAAATTAATTTTTTGTCTGCATGTATGAAATGGTATTTGTACCATTCACAGGGGTTGACAACAAGAAGAAGACCATTACTTTTGCCTTTGGGTTGCTTCTAAAAGAAGATATTGAATCTTATGTTTGGCTATTCAAAAACTTCAAAGATGTAATGAGGGGCCACGAACCATTTGTCATTCTCACTAACAAGGATGTGCATTGTTTCTGTATGTGGCATATCATGTTCAAGGTACCATCAAAGGCTACAAATGATGTGTATAACAATGATCAATTCAGAAGCAAGTTCAACAAGCTTGTTTGGAGCAATGAAATTAGCTGGGAAGAATTTGAGGAGACTTAGCATTCCATCATTGATGAATTTGGACTTGAGTCAAACACTTGGTTGCCGCTGATGTTTGACCTACGTCACTTATGGATCCCTGCATACTTCAATGATGTAAACATGGGTGGACTTCTTAGAACAACTTCAAGGTCTGAGAGCCAGAACTTCTTCTTCTCGCATTTCATTGGATCCATATCTTCTCTAGTTATTTTCATGATGCCGTTTGAGAGTGCAATTGATTCACAAAGGCATAATCAGTAGAAGTTAGACTTTGAATCTTCAACAAGCTTCTCCACTCTAATGACACCATTGGATTTAGAGAAATATTGTGCATCTGTTTACACCATAAACGTCTTATATGATGTCTAGACAGAAATTGTTGCTTTTGTATTTAAATGTGGTCTAAGCAATTTGGTCAAGGAAGACAACATCCACGAGTATCACATCAACGGGCATTTTGGGAAGGTACATGTTGTGATACATGAACTACAAAACGAAGAGTTCATTTGCTCATGCAATAAGTTCATCAATATCGGGATTCCATGTTGCCTTATGTTTTTCGTATTAAAAAACATTGGCTTGAAGAAGGTGCCAACTAAATACATCAAGAATAGATGGACGAAGAAATCAAATCTGACTCCTAGTTTTGAGATGGAAGATTCAATAGTTGAACAATGTGATGTGATGAATGAGAAGAAGTTATTGATTGCTTATTTAGTGGGCAAGGTACATTCTTGCATTAATGCCATAAGGGACAACAAAGAACATCTCAAAGAGCTTATATGTTTCTTGAAGGGAAAAAAGGAAACCTATTTGAGCTTATTGGGAGGGGAATCATCTACATCAACAAGGCAGAGTTCAATCCAAACATTCTTGGGAAACAGACCAAGTGTTATTGAGGTATACCCTCCAGAACGAGCAGTGACAAAGGGCAGGAAGAAAGAAGGGCGTATTATGGGTGGTAAAGAGAAAGCAATGAAAAAAGCAAAAAAGGAGCAAAGGGCTTGTGCAAAATGCAAGAAGCTTGGACACAACAGCAAGACATGCACCAATGTTCCCAATTAGTTCTCTCATTAATCTTTGACTTATGATACATACTTGTTGTGTTAGGGTGAAATGCATAGTATTCATAATTGTTGCAATATCAATGAACAAATTTATGGTTTCGATGAACAATTAGTAGTTAGTAATGAACAAATTTACTATCTAATGAACAAAACCCTTTCATTCTTCAATAACTATATTTCCATGTACATGTAGATATTTTCCATGAACAAATCATACATTAAGATGAAAAAAACCTTTAAATAAAATGAAACAATCTTCAAACTCATATTCTTTATCGATGAACAAATCTATGTTATGGATGAACAAATATAAGGTATTGATGAACAAATTATGAACACATATTCTTAATCGATGAACAAATCGAAAGTATTGATGAACAAATCTAAGGTATCGATGAACAAATCTAAAGTGTTTATGAACAAATTACGATTAATCATGTTTTCTGAATCAAATGTTACACTAACACAAAAAACATGTTCAACAACCATCATCCACAAACTCCATTCAAGCCATATACAACAATATACAAAAACAAAAACCAAATGTCTGCAGCATTCAAGCCATACACCACCATAAATTGTATTCTAAGAAACCATACACAAAATCAAACCCATTCCAAATTGTTTTCCAACCAACACATATAATTGTACATCACTTCTTGTTCTTTGACTTCCTTGTAAGAGGAGCACGAGATACGACTGTCGGTTTACGCAGGAAAAATTCTTGAACAAGCTTTTCAGTTGTTGCCTTGTGTTCATTCAATAGACTCAACAACAACTCATTACAGTACCTTATCCTCAAGTCATCAAGTTGATGTTGATTGTGTTTATTGAGTCCACATGCCCAACCAGACAATTCGTTGCCGAAGTAAGTTTCCATGTGCCGCATCATAAAAATTCCACAATCAGTCATGTTTCTGTTCTCTCTCCATTTCATCTCAAGACGTTCATATGGAACCCTATCCACATCCTCGAAAAAAGCAACCCTCGCATCCATCTTGAGCGTCTTCATAAACTCGACAAAGAGCATGCTCTAAAAAAATAACAAGAAGAAACAAAATAACTCATTCAATATTAAACACACGTGTCAATGCTGAAAAACAAACTATTACAAAAATTCCAAAAACAAATAAAACTCACCAATTTAGCAGGTACGTGCTGATACTTTGCTTCCAAGGGCACATCCTTCATCGAGTTATCAATTATGTGGAAACTTGGCACTCTCACATTCAACGCAATACAATAGTAATGCGATGAGGTACAAATAGGAAACATAAACTGTAAAAATGCAGAGGAAAACAAGCATGAAAAAACCTTATATTGATTAAAAACAACATAGTGAAGAGTCAAATTCTAATGAACAAATAGCTAATACCTCTGAACAAATATGTAGTACTCATGAACAAATAAAAGAATATCAATGAACAAAAATGTTTTATCAATGAACAAAAATGCATACCAGGCCAATCTTGTGCACATTAATCCACTTGAATTTTTCAAGAGTGCCATGAACGGCATTAATGAAAAACTTTATGAAATCCTCATCACTAAAATCCTTGCTCAGTGGAAATAACTGAAAAATATATATAAGTATAAATTAGATTGAGAATATCAAGAAGTTATGAAATAAGACAATGTGAATATATAAAAACTTTTTCTTACCAAATCCTCAGGAGCCGTAAAAAATCACAAGGGTTTTGAGTCGCATTTCCACTGCTCTTGTATATTGAGATAATAGCTCCAAAGCCCGATTATATTTGTTTTCACTTCAGATTTTACAACCATTGAAACAAAATCCTTTTTCATGGCGGAAGCATGCATCATCTTAAAGATTTCAATGCTACACAAATCAGAAACATAAAACAAAAAATGATTAATTTTGATAATAAAATCAACTTGAAGATATGAGCCATATGTACAGAAAAAATACTATTCTACACATTGTTACCCTCTTTGATCAGAAATGTCTTCAATCAGCCAATCTAACAATTTCTTGGCCGCATGAGATACTTTTTCTGTCAAAACAACACTCCTTCCCATGTAAGGTAACTTCACATAATTAGAAGGCTTAGATATTCTTTTATCAAGTACATCCTCACCAGAAAGTTTAACACCAACAGGAGTGTCGATTGAACTAGAACCAACATCATGCGCCTGCTTGTTGATCTACAAATGTAAACAAACATATTATTCATGAACAAACTAGATACAAAATCAATGAACAAATGTCCTATCAGTTATGAACAAATAAGCAACATCAATGAACAAAAAAGAAATATCAATGAACAAACCTCATCTTGAATCCTGTTCAATTCCTCTTCAACTTTCTTCTTTGCTTCATCCTCCTTCTTCTTATCTATCTCCTCTTGTTTCCTCTTCAACTCCATGCCAATTCTCATCGTTTCCGCATCCCTTTCCTATTTCTTCTTCTTCTCCTCCTCCTCCTCTTCCTTTCTCTTCTCTTCATCAATCTTCTTTTTCGCCTCAACATATTCCTTCTTCCTCTTCTCTTCCTCTTCTTCTTTCTGCTTCTTCCTTTGGTCTTGCCTCCTCTTGCCTTCTCTGTTGTTCAACCTCATCAATCCTCTTCTTCTCTTTCTCCTCTGCTTCTCTCTTCTTCTCTTCCTTTTCCTTGTTCCTCTTCTTCTCTTCCTCATCTTCCATCCTCTTAACCTCTTCTAGACGCCTCTTCTCTTCCTCAGCTAGTTGTCTCCTTTTCTCTTCCTCCTCTTCCCGCTTTTCTTCTCTTCCTCTTCTCTTTGTCTCTTCTCTTCCTCCTCAACTGCTTTTCTCTTTTTCTCTTCCTCCTCTTCCCGCTTCTTCTTCTCTTCCTCTTCTGTTTTCCTCTTCTCTTCCTCCTCTTTCTTTCTCGTCTCCTCCTCCTGTATTAATGCATCGTCCCTCCTTATGCCTTCCAACTCTTCCTCTTCCTGCTTCCTCTTTTCTTCTTCTTCTCTTATCCTTTTGTCCTCTTCATCCCTTTTCAACCTCTCTTCTTCTTCAATCCTTCTCCTGTCTTCCTTAGCCTTTTTCCTTAAAACTTCCTCCTCCTCAGCCTTTTTTCTAATTTGTTCATCAGTTAATCTCTTGCAAACAAAGGAAATCTTTATTTCCTTCTTCCTTGTGGCATCAACCTTCCTAGACTCATGCTCCTCAGCCCAATCATCCTGGACTCATTTTCTTGCATAATAACACTTTTCCTGGGCGTGTCTCCTCATCCCTCAATGGCTTAGAGCTGCGGAGGTGCGAACCGAGAGACCCAACGAGACCTAAAACCCATGATAGTTGTAACAAGCAGAGAGCGAAAGCAAAATCAAGCAAGAAAAGCACAAACACAGAACAAAAGGAAAAGACGAAAACCAAAACGAAAACAAAACATAGAAGAAAGCATAAGGAACGAGAAAACATAGCGACTATAAACCAAAAGCAAGCAGAATCCTTTGTCTAGGTCAATAGTTGATGTTTGCTACTCGTATCCTCTCCCTCCACCTGTCCCTACACGCTGCCAAATCTGTTGAAATCCCCAACTGACTAATATCTTGTCTTATACTATCTTTCCAACATTTTTCGGTCATCCTCTCCCCCTACGAAAGTCTCCCAAGTCTAGATTCTCGCACCTGCGGACTGGCTCCCCGGGCCCTCGCCTTTGTATGTGTCCAAAACAACACAGTCTCGATTCTCTCAACTTGTCCCCTATACTGGCCACCCCCACCTTGCTTTTGATCACTTCATTTCCGATCTTGTCTAGAAGCGTGTGTCCGCTCATCCACCGTAGCATCCTCATCTCTGCTACCATCAACCTTTGTTCATGTGCCTTCGTGGTGGGCCAACATTCTGCCCCATACAAGATGGCTGGTCTAATGACTGTCCTATAAAACTTTCCTTTAAGCTTGAGCGGCACATTCTTGTCGCAAAAGACCCTTGATGTTGCCCTCCACTTTTGCCAACCTCTTTGTATTCGGTGTGTGATGTCCTCATCGATACCCCCATTGCTTTGCATGACTGACCCCAAATACTTGAAACTATCTTTCCGCGTCACCACTTCTCCTCCTAAAAGCACCTTAGCACTGTCTGTTGCCCCCTGCCTAAACCTGAACTCCACACAATCCATCTTGGTCCTACTTAGTTTGAAGCCCTTCGACTCCAAGTTCTCCCTCCAACTTTCAAGTCTTCTACTAACCCCGACTCTAGTCTCGTCTACTAAGACGATGTCGTCCACAAACAACATACACCACGGGATCCCCCCTTGAATCTCGCTCATCAGAACATCCAACACGAGCGTAAAAAGGAAAGGGCTTAGAGCGGAGCCTTGGTGTAGACCTTCCTCCACCTTAAAATACTCTGTGTCTCCTCCTGGGATACAAACACTGGTCAACGAGCCCTCGTACATGTCTCTAACGATCCTGATAAACGTGCTAGACACTTCCTTGGCTGACAAACTTTCCCAAATCAACTCTCTAGGTACTCTGTCATAAGCTTTCTCTAGGTCGATAAAAACCATGTGCAGATTTTTCTTCCCCTCTCTATACTCCTCTATTAGCCTTCTCAGTAAGTGGATAGCCTCCATCGACGATCTCCCAAGCATGAAGCCAAACTGGTTCTCCGACACTTTCACTAGTCTCCTCAACCTCAACTCGATGACTTTCTCCCACACCTTCATTGTGTGACTCAACAACTTGATGCCTCTGTAGTTGTTGCACTGCTGCACATCTCCCTTGTTTTTGTATAGCGGAATTAACTTACTAAGCCTCCACTCCTCAGACATCCTAGCCGTCTTAAAAATTTTGTTGAATAGCCTTGCTAACCATTCTAGACCTCACTCACCCAAGTGTTTCCAAACCTCTACCGGAATCTCATCTGGTCCTACTGCTCTTTTGTTGCCTATTTTCCGGATCACTTCTTTTATTTCTTCTTTGGAGAACCGCCTGTAAAAGCAGAAGGGGTTTTCTTGGTTGTCTAGACCCACTAAACCATTCCGATCCACGTTTGTCTCATGTCCCTCATTCAGAAGCCCACCGAAGTATCTTTCCCAACGATGTCTAATCTGCGTGTCATCCACCAACGCTCGTCCATCCTCATCTTTGATACATTTTACTCTGTCTATGTCTCTACTCTTTCCTTCCCTCGCCTTCTCCAACCTGCACAAAACTCGTTCCCCACCATTTTCGTCTAAAGCCTTGTACAGGCCCTCGAACGCTTCCTCTTTAGCTACTACAACCGCTTTCTTTGCTACCTTCCTCGCTGCCTTATACTCTACTAGCTTCGCTTGTCTTTCTGGCTCCCTACTATGCCACCAGGCTTTGTACGCTAGTTGTTTCTCCTTCACTTTCCCCTGAACCTCATCATTCCACCACACTTCAGCCCTTCTGTTGCCAGAAATTCCTCTCGACATGCCCAACACTCCACACGCCGCTCTGCGAATACACTCCGCCATCTTACCCCACATCGTGTTGGCGTCGCTTTTTTCATCCCAAGCCCCCTTAGCGCTTGATTCCTCGAAAATCCTATCATGTAAGTTTTGTGCATTTGATTCAGAAAGGCGCCACCACCTAATTTTTGGTTGTGGTACAGTGTTTGCCTTCCTCCTTCTCCCCAACCACTTTAAATCCAATACCAGCAATTTGTGTTGCGTCGATAGTCCCTCGAACGGAATAACTCTACAATCCTTGCACCTTCCCTTGTCCTCTCTTCTAGCCACAAAGAAATCAATCTGCGTCCTTCCTAAAGCATTCTGAAAAGTGACTAATTGTTCTTCCCTCTTTCTGAACCATGAGTTAACAACCAGACAATCAAAAGCTGCTGCAAAATCCAAAAGTGCTCGCCCACCCTCATTTCTGTCTCCAATTCCCCATCCTCCATGTACCTCCTCGAACCCGTCTCTAGACTTCCCGATGTGCCCATTAAAATCTCCACCAATTACCAACTATTCAGTTGACGAAACACTTCTTGCTAAGCTGTTCAAGTCCTCCCAGAAATGTCTCTTTTCTTCTGAACTCAAGTCGTCGTGTGGCACATAATAACTGATGACATTTATGACTTTCTCCCCAAGAACGATCTTTATCATCATTAATTGGTCACTTATCCGTTCTACCTGAACCACTTGATCTCTCAGTTTGATGTCCACCAAATTCCCGACACCATTTTTACTGCTCGAAGTCCCTAAGTACCACAACTTCCAACCATCGATGTCCCTAGCCTTTCTTCCCTTCCACTTAGTCTCCTAGATGCACACAATTTCTACTCTGTAGTGATGTAGAATCCTAATCAGTTCCAGAGATTTCCCTATCAGTGTACCCATGTTCCATGACCCTATTCTCAAACTGATAGACGGTCTGTGAGAAGCAGCACTACTCGACAACTCTGCCATCTCAAACTGAAACTCTCCAGAAACAGACGGGCTTCACCTGCAAGGTCACACAAACCAAACCAAACAACAACAAGCCAAACAACACAAGCCACTAAACTAGGGAAAGCGAGAGCATAAAACAACTACTAAACACTAGAACAAATACTTGAATAAACCAACCTAAACACTTGAGTAAACAAACAACTAATAGGGTAGTACGACAAGTAGGGCACAAGCTAAGCAAGTATAACGAAACTAACAACTAAAGCGCGCTAAACCAACTAACATGCTAAACAACAAGGGTGAAGATGCTAGACAAAGGATAAGGAGACGAGGATATCGCGCCCCTCAAGCCTAGAGGGGTCGAAGGATCCAACTGGGTCTTTGGCGTGGTCTTGGCGGCTGTTGGAGCGCCTTCCGATAGCATTGGGGTGCCGTTTCGGGGAGCCTGGTCGATGAACTCACGGCGGCTGTAGGGCTAGAGAAGACATCGAGCACTTGTGGTGGTCCCAAACACAATGGCTAGGTTGGAGAGGGAGTGTGGGGATGCCAAAACCCAATCCAACAGGGGTGTCGGGGCTCGGAGCAAAGGTGGTCGGGCTTGGGTTCGCCGGCCTGGTTTGGGGGGGAGAGGCTGCCAGTGTTGGCAGTGCCTCGTTAGGGTTTTGGGGGGAGGGAGTGGGGGCTGGATCCAAGGGGGGATCCGAGATAGAGGGGTGGGTCTGGTCCGGTGTGGGGGTCCAAACAGGGTCGGGCGGCGCGGGCGACGGGGGGTCGCCGGTGCGGCGCTCAGGTGAGGCGCTCGGGTGCGGCTTAGGGCGGGTGGGTCAGATCTGGGGTGGCGTTCGGGTGCGGCTCCGCGCGGATCGGCTGGAGAGAGGTTGGTGTGGGGCGTCGCTGGAGAGGGCGGTGTTGTTGCTTGGGAAGGCCGGCTGGGGCGGCGCTGGTGAGAACAGAAACCAGAGAGAGAGAAGGGGGAGTCGGGGAGAGAAAAATCGCCAATCAGAGAGAAGGGGGAGTCGGGGAGTTCAAGATATAGAAGTAATAGTATCGTCATTATCAATTCCTTCTTCAAAATGTTCAGAAGTAGGGGCTTTCCCTTCATTCTAGTCAGCATCACCACCAGAGAAAACAAACTCAGGCAAACCTCTAAAATACCCTTTTCCAAACCCACCCTTCGAAATCTCGAAACTTTGTCTCTCAACAAAGTAATCATAATTAAAATGCTTGATCACTGGGAAGGATCTTGGAGTTTCACGACGATGGTAGATGAGCATACAATCGCAATAGACAATCTACAATGAACAAATTACTAATATGTCAATGAACAAATATGTATATACAAATGAACAAATTAATCTTACTAATGAACAAATATGCATAAACCAATGAACAAATTGATGGTAGTAATGAACAAAATAGAAATAATACCAACAACAATATAATAGGTCCTCTAAAAAAACCCATTATTTGTTTTCTTCCATGAATCAGCATTCTCAACCAACTTCTCAACAAGATGAGCACACCAATCGTACTCATTGATCTTCTTCAAGTCTACCAAATGATCCAAGAACTTTAAGTTTACACCACCATTTTGAATGCTCTCTATACAGAGGGTGTAGAATAATATAATAAAGTTCCTCCTAAACCAAGCACCACCGTTCTCAGCCTCCTTGATCAATGTACTCAAATGCCCTATTTTGATCTTGTCAACATCCATCAATTTATTCTTCCATGTCACCTTATCAATTTCAGCCAACAAAAATTGTTCTCTAAATCTATTGTACATATCTAAATGCTTGACAATCTTTTGGACCGAAATTGTCCTTGGACCACGAGGTAGACCAAGGTAAAATTGCACAAGTTCATGTGTTATTTTAATACCTGGTCCATCACCAATCTTCAATGTGCATGATGCAGGGTCGAAACAACTAGAGACATGGTAGCACAACTTACTAGGTAGATCAGATACATTCCACTGTATGAGGTACTCAAACCACATCTCTTTAAGAGCAGCAAACTTGCTTTCACCTTCAAAACCAGCAATTACTTCACAAATCAGCTTTGGAAAGTTCCTGTGAATCAACGACAAATGGTCATGCTTCAAAGCTCTCAATTGCACATTCGCTTTTGACTTGTTTCCAACTACAACCTTTTTCCCAACACCTTGTTCTTTATCAACAACAATATACGGCCTTTGCCGCAATACATGCACTTCAGTATCCTTGAACAACTTATTAGCTTTTGAAACCGGCTTTTTAGCTATAGATTTTCTTCTCACATTCTTTTCGCTCGTAGAAGAAGCATCACTTCTAGATTTGCTCCTGATTTCTATTACAAAAAAGAGATAAAAGACAATATAAATACATATTTTTAAAACACAAAAAAATGGCAAACAACCATACAAAATAAAAAATGAAAAACCTCTTCGAATAGCACATATTTCATCTTCTCCGATTGTCATTGTCCCAAACCTTAGATGTTTTACTTGTTTATTATTTGTAGAACGTTGTTTAATAGATCCTGAATGTTTATTCCCTAAATAAACAAGAAATACAAAGCACAAATTCACGCATTTATCCACCACAATGTTTGATTTTATTGATGAACAAATGCAAGTTTCTAATGAACAAATGCTAGAATCTGATAAACAAATACAAGTTTCTGATGAACAAATGCAAGTTTCTAATGAACAAATGCTAGTTTCTGATGAACAAATGCGAGTTTCTGATGAACAAATGTCAGTTTGTGATGAACAAATGCTATGCCAGTTTTAATGAACAAATATGCACAAATGAATGAACAAAATTCAACACAAGATCACCAACACTTTTCCCACGCACGTATGCCAAATCATTTCATGCAACTACCAAAAAGCCACAATCACCTATTGTAAACCTCAACATAAAAAAAAACTGGATAAAAACATCAAATAAGCACATACACACAAAATTTATATTTTATTCAAGTGATAGGACCAAAAATCGAGTAAATGAAGTGACGATTCATGCAATTTTTTATTCACAAAAACACAAAACACCAAATCGGGACTATCAACTTCAAACAACTCAAATAAATACTAAAATACACACAAACGATCAAACATTTAGTATATATACACTCGACAAACACAAATAACAACCGAAAAACCTAGGGTTTCAATAAAATTAAAACGATAGATAAAAATCTTGATTCTCTTGAGAGAACTTTGAGATTTCTCCATCTGGAACTGAATTGAGCTTTTTAATGGCTTTAGAGCAACCCCAACAGCTTCCCCAAATTCTTGGAAATTGAATTTTTGGGGAAGCAAGGGCATGTTTTTAGCCCAACAATTTCCCCATCTTGTTCTCTATAATAGGGAAGGAGCCAAAAATATTAAGTCTCTTCCCTAAATTTGGGGAATGAGACAATTCTCCATAATAGAGAGAGGGTAAAAATAATTTTTGATTGACTTGATTAATAAATAAATAATTTATTATACAACAATAAATGTTGCATTCTCTAAAATAGAGAAACTGTTGAACTTAGGGCAAATATTTTTTTACAGAAAATGGCTTTTGTTTTCCCCAATTTGAAGAAATATTTAAGAAACCTGTTGAGTTTGCTCTTAATGGTAAGAAATCGGCTCGAAATCACTTTGAAAAAGCTTAGATTGAACGATTATTTTATAAAGCGCGTGTCTTGTACCCCTGCGTCAACGAGTGTAAAACTAGTCTTTAGTAAAATTATACCCCATGAGTATCACAGGTTTCAACTCGTTGTTTTATAATTCGCAACACAATTTAACGAAGAGTCGACGTGGGATTTGGAACTGAAAATTCGTTCGTAACCCTAGGTTTTTATCGCAGCAATCCTTGGAATACCCTGGGATTTTGTTTTGGAAAACTCGGACTTCTGGGAGAGAATTCGACGATTTGGGCTAAGCAACTGATTATAAGAAGGAATGGAAGGCCCGAGCAATGGTGGATTGCTATACCACGAGGTTCAGGAGGCGAAGCTCTGTGCCGTACACTGTGTTAACACGGTTCTTCAAGGCCCCTTCTTCTCCGAATTCGATTTGGGGGCACTCGCGGCAGATCTCGATCGGAAAGAGCGTCTTATGCTGATGGAAGGCCGTGGCTGCGGCGGCGGCCAGAGTTGCGATGCCGTGGTTAGTGAAGATGTCTTTGGTTCCCAGGAGTCCCATAACGTTTCTATGGTCGGAGATTTTAGTATTCAGGCGAGTCATATATCTTCTTATGCTCCCTTCCATGTGTGTGCTTGGATGACGGTAGAAAATTTTATTTGCACTTAATTTCTAAGTAGGAGTTTTGCAGTTGGGGAGTTTGATAATTTAATTGTCTAATATTGGTTATTTTTTGAGTTGTTTAGTGGGTCTGGCTGGGCTGGAAGTTAAAAGCCATTTGTTTCTTCTTTGACATTGACAAATATTCGACATACTTCAATCTTAAATATTAGCTTTTCTTTTGTTTCTGACATTGATGATCTGATTGCAGCAGTGATGAGAGTTAAATTATTTGGAAATTTTGCCTCTGGAGGATTTTAGTGTACCACTAATGTGAAAATGTACTATTTGGATCCTAAATAGTAGGGCAGTAGTTAGTTATCATCATCAGCAGCAAATTCAATATTCCCATTGTAGCACTACAAGAGTTCAGTAGGCATTAAAACACTCTATTTAATTGTCATTGGATGATTAGATGTGAGATTCCACTAACCGAAGGGAATGAGGGGGATTATGAGCTCTACTCAGAGCTATCTTGATCTTTTCTTACTAGGCAGGCATTTGTGTAGCCTATTTGAAACATCTGAAAAACTTCACCTAGTGATGCTCTACGGAAGATGCCATTTTATTTTATAAATATTGAAGCTTGGTTAAAGATATATTATAACAGCACTGGCGTCAGATTTATTGATTAGCACTCTGCATTATCCAAATGGTTTGCGGCTACAAATATGTTGATTACATAGAGAGGCAGTGTAGCAAGCAGATTCAGTGAGCTGTCACCTTATTAGATGATGCATAATGTTCTGATAAAAAATTTCTTCTTGTCTTACCATTACTTATTAGAGATGTTATCCAATTTCTTACAAGTAGAGTACCTCAGGATTTCTTGATTTGTCTTACTCAGCATTATTCAAATGCTTTGTTGGACCTGGCCACTGGCCAGGCTGATGAGGCATGTAGTCTCTAGGTTCTTTATTGCCCTAAACCAAACTACTTGGAGGACTTTGGAAGAGTTAAATATAGAGCGTTTAGGTTGGTATTCCCACTCGATATAACTATATAACTATATAAGTAAGCAGATTGGAATTGGAGTAGCAATTTCTTGATTTGTCTTCGCTTATATATAATATAATATTCTTGAGATGGTTGCATTGCATAAGCCCAATGAAGTATCTTTATCTTTTTTTCCTTTCAGGTTCTGCAGAAGGCTTTGGAGGTGTGGGATCTGCAGGTGATTCCTCTGGACTCACCTGTGGCGGAGCCCGCCCAAATCGACCCAGAGCTTGAGAGTGCATTCATCTGCCACCTGCAGGATCACTGGTTCTGCATAAGGAAGGTAAATGGAGAATGGTACAACTTTGACAGCCTCTATGCTGCCCCAGAACACCTCTCCAAGTTCTACCTCTCTGCGTATCTCGATACCCTTAGGGGTTCCGGTTGGAGTATTTTCCTCGTGAGAGGCAACTTTCCGAAAGAGTGCCCTCTCTTCTCCTCCGAGGGCTCCAATGGCTACGGTCAATGGCTGACCCCGGAAGATGCTGCCAGAATACTAAAAACCTGCAACACTTGTTCAAAGGGGGATGTCTCCTCCTCTTCTGTGCTCCAACCACAACAGCCACATTTGGATCAATATGAATCTTACAGTGAAGCTGAAATTTCTGCCATGGAAGATGAGGATTTGAAGGCTGCCATTTCTGCAAGTTTAATGGATTCCGTCCCTGAAGCCAGTGATGCTCCCCCAAGCAATCAGCCAGAAGAGCCTCGGAGGAATGAATGACTACTAATTGAATATGATCCAAGACCAGACTTTGCTTTGTTTTCTTATATTTCCGAATGAATGATTATTTTTTCTTCTCTTTTCGAGATCTCGAGGCATCGTCTACATGTTCCATTTTTAATCTTGTACAAACTTGTATCGGCAATAATGCGTCGTCATTCTCTGTCCGGTAAAAAATTACTGGTTAAGCACTCTGGGTACGTATGAGAAAAAAAGTCTCCAATTTTTTCATCCATACACCAATAATGATCTTATATTGTATTAAGCAAAGATATCTTTAGTGATGATAATTGTATATATAGGAGTATTATCAATAACTAGTTTATGACCCATACTCTGTCCGGGATGTATTTTTATTTTTGTAATAATCTTTATAACTTTTTTTAAGATGACAATTCTGATGTATTTTTATTTTTGCAATAATCTTTATAACTTTTTTTAAGATGATAAATCTAAATCAAATTGTATATTGTTTATAACAAATAATCATGAATACTAATTTTACCATGTCATATAGTTTGACTGGTAGAGTTATATCATGCTTTATTATCAAATGATATTTATAGTAGTTAAGACATTCTAAATCTATCTTGAAATACTATTACATGATATTGTGGAAGACCATTTTATAAACAATAGTTGTCGTACTTGAAGTGTTGTTATTTTCATCACAAATCAAAATCGTTAGTCCATCTCTACTTGTGACCCTTGAAAAGGTTACATAAAGTTGTCCATGGACAAATATCGGCCTTGGAAGGTATAAACTGACGAGCATTTTTATGTCGCTGTAAAAGCACTTCCTAACCTGAGTAAAGTGGAAGCAAGGGTCGAACCCACAGGGACTCAGATTATTTGTATTTAAATAATATTACTAAGTAAAAGGTTTTTTTTTTTATGATTGCAAGAATAAATCTAAGTAAATAAAGCGAAGAAAGTAAAACAGTTAAAGATTCAAATATAGAGAAAAGCGTCCAACTAGTTTCGTATCCATTGCATACATGAGTTTTGATCCTTGATTATTCTTATTTCGATTTCCCTTGACTAATCTATTGTGAATTCATGGAATTCAAGCTTACAGTGGTTATTAATATACACCGTCTTTAACAACCTTTTAACCAATTAACCTAGAAAATCTTCTATGTCAAATTGATCATGCAAATTAATTCAAAGCATTCAATAGAAACATAGTTCATGAATTCCACCGTCTATTCATGAAGTCTCGTGATTAAATTCTCCGCCTTTGATTAATCTTATTCCACCGTCTATAAGTTTAATCAAAGGATTCATCCATGAATAATCAAATTCCACCATCTATTTAATTATTCTAGTTGTAATTCAACCTAGAATTAGAATAGGTGATCAAGCTATTATAATCCTAAGTGAATTTAAACAATTAAGCATGGATAGGTTCAATCTAGTCAAGGCAAATAGAAATAATTCAAATCTCACAAGCAATCATGCATACAACTTCAACTAACTTGTTGGACTTGGGAAAATTAGCTAGAACATTAAAGAAAAAATAAACTTACAAGAGTTCGATTTCTCTTTAATATTGCAAACTAGGGTTTTGTCTCCCACAAATTCTCCAAATTGAAACTAACGTAGAAACAAAGAACAATAGATAGCATAATAATCCAAGGAAACCCTAAGAAAAGTATTTAAATGATATCAAAAACATCCAAAAATACTAATAAAGTTGGCCCAAAAGATAACACGGAGGCCCGAGTCAGCGTTGTACAAACGCGACGAAGCGTGGTCAAGAACACCCAAAGCGCGGTCGCGCTATGCCAACTCTGCCCGCGTTTTGCCTGCAACAACTCTAGTGACACTTCAGAGGCTGTTTTGACCCCCTTCGAGTTGGAATTTGGACTCGGAGTAAAAATATGAATTGTAGCTCTTTGAGTTAGCTTTCCATTGATACCAAATTCAGCTTCATCCGAGTACTTTAGCTACCAAACCAAGCATTGCAAGATAGAGGTGTCAAAACAAGTCTCCAATGCACAGCCCGGGTTTAAGCGTTTTTATCCCTCAAGCTGTTGGGCCTTAGCTCTTTCAATCTTCACTTGTATCACTCTAAGCTTCCTCAAACTCCACCATATTCATCTAATATCCATCTCGTCCATGCTTGTTTACCTAAAGATCTGCAAAACCGAACAAAACAAGCGCAAAACCCGAATTTCCTAGAAAACCTAAAAACCTAAGAACTACACTAAACTAGGGTAAAACACAGGCAAAACAAACATAAATATGCATCCTAAGCTATACCTAAATGCAAGCAATCATAAACCAACACGTATAAGGGATTGTCCTTGTCTTTTGTTGATTGTCATTGTAAAACAGGCAATGAGAAGGAATTGCCTACATCATAACTTAAAAGGAAATGTAATGTCAGAAGGTGTAAGAAGCACACAGGGATATAACGCTGAATCCAATGTTTGTGACATAAATGATCTTAACCTCAATGGTGTGTGTCATTAGCCTTGTGATGACTAATCTTGTGTCGTTGCATAATCCAATAGATTGATCAATATCATGGAGTAACATGACAAACACTCCTACCTTAAGTTTAAGACAATGACTTGGAATTCCAGATATTCTAATAGTATTGAGATACTCAACTGAATATAGATCATCATCATCCTGGTTTTTTCCATCTATTGGGAAAATACTATCTGAGCTCAACTATACCTATTCTTCTCTAGGCAATAAGGACATAATATAATTATTAACTTTCTCTACAAATTCATGTGTAGGTGCAAGGATGGTTCTTTCTTCCAAGTACTTAGAATCTTTCATGTTGTCAACAATTGAAGGGTAGATAAATTCAACTATTGATGCAATTGGATCCAATGTCTTTTTAATCAATAAATCATTTGGAATTTGTGTTGTTGCTTCTCCATTATTAGGAGCTCCTATTGTACCATCTCCGACACTTAGAATCCATTATGAAAATTTTCTCAAACTATTTAAATTAGAATTTGCTAACCTAACTTGAAATCTCATATTTTTTGTTAAGCGATGCACTTTACAGTGTGCCCACAAATAGGAAGAATTAATTGTATTAATTGTGGCTGAAATAATATGTTGTCTTGTGCCTTTAGGAACCACCAGTAAGATTTGTCTGAAATCTCCACAAAACACAACCACTTTACCACCGAATGGTTTTTCTAAACTTTGCGGGTTAGAGTGTCTAAGGACATCACTTAAACTTCTATCTAATGCCTCAAAACAATGTTTGTTACTCATTCGAGCTTCATCCTATATAATAAGATCTGCTCAACGATTGGTGTGCCTAGCTTGATTTCACAACTTGATTTTGTAACACCCCATTCCTACCCTGGAGGTATTACCGCCAGTAACCCCGATTAGGACTAAACCGAAGCTACCCAAGGCTTTAACCTGACAGAACTTACTAGAACAAGGTAAATGAAACCATTTAAAACCTAACAAAATTAAGTAAAACTTTACAGCGGAAAAGAGAATAAAAGGTCTTATACAAGCCTTAACTTAAAAAGAATTAATAAATAAATAGAACAACCTTCTATTTAAATAAAATCTTCATCCAGTCTCCCTTAAGTTCTTATTTTTGAAACTCAGCTTCGCTTTGAAGTAGTTCAACCATGTTCTTCACTCAAGTATAGCCATTGGAAACCTTTCTTCAACTTCTAGAGCTTCAAACATCTGAATTCGCCTCTTGAATCAACTTCCAAGAAGAACCTGATGTGTCGTAAACCAACGGTGGACACTAGCCGACCATATAAAGAAAAGAAGATGGACGGGTTAGTCTAATGAAAGACTAAACAAGCGGAGAAACTAACTTGGTTCTTATGGTTGTATCTAAATATATTGGCATCCAAATCCGATTAGACTCGGATTATGATCCAACTGTTAGCAGTCTTATAGAGAATAAGAAGGAGACTCGTATATTCAAGAGATAGGACACCACAACTTGTGGTTCCTTTACGAAATATGAACAATTGTTGGGAACCCATATTAATCACATAACATTTTGAAAAGCCTCCATCGACTAATCAGATTGACTTAATCAAAGCTTGATTAAGAATCATTCATAACAGGGAGTAAGAATGGTTATCGAATGGACTAACCATCTTGGTACGTTAATGTGCCTAACACACTTATCTATCATTACTCTCAATCTGTGCACTCGCACCATTTAATAGTTTTTACGTAGTTCGACCAACAACCAAGATCAGAGGGTCTATTTCATCCATGATCATTTACATATATCCTCGGCCAACAACCGAGATTCGGCCAACAATCGAGATCAGAGAGCCTATTTCATCCATGATCTTTTATACATGCTCGGCCAACAACCGAGATTCGGCCAACAACCGAGTGTCAATTGCACTTAGCTAGAGTGCACCATTGTCTTCCTTCAACGTGAAGCGTGACATGAGTCATGACTCCAATATTGGGATATGCTAGCAAGCTACGCCCCCCCCCCCCCAATACAGATTTTGTTATAAAGAGGTCATTGGAGACTCGGCTCCTACCCCTGGACTACCTATTTTGCAACAGTGTTTCAGCACAGGACCACTAAAGAGATGTTTTGGAGTCTAAACTCCCATCTCCATTATCTTACTTCGCAACAATGTCTCAGCATGAGACAGCTAAACACACAAAGTCGCACAACGGTCCTAAGTTCAGTTCTAGCGTAAAAACTAACATAACGACATGGTCGTTATTTCTAACAAAATAACAACCTACCAAACTTTATTCAACACACACATTTTTTTCCAACATGAAGATCAAATGGAATTCAATTCCTCATTTAATAACCATATAGCAAGAGAGATCCGTCCACTTGCCTTAGAAGGCGTGCTCAACGTCCTTAGCAATTCCAACAGTAATCTTTAACACCCTTCTGCCAAATATAACAAAAGGATTTCTCAACAACGAGCTCACGGAAACACTTCTTAGTTGTATACTCAAATTCTTCAACTTCCTAATCGATAAACAATTTAATTTCTGAATATCGATATATAACAAATCCTTAGTTATCATGCTTTAAGGAGCCATCTTTGCGGAATTATAACTAATTATCCGCTTCACTTCTGAAACAATTTTCTAAATAAAAATTGTTCATTAGCAACAGTTCTTAAAGGTGACTAAATCTCGGATCAAACGGATTAACAACGAATCTCGAGTAATTATCCGAAGTCCTTTACCTGCCAATCGGTATCAATACTTGTATTCGCTATAACTGAAGATCCTGACGTCCGTTTCTCGAGCGGTTTGAATCTGTGAGACCGTATCAACTTCAAGATTATAAAAACCATAAATTTAATTAGCAAAGCGGAACCGAAAGGCCCTTACGGTGGCTCCACAACCAACCCGCTAATTAATTTCGACCGTATATACCTTCACTTGAGCCCATGGCTCGTTTGGCTCGATAGTGGCTCGATCCCCGAGCCCAAGGGTGGTCGAGTATTGCCCGGCGGCAGCCCTTGCAGTGGGTGGTGGTCGGAGGAGCTAGCGATCGCCGGCGACGTCGCGTGGCGAGGCTGAAAATATTTGCCGGCGGTGATGGTTCGAATTCTTTCCTTCCCGAGTCGTGGTCGTCCCGCTTCTCTAGTTCGGTTCAACAGCCCGAGCCTAACGAGAAGAAGAAGATGATGAGGTGGAGGGAATAAAGGGAGGTGGCTGGCTGGAGAAGGTGGCCGGCGGTGAAGGAGCTCCCAAGTCCGTCGTGCGTCCAATTCTCTCTCGGTTCTGGTTCCTTTGTTTTTCAAACGAAATGATAAACTTTGACGAGGCAAGAAGATAGGCTGGTGGAGAAAGAATTCTGTCACCCAAGCCTTTCGTTCCAATCTATTCCCAATCTCTCTAGTTCCTTCCGTATTAAGGCAATTAAGAGGCGGTGTTTAAAACCAAAACCGTCTCGACACGGGATTCGCGTTAAAGTGGTAAAATTATGTACCTCGGGTGGAAAAACTTACTAAACGAAAAATGTCCCGTAAATTATGTAGACCAATAAAATCATTTTTCCATGATTTTATCACGCTACCTTCAATTTTTAAGGCTTCCGTTACGTATTTTAAATCTTTTACAATACATAATTAATAAGACGGCTTATCCAATAAATATTCTTTTTCCACTGAAAAATCCTAGAATTCACACCGATCCATAAAATCATTTCTTTGTGATTTTAGGATATCACCAAGAATTTTCTAGAATTTAATCTCCAACAAAAATATCGGATTAAGCGTTAAAACAGACAAAAAGGTTAAAAAGGATATCCGAGAAAAATTCAAAAATATCCTCAAAAACCGCAGTTATTACAGAATCCCCATGTATAATAGGTATAAAACCTAGAATGTGCGGTTGTACCACCCGAAATTAATACAGAAGCTATTTCACTTCAAAGCTACAATAAGAAAAATACCTCCTTTGCAACGTATTGCACCAGAAAGTGATCATCTAGCAATCCGATAGCATAGCAAACTTCTTTAATTAAAAGATAGATAAAGGACATCGTTGATGGTCCTAATATGTTCATAAGATTTTGGACTCTGAAAAGACAGATATAAAATGCAAAAATGTTATATATGTACTTAAAAAATAAAACATTTTTATTTAAATGTTTTCATATCCTTAACTTGTATGCTTTAATGGAATTCCTGGCTCTTGCGTCCACTTTCTTCTTTTGTTTTTTTTTTCAGTTTTTATGGAAGACAATGTCCTAAGCACCATAGTTTATAAATGGTAAAATGTAAAAGATAGATATTATCTTTAATAATAATAGTTTAATCAATTTTATGTGATAAAGCAATAGATTAAATAAAGTAAAAAAATTCATATGATATCTTTATGGTTATATCTTTAAAAAAAATCATTCTATACTTCTACAAAAAAAAATCATTCTATACTATCCTTAAATAATAATAGTAATTTTATGTGATAAAGCAATATATTAAATCAAGCAAAAAAAATTCATATTATATCTTTATGGTTATAATATTCTATCTTTAAAAAAAAATCATTCTATACTTCTCTCAAAAAAAATCATTCCTTAAATACTAATAGGAAATCATTCAATGAAAGATAGATAGTATCCTTAAATAATAATAGTTTAATAAATTTGAGAAAGAATCGTGTGAGAATGGTCGCCCAGGTGAGAAGTAAGAATAAATCTCGCTCGTCCATTTCAAAAATCAACGCCCCAGATTAAACATTCATTAAAAAAGAAAAAATACGGCACAGACAAATTTTTCCCGTATTATTCACGTATTTTTCAAAAAATACGTTTTTATGAGACGCACCCACTTTGTTTATCAAAACTAGCGATTTGTTCATCCATATTCACCATTTGTTCATCAATACTAACTAATTGTGCATCGAGTTTTTGATAACATTGTTCATCGATTTCGAACATTTTTTAATTTTTAATTTTATTTTTTGACCGTATCTATATGTATAAATACAATATTATTTAGTTTTTGATGCACATATAGTTATTTTCAAACCAAAAATGGTGTTCTGATTGTTAAAGATAAAGTCATTACGATACTTCCAAGTTGTCTACAACATATATATATATATATACATATATAAGCAAATGTTGAACCCCAAATGTCTTCTTTTTCAAGTTCAATAATTGATGCCAAACATTCGTCAATGACTCCTAACTACATCAGGGAAAAGCTAAAAATACCATTTGACGGACCAATCACAAGAACTCGAACCAAGAAGATACAAGATGCAACTCATGCTCTTCTAGATCATTTAGGAGCCATGACGGATTACCATGCTAAGACATCAAGTTTAGACAAACCCGAGCTTGGATCAAAAGGTCTCAATGCCCATTTGTTCATTGATATAACTTGTTTGTTCATTGATATACCCATATTTGTTCATTGATATACTCCTATTTATTCATTGATATAACCTTGTTTGTCCATTGATATTCCCTATTTGTCCATGGATATACCAATATTTGTTCATTGATATAACCTTTTTTTGTTCATTGATATAACTTTTATTTGTCCATTATTTGTTCATTGATATACCCTTATTTGTTCATTGATATAACCTTTTTTGTTCATTGATATGACCTTGTTTATCCATTGATATACTATTTGTTCATGAATATACTGCTATTTGTTCATTGATATAACCTTGTTTGTTCATTATTATACCCTTATTTGTGAATTGAAATAAACTTATGTTTATGTGTCAATACCATCAATTTGTACATTTAGGACTATCTACACAATTTTCATGTCTACCTATATGAGCACAACAAAAGAAATGAATAAAGTGCTCAATATAGTACATAAATAAGTTAAGGTTGATATAGAAGCTTGAATGCAAAGGATAATAGATAAATTATCTGACCTTGCAATAATATGATGTATGATAAGAAAACAAGCCAGTTGCAAACCAAATAGGAGTGCTTGTGCCTTATTTAGCTATGTTTGGAGCCACATGTTTCACAGTAGCAACAATAACAAATCCAAAGGAGTCAAACAAGACAATACCAAGACTGACATCTAAACAATTAGTTTTGTCTTACATATGACTAATTATGATGAACACACATATATTATGCATACAATTTCGATACACATTCATCCATTTTTTATATACAAACAATAGATATTTGATGCACACACAATAGTTCATTTATTCACAAAATCACAATTTTGATGAACAAAATCACAGTGTTGATGAACAAAATCACAGTGTCCTATTTTCATTTTTTATGAAGAAAATCACAATGTTGATGAACATATTGCATACAATTTTGATACACATTTGTTCATTTTTTATGTACAAACAATAGATTTTTGATGCACAAGCAATAGTTTATTTATGCACAAAATCACAATGTTGATGAACAAATCCACAATATTGATGAACAATCTGGGCGCGCGTCCTATTTCCATTTTTTTCAAAAATACGTGAATAAGTCGCCAATAATTCGCCCGTGCCGTTTTTTCCCCTTTTTGAGTGAAATGATCATCGCCTTTGATTTTTCTTCATCCAACGACTCTTGTTCTTTCTTATTTCGCATCTGGGCGCCCATTCACTCCTGAACCGGACCCTAATAAACTTTGTGGGATAAATTAATGGATTAAATAAAGCAAAAAATATTTTATATGATATCTTTTTTTTGGTCGAAATTTATATGATATCTTTATGGTTATAGTATTCTATCTTTAAGAACTCATGCTATACTATCCTTAAATAATAATAGTTCAATATATTTTATGGGATTAATTAATAGATTAAATAAAGCAAAACAATGTTTTATACCACATAAATAAATAGAACGAATTTAAATGGGAGAACTAAATGATGTAAGTATTTAAATTATTCTATCTATAAAAAAATCATTCAATGAGGAATTTTAAAAAATATCTTTAAAAATAATAATTCAACGTTGAGTTTTAAGTAAATCTTATCTTTTTTATACATAAGTAAATAAAATAAAATAAATTTAATTAGTTTTAAAAAAACTCTATCTTTAAAAAATAATATATCCAACGTGGAAGTTAAAAAATTCTTATCTTTTACCACATTATTAAATTAAATAAAAGAATTTTAATTGTGAGAACTAAAATCAGTCAACGTTGAATTATATAAAAATTCTATCTTTAATAGAAAAAATCATTTAACATGAAAAAGTGAAATTTAAAAAAAAATTATATCATTAAAACAAAACATTCAATTTGGAATTTGAAAAAAAAAAAACTTTTTCTACATGAAATAAATAAAAGGAATTTAATTAGGAGTACTAAAATAATTTAAATAAATATTAATTTTTTAAATATAAGATGGGGCCAGAATCAACGTGGTGGCTCGAAAACGGTCAACTTTTATAATATATATTGATGATTGATTGATTTTAGAACACTTTAAAATAATCACAATTTACCATTAACTAGTTGAAGTCTCGTACCATGTACGGATAACATCACTATAATTTCAAATATTTTATGTATTTTAATGAAAATCTACACAAAACTATATAATAAATGAAACTAATAAATCTATCACAAGGCCCCGATTTATATTAATTCTATCTATATAATTCGATATATAAGTTGAATATTTCATGCATAGGTTGATATTATTATAATATTTATTTAAAAATAGAAATTAATTTATTCATGCAATTAAATATAGAACATAGTTTCTTATAAAAAATATAGTGTTTACTAAAATATAGCATATATTCTATAAATAAATTCATTATATCAGAAAATTTCAACATATAGATAAAAAAATATATACTTAGAACCCAAGTTTTATTAAAAGAGAAAAACTTATTATGTATAACACTAATATTGAAAATATTATCTTTTAAATCAAATTTTGTTAGAAGATGTGTGTATAAAATTAATATAGAAAATATCAACCTATAGATAGAAAATTATATAAATATGTTATCTATTTTATTAAAAATATTAGATATATACCAAGAATAATACAAGTTATAATAATATTTATCATTAAAAAAAATATGACATTATTTTATTCAAACAATGCCACGTGGCACAATTTTTTCAACAAACATAGTTTCTGTTTTATGACGTATTAGGTGGATTATTATATGATCTTAATATTCGCATGATCTTATACGTTCATAATAAACAAGATCTTATATTCTAAGAATCAAAGATATTATTTTCACGATCTAAATTCCAAACCGTGAAAAACTTATCAACAATTTGTGATTGACTAGTCATTCTGCATGAGACTGACTGCCTATGACTATTAACTCTATAATCAACAATTTAAAAGAAGAAATAAAATAATCACAACTAATATGTTCATGGAGTTAGGTTCTCGTAATATATTGTCTTAAAGTGTAAAATGAGAATACATCTGCATCATTGGATCAAAAAAATAGATGGTGGAAATTAAAAACATATTAGTTTGAGGGGAAATAGGGATAATAGATGCGGTGGCATACATTGTAATTTTGATAGTTTTTTAATTCAGCGGACAAATATACCCCACAAAACTAGAATTCGGAACCCGATACGTTTCGGTTGTTTCAATCTTCTAATGATAAACTTAGTTCAGGAGGATTAGGTTTTCTCGATTTTGGGGAGAAATCGTTGCCCCCTCTGCCTCTTTGCGTAAAAGTGCTTCCTTCTGAGGTGATTATTGAGTTCTTAATATGGATGTTGTTGAAATTGCATTTGTTTATTTGCAACATAACTATGTGGCTGATTATTTTCCCCCCTCTCAAGGCTTCTACGTTTGTGAAATACATTGTTGAGCAGAATAATGTAGGAGGTACTACTCTTGTCAAGGTGTCATCGCCTTTCACTCTTATTTAATCCGTCATAAAATCTGGAAGTTGAGTGAATAGAACAATACATGTTGAGATTGGTGGATTGGAAAGAGTAAAGGAGTTTACATTTCAATCCATTGAAATCTGAATTGAAAGTGATTGTGAAAGTCCAAGCTTTCTAAAAATGATAAATTTTAGCTTAAGGGATTTGATGAGCATTTAATTAGTTTCAATTGGCAGGGTCAAGTGAGTACACAAGAGGTTTTTGCCTTATCCGACTCGGATTTAGTTCTCGAAAAATATGAAGGTATGTCCCGTCTTCCTTTTCCTTGTTCAATCTAAGTTCAATTTTTATAGTTTTCTGGGATGACCATTGAAAACAAATTAAGATTCTTATCGTTGTTCTTATACGGATATGTGTTCTGAAATTGTAGGAAGGTTCACTTGATTTGGTTAAAACCCTTAACTCTGAGATATAAAATCGGACATTTATCATTTGAAGGAAAGAAAGTTTTGGAGGTGAGTGCT
The DNA here is from genome assembly GCA_964016875.1 of Fallopia convolvulus. NCBI lineage: Eukaryota > Viridiplantae > Streptophyta > Magnoliopsida > Caryophyllales > Polygonaceae > Fallopia > Fallopia convolvulus. The sequence continues at coordinate 22,750,401 of OZ024726.1, read as the reverse complement.
TTTCAGCAATTATTGACAAGGTTAATGGTAGCTTATCTACAAATATACAGTGTTCAAGTACGCTATTTTGAGGAGATACAAAGCGTGAGTTGGTGGAGATTGGTAAATACAGGAGGGGGAATTGGGGGTCAATAAGAGTTCTCATTGAATTTATTAAGTTATTTCGGCAGTTGCCTTCGTGCAGTTTGTCATACTCGTCATTTGTTTATTGCATTCACTAAATATAGTACCTTTTCTCTTACTTGGTTCTATAATCATGGTTGATCATGCAATCTATGCAATTTATTATATGCTTGTCTTATAACTCCAAAACAAATGTATATCCTATGCTTATATGATGGTTTATGATTGCATAGATCTCTCAAGTCATAGAAAACAAATGTATACCTTATAAGTTATTAAGTTATTTCGGCAGTTGACTATTCTGATTCAAGGTTTCCGTTTTCACTTCAACTATGAATGAGAAATTCCTATCAACTTTTGTTTCAAGGATTAAGAACAAGAGAATAGATTCATGCAATAAAAACAATCAAAACATGATCATAAACAAGCATGCACAACCATTGTTCGGTTTAACCCCAACCTTAGAGAGGAAGACTACTCACAAAGCATGATTAAAACAAAACAAAACAATTAAATAGAAAGCTTACAACTTTGAATCCAAAACCAACTTGTCTTCCAAGCTATCTCCACAAACACGCCCTTCTCACGCCTCTCTTCTCTCTTCTCTCCTCCTCTCCCCTTACTTGCCCTCCAAGGCAATTGATTGTGTGTTGTGTGTAGAAAAACAAAGGGTAGACAAGAGTATTTATAGAGAAACTAATCTATCTTAAATCTATCTCTAAAGAAATAAATCTTCTAATAAGATATATTCCTTCTATCTATCTAATACCATAAAAGGAAACAAGATAGAAGCTTTTAATCTCGCGCCGACTGGGATCTCGCTGAGACACGGGGTACCTCGTTAACGACCTATGAGCCTCGTTAACGACCCTGTTTAGCACTTCGAACAGCCTTGAGTAAAACTTGCGTAGCGGATTCGTTACAACTCCGTTTGACTCGATTCTTTTCCCTATGTTCTTGTAATGAATTTCTCTATCTCTTTCCAAGATCAAACTTGATCTTCAATGACTTTTCGTGAGCGCTTAATCTTCATCTTCACTTCATTCTTGAGTGCTATCTTTCACCGGCTTTGCCCCTTTCTTCAAAAATGCTCCATATAGCTTCTAAAAACCTATAAAACTAGGGGTGTTCATAACCGGATATCCGATCCGATCCGGCTAATCGGATCGGATATCCGCAATAAAATTTTCTCTAAAACCATATCCGTATCCGATCCGGGTATACCCGGATATCCGATCCGTATAGCTCGGATCGGATCGGATATTTGTGGCGGATATCCGATTATCCGAATATTCATATTTTTATATTTTTTTGTATTTAAGTTCCAAATAGTTTATTCAGTCGGTAAATTTCACCCAAACATCATGATCCAAATAATCATCCGCATAAAAGAAAGAGAAAAAATAATTTAAATAAAAATAAAAATGGGGTGTTAAATATAGATTTAGGTTTTATTTATCGTTAATTTTATTTGTGGGGTGAAATATATTAAAACTAATTAGAAAAACAAACATAAAAGGGGTAGTACTAGGAAGTCGAAGCACATAAAACTACTTGGACTGTTAAACTTTTTGTTATTGCACAAAATATATATGTATAGTATTATACCCTCGGATATCCGGGGGGTTTGACGACCCGATCCGTATCCGATCCGGTGATCCGACTAATTTTCTCGGATCGGATCGGATTCGGATAATTTTCCAACGGATTCGGATTTTCACGGATCGGATCGTCGGATCACCGGATCGGATTGACCGGATCGGATATTTTTGAACACCCCTATATAAAACACCACCAAAGGTTATGTAGACTCCATATCTTAAGAAAATACGAAATTCTACATAAACAACTCAAAACAAAACACAAAACTAAAGAAAAAGGCTCAAACACACTAAAAACACACCCTATAAACATGACTAAAAAGGTGGACATCAAAATACCCCATACTTAGACTTGCTTGTCCTCAAGCAATCAACAAGACATCAACCAAAACCATCAACACATATATCAAGTCAATGCCTTTATCAAAAAGCAACATCAAAGCACAAGTAGAAATAGATAGACAAGTGAATCTGACGTCATCACACATATATGACCAACCTCAAGCAAAAGCAACTCAAAAATCCAACCTCACAAGGGTAATGTGTTTCACTCAACTCTTAAGTGTTTGGGCTTATAATCACAACTCTCAACTCAATCCAATATACAAAAATCAACATAGTCATTTTTACTTATATCACCAAACTCTCCTCCCGAGATGTCAAAACATATAAAATCATCAAGAGAACTTAGGCTCAATGAAAAACTTCATAGAAGCTTCCATTCGGCCAGGTTGTAATGGGGCTTGGTAATAACAATAAGGCGTGGAAAATATTTGGCTATGTGATGCTAATAATATCCGGGAATCAAATACTCCTAAAAACTCACACATCCAAAACTCTCAAAAGATAACCAAACTCTCTCAAACATTATGCATACTCATTTCTCTTAACCCCTTTAATATCCCAACTAATCTTGCTTACAAAACTCTTAGAAGATTTGGCTCATGCACATTTTATCCACTATTTAACTCTTTTTTTCCGGATTTTTCATGATCTTTCTTTTTTTTTCTTTCTTTCTGAGGGGCTCGGTACCGACCCTACTGGGTTCGGTAACGAGGTGATTGTACTGATTTTTTCTTTATTTTCTTTTCACCTCTTCTTCTTTCTTTCTCAACTCTTTTGCAAGTGCATTCAGGGAACCAAACTCCTTTTACATGACAAACTACAAGATCTTTACTTTTCCCAACCCAATATTACCCTACACTTGAAGCAAACAACTCACTCAACAAAATCATCACAACAACCAATACTAAGTCCTAATCCCCAGATAGGGTAAGATCACATCGGCCAGGAAATAATTTTGTGGAGCTTACAAAAATAGGCTTCAAGCTCAAATTGGCTTTAAAAAGAGGATAATGCATAGGGTAGATAAAAAAAAGAGGATAAAAAGTGGTTTAAAGAAATAAGTTCTCCATCATATGATTCTCACATGTAATGAACTAATATCTCATATAGGTTTCAAGAAATAGATAACCATATCAATGACAAGAGATAATATGCATAAAAAGAGTAAATCACACAAGAAAAGAAGAGGGATTTTTTGATGTTCTCCCTATAAGGCCAAAAAAAACTCACAAGGTAGCAATTTTTGTTGGATTTCAGTCACTTTTACTTAAGATCATATGTGCTTAATTTCATCACATGCTAAATATCCACACAAAAACAAAATTTTCAACATGATTCGGCAAAGCTATCCAAACATGCTGTGGAATTACATGATCAAGCAAGTTAAAGCATATCATAGGACATCTAAGTGGAATATTATCAATCCTAAAAACACAAACAAAGACACAAAAACTGACACAAAACTGAGTTTCCTTTTCCCATACCCCATACTTAAACAAAACAGTGTCCTCACTGTTTAAAGCAAAGACATAAAATTAAAGAGGATAAGGAAAAGGGAACTCACAAAATAAAACTGAAGCGGCTTGAAACCATTGATCACTTAGGAGGTTGAATTTTCTCGGTTCTGTAGAGGTCGGTTCCGACCCTGTGGGGGTCGGTAACAAGCTTGTTGTATGTCCACTGATTTTCTTCTGTGTAGACTTTTTCTTCTTCTTAGCACTTCTTAACTTTTTGTACCTGAGTCACTTTAGAAAAGTTTCTATCCCTACTACACTACTCTAACCTAAAAACAAGTCAAAAGAAAACTAGCAAAAAGAACTAAGAAAGCAGAAAACTAAAAGCGAAAACAAAAAGCGGGTTGCCTCCCGTAAGCGCTATTTTTAATGTCGTTAGCCCGACGAACTTATCTTGCCTCTAAGGTGGCTTCCATCCAATTATGTTGAGATCAAGAGGAACCTCATACTTATCCTGAAAAACATCCTAGCTTCTCTCCAAAATATTCAGTCCTCTATCATCAATAAGTATGCTCGGAATTCCTACAACAAGGTTAGTAAAATCCGAAAAGCAAGGAGGTTTCGGCTCCTTCACAAAACTAACAGTAGGATCTAATATAGAACAAGGATAAGAGAAGGGATCTTGACCAAAATTGATTGGATAAGAACAAGAAAACTCACCACGATCGAGCAGAAAGGAGTTCGTTACCGAGGCTATGTGGGTCATCAACGACCCTGCTAGATCTTGAAGTGGCTCGATGTCGTGCCTGGATCCACCTCTTGTTTCGTACTCCTTCAGATAAGGGTTGTTATCGACCCATGGGGGGTCGGTAGGCTCCTCGGTAGATGTGACATCCTTGATTTTGCTCGTTGCTGCACTCAGAGAGGGGTCGTTAACGAGCCATGATGGGTCGGTAGGCTCCTTAGTACTACAACTAGCCACTTCGCTTATGGGTGAATTGAAATGAAATTCAACCTTCTCTTCTCCAATATCAAACGTGAGAAGACCTTTTCTGACATCTACACGCGCTCCTGCGGTGGCTAAAAATGGTCTGCCTAGAATGATTGGCACCATAGAGTCTTCAGGCATATCTAGAACAATGAAGTCGTTTGGGACAAAGAATTTGCCAACTTGAATGGGTACATCCTCAACGACTCCGGTTGCTTTGACACATGATCCATTCGCCATATAAAGATTCATATCGACAGGCTCCAGTGGTCTCATGTTAGCTTTGGTCCAGATAGACAATGATAATAAACTAGCACTGGCACCTAAATCACATAGAGCTTTAAAACGCTGATTCCCAATACCAATTGAAATTGCAAACTTACCTGGATCACCGAGCTTTTTAGGGAGCTTTATGGATCGGACTTCATTATGCAGCTCTGATATAGATCGTTTCCTGCTCAAAATCTCTTTCAAAATTTTAGCGTAGGCAGGCATTTCATTAAGGGCATCAGTAAATGGAATTGAAATATTTAACCCTTGAAGAATTTTGACAAACCGTTTAAACTTTCCTTCCGTGACATCATTAGACTTCTTAATTGGGAAAGGAAGAGTTTTTGATGGATTCGGGATAGAGAGAGACCCGGATCGAGGCCTTACCGAATCGACAAGAGAGTCGATCGGTGTTGATAAGGGGTCGTTAGCGTGCCTGGGACTAAGAGAGGAGTTCGGTGTAGAATACTTACCTGGACTGGGATCGTTAACGACCTTGGGGGTATCGGTTTCGAGTTGTTCAGGCTCGGTAACGACCCTCTTTGGCTCGTTGTCGACCTGGGTCGTGGCGTCCTTTTCAGATTCGGGGCTATTCTCCTTGGCATTGGCACGCTCTGGTAGTGTCTTTCCGCTCCTAAGGTGCACGGCCGTTATTAAGGTTGGCTTTGGAATCTGTGCGGCTAGGTTCCCTTGCTGCGAATCGACACTCTTCTTCCATACATCTAACTCTCCCCATCTTTTCATTTGGTTATTAAGGTTGGCTTGAACTTCATTAATGCCCTCTTGTAAACCTTGTACCCAGGATGGTGGCTCTTGATAGCCTGGGGGTCTGTAGGGAGGAACCCTCTGTTCTTGCTGAGGAGGTTGGCTCCAGTGGCCGTATGCATAATTGCCCCAGGTGGGCTGATTGTAATTCCTCCCTGCATAAAAAGTATCACCTTGGTTCCTATATGGATCCCTCATGTAATTAGCTTTTTCATATGCCTCAGGAGCTATGGTTTCCCTTTCTCTCTGGATCTCCTCTATTTCTAAACAGAGTTCAGCAATCTGCTTAGCTAGTTCTTCAGGTGTAGCCAAGGCTTTGCGTACTCTTAATCTCCTGTGGAGGGAACGCTCGAGTTCAGGGTCTACTTATTGGATTAGAGACAACTCGACGTCCTTCAGCTGGAATACACTGAAAGCAAAAAAAAAAAAAAAAAAACGAAATCAAAAACCAAAACGGGGTCTCGGTGAGGGTCGGTACCGACTCTGGGTGGGTCGTTAACGAGCCTGGAGTGATCCCGTAAAACAGAAACTGAAAAGAAAGAAGCAACTATCTATCGACAAGGTCGGTAACGACCCTGGGGGGGTCGTTAACGACTCGACAGTGACCTAGAAAATAAACAGAAAAAGCACAGAAACTTGGTTGCACAACAGGGTCGGTACCGACCCTAGGGAGGTCGTTAGCGACTCGGCCGAGTCCCTAAAAACGTAAAAAGAACAAAACTTGGCACTATTGAAATCTCCCCGGCAACGACGCCAATTTGTTGAGAGGGTTTCTTGACAAAAAAATAAATTTATAATCAAGACCCCGCTGTGTATAGCGAAGTCAGGTTCGTCCGCAGGGAGAAAGTCAGTATCAAAATTTTTAACTTATCATGCAAGCGATCAACAAAAAAGTAAGGATTTTTACAAGAAAGAGAGAGATTCTAAGGTAAGGGTATCACCACAACAATAATCATGCAATGCTAACGCTATGAAACATAAAGATCATGCTTTTATAACATAAAGGTGTCAACTTTCGTCAACTTAAGCAAGTAAATCAATCAACTTTCGTTCAATCAATAAACCTACTATCTAATCTCTTCTACTTCAACTAGGATTAATCCGCTTTCACTTGAAAACCCTAATTTGACTATTCTGATTCAAGGTTTCCATTTTCACTTCAACTATGAATGAGAAATTCCTATCAACTTTCGTTTCAAGGATTAAGAACAAGAGAATAGATTCATGCAATAAAAACAATAAAAACATGATCATAAACAAGCATGCACAACCATTTTTAGGTTTAACCCCAACCTTAGAGAGGAAGACTACTCACAAAGCATGATTAAAACAAAACAATTAAATTAAATAGAAAGCTTACAACTTTGAATCCAAAACAAACTTGTCTTCCAAGCTATCTCCACAAACACACCCTTCTCACGCCTCTCCTCTCTCTTCTCTCCTCCTCTCCCCTTACTTGCCCTTCAAGGAAATTGATTGTGTGTTGTGTGTAGAAAAACAAAGGGTAGACAAGAGTATTTATTGAGAAACTAATCTATCTTAAATCTATCTCTAAGGAAATAAATCTTCTAATAAGATATATTCCTTCTATCTATCTAATAACATAAAAGGAAACAAGATAGAAGCTTTTAATCTCGCGCCGACTCGGATCTTACTGAGACACGGGGTACCTCGTTAACGACCTATGGGCCTCGTTAACGACCCTGTTCAACACTTCGAACAACCTTGAGTAAAACTTGCGTAGCAGACTCGTTACAACTCCGTTTGACTCGATTCTTTTCCCTATGTTCTTGTAACGAATTTCTCTATCTCTTTCCAAGCTCAAACTTGATCTTCAATGACTTTTCTTGAGCGCTTAATCTTCATCTTCACGTCATTCTTGATTGCTATCTTTCACCGGCTTTGCTCCTTTCTTCAAAAATGCTCCAAATAGCTTCTAAAAACCTACAAAACACCACCAAAGGTTATGTAGACTCCATATCTTAAGAAAATACGAAAACCTACACAAATGACTCAAAACAAAACACAAAACTAAATAAAAAGACTCAAACACACTAAAAACACACCCTAAAACATGACTAAAAAGGCGGACATCAAGCAATGTTCATGTGCACATAGATGTGGGTTTAAATCCCTCATAGGCTAATACTTCATACGGTTGGTTCATTATATCTCTTCTTTTGGTTCATGTTTTTGTAAGCTCGGGTTCATAGTAGTTCATTTTACAGTTTAGGTGTTTAAAGTATACTAGTTATTTTGGTTCATGCCTTTTGGTTCCTGATATTTGTTCTTTCGGTTCATATATTTATAAGTAAAGGTTCATAATATTTCATCTTATGGTTCATAACCATATCGTTTTAAGGTTCACATGTGTCATGTACTATAGTTCATAAATAGCATTATGTTGGTTCATGTTTTTATATGATTAGGTTCATAACAACTATCAATACGGTTCATGAAATTTAATTCAAAATACTCGTTGTTTGTGTCATGTATCGTATTTCATAAATGGTATTTTATGGGTTCATGCCTTTATACGGTTAGGTTTATAACAGTGTTCATAAAGGTTTATGAAATTTAAGTCACAATACTTATTATTTGTGGCAATTATCGTATTTCATTAATGATATTTACTATTTTATGGGATCATGTCTTTATGTAGTTAGGTTCATAACAATTTTCATAAAGGTTCATGAAATTTAATTCACCATACTCGTTATTTGTGTTATGTATTCTAGTTCATAAATAATATTTTGTGAGTTCATACATTTGAATGTTAAGGTTCATAATAAGTGTTCTTACAGTTCATATTTGAAGGTTAAGATTCATAATATGTGCTCTTATGGTTCATGAATTTTTTGCTCGTTTTAGTTAGTGTCATGACTTTAATTACAATTTGTACACATGGAGTCTCAATATGGTTCATATCATTTTATCAAAGAAGAAATAATAAAATTAGAAAAAAAATTAAGAACCTTAAAAGAGGACATAGTTTTAACATTTATCATTTGGGCATTTGATCAAACACATGGTGGGCAATCTAATAAAAATTTACCATTAGCTTTTATTTTCAATAAAACAATCAGATTGTAACACAAAACATGGACAAACTTCATAAGTTCGAGTAAAACCAACAAGGCTAATTCAACAATAGCTTCTATTGAAACTAGCAATTTATCAAACACTTGGTGTGCACCTCATAAATTCAACCAAAAAGACCTAAATAAATGAAAATAAGAAGGTTTTGCTTTCTTTCATCATATCACAAAACATTAAAGATTCAAAATAAATGAAAACATATATAAAAACACAAAAACATTCACAAATTCTTACAAATGATAAGTAATAAAACCCTAAAAAAGAAAACTAAAGTCGTATCGTAATTTTCGGTTCATAGAATTACAAGTGTCGGTTCATACGAAACTAGTAAATTCAAATATCGACTTGGATTCTAACTATGGTGAAATGACAAATAATTTTAGTTAAATGACAAGCTATTCAATGAAATAATACAAGAACATGTTTTAATCCATACAGTTCATGGTAAATTCATGGTAAATTAAAGCTCGAATTAAAAAGCTAATTGAAATCCCCCAAATTTGAAAAAACCCCCTAAATTAGACATTCAAATCCTAAGAAAACAAAAAAAATATCTAGAAGCAACTCAAATGAGGTCTAAAATAGCTATTAATCTAATTAAAACATGTAAATGGAGGAGGAAGAAGAGAAAAATCGAAATCTAACACTGGAGGAAAGCATTGAAAAAGCTCAAATGAAGAAGAAGAAAGTGGGGAGAAGGAGGGGTTCTATTTTGGGGAGAAATGACGAAATTAACCATCTGGTTAAAAAACCCCAATTAATGAAACTCCCATCTATACCATTGATTTTCCAAAATCCAACACTCCACATTTGTTCTCATTTTACAATATAAGACATGTTCTCATTTGATCTCAATTCTATGTTCATGAATATAAAATGATATAATAATACTTTATTTTTTGTGTCCTAAAGTGACTTTAAATTATAGGTGACATGTTTTTAACTGATGAAATTGAGCCTTTTGTTGCACCAGTGAAAAGGAGAAAGAGTATAGCCAAGTCCAAGGTCCAAGTTGTTGAATGATTAGTGCTCGAACTTCTCTACTTACCGCCCCTTGTAAAAAACAACTATGTTTATGTATTTTTGTCAAAGCTATTCTTGTCTAAGTTTGTTTCTAGTAGTTTGTTTACTGGGTTTGGGTTGCTTTGTTAGGGCCCTTTTTGTTAAGATTAGTTTGCTCTTTTTTGGTGATCTACCCACTGCAGCTTTGTTTGATCCTTTTGTTGAAAGTTTCTATGAACTTTGTAATGCCTATTACAAATGTAAATATTTTGTTTGTAAGCTTCTTGGTTTTCTTTTGTGTTCGGCTGTTTGTGTTTGTATTTGATTTTTGTTTTTTGTTTTCTTTTTCTTTTGTTTTCGATTGCTTTTCTTTATACCCTTTCTTTCTAAATGTTTCTCTACAACTTTGTATGACAATTATTTACTTAAATTATTTTATATGCATATTACTTATTGGAACATTTGAGGCACCCGTAAGCCCAATTTCTTAGTGGAAATCGGGTTTATTAAAAGGCAATCAAACATTCATCACACACATTCAATCATGCATAACTATGCCGGGTTTATAACCCCGATCCTAGAAAAGTAAACTACTCACTCATGATCGACATAAAACAAACAACTAGATTGAATGAAAACATTGAAACAAAAGCTTACTTGAATTATAAAAATCTCGTCTTTGAATACAACCACGTTCGAAATCGATGAGCAAGACAAACAAGACACACTCTCTATCTCTCCCCCGCTCTCTCTCTCTCTCTCTCGACTCTAACCAGGCGTGTACTCCAAAAGATCCTAAAAGATAGAGACTTTCCTAACTAAAAAGATTACGAGATAAAAGATAGAATTGATGAAAATCGGCGCCGCCTACCGACACAGGTCACCTCGGTAACGACCTGCACAAGATCGATAGACATCTTGTTGAATCCTCCAAGTAAAACTCTGTTGCACAGCTCGATACCGACCCTCACAGGTCGGTAACAAGCTCCTTGTTTTGGTTATTTTTTACACTTTTCATAGTTTCTTCTTAGATTCGACGGGATCTTCAAAGCGCATTCCTTCTTCTCTTCTCCTCCACATAATCCACCATCAACCACTCAACTCTAATTGCCTCGGAATGCTCATTTCTGCTTCGAAAACCTATAAAAAGCACAAAAACGGAGTAGCTTCCATACTTTTTACAAAATATGTAAACTTATCCAAAAACACACAAAGCAAGCACTAAAACTTACTAAAACTAAGCTAAAAAACCTAAGAAAACACCCAAAACTATACTAAAAACATGAACATCAAAATACCCCATACTTAAGCTTGCTTGTCCTCAAGCAATCACAAGACAATAACCAAAACCAATCAACATGCTTATCAAGTAATAGCCCTCATCTAAAAAACAATTTCAAAACCATAGCAAAAATAGCAAAATGACTATTAACGTCATCACACATATGTAACACTAATAGACATAAGCAACAAAAATCCAACCTCACCAAGGATAAAGTGTTTCTCTCAACTCTCATGTGTTTAGGCTATAAAAACCATCTCTCAACTCAATCTTATATGCAAAAACTCATAGAAATTGGAACTTAAATCACCAAACTCTCCACCAAAGATTTGTCAAAACAAGCAAAAATCATCAAGAGAACTTAGGCTCAATGAAAAACTTCATAGAAGCTTCCATTCGGCCGGTTGTAATGGGGCTTGGTAATGACAATAAGGCGTGGAAAATATTTTGGTCATGTGGTACTAAAAAAATCCGGGAAACAAAGACTCCTAAAAACTCACATAACAACCAAAACTCTCATCAAAACATATACCAAACTCACTTCTCTTTATGTACATCTTCTTCACTCACCCATTAAATCCTAGAAAGCCTCATAAAAAAACACAAAGAAACTCTTGGTTTAAAACTTTTTTGAACATTGCACATCTTCCTTCTTATTTTTTCAAATTTTTCTGCATTTTTTTTTCTTCTCGACATACCTCGGTACCGACCTGAGAGGGTCGATATCGAGCTGTACTTTTCTCCTTTTTCTTTCTTCTTGAACTTCGGTACCGAGGCCACATAAGCTGGTATCGATCGTAATATTCCTTTCTTCCTTTGTGCATTCTTTAACCAATAGATCTTTTTACATAATTTGAAACAAGAGACTTCCAATCTACCCCACCCAAATCTTTATTTTTAACCAACAAATATCTTTGCACTCTACAAAACAATTCCTCTCCAACTAAGTCCAAATTCCCGGATAGGGTCAAACTTATCTCGGCTAGGGATAATTTTGTGGAGCAACATATAAAAGGCTTAAGCTCAAACTTGGCTATCAAAACAAGGATAATGTAAGGGTGGATATGGATTAATATGGCTTATAAAAAAAGTTCTCTATCATATGATTCTCACAAGTAATGAACTAAAAATCTTATACAGGTCTTGAGAAATAGATAACCATCACAATTCCAAGAGATAATATACATAAAGAAAGTAAATCTCACATAAGATTCAAGTCTAAAAATAAGAGCTCACAAGGTCATTTTTGTTTTGTTGGATTGCAACTACTCATGCTAATAGTTATACATGCTCAATTTCATCACATGCTATTTCACCATAAAAACAATTTCATCATAAGACTCAGGCTATACTATTGAAAACATGCTAAAAGGAAATTAAATGTTTATGCAAGCAATTAACTATCATAGAACCATAAGAAAAAGAGTACTCATCCGTTCTAAAAAAACTCTTCTTTTTTTTGAATTTTTCAAGTTTTTCAATATTTTTTGTGATTTTTATTTTTGATTGTAAGAAAAAAATAAGAACAACTAAAACAAGAAACAAACTAACACAAGAACAACAAGCAAGTTTTCTTTTCCCTCCCTACCCCATACTTAAAATTTACAGTATCCCCACTATAAAAGCAAATTAAAAGAAAAGATAGGGAAAAGAAAGAAACTCACAAAGTATCTTTCAAAGCATAAGAAACATCCTTGAAAGTGAGATCATCATTGAGGTGATGGTGGGAATTGGCGCTCAAAGTTGCCCATAAACTGGTACATCGTCCGCCAGCACTCTTCATCAACCGTCACACGCTGCTCCATCGTCATCCAGCGAGCGTCAACCCTTTACTGACGTGCATCCTCAAGAGCCATGCGAGCTGAGTACACATCCTCCCAATGACTCATCCGTTGGTGGAGCTGAGATTGCTGCAAGTTCAGCTGCTGCATCTGAGAAGACAAATCTTGTGCCCATGAAGAAGCATCGGAACTAGCGTAGTTGACTTGTGGCGGCGGCTGGTAATGGGTATACTGCTGGAAGTGGCCTTGTTGTACGAAAGGAGCGTAAGGCACTACACCGAACGATGGTGGCTCGGTAGGATGATGAGTAGGCTCGGTGTCGAAGTGGAAAGCCTCGGTGCTAGCCTTAAAGTACTCGGTATCGAGGCCAGGTTGCTCGGTACCAATGTTGGTGTGATGTGCTGGGGCCTCGGTACCGATCTATGGATCCTCGGTATCGAGCCCTGCCGCAGAGGCTGGCTCATCCTCTTCCATTGCAGCTCCTTCTCGATCATACCTTGTCTCACATTCCCTCAATGTCGGCTCATCTTGAGGCTTTTTGGCCAAGGGAAATGGTTGACACGTCTAAGCTTCATACCAATTTGGCACATGCAACAACTCTAGCTTGTCTCGAGTCATTACCACGGTCTGTCCAAGCACCGTGGTGGCTACTCCCCCTGGAATTCTCTGAAAAATACCAAAAGACAACCAGTACTTCGTGTTCGGCTTCTGGGTACTGTGCGTGTTGTAGCACAAGAGTTCGACATTAAGAGCCATTGCCAATAGGCTCACCAAGTTGCCACAATAAACTTCTTTTGAAGTGGCCTCGTGTCTCTCTACATACTTTAGCCATGCATACCCCAAGTTCATGGGGGCGGGGTCCTCAAAGAGAATAGTCTGAAGGCATCCAAGCTCCATCCTCGTCGACATGGTAAGTTCCTTTTTGGGCCAAATGGTTGCACCCAAAACTCGGAGAATGATCCTGAAAATGAGGTTGACAATGTGTGCCCCTGGAAGTGCCTGTGAGGTGGGATTGACTTCCCCGGAAATGTAGCTCCAAGTATTTGTGACCTTGAAATCATCAGGAGCTTTGTAATCCCGAGAATGGTTGGGGAAGTCGAGGAGGCGGTTGAACTCGACCATGGTGAAGTCGTGGTCAGCATTGCCTAATCGGAACCTAATCCGTCCTACTGATGTCTTGGTCTTGAAGCTGTTGCGGAGAGTGGCAATGAACTCTACAGTGAGAGCCGGATTATGCGAGAAATCTTCCTTTTTGAGGAGATGTGGCACATCGAGGACAGTAAACGCATGCTTGACATCCTCATAGATGTCGGAGGCTTTTGCACTTGATCTTGAGAACCATCTTGTGAGGTGGTCCTTTTCAATGACGGAGTTGAAGATCATCAATTGCTCCCTAGTCAGCAGGATGACTTCGTCCATCCTCGGAGGTGATGGAGATGTTTCGGTCCTCCTCTTCTTTCCTTCCCTAGAATTGGCTCTATTTGTGCTTGCCATTTGGTACCTGAAAACACCATAAATATCCAAGGTAAGATCCGCTCAAACCAACAAGAAAAACCCCATACTTGCACTCGTAAATGCCCTCGGCCCACTTCGGTACCGAGCCAAGAGGGTCGGTATTGAGGTTGTTGGGTTTAGGACAGGTTCTGGCAAATCACAGGTTCACAGGTCGGTAACGAGTCTGGGCGAGAACTTTACGCAGGGGCTTCCGAATCTTAAACTCTCAAATTTTCGACAATTAGCACAATTTCAAGTAAGATTGCTCATAGAAACTACGCAATTAAATACTTGCAACCCCATACTTGCTCAAAGCCCTATCTAATCATGCCAAGAATTGTAAAATATCATGTGAAAATCATGAAAATTAAGAACAAGTTACTTCATGCTTTTCTATCTCAAAATTCGTTACAAATCAAGCATGAGGAAACCGAAAATCATTCAAGATTAAACACTAATATAAAGGCAAGAGGCATGATGCAATATAGCCACGCAATTTCTGAATCTACACATAGATCTAGAGATGACAACTACCCAATTATATCATGAATCTTCAAGAAAAGAGTTTAGGGTCTAGAAATCATACCGTAGTCTTGTGAATTTGAAGAATGAAAATTGGTTTGCAAGGGTAACGAGGGCGTGAAGCTTCGGTAACGAACAAACAAGGGATTGCTCGGTATCGAAAGGGGTGCGAGATTGAGGGAATGGATGCGGTGCGTGGAATCCGAGTGAGATCGGTTAGATCTTCGAGAGGTTGGTTGAGAATTGGTGTGGGATTCGAGGCTTGAGAGAGCTTTTGAAAGTTTTGGGCAAAAGGAGGCATGGGAGGAAAGGTTAGGGATGGAGGAGTTTTTAGGTTTAGAATTACTTACCTGCCCGCGCGTCTCGATCTGGATAATGTCACAGGTCAGTACCAACCCTCACAGCTCAGTACCGAGCCTGGTGCGACTCCTTTTCCAGCGCCTTATCGTGCCCGACATCTGTGACATGTTAGCTCAAAATATCCTATCCCGCAAACTTCTATTCTACTAAAAACTCAAAAGAATGCTAAGAAAAAGAACTATAAAAGGAAAAGAGAACTAAACTAAAACGGGTTGCCTCCCGTAAGCGCTATTTTTAACGTCGTTAGCCCGACAAACTTACTTGGCTAATCAAAGTGGTTCCATTTCATCTTTGTCGGGGTTATGGGATATCCCATACTTAGGTAAAAAGGCATTGTTGTTTCGCACTAGATTTGGTCCTTCATCCTCTAGCAGGATGCTCGGTATTCCTACACAAGGGTTAATGAAGTCTGAGAACCAAGGCTGTTTCGACTCATCTATAGCATGAATAGTAGGGTATGGATTAGGAATATGATATAAGGAAGGATCATGACCGATGACTATGAAACTGGAGTTAGAATACTCACCTTGATTAGTCAGCGAGGGTGCTGGTACCGAGGTAGTTGAGGTCGTTATCGACCGAAGCCTCCCTTGGTATCGTGCCAAAATGCGCCTCCCTCGTCATATTGTTGTATTAAGGGCTCACTACCGACCCAAAGGGGGTCGATAGTGTAACACCTCGTCTTTCCACAGGGCGCTACATGGTAGTAGACCTTACCAGATACTAATTAGGTGGGTTGACAACAACACTTTAGGATCTTACAACGCGGGCACGACGAGAAAACAAGTAAACCATCCAACTTTCATATATTATAAAACTGAATACAAAACATGTTTGAATACCCGAATGCATAAACAAAATTACCAAGTAACGCTTCCTGAATTTTTCCTCAAAATATTTCAAACAACACTTAAAAATTACAATTAAAATGATTCGACAAAACTAATATAAATCCTTCCGAAGTACACCCAAAAAACCCAAACTAATGACATGTGCGTCAACGATCCACACCACCATCCGGCCAAGGCTCCTGCACGGTTTCCTGTAACATACCTATAACTGGAAAAATAATCCCCGAAGGGTCAGCTACTAATCTACCAAGATAGATAATATGCGGAAATTATAAGACGTTTAAAAACAGTTTTCTGTACTCAGCAACCAGAATCCACAATCACAAGGGTTAACTTTAAAGGCCAATACCTAAATTAGATGGTTAGTCACACATAAGCCAAACACACATAAACACAATCGCGCAATTAAATCAACATAACTCATTCTCCATCTCGTCTTCCAATCCACAGTGCAGAGGCAGGCCCTCCCACTCCTCACATCCTTCTTCCTTCTAACACCGACTAAGCCTCCACTGGAACACTTGCCAAAACACACAGATAGCATTTTCTTTTGAAGGGGAACGGTTTCTTTGTCACACGGACCATACATAGGCAACCCTTCCTCTCCACCAGCTACGATGGCCGTGCCGGAAACGGTACCAACACAGAGAAAACGTTTAAAAACTTATCTTCGATAAAACCCATTTAAAACCAATTTGCACACATCAAACAAGCAAGTCCAAAACATTTCAAAAATATATTCGGGACTAGATCCCAAAACCAATCCTATAATAACGGCACAAAATCTAACAAGATAGAAAATAACCAAGCAAGTCGAAAACGACTTACCTCGAAATTAGGAGTCCTTTGAAGAAGACGAGAATTATGAGCACGAGCGAAAATGATTGCCTAATAGAATATTAATACGTGAAATTAGATACGATCCGAACCACCATTTTGTAACCAAATTGCTAACCTAACCTTAAACTTATACTTGCTAAACTAACAAGATTAACCCATCTAACTAGTTACATTAATGTAATCAATACACTACCCACCTAATTAGCCTGAACAAAACTCCACTCTACACCTGATCGATTCAACATATACAATAGTAATTAAAAACAAAAAAACGAACAACTTCAAACATGACCAGTTGACCCCTCCTTCATCAAAAACGACGCCCACCTACAAAACCATTTGACTTTGCCTCTTACAAAAAATATCAACTACTTCTCCCGCAACATTGATTCGGATTTGTCTTTCAACCTTCTAACCCCACCCTACACTAACCTATGCTTGGCCGGCAGAACTCGCACCCCTCGTTCAACAACACCGACTGCAACTAACGCCACCTACCAGTGCCTCCTATGACACGCTCTAACCAAGACCCGACTCGCTAGACAGTCGGAAGAAAGAAAAATGGAAACGATGGTGAGGTGCACTTACGCTAGTACTGGTGGTTCGATCTAGCCCACGATGCCAACAACGAGCGACACCATGGTAGCGATTACAAGGCACACGCAACCGAGCGACAATGGAAGGAGTAGGCTCTGCGGTGGCAAAATAGAGTAGGCGACGCGGCGTGGGTGAAGGCAAGTAAGTCCCGTCCCCGAGGATATCCAAAGAATAAGATAGGAGCGGTGGGTTTGAGTTCTCAAGGGTGAGGTTTAATTGGTTATGATGGGAAGAAGAACTTAGTTCGGGAATTATGTTTATCTTGATAAACTTAAATAACGCTAAAATAGATTAGGCTAAGATAGATTTTTTTTATCGGCTTTTCTATCTTTCACACAAATAATCGATTATTCTTGGATAAACACGAAAAGAAAACAAATACAGTTAAAATCCTATTTTAAAAATCTTATTCCGACTTTAATAAAAATCTATCACTAAACGGTAACTTGAGGTTAACTTGCGGGTCAAGAAACTCGATTGCTTGTAATTCAAGAAACTCATTTTTCGCCATAGGAGACCTAAAACGAACTCGGGTATTACATACTATCCCCCTTAAAACGTTTTGTCCCGAAACTTAGGATTGAAGGAAACTGACATAAAATTGTAATACTTAAAACTAGACTTATCATGGGGTTCTACAATTACCTCCCTCTAAGAAAACGGTTCATCCCCGAACCGCGGTTTTAGAAACAGGGAAACAGTCAAGTTAAAAGGAAAACAGTCACATAAGCAATCATCAAATGTGTAAGAGAATCTCTAACTACTATTTCTCCCCTTGAACATTCCTACTAAACCCGGGTATAGCTCTAGGTAACACTCCCTCATTCTAGACACAGTCTCCCTAAGTGGTCTCGCCGACTCCCCGTCGTGACCAATGAATCATCACCAAAGGAATCTCCTTGTTTTGCAACTTCTTCATTTGTCGGTCCAGAATCATCGATGGTTGTTCCTGGAAAATGTGATATGGATCTACCTCTAACTCTTCTAATTCCTTATAATCCAAAACATACTGCCTTAGCTGCGAATCGTGGAAGATAGGATGAACTTCGTCCAAAGCGGGTGGCAACGCTAACCTATAGGCCACTTCGCCCACTCTCTCCTGAATCTCAAACGGACTGATATATTGGGGACTCAGCTTTCCTTATCTCATGCGGTTATATTTTGGGGATCCTCTTCTTAAGTCTTCAACTGAAAAGAACTCGTCCTTTAACTGAAACGGGAGAATTGTCACGCCTCACTATGGCTGATCCAATACCAATGTTTCATGACAACCGATTCTCCATCGTAATGTCAAGTTCAACTCCTACCAGTCTATACATGATCTTCTTTTGAGAATAAAACACTGTGAATTTCTTTTTCCATGCAAATACTCGTTATGATTCGACGAACCCACAACAAAATAGAGTCTACACCCATGTTCAACTCAAATTAAATCCCAACAATGCCTTCTCTCTTTAAGATGTTAGCTCGTAATTCAAGTCATCCCGAGCACTCAATGAAGGTGAGTTTCCCAACTATATGTTTCCAGGTCACGGTCTTAGCTCAATTGTATCTCCGATCATCAAACTGGGTTTAGTTGTCATGACTATTCTTGCCTTAATTAACTCAGGCTTTCTTTACCTTATAGTGCAATATTAAGGTTATTACTTTCTCGAGGATCATTCATAAGACTTTCGTATTAGCCAGCTCTAACTCCAGCGTCCAACAATATCTTAGTAACTATGTATGTTTTTCATGCGACACCTCCCAATCTTCCTCTTCTCAGGAAAACATGAACCAGGATATTACTTAGTCGATGGTACTCGTGAACTAGTCTTGTCCCGGTTCTCGACAACTTGCCAAAATTGATTCCATGAGAATTCCTACCATAGTCTCCTTTGAGTCCTTCATCCCCAACCTTCATCTACTTAATCTCACAACCTCCAATATGGGGGTTACCCTTCACATTTTCTCGCACACATTCTTCAATTTGGTCCGCATGGATTCACAATGCATAGACTTGCCTTGTCAACTATTTGATTTCAGCCTACCACTCACTTTTTGTATGATCAACTCCGTGTAGTAACTTGAGGTTAACTTGCGGGTCAAGAAACTCGATTGCTTGTAATTCAAGAAACTCGTTTTTCGCCGTAAGAGACCTAAATCGAACTCGGGTATTACAGATAGCTGGCTCGATAGTGATCTCGTAATTGTTGTAGTTTGGGAGGGAAACTTCTGGCTTAACAATGTTGAGCTCTGACTGGGGTGTCTCGATCTTGGCGGCTGCGGTTGTGTCATTGGCAGCTTGATTGAGGCTGAACTCGACCCGCTCCACCTCTATGTCAAAGGTGAGGAGTCCTTTCTGAACGTCAACTCGACCCGCTCCACCTCTTCAGGCATATCAAGAACAATGAAGTCGTTTGGTACGAAAAATTTGCCCACTTGGACGGGAAAATCGTCAACGACTCCAGTAGCCCTTACACTAGATCCATCTTCCATGTACAACCTCATATCCACGGGTTCCAGAGGTCCCATATTAGCTTTTGACCAGATAGATAAGGGAAGTAAACTGGCACTGGCTCCCAAGTCACATAGTGCCTTGAAACGGTGGTCGCCAATCCCGATACTGATAGCAAATCTCCCTAGGTCACCTAAGTTTTTGGAAGAGCTATTGATCGAACCTCATCTGTCAGCTCTGTTATCAACATTTTTCCTGCTAAGAATGTCCTTCAAAAATTTGGTGTAAGTCGGGATTTCGCTTAGGGCCTCAGTGAATGGTATAGAAATATTTAAGCCTTGAAGAATTTTAACGAAACGCGTAAACTTAGTCTCTGTTGAGTCTGTAGACTTCTTAGTAGGGAAGGGGAGAGACTTCACCAATCTCGGAACCAAAACGGGCTCGAGAGGTGGCGCTACCGGGTCGACAATCGGGTCGATCTGTGCCGTGGAAGTGTCGTTACCGACCCTGGTGGGGTCGGTATCGAGCCTGGGACTAAGGGAGTGGCTTGCTATAGAGAACTTACCTAGGTTGGGGTCGGTGACGAGCTTGGGAGCATCGGTACCGAGGGTGTTAGGCTCGATAACGACCCTCTTCGGCACGTTATGGATCTTAGCTGTGGCATCTTCTTCAGTACCGGGGTCCTTTTCCTTGGCTTCGGCATGAGCTGGTAGCGTCTTCTAGCTCCTAAGGTGTACAATTGCTATCTGTCCTCTAGGCTTCTCGTCGGGGCGGCTCGGGAGTTGCCCTTGCGGCCTCGGAATCTATGCAGCTAGGTTCCCTAGTTGTGAGTCAACGTTGTTCTTCCAATTATCGAACTCTCCCCATCTTTTCATTTGATTATTGAGGTTAGCTTAGACTCCATTGATTTCTTCTTGAAGTCCTTGCACCCAGGATGGTGGCTCTTGATAGCCCGGGGGTCGATACGGTACGGGTTGTCTATCCGGAGGAGGGGATGCATAGTTTTGAGTTGGATTTTGATTTTCCCAAGCCGGATAATTGTTTGGCTTGTTATAATTAGCAGGAGGATTTATGTATTGCCCTCTGATCCTCTCATATAATTCATCTCAGCATATGTCTCAGCGGCTCAATGTTAGTGCAAGCAGAAGTACTATGGGCAGAAGAGCCACATTCTTGACAAGGTTGAGAAGTTTTCAGCAAACTTACCTGTTTCTTAAGGCGGTTGATCTCATCTTGTAAGAATTGATTTTTGACATCGGGATCAACTTCGTCTTTATTTGGCATGTAGAGACATTTTTGTGGCTGAGGTGGCTGTTGGGTCCCATACATAGCATCGTATTTGGTCAGTTTGTCCAGCAACTCCCATGCAGCAGTGGGATCCATCTCAATAAAACCGCAAGCAGTGTGCATGTTGATGCCGTTCTTCGTTTCAACATTAATTCCCTGAAAGAAGATTTCTTGGAGCACGTATGGTGGTTGCCCATGAGTAGGGCATTGTCTGAGCATCTACTTGAATCTCTCCCACGTCTCCACAAAGGTCTCATAAGGAAGTTGGTGGTAGGAGGTGATACGCTTTCTCAACTCCGTTGTCTTAGCAGGAGGGAAGAACTTTGTCAAAAATTGATCATACAAAGTCTTCCAAGTCCTGATAGACTTAGGAGGTAAGCACTCTAACCAGCTCAGGGTCTTTCTTGTAAGAGACCATCTGAAAGCTTTTAACAGAACATATTCTAAAGAGACACCTTCAGCAGCAATAGTATCACATAAATCAAGACAATTTTTAATATGTTCCATAGGGCACTCAATAGGTTTCCCTTCAAACTGAGCCCGTTTTATTGAGGATATGAATTGAGACTTAATCTCAAAAGTCTTCTCTATCTCCGGAAGCACAATTGCAGACTCTGGCACCCTCAGTTCTGGATGCATGTACTGTTTAGCATTCCTTGGATAAGCATTAAGTTGTTCCTGTAGAGCGGTTTTCTCGAGTTGTGTAGCATCGAGCTGCCTCTGGAGTGTAGCCATCTATTGTTCCATCTCTTCAGGAGTCATCGCCATAACTTGGTTTCCTCTTCTTCTGCGGTGAAGGATGCGTTCGGGTTCAGAATAATAATCGGTGTGATCAAATTCGTGTCGGCGTCGTCCTACTGGCATAAGCTAAGAAAACAAACAAAATTAAAAATAAAAAACGGGGTCGGGCTATTCCCAAACCCACAATTAATCAAACAAGCACTGTTGCTTCCCGGGCAACGACGCCAATTTGTTGATGGGTGATTTACTCGACAACAAATAAATTTGTAGTCAAGACCCCGCTGAGTATAGCGAAGTCAGGATCGTCCACTGGAAGCAAGGTTGTTTGATTACTAAACTACAAAAACAGAAAGCATAGAAACAAAGCTAAACAGAACAATAGTAGAAAACAAGGCTATGACAGCCCTCGGTACCGACCTTGTCAGGGTCGGTAACGATGTTGGGTTTCAACACAAATTAAGCAACTAGACACAGTCAACTGCAGGCTTGGTACCGACCTGTGTACCTCGGTAACGAGTCTGGACGAAGGTAAAACGAAGGTAATTCAAATACGAAAACAACTAGGATAAGGGTTTACCACAATATAATCATGCATACGAAATAGTGTGCAGAAAAATATCATGCCTCAAGGATAAAGCTATCAACTTTCGTTGATCTAAGCAAGCAAATCAATCAATTTTCATAAACCAATTCACTCTCTACTTATTTTTGAATCCAAAGCTCTAAACTTTCGTTATCGAACAATATCAACATTCAAGTTCACTACTTTCTCTTTCGATCAAGCGATAAACTCAAATTACTTCGACTTCCCTCTAAGTATAAGCACTAAACAAGTAGTTAAAGGATAAAAGGCAATCAAACATTCATCACACACATTCAATCATGCATAACTATGACGGGTTTATAACCCCAATCCTAGAAAAGTAAACTACTCACTCATGATCGAGATAAAACAAACAACTACATTGAATGAAAACATTGAAACAAAACTTACTTGAATTATAAAAATCTCGTCTTTGAATACAACCACGTTCAAAATCGATGAGCAAGACAAACAAGACACTCGAACTCTCTCTCTCTCTCTCTCGACTCGAACCAGGCGTGTACTCCAAACGATCGTCCTTCCAAAAAAAACTAACGAACTCCCTTATCTTGTCGCTAAACAGGGTATTTATACTAAGAGAAACTATCTAACAAAGATCTTAAAATATAGAAACTTTCTTAACTAAAAAGATTGCGAGATAAAAGATAGAATTCCTGAAAGTCGGCGCCGTCTACCGACACAGGTCACCTCGGTAACGACCTGCATAGGATCGGTAGACATCTTGCTGAATCCTCCAAGTAAAACTCTGTTGCACATCTCGATACCGACCCTCACAGGTCGGTAACGAGCTCCCTGTTTTTGGTTATTTTGTACACTTTTCATAGTTTCTTCTTGGATTCGACGGGATCTTCAAAGTGCATTCCTTCTTCTCTTCTCCTCCACATAATCCACCATCAACCACTCAACTCTAACTGCCTCGGAATGCTCATTTCTGCTTCGAAAACCTATGAGAAACACAAAAACGGAGTACCTTCCATACTTTTCACAAAATATGTAAAACTTATCCAAAAACACACAAAGCAAGCACTAAAACTTACTAAAACTAAGCTAAACAACCGACGAAAAACACCCAAAACTATACTAAACACATGAACTTCAACTTACAACTTAAATAGTATAGTTTAAAAATATGAAATCAGGATTTTGTAGCTGTTAGCTTTTATTACTTATAAGTGAAATGCTTAGTGGGAATTGTTAATTAACGATTACATTTAATTTTTTTTGTTTTACTTTGCTTTTCTTGATATTAATAATATGTTTGTTAATTGGTGGTGATGGTGTTTGCGTTTGGATGCTTAAAAACTTAAATCCGCCTAAGAATATATATATTTTTTAAACAAACTATACATTTAGGTGGTAGTTGGATAAATGTTGCATTTTGGTTAATTTTTTTTTAATGCAGCAACAATTTGTGTGTGGTACCGAAGTGGCACTATTTTCTACTTTAGTCAAAGCAAGGAAAAATAAGAAAAGTTCAGGAAAAAATTTGCTTTTTCATTAATTCGTTATTCATTATACTGGATAAACATTAAGAGCTTCATTCCATCATTTGCAATGTTCAGTGTCTCTTCTGTGCATCAAATTATTTATGGTTTTTTTATTTATGGATATTTATGGGTTTTTTATGTTCAGCTGAATTGTTGTTTACTGCTGTCATCCAATTCAGTTCATTATTGTTCTGTGCTGAAATGTATACTCTTTGTAAATGCTCTTGTTTGTTGCCTTTTTTACTTCAGGTTATTATTATTGTAAATCTTAATTGATTTTTTACTTTTGGAGCCACATGACTACTCTTCTAGGAGTGATTTTTTTAGATGCATTAATCTGTTTTGATCATCGACTACAACTGACTTAAAGGCTGCTTGCAATTTTTTGGCATTCTTCGTTATTTTTTAGGAAAGTTTAACCCTCAGCCGCCTATTTCTTCTATTCCTGTAAGAATTTTATTTCCTACTTTGATGGGCAAATAAAAGTTGTTTATATTTTGCATCCTAACTTTGTGTATCTGAACATATTGGTATTTAACTAAACATAGAATAGCTTAGAAAGATTGTTGATTTCTGTTCAACAATCGCTCGGTGAAATCTCAAGAATATTGGGAGGCTCTTTGATAAAAATTTAGATATGGAGGAAATATTTCACAAATCCCGTATCATACTGATTTGAGGTATCTACGAGTTTGATTTTTTTTCTTTTTTTTTAATAAATAACATTAGCGAAGAACATTTAGATTTTATATGGTTTAGGCTCGTACCTATTACGATCAACACCTAAGTTTCTTGTTATTATAGAGTGCATATACATTTTTAACGAGCAACGTTTCATTTCATCGTCATAAACTTGTCGTTCAAAACCCTAATTCTAGTAGTGTTTGTTACTAGTTTAAGGCAAACGGTTGTAAGCATAGGAACTTCTTTTCTTTTTGGCCCAAAATGATCAACTTGAGTTATCTCTAACCCGCATTACAAGCCACGATGATAGTTGATCATAAGCATACCTGTTGGGCCTCTCCGAAATATGGCCCAAGAAGACATTGCCAGCCCGAGACGGACAGCCCAAGTCGTTTGTGGGAGAGCAAAATCAAAGAAGCAATCAAAGGCGTGGCGAGAATCTTGGATTCGGTAATTAACCACCTCAACGGCTGCCTCATTCATGTTGGTGGCGAGATCTCCGGGATACGATTAGGCGCCTCACCAACGGTCCAAATGGAAGAGAAGGATATAAAATAAGGACAAGGCAAACGTAGAAGGGACATCGACTCACACACTCGAAATCAAGTGCTAAAATCTCAATTCATTCCTTCTTAATCTTTCTATTCAAGAGTTCGATTGTATCAACCAGATATTCGTTTGCAATCTCAATAACAATACAAACACTACAATTTGCTTGCCTTTATCCTTTTTACTTGCCCTTATTCGCTAATATTCCATTTTACTTTACGCCTTACTTGTAGTTTGTAATGCGTTGCGATTACTTTCTGGTTAGGATTCCCTCATCATAGCAGATAACAAGTTTGCGTGGTTAATCTGCCCAAAACAATTGGCGCCCACCGTGGGGCCCTAACAAAAAAGAAGTCAAGCTAAAGGGAGCTACAAGTTCTATCAACAAGATGGACGAAATTCAGACTACTTACAGCCATGTGGGAGATCTTGAGAACCATGAGATCAACCAAGAAGACGACAACCAACAAAATGGAAACGCCGGTGGAGTCGGGACTGTAGAAGGAGTTGAACAAGACTCCAGAAATGCAAATGGCAACCCCGCCACCTCCGCGGAACGAGGAGGAGGAGGGGGTGATTCCGACGTCATCATGGAACTCCGTGCAACCATGATTGCCCTCCAAAAAGACTTGGAAAACCAAAAGGAGGCTCATGCTAGATTTACCGAGGTATATGAAAAGCAAAACGAAACTTTGACTAATGAACGTAATTTGCTCCGATCTCAGGTACAATCAGCTCCCACCCGACCACGCGGAATGGACGCGGTAGAAGGAGTCGCCAGACGATTAGACATGGATGATCCAAGTCTCGTAACGCCTGATGTCGTCAGACCGGTAACTGGGTATCAGGTAAATGGTAATTCATTAAGGGCAGTACAGGAAGATGCTGAGGTTTCCCAATTACGGGAATGCCTCAAAGCTCTAGAGGACCGAATCACTCAGGTCCCAGGAACACCTCAAGCGATAGCAATGGAAAGAAGGGATGGCTACACGGATTCCCCCTTCGTACCCGCTATCGCGAGAGTCGACATCTCCCGGAAGTATCACGTCCCCGATGTACCTAAGTACGAGGGGGTAACAGATCCTGATCAACACATAGTTGTGTTCAAGCAGGCTATGAACATTAGCACAGTCCCTTTTGACATGAAGGAGATTGTTATGTGTCGTTGGTTCGGAAACACGTTATCCAGACCCGCAAAATCTCTTGTTTTTTTTTATATCAAAGATAGGAGAAACTAATCATGTAATAGATCTTGTTATTCTTAATATCCCAACAAATCAAGAAGATGCATATTAGTTACTGTGTTTGTTTAGCTGGATGAGTTAGAGTAATTCTTTTTAGTTTAAGAAAAGATGTAAAATATTTGTCTATTGCACATCGAGATTTTTTCATATTCATTTGAGCTGATTATTTTTTTCTATCACAAGTGTGTAGGTCCGTGTGAGTTGTATAACCAAGAAGATCTTGATTGCAAGTTATATACTTTTATACTCTCATGTGATCAAGTTTTATGATCTTGGTAAGTCGTTTCTCTCTAAATATTAGTGATTAGTCATTAGTCATTACATGAATATTTTACTAAGTGTGTTGATGGGATGGAGAGATGCAAATGCAGAATTGCTGATTGTTTTGATTTTTTTTTTCATTTGGAAAAATATTATGTGTAGATAAATGTGGTTGGCTTCAAGAAACTACCTCGTTGATCATAATTTTTTTGAAAATGATGCATTTGGATGTAGAGTTTGGAAAAGAAATTAATCTTATCTTACTCCCTCTTTAAAAACATTATACAAGTCTAAGAAATTAATCATGACTAAAGTAAATAAAAATCTATTACCCCGTTGAATTTGACCTTTTTGAGACTATTGCAAATGATAGTGATGTGGGATTTAACTCAATGATTTCATTGAAGAATGAGAGCTAATTTTAACTTGATTTAAAGATCATTCTAGTGTTATATCCCATGGGAATCATAGTAGATTTATAATTTTTTTAATGAACAAACTTACCTTTAATGTCATAGTCTCTACTTTTAAGAGTCTTGATGGAATTTGTTTTGTTCATAATGTAGCACTCCAACTACATGGATTTGATTGTACAACGTTGTATGTTCTAAAACAAACAAGAATGATATAGCTTCATTGGAGCTTAGAATAAATTGGAATGCAATTACTATGATTTTTTTTGAACCAGTCAAGCTTGGTATTAGTCTTCCTTCTTAGTGATGCAACCATCCTTGCTAAAAAAAATGATCTTTAGTATGCTAGCTGTCTTAGTGAAAACCAGGTTAGTATTTTATAACTCTATTCTTACTTTGTTTATGCTTTTGGTAGATTAGTCAATTTGTAACCAGGTTAGTAGTTTATAACTCTATTCTTATTTCATAACTCTATTTTATAACCAGGTTAGAATTACTCGTGTTTATTTCTCTACATTGGGTATGCTTATTGTATATAAATACTCTAAAAATGTTACATTTCTGCTGCTAATACAATATTAATTAGGAGTGGATTATGATTGGAGTTAATTTACTATTGTTGCATGCAATCTCATATACACTAAGCTTTACAGTAGCTTAAGATTTGAATATTTAAACAAGGCAGGGCTAAGTAAATTGACTAGTAGTATAATATTCATGCATCAGATATATTTACAAAGCCATGGTGCTTACTGTAGTTCTTTGATTCTTTCTTCCTTTTGCTTGCTATTTTTGTGCCTTTTGTAGATTAGTTAATTTGTAAGATTAAGTAAGTTAGTTAATTTGTAAGATTAACTTACAAATATATGAATTAATGAATGATATTTTATTTTCAGTCACATTCTTATTTTTCTTTTTTTGATCTTGTTATGCAGATCATATTAAAATGGCTGTGTGGGAAGAAGTTCAATGAAAGGCATATGTATCTTGTCAAAGGTTTGTGTGAAGGTTTATTCTGATGGGTCTTTAATTTTCTGAAGTGTGTTGAGTTATCTACTTTGGTAGGTTCTAAAGATTTTTCATGCGTTTGCATGTTATGTGATCGAATTTACTTACATAAGGTTATGTGGATTATAATGACTGCAGGACATATGGGCATGGGATTCATTAGCATTGGATATGCTCCATCAAGCATCAAGTATTCTCTAATGTCTTTCTCCTCTTTAGTTTGAATGTAATAAGAACCTGCATGTGCTTTTCCTTGAAACATAGCTATCTTTTATTATGGCCTTTAAACCTAGTTCAGACCTAGGCTTCTGTGTCAGATATAAATGTGGGTTCCATATCTTACTTGGAAGTAAAAAAGTATTAAACAGAAAAAAACTAGCTCTTGTAAGTTTTAGCTATGCAATGTTTTTAAGCCATGGTTGTGTGTATTTTGAACAAAACACATAAGTTGCTGCCTATCTTTATAATGATTGAAAAACATGCTTATATATGTTATTATGATGTTAGCAAAATATAAGAATGAAAAGTTGGAGTAATTTTCTAATGTATAATTCCAAAGGTAGAAACCCATATTCAGCTAAATAGGTTTGTTTGTTTTTCCTAAAAAAACTAAACTATTATGGGTAGTTCTTGATAGAAAATGGGATGTAGTTTCCAACAACTGAATAGAGTTTGTTGTGCTTATTAATGTGATGGGAGATGCATTCATTTGTATATGAAATTGTGCTTCGTCTGATGCTTTTAGTCTTGTTACATATATATAGTATTTTGTGGCAATAAAAGGACATAAATGTAACTTAGTTCGTTCATTTTATTTGGCAGGTGCTTTTGGTTTGATGATGATTAGGATGTACATTTATGGTCAAGCACATTTTGTGGTAGTCTCTTAATTTAAAGCTAGCCAATTGCGCTCAAATTTGGGCATTTGATACATCAGAAAGTACATTTAGATTTGTGGGCATAGAGGTACATCTGCAAATTCTATCGGTTTGATCAAGTTTAGGAAATGTATGTAGGTATAGGTTTGACGTATTAAGTTGGGCATATTCTTATAGATGTTGATGTTGGGCATTTGGATTAGGACTTGTTGGAAGTTAAGCAAATTCCAATTTAGATCTCTGTGTAATAAATGATGGTTTAATATATGTTATTGTGGAATTTCAATCAGCATGTTTCAAGATATTTTGTGTAGAGCTTTGAGAATTTCAATTTATATAGTATTTATTAGAAAATAAACTACTGAAAGGCTTTTCTTTTACCATTATAAACCGCTACAATAGCTTATGAAATTCGAATTTTCAAGCCATCAAAAAACCGCTGCAACACCCTTAAAAACAGCTACCATAAACGTTAAGAACCGCTACAACAGAGTAAAAACCGCTGTTGTAGACTATCAAAACCGCTGCTATAGGCACATAAAACCGCCACCTCAGATTAAACAACCGCCACCAATTGCTCCATAAACCGCCGCAATAGGTAGGATAAAAACCGCTTCCTTAGATACTATTGTAGTGGTTATTAAACTCTATTGCGGCGGTTTCTCATGTAGATTGGTAACCGCAACCTTATCTTAAAAAAACCGCTACCATAGACCTAAAGCAACGCAAGCAGATGAAGCGGTTTGTAAACCGCCACCTTAAGTCTTTGACGACGTTTTTAGACAATATTGCAGCGGTTTTCGACCGCCACAAAAAGCCTTAATTGTAGTAGTGATTTGAGGGGTAGGGCATGAAGGGTAGATTGATAGGTGATGGTTGGTTCTGGAGTCCTTGTTAGTTGGACATGCTTTTTTGGCCTTGTTTTTGAGATGTGTCAGGATGTGTGTCCTTTGTCTTAGGTCTTGTATATAGCCTTGTAGATAGGCTTGGTAGGTCTTAGACCCGTTTTTGTTAGGCCCATAGGGCAGTTTTTGACCGGATCGCAGTATCCGTGTTTCGTGTTGTTCTTTTTTCACCTTGACAGTTCTAGGTCAAGTGTGGCTTGTACTTTCCTTTTTTTCCCTCTTCATATATATTTACCAAGTTTCGAGCTAGTAGGGGCTTAAAACGGACGTGTGTAAAGTCTTATTCGACCGTTAAACCGCTTAGGGCATTTTCGGGGAGGGTCTCGGTTTGAGGCTGAAAGGTACGAACATTTTCTTACTTGAACTTTTGCGAGTTTTTTTTCCGTTTTTGGCTTGGGTGGGCTAGTAGGGGCCGAAAACGGATGTTTTGCAAAGTCCCATTCGACCGTCAAACTATTTAGGACATTTCAGGGAGGGTCTTGGTTTGAGGCTGAAAGGTACGAACATTTTCGTACCCGAACTTTTATGAGTTTTTTCCATTTTTTGTCTTGGATGGGCTAGTAAGGGTCTAAAACGGACGTGTGCAAAGTCCCATTCGACTGTTAAACCGTTTAGGGATTTTTCAGGGAGGTCTCACTTTGAGGTTGTGAAAAGAAAATGAAGGCAATCAAGGAATGGCCCCAACCAACCACTCCTACCATGGTGCGTTCTTTTCTCAAATTGGCTAGCTTCTAGGCCCTTTTACATGAGGTTTGTGTACGATTTTAGCACAATTACAGCCCCTCTCCATGAGGTTACAAAGAAGGATACACTATTTAAATGGAGGGAGGCCAAAGAAGATGTCTTCAACACTTTGAAGGACAAATTATGCAATGCACCTTTGCACCTTAACTTCAACTTCTGGGCTCTTCTAAGACATTTGAGATTAAACTTGATACATCGCGACATGCAATAGGAAGCATCCTCTTACAAGACATGAAGCCCATTGCACACTTCAACTAGAAGCTAAGTGGTGTTGAGTTGAATTACCCCACGTATGACAAGGATTTGTACACGTTGATTTGGGTTTTGAAGACTTGGAAACACTACATATGGCCTAAGGAGTTCGTGATTCATTCCGATCATGAGGCATTGAAATACTTAAAAGGACAATCACGACTCAACAGAAGACATGCACAATGGTTGGAGTTTATAGAGAACTTTTCATATGTTGTAAAACATAAGAAAGGCGAAGAGAATGTGGTAGTTGACACCCTTTCTCACATGTATGTTCTCTTAACTCAATGTGATGGTAAAATTCTTGGATTTGCAATGATTAAGGAATCGTATGCTGCTAGTGTTCCTCATTTTGCTGAAATTTATAAGAATTGCATGTCCAAGGAAGAAGTTAAATACTTACTTTGTTGATGATGGCTAATTGTTCAAAGTTGAAAAATTATGCATAATATCATTGAGCACTTATGGGTTGTTAACTAAAGAAGTGCATCAGTGTTGTACGCACATGGACCTTTTTAGATACTGTTTTGCTTTGTAGTTTGCCTCCATGCACTTGTACTCATTGGGACCCCACTTTGAGAGATCGTTGACAATAGCTGGATCGATTTCGAAGTTCCCCCTTTCGATGACGCACCAGGCTTGGTAGTCTTGGCCACGCATCCAATCTTTCATGTCGCGTTGCCAGCTTTCAAATCTTCCTGTTATAAGCCTTGGCGGCTTGCTGGTATTGTTCCCCACCTGAGTAAGTTCCTGAGCCATTTTGGCACCTGCGATGCTAACACAAATCTAGAACCTCGCTCTGATACCAATTGTTGGATCGTAATCGGTTAGCAGTGAGCTTGGGAACTGGCAATTAAGTTGTTCCCAAGGCAGCGGAAGTAAATAATCGCAAGTAATAAAAACAGTGAAAGGCACAGTTCCTTTATAGAGGAACCCCACTACAACCAACTAGTTGTATGGGTAAACCTCTACCTCCGCTTGGAGGATTTTGAATGACTTACTTATATTGATTGCTTTGTTCCTTAGTTACACAGCCGGATTTACACTTCTCTGTTCCTACAAGTTCTTCCTAATTCTAGCAACACTAGTAAATCCTCTCAACTGAGTTCCTAAGCTCACAATAGCAA
This sequence comes from Fallopia convolvulus, assembly GCA_964016875.1. Taxonomy (NCBI): domain Eukaryota; kingdom Viridiplantae; phylum Streptophyta; class Magnoliopsida; order Caryophyllales; family Polygonaceae; genus Fallopia; species Fallopia convolvulus. The sequence goes on along the minus strand of OZ024726.1, from coordinate 22,718,406 downwards.
AACACAAGTAACTCAAACCTTACGCTGACTTCTCAGTTCCCTTGCTCCAGGGAACTTAAGCTTCACCGTCGTCGAGATCACACACTCGCCGGCGGGGACTTCTCTTCCTTTTCTTTCTTTTCTCTGATGTGTGTGTTTGTAAGTTCTGGGAGAAGTACTCAGACCGAGTACCATTCATTTGGCTTTATAGTCCATTTGTCTTGGGCAGTCGCATCTTTCGTTTGTGTCCAAAATGCCCTTTGCTTGATTGCCAAGTTGTACTTTCTTCACATGTGACTTTGGTTTGAACTAGGTCAACTTCTTGAATCAATCGGACCGTTGGATGAAGCGTGACAGTCTGATCCTCAGACTGTTCCCTCTGGCTGTCTGAGACAGAATCCCGCGATCTGCGCTGAACGGTCGTTGTCTTCACATGTGAGTTCCCATTTCATGGGAACTGACTTCTTCAGAGTTCCCTTGATGGAAACTCTTCATCGTTGTAAGCTTGTGTTTTCTTGTTTGTTTCTGGGAGTTCCCACTTCATGGGAACTTTCCTCTTCAGAGTTCCCTTGATGGAAACTCTTCATTGTGGCCAGTAGTGGCTTTGTCATTCATAGAAGTTCTTGGCTGTACCTGTGTTCCTTAGAAATACTTGAACAAACCACATTAGTTCCCTATGGTATTTGTCATTATCAAAACTTAAAGAGAAGTGAATCGTTGATCCGTTTCTTAGAACCAGAGGTCCCAACAACGTCCCAACAATTTCCCCCTTTTTGATGATGACAAACCCATCACAAAAATGCAAGTATTTCAATGAATGATATGCTGATGAGTTCCTAAGTATGATTTTGGGAAGTCACTCTTAGTGAGACATTTAGATTTAGGGAGCCACTTCTGGTGAGACACATAGTTCCTATTAGGCTTTTTATGCAATTGTTCCCCCTTAGCTTATGCGTGGTCTGTGATAACTTAAACTTTTGACTCATCTCACATTTTTTATCTTTCTGTGGTCATCGGCAAAATGACCAAGGACCCTCCTCCGATCATCATGGGATCTTTGGAGGAGGAAGCCCAGCTCAAGGCCATCGAGGAAGAACTCAACAGGGGTCCCTCTGAGCACACAGTCTCCCAAGGGACAAAGTCCCCAGAAAAGGTTGCCCCTCAAGAGCCCACATAGACAAGGGACCTCGCACCAGCTGGAGGTGCTGAGGCAACAACAAGTCATCCTGGAGATAACGCGGAGGGCTCCGGTTCGAGCTCCTCCGAGGAAGAAGGGACCTCCCATGATGAGGTCGAAGAAGAAGAAGAAGCTCCAGCTACAAAGGAGCCAGCACGTATCCCTACACCTGGACACCAAATGTTGGTGTCCGCGAGTTCCCCACCACCAAGGGACCCATGTGTCGTCGTCTGAGGAGAGGGCGACGGTACTTTTGGATGGTGAGGGAGAGGGGAGTTTGGTGGTGGTGGGAGACGTGATGGAAGAGGGGAGAGAAGAAGAAGGAATAGGGGTTGTGAGTTGAGTGGAAGGAGGAGGAAGGGATCTGCGGTCCTGTGGAGGAGAGATCCCCGAAGCGGAGATGGGAGTGGTGGAAATGTGTTTTGGTGAGGAAGGAGAAGGCGTTTTGTGAGGTGAAGGTGGAGTTGGAGATCCCGGAATGATGGGAACGAGAGGAAGTGAAGGAGGTTGGGATGTTGGAGTTCCCATCGTCGGAAGAGGGAAGGAAAAGGAGGGATGGAGGTGGCGGAGGGGGTCCCTCGATTTGAAGAGGAGGGATGGAGGAGGAAGAGGGAAGTAGACTCTGGGGTTCGGAGTTCCCATCGTCGGAAGGAAAAGGGTAGGGAGGTTTGGGAGCACAAGAACTCTCCTTGGAGCAGTTCAGGTAGTCCTCAAATCGGAAGAAAGCCTTCTTTCTGGGCTCCGAGAATTCAGAGGCCTCAGAGTGTTTACGCTTTTTGGATTTGGAGGGGTCGTGGGAGTGTTTGGATTTTTTGGATTTTGAGGGATCTTTTGATGAGTGGCGATGTTTGGATGAGTGGCGATGTTTGGATTTATGGGGTTTTTCATTGATGGAGGGGCGAGCATCTCCGAAGTTGTCAACGATGACAACTCCGGAGGAGGTGTTGGTGGTTGGAGGTGGAAGAGGAAGAGATTCGGAGGAGGAAGAGGTCCAGGAGACGGTTTCGTCGACCTGAGGAGGAGGAGGGGGCAAGAAGGGGCTTACTTGATTGTATAGCCCTTGAATGAGGACATCCTTCATGGTTGGGTCTTGTTCTTGCTCGATCTCGTTCAGTTGAGTGATGAAGAGAGTGCGAGGATTGGCAAGTACCCACTCTTTGATTTGTGCGAATGTGTGTTGAGGGGTCATTTTTGTAAGAATTTGGGAGGCTTTGGAGGTTTCTTGAAAAGAGAGTGAAAAGGATTTAGGGAAGACGAATGACAGGGATGTAAGATGGAGTAAAGGGCCTAAAAATGGCAAAGAAGGGTTTTAAAGGAGAGAGGAGGTGAAGGGTAGAAAGGGAAGTGGAATAACCTCGATAACCGTTGCCCAATGAACGTGGGGCGCCGTTTCAACTTCTCAAGCACGCTTCTGGACACGCGTCACAATCTCTTGGGAAGTCCTTTTCAAATTTTGAATACTTGGCCTGTAACGCTTCAGAGCTTCTGACACGAAAGTCCGCTTCCCAAGTGACGGTTTTTCTTTGAAGATTAGTCAGTGTTCCCTTTGTAGATGCAGCAGTTCCCATGATCTTTTCAAGGTCAGGGAGAGTGAAGTGGTTGAGGGAACTTCACACTCATCTTTTTGTGAGGCTAGGGAACTCAAAGGGAACCAGACAATTTGCAACTCGATAAAGGAAATGTTTTGGCTCATGAGAAGCATTTGTCTGGTCCCTAGCTTAAGGTGGGTCATATGATCAACCGTCATGGTGGCTTGTAATGAGGGATAAAGGGAACTCTGGTTGATCATTTTGGGCCAAAAGAAATAGAGTTCCTTTGTACACATTTTTCTCTAGACTAGTAATCATGGCATAGTGAAAGCAATGAATCCAAGTTCCTTATCATGCAATTTTAGATAAACTAGTCAGGCATTGAGAGAGAGATAAACAGGGACTTGTTTAGTTTAGAGTTATCATCCCTAGAAGCATTCGAAAACGCTGGTAGGGACGTCTGTCTAAAGCTTTGGTAAGAATATCCGCAATTTGCTCTTCAGTTCTACAGTGTTCCATCGAAATGTTCCCATTCTCAACATTGTCACGTAGAAAGTGATGCCTTATATCAATATGCTTAGTTCTAGAATGATGCACAGGATTTTTGGAAATGTTTATGGCACTAGTGTTATCACAGAGTATGGGAACTGGGCCAAAAGACATACCGTAATCCTGGAGTTGTGACTTAAGCCATAGAACCTGGGAACAGCATGATGCGGCAGCCACATATTCAGCTTCAGCTGTGGAGAGTGCCACTGAGTTTTGCTTTTTAAATCCCCACGAAACTAAGCAAGACCCTAGGAACTGGGCCATTCCTGAAGTGCTCTTTCTGTCAACCAAGTGCCCTGCAAAGTCAGCATCTGTGTATGCAATGAGCTCAAGGGAACTGTTCCTTGGATACCAAAGGCACAAGTTATTGTTCCCTTTCAGATACCTGAAAATTCTCTTCACCTCTTTCAGGTGTGATTCCTTAGGGTTAGCTTGAAAACGAGCACAAAGACATACGGAGAACATGATATCAGGTCTACTAGCTGTTAAGTAGAGAAGGGACCCGATCATACCTCGATAGTTCCTTTGGTCCACACTGATACCTGTTTCATCTGCATTTAGCCTTGAATTTGGTGAGATGGGAGTGTCAATGGGCTTTGAATGTTCCATCCCATACTTCACGAGCATTTCCTTGATGTATTTCTGTTGATGGATCTTTGTTCCCTCCTTTGTTTGGGATATTTGAAGTTCCAAGAAGAACGTGAGTTCCCCAATGAGACTCATCTCAAACTCATTGCTCATGAGGTCCTTGAACTTTTCTACAAGAGTTTCGTTAGTTGCTCCAAACACAATGTCATCAACATATACTTGCACAATCAAAATGTCTTTAGATTCTTTCTTTAAAAACAGAGTCTTGTCTATGGAACCACGAATGTATCCATGGGACAAGAGGAATTGAGCAAACCTGTCATACCAAGCTCGGGGAGCTTGTTTGAGTCCGTAAAGGGCCCTTTCCAGGAAATAGACATGGTTGGGCATTTTCTCATCTTCGAATCCTAGAGGTTGGGCCACATACATTTCTTCCTTGAGATGTCCATTTAGGAAGGCTGTTTTCACATCCATTTGATAAAGTTTGAATCCCTTGTGAGCAGAATAGGCGATGAGGAGTCTGATTGCCTCGATCCTGGCAACTGGTGCGAAGGTCTCATCGTAGTCAATCCCTTCCTCTTGCCTGTATCCTTGTGCTACTAACCTAGCCTTGTTCCTTGCTACAGCTCCAGTATCATCGAGCTTGTTCCTAAAAACCCATCGGGTTCCTATGATATTCTTGTTTTTGGGCCTAGGAACTAGCTTCCAAACTTTGTTTCTCTCGAATTGGTGGAGTTCCTCTTGCATGGCTTGAATCCAATCTGGGTCCTTTAATGCTTCTTTGATATTTTTGGGTTCCACCATTGAAACAAACGCGTTAAAAGCACAAAAATTATTGAGAGAGGAACGAGTCTGCACACCTTTAACAAGAGGGGAGATGATGTTCTCAAGAGGGTGGTCCTTCCTTTGTTGAAAGGTTCTTATATGAGTGAGTTCCTTTGCATGTGTATCATCCTCAGTCGATGTTTCTTTGTCATGGGAACTCTCATCTCCAGCTTCTTCATTTGATGTTTCTTCAGAGATTTCTGGCAGGTTTCCTCTTTGTTCCCCTTGAATACTTGATTCTGGCAAGGTATTGTCTTGGGGAACAGCAGAGTTGTTCCCTGAAGAGGGGACCTCGAGTGAGTTGGAGGTGTCTTGTGGTTCTTCTGAGGAAGGAGCCTCGAGGAAGGTTTGATCAGTGAGGGTTGGACCTTCGTCGTTGTTCCCTGGTTGCGGGATATTGCTTGCACTTGGATAGTCTTCATCCCTTTTTCTTGGCTCATCCTCGTCATCATCCTCGTCTTCATGTCTGACTAGCTTGAACAGAGTTCCCTTCCCTTGGATCTTGGTTCCCATCTTTACAAATTTTTCATTGAAGACGACATGAATGCTTTCCTCTATCATCTTGGTTCTTTTATTGTAGACCCTGTAAGCTTTGCTTTGTGATGAGTATCCCAGGAAGATTCCTTCGTCGCTTCTGGGGTCGAATTTTCCAAGATTGTCCTTGCCGTTGTTATGAACAAAACACGTGCAACCAAATGTTCTCAAGTGTGAGATGTTTGGTTTTCTCCCTTTGATGAGCTCATAGGAGGTCTTGTTGATCAGGGGCCTTGTCATGGCTCGATTTAGGATGTATGTAGCTGTGGAGATTGCTTCAGTCCAGAAGTACTCAGGAACTCCACTTTCGATCATCATGGTTCTAGCCATGTCCTCCAGAGTTCTGTTCTTTCTCTCGACCACTCCATTTTGCTGAGGAGTACGGGGAGCTGAAAAGTTGTGAGAGATCCCATTCTGTTCACAGAAGTTTAGGAACTCCGAGTTTTGAAACTCAGTTCCGTGATCAGATCTGATTGCTTTCAGTTTCAGCCCCAAGCTTACTTCTGTTCTTTTGATGAAGGGCTCAAATTCTTCAAGCGCTTGTGACTTTGCCTTCAAGAAAATAACCCAGGTGAATCTTGAAAAATCATCAATTAAAACATACATGTACCTTTTTCCACCGTAGCTAGTTGTTCTCATGGGACCACAGAGATCCATGTGAATTAACTCTAGGGACCTGGTTGTGCTTACCACCTTCTTGGGTTTGAAGGAGATCCTGGTCTGTTTCCCTCGAACACATGCTTCACACATTTTGACTCCTTTGAGATTGATTCGTGGAAGACCAATGACCAGATCCTGTAGATAAAGCTTTAGGATTTGATTCACACCAGCATGTCATAGTCTTCGGTGCCAGAGTTCCGTGTCATCTTGGGAACTCGCAAGGCACAGCTTCATTGGTGGTTCAAAGTTGGTGTCCACCACATACACATTGTTGTATCTTTTTCCTCTCAGAATTACTTTGTTGGTCTTTTTGTTGATGACGAGACATTCATCTGAGTCGAAAGTAACGATGTTGTTTCCTTGATCACACATCTGGGAGACACTCAACAGATTATATCCCAGATCCTTTACCAGATTTACGTTGCTGACTTTGATGGATTTGTTGAGCAACACTTCTCCTTTTCCAATAACTTCTCCTTTGTTCTTGTTGCCAAATGAGACGTGGCCTCCTTCGGCATGAGTGTGGAGTGAGATGAGGATATCCTTGTTTCCTGTCATATGGTTCGAGCATCCACTATCTATGAACCATGTACTGTTCCCTCTCACAGCCACCTACAAGGAAAAGTTAGTGTTTTGAGACCCAAGCAAGATGACTCTTGCCAGGTCCCTTGCAAGGGAAAACATTTTCATTCAAGATATAGTCAGAAATGTTGATGTCTTTGGAATTTTGAGAGTTGGAGTTCCTTTGGTGATGAGCATGACGTTTTTGTCTGTTTGGGAACTCATGGCTTCTAGGGGTTTGGGCTCTCTTCTTGGGACATGCATCCTTGTAGTGCCCATGAGCACCACAGTGCCAACATGTCTTGTAGTATTCTCCCAGGTAGTATTTTGGGTGTGGTCTCTGGATACGGTTCCTATCCATGGTTTCTTTGTTGTACACTCGAGACCCATTTCCCTTAGCAATTTTGACATAGATTCTATGTCCAGAGTTCCCAGTATAGTAGTCTTTCTCACCATTGTTTCCACTCTCTAGGACCCTGATTTTCTCCTCGAGATGAGCATTTTTCTGTTTCTCGCACTGGAGTTCTAAGGCCCTACACTCATGGATCTCATGTTCGCTTAGGGGTGACTTTCTGTTCTTGGAGCACTCACCTTTGTATCCTATGCCATGTCTGGCTGGGACAAACTTAATTTGGGAACTAGAGGCTTCAAGATGTTCGGGAGTCTTACTCAGGTTTTGCAGGAGGGTGTTCTCATCTTTCTCTAAAGTTTTGATTTCTCTTTCTAGATCTACGATGTGAGACACATGGGACTTGAGTTTTTCTAGAAGGGATATGCAGTTGGGACAGGGCTCAAGACAACCTAATTGAGAATTTATGTGTTCCTGTTTTTCCAACTTGTTTTGCAGTTTTATGTTATCTTTAACAAGACTTGAAAGAATTTTCAACAATTCAGGTTTTTCATAATTACTCAAGGAATCAAGAACAGTTTCAGTGGTTACCTCACTGGGTTGTTCCCCAGTGGTTTCTCCTATGGCCATGCCACACATGTCTGGGAGTGCCCATGCTTCAGGATCTTCGTCTTCATCATCGCTCCATGTAGCGATGTAGGCCTTCTTTCCTTGCTTTCTGCCTTCAGTTCCTTGTGGACATTCCTTCGCAAAATGTCCTTTCCTGTTGCATTTGTAGCAAGTCACTTCTGAGAGATCCTTCTCTGTGGGCTTTCTTTGAGAACTCTGTCCCTTTCCCCAGTTCCCACTGTTCCGTTGAGACTTTCCTTTGTAGAAATTTCGAAGAGCTCTTGTCACAAGGACTAGCTCTTCATCCTCTTCTTCTTCGGAGTCTTCATGTTGTTCTTGGGTTGATTTGAGCATTTTTTCGATCTTGAGTGCAATCCCTCGATGAGCTCGACTTTGTTCCTTATCATCGATCTTCCTCTTCTCATGTCCCACTAACTTTCCAAATACTTGATGGAGCATAAGCGTTCGATTTTCTGGGTTTTCCTTGAACATCGTTCTTTCATTTGCCCATTCTCCAGTCAATCCATTGAAGAGTTGTTGGACCTTCATTTTGTGGGTGATTTCTTCTTTTGTGATCCCCAATCCTTCCATCTTAGTGCAAAGTCCTTCAAACCGAGATTGGTAGCTATCGACGGACTCTCCCATCTCCATTTGGAAGTTGTAGAACTCCCTCTTTGCGTTCATTTGAAGATCTTCTCTGAGATCTGAGTTCCCAACGTGCATTTGTTGGATGGCTTCCCACATTTCCTTGGTTGTGTCAAGGTTGGCAACCCTGTTACAATCTTGTACGCACATGGACCTTTTTAGATACTGTTTTGCTTTGTAGTTTGCCTCCATGCACTTGTACTCGTTGGGACCCCACTTTGAGAGATCGTTGACAATAGCTAGATCGATTTCGAAGTTCCCCCTTTCGATGACGCACCAGGCTTGGTAGTCTTGGCCACGCATCCAATCTTTCATGTCGCGTTGCCAGCTTTCAAATCTTCCTGTTATAAGCCTTGGCGGCTTGCTGGTATTGTTCCCCACCTGAGTAAGTTCCTGAGCCATTTTGGCACCTGCGATGCTAACACAAATCTAGAACCTCGCTCTGATACCAATTGTTGGATCGTAATCGGTTAGCAGTGAGCTTGGGAACTGGCAATTAAGTTGTTCCCAAGGCAGCGGAAGTAAATAATCGCAAGTAATAAAAACAGTGAAAGGCACAGTTCCTTTATAGAGGAACCCCACTACAACCAACTAGTTGTATGGGTAAACCTCTACCTCCGCTTGGAGGATTTTGAATGACTTACTTATATTGATTGCTTTGTTCCTTAGTTACACAGCCGGATTTACACTTCTCTGTTCCTACAAGTTCTTCCTAACTCTAGCAACACTAGTAAATCCTCTCAACTGAGTTCCTAAGCTCACAACAGCAAAACACAAGTAACTCAAACCTTACGCTGACTTCTCAGTTCCCTTGCTCCAGGGAACTTAAGCTTCACCGTCGTCGAGATCACACACTCGCCGGCGGGGACTTCTCTTCCTTTTCTTTCTTTTCTCTGATGTGGGTGTTTGTAAGTTCTGGGAGAAGTACTCAGACCGAGTACTATTCATTTGGCTTTATAGTCCATTTGTCTTGGGCAGTCGCATCTTTCGTTTGTGTCCAAAATGCCCTTTGCTTGATGCCCAAGTTGTACTTTCTTCACATGTGACTTTGGTTTGAACTAGGTCAACTTCTTGAATCAATCGGACCGTTGGATGAAGCGTGACAGTCTGATCCTCAGACTGTTCCCTCTGGCTGTCTGAGACAGAATCCCGCGATCTGCGCTGAACGGTCGTTGTCTTCACATGTGAGTTCCCATTTCATGGGAACTGACTTCTTCAGAGTTCCCTTGATGGAAACTCTTCATCGTTGTAAGCTTGTGTTTTCTTGTTTGTTTCTGGGAGTTCCCACTTCATGGGAACTTTCCTCTTCAGAGTTCCCTTGATGGAAACTCTTCATTGTGGCCAGTAGTGGCTTTGTCATTCATAGAAGTTCTTGGCTGTACCTGTGTTCCTTAGAAATACTTGAACAAACCACATTAGTTCCCTATGGTATTTGTCATTATCAAAACTTAAAGAGAAGTGAATCGTTGATCCGTTGCTTAGAACCAGAGGTCCCAACAACGTCCCAACAATCAGTCTAAGGGACCTTGAGGGTTGGATAAAACACTTGAAGGCTTAAAACAATCTACTAAGATATGTGAAAAGTTGTGTTACGTGTGTGAAAGCCAAATCTAAATCGGACCCTCATGACTTGTACCAACCACTACCTATTCCTAGTTTGGGAGGAGATTTCTATGGATTTCATTGTTGGATTGCCTAGAACTAGAACCAGGTAGATATTCTATTTTTGTAGATGTCGACCGCTTTTCTAAGACGGCTCATTTTATATCATGCCACACGAAAGTTAGACTACATGGCATTCCTTGCACAATTGTGTATGATCATGATGCTAAGTTTTTGAGTTACTTTTGAAAAAGTTTAAGGTCTAAGTTGGGAGCTAAGTTGTTGTTTTCTACATCATATCACCCATAAACTGATGGGCAGATTAAAGTAGTTAATAGGATGTTAGGTGTGCTTCTTTGTGATATGCTTAAACCCAACCTTATACATTGGGAAGATATTTTGTCTTTTGTAAAGTTTGCATATAACATGTCTATATACTCAACAACAAGAATGACACCTTTTGAGGTCATTTATGGTTTGAATTCCAAGACACATGTGTACATGACGCCTCAGCTATATAAGGAGAAGGAGAGCTTTGATGCAAACAAGAGAGAGGAGTTTGTCATCAAATTGCATGAAAGAACTAGGATGCATCTAAAGAGGAATGCAGAGAGATACAAAGCCCAATCTAATAAGGGGCGAAAGTAGGCTATATTTTAAGAAGGTGACTTGGTTTGGGTGCATCTTAGGAAGGAGAGATTTCCCTAAAAGATGAAGAACAAGTTGAATCAAACGAGAGATGGGCCATTAAGAGTATTGAAGAGGATTGGACCAAATGCTTACCAACTTGAGTTGCCTGGTGAGTATGATGTCCATACAACTTTTAATATTGTTTATCTTTCACTTTATGTGTGAAATGTAGACGTCGACTTCAAATCATAGACAACTCGATGCCAAGTCGAGGAGAATGATACAACTAAGGCAGCCATGACTCCTAACATCATTGATGAGTTTATTCGAGTTCAATTCGATGGTCCCATTACCAAAAATAGGTTGAAGAAGATCCAAGAAGGAGAAAGGGCACTCTTGGTACGTCTAATAATTGTAATCCATGAATTTGAGAAGAAGAAATGGGTTACAATGATCCAACATCAATGTAGCTCCAAAGTCAATGCGTTGGCAACAAGATCGATGGAGCACCATGACGCGCACTCCTTTGTCACCAGTGCGTGGGCACATGCTCAACCGAGCACCAACTAGAGCATTAGGTCTAGAGAAGTGCTCGAGCTATAAGCTCGACTAAGCATTAGACCGAGCTCCTTCCTTTTGAAGAACATATAATGGATGTGGACAAGGCTTGGATAGGAGGACTTTTTGTGCCTTATTTGCTACTCTTTCCTAACTTAAATGTATGGAACTATCTATCTTATTTTAGGGTTGAATTTAATCAGTGACTAGATAAGATATAAAGTGGCATAATGACATTGGTCAAATCTTTGAATTTTTCCATATTCCAAGGAAGGATACTCTATCGTATAATTATCTAGTATATTTGAGAGATTAATAAGACTTAATTTATGCATAATTTCAGCCATATATGATGATTGTTAGATGGCTGAAATAATTATATTATCTTTTATATTTTTTTGTTAGATTTATTTTAATTTTCTTATCTTTTAAGTCAAATAGTTATTTTTTGACTTAATAAACAAGGAAACTTAGGATAATAGCTTTGTATTATTAGTTTAGTTCTTAGAGCCAGGGGGAAGGTCTATTCTACCCTTGCTAGGGTCAGCCACCTTGTGTTCTCCTTGGGCTTTAATTTAGCCTTAGATTGGAGTTAGTAAAAATCACCTTGAGAATAGATTGTAAGATTATTTAATCTTATTTTGTGGGCTTACATATTATATACAATTATATTAAATGGCTAAATAAGTAACGAGTTTATTTAAGTGATTCAATTAAGTAAAAAGACCCTTAGATTTCTAATAAATGGTATGGGCTAAATGGGTGGATACCGGATTTGGCCTATTAGGCTTAATTGGATCTTTTTTGGCCAAATAAATAGAGATTAGGTTATAGTTCCCAACACATCAATTCATTCAGTGCCTTTTTACGTAACTCTTCCCATCATAGAATAAGGCAAACACTAGACTTGCTGAGGAAGACTACATACATGTGGCTATCATTAGATATCGTTTGAGATTCCGCAACAAGTTCGATCGCTACTATTGATTCAGGTATGTAATCAGTTTCTTAATACCTTGATATGATCAATCCTTGACTTCTCAAGTAGATTAAAATTCTAACATAGATAAACCCTAAAAATGGAGTTTGTCTATCTCTTGGGCCAAAAACTAAACTCGCGAGTCTTTGTTCTTCTCGCAACCTACGTTCCAAATTACATCAAAGATCAATCTAGTTCTTAGTTCTCAAGTGAATAGCAAGATTAAATCAAACTTGTTTCTAGTTGTATTCTCACGAATAGATTAGGTAATTGATTGGATAATGTGTGTGTACCTCTCCAATCAATTATCTCTTTTATCCTTTCTACCCATGTTCGAGTTCACCTTGAATTGATCCTATTGGGTGACTAAGATACTTGGGAGATTCGACCAAACAATCATGTATCATGTGACAGTGGCTCATGCTCCTCACACCTCAGCCTCTCCCTCTCTTGTGGGATTTTCATTCATTTGATTTATTTTATTGATAATTTGCAAGGACATGTAAGACTGCATTACAACTGCGCAGGAACCAAACGGAAAAGGGTGAACAATAAAATTATAGCAGGTCGTTTCATATAGGTTTGAAGATAGAGGGCGGCTAGGTAAAACAATAGAATATAGGGCACCCAAGTGAAATGTACGCTGAATAAAAAAAAAAAAAACCGCTGTTAGTAAGTCCCAAGTGCCATTCACATGGCTCAACTCTTTTGACAATTCGAGAGGCAAACGTATTTTTTTTTTTTTGGTAGAATTCGAGAGGCAAACTTGCACAGCTTGCTGCCACCTCACCATCTGTCTGAGAGCAACTGACCTGATAATGAATGGTGTCATGACATACTACAGTCTTCAGGATATGTTTATCACAATTCAAATTCAAAATTAAAATTTTCCAGCTTTAAATGGGTATGCATAGCATAACAGAGCAATCACTTTGCCGCACGGCTAATGAAATCCCAAACTTGAGACAAACAAATGCCACACTAATATTAATATATTCACACATCAGAACTCAACATTTTTCTTAGCGAACCAAAAGTTGAGCGCTAGTATCAAAAACTTGGGGTTTACCTTCAAAGCACATTGTATTCACTTGTACTCCCATTCTAACATGCAATCAACAGGTTCACAGATTGGCCTCATACCCACTCATAGCTGTGATTGCTGGCATTTGCCTATTGAATCTGAAACAGCAATAACCTTCTTTTGTAGCTCTGGCTTATTGGCTCCAACAAGCTTGTCAATTTGCTGTCCATCTCTGAGGAAGAAGAATGTAGGTGTGGCTTTGATATCCCATGAAGTACTCAGCTCCTGTGTGTGGCATGGAAACATATACATTACTAAGGTTTAGTCAAACACCACAACGTTAGTGTGTTAAAAAGGATCTCGTCTAATATGCTCACCGGGTTGGAAATTGAAAGCAGTATAACTGATATTTATGATACATTAAAACTTTGTTTGGAGCATAATAACAGCATAACTAGCAGAGTCAACAGATTCCTGACAAAACGACCTATGTAAACACCATCCAAGGATGAAGAATGTTGGTTGCTCAGAATTCTTAAGAATCAGCAGTATGAAGATTACAAGAAACATCGAAGAATGTTCGTTACACATTGTAAGTGCATTTTGTCCACAATGCTTCCCTAATCTATCTGCCAACGTTTCGTAAATAAATACATACAAGATTGTCTCCTGCATGAAATATGTTGCTCAGGATGACACTTGAGATTTCACGTTCTAAAAGAAAATTTATTGAGCCATTTAAGTCAATAGTGTTACTTACAGTTAGTTCATCAACATCAATGGTTAGAAACATCAGGGAAGGATATTTCTCAGACAGCTCACTGTACAATGGGGCAATCACTCTGCAAGGACCACACCATGCAGCACTAAAATTTGCAACCGCCTGTCAAAAGTTAATGTTTAATAGGAATTCAAATACATCTAGTTACTATTAATATAGATTCCCCAAAAGCATAGATTAGGAATCAAATTTCTTCGTAAAGGAGTAAAAGGAATAGAACTTATATAGTGGCAGTTGCTGCAGCACTTCCTAATGTTAAAAAGGTTGTGCAAGATGCGAGAAAACTTTGGCCATATGCCAGACAAATTATTGGAGAGTAATTTCCAATTTTATCTAATTATCATGTGTATTAAGAAAGAATAATGCTATTTGTGCCTATATGCATGAGCGGAATGCTCTTATCGCGCTACAGGGTGGTTCAGTACACGTGGATCATCCTTAAAACTTTACCCTATTTGTCGAAAATTAAGTGTACATAAGCATGGCAATTGCAACATCCTCTTGGTCCTTTATCGATGAAAAATGATCAAATCAGAACATTTCATAGTAAAAACAATTTGTCAAAGCACTGTAGATTATCACTCAATCAGACTGTTTTGGTTGTAGGAGGTACACAATAAATTTAGAAATCCCTATATCTGGTTTATCAAATATAGACAGCAATCCACTGGAATAAATGAATTGAAAATCCTCTAAAACCCTTCTCAATATTAGATACTGCTAGATAGGGATTGGTATATGGTCCAATCAAGCATGAGCAGATGTGAACAGTCACTCATAGATGGGTGATCAATGCCCAGAAACATATGACATTAGAGCTGCATAAACTAGGTATTATGGCTCAACTCCAACTAAAGCAGAAGAAAATTACTAACTTACAATCTTGCCTTCTCTGCTTGCTTGGGACAGCTTCTCATCCCAACTCTGTTTTGTTGTAATCAGGTGGACATTTCCACCAGCCAATTCTATGTTTTGGTAAGAACTTTCGCCATCATTATCATGCTACATGTAGAATGAAACTCCAATAACAATGTCATTCAAAAAATCTTTATATAAGTTGAGGCAAACTTTTGTTCAAAACAGCAAACTAACCTTTGATATACAGAGTCCCATTTCGAAAGTTGCTAGCCTTGCAACAATGATAAAACTTAAAATCTGCAAAATATTCAACGCGCTAAACCCCTTACACTTGTTGTTCAAAATTCTAGACATGTGCAAGCCACTGGAAGAATCTTCTGGCAACAATTCCAGAAAAAAATATATCTAATCACAAGGATAAAATCGACGAACAAAAGGCATGATCTATTTATTAGAATTCAAAAAGTAGTAACACCAATTTGAACAGGTAGGGCAAATCATAAAAATTTGAATCATATCCATGCTTCAGAGTTTGAGTTCTTCTCAGAAGCATGTATGAATTGAATTGATGTGAGTCCAAATATTACGTTAGTAACAATAAACCTTTTTACCTTCTAATTTCACCTAGACCTTGAATTTTTGGTATCAAATTAAAAGAATGAAACAGCCTTTGACAAAGAAGCTACCAAAACTTTTATCCCACCGTAAACATATCAATTTATTTGAAAGATGGATATTTCTTGTTTTATTATCACACAATCACCTCTTCACAAACATATATGAGGGTTACTAATTTTCAATTCCCATCTCGTCCAAGAATAAAGAAAAGATGAACCCTTTCAGCTTCTGAGCTTCATCTTTTAAAGATATACACCCAATTAGAGGCCAGCCTTTTTATGTCTATAAATCATATCTATATATTTGTTGAAATTTGATAACCTATAATTGAAAAGCAGATAATTACTTATACCACTGCTCAAAACAGTCTTGACAATAAAGCACGTTAAGAACTCAATCAGCTTATTGTCAAAGATATCACTAATTTAGCCTTGAGTTTTGTGCCGAACAAAGATTAACCTAATTTAGGTACTTGTTGCAATTTCTGCATGATTCCCAAATCAATTGAATAGTCAAGAAATCATGAAACAGAGAAGAATGAGTCGCATCCACAAAAAACATCAATATGTATTTCCGACCATCTTCAGACGCGCAAAGCAATAGCTCGGTCAACATAATACCGAATAATTACCTAGGAACGAAAACCCTAGAATTTTCCCTTCAGAAGAACGGAACTAAGCATGATCAGGATGGATGATCAATAAAACGAAACAAACATATATCATGCATATTGAATAGAATACAAAAGAGGATCGGTGAGAATGACTCGCCGGTGTTGAGCTTGAAAGGGGTCTTCGCGATTGAAATTGGGTCTCTGACTCGATTCCAGTATATTTTGCCTGATCGTGAACCTGGAGCCCCGCGGCTACATAAACCAAAAGAGCTAATTACAGAAACTTTGATTTGAAAGTCGAAACCACGAACCAGAAAGGAATACAGATATTGGATAGCAAAATTCAGGTCACTGGAAATATCCTCGGGTTTTATCGGCAAAATGTCAAGTGGTGGACTTTTTTATCCTCTAAAAAATAAGCGTTGAACTTGACTCTCCCCCTTAAACATAAAAAAAGTAGTCAAAATTTCAACACAAACATTCACAAAAAACGCAGGATCATTGAGCAAAGTTATTCAAAAAAATGTCCCCCAAAAGGCTCAGGAGAACGCGCTTCACGCGCCTAACCCTCGCACCTCATCCCGTCCCTAACCCTAGTTCACCATGGCCGCTGCCCTTAGACTCTACCGTCTCCGACTTGTCAGCGACCACTAATCCTCCGGTCTATCTCAAAACCCAATCAAAGATTAACATCGTGACCTATCCGTCTTCGACAAGAAATCGGCAGATTAAGCCGCTTAATCCCGACGCATCTACTGTCTCTCGGAGGTTAATCTGGCTCCTCCTACCAATGTTGGTTGCCGGAGGCCTCGTCTGGCCTCTCTGCCCTTGTGGGTTCTTTCGTTGACGGGATTTCTCAGTGTCGGTCCTAACATATTAAGGGCCCCCTGGGCACAAAAAAAAATGAGGGCCCCCTTTCTTATGTATTATAATATTAAAAATTAAAAAATATAATAAAAATGTGTAAATTATCTTAATTTTCATATATTATTAAAAATAAAAATGAGGCCCCTTTTTTTGAAAGCTTTATACTATAATTACACTTAAATTCTACTAAAAATCAATAAATGACGGGCCTATATTATTTGGTTGACAAGTAGAGTAATAATAATAAAAATAAAAAAAGATATAAGATTTGAACACATGACTTCTTGAAAAGAAAAGAAACCTTAAATGTAGTTTTCCACTAGGCAAACACATTTTGTATGCATATTTTCACTCTTTTAGTTATATTGAACATTAAGAATTTTGGGCCCCTAAAAATCATGGGCCCTAGGCCTGCGCCCAGCCTGCCCTTGCCTTTGGGTCGGCCCTCATCTTCTGCCATGTTCATCCATATGCACTCGTGGTGTGTGGAGTGGGCGAGAAAGCAGTCCCGTGAGTCTGTCAAATCTCATACAATCAACTCCTCTCACCATCCAAAATATAATTTGTGGAAGTTGTGGATCTCAATCCCATGGCGACGTTCTACCTCGTCGGGGTCAGCCGCCTTGGTCTGGAAACGGAATCGATGTGGGCATTGCTTTCCCGGGGTTTTCCCCGCCTGCTATGAAGCCCTACATCAGTTTGCTCAAGCATCCCTAGGGCTCTCACCTGGGATCAATAGATCCGATTGGTCGAAAACCAAATTAGCCTCCCCAAATCTCTTTGGGCGTTTCTTGCGTGGAGGCAATGGTTCGTGGTGGTGCCGACAGTGTGTCTTTCTTGTGGTGTTGTGGCACGGATGTGGCCGTTGGCCTATCGGGATGGGAGTCGTCTCTCGGCGGTGGTGGTGGTGTTGTGGGTGTTGGGCGGTCCCGTCCGGTGCGCGTTCTCCCATTGTTGTTGTTTGTGACCTCTTCCCTCTCTTCTTTGTTTCCTTGAATGTTTTTCATCTTATGCTCCTATCCATTCAAAGAAAAATGGTCGTGGTGGACATGAATTTTAGTGGATGCACTTTCAACCTGATTTGTTTGATGCAATATCCCAATTGCAGACCTAACCATTTCTCAAAAAAGCTTGGAAAAAGCCTCTATATCTATCTCAAATCGCCCGACCTACGGTTTGTTAACACCATTTGCCCTCTTTTTTGGGTACTTTTCTTCTACCTAGTTTTTGAGCTTAAACTTGGTGTAAGATTACCCTGGATTATGCTTTTTTGTGTGTGTTTACATATCAATATATCCTTATATGTGGCTACAAACCACAAATACCAAAAAAGGTTTATGTATCCTAATAACCTGAACCACAAAAATTAAGCCAGAATGCTATGGTCAAGCAAGGCTTAAACCCACTAATAAATTGTCAATAGCTATCTCCTTTTTTGTAACAGTTGTGTATGCTCGCTTCATCTTGTTAAATAATGTTGGTTTGTGGTCTAACTTCACTAATAGCTATCAAATTGATCCTGTTGTACAATTTAGTGATGCATGCAACTCTACCTGCTTGTTCAAAAATGTACTTTTGTTGGCTTATTGTTATGTGAACAATTTTATTAGAGGAATAACCTCAAAGCTTTTGTGCAAAACACAATTAGGCGACTCCTCGGCCCGGAATCCCGATTCCGATTACCCGATCCCAAGTGTTCGTGGGACAAACCCACACCAACGTTGGTGCTGTTTCTTGCTCCCGTCTGATCGGTCGTTGGGCTTAGTTGGCATGCTCTTTAAATTGAGCAGGCAGCTTGCCGCTCAGTCTATAATCCTAACCCTCTGGGCATGGCACCGTGTCACGGTTGACCAACCCCCGAATACACGTAATATGTGTAACTGCAGTAAACCCGTCCTACTAAAAACAAACAAAGAATGGAGGCAACTGTTGTAACATCTCATTTACTGATGTTAATTTTGGTCTTAAACCGATCATCAGGTTTGACACCAAAAATCAAGCTTGGGCACACGTGGTTTATGGGTTAGCCGGTATATTACGTGTTGACCCATTGCCCAAAAGTGTATCGCTCTCATAATTTATTCGGGCACCACCTGATCTCACGATGGCGAAAAACCATAATTTAAAGGTTTCATTATGAAAGTCTGTCTATGGAATTGTAGGGGTATCAAACGAAGGTCCTTTTGGACTGAAATAAACTCGTTTTGCCGCCTAGAAAATATTACACTAATGGCACTTGTTGAAACAAAAGCAAAAGTTCCGCCAGAATGTACTATTTGGCAAAAAGCGGGGTTTGATTCCTTGGAATTTATCCCTGTGACTGGCCTGTCAGGTGGGTTATGTATCCTTTTGAAGGGATATCAACTAACGAATGAAACACTTAAAACTATACACAAAGACGATCGTTTTATTGGACTCGAGTATACTAACCTGGATACATCCAACGTAATGATTATAATTTTTGCCTATGCTCCTCCTAGGGCGCAAGAAAAAGAAAACTTCTGGAAAAAAACTCTGTGATTTTATTAAGGCCCAGAACCAGCCGTGTATTATCATGGGTGATCTCGACGAAATCCAGCACCCTGATGAGAAAAGTGGAGGTGTTATTCCTAATCCGTCTCGCTTTGAACGCCTTATCAGGTTTAAAAGTGAATGCAACGTATGTGACATTCCCACAATTGGGAATAAATTCACGTGGAGAAAATCAAAGAAAATGGAAGATACAACCTTCAAAAAATTAGACCGAACTCTAGTTAGTGACTAGGTTGTTCAGTGGTATCCTACCATTGCAACCAAAAATCATGCCTTCTCCTCATCCGACCACTGCCCAATTTCATGGGACCTCCATACGGGTAACCCATTCAACGCTAAACCTCCCTACGGGTAACCCATATTTTCAATCTCACAAAAAACGCAACTCCTTAAAGCAAAAGCGAAAGCTTGGAACAAACACACATTCAGGAATATTTTCGAACAAATCAAAAACATCGACAATGAAATTCTCACACTACAAAAAGACATCATAGAAAATAGAAATTTACAAATAATCGAAAAACAAGAACGACTGGCCAAAAAAAGGTCGTGCTTGATTCAATTCCACCACTCGTATTGGAAACAGAGGGCAAAAAACAGCCACATTAAACTAAATGATCGGAATACCAAATACTTCCACAGAATCACTAACGGAAAGAGAAACAAGACTAACATAAAAGAACTGAGAACAACTAATGGGACCCACATCACAGGGCTAGAAAATATCAAATCGAAAATTAAACGAGACTTTCAAAACCGATTCCGGGCCTCGGAGATAAACCATGAAAAGCTCTGAAATATGACCCAAACAATAAATCAAGAACTAACAGATCTTGATAATATCGAACTCACTAAACCAGTGACGAACGCGGAAATCAAAGATGTCGTGTTTGATATTGGGGAGGATAAATCTTCGGGTCCCGATGGTATGCCAACATGTTTCTACAAAAAGTATTGGCATATCGTTGGTCCTGACGTCATTAAAGCCGTAAAGAGTTTTTTCCACTCGGGGAAATTGCTCAAGTAATTAAACCACACCTTCATTACCCTCCTCCCAAAATGCGACAACCCAATTTCAAAGAATCATTACAGGCCAATAAGCTAATGTAACACAATATATAAAGTAATTTCGAAAATCCTGACAAATCGCCTAAAATTGTCATGCCAAAACTTATTCACCCAATGCAAGGGCGTTCCAAAACCGAAGTATCCATGATAATATACTCATTGCCCATGAGATTTTTCACTCCTTCCAAAATAAAAAAGGGAAGGATGGATGGATTGCTATTAAACTGGATATGGAAAAAGCTTATGATCAGGTCAGCTGGGAAGACTTAGCCTTTATCCTAAACAAATTCGGTTTTCATCCCAAATTTTCTGGCTGGATCAGAGAATGCGTGGAAACTGTGTCATTCTCTGTGCTGGTCAATAACGGTTCTACTGACCAATTCCACCCTCAAAGAGGACTTAGACAGGGAGACTCGCTGTCTCCGTACCTATTTATCCTAGCCGCCGAGGCTCTCGCGAGACAATTGCAACTTAAAAGCACTAACCCGGCCAATGGGATTGGAGTTCAAATTTCATGTAATGTTACAAAAATCCCTTTCCTCACGTTTGTCGAAGATATCATTATTTTCGCTAAGGCAAAAAGTCAAGCGTGTATCAACATCAAGAGCATAAATGATGACTATTGACAGGTATCGGGCCAGAAAGTTAACTTTGACAAATCCGCCTTCCAAATGACAAAAAACACAAACCACAACACTTGCATTCAGCTTAGACAGATTCTCCAGATCACGAATATGGTTGCGCTGGATAAGTACCTCGACTGCCCCATCATTAACGGTAGAGTCACTAACAACACCTTTAAACCCTTAACCCTTAGAGCTAGATCTCAACTCTCTAAATGGAAAGCAAATTCCCTATCTCATGAGGGTCGGAAAACCCTGATAAAGGCGAATCTCTCGGCACAACCAAATTTCATAATGCAATCATTCCTCCTACCTAAAACCACGCTAAAAGAACTCGACCAAATAAACAAAAATTTCTTCTGGAATAAAGAAGGGAACCATAAACCCTTAATTAGCTGGAATTCAATCTATCAGCCTCCATCTCGGGGTGGCCTGGGGATTGTCAAGGCGGAAGAGATGAAACAAGCTCTTCAAATGAAGCTTCTTTGGAAAATCCTTGTTGAACCAGATAACCCATGGGTAAGAATATCATGGAGAAATACCTTAAGTCCGACGGACTTTTTAACTACCAAAAAAACAAAATACATCTTGGCAATGGTCTAAGCTTATGAGTCTCAAAAGCCTATTCCTTAAAGGCCTTATCTGGCAAATCAGGGACGGTAAAACTATACACTTTTGGAAAGATAACTGGATTGGTTCTGGTTGTTTGTCCCCAAATGGTGACATGAATAATGTTACGCGTTGTGAGTCTCGTGTGGTGGAATTCCTACTCGAGTACAAAGATGCCCAGGGGGTAACGCAAACCATTACTCCGCGGAACAAAATCCCGGACAGACTGTACTGGCAACCAAGTATGAATGGCTGGTATTCCACCCGCTCGACTATGCAATGGCTCCACAAGAACAAGGGAGAACCCCAAACCAACCTAAACTGGATATGTAAGCTAAATATCCCACCAAAAATGAAGAACTTCGTGTGGAAGATTGATCGGAATGGGCTTCCAACGAAATGTCGTTTGGATGAAACCATATTAGTGTTGTCCAGGGATTTGTCGCATGCGATAAACTCAATGAGGACATTACCCACATCTTTCTAGAATGCGCCCGCACTAAAACTATTCTTAACATAATTAACCCTAATATCAATAGGATTATCAATCAAATAAAACCGGAGAAAAAAAACCACCCAGATCTTGGATGAAATTAGGACTTTGTCATCTAATTCGGATTTGGAAGTCCTCTTTTTCTCTTGGTGGAGCATCTGGTTTTTTAGAAACAGGGCTATCTTCGAACAAAACGATACTAATCAAGCAGATGAATTTAACAATATCTGCGAATTTATTTGTAATCAATTAAAGGATTGGCATAATACTAAAACGTTTTGTGAATCCATCACGCATAACCGTGATCAAACCATAAAGAACAATGGGAACCATGCTAAATGGATAAAACCCACAAATGAGTTTACTAATTTAATTTTGATGGTGCAGTTAATGTTGATGGGGTGGCGTCGTTCGGGTTTATCCTCAGGGATTGCAGCAGAGATCATATCCATTTCGACGGTGGACTGGTGTTCGTCAATCTGTTCTTATGTTCGAGACTATCGCCTTACGTTAGAGATTTCTTGAGGTCACCAGGCGTGGCATTTCTCGTATCTAGATTGAAGGCGACAACTTGTAGTTGGTCAAGGCCGTTCTTGGTGACTGGCGCTGTTCGACATTGGAGTATTTGTCATGTCGTTAGGGAGTGCATACGGTGGCGGACTATATAGCTGTATCGTTTCGCCGAGTCTCATCTGTCCCGCTTTCAGTTGATCCGGTTCTTCGGAACCTCATCCTTCAAGGTGCTCTAGGGAGGTCGTTTGCATGTTAGCAATCACCCCAATCTCTTTCCTTATAATAAAAACGCAAACATTCACCGAATCACGATAAGCAATATGACTTTCAAAATTAATTAACACATCTCTTTCATAGTTTCACTCCCTCGTCTTCCTCGACCGACTTCGACCTGGCTTCACGCAGCCATGGGTTCAATCTCCATTTTTTCTTCCATCTTCTTAATTATCAACATTTTTATGGGAAATAAATCTGAATTTTGTGTACTTATTTTATCGATCTGAATTGATGACTGGACAAATCGTTATCCAATCGTCTCCGTTTGTCAACGCTCGGCGACAACGGTCTCCGCCGTAGTCCCATTGGAGTGCGTCGTCCCACAGTTCTGGAGGATTCTACTACTTATTCAAATTTGAGAGAGTGGAGTCAAAAAATCTGTTTGTGGTGGAGTCGGCCTCCAAAAGCTCAGTCCGGAAGCGCGGTAGCGGAGTGCGCCGTCTCCATCGCTTGCCCTGCTTTGCCAGTGAATCTAACTCGAAAAAGCTAAACAAAGTATTCTGTAATAGTAGTACTCACTACTGTAAATATAATTAAAGTAAAAGCAAAAAAGAATGTTAAAAAGGGTAATTAAGTCAGAATATATGCTTTCTTAATATTCGACATATTTGCTGAAACGTCAAGTTTTTGTGAATGGAGGGAGTACCTTTTTTTGGTAGACATAGGAAAGGAAGGGAGATAGGAAAGGAAAGGAAAGGAAGTGAAACACACCCTTAGCCAATTAGGTTTAAAGGTGGTAAACATAGGAAAGTAAGGGAGATATAAAATACCTTTTTTTGGTAGAAGGATATATATAATACCCTAAATCGACAAATCTATTACTAGAGTTAAAGATCAAATGAGAACATGCCTTATGGTGTAAAATGAGAACAAATGTGAGGTGTTAGATTTGGGAAATCAATGGTGTAGATGGGGCGTTTTATTAATGGGAGTTTTTAAAGCAGAAGGGTAATTTGGTCATTTGTCCCTAAAATAGATTCCTCCTTCCCTCTTTCTTCTTCTTCCTTGAGAGTTTTTTTCAATTTTTTCCCATTGTTGAATTTCGATTTTCTTCCTCCTCTATTTTCATGTTTTAATTGGATTGGGTAGTTGTTTTCGACCTCAATTGAGTTGCTTCTAGGAATTTTTTTTGTTTTCTTACGATTTGAATGCCTAATTTAGGTTTTTTTTTCAAATTTAGGAGGTTTTCAATTAGCTTTCGATCCGGGGTTTAATTTACCATGAATTGTATGGATTAGAAAATGTTATTGTGTTATTTCATTGAATACCTTGTCATTCTACCAATTTTGTTTGTGATTTCACCATTGTTAGAATCCAAGTCGATATTTGATTTTAGTGGTTTCATATGAACCGTTACTTGTATTTTTATGAACCATCACTTGTATTTCTATGAACCAGAAATTAAGATATGACTTTAGTTAATTTTTTTGGGGGATTTGTTACTTCGAATTTGTGAAAGTTTTTGTGTTTTATATATGTTTTCATATTTTTGAAACTTCAATGTTTTGTGATTTGATGAAAGAAAGCAAAATATTTTTGTTCTTACTTATTTAAGTCTTTTTTGCTAAATGTATGAGGTGCACACCAAGTGTTTGATAAAATTGCTAGTTTCAATAGAAGCTAGTGTAAATTAGTTTTGTTGATTTTACTCAAATCTAAGAAGGTTATGCATGTATTGCATTACAATATGAATTAATTTTATTCAAAACAAAAGCTAATGGTAAATATTCATCTAATTGTCCACCATGTGTTTGATAAAATGCCCTTGTCAACTTCGAGTTTTAGAGCATTTTTTTTATCAATTGTTCTTATTACTCTATATTTTTTTGATAAGGAAAGAATTCCATGTACCAGATAGACTTGGTAGATTGAGAGGGCCGAATAAATCGGCAGTCAGACAACTCGACATGCGGAAAGTACAATCCACACAAGCTTACAACCCAAAGAAACTATAAACATATACAACGGAAAAAGAGTGTCAAAATCGGGACTGGAGAACCATCATAGGAGCAAGTAGTATGCATTGCCACGAGGAGAAAATAAAAGACGATAACTGGGAAAAATTCACAAGACAAGATCTTGGGGAACAACTATGGGCACCTCAGATTTGGACTCATTTAGAAAGCCTTTAAGCATCGATCACACATCCACGATTTTTCCAAACCATTACCACCGAACCTCCAGATACAAGAAGCATACAAAGACACACCTAAAAGTAAATCCCTAGCACCAAACACTTGGCTTTTAAGCCAATTAATGTGAATTTTTGATGAACAGTTTAGTTTTTTTATTAGTATGATTGACTAGTCAAATCAATTGAGTTGTTGATATTTTTGGTTTGATGAGGGCGTTATTGGTAAGAAGATCATAATTTAAAAAAACCTGGTTATGTGTTGCTAAGGAGAAGAGAGATTTGATAGATAGAGAAGTCAGAAGAACGATAGATGAGATCAAAGAGATAGAGAATTAGGGTTTTGGGATAAGATAATTCTGATTTTATTGATTGATGAAAAACATAACAATAGAAGAGTATTTATAATAACTCTTTATGTCTAGCTAATACAGAAAAGATAATGTTGAAATCATATCTTACTAAAAGATAAAACTAAAGCCCTAGATAAAAGGAAATAAAAATATTCTTAAATATAAATAATTATCCTAATATCCTAATATAATTGTAGCGTATCACGGAGATTTCAAGGGTGATTAGGCCTGGTAAGGCTGGTGTTTTACTTAGTTCCCCTTTTTTTCTTTCTTTTTTCTTTTCTTTTTTCAAACTCTTGTAAGGTTGGTTTTGATTTGGGGATTTTTTAGATATAAGGAAGAAGGGTTTACAAGTTTTCACAATTGCTGGATCTTGTGGAGTGTGGGGGTTGCCCATTTGCTTTTCCATAGTTATGGTAGAAATTGATTTTTTTAAATGGATTTGAGAATATTTGTTAATTAGGTTTCTGGGATTTGGGAAATTTGACTAGGGTAGGGGATAAAGTGGATAGAGAGATAGAGATCGAACATGGATCAACATGGGTGTTCCGAGTGGGGGTGGCGGTGACTCTGGTGGTCAAGTGGGGGTTACCCGGCGTCGACACCAGTCAACAAACTGGATGGCGTGCTTAGTCCTGATGGTAGAAACAACAACATTGACGTCCTTAGGCATGACATCACCACGGTACATAAGACAAGCCATGTGCTTCCCATGAAATATTAAGCTAATGTTCCTGCAACTCTAGAACTAACATAAGTCATGGTATGCACAATAAGGTTTGCAAGACTAGCAATACAACTACTTTGTAAATGAACAAGCACACTCAGATCATAACAATGCCACATCATTCAATATTAACATTAATTGCATGAAGCAAGGATGAAGAATAACTTCATAGTTACATGAAAAGGTAGCTAGTGAATGGCTTAATTCAATATATACATGAAAATGAGTCAAAGCTTAATTAGCTTAATATTTTACTTCAGATTTTCAAAACAAAATAGTGAAACAATGATTAGGTACCTAGAGCATCCAGATCTCACCTTTTCATTAGACTCTCAACCTTTTCATCAGACTCTCAACCTCTTCATCTATCACTTGTCCCCCAAACACACATTTCTGATCCCATCAAACGGTTGCCATTTCCAAAACCCACATCAGGCGCATGGGGGAGAAAGCTTAGAATTTTGAAATACATTTTTAAAGGAGAGAAGCAAAAGAGGACATGAACATTACGAACGACACAAAGAGTGTAGACGACGACGGATTCGGCGGGATGTATCTCAGACCAAGTGAGCAGATCTGCAGTGGAAATATGAGGCATTCTCACCGAAGTGCTTCGTTCCATTCTTCTCTGTTCTCTGGATTCAAAAAAATATGTAGCTTTAAAACAGTGGATTACTTCTTCTATGTGAAAATTTAAGAAATTGATGAACGCCGAACCAAGCGGAGCTTGTTCTTCATTGAAGATTGGAAATTGGAATCCTTTGGTTTTATCTCTCTCCTCCTCTGGATCTGCCCGGTGACGGCGTTTCAAGCTTTCGTTCGAGAACCTTGTTTAGATTGGTGGAGAAGAAGGGTTTGAGAAGGGAGGGTTATTTTTGGAATATTATGGTATTTGTTTTTCTAAATTACACTATGTGCCATTTTTTTATTAAAACAATGCAATTAATTATGCTGAAACAGCCTCCGAGTTTACAACGTCAAAACAAACAAGCAGTAACGGAAAAATTTCTAAAACAAGTGAAGGAACGCTAGGAAACAAATGACTAAGAACATGAGCTGCTCAATTCGATCCTCGTCAAACAAAACTCCACCGACAGATATCTGCCTCATAGCTTGAAGCAATAATTTGAGCCACCAACAAACCAGCAACCGAGCGAGGCAGCGTTTTAACTCCTAGTTTCTGGATGGCCAATTGACAATCGGAGGCCAAAATGATCTTCTGAATTCCTGCCTGAATAGCACATGCCAATCCCCACTTCATAGCCTCAAGTTCAGCCACCTCAACTGTCGAGTCAACTTGAATACGCTTAGCACCGGCTATGAGCGCATTACCATCCGAATCTCGCCCTATAAATCCAATATCACACCCATCTTTCATCACCGATGCATCATAGTTGACCATCACCCTACCATCGTCGGGCTTCACCCAGTGATTAGCAACATCAGCAGTTGGGCCGCTCAGAACAAGGCAGTGTAGCTCCACCCAATTTCGAGATTCTAAGCATGATATCCAACTCTGATCAGTCAATCCCGCAGGATCTACTATTTTGCCTTCAAAAATCAGGAGATTACGAGCTCTCCAAATTCTCCAAATAAGTTTAGTCCAAAGTTCAAACCTGCTTTGCTCCAAATTACTCAGCAAAAAATCAGCCCAATCTCTGAAAGTTAAATCTCGCTTCCCGATTGGTTTGAATTCTGGACATTGATCCCAGCAAAGTCGTGGGAGAACACATTGTAGGAGGGCACGAGCAACAGTTTCCTCCCTTCCACACCTAGGACATTCTGTAGTAGGCGCGATCTTCCTATATTTAAGATTTTTCCTACAAAATAAAATGTCTCTGGAAGCTCTCCAAAGGAATGAGCGAACCCGAGGCAAAACTTTCAATTTCCACAGCTTCTTCCAAAATGATCCCTGCATAGTCCCAACACCACTCCCTTGGTCTTTTGTCACCATCTCGTTAAATTGCACATTATAGGCTGATTCCAAGAACAGTTACAACATCACAAGGAGCTAAAAGCTGTCTCACAACCGATTCCCACCAGATACCTGTAATACCCCTATTTTACAATTTTACAACATTGGGTATTACCGCCAGTGGCCTCGGACCTTACCGTCCAAAGTCACCCAAGGCTTTTAGAATGATATTGAACTCATAAAATGCGGAAATTTACAGAAAAGTTACATAAATAAACGGGTGCTCACTAATGAGACTTGGTTCTTTAATTGAAGACCAAAAGCGGAATTTTATTTATTGATAAGAACTTTCGTTCATTACATGCGAGTCGTTTTACAAATTTAGCAGCGGAAAGTAAAACCCATTTAGAAAGGAAAAAAAAACGTAATTAGAAATACAAGTATGTTTTCCCAAGACAACTTATGTGATGATGATTTGCTTGGTTTTAAAAAGGGAAGAGCTGGTGCACTATCTTCGAAATGCCTCGCTCTTATGAGAATTCCTTCCTTCTTTCAACTTCGTTTTGCCTTGACCTTCGATTCTCGCCTAATCGCTTCTTGAACCTTCTAGACTTCGTCTTCAACACTTCGGTTGTACATTCCTACAGTCTGGCATTTGTCACGAAGGGCGAGAAATACAAGGCAAAAATGCGGAAATAGGGGAATTAGTCTAAGGAGACTAAGCAAGTGAGAACGGAACTTCTCAAGGGTATTTCGGTAATTTACAATATTCAAGAGATATTATTGGGATGTGTTTTAAGGTATAGATCTTTAAATGGGGCTTATTGAAACGGAGAAAAGTGTATCTCGAGATGAGATAACTCGTTAGTCGAGAGAAGAACTACGAGATTGTAGACTTCTTTTTAGAATAGAAAGTATGTTGGGAACGTTATTAATTCATACAAGTTTGAAAACCTCCCGCGCCCTGAGCGGAACGAGAGCCGGATCGATCATTTGAGACCGGTCTGGTTTTGATGTCTTTTAAATGTGCATTGACACTTATCTTATATCGTGAAAAAAAGATATTGATTACGTTAATGATTTTTAAAGAGGGTGGGTGCTTGCATGGCTCAGACCACCAAGGGAAGACTCAGTTCCCGACACTTAGCTAGAGTGCCACTCATCCCTCCTTGCAATCGGAGCAGACATGGATCATGATCCTGAAAGTCGTACTTTAAGTGCAGAGGCATACAACTTAGTAAGTTATATAGAGGCGTCGGGTTAATCCCGCGTCCCTCACTAGTTCGTTCGTAACCATTCTTTTAACGAGACCGTAAACAATCAAGGCCACAACAAAACTAGCATAATAGTCCTACCAAATATTAAATAACGGAATAATGATAACAGTGAGGTCATTTATATCTAACAATCGATATTCCTAGGTTCGTTTATTACTTAGCAAACAAGTTGTTCCCAATATCGAGAAATTTCATGGAATGAATATATAAGGTTACAAGGGGAAATTCCACTTGCCTTTGCTCTAACGATATCGGATTTAGAGAAAGAGCGGAAAACGTTGTTTCGCGACTTGGAACGAGAATTCGACCTATTGACACGGAAGATTCCGATAACTTTAATAAGAATTTCCTTTTCTTCTAAAGTTACGAAAAAACTCTTTTATTCTTCTCAAGAGATTACTTTACTAAATTATATAATAATTAGTTGTATGGGAATAAAATAATAATATTCCTTATTATCATTATTTTAAATATTGTAATATCCTTTTTATTCCTTAAAAATCCTTATTACAATAATATTTATTTTTATTCTTGGAAACCAACTAATATCTTTAATTTATTATATATTCTTTTATAACTTCACTTGCTATTTTCTTAATATAAATAAGCAAGGACAACTTTATGAAAAACATATGATAAAATATTCAACCTAAAAAGGTATATTGAATTTATAAAATTCTTAGGGTTGTAAAGAGTCTATTATGTCCTTATAAACATATCTTAAAAATTATTATAATAATATCTTTTATCAAGTGATATTCATAACCATACTTAAAATATGATTTTCTTATCAAAGAATATTTTATTAAAACATTATCTTAATAAAAACCTTATTTAGATATACAAACCATATTAAATAGAGAAAAAACATTACTAGGCATTCCTACTTAGTATTCCCATAAATAGAACTTTCTATATACTTTATAAAGTAAGCTTTCTATAAACTTAATATAATATTAAAATAATCTTATTTACCTTATTTACATATATCCTCCCATATCTTTAGTTTATATAAATGATATGATCATGACTTAAACTCTTATTATATAACCAAAAGCATATTTATATGATATCTTAGTTCAAACTATATCATCTTTCCTAATTTTCCAATATCTTTTTATGCAAGGCAACTTTTATAACTTAGCAATATTAATATCATATTATATATTAATATATTATCACAACTACCATAGTTATTAAATAAAGCTTATATCTTTAAAATTTCTACACTTAGAGATATGTCATACTAATATCTTATATATATATATATTTATTCTTTTAACAAGGTATTATTTAATAATCAAAGCTATAACTTTTAAAATAATGACTTTATATAAAATATTTGTATGTGATATCTTGGTATGTCTAGAAATTTATGATGTGCATTAAATATTAAGTAGAATAAAAATTTACCAATTATACTTATAATTTCTTTAAATGATTTAATCCTTTTTCCTCAACTAACAAGATCTTAAACTAATATTTTCTTATTAAAATATTCTTGTATGCTAACAATAATTTGATTTATTTATTTCTACTAACAAACTCTTTTAATTAAAATAGCATGATTAAATTAAATTAATAAAGGATAAGATTATACCCTCTACTGGTTTCTGTAATACAGGCAAAGGAGAGCAAGGAAGGGGAGGGGCGGCGAGCAGAGTGGCGCACCAAGCGGGCGGCGGTGGCTTGGGCAACTCCTGGGCGGCGTGCTGACGGCCCGACGGCAGAGGAGGTGGCCGGCGGTTGCACACAAGGGAGGAGAAAGGGTTGTGGTGGAGCTTTTGAATGGCTTCTATGGTGTTTTATGAGGGAAATTCACAACTTTATGGGCTGATTTTTGGAATTAGAATGAGAGCACAATGCTTAGAAGAGAGTAGAAGAGATGTTGGTGTGAGTTTGAAGGAGAGTTGAGCTCCTTTATATAGGCAAAGGAAGGAGGGCTATGGATCCATGCCACTGATGGTGCACCAATGGAGAGGAAGAGGATGATCCTCCATTGGCCAAGAGTGTGCTAGTTTGAGAGATGATGAAAGGTGATGCAAGAAGGGGAGTCTTGCAAGCAAGAATGGAGGAGTATGGAAGACACCATTCACATGCATAGGTTGAGCATCACTTCAATCATACTTGATTTGACTTGTTTGGAGAAGAAGAAGAAAAATAAAGTGGCTTATTATTAAAAGAGTGGTGAATTGGGTAGTCAAGTTACATTGGTCTAGCGGTTTGAGGAGTGTGTGCTTGTATGAAAGGAGCGAGAGGTCTCGGGTTCGAGTCCTGGCTCTTGACTCCTTTTTTTTTTTTTGCCTTGAATTATTTTAAGCCTTGTAAATTTCGGAATTTATATCACTCCATTTTATTTGATTATCTTTTACCCTCTAATAATCCTTTATCATACTTTTATAATTTATTGTGAAAATAAAAATAATTAAACTCTATTTTTAAGAGAAACTATTTGAATAATTACCCGACTTGCTTAATGTATTTAATTAAATTCTTAATTTCCATTGTTGTAAACTTTTATAATCTTTTATAATTTAATAAGAAATTATAAAGATTATTAAGTTCTCTACTTTAGAGAAAAAAATTATTGGGATAATTACCCATTTTATTTTATTTAGAATTTAGCGGATTTTACAATAGTACCCCCTTAAAATTAGTTTCGTCCCCGAAACTAGGAAAGACTTAGGGCGGTACAAGGTTAAGACGGAAAGTAGCTACTACCACTCACAACTTGTGAGGAAACAACAAAGGGTCTAGTACCCCCTTAAAGAACATTTCTTTCTTTAGTTAAGACGAGTGTACATGTAGACGAATTACTATTGTACCTTTTTCTTAAGGAATCGTTAACTTAGTATTCCTTAGAAAGATTGCCACATTTGGACTTATGTGGTGTAACGAAATCAATGGATAGGAATGGACATCCAATTGGTCTTGCTAGCGAAGTAGGCGGGAGGTCAAGCGGTTTTATCCATTAGCTTGAGTCATACCTACCGAAGTTCTGGGTTGACCTTCCCAAACATAAAAAGTTGGACTGCTTATAGAATAAGCATCCTAATTGAAACGAGCACCTAAGTGCGTCTAGGAAGCGATTAAGAAAATGACTAATCCATTCTATACTTCTAGAATAGAGTCATTGCGGAAGAACTCTTTTAAGATGGATATTAAGTAATCTTTCGAGATGGAATCGATGTTTGAATATGTAAGGGTCATGCCTTAGAAGAAGAATTTCGATTTATGGTTTTTAACGAAGTTACTATTGGGATAAGCGATGGTTATCTCATAAGAGGGAGTAACCATCTTTACGATGTCGTATTCGAACATATTATACTACCGAGAGGTGGTTCGAGCGTCCTCCTATACTATACGTTTTAATTCTTATAAGAAAGTAGTTTTTATTAAACAAGGTGGAATTCGAAGGACTAAGTGGTTTCATTTCACCAATGTGATCAGTATCGGTGAAACTACTTCCAACATAATCCTTTAATATATGTCTTCACATGAATAAGACCTGAAATTCTACCTCAACCATGTGATCAAGATGGGAGATAGAAGTTCATCCTTATTCGGCACTGTGAACCATATACTTAGAAAAAATGTTTAGTTATTTAAACTTATGATATTAACTATTGTAGTTTGACAACGCAACGCAAAATGGAAATATTTCTTGCAGAGGTAGGAGTAAATCGCATAAGAAAAGATGGATTGACTTACGTAATCCTATTAATCGAAACTAAGCGTTTGAAACAGTCTTTCGTATAGAAAGTACCAACAAACATCTTCAAGACGGCTATGATAGCGTAGCAGAGTTCAAAGTATAACACTTTGCGAAGAACATAGTTGATAATAATATTGGAATTATCGAACTAGTTTTGATTATAACCGATGTTGCAATTCTAATGACAATCCTACGATATATGTCACAAGTACCCTTGTTTGGACATATTTAGATTACACGAGGAAGGATAAGCTATTCTATTTGCTCCTTGCGTCTATCGTTGAACTTCTCCATGGCTTGGGGGTTGAATTTATCCACTTATGACGGGATACTTTTGGGCTTAACGGGAAACTTCATATCGTGCGTAATGCAATAATTGGTTAAACTGCGTGGTCTTATTCTTGGCATACTTAGTCCCTTAACCTTTAGGGTCGAAGAGATCATTATGTCTCTCATCTCTCATAGAATAAGAGAGGAACGATTCATCAATTAGTTTTCAACTTTTTCCCAACTCAGCTTGACATGTTTTGCTTGATTATAATTCTCTTGCCATTCTCTGACTCCTCTCCGAGTTGTAGAGCGGCAATATGCACCCTTTTTGCTTCGGTGGAATTAATATTTCCCAAGTATTTTGTTTTAGGAGAACTATTAGTGGTTGTGGTTGACTTTCCAGTTCCTCCATAGACATTAATGTCTTTAGTGTCCTTGTAAAGCTAGACACATTTACTTGAGGTGGAATATGGCGTTATTTGCAATTCTATTTGCAGCTTGGTCAGATCCAATTATGCGTGCTTCTTTCCGTGGGACATAAGATATTGCTTCTGGCTTCACTTATATTGTTGGACTTCTTAATGTAACTTTTGTCACATCATCCAATAGTATCGGCGTACTAGGGTCCATTACCCGATGATTTCCTTGTTCTTTCTTTGGAAAAATTTTGAACCATCATTCGTGCCCGAACTTGAAGCCTATTCAGGGGAATTCTATTGTTGGTTCCTTGCGGTTTGGTCATTGGAATTAAGAATCGACAAATTGTCCCCAAACAATTGTTATTCATTAATGGCTAGCGATCGAGATTCGTATAGAATATCCGTAGTTCTATATTTGAAGAAAGATATAGTTGTTTTTGTTAACTTCACAAGTATAGGAAAGAAAATGACGCGCAAGTTTAGAGAAGAGAGAAAACTGTTTTTATTAGAACTCTTATGGAAACAGATTACAAAGGCTATATATAATAAGCCATAACACTAAGGACGGAAAGAAATACTACGAACTTGACTTATTCAAGAACAAGATGGATAGTCAAATGAAGTGGACTACTTAGAGTTTCACACTTCTTAATGATACAGCCGAATTTTAGGCGTAGGGTGTGCTTGGGAAACAAAAGTTGTCCAAAAATCCTTTATCGAACAAACTTTCATCGAGGGTTCCTCCCTCGTGGTTCAACAATAATTGGGCCTGCTCGATGTGTCGACGGTTTGCAGTTATATAGCCACGGTTGACAACAAGACGAGTATGGAGTTGAGCGTTCTCGTTTTGGTAGGACCTCATTTCTTCCGACCACACTTCCTAACGCTGGAGGAGATAGTCGTAATTTGGTTGACGATCCCTCGTTGGGTTTGGACCACTGATTGTAGATGGGTTTCTTATTTGACTAATTGCTTGGTGATGGGATGACTCTCCTTGAGTCCAATTAGCCCATCCGCCCATTTGATAGACCATTGGAGTTTTACTTGATTGGTCATGAAGTGAATCATCAACCCCTTTCTCGAGGTATTCCTCTTCGGGGTTCTCCTCCTCGAGATTCACCTCAGGTGCATTTTCATGCATTTCCTCTTATAGTACTAGCTCGGGGTTATCCTCGGGTTTCCCATATGACAAAAGCGGCCATTGAGAAAAAGCCTCATCAAGCTCTTCAGCGGCTTTTTTAGCTTTGTCCCTGATTCGGGTTAGACTTCTAGCGAGTATCATTTTTGTAGAGAAGAGAGAGGCGTTTATATAGAATATCCTTTGATTCTATGCGACGAAGATATTGGAAGGAAGTTTTTATAAAGTTTGGACATAAAATATTAAATTTAAGACTTTTTATTTTCTTGGTCCTATTTAGAAAGGTCTCGAATTTCTTTGAACATAAGAAGTTCTAGAAATAAATTCTTAAGATGAAAGTTTAAGTTTAAAGGAAGATTCTTAACTAAGATGTTTAAGTTAGAAGGTGGTGATTTCTTTAAAAGATTTTTAATATAAGAAATTCCTAACTTCTAAGAGTTCCTAAGATGAAAATTAAGTTTAAGAAGAATTCTAACTTAGGTGATTAAGTTATAAAAGAATATTATAATAAACCCACTAATATCTTGGAAACCAACTAATAATATTCTTTTATAATTTTACTTGCTATTTTCTTAATATAAATAAGCAAGGACAACTTTATGAAAAACATATGATATAATATTCAACCTAAAAAGGTATATTGAATTTATAAAATTCTTAGGGTTGTAAAGAGTCTATTATGTCCTTATAAACATATCTTAAAAATTATTATAATAATATCTTTTATAAAGTGATATTCATAACCATACTTAAAATATGATTTTCTTATCAAAGAATATTTTATTAAAATATTATCTTAATAAAAACCTTATTTAGATATACAAACCATATTAAATAGAGATAAAATATTACTAGGCATTCCTACTTAGTATTCCCATAAATAGAACTTTCTATATACTTTATAAAGTAAGCTTTCTATAAACTTAATATAATATTAAAATAATCTTATTTACCTTATTTATATATATCCTCCCATATCTTTAGTTTATATAAATGATATGATCATGACTTAAACTCTTATTTTATAACCAAAAGCATATTTATATGATATCTTAGTTCAAACTATATCATCTTTCCTATTTTTTCAATATCTTTTTATGCAAGACAACTTTTATAACTTAGCAATATTAATATCATATTATATATTAATTTATTATCACAACTACCATAGTTATTAAATAAAGCTTATATCTTTAAAATCTCTACACCTAGAGATATGTCATACTTATATCTTATATATATATATATATATTTATTCTTTTAACAAGGTATTATTTAATAATCAAAGCTATAACTTTTAACATAATGACTTTATATAAAATATTTTTATGTGATATCTTGGTATGTCTTGCAATTTATGATGTGCATTAAATATTAAGTAGAATAAAAATTTACCAATTATACTTATAATTTCTTTAAATGATTTAATCCTTTTTCCTCAACTAACAAGATCTTAAACTAATATTTTCTTATTAAAATATTCTTGTATGCTAACAATAATTTGATTTATTTATTTCTACTAACAAACTCTTTTAATTAAAATAGCATGATTAAATTAAATTAATAAAGGATAAGATTATACCCTCTACTGGTTTCTGTAATACAGGCAAAGGAGAGCAAGGAAGGGGAGGGGCGGCGAGCAGAGTGGCGCACCAAGCGGGCGGCGGTGGCTTGGGCAACTCCTGGGCGGCGTGCTGACGGCCCGACGGCAAAGGAGGTGGCCGGCGGTTGCACACAAGGGAGGAGAAAGGGTTGTGGTGGAGCTTTTGAATGGCTTCTATGGTGTTTTATGAGGGAAATTCACAACTTTATGGGCTGATTTTTGGAATTAGAATGAGAGCACAATGCTTAGAAGAGAGTAGAAGAGATGTTGGTGTGAGTTTGAAGGAGAGTTGAGCTACTTTATATAGGCAAAGGAAGGAGTGCTATGGATCCATGCCATTGATGGTGCACCAATGGAGAGGAAGAGGATGATCCTCCATTGGCCAAGAGTGTGCTAGTTTTAGAGATGATGAAAGGTGATGCAAGAAGGGGAGTCTTGCAAGCAAGAATGGAGGAGTATGGAAGACACCATTCACATGCATAGGTTGAGCGTCACTTCAATCGTACTTGATTTGATTTGTTTGGAGAAGAAGAAGAATAAAGTGGCTTATTATTAAAAGAGTGGTGAATTGGGTAGTCAAGTTACATTGGTCTAGCGGTTTGAGGAGTGTGTGCTTGTATGAAAGGAGCGAGAGGTCTCGGGTTCGAGTCCCGGCTCTTGACTCCTTTTTATTTGTTTTGCCTTGAATTATTTTAAGCCTTGTAACACTCCACTATTAATAAAATTTCGGAATTTATATCACTCCATTTTATTTGATTATCTTTTACACTCTAATAATCCTTTATCATACTTTTATAATTTATTGTGAAAATAAAAATAAGTAAACTCTATTTTTAAGAGAAAAAATTTGAATAATTGCCTGACTTGCTTAATGTATTTAATTAAATTCTTAATTTCCAATGTTATAAACTTTTTGTAACACCCCTATTTTACAACATTGGGTATTACCGCCAGTGGCCTCGGACTTTACCGTCCAAAGTCACCCAAGGCTTTTAGAATGATATTGAACTTATAAGATGCGGAAATTAATGTAATTCATACAATAAAAAGGATGCTCTCGAAAGAGACTTGGTTCTTTAAGATGAAATTGACTAAAATCGGAATTTTATTTATTGATAAGAACTTTCGTTCATTACATTGAGAGTCGTTTTACAAATGTAGCAGCGGAAAGTAAAGCCCATTTATAAAGGGTTTAAAAGACGTAATTAAAAATACAAGCATGTTTTCCCCTAGACAACTCATCTGATGATGATTTGCTTGGTTAAAAGAAGAATAGGAAGAGTTGGCGCACTATCTCCGGAATGCCTCGCTTTTGTTAGAATTCCTTCCTTCCTTCAACGTCGTCCTTCCTTGACCTTCGATTCTCGCCTAACGCTTCTCGAACCTTTTGGACTTCGTCTTCATCACTTCGGTGTACAATCCTAAAGTCTGGCATTTGTCGCGAAGGGCTAGAAATACCAGGCAAAAATGCGGAAGTAGGGGAATTAGTCTAAGGAGACTAAGCAAGTGGGAATGGAACTTCTCACGGGTATATCGGTAATTTATAATATTCGAGATATATTATCGGGATATGTTTTAAGGTATAGGTCTTTATGTGGGGCTTAACGGGACGGAGAGGGGTGTATCTCGAGAGGAGATAACTCGTTAATCGAGAGAAGAACTACGAGATTATAGAGTTCTTTTTAGAGTAGGAAGTATGTTGGGAGCATTATTAATTCATACAAGTTTTGAAAACCTCTCGCGCCCTTGCGAACCGAGAGCCGGATAAATTATTTGAGATCGGTCCGGTTTTGGTGTCTTTTAATTGTGCATTGGGCACTTATCTTGTATAGTGATGAAAACTCTCACTTAGGTTGACATATTTTAAGAGCGTGGTGGGGCTTATGTACCGGCCCGAACCACTGACAGGAACGAAAAGTTCCGGCACTTAGCTAGAGTGCCTAAGTCCCTCTGAGGCGTAGGAGCGGACATGGATCATGATCGACAAGTCGTAATTTATGCATGGTGGCAATACGACTTTAGTGGGTTATATAGAGGTGTCGGGTTAGGCCCGCACCCCTTACTATTCCATCCAAACCGATCTCGAAAAGAGATCGTGAACAATCAAGGTCACAAACAAGACTAGCATAATAGTCCTATCGAATATTTAAATAACGGAATAACGATAACAATGGGGTCATTAATTCTAGCAATCAATATTCCTAGGTTCGTTTTATTATTAGCAAACAAGTTGTTCCCAACATCGAGGAATTTCACGAAACGAGTTTATTAAGGCTACAAAGAGAAATTCCACTTGCCTTAGTTTAGCGATTGTATATGAGCGGATGAACGAGAAATGTCGCCTTTAGTCGGGACGAGAAATTTGACCCATCGACACGAGAGGTACGAACGAACTTTAATAAGAATTTCTTTAATTCTTTTAAAGTTTTAAAAGTCTCTTATATTCCTTTTATAAGAGAAATAATACTAAAGTATTATAATAATAATTTAGGTAGAGATGAATAAAATAATAATATTTTATTTATTATTTAATATTTGTAATATCCTTTTATCCTTTATAAAACTCTTCATTTTAATTTATTTACTATAATCTTTGATGTTCAAGTTATGACATTATTTAAAATATTTAAATATTCCTTTATCTAAGGTTAAGTTCCCATTTAAAATATTTATAACCTTTTTATTCTTTAATGGGCACGCAATCATTATTAAATAATTCTTTTATTTATTTCAAGCAAGGTGATAATTATATAAAGTCCATAAAAATATACTTTTCATATTTATAAATCATATTGATTATAAAAACTATTCTTATGATGTGAAAAGTCCAAAATGCCCTTGTCACAATATTTATTTATCCATCTCCTTATATATTCTTTATGACTAGTACATATTATATTATTATAATATTTTTTTTCTCTTATCATCAATTCTTTTTAAATACATGCAAGATGTTAAATTAAATAAAGTCTACCAATAAATATTATCTAGATTATTTAAATCCAAATTGATAATATTAATCTACTTTCCTTATAAGTTCAAGGGAGGTTCCTCTTTATAGCATGTATATATTTAATATATCTCTTTTATGCAATATCTTTAGTATATCTTTATTATATCTTTTTACTCTTCTGTTTTAACAATTAAAAAAATATCTCATGACCAATATATCTTATCCAAAAATATATTTAAGTTTATGATATGGTTTTTAAAGGACATGCAAGCCTTTCTCTATATAAATAGTCTTAAGATAATAATATTCATCCTCTTTGCTCTAGTTCTTTTATTCATTATAATAAGCTCCTAATAAGGTAAATGTAACACCCCATCTTATAATCCGGGTTGTTACCTGGTTGTGGACCACACCTGGGTCCACCAAAACAAGCCTGACAACAAATTCACGAATATTGGACCTTGCAACAAAGGCACAATAAGAAAAGCCAAGAAAACATCCAACTTATATTTACAATCGATTTAAAAAAACATTATGCATGCGACTAGGAAGAAAACTAACCCACATACAAAACTGACTATACTACCGAGTTTCTATACAAAATTGCCTTAGACCTTCTTACTACAAAAACCAACTGGCTTAGACAACAAAAAGACTTAAACCAACATCCTTCCCCTATGACACGTTACGTCGAGAACGAGCATCGCCATCCAGAAATTTATCTCCTGGAACATCTCCCACACCAGAATCTTTACCTAAAAACATTGGAATATAAACACATTAGCTAACGATCCTGGTATGGGCCAAACGAGCAAATCAAACATGTAGAATAAAACATAGATTATTAAGATAATACAATCAATCAGTCATATACATACCAAACTAATGTTTACATCCAATACACATTATATAATTATATAGACTAGCATATCAATTTCCAAACCAACCTTCAATTCCACAATAATCAATAAGCACAAAGTTAATCAATAAATCGCTCATACCATATATACCACAACAACCAGCAACAATTCATCCATAATCCAAGCCATATCATTCTCCAATTCAGGCAACCCGAACCTGCCTTTGAAACATGGTACACGGTTAGCGCGCACGCTAAACTCATGCCCATTTTCTTCCCCATCACCCTTCTTTCCCCGGCTAAGCCTCTACTAGAGCACTCGCCAAAACAATCAATTTTTGAAGGTGATCTCCACACGCCGCATGACTATGTCCGGGGTCTCTTCTCCACCGACTTGTCCGTGTCCATAATCACACTCGCAGAGATCAAGTTGCACACAATAAAAATTGTTGAACAATTCCAATAGCTTTTCAATATGAAAATATAGTATGTAATACTATTTCAAAATAGAGTTCCACACATTCAATTTACTAGTTTAACACATCACATGATCGCAAGCTAAGTAAGTCTAGACGACTTACCTTAAAGACGAATTCTCTAGGCCAACAAACAGTAACTAACACCCAAAGTGGTCCCCTGTTGTCAAATATAACAAAAGATTTCTCAACAACGAGCTCACGGAAACACTTCTTAGTTGTATACTCAAATTCTACAATTTCCTAATCGATAAACGATTTAATTTCCGAATATCGATATATAACCAATCCTTAGTTATCATGCTTCAAGGAGCCATCTTGGCGAAATTATAACTAATTATCCGCTTCACTTTTGAAACAATTTTCTAAATAAAAATTGTTCATTAGTAACAGTTCTTAAAGGTTACCAAATCTCGGATCAAACGGATTAACAACGAATCCTGAGTAATTATCCGAAGTCCTTTACCTGCCAATCGACGTCCAAACTTGTATTCGCTATAAGTAAGGATCCAGACGTCCGTTTCTCGAGCGGTTTGAATCTGTAGAACCGTATCAACGTCAAGATTATAAAAAACATAAATTTAATTAGCAAAGCGGAACCGAAAGGCCCTTATGATGGCTCCGTAACCACCCCGCTTATTAATTTCGAGCGTTAATACCTTCACTTGAACCTTTAGCTCGTTCGGCTCGATGGTGGCTCGAACCAAGAGTCCGAGGGTGGAGGGGTGATGCCCGGTGGCAGCCCTTGCAATGGGTGGTGGTCGGAGGAGCTACCGATCGCCGGCGACGTCGCGCGGCGTGGCTGAAATGATTGGCCGGCGGTGAAGGTTCGAAGTCTTTACTCCCGAATCCGACGTCGTCGTCCCGTCCCTCTTTTACAGCAGCAACAACTAGCTTATATTAAGGAGCAAGAAGAAGGTAAGGGTGGAGGTGAGGAGGAGGAGGTGAGGAAGAAGGTGGTGGCCGTCGTGAAGGTCTCCCGAAGTCCGTCGTTCTCGCCCACTTCAATTCTTTCGTTCGGTTTTGTTTTGAAAAGCCAACAAGATAGACTTAGACTAGCAGAGAAAGACATGTCTCGTAAATGAATTCTATCCCCAACCCTTAGTTGTTAAGCAAGAAAGGCGGTTAAATGAAATTTCCCGTCTCGAAACGGGACTCGCGTTAAAGCGGTAAAATTATGTACCTCGGGTGGAAAAACGTACTAAACGAAAAACGTCCCGTAAATTATGTAGACCAATAAAATCAATTTTCCATGATTTTATCATGCTACATTTAATTTTTAAGGCTTCCGTTTTGCATTTTAAATCCTTTCCGGTACATAATTAAAAAGACGGCTTATCCAATAAATATTCTTTTTCCACTGAAAAATCCTAAACTTCACATCGTTTCATAAAATCATTTTGTTATGATTTTAGGATATTACCAAGAATTTTCTAGGATTTAATCTCCAACAAAAATATTGAATTAAGCGTTAAAACGGACAAAAAGGTTAAAAGGATATCCGAGAAAAATTCAAAAATAACCTTAAAAACTGCAGTTATTACATTAGTACCCCCTTAAAAATGGTTTCGTCCTCGAAACCAAGGAGAACTCGGATCACAAGGAAGGTTAGCATAAGCACACATACTCACAACCACTACAAACCTATACAGAAGTTTGTAGTATCCCGTTAAAAAAACATGTTGTTACTTCTGCACAAAGTACAAAACAATCACTGCTTAATTACCAACTTCTTCTCATCACCAAATCTTGCAACTTACGTATGACCAAACATTTTAACAAATTCATCAAGATTAAATAATCTACAAGCAAAGGTAAGTCATGAACACTAACTGACCTGTCAAACCCCTAATTCATCCTTGCTATCAAGCTAGGGTAAAGATCAGGATAATTTTGCTGTATACTAGCTTCTGTCTCCCAAGTGGCTTCCTCGACTTCTCGTCGAGACCATTGGATCAATACTAACGGAATCTCTTGGTTCCGCAAATTCTTCATACGACGATCCAAAATTGCTATTGGTTGCTCTACAAAGGTATGGTCAGGCTCAATCTTCAGTTCTTCATAACTGAGCTTATGATTAGGATCTGGTATATACTGTCTAAGTTGAGACACATGAAACACTGGATGGACCCCTTCTAGAGATGGAGGTAAAGCTAATCGATATGCTCGTTCTCCTACTTTTTCTAGGATTTCAAATGGACCAATGTATCGAGGACTTAATTTCCCCTTGATACCAATTCTCCTTACTCCTCGGGTAGGAGATATCCTTAACCATACATGTGCTCCAACTTCAAATTCCAAAGGCCGTCTTCGTCTATCAGCATAAGACTTTTGACGACTTTGTGCAGCTAGCATACGTTCTCTAATCAGCGCTACCTTCTGAATAGTGTCTTGCATCATCTGAGGTGTTTCACCCACCATGTCCGACGGATCATTCCAACATAGTGGTGTTCTGCACTTTCGACCATACAAAGCCTCATAGGGAGCCATCTGAATCGATGAATGCCAACTATTGTTATATTCAAACTCAATCAGCTCTAGATGCTCACACCAACCTCCACCCCAGTCTAGAACACAAGCTCTCAGCATGTCTTCAAGGGTTTGAATTGTTCTCTCTGTTTGTCCATCTGACTGTGGGTGGTAAGCAGTAGTGAAATGAAGTTTTGTGCCCAAGGCTTCATTCACCTTTTGCCAATATCTCGATGTGAAACGACCATCTCTATCAGAAACAATGGTCTTTGGCACACCATGCAGTCTGACTATCTGCTTTATAAGCACATCTACTAATCTATTCACTGGCCAAGACTCTCTAATTGGAAGGAAACGTGTTGTCTTTGTCAGTCTATCAACTACAATCCAGATAGCATCATGTCCACGACTGTTACGTAATCTTGTAACAAAATCCATCGATATGTCTTCCCATTTCCATTCCGGTATGGAGAGTGGTTGAAGTTCTCCTGCTGGTCTTTGGTGTTCAATCTTGACCTGTTGACAAACCTAACATCGTGCCACAAACTCAGCTACATCAGACTTTAGACCTTCCCACCAATAATGCTGCTTAAGGTCTTTATACATCTTGCTAGCTCCTAGATGTATTGAATAGAGTGTAGAGTGAGCCTCTTGAAGTATTTTCTGTCTTAGCTCCTGATCTCGGGGCACACATACTCTTCCATGAATTCTCAAAATTCCATCTTCTCGAATTTCAAATGCTTTTGCTTCTCCTTGGTGCACCTTCTGACAAATATTTTGAATCATCGAGCAA
Organism: Fallopia convolvulus; assembly: GCA_964016875.1. Classification (NCBI taxonomy): domain Eukaryota; kingdom Viridiplantae; phylum Streptophyta; class Magnoliopsida; order Caryophyllales; family Polygonaceae; genus Fallopia; species Fallopia convolvulus. The sequence goes on along the minus strand of OZ024726.1, from coordinate 22,674,659 downwards.
TTCTCTTGCTTTTTGTGGATCTCCTCTATTAAACTAGGTTGGTATTCTAAAGTACGTAACTGACCTTGATATCTCTGAATCCATACTTCAATTTCATTCCTTATCAAATCCTTTTGCAGAGACGGTTGAGCACTCAAGTGTGACAACATTCGTTCCTGGGAAGATTTTCGACTAAGTGCATCAGCAACAACATTTGCCTTGCCTGGATGATAAAGGATCTCTAGGTCATAATCCTTAATCAGTTCGAGCCACCTACGTTGTCTCATATTGAGCTCTCGTTGGGTGAAGATATACTTAAGACTCTTATGATCTGTTAGAATTTGACAAGTTGCTCCATACAGATAATGACGCCAAATCTTCAACGCATGAACCACAACAGCTAACTCCAAATCATGTGTCGGGTAATTCTGCTCATTCGGTTTTAACTGCCTTGAAGCATAAGCAATTACTCTACCATTCTGCATTAGAACACAACCTAATCCAAGTTTAGAAGCATCACTATATATAACATACCCTCCATTCCCTTGAGGAAGAGCTAAGATCGGAGCTGAAGTCAATCTGTTCTTCAATTCATCAAAACTTTTCTGACAGACATTTGACCACTCAAATTTTGTTGTTTTACGTAACAGATTGGTTAATGGTTGGGCTATAGAAGAAAATCCTTCTACAAACCGTCTGTAATACCCAGCCAAACCCAAGAAACTACGTACCTCCTTCACATTCCTTGGAGGCTTCCAGGCTGCCACAGCTTCGATTTTTGTTGGATCAACCATCACTCCTCTAGCAGATACAACATGACCCAGAAATGTTACCTCTGGCATCCAGAATTCACACTTTGATGACTTGGCAAACAATTGGTGGTGTCTCAAAACTCCTAAAACTGTTCTCAGATGATCAGCATGCTCCTCGTGGCTTTGTGAATATACTAATATATCATCTATGAACACTACTACAAACCGATCTAAATAATTAATAAAGATTCGGTTCATCAATTCCATGAATACGGCTGGGGCATTTGTCAGCCCGAAGGGCATCACCACAAATTCATAGTGCCCATATCTAGTACGAAATGCTGTCTTTGGAATATCTTCTTCTCGGATTCTCAACTGGTGATATCCAGATCGTAAATCAATCTTAGAGAATACCACATCTTCTTGTAATTGATCTAGTAGGTCATCAATTCTGGGCAACGGGTACTTGTTTTTGATAGTAACCCGATTCAATTCTCGATAGTCGATACACAGTCTCAACGACCCGTCTTTCTTCCTTACAAACAAAACTAGAGCTCCCCAAGGTGACGCACTGGGGCGTACATATACCTTTTCTAATAACTCCTCCAATTGAGTCTTCAACTCTTGCATTTCCATTGGAGCCATACGATAAGGAGCTCGCGATATTGGTCTGGGGCCTGGTTCTAGGTCAATACTGAAGTCTACCTCACGTTGAGATGGTAGCCCTGGCAACTCCTCAGGAAAAACATCTTCAAATTCTTGCACCACAGGAACCTCACTAATCTTTGGAACTTGTTTATCTTCTTGCAAGATATAACACCAGTAGCCTATACAACCATCTTTTATCAACTTAGCCGCCTTCATTGCGCTAATTATTGCTCCCTCCTTCTCCTTTCTTGAATCTTTCCATACATGTTTGGAACCATCATCGACAGTTAATGTCACAGTTCCCCTGTGAATATCCAACACTGCTCGGTATCGCTTCATCCAATCCAACCCCAAGATTACGTCATCATTTGGTAGAGCCATTACAATAAAATCTGTTAACCAATCTCGATCCCCTATGCGAATTGGACATCGAAGGATTTCTTTCTCCCCACTGAATTTACTACCATCCGGTAAACCAACCACAAAAGGAATACCAATAGAACAAATCAAATGTAACCTATCTACGCATGCAGTAGCAATAAAAGAGTGGGTAGCACCAGTATCAAATAGAATCTTAACAGGCTCAGATTGGATCCAGATCGTACCTGTAGCAGTCGGCGCATTTGGTTCTTCAGCCTTTCTCATTTCAAATGCTCGAGGTGGATTAGTTCTTGAACTCCCAACTGCACTACCGCGACCTCTACCTCGACCCTGTCCCACTGAGCTGTAAGTCTGAGGAGGTAATATGGATTGAGATCCTCCAGTTGACCCAAAAGCAGGTGATGAACCTTGAAAAGGAGCAACCCCTTTGTTTGGACAAAAAGTCCTAAGATGACCTTTTTGTCCACAATTATAGCAAGTTATCGGTGGCTTGTTGCAAGTATTTCTCAGATGGTCAGTACTCCCACAATTATAACATTTCCTTGGCCCAGCTGAAACTCTAGACTTTTGAAATTGACCTTTTTGACCTTGTTGGGCATATGGTTGTCCTTGCCTTACACCAAAGTTAGTACCTCCTTGAGGTGTAAAGCTTGGCCTCTTATCATCCTTGAATCCTATTGGTGTCTTTTGCCTCTTGCCACTTCCCTGGGTGACCTCAGAACATCTAAAAGTTGGATTTGCCATCTCATATGCCATAGCAACATTTTGATATTCCCTCAAAGTAGGACATTGAAATCCGGCCACATACTGTCGAATCTCAGGTTTCATTCTTTGGGAGAAAGCTTGAATGCGTTGCTTCTCAATGGTCACCGTTTCTTCTACATAAGTCAAATCTCTTTGAAACTTCTGAGCAGCTTCTGCTACAGAAATATTTTCAGGCTTTCCATTGATGAACTCTTGAGCTCGAGCATTTCTAACAGTAGTTGGACAAAACTGGTTTCTTATCATTTGAGAAAATTCCTCAAAACTCGCCTCATGATCGAGAATCTGCAGAGACCACCAGTTAAGAGCATTATCTCTAAGCAAGCTTTGAGTTAGAGATACCTTTCTATCATTAGGCGCCTTAATCGTATTGAGAGCAGAAGTAACTTGTCTCAACCACAACTCCACATCCTTCTTATAAGCTCCCGTAAAGAAGGGAAGTTTCATGTAGCTGAACTCATGAAGCCACTTGTCAGGCCCTGAATCTTGATGACACTTCTCAGCTTGTATTGATCCTTCAGATGCTTCTTTAACTACTTGTGGCAGTCTTGGAACATCTGGCACCCTATTAGGGGGTGGTGGTGACATTCTAGCAGCGGATCCTTGGAAATTTGGCGCCCTTGAACCAGATGGTTGAGAAACAGCAGCAGCAGAATTTGGTGCTTGATCAATCCTAAAACGATTTTGCAAAAAGGACATAACCCTTTCTTCAACCAAGGTCCGTATCTCAGGTAATCCAGCATGCACTGGAGCGGGAGGTTGCCCCTGAGCTTCATTATTACTAAGAGGCCTTGATCTAGCAACACCTTGACCTACTGATCTAATACTTCCAACGTTAGAACGATTGTCATTTTGTCCTAAAGGAACACTTCCAACTGGTCCTCGGCTTTCAGTAGTTTCCTCAACTAGAGGCTCGATAGCAATTCCCCTTCCTCTACTTCTAGGTCTTCCTCTACCTCTAGGTCTTCCTCTACCTCTTATCATGACTGAAGCACGCTAAAATATAATAAATCATTTAAGTTACTATAAATATATGTTCTACTAAACAAGAAAAATGTTTAAGGAGATCTTCCTGTATGATGATGACGTCTCGACGTGTCTTTCTATCCCAAATGCATAATGCCCCAAAATCAAGTTTTTGTGTAAAAAGAACTCTAAGTTGGACCTCACGTGCTCTTATTGTTAGGACCTTGTGCCCTTGTTGCCAACCTCGGCTCTGATACCAATCTGTAACACCCCATCTTATAATCCGGGTTGTTACCTGGTTGTGGGCCACACCTGGGTCCACCAAAACAAGCCTGACAACAAATTCACGAATATTGGACCTTGCAACAAAGGCACAGTAAGAAAAGCCAAGAAAACATCCAACTTATATTTACAATCAATTTAACAAAACATTATGCATGCGACTAGGAAGAAAACTAACCCACATACCAAACTGACTATACTACCGAGTTTCTATACAAAATTGCCTTAGACCTTCTTACCACAAAAACCAACTGGCTTAGACAACAAAAAGACTTAAACCAACATCCTTCCCCTATGACACGTTACGTCGAGAACGAGCATCGCCATCCAGAAATTTATCTCCTGGCACATCTCCCACACCAGAATCTTTACCTAAAAACATTGGAATATAAACACATTAGCTAACGATCCTGGTATGGGCCAAACGGGCAAATCAAACATGTAGAATAAAACATAGATTATTAAGATAATACAATCAATCACTCATATTGATGAGGTATTTTCGGTGGTCGTTATACCTATCAAAGAATCCTAACTTAACCAACTCAGTAGAGCGGCAAGTAAGGGTCGAACCCACAGAGACTCGTGTAAATGTGTTATTGCTTAAGTGCCAAGTAACTAATATGGGGGGTTTTATTGAATGAAAATCTAAACTACTATGCAAAATTAGAAGTAAATATGAATGCAAAAGATGGTTCAATTCAGTTAAGGAACAAGCGTGTTCAACTAGTTACATCCGTCATAGATATGCGTATTGATCATTCATTCTTTTGACTCTCAATTCACTTGAATAATCTATTGTGGATTATACTCCTACTAAGGATTATGACCCAAACTTCATAAATAGTTGAAAGAACTAACAGTCTAAACAACCCTAATCATTTAACAACCTAAAACAATGTCTAGATTCAATTAAACGACAACTTTACGAATCAAGTTATCAATAGAAACAAACACTTAGAGCAAACAGACATCTAAGTTATTTATGGATTTATTCCCTTCTACAATTGAATAGCCCGAACAGGTCCAAACAATTATAGATGCTACTTTATCTAATCAACCCCGAACGGGCATTAATCAGATTAGTTGTAAATTAACCTAGAAATTCTATTAGGTGATCAATCTAACAAAATCCTAGAATAATTCTGATTCAATTAAGCATAGGGAATAAAACCTATCCAAGTTGTTGAGAATCAATCAAACCTCACATAATGAAATCTATGATTTCAATAACTAGTCAAACACAATAAATTTAGCAATGCATAATTAAATTGAAATCAAACTTACAAAGGTTTAAAGGTTCTTCCTTGAAAGAAAACCCTAGCCTCCAAAAGTATGAGCAAAGTTCTCAGAAAATTAAACTAACATAAGGTTTAAATATGTCTTCCAAATAATCCTCAAAAGATCTATCTTTAAGCTATACTCGGATATGATATAACCCTAGGCCCAAAAGTCAAGCCCAAAACTTCCCCGCGTAGAAAACACCGATTGCGCGGGTTGCATGAGGATTGCGCGGCCGAGCAATTGTCATCCCGCGCTTTTGCCTCGGTTCAGCATTCAGGCGTCACTTCAGAGGCTGTTTTGACGCACTTAGAGTTGGAATTTGGACTCGGAGTAAAAATTTGAATTGTAGCTCTTTGAATTAGCTTTCCAGTGATACCAAATTGAGCCTCATCCGAGCACTTTATCTCCCAAACCAAGCATTGCAAGATAGAGGAGTCGAAACAAGTCTCCAATGCATAATCCAAAGTTAAGCGTTCATTTCCCACAAACTCTTGGGTCTTGGCTCTTCTAATCTTCACTTGTCACTTGTATCACTATAATCTTCCTCAAACTTCACCATAGTCCTCTAACATCCATCCCGTCCATGCTTGTTTACCTAAAGATCTACAAAACCGAACAAAACAAGCGCAAAACCCGAATTTCCTAGAAAACCTAAAAACCTAAGAACTAAGCTAAACTAAGCTAAAACCATGCAATATAAACATAAATATGCATCCTAAACACTACCTAAATGCAAGATATCACATATACATACCAAACTAATGTGTACATCCAATACACATTATATAATTATATAGACTAGCATATCAATTTCCAAACCAACCTTCAATTCCACAATAATCAATAAGCACAAAGTTAATCAATAAATCGCTCATACCATATATACCACAACAACCAGCAACAATTCATCCATAATCCAAGCCATATCATTCTCCAATTCAGGCAACCCGAACCTGCCTTTGAAACATGGTACACGGCTAGCGCGCACGCTAAACTCATGCCCATTTTCTTCCCCATCACCCTTCTTTCCCCGGCTAAGCCTCTACTAGAGAACTCGCCAAAACAATCAATTTTTGAAGGTGATCTCCACACGCCGCATGACTATGTTCGGGGTCTCTTCTCCACCGACTTGTCCGTGTCCATAATCACACCCGCAGATATCAAGTTGCACACAATAAAAATTATTGAACTATTCCAATAGCTTTTCAATATGAAAATATAGTATGTAATAATATTTCAAAACAGAGTTCCACACATTCAATTTACTAGTTTAACGCATAACATGATCGCAAGCTAAGTAAGTCTAGACGACTTACCTTAAAGACGAATTCTCTAGGCCAACAAACAGTAACTAACACGCAAAGTGGTCCCCTGTTGTCAAATATAACAAAATATTTCTCAACAACGAGCTCACGGAAACACTTCTTAGTTGTATACTCAAATTCTACAATTTCCTAATCGATAAACGATTTAATTTCCGAATATCGATATATAACCAATCCTTAGTTATCATGCTTCAAGGAGCCATCTTGGCGAAATTATAACTAATTATCCGCTTCACTTTTGAAACAATTTTCTAAATAAAAATTGTTCATTATTAACAGTTCTTAAAGGTTACCAAATCTCGGATCAAACGGATTAACAACGAATCCTGAGTAATTATCCGAAGTCCTTTACCTGCCAATCGACGTCCAAACTTGTATTCGCTATAAGTAAGGATCCAGACGTCCGTTTCTCGAGCGGTTTGAACCTGTGGAACCGTATCAACGTCAAGATTATAAAAACCATAAATTTAATTAGCAAAGCGGAACCGAAAGGCCCTTACGGTGGCTCCGTAACCACCCCGCTTATTAATTTCGAGCGTTAATACCTTCACTTGAACCTTTAGCTCGTTCGGCCCCATGGTGGCTCGACCCAAGAGTCCGAGGGTGGGGGGTGATGCCCGGTGGTAGCCCTTGCAATGGGTGGTGGTCGGAGGAGCTACCGATCGCCGGCGACGTCGCGCGGCGTGGCTGAAACGATTGGCCGGCGGTGAAGGTTCGAAGTCTTTACTCCCGAATCCGACGTCGTCGTCCCGTCCCTCTTTTAGAGCAGCAGCAACTAGCTTATATTAAGGAGGAAGAAGAAGGTAAGGGTGTAGGTGAGGAGGAGGAGGTGAGGAAGAAGGTGGTGGCCGGCGTGAAGGTCTCCCGAAGTCCGTCGTTCTCGCCCACTTCAATTCTTTCGTTCGGTTTTGTTTTGAAAAACCAACAAGATAGACTTTGACTAGCAGAGAAAGATATATCTCGTAAATGAATTCTATCCCCAACCCTTAGTTGTTAAGCAAGAAAGGCGGTTAAATGAAATTTCCCGTCCCGAAACGGGACTCGCGTTAAAACGGTAAAATTATGTACCTCGGGTGGAAAAACGTACTAAACGAAAAACGTCCCGTAAATTATGTAGACCAATAAAATCAATTTTCCATGATTTTATCATGCTACATTTAATTTTTAAGGCTTCCGTTTTGCATTTTAAATCCTTTCCGGTACATAATTAAAAAGACGGCTTATCCAATAAATATTTTTTTTCCACCGAAAAATCCTAAACTTCACATCGTTCCATAAAATCATTTTGTTATGATTTTAGGATATCACCAAGAATTTTCTAGGATTTAATCTCCAACAAAAATATTGAATTAAGCGTTAAAACGGACAAAAAGGTTAAAAGGATATCCGAGAAAAATTCAAAAATATCCTTAAAAATCGCAGTTATTACAGTAAACATATTATTTCTATTATAATTTTCATGTATATCAACTCATATTTTAATCCCATGATTTTATCTAACAATTTTCCCATGTCTATGATATTATATTTCTTTATAAAGACACATGCAACTTATTTCATTTATCTTTTTAGCCTTTAACTTAATCATATAAAATTATCTTATGATAATAATATCTTATCCATATTATTTCCAAGTTTATAATAAGATTAAAAATATGCAAGTCTATTTTTCTTTTTAATAGAGCCTAGATATATTAAATCTCATTATCTTACTCTATTTCCTTAATCATTAAAAGTAAAATACAACCAAGTAATATATTTTTAAATTCATCATTTACATGCCTAAAAACACTATTATAATCCTTAAAATTTATTAGGATTTATTTTATAATTTATAAAATTTATTTTCTCTTGAATCTTACAAGCATGTATATTTTTATTAAGATCTATGTACTAGTATTTGTATTTTATAAATCTGATTTTTAATATTTCGAAAATTAATATGTATAAACTGATTTTTAATAAGTGTTTTGGGCTTAAAATTCTAGCCCAAGATTAATTAGAAATTACCCCAAAAAATTAGGATTAGGCCCACTTTGCTCTTCTATCTTCTTCCTCCTTTGTACGTAGAACAGAACCAGGAGAGGCATCAGGACGGACGACTGCAAGGGCACCAACGGTGGTGGAGGCGCGGCTCCTGGGAGGTGGTGGTTGCGCGCGGGTCGCCCGGTGGTCCGGCAGGGGAGCTGCGGTGGTCCGGTGGTCCAAAGTGGTGGAATTAGGGCTTTGGGGAATTTTAACCAAAAAAAATTCAGATTTGGGGAACAAATTAATTTGGACTTCTAGGCTTGATTTTTTTTTGTGTTTGTTTGAAAGCAAAATTGCTAAAAGAGGAGAGGAGATTATTGTGTGAGTTTTTCCTCTTGATTCTACCCTCTTTTATAGGGAAATTTGAAGCTTCTCTTGATCCATGGCAATGGGATTTGGCCATTGAAGAGGAAGAAGGTTGATGTCTATTGTTGGAGAGTGTGCTAGTTTAGGATGACACAAGATGATGCAAGTCTTTGGGTGGTCTTACAAGCTATAATGGACGTTGGAAGTCAAATTGGACATGTATTGGTTTGTCGTCAAATCAGTCAGGCACATATCAGACTCTTTGAGGAAGAAGAAAAATTGGTAGAGTTTATAATTAAAAGAGTGGGTTTATGAGTAGTTAAGTTACAATGGCATAGCGGAAGGGGAGGTGTGTGTTTATGAGAATATGCAAGAGGTCTCGGGTTCGAGTCCCACCTCTTGTATTTTTATTTTGGCCCTTTTCCCTTATTTTTATTTGTATTATAAATTTAATTAAATTAAATTTCGGAATTTTTATTTAATCTCAACTAATTAAATTTTATTTTTTTTTCATTTTGTTGATCCTTTGTAAACTTTTTTATAATTTATTATGAAAATTATAAAAATATTTAAACTCTCTTTTTAAGAGAAAAGTATTTAAATGAATACCTGAATTGCTTAATATATTTAAGTAAATTCTTAATTTTCATTGTAGTAAACCTTTATAACTTTTCATAATATAATATGAAATTATAAAGATATAAAATTCTCTATTTTAGAGAAAAGAGAAAAAAAATTATTGGAATAAATATACGTTTTTATTTTATTTAGAATTTAGCGGATATTACACTTTTATAATCTTTTATAATTTAATAAGAAATTATAAAGATTATTAAGTTCTCTACTTTAGAGAAAAAAATTATTGGTATAATTACCCATTTTATTTTATTTAGAATTTAGCGGATATTACAATACCAGCTTCCCAGTCGATGAGCTCTACTACCTTCATATTAAAATGAGCCTCATTAAAATTTCCTGCCACACGAAAAGAGCTTAGCCTTGGTAACCATTTATCATTCCAAACCGACAAAGAACCCCCATTTTCCACTTGCCAATAAGTCCCCTTTTCTAAGGTTTCTTTGGCCTTCATCAAACTCCTCCATGCATAGCTTGGGTTATACCCCAAATTTGCTTCCAAAAAAGAAGAATTTGGGGAAGAATCGACCCTTGTACAACCGAGCAAGTAAAGAATCTGAGTATTGAAGAATTCTCCAAACAGGAAAAATCGAAGGGTGGAGTGCTGTTTTTTGGAGTAATGTATGAGGCAAATGGGTTTTTGTGCTCAATGGGTGGATCTTATTATGAGATGTGTTTCTAGTGTGTCCTTTTCGATTCACATGGATGGGAATCCATCTCGATTTTTTTTCCATCCAGGGGCCTCCGTCAAGAGATCCTTTGTCACCTTACTTATTTCTCCTGTGTGCTGAAGGATTGTCAACTTTAATACGTTAGAGTGAGAGTGTTGGGAGAATTAGGGGAATCCGAATTGCACGGAATGCACCGGTGGTTTCTCATTTATTTTTTGCGGATGATAGTATGATGTTTGCAAAAGCTACTTGTCAACAGGCCTCAAAAATTGTTAACATTCTCCAGTGTTATGGAGCAGCTTGAGGACAACAAAAAAGAAGATAAAATCTTTTGGGAATAAGTCCCCTTTGCGCCACATCACCCCTTTATTGAAATAATAATTCTAAATAGTTAATCATGCAAAAAACTTTATCTCCAACTAAACATAAAGATAAAATAATATTTGTAAAAATTTATCTCCAAATAAACATAAAGATAAAATAATTTTAGTAGATTTGACCAAAATAGATAAAAAAGTACATTATATTTATTATATTTGTAAAAGATACATTAAAATAAAAACAACCATATATGTCTATAACTATATATTAAAGTAGTAAATTTTCTAGCCACCACATTAATTTTGGCCCTATCTTATATTAAAAAATTATTTAATTATTTCTTTTCAATTAAATTCCTTTCTATTTATTCATGGGGAAAAAAATTAATTCGAATTTAAATTAAAAATAACGAAAATTATTTTATCCTTATCTTTTTATCTATTTTATAAAAAACATTTATCTTAAATCAAATTTTGATAAAAAGATTAAAATTTCAAATATCTATATAACGAGTTTGGTTCAAATGAAAAAACTCTTATCCTAAGAAATGAAAAGAAATACACTTTCCTAGCTCGTAGTGCACTTATCCTACTTTGGAGTGCACTTTTTCGCATTTGCACTTTTCGTACTTTGTATTGCACTTTTGGTATTTTTTGTAGTACACTTTTCGGATTGTACTTTTTGTATTTTGTAGTGCACTTTTCGTTTTTCAGGATAAGAGTTTTTTCATTTGAACCAAACTCTCTATATAATTACTTGTCTAAATTAATTTTTTATTAAAAAATTATATTATATTTTCCTTAATTTTCCTTTTGTATTTTTATGTAAATATAAAAGATTTTTTATCTTTAAAAATCTATATTTTTTATTAACTATCTTTTTTAACTCTTTATTAAAAAGATTTTTAAAACATTGAATTTGATTAATTTCTGTAAGAATTTACATTATTTTTGGCTTTTTATTTATTTTTGCATATTTACTTTATTAATATCATATTTATAATATATCTAAAAATTGATGAGTCGTAGTAGTGCATGGCACGACAAGTACACAACTAGTATCTTCTAAACCTGAATCACATTTGGGCAGATTCGTCATAAAGAATATATATTTCAGTCACACTATTTGTAATAATGAATTATATATTATGTAATTCACTCACCTTATTTTTAATAATAATTTGTTTTAACAATTTAGCATGAAATTGGATAAATTTTTATCTAAATGAAAGAATTTCCAATTTTATAATATGTAATTCACTCATTCACCTTATTTAATAATTTTATATTATCGTACACATTATCTAATAATAAACTTTTTATCAATTTGTTACGAGATGGAATCTCGTTTCGATCGCTCATTTCGCACAAATTATACACGATGATCTCGAGCCTCGCTCGGATCGTGCATTTTCCACATATTATTGGTTTTATAGGTTAAAAATATGTACTTTGTAAGAAGATATGATTTTTTATTGAAATAACATATGGGTAAATCTTTTTAAATAATATTTATGCATAAAGATAAAAAATATACAATATGCAATACACATAAATTAAAAGGTCCTACATTAATGAAGAAATATTTTATTAATGTTAATAATATTAATTTATTAGATATATAAACTTAGACGAGTCATAAGAATTCAACTTACGAGGAAAGTTGAACAAAATAAATTGCTTATAGGATGGTGACTACAACTTGGAAAACCACTCTGGCTCCCGGCATTGATAAATCAATTTTCTAATCTGAATTCGGACAATACGCATTCGGTGAGGTTGTTTGTGGATTTCATAAGTCGGCGAAGGCTTTTCGAAATCTTGGTTGATAACTAAAGTTCCCAACATAACATTTCTCATTATTAAGGAAGCATAGTCTTGTGGTGAGCTAATCTCTTTTCATCATATTTCTCATTCCGTAAGATTATTTGGGTTATACCATCGATCGGCTTTCATTCGGATACCGATGGTCATAATGCAACTAAGATCACAAGAACCTCAGATAAAATTCCACTTGCATAGTCTTTCATTGGACTAATCGACCATTTTATTTCTCTTGCTGGCCGGTTGGTCTCAACTGTCCCTATACGGAACAGGGAGTAAAGGAGTGGTGATTCGAGATTGAAGGAGTTGAAGTCATTGCAAGTTTATTTTGAATAACTCGTTTATAGTTTTAAGGTCGAGATCCTTGGTCTGTAAGGACCGCCTTCTAGAATTTTACTTCCGCTTTGTTCAAGAATATTTATTCTCACTTTTCAGCAAGTATTTGGATTATTCAAGATTGTGAAAGTTGAACATTGATGGATCGTTGGTTAGTTGAAATTAGTTATGGGAACTGTATCGAACAGTTCCCACACGTAGAGAAATAAACAAGTATGCAGGTAAATAAAACAATAGAGACAGTTCCCTTATAGAGGAACCCCACAGTGATCAACTAACTGCGTGAGTAAACCTCTACCTCCCTCTCGGAGGATTTTCGAATGAGTTACCTTTTCATTATTGCTTGGTTCCCTTCAGGTTACAAGGCAGAGTACAAACTTCTCTGTTCCTACTAGGACTCTCTCCCTAGGCAACACTAATGCACTCTCTCGACCCTAACCCGGTGAACGCTCACAATCAAAGACAAAGAAAAACTCAAACCTCTCTCTCTTTGTCTGTCTCTTCTCTAGAGTTCCTCTAGACCTAGGAACTCTTTCTCTCTTCATCGTCCTCGAGATTAGCTCGACGCTGGGGACTTTTTACTAACTTTATGATCTTCACTTGAGTGGCTCTTTAATCTCTTTTCTCTCAGTGTCTGGATTTGATGAATGTGAAAAGTGAGCAGCAAGGAGACTATTGAAGGGTTTAAACAGGCATGATGAGAAACACATATCGACTTGAGGCATTTGTCCTAAATACTCTTTTTTCCTTGCTCTCCATGTATGATTCCTTATGGTTGGCATGTGACTTTGATTTGAATTTCAAATGTCAACTCTTGAATCAATCCGGACCATTGGATGGTCATCGTCTCTGTGCCGAGGCTCTGATGGTCTGAGACGACTCTGTGTCTAGAACAAACAGGATCCTTGAAAATGCGATGAGATGTCGCTTTCACGCATGCGCCAGTTCCCAACCAAGGGGAACTCTCGTCTTCTCGGTTCCCTTCTCTTGGGAATTCTTCTTGACCTTTGTGGGATTCCTGTTCCTTCTGTTCAATTCTCATCTTGTGGGAACTCTATTCTCTTCTAAGGTTGGTTTCTTTCTTTTCGTTGTTGCATTAGTTCCCATGGTGTGGGAACCTCTTACTCTATGCTTTACTTTGTGACATGCAACCTGATCTCTTTTTAGGTTGGTCGTTCTCTTTTTCGTCCTTGCATTAGTTCCCACGGTGTGGGAACTCTTTGGTTTGTGCTTTTATGACGTGCAACCTGTTAAACTGAAATACTTGGAAATTGACATTAGTTCCCATGGGTGTTTGTCATTATCAAAATTGAGAACATTGTTCTAGTGTTAATGAACGTGAGTTCTTAACACCGACTTAATAATTTTCCCCTTTTTGATGATGACAAACCCATAATAAAATGACAATTATTTCATTTAATTTTAGGTCATGTAAGCTCATGCAAGTTCCTATAAGTTCCCCCTTAGGGTAACAACATGTAGTTCCTACTTAGCAGATTTTATGAAATTACCCCCCCTTAGCAAAGGCCATTGCTGTGATTGCTTAAAATAACGCATCTCACACATTTTATCCTTCCCCCTTTTGGCATCATCGAAAAGACAAGAACACAAACTGAGAAGGCAATGAAAGCACAATCATGTAAATAACACTTAGGGGGTGTTTGATATAATATTAGGTATGGGATCGGGATGAGGTATGGGGTTAGAAAGGTATGGGGTTGGAATTTGATTCCTAAAAACATGTGTTTGGTTACAATTCTGGAATAAGATTTAACCCCATACTCATTGCTTGATATTATCAACATGGAATCTGGAATGAAATTATAAATATTTCAATTTATAATTGTATATACTATATAAACTTGTAATGAAATAAATAAGATGATAAATATTAGATAAAAAATATATTATATTTATATTGAACTTGTGTATAATTGAAGCAGTAGCAGATGCTTCAAATTTATATTCTACTCCATATATGAATATATATATATATATATATATATGTTTCTATCAGATGTGTATAATTGAATAAACGCAAACAGGATTTAATTAGCATTTTGTTTCATGAAATTCGGACCATAATACTATAAATTTACATTGAAAAGTAATCTAAACAATCTAGGTTAAACGTAAAATGATTCGAACCTCTAGGTTAAAATTCGAAAAATAATACCAAAATTTTATTCTAGAAATTTGAACCAGTAGTAGAGAAGCAAATGAACAATGGAGAAGTGACAGATGTTTCGAACGAAGGTGGAGAGCGAGTAAAGAGGCTAGGTTTAGGTTTTAATTTCATTCCCAATTGGAATGAAATCTCATACCCAAGGTAGGGGTAGAGTTTGAGAACCCCATACCTATTGGGTTTAGGGTATCAGTTTGAAAATAAAAAAATACCATACCAAACACTAGGTATGGGGTTTCCATTCCCAAACCCGATACCTTCATTCCCGATTCCCACTTACCAAACGCCCCCTTAAAGCATTAAATGAAACAGTTCATACAACCGGGAAGGAACACATAAACTTAAGGTATAAGACAAAAGGTAGATCAGCTGGGAAACATTTAGTAGAGGGCTTGTACATGGATTGGAGGAGGAGGAGGGTAACTTTTGTTGGATGTCTAGAAGAACATCAAGGATTCGCTCATTGACCCCACAAAGACGATTGAGAGCTTGAAGAACAGAGGTGGACTCTCCTTATTCGAGGAACACTGGTTGTTGCTTTTCTACATGCGGTTCTTGGGAGTGCTTCATCCTTTGGATATTGGACATATCCATTTCTTGTCCGAGCTCTTCTTCGTCCTTGGGATGATAGACATCGTTCCTTTTCATAATCTCCTTGACCATAGAAGCATACGACAATCCATGAGTTTCCTTAGCAACACATTTACACATGTGCATGATCATTATCCTGCGCATGTTGATCCTTTTCTTGGGTAGGAATAGATCAAGAAGAATGGCATCATTGGAATTGAGCATTGTGCGTTTCTCCTACCTCGGGATCACCACCCTGGTGATGTACTGGTGTGCCATTTTGCCTAGTCGACTCAGTCAGTGGGTCAAGACATCTTTTCCTTGAGTGGGAACATGCCCCAATGACCTTTTGAAGATGATCTTCCTTCCATCCGAGTTATGCAATGGTTTGTGAGGGAGAATTGCAAAGCCTTCACTTGCTACATGAAGAATGTTCTTGATGGTGGCATAAATGAAGGTGAATTCATCATCCCCAAAGATGCAGCGAATCACTAGATTGAGATTAGTTCCCTCTGTTAGAGTGAAATTGGAGTAGAAGAGCTTAACTTTTGAGGGATCCACCTTAACTGGTTTCAAGCAGAGAGTTTCCCATTGTTGGAAGTGGATCAGTTCTTGTAGTTCCTTGAAGTTATTTTCCAGTAGAAACTCTTGGGTGATGAGTAATGGAACCACCAACTTCCTTTCCCCAAAATTGGCAATTCCCTTCTTCTTTTTGTCCTTAGCAACTTCGGCTTTATTCTTCTTGCCCCCTTGTTTCTTAGAGCTTTGTTGAGGTATTTTTCAGTCGTTTACCTATCAAAGAATCCTAACTTAACCAACTCAGTAGAGTGGTAAGCAAGGGTCAATTCCACAGAGACTCATGTAAATGTGTTATTTCTTAAGTGCCAAGTAACTAATAGGGGGTTTTATGAATGAAATTCTAATCTACTATGCAAAGTTGGAAACTATCTAAGAATGCAAATTAAATCTAAATTTGAATGCAAATATGGTTTATGACAATATGAGAGAAATATGATCAACTAGTTACATCCATCATAGATATGCTTATTGATCATTGATTATCTTGATTTCCAATTCCCTTGAATAATCTATTGTGGATTATACTCCTACTAAGGATTATGACCCAAACATCATAAATAGTTGAAAGAACTAACAGTCTAAACAACCCTAATCATTTAACAGCCTAAAACAACGTCTAGATTCAATTAAACAACAACTTTACGAATCAAGTTATCAATAGAAACAAACACTTAGAGCAAACAGACATCTAAGTTATTTGTGAATTTATTCCCTTCTACAATTGAATAGCCCGAACGGGTCCAAACAATTATAGATGCTACTTTATCTAATCAACCCCGAACGGGCATTAATTAGATTAGTTGTAAATTAACCTAGAAATTCTATTAGGTGATCAATCTAACAAAACCCTAGAATAATTCTGATTCAATTAAGCACAGGGAATAAAACCTATTCAAGTTGATGAGAATCAATCAAACCTCACAATAGTATGCAATCTATGATTTCAATAACTAGTCAAACACAAAAGAAATTAGCAATGCATAAATAAAATAAAATCAAACTTACAAAGGTTTCAAAGTCTGCCTTAAGAGAGAAAAACCCTAGCCTCCAAAGTTGATTAAAGTTATGATAATGATTAAGAGAGAAAACTAAAAACAAGGTTTAAATACCCCTAAGATATCCAAATATCAAGTTATCCCGAAATTACATCAAACCAGTCGGAAAAGACCTAATAAAGTCCAACCCGAAGCCCAAAACACGCGGCCCAACTCTCCCGCAACGGAACAGAGTGGCGCGGTCTCATTCCAAGGTGGCGCGGCCGCGCAAGTCCATCTTATGCCCGCGGCACTCTCGGTTCAGCATTTCAAGCAACACTTAAGAGGCTGTTTTCACCCCCTTCGAGTTAGAATTTGGACTCAGAGTAAAAATAGGAATTGTAGCTCTTCGAGTTAGCTTTCCAGTGATAGTAAATTCAGCTTCATCCGACCACTATATCTCCCAAACCAAGCATTGCAAGATAGGGGTGTCGAAATAAGAACTCCAATGCATAGCCCGGATTTAAGCGTTCTTTCCACACAAGCTCTTGGATCTTGGTTCTTCCAATCTTCACTTGTATCACTCTAAGCTTCCTCAAACACCTCCATAGTCCACTAATATCCATCCTATCCATGCTTGTTTACCTAAAGATCTGCAAAACCGAACAAAACAAGCGCAAAACCCGAATTTCCTAGAAAAACCTTGAAACCTAAGAACTAGACTAAACTAAGCTAAAACCATGCAAAATAAACATAAATATGCATCCTAAACTATACATAAATGCAAGCTATCAAGCTTCGGGTAGAAGGTCGTCCCGAGGTTGATTTAGTGTGTCCGATCCGGAGAGGAAGTGTAATACTGAGATATAATCTTATAAATTATATCGATTACTAACCTTATTTTAAGCTCATATATCACTAGTACAAATAAGATCTTTGAAAACGGTTGAAAAACGGTACGGACAACGGTTTTTGAACCGTTGTCGTATCCAGCGTTGTCTATGTGAAGACAACGGTTAATTCTTAGACAACGGTTCTCCTAGACCACGGTTGCTTACGTTGTCTTTGATTTTAATAACCGTTGTCTATTCAACATAAAATATATTCTTTTAAATTTAAATATAATGTGAACCATTATCTATGTTGCTTAAAACCGTTGTCTTTGGGTTGTAATGTCGTTGTCTATGTATGTTTAGACCACGGTTGTGTACATTGTCTTTGATTTTAATAACCGTTGTCTATTCAACATAAAATATATTCTTTTAAATTTAAATATAATGTGAACCATTATCTATGTTGTTTATAACCGTTGTCTTTGGGTTGTAATGTCGTTATCTATATATGTTTAGACCACGATTATGTTCATTGTCTAATGTTTTATATAACAGTTGTCTTACGTTCCCAATAAATGATATTTAAAATTTTAATATACACGAGATAATTATAATCGTTGTCTTTATTATGGTCGTGATCATTGTCTATATTATTTTAAAGTAATGACATTATTTTAAAATAATATAGACAATGGTTTGATTTTCATTGTCTATGCTTATGTTAAAGACATACCATACCAAACAATTTCCTCAACAGTAATATAAATAGTCGATTGCAATCATTCATAATTAAAAAGACAATCCTACGTACTGTATCAAAAGACAATGCAAACACCTACTTTAAGAATTGTTGTTCTAAAGCAATGCAAAATATGAATATCCTACTATCATCCATTCTTAAAATGTATATAGTTCATCTCATAATCCTACTTTAGCTTTAATCATCAACTACCTGCATGAAATAAACAAAATAAAATATCAATTAGATATCTTTTAAATCATATACTACATATATATAAAACATTAAATTTGTCACAAAGGATGATGTATGGACAACTAAAGGCCGTAGATGCTCAAGAGGCAAAACATTTCAAATTTGTACAAAATACTTACCAATTAATGTAGTGATCAACAAACTCAACCCACTCTTCTCGGATTTCATCAATTTGATCTGATGTGTAAGGGCGTGATGAACGAGTAAAATACTGCAGAAATATATTAAGTTCAAGTTCAATTTAGTTAGACATACATACTATAATATCATACACCATTAATAATATGATAAAATAAAGACAAACCTTAATTGAGATGCTCAAAGTTTTTTGTTCTATAATCTCTCGCATAAATCTCAAAATGTAGTAGCCACAATCAATAACATTAGGTTGACGAGGACACTTGAACACACAATATAGACGAGTTAGTAATCATATTGTAAATTTATTAAGTTTAACTAAAAAAACAATCTTAGTTTTAGTCTAACCTCTATTAAACACCATTTTGTATCCATGCCCGACTTGCTGTCTTTTACCTCACAAAAAAATTTTGTAATGGCCCTGCATATTTAAGAACACATGCAAAAGTATAATATAACAAATTTATCAAACTATTTGCATGTATAACGCAAAAAAGTAGCATGTACAAATCTAATAGACTATAAATATATAAAAAAATACTTACATTTCAATAACCTGTTTAAATTCCTCTTTCACAGCACCATGTAATGAATCAAACCAATATACAATATTCTGACGAGGATAAATGACAGCTAACATCCAGTGACCACTGGAAATTAATAACAAATAAAAAATTGTTATATTATTAAGAGACGATACAAAAAAGATGCTCAAACCATTCACATATATATCAAGAATTATGATCTTGGGATTTAGTAAATTGTACGTTGATCAAAACATAGATATATACTCAAAATAAGGTTTAGCTGAACTATCACAGTACTAGATAAGACTCAAAAACCATAGCTTAAAGTAATCTAACAATATGATTTAGCTGAAAAAATACCAAACTCAATCAACCTATATCCAACATTATTTGAAACAAGATAAAATCCGATCTACAACTAACCTACTGAAGTTAATTGGATTGACATGGAAAGACTCGAAACATGAAATCATTCATCCAGGAAAAAAAACACTTTGGTATCGATTAATTAATAGCACTTCTATAAGAGAATATTGTACACTTACTTGCTATTATAAGGTGCAAAAAATAGCTTTTGGTGACTTTGTCCTCGAACCATGGAAGAAGAAATGTAGGTGGCTTTATCATTTAATGACAACCCATTTTCTTCAGTTGCAGCTATTCGTTGCGGGCATAAGAACCTAAACATGTCCAAGTTTTTTGGACATTTTCTTTCAAACAAGTACCTATCATTTAAACAACAAAGATTATCCATTTGAATTAAAAAAACACATTGATATTATGATATTAAAAACACAAAGTGTATGTAAGCTTACTTCATGTATATGGAAATATGGCATGAATCAATTTCTTTTTTAAATAGCCATCTTTCAATATCACCTCTCCAAATTGAGATCTCATGCTCATAGTACAAAACATTTGAAGGCATCGGAATGGAAGCTATAATACGATCAGAATCCATTTCCGAGATGAGCTTTGACATTTTTTTCAGATATCGATAAAATGGCTGCACCTGTGACTTCACCATAGCTTGAGGCGGATTAACATTTTGTTTGGAGATACCCACAGCTGAGTTGTTTGATTTCTTTGATGGTATCGGTGCCTTAGGTGAACACAATTTGTACATAAGTTGCATATATACATATCATGAATTAGTCTAAAAATTTAAAGAAATTATAAGATCAATTTAAAGTTCATATATAATACCTTCAAGGGGAGAATATATGACCTTGGCCATGCAATGGGAATACCTATTGCATCTTTTACTATATCAGCTTCTTCTATAGGATATGACAGTGGCGACGATTCAATCAAAGCAGTATTGATGATAACTTTGACACATTTGGCTGGTAGAGGTTTGCAATGGAGAAGTATGGATGTATCGGTGGAAGGGATGAACAAGCTTCCTGTGGCCACACGACATTTGAGATTTGGCCAGAATAATTGACACTTATTCCACATTCCCTACATCAATATTGGAGTAACAAAAACTTAATTGTAAATCAATATAATTATCTTAAATCTAAATTGATGAATTATAATTACCTGAGCTGTAGGAGGTGGTGGTTCAAATTCAGAAAAACTAGCACTCGGATTTTGCCCCATAACAGCTTGTTTTGCAGTAGATGCACCTTTAACCAGATTTTGTTTTGTTGGAACCTCTTTTTCTCGAACCTCTTTTGTTGGAATACCTTCGACAAGAACCTCTTTACTTGGGTCCTCTACAGTTGGCCCCAAGTTCACTTGTTGATTTTGTGCAAGCAACTTGACCATTCTTCTCAATTCTTGCACTTCAGCTTGTAACTCCTTTACATCAGTAGAACAAGATGACTCCCCTAAGAAAACTCGATCACGGGATGCTGGAAAATATCGTTTTATCGTCATCCCTTTACCAACACCTCTAACACGGCCAGGATGCTCATCTTTTCCTAAGGCCAATGATAAAGTATCTTGCCTTCCAGAAATTTTAAGTTTGCCAGAAGAAACTTGTTCATTTAACTCATCCTAATAATATGCAACAAGAATATGATTTGTAAGTATAGCAAAACGTTTGTGTAGAAGTGATGAGAAAATTCAAACATATTTTAGAATGCATACATGTTTTTTCGTCATATTCTTCTTCTATATTTATGAAATTAATACATAAAGAATAACTTACAATTTTATCAGCAACATCCTTCACTCTCTGTGTACAAATATTACCATTCATGTCCAATCGACCGGCCTTCCATAATTCAGCTCGAGAAATTTTAGTTGAAGGATCCAAGTTTCTCTCTTTAATCTGTAAATGTCGATGTCAGCATTACTATAATAATAAAATGCCACATGAACACCACATTCTACAATAGACAAAGTATATATATATATAATGGTAACTTACTATATCTTGCTCAATACCGGCATATCCTTTACGAGATCCCATAAAAGGATACTGGTTTAGCTTAGCAATCTCACGATTTTTTTCACTACGCGCCTGCATTTTTTTTAGATAATACAATACATAAATACCATGAAAATTTAAAGTTCATATAATCAATTAGAAAAGTACCTTAAATTCTGGAGTTTGTCGTTGATTTACAAATTCAGTCCATGAATCTTGGTCAATGAACTCATAGAAAGCTGGTGGCTCAGTGCGAATCTCGCCATCTTCTTTGTATAGATATAACCTAGTCAATCTGCCCTTGAATTCTCTAAATCTATCAGAAGCTATGTTGATTATCCATCTAGCATGTGTGTTAGGCAACTCAAATGCTCTCTACAAAACATGTATGTCATTTTAAAAAAATAATTCTTTGCTTAACAACTAATTATCATATCTAAAATTTAATTAATAAATATATTGATAGTTTTAACAACTATTTATCATCACCTTTTAGATTTCACGTTGAAATCAACTAACATGAAATACAGTTTCATGTTAGCAGCACTAGTTATCACAATAAAGGTACTGCAGGAGCCTTATAAACTACAAGGATAAATTTGCATTGCTTGACATAAACAGTGAAAATATTACCATTACTTGTTCCGCTATCATCAATTTGATGTCTCGAGGAACTTCAGGCCATTTAGAGAAAGCAATTGAAACTCTATTACGAGTACAATGTCCAATGTAACTCATAAGCTTGCTTGCGTGTGGTCCTATAGGTTGCCTCTTTTTGTTCCACTGAATAGAATACTTGTTACCAGTGTCCCTCATTCTTGTGACTGATTTCATCTTTGTAATACCTCTCTTCTTTGGTTTCTTCTTTGGAGAACCATTATTTCTGTGAGAACTTTCTGATGATGAAGCCATTTATCTACATGGAAAAATACAGTAAAACAATCAGCCAATAAAATTATCAAGAATGCTTTGATATCATGTCAGATGTAATGCTTAATTTGGCAACCAGAATTGTAGAACACTAATTTCACTTTTCAACTGAGAATTAACCACTAACACGAAATCTGAATTCCTTTTCAACATTATATGAGTCACTGCTAAAGAACAGTGGTATTCTCTATACTGCATTAAGTGGAATCCAAGATTACAGCAGCTTAACATTCTGCTAATTCCTTTTCAACATTCACTACTAACCACCACATTCTAGTCAACTTAATTTACAATAAATTATCAAAAATTTCATCAACAACAGGTGTGAGTTTGATTTTAAATTATCTTCAAAAGCATCTATAAAAAAAAGCCACAATTTCAGGTAAGCAATAATAAAAATGACAGCACTAGGGTTCAAATCTATTAGGGGCAATATTGTCTGATTTGAAAGTACTGTTACGTAGTAACAAATGGAGACATAAAAGAGTCAATAAAATAACTGATTAAATGATTCCATTTATCACACGAAATTAGCTACATTCCATGGATAAGTGATCAACTAATGATGTTAAAATGACTGAAGGTTTTTTTATAATACTAAATAAATTTATAATTTATAATTTTATCATACATTGTCCCATCCTATGCTAGCTAGTAGCTAGCCCGTGCAGTAGGAATCATTCATTCATTCATTTAGCCTATACTAGTAGGTAGCTAAGATGTGATCAATTAACTCATTAAAAATACCAAATAATTTCAATTTCACATCTTAAATATAATAGAATTCATTAAAGTTTCCAGATTTAAAAATAATCCATAAAAACTAGTCAACCAAGCATTATGAAGGAATCCATCACTTAAATACCAAATAATATATCTCAATATCTTAGTCATAATTGACTTATATCATACTAAACAACGTGATGTTTTATACCGCACTAGAATGAAGAAAAAATAGGTAAAATAGTAAATAAATAAAAATAATGTAAAATAGTAAGTAAATAACAATAAATTTCCTACTTTAATGGTTTAAACTAAATAACATGATGAACTAAGTTATGAATCTTTTCTTTTTCTTTTTTTCGAAGCTTGTGATTTTTCAGAAATCCATATCCCTTCATGGTGATCATCCCGAGTATAGAAGTCTTCTCCATCAGAATCATCAATGGATGGCAATGCTACAGAAATTTCAGCACGCGCAATATTTTCCTGCACAGTATCTTTCTCATCATACTCGTACAGATATCTCTCTTTTCCTGATACAACAATAGATCGCCTACTATTTAATGGATCGTTGACATAGAACACTTGGTTTGCTTGTGTTGCTAAGATAAATGGCTCCTCCTTATGACCTGTAGTATTAAGATCTACCGACGTAAATCCTAACTCATCAACTTTGACCCCGGATGTAGCAAACCATTTGCAAGAAAACACGCACACCTTAAACATCACATAATCCAGCTCCCATATATGCTCAACTACACCATAATATGTCATGTCTGCATAAATAGGATTTTTGTCCTTTGCACTAGATACATGCATTGCTTTAGCAACCAAAGTCACACCACTGTTTTGCATTGGACTTTTATCATCATGTTCTTTTGTAAAGAAGGTATAACCATTAATTGCATATCTGACTAAAGATTTAACTTGAAACTCGGGCCCTTGAGACAACCATTTCAATGTGTCAGAAACTGTTCCAGGGCAGTCATTTATCTGTTCAACAATCCTTTTTCCAAGCCAAGCACTCAACGAGCGATTATGTTCATCCACTATCCACTTTTCACTTCTACGAGGATTTTCACTTCTGACAAACAGCATATGCTCTGCTTTATATGGTTCAACTTCATCACTATTATTAAGTACATACAAGTGAGCCTTCTGTCGCATATCTGCAGATATAGAGATGATTTGATGTCGTGTTGTGATATTCTCATCTTCTCTGTCATTAGACAAAGGCTTTGGAATGCCTATGGCTTCAACCCCTGATAAATATGTAGTACAAAACTCAACTGCTTCTTCAACAATGTATCTTTCAACCATGCAACTTTCAGGCCGAAATCTATTGTTGACATACCCTTTAAGTACTTTCATGCACCTCTCAACTGGATACATCCATCTAATATACACAGGCCCACATAACTCAACTTCTCTAACCAAATGGACGGTTAAATGAACCATTATATCAAAAAAAGAAGGAGGGAAATACATCTCAAGCTCACACAAAGTAATGACAATTTCATTTTGTAGTGAACTCAAATCATTCGGATCAATGACTTTACTACAAATTTTCTTAAAGAAGAAACAAAGTCTTATGATTTCATGTCGGACGTGCTTTGGAAGAACTGATCGTAAAGCAATCGGTAACAAATTTTGCATAATGATATGGCAGTCATGTGTTTTCAAACCAACTAGCTTCAACCCATTTGACGACACCAGACTACTAATATTTGAAGAATACTCATATGGAACCTTTACCCCCTGAAAAAATTGATAAAAATCTTTTTTCTCCTTAGTGGAAAGATTATAACACGCCAGTGGCAAATACGTGACATTTTCGTTCTCAAATGAATGCAACTCTGGTCTAATGTTCATATCAGCCAAATCCTCTCTAGCTTTGATGCCATCTTTTGTCTTGCCTGGTATATTAAGTAAGGTACCAACGAGACTATCAAAAACATTCTTCTCTATATGCATCACATCAAGACAGTGCCTCACAAATAAGTCCTTCCAATAAGGAAGATCAAAAAATATTGACCTTTTCTTCCAATTACTGAAGGACTTGTCCTTTGCTGACTTACGAGGCACACTTTTTTTCCCAAACCTGATATTCAAATCTTTAACCTTCTCAAATACTTGTTCACCAGTTAACGGTGTTGGAGCTGTTTCATGTTCTGGCTTTCCATAAAAGGCTTTTTGAAGCTTGCGCAAACGATGATGCTCGGGCAAGAATACACGGTACCTAAGATAAACTGTCTTTTTGTAACAATTTAACCGACAATAACAAGTACCTTCTTCACAAATAGGACATGCATAAGAGCCTTTGATACTATAGCCAGACAAATTTCCGTAAGCAGGAAAATCATTTATTGTGCAAAACAACATCGCGCGCATTGTAAAGTTTCCTCGCGATATGCATCAAACATCTCGACACCATGATTCCACAACAACTTTAAATCATCAATGAGAGGGCTCAAATAAATGTCTATATCATTTCCCGGTTGTTTTGGCCCCGATATTAATAAAGATAACATCATATACTTGCGCTTCATACACAACCCTGGATGAAGGTTATAGATCATAAGAACAACATGCCATGTACTGTGAACGCTGCTAAGACTACCATGTGGATTCATTCCATCAGTGGACAGAGCTAGTCGTAAGTTTCTCGATTCGCATCCAAAATATGGATATAAACTGTCAATCTTCTTCCATTGAGGAGAATCTGCCGGATGTCTAAGTTTCCCATCACAGATCTTTTCAGTTGAATGCCATGTCAAATTCTTTGCATCTTTTGCATTGCTGAACATTTGTTTGAATCTTGGAATTATCGGGAAATACCATACCACCTTAGCTGGAACTCCTTCTCTCTTGTATCGTGGTTCACCACAATCAGGATTGGGGCAATTCTGTAATGACTCGTACTCATTCCGATATAAAATACAATCATTACGACACGCATGTATCCTCTGATAATCCATCCCCATTGAACGTAACATCTTTCTGGCCTTATATGTACGATCAGGAAGTACATTACCCTCTGGAAGCATATCCCTCAAAAGTTCAAGTAAAGCAGTGAAACTCTTGTTGCTCCATCCATGAGCCGCTTTCAAATTATACAACTTTAGAACAGCAGACAGTCTTGTGAACTTTGTGCAATTTTCATATAGCGGCATTTGAGCATCACTGACTAGGTTTTGAATCACTTCATCATTATCTTCAAAATTTTCTTTTACAACATCAACCATGTCTTCTAATCGATCACCTTCGTTAGTTTCAATATCAAATTTATCTGAATTGATAACTGGAACATCTTCCTCACCATGCCAAATCCATCGCGTGTAAGATCTATCGATTCCATGTATAAACAAGTGATCCCTTAAATCACTTTCATTGACTCGTTCTTCATGACAACAACGTAAACATGGGCATCGTATTCTACTTGGGTTTTTTGCATGTTCAACCGCAAATTTTACGAACTCATCGACACCATTCGAATACACTTCTGACGTGCGACTAGCAAACATCCAACCTCGATCCATTATAGCAAAGAAAGCCCTATAATAACAATTTTAAAATTTTTTATTTAACATATTAACTATTGTGAAGTGTGAAGGTTCTATTACCTAAAGACTTGAATGTGCTTTACTTTAGATGGGTTTGTAGGATGACTCAAAAAAGTTTATATGTGGAACTCTCATGTGAAGCGAAACCAAGGAAAGAGAAAATAATAAATGATACCCAAAATAAATATCTGATGATGTTATTTGATTTTCTTAGTTTATTTTGATGTTTTCTCATGCTGATTAATATCCACTTAACGAAGTATTTGATCTGGAGTCACTTACTTTTAAAAAAAATTGCAAAAAAATAATCCAATTATACCCCCATATAAACAACAGTAAGATTAATTATAAGTAACATTAAAAAAAAGCATAAACAGGCTCAAAATACCTACTTAACGACAGTATGGATCAATAAAGTCTAAAAAGGAATACAACGAGCACACTCTGACTTGTATGTGATATTCCTATTGCTCAAAAGTTGGTATCAATTTAAAATTATTTTAAGCATCTCCTAATCAAATCACTTGAGAAATATTTCTCATATTCAATTAAACTTTTCAATCATACATGTATATGCATTAAATCCAGACTAGTCATCAATCCAATTCATAGAATGGATGCAGCATATATTCTAGATGGTGTTGAATGTACTACTACTTAGAAGTCCAAGTTCAGTTGATATCCTATTAATTTAATTCCAAATACAAACCTTCAAGAACACTCTAGAACTGATTCTGAATAAATATTCTACTGAAATAAATTGAGAGCTTGATATCATTAGCTATTATTATAATTTCAAATACATTAACTACTAAAATAAGTTGAGAGCTCTCTCTTTGCTGACGTAAAATACTGATATAAGGTTGGATCAAAACAAATAACTAGTGATTATGGTGCAATTAAAGCAGATTCCATTTTAAAACATGGATAGAGTCGAATTGCAGGTGTCTTTAGCATTAAACTCATTAGTTGCAACCTATATTTATGATGGATGTAATCCAGTTTGTTAGTATTCCTCTTTGTCAAGTTCTTGAATATGGAATCATTTAATGTGATGTAATAACAAAAGGTTTATGCTTTACAACTTTTCATATAGTAACATAATTCTTTACCCATACTTTCTCGCATTTTCAAGCAATTGTTAAGTTTCATAATTAGATCTGATTTATGCACTAATCTAATATAACTATTGAGAAGATGACTTTGTAATATACTAATATCACATAAGATTTAGGTACCAAGGGATGAAAGACAATCGGAATCAAAAATCAAGTCTTTAAGATGTAGTTACCTGAAAGAAGTCGTTAACCAGTCCGAGAAAAGCCACTAGTGTGTGCGATTGCGCGTGTGGGCTGAATCCCTAATCAACACAAACATATCAAACACTGAATTTTAGCCGAAATTGAACACATCCAATGGAAATCAAGACAACGGGAATCAAAAATCAAGCATTGAAGGTGCTGATTGATACCTAGAGGAAGCACCCAACCGCTAACCAATTGGAAGAGAGGTCGAGAAAGACGGGGCTTTTGACGACCTATTTGGCGGGCTAGGAAATAATAATGGCGCCTATACTTAAAAAGAAGAATGTTTAGGGTTTTGTATATGGCAGCTATAGATATATTAATTAATTAATATATAAATATATATATATATATATAGTAATGAGATATTTGGCAAAGATTACATGTTTTTTTTATCTGAAAAAGGGCTCTTCCGTTATTTTATTTAAGCCAACATACTAGAATTTCCCAACTAAGCTAATTAACGGGACAATATATACAAGCAGGAGAACTATAAAAATCAGCAAAACTAGAATCCATCTCTAAGGCCATATTTGCCAATCTATCAGCAACATTGATGCAAACAAAGAACAACCCTCGACATCAGTACTAATGTTATCCAGCCCCCAACTTTGAATATTTTCCTCAGCAAAGAAATTGGGGTTAAAGAACCTGAATTTGCTTTGTTGCCAAATCAATTTAACATCAGGGCAGTCTCTCAACAAATGCAAACCAGATTCATTATTAGGTTTAAATGGCAAAGAGTACCCTTTTCGTATGTTTTACTATTAAATTATAAAGGTTCAACAATAGTCTTTGAAGCTGGTGCTCTTCTCCCCATAAATGGGCACTTAACATCAAAAAGATAATCCAAGATTTGAACATCAGAACAAAGACAACTTTTGCAATTGATAAATATTGAACAAAACCACCACTATACAATTAAATTACCTGGATGTCAACCAGAAAAACCTGGACAAACTAGAGCTCTAGAAGTAAACAGATCCTTACAGGGCTTCCATCTCGGATCTGCTCAACTACGGCTTGCATAATACTCCCTTTCTTAGCTTGTAGGAGAGCCATAGCGTCAAAATTGCTAGCATCACCAATGATGGCAGATAAATGACGGAGAGTTCATAGGCTTTCTTCAGAAGCCCACTTCTCCTCTTTGAGAAGGTCACTTGTCTGCTTGTTGCATTCTCTATCCTCTTCATCTGAATTTTACCCCTCACCATTTCTCCTTCCTGTGCCTAGCTATACAAATTGCATAAAATCAACCAAGCAATTAATTATAAAGAAAATATATGTACAGAGATAAGAAGATTCTACTTCTGAAAAAAGTGGATGCAATGAAACTAAGCTCACCAAAGGCACAAAAAATCAGATCAAGTTCTCAGGTGAGGAAATTTTGACTAAGAATTTGGTTACAAGTAGTCAACACTCAGAAATTTCCACATACAAAAATCATCACAATTTTTCTGAAACCCCTCACCTGTCAGATTACACAGAGAAGTTCGCCCCAGTAACAAAAGAACAATTTCTGAAAAAAGCCAAGAACTTTGAGCTTAGCTTGATGAAACTCCTCCAAGAACTAGAAACCCTAGTTTTTGAAGCACTTCACACACAAGAACATGATGAGCAAAAAAATTGAAGCAGAAAAATATGACAATCTATTTGAATAAGAAGATCTAGAAAGGAAATCCCTAGAAACTCAGATGGGAAGTTTGAGTCCCTTTCATTAATTTTTGCTAGAACCCACAAAAGAAAAAACCCCAATTTTTTTGCTAATGTAACAAGATGAATTTTAATGATATAAATGAGGATTCCAAAATAACATTCACCTAGACAAACAATCCAACTTTTGGCAGACAACCCAAAAAGATCCTCAAGAGAAAATCACTTACCAATCTGGGAGCACTGAGAGAGGATAAATTGATGGTCTTTTCGGGAGCAATCACATCTCCCTTTGTGCAAGCCATAATCACCAAGCAATCACCCGAAGGGACAGCCTTCACTTGCTCAATGGCTTGGTTAGTTTTGCAGACTGTCAAGTTACACTCTCCAGGAATAGCCCTCACATCAATGTCTTGATTTTCAAAGTCTCCTTAATTTTCTTTCCATTGTTGAGGTGGGAAATGTAGAAGAGCAACCCTAGAAACTCCTAGCACCTTGGAATCATAGATCTGAGAAAAAAAAACCAAAATCAAAGCTAAAAAAAGCGATTACAATCAACACGACGCGAATTAAAAACGATTAAAACCAAAATCAACCCTAGAAACTCCTAGGATTGCAGCCTGGATCATTCCACGCATACTTACCTCCATTTTTGTCATGAAAGAGATTCCTAAAACCAGGCTCGGCGGACGTCGAGGTTGCCGTTGTTAGTAGGTGGAGATCGTCGTCGTCAAGGCCGCCAAAGAGGAATGAAGAAGAGTTGAGCTCTCCATTGTTGTGAAGAAGAAGAGCCGAGCTGAAGAGGAATGCGCTCTGCCCAAATGTTGTCGGGGAGAACTTTCCCTTTAGTGAAAAAAATAGAAGTATAATTTAGTGAAAATAATAATTTAATTTTGTTTGGGCATTAAAAATAAAAGTATTTTGGTATAGACCACTACCATATATTAGACAACGGTTTCTTAAAACCGAGGACCGCACAAATAATAATATTCTTAGAGTCTTAGATCATGGTTGTTAATAACCATTGTCTATGATATGTATTATAGACAATGGTTATGCGAACAACCGTTGTCCGCGTTTAAAATGATTTTAAAATACAACGTATTTTTAAAAACCGTTGTTTATTTTATGAACATATACAATGGATATTAAAAATAACCGTTGTCCGCATTCCAACCTACTCAAATTCATATTATAGATAACATGTTTTCACCAACCATTGTCTATATATGCGTATTTTAATCTCATTTGTGTACTAGTGTATAGAAAGACATATAAATTAATAAATTTTTTTTTAATATATAAAAGTCGTTGTATGATTAACTATTTTAAGTGTTAAAATACTAGAAATTACTTTCATTCTTATCTTTTAACTATACGTGTAATGTCTTGGTTTAATATGCAAGACATGTCTTCCACGTAACTTGGACTTTTCAAAGTTGAAATTTTTGTTCTAATCCTATCTTAGAATATCAAGTACATCCTCTTGTCATTTTCATAAAAATGCTAAGCAAGAACGCCTTCTACCTCCATGCTTGACCAAATAGCTCTCCTTCCTTCAAGTGTCTCCATAATAGCCAATCTTATCTTTACACTCAACCCATCCTAGCCAAGTGTGTTCTCGTGGGCAAACACCAGAGAACCACGTCATCCTTTAATTTCTTGGTTGCTCAACAAGGTCGTCCCACCTTCAGCTCGGTGTTGCCGTCACCGATAGATAAGACAACCCTTCCTCCATACGTTGCCTTTATTCCAGAGGACTCCCGACGTTGTCGAGCTGCCGAGACGTGCCATCCTTGCTTTCACCAAGCATCATCGACCAGAATGTTCGTTAGTTTCACCGGGGTGGAAATTGTCGGGTTTGTGGTATGGTTCACGAGCTGAATAAGCCTTGTTAATGACTTTGCGCTAAGTTGAATTAGTAGGTGGTTTGTTTAGGTGGCCAAATTTTAAAACGGGAGGTTACTAATTAAGATAGGTTAGGTTTAGTAAGTTACTAAATTAATTAAGTTAATACTATAAATACTTATGCAGGTATTGGTATGGTTGAGCATTTTTTTGTCAATTGTAAGTAATGATGGATTGAAGATCTTACATAATTGTTTAATTAAAGGGTGAGTTAGATTAAGTTAGTAGTTAAAGTGCAAGATAGGTAATGGTAATGGTTCGGTTATGGCTAGTGGGTAGTCAAGTCAAAGTTCTTTCTTGAGAACTTTAAATTGATTGGTTTAGATTATCATTCTTATGAGCGTTATTCTTATTCCTAGGTAACTAGCTTAACCAAGTCCATTTCAATATACTTGGAAATCCTTCGTTGAGGTAAGTCGCCTAGACTTACTAAGTTATCAATTTTAATATGTGCTAGATGTGTAGATTTGATGTGTAGAGCTTTATTTTGGGATTCATCCCTGTATATTACTATATTTTTATTTGAAAATAATTCATTACTTTGAGAAATATACTAGATGAATATTGTTCTGTATTTTATTCGAATTTCTAAGCATTGACACCTAACCAATACAACTATGATTAGGGATAGTCGGGAAGGCGGAGACGTCCCTAACTTAGTTGTATGTCAAGGAGGGCCCCTTCAAAATAATAATAAAACGTTTTGGCTAGTGCTCCAGTGGAGGCTTGACCAGGGGTAAGAAGATGAACGATGAGGGTGTGAGTGGTTCGGAAAAACGGTGGAGGCCGTCGTCCACTACACTGTGTAAGGCTGGAGGATGCCATTCTTGTTAGATAAAGGAAGTTAACAGATTTGAATGAACGTGTTATGATTGAATTATTAGTGAGGCGAAAGATGATTGAGGATATACTAAAGTGAGACGATATGCTATTATTATTAAGCGTTGTATGAATTTAAATATTATGGTGAAATTGTCTTCTATTATGAATGTACTATATGTGAACTATTATGTTACTATTCTTGATATGTAATTGAATAAATTGAGTTGCTTCTGCATGTTGCATTTACTATTCAGTGCATATTGGAATTGTTAGCTAACCCTTCGGGGTGTTGTTGTTCTTTTAGGTAATAACTCTAGAATGAATAATGCTTCAAGGAATCTTCTCCAAGATGATGGTGAGCCAGATCGACGTGGCGTGTTTTAGGATGCAGTCGGATAACGTCTTGTAGGTCTGAAGGTCCTAGGAGTCTATGTTTGCTTGTGTAAGTAGGATGTTTGTAAATATTAGTTGATGTTTAGGGATCAGAAATAAGGGTTGTGTTGGTGTTGTCTAATGCACACATGCATGACTTTGTTACTTTTCAGGAAACATAGTTGGATGTTTTTCTTGTATTTCTCGTTGTGCCTTTGTTGCAAGGTCCCACATTGTGAGATTGTTGTTAAATTAGCCTGCCCAAGTGAGGTCCACAACCAAGTGACATTCTGGTATTTAAAACCGGGGTGTTACAAATTGGTATCAGCGCCAAGTTGACAACAAGGGAACAAGGAACCTAACAATAAAAGTATGAGAGGTCCAACTTAAACGAAAACTCAGATCGAGTTTTCCCTTTTTTTAAAACATATTTTAAGAGGTTGGGCATGTACTTTGTTTAGTATCGCTTAGGCTTAATAATACTAGTACTCGCAGATTAGTTATAGCACCACCAAAGAAGACTACGGCTCCATCGGCGCTTTAAGCCTGATATGAGTTGATATTGATGTTGATGCTGATTCGGTGATTGATGCTGATTTTACTAGTTGATTTTAGGGGTTGAAATTATTAGCTTATTTTTATAAAAAAATATGTAGGTGTTCGGTAGATAGAGTTGATTGAGACTGATTTTATAAAAAGATGATGTAAAATTACCAAAATGGGTATATTTATAAATATCCACATTTTAGAGATTTTTTTTTAAATTGAATTTGGAGGGAATTAGAAGGAAAAAGCACAATAAGGTCGTATAAGCTTGTATAAGCTCGGAGGGGGAGTTGATTTTTTGGCCAAGATTTCAACTTCCATTAGCTTGTATAAGCTCTTGTAATCTCCCTCAACTCCCAACGCCGAACACCATCTCAGAACTTTATTTTTTTACCATAAGCTTGAATAAAGCTGTATAAGCTCAAAATAAAGCCCGCCGAACGGACCCTACTAATGTTGTTAGAGGAAGAGGGAGACCCCGAGGCCAAGGACGTGGCCGTGGAAGGGGTAGAGAAAGCACTAATACAGCTCCAGCTAATCTCCATGCCGAAGAAGTAGCGGAAAGTGAAGGACCAGCATTGGGTGTTCGACAAGGACAGTCCGAAGCTTTTGTTGCTAATAACCCTCGGAGACATGAATCGCAATTCGTGGAAGAAAATATTGCCTCTATTGTTGGAGCTAAGGCATGGGTTAATACAGAAGTACTTAGGCCAGCAAATGTGCCTCCCAAGCCTGAAATGCAATCACCAAATATGAAGACACCTCCCCAAGTAAGCCAAGTGGTAATACCACCAGGCAACCCGAGACCTGAATGCTCTAGAGGGTTATGGAGTTGGGAGGAGGTCTACGGGAGCCCAAGCCAAATAAGTGGCTTGGAGAGTTTAAGAAGAGAGGAGTACCAAACTTCACTGGAGCTTTATGTACTGATGTGGAACAATGGTTGAGAAGGGTCGCTTTTGCATTAGATTCAATCCAAGCGCTAGAGGAGAGGAGGATGCCCTTAGTACAAAGTTTATTACAAGAAGGTGCATTCGATTGGTGGAATCTGAAACATGATCATGAAAAAGTCGTGACCTTTGCAGAATTTGGAGAAAAGATTCGAGAATATTACTGTCTTGAAGCTGTAGGAGTGCAAGAGAAGCTGCATTCCGAGATGCTGGACCAGAGAACATTCCGGTGACTAAAACAATTGATAAATTTCAAAAGCAGTTAACAGTTGTACCTGACGCTGCTCCTACAGAAAAACTTCGGATCTTTGTTTTTCTAAAGCGATTACAACCACAACTGCGTGCCTATGTCTTTGGACTACAACTTAAAACCTTAACTGAAGTTCAAAACTCAGCCTTGGCATATGCTCTGGCCAATCCTAGACCTGGGCCATCTGATGTTAATCCAAGAGACAATAAGAGACAGAAGACATCGTCATCAAGCTTTAAGAAAGATGGACGACCTAGTCAGTTTCAACAAAAGGGTCCAGTTAGTTTCAAGGACGTCATGGTCAATCACAACAAGGTCGTACTTTTTGGAGCCCAAGGTAGTGCTACAATTGTGAAAGTACTGAACGTGTTAAGAGTACTTGCCCGAAACCACCCGTTACTTGTTTTTCTTGTGGAAGAGAGGGACATCGTTCAAAATTCAGCTTTAATAAGGGAGTAGCTTCATCCCAGGGAACATCTCCAGGGACTGGTAAATTTGTGGCTCATCGCCCTGTATTGCCACAACAATATCCACCACCAACACAAAGTCGTGGAAGAGGTCGCGGTAATGTGGTTACTAATTCGAGTGCCACTCAGCCTCGAGTGTTTGAGATGAAGAGAAATGATGCTTTGAATTCTCCTACTACGACAAGTATGATTTGGATTAAATCTAAACCTGTACACATTTTGTTTGATACTGTTGCTACGCTTTCATTTATGTCATCCGCATGTACACATAGACTGCAATTGACGTGTAGTAGTAGTGCCTCTTTCTTGTTAGACTGCCAGACGGTAGTAAGATTAGTGGTGATAGAGAGATTATGCATTGCTCGATACAGATCGGAAATAGGGATTGGTTAGCAGATTTTATAGTAGTACAATTAGTAGCAGAGGATGATGTAATTTGGGGAATGGATTGGATGAGGCGATATCGGGCTGTGTTGGATATTCATAGTGGATCCGTAACAGTAACTACGGATGATGGTTCTAAACATGTATGGCAAGAATCAAGAAAGGAGAAGGATGGAGTAATAATTAGCGCAATGAAGGTGGATAAGTTGATAAAGAATGGATGTGTAGGCTATTGGTGCTATGTCTTTCAAGAGGATAAAGAAATTCCGAGATTGGGAGATATTCCAGTAGTACGAGACTTTAAAGATGTTTTTCTTGAGGAGTTACCAGGGCTACCACCTGAATGAGAGGTAGACTTCAACATTGACTTGGAGCCCGGTATAAGACCAATATCGCGAGCTCCTTATCGCATGGCTCCAATGGAGATGGAAGAGTTGAAGACTCAATTGGAGGAGTTGTTAGAAAAGGGATATGTGCACCCTAGTGCGTCACCTTGGGGAGCTTCGGTTTTGTTTATAAAGAAGAAAGACAGGTCTTTGAAACAGAGCTGAATCGGGTCACCATCAAGAATAAGTACCCATTACCACAAATTGATGATTTACTAGATCAACTGCAAGGAGCCATCATATTCTCTAAGATCGATCTGCAATCTGGGTATCATCAATTGAGAATCGGAGAGGAGGACATTCGAAAGACGACATTTCATACAAGATACAAACATTATGAATTTGTGGTGATGCCCTTCGGATTGACAAATGCCCCAGCCGTGTTCATGGAATTGATGAAACGAATCTTTATTGATTATTTGGATCGGTTTGTCGTAGTTTTCATAGATGGTATCTTGGCGTATTCACGAGGTCATGAGGAGCATGCTGATCATCTGAGAACAGTCTTGGGAGTTTTGAGACAACAACAATTTTTCGCAAAATTGTTAAAGTGTGAATTTTGGATGCCAAAGGTAACCGTTTTAGGACATGTGGTGTCTGCTATAGGAGTAATGGTAGATCGAACGAAGATCGAGGCTGTGGCAGCTTAGGAACCTCCAAGAAATGTGAAGGAGGTACATAGCTTCTTGGGTTTGGATGGGTACTATAGACGGTTTGTAGAAGGATTTTCTCGTCTAGCCCAACCATTAACCAATTTATTACGTAAGACAACAAAATTTGAGTGGTCAGATGAATGTCAGAAAAGTTTTGATGAGTTGAAGAATAGGCTGACTTCAGCTCCGATCTTAGCTCTTCCTCAAGGGAATGAAGGTTACGTAATATATAGCGATGCTTCAAAACTGGGACTAGGTTGTGTCCTAATGTAGAATGGTAGAGTGATTCCTTATGCTTCAAGGCGGTTAGAGCCGAACGAACAGAATTACCCAACACATGATCTAGAGTTGGCAGTTGTGGTTCATGCATTGAAGATTTGGCATCACTATCTATATGGAGCAACTTGTCAAATTCTAACAGATCATAAGAGTCTCAAGTACATCTTCACTCAACGAGAGCTCAATATGAGACAACGTAGGTGGCTGGAACTGATTAAAGATTATGACTTAGAAATCCTTTACCACCCGGGAAAAGCAAATGTTGTTGCTGATGCACTTAGTCGGAAATCATCTCAGGAACGAATATTGTCTCGCTTGACTGCTCAACCATCTTTGCAAAAGGACTTGATCAGAAAGGAGATTGAAGTATGGATTCAAAAATACCAAGGTCAGTTGCGTACCTTAGAATACCAACCTAGTCTGATAGAAGATATTTGTAAAAAGCAGGAGACTTGCTCGAAGATTCAAGATATTTGTCAGAAAATGTACCGAGGTGAAGCGCCGGGATTTGAAATTCGGGGAGATGGAATTCTGAGAATTCATGGAAGAGTATGTGTGGCCCAAGATCACGAGTTAAGATAGAAAATACTTCAAGAAGCTCATTCTACACTCTATTTAGTCCACCCAGGAGGTAGTAAGATGTACAAAGATCTGAGGACATATTACTGGTGGGATGGCATGAAGTCTGATGTAACAAGATTTGTAGCAAAGTGCTAGGTATGTCAGCAGGTGAAGATAGAGCACCAAAGACTAGGTGGAATGCTTCAACCACTTCCCGTTCCAAAATGGAAGTGGGAGGACATTTCCATGGATTTTGTTACTGGACTGCAGATTAGTAGAGGGCATGATACAATATGGGTTGTTGTAGATAGACTAACAAAGACTGCTCGTTTTCTGCCCATTAAGGAGACTTGGCCAGTGAGTAAACTAGTAGAGGTATTCTTAAAACAAATAGTGAGATTGCATGGAGTGCCCAAGACAATTGTGTCTGATCGTGATGGGTGTTATACCTCTAATTTCTGGAAGCAAGTACATAAAGCCTTAGGCACAAAACTACATTTCACAACTACTTACCACCCACAGTCAAATGGTCAGTCTTAGAGGATGATACAGACATTGGAGGATATACTGAGGTCATGTGTGCTAGATTGGGGAGGAAATTGGTCTGATTATTTGGAGTTAGTTGAGTTTGCCTATAATAGCAATTGACATTCCTCAATTCAGATGGCACCCTATGAGGCTTTATATGGACGAAGATGCAGGACACCTCTATGTTGGGATGATCCATTAGATGTTGTAAATGAAAGGCCTCAATAAAATTCTTTTTCATGGATTAAGGGGACAAATCGAACTTCTCCATCACATGATTTAATGAAATATCCAAGAAACCGTGGAAAAGGTTGCCTTAATCCAAGAGCACATGTTGACTGCACAAAGTCGTCAGAAATCATATGCGGACAAGAGGCGACGAACTTTGGAATTCGAAGTAGGAGCTCATGTTTGGTTGAGAGTGTCGCCGACTCGCGGAGTTAGAAGGTTTGGGGTGAAAGGGCAGTTGAGTCCTCGGTACATCGGGCCGTTTGAGATTCTTGAAAGGGTAGGTGAAGTAGCATACAAGTTGGCATTGCCACCAACGTTGGATGGAGTTCATTCTGTATTTCATGTGTCACAGTTAAGACAGTATGTGCCTAATCCTAGTCATAAGCTCAATTATGAGGAGTTGAAGATTGAGCCTGACCATACCTTTGTGGAGCAACCAATATCAATTCTAGATCGTCGAATGAAGAAGTTGCGGAACAAAGAGATTCCCTTATTGTTGATTTAGTGGTCTCGACGAGTAGTCGAGGAAGCCACTTGGAAAACTGAAGCTAGTATAGAAAAGAACTACCCTGACCTTTACCCTTGGTTGATAGCAAGGAAAAATTAGACGGTTAACAGGTTAATCTATTGGTACATCCCTTTATGGTATTCCTTTTTAGCTATGAATTATGTGAGTTGGATGAAATTTTTGTGGCAGTTATCTATGCTGATGTGATTTTGGGTACTTATAATTCATTATGATCAATTCTATGTCAAGTTCGCACTCATATAAGTTTCGAGGACGAAACTTTATTTTAAGGGGAGGTATATGTAATACTGAGATATAATATATCTTATAAATTATACCGATTACTAACCTTATTTTAAGCTTGTATATAGAAAGACATAAATTAACAAATTTATTTTTTTTTATATATAAAAGTCGTTGTGTGATTAACTATTTCAAGTGTTAAAATGCTAGAAATTACTTTCATTCTTATCTTTTAATTATACGTGTAATGTCTTGGTTTAATGTGCAAGACATGTCTTCCACGTAGCTTGGACTTTTCAAAGTTGAAATTTTTGTTCTAAGCCTATCTTGGAATATCAAGTACATCTTCTTGTCATTTTCATACGGATGCTAAGCAAGAACGCCTTCTACCTCCATGCTTGACCAAATAACTCTCCTTCCTTCAAGTGTCTCCATAATAGCCAATCTTATCTTCACATTCAACCCATCCTAGCCAAGTGTGTTCTCGTGGGCAAACACCGGAGAACCACGTCATCCTTTAATTTCTTGGTTGCTCAGCAAGGTCGTCCCACCTTCGGCTGGTGTTGCCGTCACCGATCGATAAGCGAACCCTTCTTCCACACGTTGCCTTTATTCCAGAGAACTCCCGACGTTGTTGAGCTACCGAGACGTGCCATCCTTGCTTTCACCAAGCATCATCGACCACACTGTTCGTTAGTTTCACCGGGACGGAAATTTTGGGGTCTGTGGTATGGTTCACCAGCTGAATAAGCCTCGTTAATGACTTTGCGTTAAGTTGAATTAGTAGGTGGTTTGTTTAGGTGGCCAAATTTTAAAATGGGAGGTTACTAATTAAGATAGGTTAGGTTTAGTAAGTTACTAAATTAATTAAGTTAATCCACATCCACATCCACATCCACACTTCCACACTACTATAAATGCAAACGTAACTTTAAAATCTATCCGTTGATTTTTATAAAATCCCTTCTCGCTATCGTGCGGCTGTTGCTTGTTCATCTCCATCGTTAATCGTTCTGTTTCTGCCTCTCCTCCTCCGTCTTCACTGTCTTCTAAACAATGGTCCTCAAAATTGATCGGTTAGGCTTCTCGTTCTCAATTCAACCAGAGATCCAGAACCAGAGAGAGAGTCAAGACGGAATGAAGGCCTCGGGAGAAAGAAATATTCACCGCCGGAATACTTCTCTGCTTTGTCAAGGACTACAAATTCGCCCTCAAAATCGATCGGTTTGAACTTGTCATTATCGATGGAATTTTTTCCCTAATATCTTTATGTCAACTGTAGTTCCCATCTCTCAAAGGAAGGGGCCCAAAACCAGAGAGAGGATCATGATGGAATGATGTTTCTTCACCGCCGGCATATCTTCAAGGGCTACAAATTCGTCCTCAAAATTGATCGGTTTGAACTTTTCGTTCTCAACTGAATTTGGTTTTCGCCTTGTACATCAGTTCTCTGTGTTAATTTCTCAATTGAGAGACCAAAATTTCATTTTTTTTCCCACTGACGCCTGGCTGAGAACTCTTGGTTTCTACTATGTAGGGTTAGGGTTCGTCAATATTAATTGCATAGGCTTTAAAATATTTTACATGACTGTATACTTGATTGAGATAGTTGAGATTTTCTTTCTTATGCTGTTATATTTGGATATACTCTATACTTGTATTGTCTTTGTGTAAGGGCTTTAATCGGCAAGCACACGCCTGAAAACCCTCCCACTGATCTCCGGGCTGTATTTACACACCCAATTTCTTGAGCAAGTCACTCTTTCTCCCACACACCCATGGAATTAATTCTTAATCCGGTTACAATAGACGTCTTGATTTATATTTTTTTTCCATACTCAATTTATCTGATTTACTTTCCTATGATTTGTGAGGCATTGGTGTTGGATTCCTAAGTGAGTTTTTTTTTTTTTGAAGTCTGAGTATATTTCATCGAATTTGATACTATTTGGACTCTATGGCTTATGCTATTACAATTACTCATGATTTATCAAATGACACTACAGTTGATTTGTTAAGTCTCCAACAAAGCAATGCAATTAAGCTTTGCAATTTGTTTTCTTTAAACTGATAACATCCCTAGGAAGGGATCAGAACTAAGGAGAGAATCAAGACGGAATGACAGACTCGGGAGAAAGGCTTCGAATTCTTCACCGCCGGCATATGTACTCTGCCTCATCAAAGTCTACAAATTCGTCTTAAATATTGATCGGTTTGAACTTGTCGTTATAAGTTTATTTATTTTTCCTAATGTCTTCATGTCAACCATGGTTCTCGTTTCTCAAATATTCAAAATTGATCGGTTTGAATCTGTCCTTCTCATTTGAATTTGGTTTCCTAATGTCTTTATGTCAATTGTGGTTCTCGCTTCCCAATTGAGAGAGATCCAAATTTTCATTTTTTTTCTGTCGTTGGCGCTAGCTGAGAACTCCAGCCTCTGGTGGCCGAGTTTGACATTAGTAACTAAATTGTAGGATCATTGTGTTGTTTGGCATGAGATTTCTGGCTACAACCATATATGTTCATTATTGTCTTATTGAAGCAAAATACCAAGCTTAGGACTTAGTGGGTTGATGGGTTATCATGTGGCAAGTTTGACATCAGTAACTGAATTCTAGGATCATTGTGTTGTTTGGCATTATCTACCCCCTAAATGTTGATCTCAATGTCTAATTAAAATTCTGTAATTGCAGTGATGTGAGTAGAAACAATCTTGGTGGTTAAATTCCTTATAACCTTTCCAATTCCTTCCAAATGTTCAGCGATTGTATGATTATTGCTCTTCATCTCTCATATTCGGCAATAGGTCCTACTTTTGGATTCCTAATCATCTAAATGTTTTTTTTCTTGTTCAGATGGAGCTATTCCTTATTCCATTTCGCTGATGCCTTCTCTTGTATACTTTGTAAGTCGCTAAGTCATTTTTTTACTATCATTAATGTCTTTTTTGTGCTGTGGAAAAGGTTGCTGCAATCTTGCGAGAAGAGCCATTGACTGAATTTTCCTTTGTTGTGATCGCATAAACCTCAAACAAAATCAGTTGACTCAACATCTGGTTGTTGGTTCATATCAAGAGGGTTAAGCCAAGTGCATATTTCTATTGTATTAGAATGTTTCATAGAATTTGTGAAATTTTATGCGATCTCTATTCTGTAAATTAGGTTGCAACTTTTCCAAAAGGATTGTGCTTTTCCTAAGAGTAATAGCCCAGTTCCTAGCTACAAGTTTGATTTGGGTTAGCATTAACTTAACTGTTTTTGAATTTTTTTCATGCTTAATTATGTGAACTTTGTCAATGAGATGTAATCTATTACTAAAAATGACTTCTTTTTTTGTCTGTTGAGGTCCCTTATTTGGATTAGCTATGAACAATGGAG
Organism: Fallopia convolvulus; assembly: GCA_964016875.1. Taxonomy (NCBI): domain Eukaryota; kingdom Viridiplantae; phylum Streptophyta; class Magnoliopsida; order Caryophyllales; family Polygonaceae; genus Fallopia; species Fallopia convolvulus. Next base: position 22,632,344 of record OZ024726.1, on the reverse strand, counting down.
GTGGAGCAAATTGGTTTTCCTGATTTTCCAAGGGAAGGGTAAAGCGATCTGCTGTTATGTCGTTGACAACGATGTAGAGAGAAGGGCGAAAAGCTAGAAGAGTGGTTAACTACAAACGCTCTAGCTGATCATAGATATTTGTTCCTTGGGGCTGGAGAGGTTTGTCTTTAACTTGTTTTCTAACATGCTCACACCTAAATCTGTTATTAGAGTCATCCAATGCATCAATAAATTGTGCCTCTTAATTCTTACCACGTTTTGCATTTACTGGGACCACTTTTTGATTGGATAGAAACTTGGGTACAATGCTGTTCTCGCACCACTGTGAGAAGGCTATCCAATGTTTTCAGATGGCGACACGTACAATAAGGTCCTTCTTTTCAATTTTGGCTCAACCATTGATGGGCCTCTCCTTGAGCTTTGTGGAATTCTACTTTACTTCCTTTTTAGAATGTAGTTTTTCAGGCAGCGGACAACTTATTTTCAGTAATTTGGATCATAGTCAGCTCTTCTTGGAATCTGGTTGAGGATGTTTTTGAGATTATACTCTTCCCATTCTGGCTTGTTTTGTCATTTGTTTGGAGCCCAACTCTCCTTGAGTTGGGCTCTGATTAACATACACAATTTAACATATAAGGCAACTTTTCAACAACTTTTAACCAACCCATATGCTGTTTCAGCATTACCTGCATTATGGATAGGCAAAATAGATGTCAATACAGGAGTAGTTGGAGAAGCAGAAACTGGAGGAGTACATGGTGCTTCCAATGCCAGTGGAGAGGAAGCCGGTTCAACCTTCTCCTCTGCTACTCTCTTTGTATTATCAGGAAGAGGCGGTGTTACTGGTGGCTGAGGCTGAAATTTGGTATTCTCTACAGCCAAAGCATCACTGAAGGTTCTATAAGTGATGAGACTATCGCTCCTGTGAGACAACCACCGATAGAAACAAGTCAGACTCCAAATCCAATACAGGGATTACCAAAAACATTATTTAAGGGGAGGATAAAAAAAGGGGGCATAACTATGGGTAAGTTCACTCTTTGGAATTTCAGTTTTCTGGTGATGTTGAATTAATTGTCAAGGCCTAGCAATGAAGAGCTAAATTTAATTTCCTTCTTTTACAGATCTTGCTTCGTATATGTATCAAATTAAACCTTCAGCTTCGATATTAGTATATCATGTTTATTTCTACCAAAAAAAAGTATATAATGTTTATTACTTTATTATAATTAGCAGTGGGAAATATGTCAACGTATTATTGGTCTTAAGTGAAGGAAACACACAACAACGTCAAAAAACGATAGTACACAAAAACCACTCTAAATGCTATTTCTCACCCCACATTTGGACAGGCCCATTATCAATATTGGGCCTTCTCAAAATATACCCCATGCGAAGCATGGGCCTTCCTGCTAGTACTATAAATACTTATGCAGGTATTGGTATAATTGTGCATTTTTTTGTCAATTGTAAGTAATGATGGGTTGGAGATCTTACATAATTGTTTAATTAAAGGGAGAGTTAGATTAAGTTAGTAGTTAAAGTGCAAGATAGGTAATGGTAATGGTTCGGTTATGGCTAGTGGGTAGTCAAGTCAAAGTTCTTTCTAGAGAACATTAAATTGATTGGTTTAGATTATCATTCTTATGAGTGTTATTCTTATTCCTAGGTAACTAGCTTAACCAAGTCCATTTCAATATACTTGGAAATCCTTCGTTGAGGTAAGTCGCCTATACTTACTTAGTTATCTATTTTAATATGTGTTGGATGTATAGATGTGATGTGTAGATTTTTATTTTGGGATTCATCCCTGTATATTACTATATTTTTATTTGAAAATACTTCATTACTTTGAGAAATATACTAAATGAATATTGTTCTGTATTTTATTCGAATTTCTAAGCATTGACACCTAACCGATACAACTATGATTAGGGATAGTCGGGAAGGCGGAGACGTCCCTAACTTAGTTATATGTCAAGGAGGGACCCTTCAAAATAATAATAAAATATTTTGGCGAGTGCTCCAGTGGAGGCTTGACCAGGGGTAAGAAGATGAATGATGAGGGTGTGAGTGGTTCGGAAAAACGATGGAGGCCGCCGTCCACTACACTGTGTAAGGCTGGAGGATGCCATTCTTGTTAGATAAAGGAAGTTAACAGATTTGAATGAATGAGTTATGATTGAATTATTAGTGAGGCGAAAGATGATTGAGGATATACTAAAGTGAGACGATATGCTATTATTATTAAGTGTTGTATGACTTTAAATATTGTGGTGAAATTGTCTTCTTTTATGAATGTACTATATGTGAACTATTATATTACTATTCTTAATATGTAATTGAATAAATTGAGTTGCTTATGCATGTTGCATTTACTATTCAATGCATATTGGAATTGTTAGCTAACCCTTCGGGGTGTTGTTGTTCTTTTAGGTAATCACTCTGGAATGAATAATGCTCCAAGGAATCTTCTCCAAGATGATGGTGAGCCAGATCAACGTGGCGTGTTTTAGGATGCAGTCGAATAACGTCTTGTAGGTCTGAAGGTCCTAGGATTCTATGTTTGCTTGTTAAGTCAGATGTTTGTAAATATTAGTTTATGTTTAGGGATCAGAAATAAGGGTTGTGTTGGTGTTGTCTAATGCACACATGCATGACTTTGTTACTTTTCAGGAAACATAGTTGGATGTTTTTCTTGTATTTCTCGCCGTGCCTTTGTTGCAAGGTCCCACAATGTAAGATTTTTGTTAAATTAGCCTGAGTGGACCCAAGTGAGGTCCACAACCAAGTGACATTCTGGTATTTAAAACCGGGGTGTTGCAGGAAGTCCCATGTGTTCCTCTCTTTCATCCTCATCTTCTTTCCACGTTAACCACATGCCTTACTGCGTGTTGTTCAGTTACAAGAGGGGCAAGGTCTTCTTCAGGTTCTTCTTCCTCGTCTCCAATGATTTTGTGCTTCCTCTTTCCGAATCTGTTGCCGGTGGGAATTGAGGTAAGAGGGTCTTTGGGTTGTGTGGAAGTTCCCCCAGCCGGTGGGAACTCTTCTCTCTCAAACTGTGAGAGGGTTTGATCAAGGAGGAAGGTGGAGATATCTTTATGTTGAGGAGCTGGATTATGATCGGTTTTCTTTTATTGAGATGTTGGTTATTTGGTAGATTGGAGTTGAATGGTGTCGGAGTTTTCATCCGTGAAATTGGAGGGATTTGACATGGGACGCTTAGGGCTAATGCAGTCGTAGATTTTGGTGTGGTGTCGGCAGAGGAGTTGGAAGCGTCTTTTAGGAGAAGAACAGATGGGTTGGTTTCTGATATAGTGGCTTGAACACTGTCAATGTTGACGGCGAGGATTGAGGATCCATCTGGCCATGTGGTTAGAACATGGATATTGCATCTTGGAGTTGTAGGAGGAGAGTTTTGTGGTGTAAGGCTCAGCTGGTCATCCCTCTTTCTCAAAGGTGAGTAGAGGCGCTCCTTAATATCATATAAGTAATTTGGATCATGTGTTTTCATAGTCAAGGCCTTGAAGAAGCATCCTTTTGAGATATTTAGGATCATTCTGTAGGAGATGTTCGATGAGAGGATTTGGATGGAGAGTAGAGTATTGGATCTTGTTGATTGGTTGTCCCTGGCTTGCCATTTGTGGAAACGGAGAAGGAAGGAGGGGGTTAGAGTTAGGGTTTGCAGGGAGGACAATGACGCGGTTGTGAGGGAAGGCTTTGGAGAACATGAAGAAACGGAAAGAAGGAAGTGGTTTAAAAGGGGGAGAGAAGGTGAAAGGGTGAGGAAAGGTGAACCAGAGTTTTCTTGGAAAACGGATCCAATATCTTCATAATCTAACCAGACGGATTGTCTTCCATCACAAATTTAATTCTTTTCAACTTAAAAGTCTTCATGTGTCACAGATCTGTCTTGTCAACTGCCTGATTTCCAAAGTTGCTTCTCTTTCCAATAATACAATTTGGGCCATCTGATCACTACAAGAAAATTCATATTTGCCCACATTTAAAATTGTAGAAATTACTTACAGTTTTCTAAAAAGTGTTAGTAAGATCAATTGTTGAATATATTATTCCTGACTGTGGTTATATAGAGTGCGTGATATTGTAAAACACTTAAAAAGTGTGGAAAATCCCACATCCATAACTAATGGAAAATCTCACTATTTATACTGTTGCAAATGGTGTGGGTAAATCAAAATTTAAAATATATTATAATATTTAATTAATTACTGCAATTACTAGAGTGATTTATCTATATTGATAATATAATGTACCGAATGAGTTATTAAAAAAAACTCAAAACAATTGTAGTATTATAAAGTTCATATGTATTGTTCATCATCAATATAAACACTAAAGAGCAAATTTATCAAATCGTACTTAATAAAAAAAATTCATTATAAACAGTTATTCTATAATTACATTGAGATTTCCATTTCAAAAAAAAAAATTGCATTGAGATTTACACTAAGAAAATAATTTAAAATTAGCTAGTGTTCCGAAACAGAGAACTAAAGATAGTGCTAGAGACTCTCATCCAATTCGGTCGGGTAGATTGTCCATGCCAACAACATCAAAACTCTCTACTTCTAGCCGCTAGTGTTCCAAAACAAAGAACTAAACGGCTTCCAATCCTCCACATCCAATTCAGGTAGGTTCTCCACCAGCATAAAGATTATGCGTCACCGAGGCAATCTTGGCGAGAAAGAAGATATGTTCCATATCGAGAAGCCGTCTAAGAGACTCCGAGCCAGTCTTGATGCCAGGAGACTCGGTGCCCATCTCGAGGCTCTTCACTCCTGATGTTCTTCTTCTTGGTAGAAACCAACTCTACTTCTCTTTTACTGTGTATGTACTACAACACCAAAATTTCAAGAAATTTATATATAGTGGATGGTTAAGTAGTAGGAGAAAGTGGATAGTTAATTAGTAAGAGAAAGTTGGGGGCGGTGGTTACTAGAAAATAATGGGCAATTACGATTGGGGATTAGAAGCAAAGGTGGGATTTTATTTACAAAAATCAAAGAAGTATTTAAACATTATTAGTAAATTTAAAATTATTTTGAGTTTAATTTTTTTTCCACACCCGTGTGTCTAAAATATAAAAGAAAACTAAGAAAAAGTATACTTTAATTCATCACCAGAGATTTAAAATGTTGGAAATTAAAGTGTGAAATATTTACACAATCCACCCACATTTTAAACCATTGAATAGGCTTCCAACTACATAAAGTGTGAAAAAATTACGTTATAGTTTTAAGTGCGGCATATCTTAGTGTGGGTAAATCAAATTATTCTTGTAGTGGATGCAAACTATGCTTGTTGTTTCCTTGAGATACTGACAAGTTCTTTTCTTCTCTATCCTCGCTTCCATGAACAAGTAATAAAAGGCTAGGTTTGTATACACATTGGACTTTTTGTGAAAACATCACAAATAGAGGTATCCAAACAAGAGTGGGAAGGTCACGAGATTTTATCATCTAGATAATTGAATCCCGTTTAAGGGGTTTTCAACAAGTAAAGGGCTCATAGGAAATGTTTACTTGGATTTGGTTTCAGGGACATGTCTCATGATCAACCATCATTTCGGCTTATTATGAGGGACAACAAAGATCCGGTTGATCATTTTGGGCCAAAAGAAATTTTAACCTTAAGAATAGTTTCTGCGCAAGATAATGAACATGCTTCATGAAAAGGGTGATTATTGAAAATGAAGGTTGCTAAACCATGTAGTTCCCTAGTCATGCCAAATCCAAACTAGCCAATCATAAGGGGAATAATAAATAGTGACTTGTCCGAGTTAAGGCTATCGAATCTAAGTGCAATTGAAGTGCTCGAAGAGATGTCTATGCCATACATAGAGGGAGTATCCACTACCTACTTTTCAGTTCCACATGGGTTCACAAGATTTCCATCAAGGGAACTGATCGATTTTCATTTTGACGAAGCCTTAAAGAAAGAATGAGTTGATTGTCATACTTGGGTTGTGACCTTTTGTTCTCAGAGTCACTATTTTGTTTTCGTCATGTCTCTCCCTTTTGATTGATCCTGGGTAGTCTTTCTTGATAACATTTGCAAAGCATTGTTCCTTTGTCCTTTTAGTCGAGGAATGAGTGATCTCCATCGACCTTTTGTGTATCGAGAGGTGGGTTACTTTTCTTCTTCTTGATCATGTGGTTGGGAACTAACAATGACCTAGACAATGTCTTTTTCGCCTGGTTCAAAGCAAGTTTTCGGATTAACATTGTTCAGCATTTCTATCAGGTCTCGAATAAGAGCATGGTTCCTATGGCTAGACAAGGAGTTCCTTTTGGTAGGTGCTTTACACTGTTCCTTGAGGATTCCCTTTTCTCGAGAGTGAGAATGATGAGTTTTTCTTTCGAAAGCGCAGTTCCCATGAATTCTTCATTTCCACTGGGATTTGTGGATTACAGACTCATTTCCCTTTCCTATCTTGAGGTTCCTTTTGTATCCGGATATCCTAGTTTGGTACTTATTGTTCCCATTCTCTCTTTTGTCAAGAGCTCTAACTCTTTCCTCCAAAAGAGTAATGCTAAGCTTTTGGCTTTGAAGCTCATGGTCCCTACACTCATTTATTTCCTTTTCTAAGGGACAGAGGTTTCCATTCTCTAATGATCCCTCTTCACACTCCACTCTGAAATCAGAGGGAACATGACTAACTACAGGAAGGGTTTTATGAGATTTTGTTATCCACTCTATTGGTATGACCTTATCACAGAGAACACACACACCTAGGTTTCTCCCAGCTATCTTGGACTTTAGTTCTTCACTGAGCAACATTTCTTGATTGGAGATTTCTCTCCTAAGGCGCTCATTTTCTTTTAGGATCTTAGCTTGGGGAACAAATCTATCTAGACAATCCAAAGTTTCACAGAAGGTTTTCTACAAATTTTCTCTCTCACTTTTGACATAGCTAAGTTCCCTTTTAAGAAGAGTAACTTGATTGACAGAGGAATTCAACTTAGTAGAGATCTCATCATACTTTGAACCAGTTTCCAAATTTTTTTGAGAGCAAATACTTTGATTGATTAAGTTGATTTCTCATTTTAATGTTTTCATCTGGCATCTTAGTCAACAAATTTAGCAATTCCGGTTTTTCAAATTGACACAAAGAGTTTAGAAGAGTTTTAGGATTTACCTCACTAGGTTGTTCCCCAGTGGTCTCCCCTATGGCCATTGCACAAGTTTCTGATGTCGTCCATGGTTCGGTCTCCTCCTCATCATCAGTGTCACTCCAGGTTGTGATGTACGCCCTCCTTTTTCCATCATCGTGGCTGTGCTCCTTAGTTCCTTGAATGTAGTCTTTGGCGAAGTATCCTTTCTTATGGTACCTATAGCACTCGACATCATCAGCGCCTCTGTCTCAATTACTTTCCTCATAGTTCGTTCTTTCTCTGATGGAGTTCCCTTTGTTCATTTCTTGTAGAAGTTTCTTAATGCCTTGGTCACTAGCACTAGGTCCTCATCTTCGTCGTCCTCCGATTCTTCATGTTGTTCCTAGACAGACTTGAGGATCTTCTCCAGTTTAAGTGTTATGCCTTATCTTTCCAGCTCTTGTTGCTTGTCTTCTTGCTTTCTTTTCCATGACCAATAAGCTTACCAAACACTTGGTGAAACATCAGGTTCCTATTCTCAGGATTTTTTTTGAACATGGTTCGTTCATTTTCCCATTTTGCTGTTAGCCCATTCAACAGTTGTTGTACCTTCATTTTGTTTGAGATTTCTTTCTTGGTGATACCCAAGGCTGCCAACTTTGAGCATATGGACTCTAAACGCAATTGATAATTATCAATCGACTCACCCATCGTCATTTTGAAGTTGAAGAACTCCCTTATGGCATTCATTTGGTGATCTTCCCTCAGATCAGAACTTCCGACGTGCATTTGTTGAATGGCTTCCCACATTTCCTTGACTGTCTCCAAGTTAGCCACTCTATCACTGTCTTGCTCGCACATCGCATTGTTGAGGTACATCTCGGCCTTGTAGTTGGCCTCCATCCATTTCCATTCGATTGGACCCCATTTAAATAGGTCGTTCTGAATAGTTTTATTGACCTCGAAGTTTCCATTCTCTATGACACACCATGCTTGGTAGTCATGACTCCTCATCCAGTCTCTCATCTTGATCTGCCAATTTTTGAAGCGTCCAGCGATAAGTATGGGAGGTTTGTTGTTCCCATGTCTGATCTTTGTGAGTTCTTGAGCCATTTTTCTTAAGTACATGCAAAGACTAACCAAGATCTAGAGCGCTTGCTCTGATACCAATTGTTGGAACGTAGGTTAGTCAAAATTAGTTATTGGAGTTGTATCGAACTGTTCCCACACGTAGTGGAATAAACAAGTATGCATGTAAATAAAACGTTAGAGACAATTCCCTTATAGAGGAACCCTACATCGATCAACTAACCGCGTGAGTAAACCTCCACCTCCTTCTTGGAAGATTTTTGAATGAGTTACCTTTTCTTTATTGCTTAGTTCCCTTGAGGTTACAAGGAAGATTACAAACTTCTCTGTTCCTACTAGGACTCTCTCCCTAGGCAACACTAATGCACTCTCTCGACCCTAACCTAGTGAACGCTCACAATCAAAGACAAAGCGAAACTCAAACCTCTATCTCTGTCTCTTCTCTAGAGTTCCCCTAGACCTAGAAACTCTTTCTCTCTTCACCGTCATCGAGATTAGCTTGGCGCCGGGGACTTTTCACCAACTTTACGATCTTCACTTGAGTGGCTTTTTAAGCTCTTTTTTCTCAGTGTTTGGATTTGATTAATGTGAAAAGTCAGCAGCAAGGTGACATTTGAAGGGTTTATATAGGCGTGATGAGTAACCCTTATCCACTTGATGCATTTGTCCTAAATATCCTTTTTGCCTTGCTCTCCAAGTATGATTCATTAAGGTTGACATGTGACTTTCATTTGAATTTGAAATGTCAACTCTTGAATCAATATTCTCCAGCCTCATTGCATATATAGTATCAAACTTCACCATTGTTCCATAATGATTCCAAGAAAGCATGAAAATTCCACCTTTTTGCCTTAGATTGGGGATCACAAAGAGATCCCCATGCACAAATGTAACCATATAGGTTTTTTCAAATGGAGTATAATCTCTGTAGCACCAGACATCTTGTCATCGAAGACTGAGAAATCGATCTTCCCTTACTTTTTTCTATCCTGGACCTTGGGGATCATGCCTCAGTAGGCTTGTTCGATTTGCCACCCTTTAAGGTCTCATTTACCATGGTTGGCATTGGATCATGTTGAAAATGAGCAAGCTCATTCCCATCTTGTTCTTTAGAGAGAAGGGGTTCATAAACTAAATTCCTTCTAATTGATTTTTTTGTGGTTTTTCATATTGTCATCTTGTTTCCCCATTGTTCTAAACATGAACCCCTAGACCCAAATCAAATTGGGATAAAACTCAGAGAAATTAGAGAGAATGAAGGTATAGCACCCCCAACACCTCCTTGCATTGAAATGCAAATCATAGTACGTAGAGAATTTCAAAGTCTTAATAAAAAAATTCAAGCATAGGCAAAGAGAGATACAACTTGAAATATTTGGGGTCTCCACACTTCTCTATGACATTCCAATAGAGGGAATGTCGCATTGTCTTTAGAGACGCTAGCAAACTCCATTCCTCAAGAGAAAACCTCATTGAGAACCACACTTTATCACCCCAAACACCAGTTGTGACCAGTCTCGCACATGAGAGAATCCACATCAACCCTAGCCTCCAATTCGAACGTTGTTCAAAGAGAGAAATCCCCTTTCTCAACCCTCACTGCCAACAAAGAACAGAGAGTTGCAGGACCAACAATCGAGCCGCCCGGAAAGCCCCATCGAACAACCGGGGAGACGAACATGAAGCGCCGCTTCTTGGAACAGACACGTGAAATCTAGGCATCGACCACTATGTTTGTTCTTTAGTAGGTGTAGCCTCATCATAAATAAGGATTTTGAGAAACAAATTCAAAGAGAAAGACTCAAATTAGGATTCAACTAATTGTACCCGTCGTGTCATGCACAACTACGACTCATTAATTTTTAGATATATTATAAATATGATATTAAGAAAGTAAATATACAAAAATAAATAAAAAGCCAAAAACATGATAAGAAAAGATAAAAAATCTTTAAAAATCTTTTATATAAAAAGTTAAAAACATAATTAATAAGAAAAGATAAAAAAATATAAAAAAACATAGAATTTTTTTAAAGATAAAAAATCTTCTATATTTACATAAAAATCCAAAAAGGAAATTAAGGAAAAAATAAAATAATTTTTTTTATAAAAATTAAATTTTGGCAAGTAATTATTTAGATATTTAAAGTTTTACTTTTTTTTTATCAAAATTTAATTTAAGGTAAATATTTTTTATAAATAGATAAAAAGATAAAGATAAAATAATTTTCCTTATTTTTAATTAAAATTCGAATTAATTTTTTTCCATATAAATAAATAGAAAGGGATTTAATTTGAAAAAATAATATAAATAATTTTTTTAAATATATGGTGGGGCCAAAATTAATGTTGAGCCTAGAAAAGTTACAACTTTAATATATAGTTATAGATAGATGAGTCCGGTTCACGTGCGAATGGGCGCCCAGGTGCAAAATAAGAAAGAACAGGAGCCGTTGGATCAAGAAAAATCAAAGGCGCTGATCATTTCACTTAAAAAGGGGAAAAAACGGCACGGGCGAATTATTGGCGAATTATTTGCGTATTTTTGAGAAAAACCGAAATAAGACACGCGCCCAGATTGTTCACCAGTATTGTGGATTTGTTCATCAATAATGTGGATTTGTTCATCAAAACTGTGATTTTGTTCATCAAAACTGTGATTTTGTGCATAAATAAACTATTGCTTGTGCATCAAAAATCTATTGTTTGTACATAAAAAATGAACAAATGTGTATCAAAATTACATGCAATATGTTCATCAACATTGTGATTTTGTTCATAAGAAAACGATAATATTTGTTCATCGGTTTGTGCATATTTGTTCATCGGTTTGTGCATATTTGTTCATTAGTAATATCAATTTGTTCACTGGTTTATGCATATTTGTTCATTGCCTTTTTCATATAATTGTTCATTACTAGATGCATATTTGTTCACTAGTAACCTCAATTTGTTCATTACTATATGCATATTTGTTCATTAATGACATCAATTTGTTCATAGCTAAATAAGGCACAAGCACACCTCTTCGATTTGTTGCTATCTCGTTCTCTTAGCATACACCATATTATTGCAAAGTCAAATTCTTTATCTCTATTATCTTTTGCATTCAAGTTTCTACATCAAACTTATCTTATTTTGGTACTATATTGAGCACTTCATTCGTATTGACAAGTTAGCCTTAAAGCACTTCATTCGTATTATACTTTGAATTCAAGATAGCCTTAAAGCACAAAATAAATGCAAAAAATGCACAAATAGATAGTCCTAAATATACAAGTTGATGGTATTAATAGTCCTAAATGTACAAGTTGATAGCATTGACACATAAAACATAAGTTTATTTCAATTCACAAATAAGGGTATAATAATGAACAAATAAGGTTATATCAATGAACAAATAAGGGTATATCCATGAACAAATAGGGTATATCAATGAACAAATAATGGTATACCAATGAACAAAAAAGAAGTATACTAATGAACAAATAATAGTATACTAATGAACAAATAATGGTATATCAATGAACAAATACGACTATATCAATGAACAAATATGGGTATATCAAAACTAATTATATGTGCATAAAAAACTACATAATATTGTATTCCTACACATAAATAAGGTTAAAAAATAAAATTAAAATTTAAAAAAGTTCGAAATCGATGAACAATGTTATCAAAAACTCAATGCACAATTAGTTAGTATTGATGAACAATTGGTGAATATTGATGAACAAATCTTTATTTCTGATGAACAAACTGGGCGCGTCTCATAAAAACGTATTTTTCGAAAAATTCGGGAAAAATTCGTCCGTGTCGTATTTTATTTTTTTAATGAATGTTTAATCAGGGACGTTGATTTTTTGGAATGAACGATCGAGATTTATTCTTATTTCTCACCCAGGCGGCCATTCGCACGTGACTCTTTTTCATAGATAGATATGCCTATTTTTATTTCAAAGATATATAGGTGATCACGTGTACATATTTTTTTCTTATCTTTTTTAATAATTTATATTTTACAGATATAATAAATATAATGTACTTTTTAATTTATATTGGTCAAGTCTACTAATATTATTTTATCTTTATGTTTATTTGAGGATAAATTTTTACAAATATTAATTTATCTTTATGGTTACTTGGAGATAACTTTTTTTACATAATTAACTATTTAAAATTTTTATTTTAATAAAGGGATGATGTGGCAAAACATAGTGGTAGAAATTGCTACCACTTTAGTTATTAACTAGTTTAGGACCTGCGGCTTGCGCAAGTGCTTTTTTAAATAAATATTGGACTATTATTTTAAACAATATGTAGATAATTTGATATAAAATTAAAAATAAATTAAATTAAGAAAATTGTGAGTTCATTATAATGAATTTTTTTGCTATATAAGATTTTTTAAATAAAGTAATGTATGTATTTGATTAGGAATATAAAAAAAATATGAGCTAATGTTATTGGCTTAATCACACAAACACAAATTTTGAAATTAGAATGAACTTGAAATTTTCTTAAGATACAAATTGAAGTATTATATAATATTTTAATAATCGTGTATGGGTAGAAGATAATTTATCCAACCTCATACCAAATTGATAAAACTTTTTATCAACTAGCGGGTTAGTATTGGCTGCATCAACGTCCGAACCAAACCTCGATCTCACACTGAATCAATTCTCGTTTAAGCATTGCTTGAGCGGTGAGCGGTGCCACCATGGATTCCTAAGATGTTTTGCGACTCAGTGCGTCAGCTACAAAATTAGCCTTACTTGGATGGTAAAGCAATTCGATGTCATAGTCTTTGAGTAGTTCTAACCATCTTCGTTGCCTCATGTTCAACTCCTTCTAAGTGAAGACATACTTCATACTCGTATGGTTAGTGAAAATCAGACACTTCACACCATATAGGTAGTGACGCCAAATGTTCAAAGCAAACACAATTGCAGCTAACTCCAGGTCGTGAGTCGGATAGTTCACCTCATATGTCTTCAGTTGACGAGATGCATATGCAATAACCTTCTCATGTTGCATAAGTACACATATGAGACCTTGTTTAGATGCATCACTACATACTACATACCCATCCAATCCATCGGGTAGAGTAAGAATCAGAGCACTAGTCAAACACCTTTTAAGTTATTAAAAGCTTGCCTCGCATTTCTCATCCCAAACAAACTTCTTGTGAACCTTATGGAGTAAACGAGTCATAGGAAAAGCGATATTTGAAAATCCTTCTATGAATCGCCTATAGTATTCCGCAAGTCCAAGAAATCTACGAACCTCTTTCACATTCTGAGGTTGCTTCCAATCTACAACTGCTTGGATTTTCTGAGGGTCTACCATTACCCGTTCTTGATTGATAACATGGCCTAGAAATGCAACTTCTCTTAGCCAAAAATCACACTTCGACATCTTAGCATACAACTCGTTTTGCCTAAGGATCTGTAGAATGATCCTAAGGTGTTCTTCATGAGCTGTTGAGAATGACGTCGTTCAAGACCACTACAAATTTGTCGAGATATCCTCAAAAACATCGATGCATCAAGTCCATGAACATTGTTGGGGCATTTGTAAGGGCAAAAGGCATGACCACAAATTCATAGTGTCCATACCATGTGCGGAATGCCGATAAGGATGTCCTCCTCACAAATTCAAAGTTGGTGATATCCTGACCTCAAATCGATTTTGGAGAATTTATTGCTCATCTCAATTCGTCTAAAAGATCGTAAATCCTTGGCAATGGATACTTGTTTTGATGATGAGCTTGCTCAATTCTCGATAGTCAATGCATAGTCTAAAAGTTCCATCTTTCTTCTTTACAAATAGAACTGGCGCTCCCTAATGTGAAGCACTCGGTCTAATCTACCCTTTTTCTACCAGTTCTTGCAATTGCTCCTTCAGTTCCTTCATTTCCAATGGGCCATTCTGTAGGGTGCCTTTGAAATAGGTCTGGTCCCTGGTTCCAACTCAATTGTGAACTCCACATCACGATGAGGTGGCAATCATGGGATTTCCTCCGGAAAGACGTCGGGAAATTCCCTAGCGATACGGATTTCTTGTAATTTTACCTCTTTCTTTTCAGTCGTTTCCATAAAACACAAGAATCATGTGCACCCTTGTCGGAGCATTTTCATGGCCTTCATTGCATTTACCATTTTCCCATTCTCAGCTTCTCATCTCCCCTTGAACTTGCAAACATATTTGCCTATTGTTGTGATGGATACAGTTCTAGTGTTGAAATCTATCACATCTCCATGACGAGTTAACCAATCCATCCCTAAGATTATATCATATGGGGCCATCGGTAGAAAAGGTCACAATTGAACTTTCTCCTTTAGATGGTGATCGGAAAGTCGGTGAGTTGCTTGGTACCAACAATCTTCTCCCCATTGGGAAGATTCGCAACAAAAGGATAAATGAAACTCTGCGTGTTATGCGTGTTGACCCTTTGAACATTCATAAACGAAACTCTATCCATTTAGACATTTGATCACCAACTCATAATCGCATAACATAAAATCTAAATTCTTTATTCATAACTGGAAAATTGTTTAACATTCCAACATAACATAGTTCAACATGACTCCAAGCTGCCACAACTCCAACAACAACAACATAAACTAACATAGTTCGATGAAACAAAACCAAACATGACTCAAAGTAACGAAGGCAGAGCTCAGAGTACTAATTAATGACACCCTATGGTTTAGGCTGGCATAACATCTTCCTATACTGAGCAGAGGTTATCGTATTCCTCTTCTTTGGTGCTCCTAAGCGATAACAATGCATATCCAAGAACATGGGATCGAACATCCTAGGGTTCTTACTGCCCCGTTGTTCTCCAGCAACTCCAAACCCTATTGGATCTTTCGACGCAATGTTGCCGCACCGGCACATTCTCCTTCAAGGCGACTCTCATGATGGTTGATCACTACTTAATGACGAGACAATAACCCATACTAGGACTCCATATGGTCACCCAGTAGGATGTTGTCAACCCACAAATGTCTAGGCCTAAAGTCAACAACAGTTGCACGAGCTTCCCATGGATGATACTCGTACTCGTTCTCTCCTTCGTCAGTGGCTTCCTCATGAGAATCGTACTCCTCAGTAGCTTGAACATTAGCGGGTGGTGTGTTGGGTGTGTACTCCATCTCTAGCTCCATTTCCTTATATTCCTCCTTTGGCTCCAAGGGAACCACATGAGTCGGTGGAGACTCAACTTCCACGGAGGCGGCTTCGCCTTCTTCCATGAATTCCTCAGAGGTCAGCAAGTCCTCAGTTCTAATGGAAACTGGGGAGTCATCTTCTTGGCAAAGTTGTAGGGCTTTGGTTTGACTTCGAGTGAAAACTATTATCTTCAACATAGACAAGGTAAAGAATGGTCAATAACTTATAGAACAATCCATAATTCTATAGTCATAAAGTGGAAATATGAAGTCGTTGAAGAATAAACGATGAAAACAACCATTACTTTCAGACAAACTTTTCAATCAAAAAGGAAAACGAATATGTTTCGAAAACAAGTATGAAGAATTGATTTTTAAAACTTTTAACTCTGATACCATAATTGTAACACCCTCATTTTTCGCTCGGAGATATTACCGCCAATGACCTCAGAACTTACACTCCGAAGCCACCCAAAGATTTCACAATATTCAAGATATAAATAATAATGATAATTCAATAAGTATTAAAACAAAATGTTCAAGTTTCACAATCTTGAATAATCCAAATACTTGCGGAAAAGTGAGAATAAATATTCTTGAACAAAGCGGAAGTAAAACTCTTGAAGGCGGTCCTTATAGACCAAGGATCTCGACCTTAAAACTATAAATGAGTTATTCAAAAGAAACTTGAAAAGACTTCAACTGCTTCATTCTCGAATCACCACTCCTTTACTCCCTGATGTTTCGTATAGAGAGGGTTGACACCAGCCGACCATGCAAGAGAAATAAAACGGTTGGTCAGTCTAATGAAAGACTACGCTAGTGGAATTTTATATGAAAGCCGAATGCGTGTTATCCGAATGAAAGTCGGTCAATGGCATCACCCAAATAACCTCACCGAATGAGAAATATGATGAAAAGAGATTATGACACCACAAGACTATGGTTCCTTAAGAATGAGAAAGGTTATGTTGGAAACTTTAGTTATCAACCAAGATTTCGAAAAGCCTCCGTCGACTTATCAAATCCACAACCAATCTCACCGAATGCGTGTTGTCCGAATTCAGATTGGAAAATGGATTTATCAAAGCCGGGAACCAGAGTGGTTTTCCAAGTTGTAGTCACCACCCTGAACATGTTTTAATGGGTGTGCACTAGCACTTATCTTATTTAATTACAAATCCTTGCATTCAAGTTGGTAGCTTTTAAGACGGCAATGCGATATGCCATAAGATATAGAATCCCAAAAAGTGTGTAAACGGTTCATAAGTCCTGATACAGGGCACTAACTAGGTGCCAAACACTCCTCAAAGCGGTTGAGCGAGCAAGGTCATGGCCATCATTAGGGTCTAGGTCCATCCTAATGCAAAATATTATAAAGAGGTGTTCAGGGGTTAGTGAACCCCCACCCCTAATTCTACGTTAGTCCAAAACAACGAATCTCAAATTAGACCGTGAAACAAACAGGTTCACAAACATTGCAACCTAAATATCTTCTAGCGCATAAAAGTAATAATAACAATAAGATACCATGGGTCATTATTTCTATGCATAATAAACCCTAATTCATTTATACGTTTCAACATGGTCATTATTTCTATAATAACGTAAGTTCATTTTAAACAAGCGCTCCCAACACAACACGCAAACATGAATAAAAGTATTCATGATAAAATATGAGAGTGAACCACCACTTGCCTTGTTTCGAAGGCGAGCGAGAATAATCTTAGACGAGGTTGCAATCCAATGATTAATTTCCTTTTCCTGATTCACACATAAGATACAAAATAAATTATAAGCAATTTATTTTGTTCAACTTATCCTCGTAAGTTGAATTCTTATGACTCGTGTAAGTTTATATTTCTAATAAACTTATATTATTAACATTAATAAAATCTTTATTTATTAATGTAGGACCTTTTAATTTCTTTGTATTGCATATTGTTGATTTCTTTATCTTTATGCATAGATATTATTTAAAAAGATTTACCCATATATTATTTACATAAAAATCATATCTTCTTACAAATTACATATTTTTAAGCTATAAAACAAATAATAATCATCATTTGCTTTCTATTTGAAAATTTTATAAAACTATGTACTTTTTAATTTTTCTTTCATAAAATACTATTTCAAATGTTTTAACATTTTAAAAATAAAGATTTAACAATATTTATTTTAATTTAAATACCCCAATTTATAAAAATACATAAATAAGGAAAAAATGGGTAAGGAGGCAGCCAAACGGGTCCGCGTGCCTACTATATACAATAACAACAATACTCGCGCATCTCCGACTTCCTCCGTCCAGTGTCGGTTGCTAACGGGGTTGATGACGTTGGAAGCGGGAACAAGGTGACTTTCTACTGTTGGCACTGGCGGAGCGTGGAGGCCCTTGGTGGCTGGAAATCACCGTTGAATAGGAGGCTGCGATGAGGGCGTTCGAAAATAGAGGCGGACTTGTGTGTAGATTTCTAGCTCAATTTTTGACCAAATCTTGATTGGAAAGGGAGTATTTTTGTTTAGGATTAGATATGACATGTCAAGAGCTATTTATAGGGTCAAGAGCTATTTATAGGGCCAAGAATGAGCTTCAACACTCCAAAAACGAGCCAGAAATCACCATTTAAAGCTTTGGACACAATCCCTTTGATTTCGTCCATTTAAGGGTGATTTATCACAAAATTGGATCGGATTGATCCCCTAATTCACTCCTTTGACTCTTCACTATCCTTTCCTTCTTAACTCCAACGTTATTCTTATCCATTCCGATTTAATTTGAACGATTTCAAAGAAAAATGTTACATTTGACATAGAACGAGATTTCCGAGCTGATTTTAATTGATTTCTCCCATATTGATTGGGGAAACTTGTAGAGGGTTAAACAAGTGACAAGTAGGCTTTTACGGAATCCATTTCCGTCAAGAAACGAGATCAAATTCCTCATTTGAAATTCAAGACTCAAGTGGGGAAGAAGACCCCCCATTTGTCAATCCATTTTTAAGAAATTAATTAAACAACCCCTCTAGTTTAAAAAATGGACAAGAAATACCCTTGATATTAATATTTATCATTAATATCTTTTGAAGGAATAAAAGTGTTAATTCAAAATATTTTTACAATAATTCTCTTTGTTTATAAAAATATGTTTAAATACTTTTGAGGTCTTTCTCATAAAATTCTTATTTATTTTATTTTTCTTTAATATATGGTTAAGGTCCATTATCATTTCAAATAACCTTTAGATGTTAGTTGCTTAATTCTCATTTAATAAAATAATTTAGGTGAACAATATACCATGAGAATATTGCCACAATTTATTTTATTAAATAAAATAAAAAGGAAATTAAGTAATTGTCCTTCCTAAAAAAGAGGGTTATTACATGACCAAAGTAGCAACAATCAAGCATGATGATGACTTGTTCATGATTTCTATAAGGAAACTTTTTGAGGATAGATATTGTATTTATGATGAAGTAATGCCTCAAGATTATGCAAGCTTCCTCTTCTACTCTTTGTTGATCTGTGATTGTGTTGTTATGTCCTAGTATACCTTTAATCTATGGAATTCAGTGCTCTATTTAGTGTGGTTTCTCCCCAAAATCATCAAAAATAAAGACTACTTTGAACTAGTAAGTAGCATTATAGTAATCTGGCTCTTGTATGATATGTTGACTAAAATTAATGTGAGGAACAATGTATGGCTTTATGATAGAAAGCTTGATAATTATATTCACAATTTCTAGATGATTTATGGCAAAAATGTGCAGTTGAATTCTAAGAAAAATCAAACTAGAGTAAGAAAGATTGTAATAAAATTGTGTAAAGTGCAACTGAATTATTATGATTTAATGTGTATTAGAACCTGTGTAAAATTTATAGAATTAAATTTGAGGATGCTCTATTTATTATGTATACTTGGCAAATTTTTGAGGCTATATATGAGGATTATTGTTGTGAAATGCCTTTATACTATGAGAATGTGTGGCTTTATGAACTGTTGGCCTGTAAAGATATTGAAACAATATGGAGTTGTATAACTAACAAAATTTATCCTCTTGCAATTAACCATAGTTGTTGATAGTAGAAGAGGCTCTATTATGGTACTCTTTCTTTTTGATATTTTTTATGATAACAGTACTAATGACAATAACTTTGTGAAGCCTTTGCTTAGAACCGTTCGTTTAAATCCCCTTATGGATAACTGTACAAATGTAAACTCTAAGATATGCATGGTAAGTTGCAAGCATGATCAGGAAATACTTGATGTTGAAGACTCTTTAAGCAGGACATTACTACACCAGAATAACAACAAGAGAAAATATAGAATAAGCTATATGATCAAGACAATCAAGAACAACTTCGTAGAGGGGAATTAAGCAACAGGAAAATAGAACAAATGCAGTAACAGAATGAAGAAATATGTCTTGAACTCTATGATCCAACTTCCTAACATAGAAAAATGTAATAAGCTCTTGTGGCATCCAAAGACTGTCTATAGGATTGTGAATATAACCCCAAATTGTAGTAATGTCAGTAGCAATTATGTATCCAACAATCCACATGTGGGTAAGAACATTACTAAAATGGAAAGGAATATGAATAAGTGTAGCAGCAAGAAAATCAAATGTGGCACTGATAACTTGCATTTAGAACATGTTTAGGGTGCATATTAGACTTATGTTTCTAGAGTGTTTCTTGGTGAGACTTGATACGTGATCGCCTCGGATTACTCCTCGGTGACCCAGTATTTAACCACACAGGATCCAGATCTTGCCAATAGTTCGATTTCCAACCTGATTTGCCTTGAAAGTTAGAAACTTTATGAACAAGAAACTCGAAATATGAATAAGGAATGAATCTGATTCAAAGAGTTAAGATAATAAAAAGGATAGTTCAGTTGAATTGGCTCCAATGCTAAATTCAATTGATAAACTAGTTGATCTTTAACAATCAAACTAAAACTAACAAGTTGATCAAATTAACAATCGAAATCTGAATTAAAAAAAACGAATTGGAGATGATGATCGTAGAGATTGAATGCTTGAACAATAGTTGTTTTAATGGCCCATAAACTAGACATACCAATAGGGGTTTATCTAATTCAGGCTGATTCTTATTGAATGATAACTGCAAGGTATTTAAAGGGAATTGTTGGGACGTTGTTGGGACCTCCGGTTCTAAGCAACGGATCAACGATTCACTTCTCTTTAAGTTTTGATAATGACAAACACCATAGGGAACTAATGTGGTTTGTTCAAGTATTTCTAAGGAACACAAGTACAGCCAAGAACTCCTATGAATGACAAAACCACTGCTAGCCACAATGAAGAGTTTCCATCAAGGGAACTCTGAAGAGGAAAGTTCCCATGAAGTGGGAACTCCCAGAAACAAACAAGAAAACACAAGCTTACAACGATGAAGAGTTTCCATCAAGGGAACTCTGAAGAAGTCAGTTCCCATGAAATGGGAACTCACATGTGAAGACAACGACCGTTCAGCGCAGATCGCGGGATTCTGTCTCAGACAGCCAGAGGGAACAGTCTGAGGATCAGACTGTCACGCTTCATCCAACGGTCCGATTGATTCAATAAGTTGACCTAGTTCAAACCAAAGTCACATGTGAAGAAAGTACAACTTGGGCATCAAGCAAAGGGCATTTTGGACACAAACGAAAGATGCGACTGCCCAAGACAAATGGACTATAAAGCCAAATGAATAGTACTCGGTCTGAGTACTTCTCCCAGAATTTACAAACACCCACATCTGAGAAAAGAAAGAAAAGGAAGAGAAGTCCCCGCCGGCGAGTGTGTGATCTCAACGACGGTGAAGCTGAAGTTCCCTGGAGCAAGGGAACTGAGAAGTCAGCGTAAGGTTTGAGTTACTTGTGTTTTGCTGTTGTGAGCTTAGGAACTCAGTTGAGAGGATTTACTAGTGTTGCTAGAGTTAGGAAGAACTTGTAGGAACAGAGAAGTGTAAATCCGGCTGTGTAACTAAGGAACAAAGCAATCAATATAAGTAAGTCATTCAAAATCCTCCAAGCGGAGGTAGAGGTTTACCCATACAACTAGTTAGTTGTAGTGGGGTTCCTCTATAAAGGAACTGTCCCTTTAATTGTTTTTATTACTTGCGATTATTCACTTCCGCTGCCTTGGGAACAGCTTAATTGCCAGTTCCCAAGCTCACTGCTAACCGATTACGATCCAACAATTGGTATCAGCGCCAGCGCTCTAGATTTGTGTTAGCATCGCAGGTGCCAAAATGGCTCAGGAACTTACTCAGGTGGGGAACAATACCAGCAAGCCGCCAAGGCTTATAACAGGAAGATTTGAAAGCTGGCAACGCGACATGAAAGATTGGATGCGTGGCCAAGACTACCAAGCCTGGTGCGTCATCGAAAGGGGGAACTTCGAAATCGATCCAGCTATTGTCAACGATCTCTCAAAGTGGGGTCCCAACGAGTACAAGTGCATGGAGGCAAACTACAAAGCCAAACAGTACCTAAAGAGGTCCATGTGCGTACAAGATTGTGACAGGGTTGCAAACCTTGACACAGCCAAGGAAATGTGGGAAGCCATCCAACAAATGCACGTTGGGAACTCAGATCTCAGAGAAGATCTTCAAATGAACGCAAAGAGGGAGTTCTACAACTTCCAAATGGAGATGGGAGAGTCCGTCGATAGCTACCAATCCCGCTTTGAAGGACTTTGCACTAAGATGGAAGGATTGGGGATCACAAAAGAAGAAATCACCCACAAAATGAAGGTCCAACAGCTCTTCAATGGATTGACTGGAGAATGGGCAAACGAGAGAACGATGTTCAAGGAAAACCCAGAAAATCGAACACTTATGCTTCATCAAGTGTTTGGAAAGCTAGTGGGACATGAGAAGAGGAAGATCGATGATAAGGAACAAACTCGAGCTCATCGAGGGATCGCACTCAAGATCGAAAAGATGCTCAAATTAACCCAAGAACAACATGAAGACTCTGAAGAAGAAGAGGATGAAGAGCTAGTTCTTGTAACAAAGGCTCTTCGAAATTTCTACAAAGGAAAGTCTCAACGGAACAGTGGGAACTGGGGAAAGGGACAGAGTTCCCAAAGAAAGCCCACAGAGAAGGATCTCTCAGAAGTGACTTGCTACAAATGCAACAGGAAAGGACATTTTGCGAAGGAATGTCCACAAGGAACTGAAGGCAGAAAGCAAGGAAAGAAGGCCTACATCGCTACTTGGAGCGATGATGAAGACGAAGATCCTGAAGCATGGGCACTCCCAGACATGTGTGGCATGGCCATAGGAGAAACCACTGGGGAACAACCCAGTGAGGTAACCACTGAAACTATTCTTGATTCCTTGAGTAATTACGAAAAACCTGAATTGTTGAAAATTCTTTCAAGTCTTGTTAAAGATAACATAAAACTGCAAAACAAGTTGGAAAAACAAGAACACATAAATTCTCAATTAGTTGGTCTTGAGCCCTGTCCCAACTGCATATCCCTTCTAGAAAAACTCAAGTCCCATGTGTCTCACATCGTAGATCTAGAAAGAGAAATCAAAACTTTAGAGAAAGATGAGAACACCCTCCTGCAAAACCTGAGTAAGACTCCCGAACACCCTGAAGCCTCTAGTTCCCAAATCAAGTTTGTCCCAGCCAGACATGGCATAGGATACAAAGGTGAGTGCTCCAAGAACAGAAAGTCACCCCTGAGCGAACATGAGATCCATGAGTGTAGGGCCTTAGAACTCCAGTGCGAGAAACAGAAAAATGCTCATCTCGAGGAGAAAATCAGGGTCCTAGAGAGTGGAAACAGTGGTGAGAAAGACTACTATACTGGGAACTCTGGACATAGAATCTATGTCAAAATTGCTAAGGGAAATGGGTCTCGAGTGTACAACAAAGAAACCATGGATAGGAACCGTATCTAGAGACCACACCCAAAATACTACCTGGGAGAATACTACAAGACATGTTGGCACTGTGGTGCTCATGGGCACTACAAGGATGCATGTCCCAAGAAGAGAGCCCAAATCCCTAGAAGTCATGAGTTCCCAAACAGACAAAAACGTCATGCTCATCACCAAAGGAACTCCAACTCTCAAAATTCCAAAGACATCAACATTTCTCACTATATCTTAAATGAAAATGTTTTCCCTTGCAAGGGACCTGGCAAGAGTCATCTTGCCTGGGTCTCAAAACACTAACTTTTCCTTGTAGGTGGCTGTGAGAGGGAACAGTACATGGTTCATAGATAGTGGATGCTCGAACCATATGACAGGAAACAAGGATATCCTCATCTCACTCCACACTCATGCCGAAGGAGGCCACGTCTCATTTGGCAACAAGAACAAGGGAGAAGTTATTGGAAAAGGAGAAGTGTTGCTCAATAGATCTATTAAAGTTAGCAACGTAAATCTGGTAAAGGATCTGGGATACAATCTGCTGAGTGTCTCCCAGATGTGTGATCAAGGGAACAACATCGTCACTTTCGACTCAGATGAATGTCTCGTCATCAACAAGAAGACCAACAAAGTAATTCTGAGAGGAAGAAGATACAACAATGTGTATGTGGTGGACACCAACTTTGAACCACCAATGAAGTTGTGCCTTGCGAGTTCCCAAGATGACACGGAACTCTGGCATCGAAGACTGGGACATGCTGGTGTAAATCAAATCCTGAAGCTTTATCTACAAGATCTGGTCATTGGTCTTCCACGGATCAATCTCGAAGGAGTCAAAATGTGTGAAGCATGTGTTCAAGGGAAACAGACCAGGACCTCCTTCAAACCGAAGAAGGTGGTGAGCACAACCAGGTCCCTGGAGTTAATTCACATGGATCTCTGTGGTCCCATGAGAACAGCTAGCTAGGGTGGAAAAAGGTACATGTATGTTTTAATTGATGATTTTTCAAGATTCACCTGGGTTATTTTCTTGAAGGCAAAATCACAAGCGTTTGAAGAATTTGAGCCCTTCATCAAAAGAACAGAAGTAAGCTTGGGGCTGAAACTGAAAGCAATCAGATCTGATCACGGAACTGAGTTTTGAAACTCGGAATTCCTAAACTTCTGTGAGCAAAATGGGATCTCTCACAACCTTTCAGCTCCTCGCACTCCTCAGCAAAATGGAGTGGTCGAGAGAAAGAACAGAACTCTGGAGGACATGGCTAGAACCATGATGATCGAAAGTGGAGTTCCTGAGTACTTCTGGACTGAAGCAATCTCCACAGCTACATACATCCTAAATCGAGCCATGACAAGGCCCCTGATCAACAAGACTTCCTATGAGCTCATCAAAGGGAGAAAACCAAACATCTCACACTTGAGAACATTTGGTTGCACATGTTTTGTTCACAACAACGACAAAGACAATCTTGGCAAATTCGACCCCAGAAGCGACGAAGGGAACTTCCTGGGATACTCATCACAAAGCAAGGCTTACAGGGTCTACAATAAAAGAACCAAGAAGATAGAGGAAAGCATTCATGTCGTCTTCAATGAAAAGTCTGTAAAGATGGGAACTGAGACCCAAGGGAAGGGAACTCTGTTCAAGCTAGTCAGACATGAAGACGATGATGATGACGAGGATGAGCCAAGGAAAAGGGATAAAGACTATCCAAGTGCAAGCCATATCCCACAACCAGGGAACAACTACGAAGGTCCAACCCTCACTGATCAAACCTCCCTTGAGGCTCCCTCCTCAGAAGAACTACAAGAAACCTCCAACTCTCTCGAGGTCCCCTCTTCAAGGAACAACTCTGCTGTCCCCCAAGACAATACACTGCTAGAATCAAGTATTCAAGGGGAACAAAGAGGGAACCTGCCAGAAATCTCTGAAGAAACATCAAATGAAGAAGCTGAAGATGAGAGTTCCCATGACATAGAAACACCAACTGAAGATAATACACATGCAAAGGAACTCTCTCATACAAGAACCTTTCAACAAAGGAAGGACCACCCCCTTGAGAACATCATCTCCCCTCTTGATAAAGGTGTTCAAACTCGTTCCTCTCTCAATAATTTTTGTGCTTTTAACGCGTTTGTTTCAATGGTGGAACCCAAAAATATCAAAGAAGCATTAAAGGACCCAGATTGGATTCAAGCCATGCAAGAGGAACTCCACCAATTCGAGAGAAACAAAGTTTGGAAGCTAGTTCCTAGGCCCAAAAACAAGAACATCATAGGAACCCGATGGGTTTTTAGGAACAAGCTCGATGATACTGGAGCTGTAGCAAGGAACAAGGCTAGGTTAGTAGCACAAGGATACAGGCAAGAGGAAGGGATTGACTACGATGAGACCTTCGCACCAGTTGCTAGGATAGAGGCAATCAGACTCCTCATCGCCTATGCTGCTCACAAGAGATTCAAACTTTATCAAATGGATGTGAAAACAGCCTTCCTAAATGGACATCTCAAGGAAGAAGTGTATGTGGCCCAACCTCCAGGATTCGAAGATGAGAAAATGCCCAACCATGTCTATTTCCTGGAAAGGGCCCTTTACGGACTCAAACAAGCTCCCCGAGCTTGGTATGACAGGTTTGCTCAATTCCTCTTGTCCCATGGATACATTCGTGGTTCCATAGACAAGACTTTGTTTTTAAGGAAAGAATCTAAAGACATTTTGATTGTGCAAGTATATGTTGATGACATTGTGTTTGGAGCAACTAACGAAACTCTTGTAGAAAAGTTCAAGGACCTCATGAGCAATGAGTTTGAGATGAGTCTCATTGGGGAACTCACGTTCTTCTTGGGACTTCAAATATCCCAAACAAAGGAGGGAACAAAGATCCATCAACAGAAATACATCGAGGAAATGCTCGTGAAGTATGGGATGGAACATTCAAAGCCCATTGACACTCCCATCTCACCAAATTCAAGGCTAAATGCAGATGAAACAGGTATCAGTGTGGACCAAAGGAACTATCGAGGTATGATCGGGTCCCTTCTCTACTTAACAGCTAGTAGACCTGATATCATGTTCTCCGTATGTCTTTGTGCTCGTTTTCAAGCTAACCCTAAGGAATCACACCTGAAAGAGGTGAAGAGAATTTTCAGGTATCTCAAAGGGAACAATAACTTGTGCCTTTGGTATCCAAGGAACAGTTCCCTTGAGCTCATTTCATACACAGATGCTGACTTTGCAGGGCACTTGGTTGACAGAAAGAGCACTTCAGGAATGGCCCAGTTCCTAGGATCCTGCTTAGTTTCGTGGGGATCTAAAAAGCAAAACTCAGTGGCACTCTCCACAGCTGAAGCTGAATATGTGGCTGCCGCATCATGCTGTTCCCAGGTTCTATGGCTTAAGTCACAACTCCAGGATTACGGTATGTCTTTTGGCCCAGTTCCCATACTCTGTGATAACACTAGTGCCATAAACATTTCCAAAAATCCTGTGCATCATTCTAGAACTAAGCATATCGATATAAGGCATCACTTTCTACGTGACAATGTTGAGAATGGGAACATTTCGATGGAACACTGTAGAACTGAAGAGCAAATTGCGGATATTCTTACCAAAGCTTTAGACAGACGTCCCTACCAGCGTTTTCGAATGCTTCTAGGGATGATAACTCTAAACTAAACAAGTCCCTGTTTATCTCTCTCTCAATGCCTGACTAGTTTATCTAAAATTGCATGATAAGGAACTTGGATTCATTGCTTTCACTATGCCATGATTACTAGTCTAGAGAAAAATGTGTACAAAGGAACTCTATTTCTTTTGGCCCAAAATGATCAACCAGAGTTCCCTTTATCCCTCATTACAAGCCACCATGACGGTTGATCATATGACCCACCTTAAGCTAGGGACCAGACAAATGCTTCTCATGAGCCAAAAAATTTCCTTTATCGAGTTGCAAATTGTCTGGTTCCCTTTGAGTTCCCTAGCCCCAAAAAAAGATGAGTGTGAAGTTCCCTCAACCACTTCACTCTCCCTGACCTTGAAAAGATCATGGGAACTGCTGCATCTACAAAGGGAACACTGACTAATCTTCAAAGAAAAACCGTCACTTGGGAAGCGGACTTTCGTGTCAGAAGCTCTGAAGCGTTACAGGCCAAGTATTCAAAATTTGAAAAGGACTTCCCAAGAGATGGTGACGCGTGTCCAGAAGCGTGCTTGAGAAGTTGAAACGGCGCCCCACGTTCATTGGGCAACGGTTATCGAGGTTATTCCACTTCCCTTTCTACCCTTCACCTCCTCTCTCCTTTAAAACCCCTCTTTGCCATTTTTAGGTCCTTTACTCCATCTTTCATCCCTGTCACTCGTCTTCCCCAAATCCCTTTCACTCTCTTTTCAAGAAACCTCCAAAACCTCCCAAATTCTTACAAAAATGGCCCCTCAACACACATTCGCACAAATCAAAGAGTGGGTACTTGCCAATCCTCGCACTCTCTTCATCACTCAACTGAACGAGATCGAGCAAGAACAAGACCCAACCATGAAGGATGTCCTCATTCAAGGGCTATACAATCAAGTAAGCCCCTTCTTGCCCCCGCCTCCTCCTCAGGTCGACGAAACCGTCTCCTGGACCTCTTCCTCCTCCGAATCTCTTCCTCTTCCACCTCCAACCACCAACACCTCCTCCGGAGTTGTCATCGTTGACAACTTCGGAGATGCTCGCCCCTCCATCAATGAAAAACCCCACAAATCCAAACATCGCCACTCATCCAAACATCGCCACTCATCAAAAGATCCCTCAAAATCCAAACACTCCCACGACCCCTCCAAATCCAAAAAGCGTAAACACTCTGAGGCCTCTGAATTCTCGGAGCCCAGAAAGAAGGCTTTCTTCCGATTTGAGGACCCCAGAGTCGAGGGACCTCATCCGCCACCTCCTCCAGTTCCCGCCACGATGGGAACTCCAACATCCCAACCTCCTTCACTTCCTCTCGTTCCCATCACTACGGGATCTCCAACTCCACCTTCACCTCACAAAACACCTTCTCCTTCCTCACCAAAACACATTTCCACCACTCCCATCTCCACTCAACTCACAACCCCTATTCCTTCTTCTCCTCTCCCCTCTTCCATCACGTCTCCCACCACCACCAAACTCCCCTCTCCCTCAGCATCCAAAAGTACCGTCGCCCTCTCCTCAGACGACGACGATCTTCCTCTTTCTGTGGTAATCGGCAAAATGACCAAGGACCCTCCTCCGATCATCATGGGAACTTTGGAGGAGGAAGCCCAGCTCAAGGCCATCGAGGAAGAACTCAACAGGGGTCCCTCTGAGCACACAGTCTCCCAAGGGACAAAGTCCCCAGAAAAGGTTGCTCCTCAAGAGCCAACAGAGACAAGGGACCTCGCACCAGCTGGAGGTGCTGAGGCAACAACAAGTCATCCTGGAGATGACGCGGAGGGCTCGGGTTCGAGCTCCTCCGAGGAAGAAGGGACCTCCCATGATGAGGTCGAAGAAGAAGAAGAAGCTCCAGCTACAAAGGAGCCAGCACGCATCCCTACACCTGGACACCAAATGGTGGTGTCCGCGAGTTCCCCACCACCAAGGGATCGCGTGCTTATGATCGAAGCGGCTGTACCCCCTCAGCAGAAAGGACCTCGCACGGTCTCTAGGGGGAACAAATCCAAAAGCAAGTCCAGAAAGGGGAAGGGGACCACCAAGCATCATGTCACTGAGCGCCGAAGGCTTCTCCCTCACCTCATTGTTTCCAAAGAGGTGCTAACTGAAAATGGTCTGGAGGAACTGTGGGAACTGATCAAGGCCCAGGGCTGGGAGAGACTCTGCCAAGAAACTGTGAGAGTAGATCCCTCACAAGTGCGTCAATTCTACAACAACTTCACTATCACCAACGACGGCACTCAAGGAACTCTCTCTCACGAAGGCGACGAGTTCATTTTTACAACGTCTACGATCCGCCTTCAACTCCAGGTCCCTGGTCAAGGGCTTAGCGAGGTGCCCAGCAAGCTCTGGGGCGACTTCAACAACGCCGAGGTGTACAACACAATTTTTGAGGGTCGGGTTCCCTCTAAGGTCCACTCGACGCATCATCTGTCCTTGGTCGCCAAGCTCGCTCACCAATTCATCATCAACGTGGTGATCCCACGCCAAGAAAAGCGTCTGGTTGTCAACATCCCCGATGCCATCATCCTCTACCACTTCCTCCTCAAGAAGCCCATAAATCTTCCCCGAATTATCCTTGGGCACATGGAAAAGTGCATGGCCTCCAAGTCCCACTCCCTTCCCTACTCCGGGCTGATCAAGAAGCTCCTACAAAAAGAGGGTCTCTACGATGCCTCTAAAGAAGAAATCGAGCTTGGAAGGGAACTGGACATTACAGTTGCCCAGAAAATGAGGCACTCGGAGCCTGTAGAGGAGGCGGCTCCCCTAGAGTTTGGTACACAAGAGGGGAACTCTTCAGTGTTGCTCCGCATCGCCAACACCCTCGATCAGATTGCTAGGGACCAGGCAGTGTTGGCCAGAGGACAAGAAAAGCTTACACAAGTCCTTACGCGCCTTTGTGACGCCTTGTTCCCTCAGAGCCCATGATCTCTCCCTTCTTGTTCCCTTAATCCAAAAATGACCACAAATTGTACTGGGTTCCCATTGTACATATTCTCTTAAGTAATGAAATGGTCTTTATTTTGATTGCGTGTTCCATTCTTTCCTAATATTGCTTTGCTTAATTTTCGATGATGTCAAAAGGGGGAAAGATAAAAAATGTGAGATGAGTTAAAAGTTTAAGTTATCACAGACCACGCATAAGCTAAGGGGGAACAATTGCATAAAAAGCCTAATAGGAACTATGTGTCTCACCAGAAGTGGCTCCCTAAATCTAAATGTCTCACTAAGAGTGACTTCCCAAAATCATACTTAGGAACTCATCAGCATATCATTCATTGAAACACTTGCATTTTTTTGTGATGGGTTTGTCATCATCAAAAAGGGGGAAATTGTTGGGACGTTGTTGGGACCTCCGGTTCTAAGCAACGGATCAACGATTCACTTCTCTTTAAGTTTTGATAATGACAAACACCATAGGGAACTAATGTGGTTTGTTCAAGTATTTCTAAGGAACACAGGTACAGCCAAGAACTCCTATGAATGACAAAACCACTGCTAGCCACAATGAAGAGTTTCCATCAAGGGAACTCTGAAGAGGAAAGTTCCCATGAAGTGGGAACTCCCAGAAACAAACAAGAAAACACAAGCTTACAACGATGAAGAGTTTCCATCAAGGGAACTCTGAAGAAGTCAGTTCCCATGAAATGGGAATTCACATGTGAAGACAACGACCGTTCAGCGCAGATCGCGGGATTCTGTCTCAGACAGCCAGAGGGAACAGTCTGAGGATCAGACTGTCACGCTTCATCCAACGGTCCGATTGATTCAAGAAGTTGACCTAGTTCAAACCAAAGTCACATGTGAAGAAAGTACAACTTGGGCATCAAGCAAAGGGCATTTTGGACACAAACGAAAGATGCGACTGCCCAAGACAAATGGACTATAAAGCCAAATGAATAGTACTCGGTCTGAGTACTTCTCCCAGAATTTACAAACACCCACATCTGAGAAAAGAAAGAAAAGGAAGAGAAGTCCCCGCCGGCGAGTGTGTGATCTCAACGACGGTGAAGCTGAAGTTCCCTGGAGCAAGGGAACTGAGAAGTCAGCGTAAGGTTTGAGTTACTTGTGTTTTGCTGTTGTGAGCTTAGGAACTCAGTTGAGAGGATTTACTAGTGTTGCTAGAGTTAGGAAGAACTTGTAGGAACAGAGAAGTGTAAATCCGGCTGTGTAACTAAGGAACAAAGCAATCAATATAAGTAAGTCATTCAAAATCCTCCAAGCGGAGGTAGAGGTTTACCCATACAACTAGTTAGTTGTAGTGGGGTTCCTCTATAAAGGAACTGTCCCTTTAATTGTTTTTATTACTTGCGATTATTCACTTCCGCTGCCTTGGGAACAGCTTAATTGCCAGTTCCCAAGCTCACTGCTAACCGATTACGATCCAACAGGAATACAAAAGAGTCTCTTTGGAGAGCAAGTAACAAGGTGGCCAGCTCTAAAGGGGTATAATGGACCTTTTGCTTGCCTCACAAGATAACCTAATATATTACTAAAACTCATATTTAAGTCCCCTTACCATAAATAAATCAAATAAATAATTATCTGACTTATTTAGATAAGAAAACTAAAAAGCTAATCCTAAAACTCAAAAAGATATAAATAATAATAAAGCAAGATATATTTCAGCCCTAACAAACTCCTATGGCCGAAATTATCATAAATATGCTATCTAGAAATAGATAAAATTAAAACCAAAGATAAGATTCCAGTAAGACTTGAACAACTCTCAGTAAATCGCAATTTTCACCTCTTTTCTATTGGATTCTGGATTCGACTTAAACTACAAAGTTCTAGATCATTTAATTATTTATCCAAAGCAATTTTAACGGGCTTGAGATCAATTTTCTAGCCTAAGTTCTGAACATTTTACTTAGCATTGTTTTTAAGTTGACGGGTTTCTTAACTTTCCTAACTTTCATGACTTCATCCTCTTCCTTGGTGTCCTCGGACGCCATTGATGAACATAATCAAAGGACAATATGGAATCCAGGAAAACCTTCTTGAACTTGAATGCTCGGGACCTTAGGAAAAGTCTTGGTCTAGGCCTTTGAATCATCTTCAAAGAATCCTTGGCTTGAGTCCTCCTTTGATTTGTATCAAGTTGATGGAAAAAGAGGAGATTCTTTGGCACCAAAGAGCAAAGGCAAATGAGTTCAAGTGGGGGGGGGGGGGGGTGTAACTCGACCTACTTCCATAAGAAAGCTAGTGGTAGGCGAAAGAGAAATCAGGTCCGACGCCTGGTTGATGAGGAAGGGATGGAGTGGAGAAGTAGGGAGAATATGAAGAGGGTGGCGGTTGATTACTTTTTGAGCTCTTTAAAACTGATCATAATACACACACAAATGCGGCTCCTCAAGGAATCTCACCTATTCTATCGGATCAGGACAACTTGATGCTGTCATGCCCATTCACAAGAGACAAGGTACGATCTGCCCTTTTTTCAATGCACCCTACTAAAGCTCCAAGTCCGGATGGTATGTCAACGTTGTTTTTTCAACAACACTAGCATATCGTTGGACATGAAGTTTTTTCTTTTGTCCTTAATATTCTTGTTGGCTCTCCTTTTCCTGAACGACTCAATCATACTTTTATATCTCTAATCCCAAAAGTGACTGATCTTTACAGAATGAAAGACCTACGCCCTATTAGTTTATGCAATGTGATTTATAAGATTATATCAAAAGTGATGGCTAAGAAGTTAAAATAGGTTTTGAATAAGGTGGTTTCAGGTTCTCAAAGCGCTTTTGTACCGGGAAGGCTGATTGCAGATAATGTGTTGTCTGCTTTTGAGCTTTTCCATTATATGAAGAATAAGAGAATAGGAAAGAAAGGCTATTTGGCTTTGAAGCTGGACATGGCGAAAGCTTACGATAGAGTTGAATGGAATTTTTTGGAAAGTTGTATGCGGCAGATTGGTTTTAATGAGGGGTGGACTAGTTTGATTATGAGATGTGTCTCAAGTGTGACTTTCTCGGTCCTTATGAAAGGAAGTCCTTCTCGTGAATTTTCTCCTACTAGGGGATTACACCAAGGTGATCCACTTTCACCTTACTTATTCTTACTAGTAGTGGAAGAATTTTCGGCCCTTATCCGAGAAAGTGAACAACATGGCATATTTAGAGGGCTTCACATTTCTAGAACAACTCCAGTGGTGTCTCATCTATTTTTTGCTAATGATAGTATCCTTTTTGCTCAAGCGTCTTGTCAAAAGGCTTTGGATATTGTAAACATCCTCCAACGTTATGGAGCAACTTCAGGAAAACAAGTTAATCTTGGAAAATCGGAATTGTCGTTTAGCAAAAATGTAGG
This sequence comes from Fallopia convolvulus, assembly GCA_964016875.1. Lineage (NCBI taxonomy): Eukaryota > Viridiplantae > Streptophyta > Magnoliopsida > Caryophyllales > Polygonaceae > Fallopia > Fallopia convolvulus. The sequence continues at coordinate 22,599,071 of OZ024726.1, read as the reverse complement.
AGAGGCGCAGAGGGAGTCAATTCAGGGTAATTCTAAATGTGCAAGAGGTGGAAAAGCATGAGAAATATCTTGGCCTTCCAATGATGGTTGGGAGTTCAAAGAAAGTCATTTTTTCTCATGTTAAAGAAAGGGTATGGAAAAAGCTAAAAGGGTGGAAAGCTACCTCTCTTTCTAGGGCCGAAAAGGAGACATTGTTAAAATCAATTGCTCAAGCAATTCCGACGTACACAATGTCTTGTTTCCTTCTTCCCTCGGGGTTATGCCACGAGATTGAACAACTTATGTTCAAATTCTTTTGGGGTGGTTCAGACTTTGGTAATAAAATTCATTGGATGAGCTGGAAGAGATTGTGTTTACCGAAGGATTGTAGTGGTTTAGGGTTTCATAACCTTGAGAGTTTCAATATTGCTTTATTAGCAAGGCAGGGTTGGCGCATCTTACATGACCCTACATCTCAGGTTGCTCAAATCTGAAAAGCAAGGTACTTCCCCCGTACCTTGTTTCTTGAAGCAACCCTAGGCTCTTGTCCAAGCTTTTGTTGGCGGAGTATTTTAAAAGGCCGAGACGTGTTGGAAGTTGGTTCCTTGTGGAAAGTTGGGAATGGTAATAGTATCAGGATTTGGGAAAATAGGTGGATTACGAGGCCGATGTCTTTTAAACGTATTGGAAATTTTCAAGGAAGCTCCCCGGATGCTAGAGCTATTGAGTTCATTGATTGGGAGAACCACTGTTGGAAAGAGGACTTGGTTCACTCGACGTTCATGGCGTATGATGCCGAAGCTATTCTTGCCATTCATTTAACTGATCCTGGCTATGAAGACAAGCTTGTTTGGTTCTATTCTAAGGATGGCATTTTCACAGTTAAGTCTGCCTACAAGTTGTTGGAAAGTAGGCGGTTGGCTATTTCTAATGTAGGTGAAACTGCTGATGGTGGAATTCAGGAAAATTTTTGGAAGAAAGTCGGGAGTTTGAAGGTTGCTCCTAAAGTGAAATCTTTTATGTGGCGAGTAGGAAGGAATTTGCTACCTTGCAAGGTGAATCTGCTTAATAAACATGCTGTAGCTAATCCTTGGTGTGTAATTTGTGGCAAAAAGGATACGATTATGCATGCTTTCAAGGACTGTCGTTTACTTGCACGTGTTTGAAGGAAATTTCCTAACTTACAAGCTTCTCGCGACTAGGGTACTGATTTCCTAAATTTGGTGGCTTTTGTTCAAGATTGCTCAGCGGATATTCAATGTGTGTGGGCGTACCTCTGATGGGGGTTGTGGAGAGCTCGTGAATTGATTTTTGAAGGGTATCATGCTGATGATGAATATTTAATTAAGGAGTGCATGGCCATACAGGAATAATAAAAACGAGCATAGGAGTTTGTCAAAAAGAATCCACTTCAATAGATGTCAATCGAGAAAAGATGGAAAAACATGACCCATGCTAGATTAAAATTAATGCTGATGTATCAATGAAAGGCCAAGATTGTGGAATTGGTATTACTAGTAGATCAGATGATGGTAAGGTGGTTTTAGCTGGTGCAAAATGAATTCATACTGGATCTTCAGTTGAGGTGGTTGAAGTAAAGGCAACAAAGTTGGGGACTGGTGCTGCACTTTCTATGGGCTTCGATCGGGTGCTGATTGAGACGGATTTCCTTAGACTCATTCAAAAGGCTAATTCGGCTTTGATTCCTTTGACTGCTTTTGGAGATATTCTTGTCCTAGCACTGGAGATGGCTGCTCATATTGATGTTTGTCATTGGAGCTATTGCAGACGAGACGCAAACAAAGCTGCTGACTGGCTTAGTCGGTGGATTCCTATTTCGCCTTTCTTTACTTCGAGTAATTTTCACTTTCTGTTTGTTTTTTAATATGACGTACTTGAGCAATATTCCCTTTTGAGTTAATATATTTGTTTGCCATAAAACAAATTTATATATATATATATCCACTCTCCCATTTTCTATAACCTCCACATCTTTCCATGCTCAATCTTGGAACAATCGTTGTTCCATGGTTTCTCTTAGTTTAGATGATAACAAACTTAGTTGGTATAACTTGCTTCTATATGTAAGTGTTTCAGGAAAACAGGTACATAGTCACGAGTGGCAGAACGTTGTGAGGAACGATGGAGGGAACGAGTGATGGATTTAGGAAGCGAGTCTCGAAAGGAACGCAACTTTCTATTAATGGCAAGTTACCAGATCTTCTACGAGCGATCTTCTGCGAAGATATGAAAGTTGTAGGCGGTTGCTTAAGAAGATCAAGGGAAGGATAAGATCAAAGCTCACACGATCTTATCTAGGAAATCCGAGATCATTCGGTTTTGGCAAGAATCGGCATGGTTGAGGATCCAAATCACAAACAATACTTTCTCCTATTAGTGTGGGATTTGTTAAGTGGAAAATCTGCGTAATTAGGCAAGAATTACGTATGGGATCAGACTTGACATTTCTTATAAACAACTAGGTTATAGCAAGGGTTTAAGTGTGGTTGTTTATGGCGAACTTGGAAAGAGAGCTTTTCAAGTGTAAGAGCGTGTTGCTTTTTCCGGTGAAGAATCCACAAGTAAGTCAGTAGTTTACTTTCTCTTAGGTTTACATTTAGGGTCATAGAAGTCTACTTGGTTAAACTTTGGTTGGTGCCTTAGTTACCAGGGAACTTGACTTGCATTGTAGCCGTTGAAACTTAATAAAAGTATTCTATTGAAAATCCTCTGAGAAGGAGTCTTAGGGGTAGAGATTTTTTCTTTCTACAGCAGGTTGGTCGGACAGAAAGTTTTCCTCTATAAATTGTGTGTTCTTATTATTTATTTCCGCTGCCTAGAGAACATTGCTAGTTCCATGACTGGTTACTAACGTGTCACGATCTAACAATTGGTATCAGAGCATGTTTTCTCTAGATTGTGTGTTAGTGCAGGAATACAGAATGAGTACCAACAACACTCACAATGTCGGGATTGGAAACAACATGCCTCCTTTGCTTGTTGCTGGAGAATATGACCACTAGAAGATCCTCTTCGCTACTTGGCTCAAGACCAATGACTACCAAGCCTGGTCAGTCATTGAGGATGGAGAATATGTCGTTCTTGCGGACAAAAAGAACAAAAAGTCCAAGTGGGGACCAACTGAATGGTCATGAATGGAGAAGAACTATAAGGCACAAATGCTGCTAAACAATGCCTTGGGTGTTGAAGATCTACTAAGGGTGGTGAACTGTAAAACTGCCAAGGATGCATGGGAAGCTATTGAACTAATGCATATTGGTAGTACAAATCTGAAGGAAAGCCACCAAAAGGAGACCAAGAAGGAGTTTTATAACTTCAAGATGAAAGATGGTGAAACCATTGCCACTTATCAATTTCGGTTTGAGGCTTTGGTGAATCGCATCAATCATCTTGGTATAGAAAAGGACATCACTCATGTAGAGAATGTCTCTACGATTGTGGATGGTCTTGGTCCCAAGTATTTTGTTAGCAAAGGTTTGCTTAGAGAAAATCCAATCATGAAGACTTACAAACTTCATGAGTTCTTTGGAAAGCTGACAGACTACGAGCGCTATGAGAACAACAACAGTGATAACTCAAGCTCTAATAAGGGTATTGCTCTCAAGGTGGAGAAGGCCATTGAGAACATCACTGTCGGAAGGGGAGTTTATACGTTAGAGGAGGACTTTGATGTGGCTCTCATAACCAAGACAATGAGGGCATTCTACAAAAGAGGCAAGAAGCAAGGGACCTTTAAGAAAAAAGAGAAGGTCAACACTGAGAAGAAGGATATCAAGGACGTTACCTGCTTCAACTGTCAAGAAAAGGGTCACTATGCTAAGAGTTGTCCCAAAGGTAACGAGTCTGGGAACGAGAAGAAAAAGGCCTACATCGCCGCATGGGATCTTAACTCAGATGATGAATCTGAGTCAAAGATTTGTGCCATGACTCTGAAGATTGAAGAGTTCGACCAAGAGGTAACTCCTGAACAATTCCTTGCTGGTTTAGAAAATGCTAAACAAGTCAAGGAAAAGAACTCGTGTTGTGTTTAATCCAACTAAGTTTGGTATTGGTTATGGTAAAGATAAATTTGAACATCCTCCAGATGACCTTAGCTTTGAAGAAAAGATAGAAAGGAAAGAGAGGAAACTTCAATCTGCTAGAGATAAAGTTACTTATCTAGAGGGTAGGGTTAAGACTCTTGAGAGTGGATTAAATGAAAAATCAGAGTGGTATTCTGGTAAAACGGATCATAAGATATATCCGAAATAGTCTCAAGGGAACCAACATAGAGTTCCTTCCAATGAACGTGCAAAGGAACGAACCCTCCAGAAACCACATCCTAAGCACTATCTTGGAGAATATTATAGGGTGTGCTATCACTGTGGTAAGGGAGGTCATGTCCAAAAAGACTGTAATGTTAGATTAGAAGTGTTTAACAAAAGGGTTCAAAATCAGAATACCAGGAACAACAAGAAACAGTGGTCTGGTAAGAAAAATCAAGGGTATGACAATCTCAACAGAACAAAAAGAAACCAGCTTATCAACCACAAAAGAAGCAAGATTCTAAAACTGATAAAGGGAAAGACCATGTTGATCCCTCAAATATTGCTTCTAGTTCCAAGAGTCCATAGAATGCTACTTTAGTTCAATCTCAAATTTACCATTCTATGAACTCTGCTAACAGACCCGGGATGGCTAAGCAGGCGTGGATCGTTAAAATGTGATTTCTTTCTTGCAGGTTGAAGTGAGGGGGAACATCCGCTAGATCCTTGACAACAGGTGTTCGGTCACATGACAAGGAATGAGAGTATTCTGTTCTCACTTCAAATCAATGTTGGAGGAAACATTTCCTTTGGCAACAACAATCAAGGAGAAATCATTAGAACAGGTGAAGTCAAGCTAAATGATGATAACTTGCATTTTAGAGCATATGAGGACATGCATTTAGGACTTTAGCTTATATGTTTGCATGCATTAGTCTTGTGTTTTCTAGTACTTTTAGTTGAGTTTCCGTTATAGATGTTTACACGCATATTTATATACTTTTCAGGTACTTTTGAGAAGTTTGAGCTTCATTGGAACGCGTTTGGATACATGGAGGAATCAAGACTTCAGTCTAGGAGGCAACGAGACTAGAAAAGAACAATTCAAGAGCCGAAAAGAAGGAAGCACACGTGCACCAAGGTCATGCACCAAGGTGCACGGTCGTGCAGGCGGTGTTGACAAATCTTCGGATTGTGCGCCTCGGTTCAGAGAAGGGCACGGGTCTTGCATTTCAAGGGAACTATCGTGCGCCTCTCAAATCCAAGCTCGTGCGCCTCTCAAAGCTAAGCACGTGCGCTAGCACAAGCTCGTGCGGCATCCTGGCGCGGGTTGTGCATCTCCGACGCACAATCGTGCGTCTCAATATTTCAGGGCACGGGTTGTGCGCTTGCAAGGCTTATGTCTTGCGGCGGGTCGTACGTCGCCTAAGCTCGTGCGCCTATGCGCACGACGCACGCCGTGGCTCGTGCGCCCCTTGTTTGACATGTTTTTGGGCCGCCTCTCTTATTCTATCCTTAGTATAAATACTTTCTTTTGTTTTTAGATTAGGGGTTCGAGTTTTTAACCTAATTTCTATTGCTTAAGAGACAAGTTTTGATAGATCTAGTGGAGATTTTGAAGACCTTTGTTGAATTGAGTTTGGATTTGCTGAATTTGAATAAAGTTTGTTTGTTTCTTCAATTCGGTATGTTGATTCTCATTGTTGCATTGATTTCTTCTCTTTACATAACTAGCTAAACCCTAAATTCTAAGGTTAGGGTGAACCCAATGATGTGTAGGTAGACTAATCTATTAAATTGCACAATCTATTGTTTGAAGCTTTGTTTGATTCAATCCTAGATGTTCTATGCCTTAGTAACTTTTGTGAATGGTAACTTGCCAAAGTTTGAGACTGAAAGGTGAAAACTTTGATAAGTAGTCAGACAGGGGATTGAGACTAAAAGTTACTTTTTCCTATTGGAACCCTAGGATTTGAACATGAGTTTTCTCTATTATGGAAGTATTTTTAATTGTCTTGTGGAATAACAATTGTCATAGAAATCTTAAGGTTGGGTTGAGTTAGCAAGTCGCGAAAGCGGATGTTGATTCAATTTACTCTTAAATTCTAAGTGCTTAAAGGTCTAGATTTTAATTCGCAAGTCATGAAAGTGGATGTTTAATTGAGTTTAGATACGTTTGTTAACATTCGAAAGAATTTAGCGGGTACATTAGACAATTGCCTTCAAACAAAGTCAAAATTAAGATTGTGCAATGATCTTTTATAGTTTATCGAAGCATTGTTGTGGGGATCCTTAATCTTAGAAGCCTTTCTCTCATTGATTTCTCATATATTTACTTGTTTGCTTGCTTATAGTTAGTTTGATAGTTAAAATCATACAACAACCTTTTTTTATTTTTACGGCTTAGTCTAGTGTTTTGAATACAATTAATACTACATAGTCCCAGTGTTCGACACCTTGGTATTACAACCGATCCCGTACACTTGCGGGGTAGGATTTGGAAATGACCAGCATTAAAGACGTGAGCTTGGTGAAGGGTATTGGTTACAATCGGTTGAGTATTGCTCAACTTTGTGACCAAGGGAACAACGAGGTATCATTTACCTCAGATGGTTTTACCATCAAGAACAAAAATTCAAGTCTTGTGGTCCTGAGGGAAAGTGGCGCATCAATGTGTATTTTGTCGAGTCAAGTTTCCAACCACAAGAAGAGTTATGTTTTGTTACATTTATCGATGAAACTGATCTTTGGCATAGAAGGTTTGGTCAAGCAAATCATCGAGGAATTCACAAACTCTACTCACAAAATCTGTTGGTAGGACTTCCCAAAGTTCTTGCAGAAAAGGAAAACTTGTGTGAAGAGTGTGTGAGAGGGAAACAAAGCAAATCATCCTTTCAGCCAAAGTTATCGATCAACTCTTCTCATCCTCTTGAGATGGTACACATGGATTTGTGTGGTCCCATGTGGGTGAAAAGTCATGGAGGTAGCAAGTATATTTTGGTTATTGTTGATGATTTTACTAGATATACATGGAATCGCTTTCTAGGTTCCAAATATGAGACGTTCATGGCTTTCAAAAGGTGGATCAAGAAGGTAGAAGCATCAGCAGGACAGAAACTGAAGGCTATTAGATCGGATAATGGAACAGAGTTCAAGAATTCCATGTTTCATAATTTTTCTAATGAACATGGAGTGTATCAGAACTTCTCTATGCCAAGGACTCCACAACAAAACAACGTAGCAGAATGAAAGAATGGAACACTGCAAAACATGGCTTGTACTATAATGTTGGCAAGTAACATGCCTCGATCCTTTTGGGTTGAGGCAGTCAGTACCGCTTCCTACATCGTGAATCGAGCTACCATACGTTCCAATTTTTCTAAAACTCCATATGAACTAATCAGGGGAAGAAAACCTAATATCTCCCACTTGAAAGTCTTTGGGTGCAGGTGCTTTGTTCACAACAACAGAAAAGATGAGCTACGCAAGTTTGATTCAAGGAGTGACGAAGGCATCTTTCTGGGCTACGCATCCAACAACAAGGCTTACAAGATGTTTAATAAAAGGACAAAGAAGTTTGAAGAAAGCATTCAAGTTGTCTTTGACAAGTCCCAAAATGGAGGGAACCTGTCAGGGAATGAGGAAGTACTGAAGCTTCTAAACTCAAATTCGGATGATGAAGTCGATACAGATTCAAGTACACAAACTCTAAATGAAGAAGTCAATCTTCCCAGTCCAGACGTGGATGGAGATGACACAGGAGGTAAATCAAATCTTGAAGATGATACTCCACAAAATGAAGATCAAGTGGAAGAAACATCTCCTAGAACGACTGCTCAATAGGAAGAAGAGGAGTCAAGCATAGACCCCACTCAGATTGAAGTCAGAAATTATCATCAAAAGAGAGATCATCCTGTTGACAACATCATCACTCCATACGAAAAAGGTGTGCTTACTCGTTCCTCTCTTAAGAATTTTCGTGCTTTCAATGCGTTTATCTCTCTTGTAGAGCTAAAGAATGTGAAGGAAGCATTAAAAGATCCTGACTGGATAGTTTCTATGCAAGAGGAACTACACCAGTTCGAGAGAAACAAAGTATGAAGATTAGTTCCTAAGCCAGAACACAAGAACTATAGGAACAAAGTGGGTATTCAGGAACAAACTTGATGACACCGGCGTTGTCACAAGGAACAAGGCGAGGCTTGTAGCAAAAGGGTACAATCAACAAGAAGGGATCGACTGCGATGAAACGTACACTCCTGTTGCAAGAATAGAAGCCATCCGTCTTCTAATCCCCTATGTTGCTCACAGAGGATTCAAACTCTATCAAATGGATGTGAAGACAATATTCCTGAATGGGTACCTACAAGAAGAGGTTTATGTGTTGCAACCTCCAGGGTTTGAAGATGTTTATCACCCTGACCATGTCTACCTCGTGCTTGGTATGATAGATTCGCCCAGTTTCTATTGTCAAAAGGGTACAGTCGCGGTGTGATCGACAAAACGTTGTTCCTAAGGGAACAAGACGGTGAGGTTTTAGTAGTTCAAGTATATGTTGATGACAGTATATTTGGTTCTACTAACCCTAACCTTGTAGAAAGCTTCAAGAATCTGATGAGTAGTGATTTTAGATGAGCATGATGGGTGAACTCACTTTCTTTCTTGGTCTACAAGTGGTACAAAGCGATGAAGGAACAAAGGTAGATCAACAAAAGTATATCACGGAGCTATTGAAGAAGTATGGTATGGATTCTACGAAACCTTTTGATCCTCCTATTTCTCCTAATAGTCATCTTGATGGTGATCTTAATGGTGTTGATATTGATCAAATGATGTACCGAGGCATGATTGGTTCCCTATTGTACCTAACGGCCAGTCGGCCAGATATTATGTTTAGTGTGCATCTTTGTGCTAGATTTCAGGCTAATCCTAAAGAAGCACATCTGAAATAAGTGAAGAGAATTCTGTGCTACTTGAAAGGGAATGATGGGTTGTGTCTATGGTATCCAAGACATAACTCGTTTCATCTTGTTGGATTTTTGGATGCAGATTTTGCAAATCACTTGGTAGATAGGAAGAGCACATCAGGCATGGCCCAATTTCTTGGTCCTTGATTGGTGTCTTGGGGATCGAAGAAGTAAAATTCGGTTTCTCTTTCCACGGCTGAAGCGGAGTATGTCGCAGCAGCCGCCTGTTGTTCCCAGGTTTTTGTAATAACTGCGGTTTTGAGGATATTTTTGAATTTTTCTCGGATATCCTTTTAACTTCTTTGTACGTTTTAACACTTAATCCAATATTTTCGTTGGAGATTAAATCCTAGAAAACTCTTGGTGATATCCTAAAATCAAAAAGAAAAGATTTTATGGATCGGTGTGAATTCTAGGATTTTTCATTGGAAAAAGAATATTTATTGGATAAGCCGTCTTTTTAATTATGTACCGGAAAGGATTTAAAATACGAAACGGAAGCCTTAAAAATTGAAGGTAGCATGATAAAATCATGGAAAATTGGTTTTATTGGTCTACATAATTTACGGGACGTTTTTCGTTTAGTAAGTTTTTCAACCCAAGGTACATAATTTTACCGCTTTAACGCGAGTCCCGTTCCGAGACGGGTTTTGAGTTTTAAAACTTATCTTGTCTATGCTTAATGGGGAAGGAAATGGGAGTCTATCTAGCCACGGCATATCTATCTTCTTGCCTAGTCAAAGTCAATTTCTTTTGTTTTCAAAGTAAAGGAAAGTGAGAGAGAGAACTAGACGGACGACGGTCTCCTTCGAACCTAGCCTCGACACCGCCAACGTTCTTCTTTGCCTTCCACCTCCATCACCACCCACCACCTCTTCTTCTTCTTCCTCTCTTGGGCTTGAGCTGCTGCAAGGGGAGGCGAAACCAGCAAGACTCAAGCGGAGTGACGGGCTCGGGCGAGAGAGTTCTACATCGCCGGTTAACTTCTCGCCTCGCGGTACATCGTCACCGGCGACCTCTAGCTTGTCCGACCACCAACCACAGCAGGGCTGTCACCGGGCAATACCCGACCACCCTCGAGCTCGGGGATCGAGCCGTTAACGAGCCAAACGAGCCATGGGCTTGAGTGAAGGTATATACGATCGAAATTAATTAGCGGGTTAGTTGCGGAGCCACCGTAAGGGCCTTTCGGTTCCGCTTTGCTAATTAAATTTGGTTTTTATAATCTTGACGTTGATACGGTCCCATAGGTTCAAACCGTTCGAGAAACGGACGTCTGGATCTTCAGTTACAGCGAATACAAGTTTTGGAAACCGATTGGCAGGTAAGGGACTTCGGATAATTACTCGGGATTCGTTGTTAATCTGTTTGATCCGAGATTTGGTCACCTTTAAGAACTGTTACTGAGGAACACTTTTTGTTTAGAAAGTTGTTTCAAAAGTGGAGCGGATAATTAGTTATAATTCCGCCAAGATGGCTCCTTAAAGCATACTAACTAAGGATTTATTATATATCGATATTCAGAAATTAAATCGTTTATCGATTAGGAAGTTGTAGGAGTTGAGAATACAACTAAGAAGTGTTTTTGTGAGCTCATTGCTGAGAAATCCTTTTGTTATATTTGTCAGAAGGATGATAAAGATTACTGTCGAATTGTCAAGGACGTTGAGCACGCCTTATAAGGCAAGTGGACGATTCTCTCTTGCGTTATTGTTATTAAATGAGGAATTGGATCCCATTTAATATTTGCGTTGGGAACAACTTGTATGATTAATAAAATATGATGGGTTGTTATATTGTTAGAAATAATGACCATGTTGTTTATTCAGTTTTGCGGTAGAACTGGATTTAAGTCTGTTATGGGTGACCTTGTATGTTGTCTCACGCTGAAACATTGTTATTGAATTAAGGTAGTTTCAGGGAGGGGAACATGGTTCCATATCCTCTCTTAAAATGAATATTACATTAGGAGGGGCCTAATCCTAATGGTGGGTCATGACTCTCTTCCCCTGCTCTTCGTGTGAGAGGGTTGATAGGCACTCTAGCTAAGTGCAAGTTTGGCACGGTGTAGTGTAGACGACAAGGTAATAGGCCTCTCTGATCTCTACCTCACCATATGCAAAATGATAGATCAAGTATATCTTAAGTCCTGTGATCTTGGTACAGGGTAGATGACAATGGATGAAATAAATCTTTACAATACCAAAATATTTCGGCAGTAGTTCGAGCCGATTATGAATCACCAACTTGTTTGTCAAAAGTTTTGAAAGTAATATAAGATAAGTGCGTTAGGCACATTAATATACCTGAATGGTTCGTCCAATCGGAAAGCCATTCTTGCTCCTGGTTATAAATGATTCTTAATCAAACTTTGGTTAAGTCAATCTGATTAGTCGATGGAGGTTTTTCAAAATATGATGTGATTATTATGAGTTCCCAACAATGGTTTATGCTTCTTAAAGAAACCACAAGCGGTGGTGTTCTCTCTCTTGATTATGCGAGTCTCCTTCTTATTCTCTATAAGAATTCTAAATGTTGGATCGTAATCTGAGTCTATTCGGATTTTGATGCCAATATGTTTAGTTACAACCATAAGAATCAAGTTAGTTTCTCCGCTTGCTTAGTCTTTCATTAGACTAACCCGTCCATCTTCTTTTCTTTTATATGGTCGGCTGGTGTCCACCGTTGGATTACGATACATCAGGTTCTTCTTGGAAGTTGATTCAAGAGGCAGATTCTGAGATTTGAAGCTTCAGAAGTTGAAGAATGGTTTCCAATGGGTATACTTGAGTGAAGATCATGGTTGAACTACTTCAAAGCGAAGATGAGTTTCATAAATAAGCAATCAAAGAAGCCTTGATGAAGATTTTGTTTAAATAGAAGGTTGTTTTATTTATTTACTAATTCTTTTTAAGTTAAGGCTTGTATAAGACCTTTTATTCTCTTTTCCGCTGTAAAGTTTTATCTAGCCACGGCATATCTATCTTCTTGCCTAGTCAAAGTCAATTTCTTTTGTTTTCAAAGTAAAGGAAAGTGAGAGAGAGAACTAGACGGACGACGGTCTCCTTCGAACCTAGCCTCGACACCGCCGACGTTCTTCTTTGCCTTCCACCTCCATCACCACCCACCACCTATTCTTCTTCTTCCTCTCTTGGGCTTGAGCTGCTGCAAGGGGAGGCGAAACCAGCAAGACTCAAGCGGAGTGACGGGCTCGGGCGAGAGAGTTCTACATCGCCGGTTAACTTCTCGCCTCGTGGTACATCGTCACCGGCGACCTCTAGCTTGTCCGACCACCAACCACAGCAGGGCTGTCACTGGGCAATACCCGACCACCCTCGAGCTCGGGGATCGACCCTTTAACGAGCCAAACGAGCCATGGGCTTGAGTGAAGGTATATACGATCGAAATTAATTAGCGGGTTAGTTGCGGAGCCACCGTAAGGGCCTTTCGGTTCCGCTTTGCTAATTAAATTTGGTTTTAATAATCTTGACATTGGTACGGTCCCACAGGTTCAAACCGCTCGAGAAACGGACGTCCGGATCTTCAGTTATAGCGAATACATGTTTTGGATACCGATTGGCAGGTAAGGGACTTCGGATAATTACTCGGGATTCGTTGTTAATCCATTTGATCCGAGATTTGGTCACCTTGAAGAACTGTTACTGAGGAACACTTTTTGTTTAGAAAGTTGTTTCAAAAGTGGAGCGGATAATTAGTGATAATTCCGCCAAGATGGCTCCTTAAAGCATAATAACTAAGGATTTATTATATATCGATATTCGGAAATTAAATCGTTTATCGATTAGGAAGTTGTAGGAGTTGAGAATACAACTAAGAAGTGTTTCTGTGAGCTCATTTCTGAGAAATCCTTTTGTTATATTTGTCAGAAGGATGATAAAGATTACTGGTGTATTGCCAAGGACGTTGAGTACGCCTTATAAGGCAAGTGTACGATTCTCTCTTGCGTTATTGTTATTAAATGAGGAATTGGATCCCATTTAATATTTGCATTGGGAACAACTTGTATGATTAATAAAATATGATGTGTTGTTATATTGTTAGAAATAATGACCATGTTATTTATTCAGTTTTGCGGTAGAACTGGATTTAGGTCCGTTATGGGTGACCTTGTATGCTGTCTCACGCCGAGACATTGTTATTGAATTAAGGTAGTTTCAGAGAGGGGAATGTGGTTCCATATCCTCTCTTAAAATGAATATTACATTAGGAGGGGCCTAACCCTAATGGTGGGTCATGACACTCTTCCCCTGCTCTTCGTGTGAGAGGGTTGATAGGCACTCTAGCTAAGTGCAAGTTTGGCACGGTGTAGTGTAGACGACAGGGTAATAGGCCTCTCTGATCTCTACCTCACCATATGCAAAATGAAAGATCAAGGATATCTTAAGTCATGTGATCTTGGTACAGGGTAGATGACAATGGATGAAATACTCCGATGATCTCTACAATACCAAAATATTTCGGCAGTAGTTCGAGCCGATTATGAATCACCAACTTGTTTGTGAAAAGTTTTGAAAGTAATGTAAGATAAGTGCGTTAGGCACATTAATATACCTGAATGGTTCATCCAGTCGGAAAGCCATTCTTGCTCCTGGTTTTGAATGATTCTTAATCAAACTTTGGTTAAGTCAATCTGATTAGTCGATGGAGGCTTTTCAAAATATGATGTGATTATTATGAGTTCCCAACAATGGTTTATGCTTCTTAAAGAAACCACAAGCGGTGGTGTTCTCTCTCTTGATTATGCGAGTCTCCTTCTTATTCTCTATAAGACTGCTAATTGTTGGATCATAATTTGAGTCTATTCGGATTTTGATGCCAATATGTTTAGTTATAACCATAAGAATCAAGTTAGTTTCTTCGCTTGCTTAGTCTTTCATTAGACTAACCCGTCCATCTTTTTTTCTTTTATATGGTCGGCTGGTGTCCACCATTGGATTACGATACATCAGGTTGTTCTTGGAAGTTGATTCAAGAGGCAGATTCAGAGGTTTGAAGCTTCAGAAGTTGAAGAAAGGTTTCCAATGGCTATACTTGGGTGAAGATCATGGTTGAACTACTTCAAAGCGAATCTGAGTTTCAGAAATAAGCAATCAAGGAAGACTTGATGAAGATTTTGTTTAAATAGAAGGTTGTTTTATTTATTTACTAATTCTTTTTAAGTTAAGGCTTGTATAAGACCTTTTATTCTCTTTCCATTGTAAAGTTTTATTTAATTTTTTTAGGTTTTAAATGGTTTCATTTACCTTGTTTTAGTTTGTTCAGTCATTTTAAGGCCTTGGGTAGCTTCGGTTTAGTCTTAATCGGGGTTACTGGGGGTAATACCTCCAGGGTAGGAAGGGGGTGTTACCGAAGTGGTATCAGAGATAAAAGTTCCTAAGTCTTGCTTAAGACTTTCAAATTTCATATAGAATTATGGAAAATTCTATATTGGTGTTATCTTAGAACCATTTATGGAAAGTGATTAAGATTGGAGGTCAGACTCGTGAAGAGATAGAAAGAGGAAAGGGAATTGGAGAACATGAGGTAATAAGTTTGTAATGGTTTATGTGAAAAAAGGTCCTATGGTGGACATTTGATTCCCTGGAGATGGGAATGGATTCCGAGAAAGATCCATAGTAAGATCAGGTGAAGATTCCTAAAGTTGAACCGGTTCTAGACCAAGTTCTCAATGAATTCATATTCTCTCTTGAGAGTCTGAATAGGGTGTACCCTTGTCGTTTCTTCTATATTAGGAAACTTCTTGTGAGATTTTGAAGTTAAGTATTGTACTTCATAAAGACTTTCTATTTTTGAAGGTTTCCTATTTTAAGTTTGTATGACGAAAGATTTCAAGTTAAGAATTTTGGTTTAGAAAGGATCTTGATTTAATTTATGTGAAAGAACTTCTTTTCTTGAAATGTGAAAGCTCAAGTGTTGTCTTTAAAAAAGGAAATTTTAAAGTGAGCTTCTTTGAAGGGTAAGAGTTTTCACAAGTATATTCTTATAGGAATTTCTGAATTTTAAAATTCGAGTATCAAGAGAAGTTTGGAGTTGGAACCTCTACTTCTAAGTATTAAGATTTGGAAAATCTTGTGAGCCTTGAGTGATTCTAAAAAGATCAGTATGGATCATGAAGGGATGTAAAAGAATCCTGAAAAGAAAAGGATTGTCTTTGGAAACTTTCTTCAACAATTGTATTTGTGACTCTATGCTATAGAATCATGGATATTCTGTACTTTTCTTTGCCCAATGGGAAGTTAAAGAGCTTTGAGGTGCTCAAGTGTTGGATCAACTGTATTGTTAAACTATTGGAAGATGCAGTTCAATTTTGAATCTGAGAGTATTCGAACTCGGATGTTCATATATGTTGTATCCTTTTAGTTAAGAGGATTGAGATTCCTAAATGGAATGCGGATTTCTTATGATTATAGTAAGAAAGAAAGGAAAAATGTTGGTTCAGTTTAAGTTGTGAACAAGTGGTTAATCATCAAGGTTGTTGTGAATAAGGTTGATTGGTCAAAATAGATTGAACAGGTAAAAGTTCATCGATGATGTATTTATGTTCAATTAACTACTAGTGCAAGTGTTAATTGATGACACTGAGTTGTTGATATCCAAATGACTAACCTATGTGACAACGTTATTGGAGTTTCGTTGAATGATACCCAACCCGGGATAATGAGAAAAGACTTGAGGTCTATAATGGACTTGTAATGGAATCAACATTGAGATGTACTAATTTGCCAACGGTATTGACTTATGTTTCTTTAAGGATGGAAATGATAAGGTTCAGTTTTGAGAAGATCGTGCAAGAAAGAATTTTGGCATGTTGCCTTTGATATTTTAATCGGTTGGGAGAAAAATATCAATCATTCAATATTGTGGTCAATAAGGCTTAGCCCTTATCGATGAAAAATAATTTCAGTTGTGTAGGATTTTGAAGATTTTATATCAGTCAAATCGAAAGCTTAAGGTGGAACTGGTGAGACTGTTAAGCTGTCGGCAAGCTTCCTAACCATAAGCTCTTCCTTTGCAATGTGGTTTGAACTTGAGCTAATAAAAAAAGGTATATGTCTTCTCCTTATGGTTAAATAAGAAGACAAGAATGAGGGAGAAGTCTAGTTTGTTTACCAATGTTGAATTGGGATAGGTTCAACAATATCTTGTTTGGCCATGTGCATTCATTCTTCTACTAAAAGAGATTGGAAATTAAAGGAATTTCCTTATATGTAGAGAGATATAAGGATTTGATGTTTTGAACTAGATGCAAAGTTTAAAAGTTCACTTTTTATATTGAGAGGATTAAGTTGTAAAAGGATTGAAAGGCCTTAAACTCATCAGAAGAGTTTGATAGTTTACTTTTGGATATCAGAATTTATATGAAGATTCCCTTCTAGAAGGCTCGTTGTCTTGTGATTGGATGAACTCAAGTATTGAATTTTTTCAATGGATCATATTTGCATAACTTTAAAGTAGTATGTCAAGGGAGACATACAAGTTGAGAACGAGCTTCGAACAATCTTCCATGGATAAGAAGTGGTTGAAACCACATCTTTACTAAGGATTGCAAGTAAGAGGATTTGAGCGATCAACTCTTTTATTGAACTTGCGAAATTAAGTTGGGTTGAGATTGAGTTATATCAGACAGAGATTTCTCAATAATATGGATTATAGAAAAATTTGGTAATATCTTTAATTAATAAAAGTCAAGGTATGCCACCAGGTTCTATCTTGAGGAGGGAATGAAGTATTACATTCGAAAGAAAATGTAGTACGCATAATGAATTGGATTGTCTTAGGTCCTTTGAGGCTCAATTTTGATTTGAAACTTTGGTCAAGTTGGTAAGGCCAGCTAATGAGCAAATGTCAGCACAGAACTAGGGCAAAGCGTCAGTAGCTTCATGAAATTAAGCTCATCAATTTTATTTGATGCATTGGCTTGACGCGCCCATTTCTTCATAAAGTAGCTAATCTTTGTTTCAGCGACATTCAAAGTTAAAGCCTGTATGTTAGTAACCTATGTCGAGCTCTTGTCAAGCTGTTATGATTTAAGGGATAGTTGAAATTGTTTTGTGATTTTCTCTTTTGAGAAAAATCTTACGACTTTGTAGAATTATAGGTATGAATTTTTAAAGAAATGTTGATTTGATATACGGAATTCATGAATATAATTTTCTACGGTTTTCATGGTGGTGAGTAAGAATGTATTTTGTCTTCGATCTTGATCACATGGTAAGGCAAGATTACATGTCTTATTCCTATGAGAATGCAGTAAAGGATTATGTTTATTTTATCTCCCCATCCTGATCACATGGTGGAATAAAATCACATAATTTCTTGGGTTTTAAAGAATAGTTTCTAGTATGATTTGGCAATCATGTAAGTTTTGCAATTATATGAGTTTTGCAAGTGTAGTTGGTTGAGATGAAAAGATGCAAGCTTTCTTTTGCATTATAGCAATTGCTATATCTATTGTTATATCTAGTATCTTGTAAAACTCCTTGGTGTAGTATATCCTTGGTACCCTATATCATTTAAGGAGTATGGACAAACTTCCCGAAACAGTTCGATTATAAGTAAAGGAATTTGGTAAGATTCTTTACAAATCTGTGTTGGTCTCTAAAGAGCATGGAGTAACTCCGTACTTCTCTAAAAGCTTGGGATTGTTTTTAGTCAACGATTATTGGAATTCTCTATGCAGTTTGCTAGTAGTTCATCTAGGTTGACGTCATGACCTAAGAAAGTCATTGCCTTTTTCGCGGAATTGTCCTTGAAAGTAAGTTGATATGAACTCCTGGAATGGAACCCTTTCTAAGGAATGATATTGTAGTAATCCTTTCTTTGGAGTAAAGGATGTACTAGTAATTTCTCCATTAGTTGTTATTTGTTTTCATGTTGTCTTGAAAACTTAAATCTCTTTGAGATAAGATAGTCAAGTGAGGACTTTAAGCAGAACTCTAATGGGTCTGGAATTTGGATATGTAAATTAGTATTGATATTCAATCTCAGGCTGATAAGTTATTGGATATAGAGAGTGGACACGTGAGGATATATTTTTAATCCTAAGAGTTAGGTTGCTCAACAAGGCAGAATGTTAAGTGAAGTCTAAACAGTTCTTTGATGAAAAGACTAAAAAATTGTCAATGGAGACAATTTTGTTGGAAATTATGGGACTAAAGGTATTATTGTCCGATATGTTGGTATAGTAATGCGTAAGAGTGTAGTTTGAAGTAGTTGAGAGAGATAACTACTTTTGAATGTCAGTATGCCTAAGCTGAGTTTTGGTTGAGAAAAGGATGTAAAGGATTGACAAGATAGGTTAATATCTTGTCATGTGTTGGATAAATCTCATATTCTTGGTTAAAGTAATACTGAGATTTTATCTCAAAAAGGAAATTGAGTAAGGATTTTAAGTAATCCATGTAAAGAAACTAAATCGAGAAGGACTAAAGGTTTAGTTTCGGTGACAACAAGGTTGTGTGAATCCCTAGGATGTTATTCAAAATTTGTTGACCAGATCAAGGAAAAGTAGTATGTGAAAAGTAATATTATTTAAGATCAATGGAGAAGATCAAGAAGGTAAGACACCGGGATTTGTTATTCAAGTTTATGGATTGCTTGGTTTTGAAACTGTACATGTGTATTTGTTGTTGATAAGCTTTGAAAGCTTAATTCAAAAGAAGCATATTTATTTGCTTAATTGGTTCATCCTGGAACAAGTAAATGTATAAAGATTTAAGAAAAAACTTTTGATGGACTGACATGAAGCGAAATGTGACCAAGTTTGTTTTGATATGTTTAGTTTGTCTAGAAGTCCTGTTTGAGCATAGAAGACCAGATGAAATGTTATAGTCTCTTCCTATTTCAGAATGGAAGTGGGAAGATGTTACAATGGATTCTTGTCATTAGTCGTTCAAGACTTAATGAAAGAAAAAAATGCAATATGAAGGTTGTTAAGAAACTCATCTAGAGTGTTCTTGTTAATGCAATTAAGATGGCTTAAAGAGTACATAAATTAGAAGAGGTGTTCATGCATGAAGGATTTCATTTTCATAAAACTCCGAAGATTATTATCTCTGATTGAGATGGATGGTTAATTGCCAAAGTTTTGAAAGGAGTAACATCAAGCTTTATGGAGTAAATTGAATTTTAGCGCTGGCTTCCCTCATCAAACTGATGAACGATGCAAAGAAACAAATTCAAACTCCCGAGGACATGTATTCTGGATTCCACATGAGTTGGAATGGTAGTTTGAGTTTTAGTGAATTCCCATACAAGAATTTTGATCACACGATAAAGAAATTACTCTTTTAAGGCCTTATAAAGCCGGAAGTCTTGGTTGTCAATTTGTTGGAATGACAATGCTGACAAGGTTCTTCATGGGCCAGACTTGGCCAAGAGAACAACAACTAATATCGCACTAACGTTCAAGGGTGCTAACTGCTCAAAAGCGACAACAGTTGTGTGTTGTGCTAAAGCGAGAGCATGTTAAGTTCATTGTAAAGAACAATGTTTTTGTTCTGGTATTCACCTTGAAAGGCATATTCCACTGGGGAACGTGAGACAAAGTAAATGCTCGCTATGTTGGATCTTTTGAGATCTTGGAAAGAACTGGTAAGCTTGTTTATCGGTTGGCATTGCCACCTTCAGTGCATTCTATCCGTAATGTTTTCCTTGATAGTATGCGTTCAATATATCTCATTGTACTCTACAACAATGATAAGATAGTTATTCAACCAAATGACCCCTATGAAGAAGGGCCAGGTTGAATCGTGAATAAGAAAAACACCTTTGATTAGGCTAGCTTGGCCTAAAAATGGAGGTGAAGGAAAGACTTGAGAAACTAGGCAGGAAATGCTGAGCCATTTTCAAAAGTTAATGAACGTTGTAAAGAAGAAGTTGGTAACTAAGCAATGGTTGTTGTGCCTAGTGCAGAAGTAACAACATGTTTTTTTTAAGGGGGCACTACAAACTTCTGTATAGGTTTGTAGTAGTGGTGTGTATGTTTGTGCTATCCTTCCTGGTGATCTGAGTTCTCCTTGGTTTCGAGGACGAAACAATTTTTAAGGGGGTACTAATGTAATAACTGCGGTTTTGAGGATACTTTTGAATTTTTCTCGAATATCCTTAACCTCTATGTCCGTTTTAACGCTTAATCCAATATTTTCGTTGGAGATTAAATCCTAGAAAACTCTTGGGGATATCCTAAAATCACACAGAAATGATTTTATGGATCGGTGTGAATTCTAGGATTTTTCAGTGGAAAAAGAATATTTATTGGATAAGCCGTCTTTTTAATTATGTACCGGAAAGGATTTAAAATACGAAACGGAAGCCTTAAAAATTGAAGGTAGCATGATAAAATCATGGAAAATTGGTTTTATTGGTCTACATAATTTACGGGACGTTTTTCGTTTAGTAAGTTTTTCCACCCAAGGTACATAATTTTACCGCTTTAACGCGAGTCCCGTTCCGAGACGGGTTTTGAGTTTTAAAACTTATCTTGTCTATGCTTAATGGGGAAGGAAATGGGAGTCTATCTAGCCACGGCATATCTATCTTCTTGCCTAGTCAAAGTCAATTTCTTTTGTTTTCAAAGTAAAGGAAAGTGAGAGAGAGAACTAGACGGACGACGGTCTCCTTCGAACCTAGCCTCAACACCGCCAGCGTTCTTCTTTGCCTTCCACCTCCATCACCACCCACCACCTCTTCTTCTTCTTCCTCTCTTGGGCTTGAGCTGCTGCAAGGGGAGGCGAAACCAGCAAGACTCAAGCGGAGTGACGGGCTCGGGCGAGAGAGTTCTACATCGCCGGTTAACTTCTCGCCTCGCGGTACATCGTCACCGGCGACCTCTAGCTTGTCCGACCACCAACCACAGCAGGGCTGTCACCGGGCAATACCCGACCACCCTCGAGCTCGGGGATCGAGCCTTTAACGAGCCAAACGAGCCATGGGCTTGAGTGAAGGTATATACGATCGAAATTAATTAGCGGGTTAGTTGCGGAGCCACCGTAAGGGCCTTTCGGTTCCGCTTTGCTAATTAAATTTGGTTTTTATAATCTTGACGTTGATACGGTCCCATAGGTTCAAACCGCTCGAGAAACGGACGTCCGGATCTTCAGTTACAGCGAATACAAGTTTTGGAAACCGATTGGCAGGTAAGGGACTTCGGATAATTACTCGGGATTCGTTGTTAATCCATTTGATCCGAGATTTGGTCACCTTTAAGAACTGTTACTGAGGAACACTTTTTGTTTAGAAAGTTGTTTCAAAAGTGGAGTGGATAATTAGTTATAATTCCGCCAAGATGGCTCCTTAAAGCATAATAACTAAGGATTTATTATATATCGATATTCGGAAATTAAATCGTTTATCGATTAGGAAGTTGTAGGAGTTGAGAATACAACTAAGAAGTGTTTTTGTGACCTCATTGCTGAGAAATCCTTTTGTTATATTTGTCAGAAGGATGATAAAGATTACTGTCGAATTGTCAAGGACGTTGAGCACGCCTTATAAGGCAAGTGGACGATTCTCTCTTGCGTTATTGTTATTAAATGAGGAATTGGATCCCATTTAATATTTGCGTTGGGAACAACTTGTATGATTAATAAAGTATGATGGGTTGTTATATTGTTAGAAATAATGACCATGTTGTTTATTCAGTTTTGCGGTAGAACTGGATTTAAGTCTGTTATGGGTGACCTTGTATGTTGTCTCACGCTGAAACATTGTTATTGAATTAAGGTAGTTTCAGGGAGGGGAACATGGTTCCATATCCTCTCTTAAAATGAATATTACATTAGGAGGGGCCTAATCCTAATGGTGGGTCATGACTCTCTTCCCCTGCTCTTCGTGTGAGAGGGTTGATAGGCACTCTAGCTAAGTGCAAGTTTGGCACGGTGTAGTGTAGACGACAGGGTAATAGGCCTCTCTGATCTCTACCTCACCATATGCAAAATGATAGATCAAGTATATCTTAAGTCCTGTGATCTTGGTACAGGGTAGATGACAATGGATGAAATAAATCTTTACAATACCAAAATATTTCGGCAGTAGTTCGAGCCGATTATAAATCACCAACTTGTTTGTCAAAAGTTTTGAAAGTAATATAAGATAAGTGCGTTAGGCACATTAATATACCTGAATGGTTCGTCCAATCGGAAAGCCATTCTTGATCCTGGTTATAAATGATTCTTAATCAAACTTTGGTTAAGTCAATCTGATTAGTCGATGGAGGTTTTTCAAAATATGATGTGATTATTATGAGTTCCCAACAATGGTTTATGCTTCTTAAAGAAACCACAAGCGGTGGTGTTCTCTCTCTTGATTATGCGAGTCTCCTTCTTATTCTCTATAAGAATTCTAAATGTTGGATCGTAATCTGAGTCTATTCGGATTTTGATGCCAATATGTTTAGTTACAACCATAAGAATCAAGTTAGTTTCTCCGCTTGCTTAGTCTTTCATTAGACTAACCCGTCCATCTTCTTTTCTTTTATATGGTCGGCTGGTGTCCACCGTTGGATTACGATACATCAGGTTCTTCTTGGAAGTTGATTCAAGAGGCAGATTCTGAGGTTTGAAGCTTCAGAAGTTGAAGAAAGGTTTCCAATGGGTATACTTGAGTGAAGATCATGGTTGAACTACTTCAAAGCGAAGATGAGTTTCATAAATAAGCAATCAAAGAAGCCTTGATGAAGATTTTGTTTAAATAGAAGGTTGTTTTATTTATTTACTAATTCTTTTTAAGTTAAGGCTTGTATAAGACCTTTTATTCTCTTTTCCGCTGTAAAGTTTTATTTAATTTTGTTAGGTTTTAAATGGTTTCATTTACCTTGTTTTAGTTTGTTCAGTCAGTTTAAGGCCTTGGGTAGCTTCGGTTTAGTCTTAATCGGGGTTACAGGCGGTAATACTTCCATGGTAGGAAGGGGGTGTTACAGTTTTATGCATAAAACAACAACTGTTGGATTTTGGTATATCTCTTGAAACTATCCCTATCTTATGTGATAATACAAGTGCTATCAATATCTCCAAGAATCCGGTGCATCATTCTAGAACCAAACATATAGATATTCGACATCATTTCTTAAGAGATAATGTTGAAAAAGGTTTTATCAAGATGCATCATTGTAGGACTGAAAATCGAGTGGCAGATATTTTCACCAAGGCTTTGGACAGAAAACCCTACGAGTATTTGAGGATGTTTCTAGGAATGATTTCCTTGGAGCAAACAAGTCCCGATCCTCTATTCCCTCAGTGCTTGGCTAAAGAGGTAACTTCTCAGGGAACTACGTATCATTTAACGTGTTTTCTAATGACTTGTATCGTTCCTCTATGCATTGATGTTATATACATTAGAAATTATTAAGTGTTGCATGCTAAAAGGAACTAAAACTGAAATGTTTACATCCAAGATTTTCTTTTAAGCCCATAATAACCAACTTGATCTATTATATCCCTCTCTTCAAGCTGAAATGATGGTTGGTTATAAGTTGTCCTTTAGCCTGGTGCAAACAAACATTACCTATGAAACCCCTTTGATTACCTTAAATGAGGAATAATTGTTTGGATGTCAAAAATATCCCAAGCCCACAAAACGTTTGAATGGAACATCCCTTGTCCCTTGTCTGTTCAAACAAGCCTTTTTATCCACTCATGGTAACGAGGTATAGAACTAGTGGTTGGGAGATTGTAATTTTTGAAGGAACGTGTTTGATTAAATTGAAGATTTTTTTGGAAAGGAACAGTCGTCTATACAACTGAGATTGGACACAGTGTGATAGCCATTGTGACTGCGAGTTTGAAAATCCAACCGTTGCACAATATTTTTGCAAGGAACGATAGGACGTTTTGCGCCGTCTTGGATTAATGGGGGTGTAAAAATCATCATTATGGAAATTATTCGTCGTTAAAATATGGATAGAAGATATTGGGAAGATTGTGATCTTTATCAACAAGGAAAGAGGTGTGCTTTATAATCTCTCATCTCTCGGTCATTATTTTTCACCGCACCTCTATTTTACCTTCTAAACCCTAATCTTCTTCAAGCTTCAATCTTTCTTTCTCTCTTGTTTCAATGGCATTTTCCTCGAACACCCCTGTCCTAAACCTCGAAGGAATGGATGCTTCCGAGATCAAAGCTCTTCAAGCTCGACTTGAATCAGTCAAAAAGGCCAAGCTTTCTTCCCCCTCTCCCATCACAAATCTTCAATCCCAGTTTGATGTCATTGCCGACATTAGAGCAGAGGCCTCTACTAAGGTCTCGAGTGAGAAGGATGCTCCTCACGAGGAATCGGAGAAGGAGCCCTCAATGGTCCCCTCGGAAAACCTCTCGGAAAAACTTGCTGAAACAGAGGAGGGTAAGGAAGAGCTCGGCGACAATAAGAAAGAAGAAGTTAACTCACCTCCCAATGAAACCGCCGAAGAAACAGAAATGGTGAAAGCTTTATCGGTGCACCTGCGTCCTGGATGGGTAAAACCAACCAACCGAGGCAAGACCAAGGCCAGGAAGCGAGTTCCCCCCTCTCCATCTCAGATTCTTCATATTTCTGAGTCGGAACGAACTCCTTCCCCTTCCACCAACAAGGCAAAAACGGTTCCCTCTAGCGATAAATACAGCCTTCGTTCCACCGCCACCACTTCGACGAAAAGGGTGGTCGATGAGTCTACTGAAGAAGAAGATCCCGAGGAAGCAGATGAGGAGGTTGGTTCTGAACCTGACGAGGTAGAGTCTGAAGAAAAGGTGGAGTCTGGTGGTGAGGATGAAGATGAAGACGAGGAAGAAATTGAGGAGGAGGTTGAGAAGGACTTCAAGTTTGCAAAGGCAAAGGGAAAGTTGCCAATGGAACCAGAAGGAACTTCCAAGAAAATTGCAAAGAAGGTTGTCGCTCCTCTGGTGATAGACGAGGATTTTCTGAAAGAAAATGACTTGGAGGAGTTATGGGAACTTCTCAATTTCCAAGGATAGGAAAAGATTTTCACTTCAAAGGTCAAGGTCGATGTGTCTATTCTCACTAATTTCTTTTCAAACTATCAACTGACTGATGTTGTTACTGGTCCCTTGGGATTCTCTACTATTGGAAGATCCGAAATCTCTTTCTCTCTGGGTTCTGTTACAAAGGTCATCAAGGTACCCAGTGAAGGATATGGGGACCTGCATACTTCGAGTAATTGGCAGAGGAACAAGGCTCAGCTCATCAAGCACGTTGTGGGGAAGGCATTTGAGGCTGGTCCTTACTCTACTAGGGATCTTGGTTACACTGCAAGGATTGCACATCAGTTTCTAATCAAGGTTGTCATGCCCAGACTAGAGAAGAGGACCACTCTCACCATTAATGACATGATTATGTTGGATAAGTTTTTGAGGATAGAAAGAATCAGTTTTCTTAAGATCATGATGCGACAAATGGCCAAGTGCACTGGGAAGAATCATGGTTTGCCTTACTCGCAGTTTGTGAAGGCAATTCTAAAGGAAAAGAAGGTGTACGTTCCTTCACGTGAGGAGTCTTTTGGATTACCCCTGGATATGCACAATATCTCGAGAATGAATTACCAGGGTGATTCAAAGGGAACAACTGCAAAGAAGACTGCCTAGATGGATGTTGGGAGTTCGTCGTTGAGTGAAGATGTTACTGCCAAGATGTTTATCGAGCTTCAAAAGATTTCCTCTCAGCTGAGTACCATAATTGGTTACCTGGCTAAGAGAGACACTAACACTGTTGCTGCTGATCCCACCTGCTCCTAAGCATGATGTGGACCCTCTCTTTTTCCCTAGCCTATCTACTTCCCATTTATATTTTTAATCTGTTTCTCTTAGATGTTAAGACTTTGAATTTTTTTTTGTTTTCTCTGGTTGTGATTCCCGAAACAATTATCTATGAATATCAACTATCTTTTGCATATGAATGGTTTGAGTTTCAATTAAATTTGTTCATTTGCTCTACATTTTTCTTGATGATTGTTGTCCTTTTGATCATGTCAAAAGGGGGAAGTTAGGAAAAATGCAGAGATGCATTCTATCCAGGAAATATAGAGGGAACTTTGGCTAAGGGGGAATTTGTTGTTACCTCTGATGAGTAGGAACAACTGTGCATCTGTTAAGAGGGAACCACATGATAATGTTTTTTGAATATATATTTTCACTGGTTACTAGATGTGCATTTTTGTATAGGTTTGTCATCATCAAAAAGGGGAAAATTGTTGGAACAATCGTTCTTCCATGGTTTCTCTTCGTTTTGATGATAACAAACTTAGTTAGTATTACTTGCTTCTATATGTAAGTGTTTCAGGAAAACAGGTAGAGGGGCACGAGTGACAGAACATTGTGAGGAACGATGGAGGGAACAAGTGACAGATTTAGGAAGCGCGTCTCGAAGGGAACACAACTTTCTATTAATTGCAAGTTACTAGATCTTCTACGAGCGATCATCTGCGAAGATATGACAGATGTAGGCGGTTGCTTGAGAAGATCAAAGGAAGGATAAGATCAAAGCTCACACGATCTTATCTAAGAAATCCGAGATCATTCGGTTTTGGAAAGAATCGACATGGTTGACGATCCAAATCCCAAACAATACTTTCTCCTATTACTATGGGATTTGTTAAGTAGAAAATCTACGTAATTAGGCATGAATTACGTATGGGATCAGACTTGACATTTCTTTTAAATAGCTAGGTTATAGCTAGGGTTTAAGTGTGGTTGTTTACGGCGAAATCTGAAAGGGAGCTTTTCAAGTGTACGAGTGTGTGGCTTTTTCCGGTGAAGAATCCACAAGTAAGTCAGTAGTTTACTTTATCTTAGGTTTACATTTAGTGTTGTAGAAGTCTAGTTGGTTGAACTTTGGTTGGTGCCTTAGTTACCAGGGAACTTGACTTGCCTTGTAACCGTTGAAACTTAATAAAAGTATTCTATTGAAAATCCTTTGAGAATGAGTCTTAGACAGAAAGTTTTCCTCTATAAATTCTGTGTTCTTATTATTTATTTCTGCTATCCATGGAACATTGCTAGTTCCCTGACTTGTT
This sequence comes from Fallopia convolvulus, assembly GCA_964016875.1. Taxonomy (NCBI): domain Eukaryota; kingdom Viridiplantae; phylum Streptophyta; class Magnoliopsida; order Caryophyllales; family Polygonaceae; genus Fallopia; species Fallopia convolvulus. The sequence goes on along the minus strand of OZ024726.1, from coordinate 22,572,059 downwards.
ACTAACGCGTCACAATCCAACACCATCTCTATTTATGGCATCATCTATGTGATCATCCTCAAAGATAGCATCTTGCTCTCCAAGCAAGTGGAAAAATAGTCTCATTCCTATCCAATCTTTCCCTTTTCCCGATTTACTCTATTCATATTTCGAATTTGTTAAGCAATGATTGATCAATGCACATTGACCAAGTTTTGAATACATCCTATATTATCATTGATATGCATACTTGTACTATAATACCCTTTTTATGGGTTATGGTTTTTAGTTATTAAATCTAGATCCTTATTCTATTTTTACATAAGATAGAAAAATCGTTAAAAATTATTGTACTTTCTGTTATTATCCGTACATAATACGGGATCAACACTAGTTTTACGTTAAGGGAAATTTCTTTTGATATTTTGAGCCTTGTATTTTTTTCAGTTCTTCAAAAAAATATTCTTTGCAATACTCTTTTAGTTTGTAGAAATTTATTCCCCTTGCATGATTTTGGTAAATAGCCTTAAAAGGAACATAATAGTATATTAGTTAGGGGATATGTTTTAATAGCATTGATAACCCCCTAATATTTCCCCTCTCCTTTCCCTTCAACCATTGGTGAGTTTACTCAGTACTCGATCGTTGATTGGCGTTAACAACCGTCAGTAATTATCGTCTAACGATCTTCAGCAAATGTCGTCAGCAGCCATCATCAATTGTCGTCAACGACCGTCATCAACTGTCGTCAGCGACCGTCAACAACTATCGTCGGTGATTGTCAAGCAAATGTCATAAACGAGTCAGCAATTATCGTCAACGACTGTTCAGCAACAGTTGTCAACGACTATTCAGCAACATTCTTCAACGACTATTCAGCAACAGTCGTCAACGACTGTTCAACAACTGTCGCTAATGATTGTTTGCAATTGTCGTCAACGACTGTCCACAATTGTCCTCTATGATTGTTTGCAATTGTCATCAACTCTGCAATTGTTGTTAGCGACTGTGAGCTATTGTCATCAACGATTTTCAACAATTATTTTCACGGACTATCAACAATTTGATAGCGATCAAAGCACCATGAAGAATAAGGTTGAAAAAAAGGTGTCTAGGAGGCCAAGACCAAGACCTTTCCCAAGGTCTCGGGCGTTCATGTTCGAAGAGGCTTTCATTGACTCGATATTATCTCTTACAAATATTAATCAATGGCGCCCAAGACCACCAAGGAAGAGGATCAAGTCAATGGGCCGAGTTTCACATATATAGGGTGCCAACCTTGTTGGTTTGGGCCTTGCATTCCACTATTTCCTATTTTAAAAACATGGAATAACTTGTCTTACTTTAGGGTTGACTTTAGTAGGTGATCGGGTAAGATAACTTGTTACATGTGGTCTTAGTCAACTATTTGACTTGACCAATCTAATAAAGGAAAATATCTTTATTTATTTATTTATGGAACAATAATAAGTTAGAATTTCAGCCATAGGATCTTGTTAGTTGGTCGAAAATTCTATATCTTGTGTTAATTTATCATCTTTAGGAGTTGTTAGGAAATTTTCTTTATTTTAATAAGTCAGATAAATCTTTATTTGATTTATTTAAAATAATGGGATTTAGATACATGTTTTTCAATTATTATGAGTTATCTTGGGAAATAAGTCAATCGACAAAACTACCCATCTAGGGCTAGCCACTCTCTTGACTTGTTCTCCAAGGGGACTCCTTTGTATTCCTTTAAATAGTTTGAATTCTCATTAAAGAAAAATGGGCTTGAGATTAGATAAACCCTGAATTGGTTTTATCCAGTCTTTGGGCCATAAAAATACACATGTGTTTATGCTTGCAATTCGATCATCATCATCAATTATTCGATCTCTTTCTTTCCTGTTCTCGTTTGTGTTCATTCAATTTCGTTTATTGATCTAGTCAATTGTGATTGTTCTAGTTTGATTGTGAAAGATCAAATCTAGTTAATCAATTGGATTTAACATTAGAGCCAACCCAATTGAACTATTAAAGTTGATTGTTTCAATCTTCTTAAATGAGTTTCGTTTTTATTGTTACTTGTCACACAAAGCATTAATCGTATTGAGCAGTTTCAGGTTTGAAAACGAGGTTATTAGGCAAGATCGGGACTTGTGAGGTTACATACAAGGTCCTCAAGGAGTAATCCGAGACTATCACGTATCAAGTGGTACTCAGAGCCAACAATATCACGAGATATCAAGTGGTATCATTCATCCAGCGTCACGCCAAGTAAAAATTTCTTACCTTAATTTGCTTTCTAGTTTGATTAATTGAAGTTTTGGTCCTAAAGTCCAAACCTTTCACCAAATCTATAAACATTGAGACCTAAATTTGAAATTTTCTCTCCAATCTATAGACCCAGCCGGTTCTAGTCATAGAACCAGTCGGTTCTACGCACGAAACCCTAAAACCACCGCATACACCGCCGACGACCACCACAATTGGTGTCGCTCTCTACCACCGCACCACTTCTTCCACCACAAGCTTCAGTCCCCCACGACCCCCGTGTTGTTCGGACCACCACCAACCACAAAACCGCTACCCTCTCCCTTGCGTGAAACCCTAACCCTAATCTCCATTGTTTGTTCCTTGCCCCCCAAGAAACTAACCAACTATGAGATTTCCAAGGATTTTATGCATGATTTGAGGATAATTATTTGAGTTTTTTTTGCAATTCATGATCGGCATATCTGTTCCTACAATTTTATGAGTTTTTCAATTGATATTGCATGATTAATTGAGATTCATATTGCTTGAATTTAATTGATGATTTTTGTGTTGCATCCCATAAATTTTGGCCTACCCCTCTAATTTTCTTGTTTATTTTGGGCTTCTAGATAGTTTCATTGGTAGCATAAATCACTACAAAAAATCAGTTCGTCTTTCCTTTGTTTGTATTCCTTATTTGTTTTCTTCAATTCATCACATTCTAAGTAGTTTGTGCATAAATAAAAAAAAAACAAAACCAAAATCAGATTGTGCTTGATTAAAGAGTGATCTACTCTATCTAGTTTTAAGCCACTTTCACCCATAGTGATTGCTTGCGAAAAATTAGTTGGTGATCTCTTTGTATGCAAATTGTGACAACAATAAAACAAGTCACAAAACCTGCCCTTTTCTTACCTTGCTTGCATTGATTGGCATTACTTTCTTGCTAAAAGGGTCAATTGAGAAATTGCATGTTCCTGAGGCTTATAAAGGGAAATTTTACATTGCTTTTCTGATTGCATACTTGCTAATTACTTGAGCTGCATTTTTCCTTTGATTATCATTAGCACACCATATCCACACCATTACTACCTCTTTTAAACCCAAAAACTGAATTGGTTAAATTGGATTTCTTTGAGGCAAGTTTTGGCTTGATTAAGGTGTGATATTGCTTATCGTATTGCTTTTGGAGGAATAGACTATGTATCCCACATCGTTTAGAGACTTTTGATGGGAATATTGACCCTACATGGTATTTTGAATGGGAAGAAGACACCAACTCTTTCCTTGAGTACCATAATTACACCGAACAAGAGAAGTTGTATGCAGTAACATGTTGCCTTGTGGGAGTTACCCGCTTTTGGTGGGATACTGTAAAGAGAGATCGATGGCACCGAGGACTTAAGCCCATTACGACATGGCATCAACTGAAATTCTACATGCGCCAAAAGCTTGTTGCATATGAGCATTTCGAGCGTTTGAATAAAGTGGCTAGTTGTAAGCAGGGTTCTCGATCTCCACTTGACTTCTTCATGGAGCTTGAAGAATTGATGTGTTTTGCTAGAGCTGATGTATCACCAAGGTATATATGCATAACATTCATAGATGGAGTGAATTCTCAATTCCAAGAACATCTTTAAAGCCATAAAGACTACAATGAAGTTGATGCCTTGGTTCCAGCTGCTCAGAAGTATTTTTATCAACTCCAACGAAAGAAGGAGGCTTTGGCTAATTCTAGTCAAATGAGGTAAAATCCTAACTCTTCTTCCATTGTTTTAGATACTAACATCTTTTTGCAGTAAATGGGAGTTTCTAACTCACCAAAACCAGGAATGTCCATTCAAGAAGAGAGAGTTACAACCCCACATAGCCAAGAGACCTTTAAAGAATCAAGTCACCTCCCATGTGTTCCTCAATGCCATATTGTGGATGAAAGCTTGAAGAAGGAGGTTCCAGCTGAGGAAAATTTGCAAGATGAGAGCATGGAGGAAGAAGTTGATGTCTGAAATGGAGTTTCAATCAAAGAGATCCATAATGTCCAAGAGATGATTCAATGTCTTGCACCAACTATGTTTGCTCCAAAACCTTCTTTACTAACAATGTGCCTTTAGTATCTGATGCGACCTTGCCTAGGGTCAGACACAGTTCTGACTAGTCCTAGGCGCCCGAAACCATGGCGTCCCCCTTGGATTATGACTTAAGCTTATTTTATGTATTTTCCTATTTTTAGCATAATTCTATTATGTCTTTCCCGTTTTGGTTGTTGCTACTTTTAGTATTGTCTATTTATGGTTTATGGGCTTTTGGGCGTTGGGCCTTTGCTTGCATGCAAACCCTAGTCCACTAAGCTTTGTTTCATTCTAGGGTTTTGGAGCTCCTCTATATAAAGGAGTCTCCTCTATTGTATTTCTTTACGCTTTGATTATTGATAACGAAACTCTGTCGAGATTGCTCCAAACCTATCTCTTTAAGGCGTCAACACAATTCTCTTCTCGTCCCATATTCTTCAGGTTTCCGTCAAACGAAGCCACCTTCTTAAATCCTTTCAATTCTCACCCAAACCTCGTCTAGTCGTTAAATCGGCTCAAACCTATCAAAAACCGACGTGAGAAGACCATTTACGAGTCCAAGTCGAGATCCTCTCGTGAATCCTCAACGTGGTTCACATCAACTGGTATCAGAGCCATCAGATTGCGTAAATCTCACGTCTTGTAAGTCATTCAAACCTTTGATCACGCTATCTTTATTCCATTCGATCCATGCCATAATTGTTCAAAAAAAATACAAAAAAAATATATATCCTTGAGTCGTGACCTAGATCGGTTTGAGCAAGGCTTGAACTGGTTTTTGCCGATTTTTTTTATTGTCCTTGTGTAAGTGTGGTGTGATCGAATAGGTTTACTTGCATGTTACTTGCGATTTTCATTCCATGTTTGTATGTAATTGATTGACCTTTGAAACCGATCTGATTTTTTTCCATTCGTGCATTCATGGTTGGAAATTTTCCAATTCAACTTAATTTATTTCTTACCTTAAATCCATACCTGCAGAGATAGTCTTATCTTCTTTTATTCCAAAATATCACGCATGATACTGCATGTGCCAAACCATATATTTCTTTCCTAATTGCTTCTTTTCTTGATTTTTCTTTAATTATCTTTTCCTTGTTTGTATTCTCGGTGCACAAATCTTTTCCAGTTGTCATCTACCCATATCTTGTTAGTTAGGGTTAATTAGTTAGTCCTATATTATTTAAAAACAAAAAAACCGGTTGTACACAAAAAAAAAAAACAGCCTCGGTGATTCAAAAAAAAAGGGGGCTAATTCTTGTGTTTGATCTTTTGCATGCATAATTTTTGGTTGAATAGCTTGTCTTGTAAGTTGCTTAATTCTAACGCCACACGTGTTAGCCTTAAGCCGCTCTCTCGGCATAGCCAAATTAGCCTTGATCTTGCGTGTTCAATTGTTTGGGTGCTTATATTGATAGTGAGTCTTATACCATTGGTTCGCTTTTACTCTCGTCTTGTCATGTCTCATACAATACTTCGACGAAGACGCTTTGCCGGATATGATGGCCCCGGGGCGATTTTGGATTGGGCAAAGCACATGGCCAAGTACTTCAACCAACGAGACTACAACAAATTTGAGCGTTTTGACATCGCCATTGGTTGCTTCACTAGCTACGCTTGGGATTGGTTTGATCGTTTGGAAGATGACCGGTGGTCTAGGAAGCGACGCCCATTTGAGACATGGGCCCATCTTGTGGTCCACATGGCTCGACATTTTGCCCCTAATGTCGACGAACAATCATTCTCCAAGCATATCGTAGATCTCACTAAGGGCCGCGTGACATTGACACCATTTCATGTAGTCGCGCCGCGGCAGCCCATTCCTACCGCGTCCACTGGCGTGCCGGTTGCGCCACCCATGGCCGTGGTCGAGGCCACTGAAGCACCCACCGAGCATGTTCCCATGGCCGCACCACCCATGGTCGTGGTCGAGGCCAACATGGAGCCGACTGCGCCTATTGTCTCGCCCATGACTACGCCTCACGTGCCCTTGATTGAGGCCACCGAGGAGCTAGCCCCGACCATTGGCACGCTCATGACTTTTCCATCCATGGACACGGTCATGGACGCCGAGGAGCCAGCCATGCCCACGGTAGAGCCCAGCCGCATCCCTTATGTGCCCATCTTTGCGCCGATGCCTTCTTCGACGCCGGACCAGCCACTTCCCACGCACTTCCATTTGTTGTCCGACGCCGAGTCCGTGATCCAGCTTGATCCTACATCGACACCATACATACTGATTTTTGAGAAGATCGACGTCGATGACAGGTTCAACTCGATTACTGATTCAGTCGCCCTTCTCCACATCACCTCGACGTGAGGACGCGTCGAATCTAAGGGAGGGAGGATGATGCGACCCTGCCTAGGGTCCGACACAGTTCTGACTAGTCCTAGGCGCCCGAAACCATGGCGTCCCCCTTGGATTATGACTTAAGCTTATTTTATGTATTTTCCTATTTTTAGCATAATTCTATTATGTCTTTCCTGTTTTGGTTGTTGCTAGTTTTAGTATTGTCTATTTATGATTTATGAGCTTTTGGGCGTTGGGCCTTTGCTTGCATGCAAACCCTAGTCCACTAAGCTTTGTTTCATTCTAGGGTTTTGGAGCTCCTCTATATAAAGGAGTCTCCTCTATTGTATTTCTTTACGCTTTGATTATTGATAACGAAACTCTGTCGAGATTGCTCCAGACCTATCTCTTTAAGGCGTCAACGCAATTCTCTTCTCGTCCCATATTCTTCAGGTTTCCGTCAAACGAATCCACCTTCTTAAATCCTTTCAATTCTCACCCAAACCTCGTCTAGTCGTTAAATCGGCTCAAACCTATCCAAATCCGACGTGAGAAGACCATTTACGAGTCCAAGATCGATCCTCACGTGAATCCTCAACGGGGTTCACATCAGTATCTCCAACATTTCATGATATTTGTCCTCTTAATCTTACATGCAACATCGGATCGAGGATGATTCGAGGTCAAGTGGGGGAGAATGATAGAGATCAAAGGACCATGAAGAATAAGGTTATAAAGAAGGTGTCTAGGAGGCCAAGACCAAGACCTTTCCCAAGGTCTCGGGCGTTCAAGTTCGAAGGGGTTCTCATGGACTCGATATTATCTCTTACAAATATTCATCAATGGTTCCCAGCCTTGTTGGTTTGGGCCTTGCATTCCACTATTTCTTATTTTAGAAACATGGAATAACTTGTTTTACTTTAGGGCTGAATTTAGTAGGTGACCAGGTAAGATAAGTTGTTACATGTGGTCTTAGTCAACTCTTTGACTTGACCAATCTAAGAAAAGAAAATATCTTTATTTATTTATTTATGGAACAATAATATGTTAGAATTTCAGCCATAGGGTCTTGTTAGTTGGTTGAAAATTCTATATCTTATGTTAATTTATTATCTTTAGGAGTTGTTAGGAAAGTTTCTTTATTTTAATAAGTCAAATAAATATTTATTTGATTTATTTAAAATAAGGGAATTTAGATAGATTCTTTTCAATTATTATAAGTTATCTTGGGAAATAAGTCAATAGACAAAACTACCCATCTAGGGCCAGCTACTCTCTTTACTTGTTCTCCAAGGGGACTTCTTTGTATTCCTTTAAATAGTTTGCATTCTCATTAATGAAAAATGAGCTTTAGATTAGATAAACCCTATATTGGTTTTATCTAGTCTTTGGGCCACAAAAATAAACGTGTGTTTATACTTGCAATTCGATCATCATCATCAATCATTCGACTTTTTCTTTCTCGTTCTCGTTTGTGTTCATTCAATTTGGTTTATTGATCTAGTCAATTGTGATTATTCTAGTTTGATTGTGAAAGATCAATCTAGTTAATCAATTGTATTTAGCGTTATAGCCAATACAATTGAACTATCAAAGTTGGTTGTTTCAATCTTCTCAAATCAGTTTCAATTTTATTGTTACTTGCCACGCAAAGCATTAATCGTATTGAGCAATTTCAAGTTTGAAAACGAAGTTACTAGGCAAGATAGAGAATTGTGAGGTTACATATGAGGTCCTCAAGAAGTAATATGAGGCGATCACGTATCACAATTGTTGCCAACGATTGTCAGCAACTATCATCAACAATTGTTAGCAATTGTCATCAACAATTGTAGCAATTATTGACCGATGTTGACCACTGCCAACAGTTGTTGACAATAATTATTGTCAACGTCAACAATTGTTGACAACAATATGTCAACGTCAACAATTGTCAACAATTTTTAACAACCTTCAAAAATTGTTGACATAATTATTGTCAATGTCAACAATTGTCAACAATTGCTAACGTCAACATTTGTCAACAATTGGTTGTCAACAAGTATCATCAACTATCAACAATTGTCATGAAATTAAAATAACCTTGATGACAAAAAAACGTGTCATCAAATGGCCTTGATAATATTCAATATTTGACTGAATATGACTAAAAAGAAATAAATGGAAATAAATAAAATGAAATAATGTTGAAGGGTTTCTTGAACAATTAAATTTATATCCAGACCACGCTGAGTACAGGGAGTCAAGTTCATCCACGGGAATGAGAATAATGCTAAAGATTAGTTGATAAACTACGAAAAACATAGCAAATATGGGCAAAACCAGGCCAGGACCGAACTGATTAGGGTCGTGCATGACCCTATAGGGGTCGGTCCTGAGCACAAACAAACACACACGAGAACAAACGAAGGGCTAAGGGTCGAACACGACCTTATGGGGTCGAGATCGAATCGACATTAATGTGTTTAAATCAAATATAAAAAGGCAATCCTAGGGCTAGGGCTACCACAACAACAACCATACATGCTTTCAACAAGAATTCACAACTATCATGCAATCTAGATCATAGAAAAGTCAATTGTCGCAAACAATTCAAGTTATTCAATCAACTATCGCAAATTAAACAACTTTCTATTTATCCTTCAACCTAGGAATATCAACTTCCGCAAATAATCCTATTAGATCTAATCAAGCAATCAACTTTACACTTTCGCTTTTAGGTTAATTGCAAGACATTGCCTCAACTTTCGCAAAGGTATTAAGCACAAGATAGATAGATATGATCTCCAAGCATTCAAGTCTTGAATTCAAGTTTAGACATGCATGATTGTGTTGGGTTTTCACCCAACCCTAAAATCTAAGAAAACTACTCACACATGGTAAAGAAGAACGAAGACATGATCATAATAAACAGCCGAAAATTCAAATTAAAACTAAGTAGTCTTACAAATTTCTCCAAGTCTTCCTCCAACCCAAAAGCGAATAAAAACGGAACAAAAGTCGAACCCCGGTCGAACCTCTCAAAACAAAGGGTTTAGCCCCATTTTATAGAGAAAAAGGAGTCCTAATTAAACTAGGAAACATAATAAAACAACTTCCTAAAATAAAAGATAGAATATATCCATAAAGATCTCGGAATAAGGGAGAGTCGGCGCCATGCACGACCCAAAGTGGGTCGTGCAGGACCCTTCAAGGGTCGGTCCTGAGAGGATGTAATCTCCATGGGTCTAGCACGACCCTGATAGGGTCGTTCCTGAGGGCTTGTTCGAACAGCCTTGAGTAAAACTTGCGTAGAAGATTTGTTACAACTCCATTTGACTCGATTCTTTTTCCTATGTTCTTGTAACGAATTTCTCTAGCTCTTTCCAAGCTCAAACTTGATCTTCAATGACTTTACTTGAGCGCTTAATCTCCATCTTCTCTTCATGATTTCATTCCTCTTTGACCTTCTTCCTTAGCTCCTCACTTATGGCTCCCTCCTAGCTTGTCCACCTCCTCTTGCAATGCTCCAAATTCTTCTTTTGAGCTCCAAAACTCCTACAAAAAGACACAAAATACATGTAGTTTTCGAATCTCAAGGAAATACAAAAACTAAAGCAAAAAGACTCAAAAACATAAAACCAAAGTACGAAAACCAACTAAATGTAATCTATCTAGACACTAAAAACCTACCTAAAAAGCGGATATCAAAATACCACATACTTAGACTTGCTTGTCCTCAAGCAATAATCATGCAAAATCAAGACCAATAACACAATCTTCAAGCATAGCCTTTTGTCAAAACATTTTAAATACAAGTGAAAAAGTAGACAAGTAATTTTAACGTCATCACATATGTATGAGCCTCAAGCGAAAGCAATCACAATCCAACATCACAAGGGATTTTAACGTGTTTCTCTCAACTCTCATGTGTTTAGGCTATTAAATCAACTCTCAACTCAATCTTTATGCAACATCTACTTTATCATTGAGACTTATATCACCAATCTCTCTACCTAGAGAAGTCAAAACACATCAATCATCATAAGAACTTAGGCTCAATGAAATCTTCATAGAAGCTTCCATTCAGCCGGGTTGTAATGGGGCTTGGTAAAGACATTAGGTAGGGAGTTATTTTGGTCATGTGGTGCTAATAATATCCGGGAATCAAAGACTCCTAAAAACTTTACACATTGCCAAAACTCTCATAAAAGAACATATACCAAACTCTCTCAACATTATGCTCAAACACACTTCTTTCAACACCTTTCAATATCCCAACTTAATCTTGCTTCTAATTATTAAGAAAATTTGGCTCATGCACATTATTCACTTTCAACACTTTGCTTTCTTTTTCTCCCTTTTTTTTATTTTCATTTTTTTTTCATGGGAGATCGGCCAATTTTTTTTTTTCTTTCTTTCTTTGTAAGTGTATTCAGGGAACCAAACTCCTTTTACATAACAAACTGCAAGATTTTTTAACTTTTCCCAACCCATAATTACCCCACACTTGAACCAAAACATCTCACTCAACAAAACAATCACAACAACCAATACTAAGTCCTAATCTCCGGATAGGCTCAAGCTTTATTGGCTAGGAAATAATTTTGTGGAGCTAAAAATAAAAGGCTTTAAAGGCTCAAATTGTCTTCAAAAAGAGGATAATGTAAGGGTATGTAAAAAGAGGATAGAAAGTGGCTTATGAAAAGTAAGTTCTTAATCATAATCAACATGCATGAATAAACTCATAGCGGCTTCAAGAAATAGATAACCATATCAATAAAAAGAGATGTATGCATAAAGAGAGAAAATAACACAAGAAAAGAAGGGGGATTTTTTATGTTCTCCCTATAAGGCCAAAATTCCTCAGGTAAAAATTTTACTTCTACTTAAGACACATATGCTCAATTTCAGCACAAGTCCATTTTCACAATCAAAAGCAATTTCTTAAGACTTAGGCTATACTATCCAAATATGCCAAAGGAATTATATGATAAGCATGAAAATTAATTCTCATCATATGACATCTATGATGAAGCATTCTTCTATCCTAAAACAAAGAAGCAAATATATTTGGATTTTTTGACATTTTTCAATTTTTTTTATTTTTTTAAGCTTAACAAAACCAACTAACAAACAAGCAAACAAAACCAACACAAAGACTCAATTATGTACAATATGTCAGATTTCTTCTTCCCCTACCCCATACTTAAATCATGCAATGTCCCCATGCATGAAAATGATATGAAAAAGTAAAGAGATAAGAAGAAGAAACTCACAAAGAACTCTTAGAAGCTTGGAAAGGAGGTGGAACTCATCATGGTTAACCTCAATGGAGAATGGTGTTTTCGGCATTTCCAGATAGGGTCGTGCACGACCCAAATAGGGTCGATCTCGACCCCCCCTGCAAGAATCACACAAAAATTCCATTCTAAACAAATATATTCTATCCTAGTCTAAGCAAGGTTAGAGAAATCTAAACTAAAAAAACAAAAACATAATAAACAAAACTAATCTAAAGACCGGGTTGCCTCCCGTAAGCGCTTGTTTAACGTCATTAGCTTGACGACTTATCTTAGCTCATTAGGGCGGATTCCATCCAGCTGTGTCGGGATCATGGGAAACCCCATACTTAGATGGAAAAGCTTCAAAGATTCTCTCTAGGACATTCGGTCCTCTATCATCTACAAGTATACTAGGTAATCCTACAACAGGGTTAATAAAATCCGAAAACCAAGGAGGTTTTGACTCCTTCATATGACTAACAGTAGGATCTAATATAGAACGAGAATAGGAGAAAGGATCATGATCTGAATTGATTAGATAAAAACAAGAAAACTCACATGGATCATTCGAGAAGTGGCTCGTTACCGAGGTGTAGGGGGTCGTTATCGACCCCGCTGGATCCGGGAATGCCTCGGTATCGTGTCTGTCTAGCCCCTTAACGAGTTGGAATTCACCCACAACGTTGTGATTCTTCAGGAATTGTCGGTACCGACCCACCCTGGGGGTTAGTAGGCTCCCTGTTGATGCTTTTAGCAACCTCATTCGCAACAGTATTGAAGCGAAACTCGACCTTCTCTTCCCCAATGTCAAATGTGAGTAGTCCCTTTCTAACATCTATACGTGCCCCTACGGTGGCTAAGAATGACCGTCCAAGAATGATTGGCACCACAGGGTCCTCAGGCATGTCTAGCACAATGAAGTCGTTTGGGACAAAAAATTTGCCAACTTTAATTGGGACATCCTCAACGACTCCGGTTGCCTTTACACAAGATCCGTCCTCCATGTAGTGATTCATATTGATAGGCTCCCGTGGTCCCATGTTAGCTTTGGTCCAGATAAATAATGGTAATAAACTAGCACTAGCACCTAGATCACATAGAGCCTTAAAACGGTGAGTTCCAATACCAATTGAAATTGCAAACTTACCTGGATCACCGAGTTTTTCAGGGATCTTTATGCAATGGACCTCATTATGCAGCTCTGAGATTGATCGCTTCCTATATAAAATCTCCTTCAAGAATTTAGTATAAGCAGGCATTTCATTCAAAGCCTCAGCGAAAGGAATGGAAAGATTCAAGCCTTGAAGCAACTTAACGAAGCGCTTAAATTTTCCTTCCGTCGAAGTCCTTGGGTTTCTTAGAAGGGAAAGGAAGTACCTTAGATTGGGATTGAAAAGAAGTAGAAGGGTTAGAAGACTTACCTGGAGAAGGGTGGTCAAGCTCGACACTTAAAGGGTCGATCGCCTCTTCTTCCTCATTAGTAGCATCCTCAGGAACGACCCATGAGGGGGTTGTGCATGACCCTAATGGAGTTGTGACAGGGTCGGTCCTGAGAGAGCCAACCTCTGTTGGGGTCGTGCTCGACCCTGATAGGGTCGGTCCTGAGGAGGGTCCTCCTCTTTATACTTGGTTGGCTCGGGCAACTTCTTGCCACTCCTTAGGTGCATGGCTCGGACTTCACCATTGCTTGCCTGGCCTCTAGGATTCTCTTCGAGGCGGCCCGGGAGTTGTCTGTGAGGTCTCGGGATTTGAGTAGCTAGCTGGCCAAGTTGGGAATCGACATTCTTTCTCCATGAGTCAAATTCTCCCAACCTAGCATAAAAACCTTTCATCTGCGTGGTAAGCTCGGCTCGGATTCCATTGATTCCATCTTGCAGCCCTTGCACCCATGATGGTGGCTCTTGTTTGTGTTGGTCATAATTGGAATTGCCCCAAGATGATTGAGCATTGTTCCTCCCTGCATAGTTGTTTTGGTTCCTATAGGAACCTCTCATGTAGTTCGCCTCCTCATAAGCCTCGGCGGCTCGTACTTGTTGCAAGTTAGTACAATTGGAAGTAGTATGGGCGGAAGACCCGCATTCTTGACAAGATTGAGAAGATTTAAATTAACTTACTTGCTTTTTCAATCGGTTGATCTCATCTTGCCTGAATTGGAACTTCACATCCCGATCAACCATATCGGGTGATGGTTCATACAGCTTCCTCTCCGTCGGCTTAGATTGTTGGGTTCCGTACATGGCATCATAGTTGGTTAGCTTATTCAATAACGCCCATGCCTCATCAGGAGTCATCTCAATGAACCCACAATCAGTGTGAAGGTTAATGCGATCCTTGGTAGACGCATTGATGCCTTAAAAGAAAATCTCTTGGAGAACATAGGGAGGTTGCCCATGAGTAGGGCATTGGCGTAGAAGCTCTTGGAATCGTTCCCATGTCTCCACAAGCGTCTCATTTGGAAGTTGATGGTAGGAGGTGATGCGTTTCCTAAGCTCCGTTGTTTTTGTCGGTGGAAAGAACTTGGTCATGAATAAATCATGCAAAGCTTTCCACGATGTAGTAGATCTTGGTGGCAAGCTCTCCAACCAACTTAAAGCTTTTCCTGTAAGAGACCACTTAAAAGCTTTCAAGAGAACATATTCAAATGAGACACTGTCAGCAACAATAGTGTCACATAAATCTTTAAAGTTTTTAATATGTTCCATGGGACATTCAGTGGGTTTCCCTTCAAATTGAGAACGCTTGATTAAGGATATGAAACGAGATTTAATCTCAAAAGTGCGGTCGATCTCCGGGAGCACTATCACTGATTCGGGCACCCTCAGTTCAGGGTGCATGTATTTCTTGGCATTCCTTGGGATAGCGTCTATTCGCTCCTGAAGTCGCTGCGCAGTTGTAGCCTGAGCGTCTTGGTCTGCTTGAAGATGTCGTGCAGCTGCAGTTCCAGCGTCTCTGTCCGCTTGCATGCGCTGCATCTGAGCGCGGAGTTCCTCCATTTGTCGAGCAAGAGTCTCAGCGTCGGCCATTGCTCGTTGTTCTCTCAAACGTCGATGGAAGGATCTCTCGGGTTCGCTGTCGTAGTTAATCCCAAAGGTTCTTCGGGACAAACAAGATGGCATAAACTGCGAACAAAGACAAAGAAAATAAAATTTAAAAACAACAAAAGGGTAAGGGCTAGTCCCAAACCCAAAAATCAACTAAACTAGGCATTATTGCTCATTCCCCGACAACGGCGCCAATTTCTTGAAGGGTTTCTTGAACAAATAAATTTATATCAAGACCCCGCTGAGTACAAGGAGTCAGGTTCGTCCACGGGAATGAGAATAATGCTAAAGATTAGTTGATAAACTAAGAAAAACAAAGCAAATACGGGCAAAACAAGGCCAGGACCGAACTGATTAGGGTCGTGCACGACCCTATGGGGGTCGGTCCTGAGTACACACAAACACACACGAGGACAAACGAAGGGCTAAGGGTCGAACACGACCTTATGGGGTCGAGATCGAATCGAGATTAATGTCTTTAAATCAAATATAAAAAGGCAATCCTAGGGCTAGAGCTACCACAACAACAACCATACATGCTTTCAACAAGAATTCACAACTTCATGCAATCTAGATCATAAAAAAGTCAACTGTCGCAAACAATTCAAGTTATTGAATCAACTGTCGCAAATTAAACAACTTTCTACCTATCCTTCAACCTAGGAATATCAACTTTCGCAAATAATCCTATTAGATCTAATCAAGCAATCAACTTTACACTTTCGCTTTTAGGTTAATTGCAATACATTGCCTCAAATTTCGCAAAGGTATTAAGCACAAGATAGATAGATATGATCTTCAAGCATTCAAGTCATGAATTAAAGTTTAGACATGCATGATTGTGTTGGGTTTTCACCCAACCCAAGAATATAAGAAGACTACTCACACATGGTAAAGAAGAACGAAGACATGATCATAATAAACAACCGAAAATTCAAATTAAAACTAGGTAGTCTTACAAAGTTCTCCAAGTCTTCCTCCAATCCAAAAGCGAATAAAAACGGAACTAAAGTCGAACCCCATTCGAAC
Source organism: Fallopia convolvulus (assembly GCA_964016875.1). NCBI lineage: Eukaryota > Viridiplantae > Streptophyta > Magnoliopsida > Caryophyllales > Polygonaceae > Fallopia > Fallopia convolvulus. Next base: position 22,556,149 of record OZ024726.1, on the reverse strand, counting down.
CTCTCAAAACAAAGGGTTTAGCCCCCTTTTATAGAGAAAAAGGAGTCCTAATTAAACTAGGAAACATAATAAAACAACTTCCTAAAATAAAAGATAGAATATATCCATAAAGATCTCGGAATAAGGGAGAGTCGGCACCATGCACGACCCAAAGTGGGTCGTGCACGACCCTTCAAGGGTCGGTCATGAGAGGTTGTAATCTCCATGGGTCTAGCACGACCCTGATAGGGTCGTGCACGATCCTCATAGGGTCGTTCCTGCGGGCTTGTTCGAACAGCCTTGAGTAAAACTTGCGTAGAAAATTCGTTATAATCCCGTTTGACTCGATTCTTTTTCCTATGTTCTTGTAACGAATTTTTCTATCTCTTTCCAAGCTCAAACTTGATCTTCAATGACTTTATTTGAGCGCTTAATCTCCATCTTCTATTCATGATTTCATTCCTCTTTGGCCTTCTTCCCTAGCTCCTCACTTATGGCTCCCTCCTAGCTTGTCCACCTCATCTTGCAATGCTCCAAATTCTTCTTTTGAGCTCCAAAACTCCTACAAAAAGACACAAAAAAAGCGTAGTTTCCGAATCTCAAAGAAATACGAAAACTAAAGCAAAAAGACTCAAAAACATAAAACCCAAGTGCGAAAACCAACTAAATGTAATCTATCTAGACACTAAAAACCTACCTAAAAAGCGGATATCAAATAACATTAGCTACAATCCTATCATCATCACCATATAAAAATCAAATATATCATCAAATATCATCACCACATAAAAACATGTCATCAAAAGTCCGTTAAATAGCCTATGTGGGATTATGGAACCCCAAAAAATGCTCTCTACCCCTTGGCCCCCTTTGCTTGAGAAACGAAAACACCCAAAAACAAAAAACCCTTGATCATCAAGCTATCTCCCCCTAATCTTAGAAATCTTCAGCATAATTCAGCCCCAATTTCCTCATGGAAAACTCCTTCGAACAATTAGTGAGCCATTTTGGTTCACCTCTATCTCTGAAATGAGAAGTGAAGCCAGATCCCGAAACCTAGACGGCGCAATTGCATAAATCAATCGATGAAGCTTCGAAAAGTTAAATGGAGCCGAAAATCAAATCTCATACACAAGGGGAGACAAAGGATTTAGCGGCAAGGAATGTTAGAGGCCAAGAAAGGAAGATCAGAAGAGAGGACGTCGTGTTCGGCTTGCAATGCCGATGACAGCAGCGGCGAGAAGGGTTTATCCCTTGATGGATTATATCGAAAGGATTCCATGATTCAACAAATAAGGTGCATTCTTTCCTTTCACTTGAGCATGAATTCCTTATACTATGAACAAGTGTTTATCTTTATGATATCTGGCTATAACTTTAGGCTTTTGTGGCTGAAATTGTGTACGTTTCAGCCCCAACATCTTCTTTCTACAAAAACACACTCTTATAAAAAATCTATTTCAACTGATCTCTGCTTTGAAGAGAAATCTTCACTTGGAAAACTTCTTACTGAACAATTTTCTAGAATAACAACCCCTGAACAATTTGAACCAACGCACACTATGGTTGAGGAAACCGATAGTAGTGTTGCTAGAATGAACAAACCCTTTGCTATTTCGAATGGCACAAAAAAAGAGCACGATAAAGGAAAATAGAAACCTGTCAAGAAAGTTTTGTTGAATAAGCTCTTTGGTGACTATAAAAATAACCGACACCAGAGTAACCCTCCTACCTGATGCTAGTATTGTCGATCAAATTGATAATGGAGAGGTGATGAAAAAACCAACTTTGACTAGAATCTTTTCTGAACTGCTGAATGCTACTATTTTATGCTTGGATGGCATTCTCATGTCTAGACATGTCTTTAAGAATGTTGATTTGTTTGATGATAACTGCAGGCTTATTGATCCAATCGTAACGAGTTTGGGGTATAAAACTGAATACTATAGTGTGTGTATAAATGTTGTCACTATGGGGTTAGTCGCCCATTACAGTTGCTTAGATGCTAGTTGGCTGCCAATACCCCGATGTTCCCCTGATATGATACAAAATGTCTGCAATAGCTGGACTAAATCAGGCTCTTTAGAGCTTGACGTCGTACACTATCTGGTTCACATTTATCCGAACTGTCATATTGAAACTCCGTGTCTTACTTTTATGCATTGAAGTTTGAACTTCGTGAACAATGGGTCTTTCTTAGTTGTTGTTGTCTTGCAGCTAAATAAGAAAGCTTGTAAACTAGATAAATATGTGAGGTATGATCAATCGTTTCCTAACCAGAGATTTATGAGATTATCTTCTGTGAATGAATGGACTCTCAGCATCATGAAAATTTTTGCACTATATTGTGAAATCTAGAGACTTATTGAATTACCTTGGTGGAGTTCTAACCTGATTATTTGGTTTTCTAGACCTTATGGAAGTCACTGTAATTGTAATAACTGCGGTTTTTAAGGATATTTTTGAATTTTTTCGGATATCCTTTTTAATCTTTTTGTCCGTTTTAACGCTTAATCCAATATTTTTGTTGGAGATTAAATCCTAGAAAAATTCTTGGTGATATCCTACAATCACAAAGAAATGATTTTATGGATCGGTGTGAATTCTAGGATTTTCAGTAGAAAAAGAATATTTATTGGATAAGTCGTCTTTCTAATTATGTACTGTAAAGGATTTAAAATACGAAACAGAAGCCTTAAAAATTGAAGGTAGCAAGATAAAATCTTGGAAAATTGATTTTATTGGTCTACATAATTTACGGGACGTTTTTCGTTTAGTAAGTTTTTCCACCCGAGGTACATAATTTTACCGCTTTAACGCGAGTTCCGTTCCGAGACAGGTTTAGTGTTTTAAACCGCCTCTTTCTATGCTTAGTAAGGAAGGAACAAGAGTGGGATTAGGACGGAGCATTGGGGGAAAGAATTCTTATCCACTGGCACATCTTTATGCCTTGTCAAAGTCTAGCAATTCGTTGAAAACAGAGGAAGTGTGTGGCGAGGGTTTGGACGAAACAACGAACCAGGGAGAAAGAATTCAGCTTCACCGTCGGCGATCTTCTTTGCCCAGCCAGCCACCTCACCATCATCTTCCCTTCCCCCTTCATTTCTTTTTCTGGTTTTTGTTTGGTGCAAACCAGAACCAGCGGGAGAAGCTGGACGTCGACGGACTTGGAGAGCGGAATTCTTCACCGCCGGCGATAGCCTTCTCTGCCTCACCTTGCTTCCTCCACCAGCCCCGGTGCCTCATCTTCTTCCTCTCCTTGGGATCGAGCTGAGGCAAACCAGAACCATGAGTGAATTAGGAGGAACGACGGACTCGTGAGCTCATCACCGTCGGTCACTTTCTTTGCCTCGCTGCTACGTCGCCGACGTTCGCTAGCTACTCCGACCACCACCCACCACAAGGTCCGCCATCGGGCAACGCCCAACCACCCTTGGGCTCGGGGATCGAGCCACTATCGAGCCAAATGAGCCATGGGCTCGAGTGAAGGTATATACGATCGATATTAATTAGCGGGTTGGTTGCGGAGCCACCGTAAGGGCCTTTCGGTTCCGCTTTGCTAATTAAATTTATGATTTTTATAATCTTGACATTGATACGGTCCCACAGGTTCAAACCGCTCGGGAAACGGACGTCCGGATCTTCAGTTATACCGAATACAAGTTTTGATTCCGATTGGCAAGTAAAGGAATTCGGATAATTACTCGGGATCCGTTGTTAATCCGTTTTATTCGAGATTTGGTCACCTTTAAGAACTGTTGCTAGTGAACAATTTTTATTTAGAAAATTGTTTCAAAAGTGAAGCGGATAATTAATTATCATTCCTCCAAGATGGCTCCTTAAAGCATGATAACTAAGGATTTATTATATATCGATATTCGGAAATTAAATCGTTTATCGATTAAGAAGTTGTAGAATTTGAGTATACAACTAAGAAGTGTTTCCGTGAGCTCGTTGTTGAGAAATCCTTTTGTTATATTGGGCAGAAGGGTGATAGAGATTATTGTTGGAATTGCTAAAGACGTTGAGCACGCCTTCTAAGGCAAGTGGACGATTCTCTCTTGCGTTATTGTTAAATGAGAAATTGAATCCCATTTAATATTTGCGTTGGGAACAACTTGTATGATTAATAAAATATGATAGGTCGTTATATTTGTTAGAAATAATGACCATGTTATTTATTCAGTTTCGCGATAGAACTGGATTTAGGTACGTTATGCGTGACCTTGTATGTTGTCTCATGCTGACACATTATTATGAAGCAAGTTAGTTTTTCAGGGGTAGGAGCCGAGTCTCCGATGGCCTCTTTATAACACAGTCGATGTTGGGAGGTTTAGTTCGCTATCATATCCCAACATTCGGGTCATGACTCATACCTCACTCAACGCTGGAAAAGGTGTTATGCACTCTTGCTAAGTGCAATTGGTATGAGTTGTTCGTCAATGATCATGGTTGAAATAATCCCTATAATCTTGACGTCACATGCACATGTGGATTCTCGGCGGATTCCGTCGATTAAAAGTTATCAACATGTTTATAAAAAGTTTTGAAAGTGATATAAGACAAGTGTGTTAGGCACATTAATGTACCCGGATGGTTAGTCTATTCGATAACCATTCTTCCTCCTGGTTATGAATGATTCTTAATCAAACTTTGATTAAGTAAATCTGATTAGTCAATGGAGACTTTTCAAGATGTTATGTGATTAATATGAGTTCCCAACAATTGTTTATGCTTCTTAAAGAAACCACAAGAGGTGGTGTTCTCTCTTTTGATTATGCAAGTCTCCTTCTTATTCTCCATAAGACTGCTAACTGTTGGATCATAATCCGAGTCTAATCGGATTTTGATGCCAATACGTTTAGTTACAACCATAAGAACCAAGTTAGTTTCTCCGCTTGCTTAGTCTTTCATTAGACTAACCCATCCATTTTCTTTTCTTTTATATGGTCGGCTGGTGTCCACCGTTGGTTTACGACACATCAGGTTCTTCTTGGAAGTTGATTCAAGAGGCGGATTCCGAGGTTTGAAGCTCCAGAAGTTGAAAAAAGGTTTCCAATGGCTATACTTGAGTGAAGAACATGGTTGAACTACTTCAAAGCGAAGCTGAGTTTCAGAAATAAGAACGTAAGGAAGACTTGATGAAGATTTTGTTTAAATAGAAGGTTGTTCTATTTACTTACTAATTCTTTTTAAGTTAAGGCTTGTATAAGACCTTTTATTCTCTTTTCCGTTGTAAAGTTTTACTTAATTTTGTTAGGTTTTAAATTGTTTCATTTACCTTGTTCTAGTTGTTCAACAGTTTAAAGCCTTGGGTAGCTTCGGTTTAGTCTTAATCGGGGTTATTGGCGGTAATACCTCCAGGGTAGGAAGGGGGTGTTATAGAAGTGGTATCAGAGCTAAAAGTTCCAAGTCTTGCTTAAGACTTTCATCTTCTATATAGAATTATGAAGAATTATATATTGTTGTTGTCTTAGAAGCATTTACGGAAAGTGGTTAAGATTGGAGTTCAGACTCGTGAAGAGATAGAAGGAGAAAAGGGAATTGGAGAACATGAGGTCATAAGTTTGTAATAGCTTTTGTGAAAAAGGTCCTATAGTGGACATTTGATTCCTTGGAGATGGGAATGGATTCCGAGAAGGATCCAAACTAAGATTAGGTGAAGATCCCTAAAGTTGAACCAGTTCTAGACCAAGTTCTCAATAAATTCCTAATCTCTCTTTTGAAGTCTGAATTGGGTGTACTCTCGTCGTTTCTTCCATATTAGGAAACTTCTTATGAGATTTTGAAGTTAAGTATTGTACTTCATAAAGACTTTCTAGTTTGAAAGGTTTCCTATTTTAAGCTCATATGATGGAAGATTTCAAGTTAAGAATTTTTGTTAGAAGTTCATGATTCAAAGTTATGTGAAAGAAATTGTTAATTCCTTTTCTTGAAATGTGAAAGTTCAAATGTTGTCTTTAAAAAGAAAATTTTAAAGTGAGTTTCTTTGACATCGAAGTCATAAGAGTAAGAGTTTTCATGAGAATATTTTTATAGGAATTTCTGAATTTTGTTGAAATTCGATTTTCAATAGAAGGAATGAGTTGGAACCTCTACTTCTAAGTATTAAGATTTGGAAAATCTTGTGAGTGCTGAGTGATTCTAAGAGATCAGTATGGATCATGAAGGGATGTAAAAGAATCCTGAAAAGAAAAGGATTGTCTTTGGAAACTTTCTTCAACAACTGTGTTTGTGACTCTATAGTATAGAATCCTGGATATTCTGTACTTTTCTTTGCCCAGTTGGAAGTTAAAGAGCTTTGAAGTGCTCAAGTGTTAGATCAATTGAATTGTTAATCTATTGGAAAATAAAATTCAATTTTTAACCTGATAGTGTTCAAACTCGGATTTTCATATATGTTGTATCCTTTGAGTTAAGAGGATTGAGAATCCTAAATGGAATGGGAATTTCTAATGATTATAGTAAGAAAGAAAGGAAGAATGTTGGTTCAGTTTAAGTCGTGAACAAGTGGTTAATCATCAATGTTGTTGTGAATAAGGTTGATGGGTCAAAATGGATTGAACAGGTAAAAGTTCATCAGTAATGTGTTTATGTTCAATTGACTACTCAGCACAAGTGTTAATTGATTACATGAGTTGTTGATATCCAGATGACTAACCTATGTGACAACGTTATTGGAGTTTCATTGTATGATACCCAACTCAGGATAATGAGAAAAGACTTGAGGTCTATAATAGACCAATAATGGAATCAACAATAAGATGTTCTAAATTACCATTGGTATTGGCTTATGTATCTTTAAGGATGGAAATGATAAAGTTTAGTTTTGAGAAGATCATTCAAGGAATGATTTTGGGCATGTTCGTCTTGATATTTTAAACGATTGGGAGAAAAATATCAATCATTCAATACTATGGTCAATAAAGCTTAGAACTTATCCTTGGAAAAATAATTCCAGGTGGGTCTGATTTTGAAGATAGCTATTTCAAGAGATTTGATGCATGTAATGATAAGAGAGAAACTGTTGGATTGTTTTAAGTTTTCTCAGATTGAGCAATTTATTAGGGAATATAGTTGGCATAGTGAATGATAAAGGAATTTGGTTTGATTACCCAATGCAGATTTGGGAAATGTTTAAGAATATCATGTTTGATCATGTGCTTTTCCCTACTATAAGATATAGGAAATTAAAGGGATATCTTGACTTGAAGATAAAAGGATTGATAGGCCTTAAACTCATCAGAAGAGTTTGGTAGTTTAATTTTGGATATCAGAATTTATATGAAGATTCACTTGCAGAAGGCTCGTTGTCTTATGAATGGATGAACTCAAGTATTGAATTTTGTCAATGGATCATATTTGCATAACTTTAAAGTAGTATGTCAAGGGAGACATACAAGTTGAGAACGACCTTCGAACAATCTTCCATGGATAAGAAGTGGTTGAAACCACATCTTTACTAAGGATTACAAGTAAATGGATGTAAGCAATCAACTCTTTTAGTAAATTTGTGAAGTTAAGTTGGGCTAAGACCGAGTTAGATCAGACAAAGATTACTCAATACTATGGATTATAAAAATGTCTAGCAGTATGTCTAATTAAGAAAAGTCAAGGTATGTCATCAGGTTCTACCTTGAGGAGAGTTTGAAGTGTCACATTCGAAGGGAAATGTGGGGCTCAGAAGTGAATTGGAGCATCTTAGCTCCTTTGAGACTCGGTTTTGATTCAAAACTTTTGCCAAGTTGGTAAGGCCAGCTAATGTGCAAGTATCATCACAAAATTAGAACAAAGTGTTAGTAGCATCATTAAGATAAGGTCATCAATTTTATTTGATGCAATAGCTTGACGCGCCCAATTCTTCAAGAGAGTAGCTAATCTTTGTTTCAGCGACATTCAAAGTTAAAGCCTGTAGGCTTGTAGACTATGTCGAGTTCCTGTCAAGCTATTATGATTTAAGGGATATTTGAAATTGTTTTGTGATTTTTCTCTTTTGATAAAAATCATAGGACTTTGTAGAATTCTGGTATGAATTTTTTAAAAGAAATGTTGATTTGATATACGGGATTCATAAATAAATTTTCTATGGTTTTCATGGTGGTGAGTAAGAATGTGATTTGTCTTCCATCTTGATCACATGGTAAGGCAAGATTACATGTCTTATTCCTATGAGAATGCAGTAAAGGATTATATTTATTTTATCTCCCCATCCTGATCACATGGTGGAATAAGATCACATAATTCCTTGGGTTTTAAAGAATGGTTTCTAGTATGATTTGGCAATCATATAAGCTTTGCAATTATATGAGTTTTGCAAGTGTAGTTGGTTAAGATGAAAAGATGCAAGCTTTCTTTTGCATTATAGCAATTTCTATATCTAGTATCTTGTAAAACTCCTTTGAATTATTACATCCTTGGTATCCTATACTATTTAAGGAGTATGGTCAAACTTCCCAAAACAGTTTGATTAGAAGTAAAGAAATTTGGTAAGATTCTTTACAAATCTATGTTGGTCTCTGAAGAGCATGGAGTAACTCCGTACTTCTCTAAAAGTTTGTGATTGTTTCAGTCAACGATTATTGGAATTCTCTAAGCAGTTTGCTAGTAGTTCATCCTTGTTGATGTCATGACTTAAGAAAGTCATTGCCTTTTTACCAGAATTGTCCTTAAAAGTAAGTTGATATGAACTCCTGGGATGGAACCCTTTCTAAGAAATGATATTGTAGTAATCCTTTCGTTGGAATAAAGAATGTACTAATAATTTCTCCATTAGTTGTTAATTGTTTTCAGGTTGTCTTGAAAACTTAAATCTCTTTGAGATAAGATAGTCAAATGAGGACTTTAAGCAGAACTCTAATGGGTCTAGAGTTTGGATATGTAAATTAGTATTGATTTTCAATCTCAGCCTGATAAGTTATTGGATATAGAGAGTGGACACGTGAGGATATGTTTTTAATCCTAAGAGTTAGGTTGCTCAACAAGTCAGAATGTTAAGTGAAGTCTAAACACTTCTTTGATGAAAAAGACTGAAAATTGTCAATGGAGACAATTTTGTTGGAAATTATTAGACTAAAGGTATTATTGTCCAATATGTTGGTATAGTAATGCATAAGAGTTTAGTTTGAAGTGGTTGAGTAAGATAACTACTTTTGAATATCAGTATGCCCAAGCTGAGTTTTGGTTGAGAAAAGGATGTAAAGGATTAACAAGATAGGTTATTATCTTGTCATGTGTTGGATAAATCTCATATTCTTGGTTAAAGTAATACTGAGATTTTATCTCAAAAAAAAAATTGAGTAAGGATTTTAAGTAACCCTTGTAAAGAAAATAAATTGAGAAAGACTAAAAGTTTAGTTTGGATGATAGCAAGGTGTTGTGAATACCCTAGGATTTTATTCAGAATTTGTTGACCAGATCAAGGAAGAGTAGTCTGGGAAAGTAATATTATTTAAGATCAATGGAGGGGATGAAGAAGGTAAGACCCCGTGATTTGTTTTTCAAGATTATGGATTGCTTAGTTTTAAAATTGTTCATGTGTATCTGTTGTTGATGAGCTTTGAAAGCTTATTTCAAAGAAGGACTGACATGAAGTGAAATGTCACCAAGTTCGTTTTGATATGCTTGGTTTGTCTAGAAGTCTTGTTTGAGCATAGAAGACCAGATGAAATGTTATGGTCTCTTCCTGTTTCAGAATGAAAGTGGGAAGATGTTACAATGGATTCTTGTCATTAGTCGTTCAAGACTTAATGAAAGAAGAATGTAGTATGGAGGTTGTTAAGAAACTCACCTAGAGTGTTCTTTGTAATGCATTTAAGATGACTTAAAGAGTACAGAAGTTAGCTGAGGTGTTCATGCATGAAGTTTTTGATCTTCATAAAACTCCAAAGACTTTTATCTCTGATTGAGATAGGTAGTTCATGTCAAAGTTTTGAAAGGAGTAACATCAAGCTTTGTGGAGTGAATTGAATTTTAGCACTGGCCTCCCTCATCAAACAACAATGCAAGCAAACAAATTCAAACTCCCGAGAACATGTATTCTGAATTCCACACGAGTTGGAATGGTAGTTTGAGTTTGAGTGAATTCGCATACAAGAATTTTGATTTCACGATAAAGAAAATGACTCTTTTTGAGGCTTTGTAAGGCCGGAAGTGTTGGTTGTCAATTTGTTGGAATGACAATACTGACAAGGTTCTTCATGGGCCAGACTAGGCCAAGAGAACAACAGTTGATAATGCACTAACACGATCAAGGGTGTTAACTGATCAAAAGCAACAACAGTCGTGTGTTGTTTTAAAGCGATAGCATGTTAAGTTCATTGTAAAGAATGACATTTTTGTTGTAATATCTGCCTTGAAAGGCATATTCTGCAGGGGAATGCGAGACAACGTAAATGCTCACTATGTTGGATCTTTTGAGATACTGGAAAGAACTCGTAAGCTTGTTTATCGGTTGGCATTGCCACCTTCAGTGCATTCTATCCGTAATGTCTTCGTGAATAGGAAAAATACCTTTGATTAGGCTACCTTGGCCTATAAATGAAGGTAAAGAAAAGACTTGAGAAACTAGACACGAAATGCTGAGTCATTTTCCAAAGTTAATGAACATTGTAAAGAAGAAGTTTGGTAACTAAACAGTGGTTGTTTTGTGCCTGGTGCAGAAGTAACAACATTTTTTAGGGGGTACTACAAACTTCTGTATAGGTTTGTAGTGGTTGTGTGTATGTGCTTGTGCTATCTTTCCATATGATTCGAGTTCTCCTTGGTTTCGAGGACGAAACCATTTTTAAGGGGGTACTAATGTAATATCTGCGGTTTTTAAGGATATTTTTGAATTTTTTTCGGATATCTTTTTTAATCTTTTTGTCCGTTTTAACGCTTAATCCAATATTTTTGTTGGATATTAAATCCTAGAAAAATTCTTGGTGATATCCTTCGATCACAAAGAAATGATTTTATGGATCGGTGTGAATTCTAGGATTTTTCAGTACAAAAAGAATATTTATTGGATAAGCCGTCTTTTTAATTATGTACTGTAAAGGATTTAAAATACGAAAAGGAAAAGGTAGCAAGATAAAATCATGGAAAATTGATTTTATTCGGCTACATAATTTACGAGACGTTTTTCGTTTAGTAAGTTTTTCCACTTGAGGTACATAATTTTACCGCTTTAACGCGAGTTCCGTTTTGAGACGGGTTTAGTGTTTCAAACCGCCTATTTCTATGCTTAGTAAGGAAGGAACAAGAGTGGGATTAGGATGGAGCGTTGGGGGAAAGAATTCTTATCCACTAGCACATCTTTATGCCTTGTCAAAGTCTAGCAATTCGTTGAAAACAGAGGAAGTGTATGGCGAGGGTTTGGACAAAACAACGAACCAGGGAGAAAGAATTCAGCTTCACCGCCGGCGATCTTCTTTGCCCAGCCAGCCACCTCACCATCATCTTCCCTTCCCCCTTCATTTCTTTTTCTGGTTTTTGTTTGGTGCAAACCAGAACCAGCGGGAGAAGATGGACGTCGATGGACTTGGAGAGCGGAATTCTTTACCGTCGGTGATAGCCTTCTCTGCCTCGCCTTGCTTCCTCCACCAGCCCCGGCGCCTCATCTTCTTCCTCTCCTTGGACTCGAGCTGAGGCAAACCAAAACCATGAGTGAATTAGGAGGAACGACGGACTCGTGAGCTCATCAACGCCGGTCACTTTCTTCTCCTCGCTGCGAAGTCGCCGACGTTCGCTAGCTACTCCGACCACCACCCACCGCAAGGGCCGCCATCGGGCAACGCCCAACCACCATTGGGCTCGGGGATCGAGCCAAACGAGGTATGGGCTCGAGTGAAGGTATATACGATCGAAATTAATTAGCGGGTTGGTTGCAGAGCCACCGTAAGGGCCTTTCGGTTCCGCTTTGCTAATTAAATGAGGAATTGCTAAAGACATTGAGCACGCCTTCTAAGGCAAGTGGACGATTCTCTCTTGCGTTATTGTTAAATGAGGAATTGAATCCCATTTAATATTTGTGTTGTGAACAACTTGTATGATTAATAAAATATGATAGGTCGTTATATTTGTTAGAAATAATGACCATGTTATTTATTCAGTTTCGCGATAGAACTGGATTTAGGTACGTTATGCGTGACCTTGTATGTTGTCTCATGCTGAGACATTATTATGAAGCAAGTTAGTTTTTCAGGGGTAGGAGCCGAGTCTCCGATGACCTCTTTATAACACAGTCGATGTTGGGAGGTTTAGTTCGCTATCATATCCCAACATTCGGGTCATGACTCATACCTCACTCAACGCTGGAAAAGGTGTTATGCACTCTTGCTAAGTGCAATTGGTATGAGTTGTTCGTCAATGATCATGGTTGAAATAATCCCTATAATCTTGACGTCACATGAACATGTGGATTCTCGGCGGATTCCGTCGATTAAAAGTTATCAACATGTTTATAAAAAGTTTTGAAAGTGATATAAGACAAGTGTGTTAGTGCCAATGTACCCGGATGGTTAGTCTATTCGATAACCATTCTTCCTCCTGGTTATGAATGATTCTTAATCAATCTTTGATTAAGTAAATCTGATGAGTCAATGGAGAATTTTCAAGATGTTATGTGATTAATATGAGTTCCCAACAATTGTTTATGCTTCTTAAAGAAACCACAAGAGGTGGTGTTCTCTCTTTTGATTATGCAAGTCTCCTTCTTATTCTCCATAAGACTGCTAACTGTTGGATCATAATCCGAGTCTAATCGGATTTTGATGCCAATATGTTTAGTTACAACCATAAGAACCAAGTTAGTTTCTCCGCTTGCTTAGTCTTTCATTAGACTAACCCATCCATTTTCTTTTCTTTTATATGGTCGGCTGGTGTCCACCGTTGGTTTACGACACATCAGGTTCTTCTTGGAAGTTGATTCAAGAGGCGTATTCCGAGGTTTGAAGCTCCAGAAGTTGAAGAAGGTTTCCAATGGCTATACTTGAGTGAAGAACATGGTTGAACTACTTCAAAACGAAGCTGAGTTTCAGAAATAAGAACGTATGGAAGACTTGATGAAGATTTTGTTTAAATAGAAGGTTGTTCTATTTATTTACTAATTCTTTTTAAGTTAAGGCTTGTATAAGACCTTTTATTCTCTTTTCCGTTGTAAAGTTTTACTTAATTGTTAGGTTTTAAATGGTTTCATTTACCTTGTTCTAGTTGTTCAGTCAGTTTAAAGCCTTGGGTAGCTTCGGTTCAGTCTTAATCGGGGTTACTGGCGGTAATACATCCAAGGTAGGAAGGGGGTGTTACAGTAATGATATATGGCAATACTTCAAGCTTTTTTGTGAATACTCTGAGCAATTATATCACTATATTATCACTCATAAAAGAGCAACTGATCTACATGACTCTCTTGTTTGTAGGTGGTGTGTCTACAGGCCGGTGAATATAAGAATAAAAGATATCGATTGTGAAGCCAATGAACTAGAAGGAAAAAGGACGATAAAAATGATTTTGGTCCTAGCTTCCAGAAGAACTTTAAGCAAGCCAACATGTGAATAGGAAATAGGAAAATGTTGGATTAGAAAGGTAAAAAAGATAATATATGTAATTACGAACTTTAACTTTGTAAAAGGACTTTATAATGATGTTAAGAGTCCAATATTAATATTTAGATTAAATTATCCATGGAGAGTTAATCCTATTTAGAACCTCTTTGTTCCTGTTAGTGGGACTACACGACCAAGGCAACTAATTCATCCCAATAGCTATTTATGAAGATTTTCCTATGGAATAACAGAGGTATAGGTCGGAACTCGTTCTAGCCGGAGATTGATTCATTTTGTAAGATAGAAGAGTTCAAATTATGGCCATAGTGGAAACAAAAACAAAAACTCCACCCTCAGATCAATTATGGAGACGATCCGGTTTCGACAATATGGTATGGTGTCCTGCTGTCGGGCGATCAGGGGGCATTTTTGTTATGTGGAAAGACCACCAATTATATAATGAAATTATTGAAGTATTAGTCCAAGAACCAAGATTCACCATCCTAAATATACCAATCTAGCAACAAAGTATGTAATTGCAATCTGTTTAGTGTACGCCCCACCACATGAGAATGAAAAGAATACTTTTTGGGAACGACTCACACATAGCTTATAGAATATTCACCTTCCAATCATAGTTATGGGCGATCTCTATGAGATTCAAGACCCTAGTGAAAAGAAAGGCGGGTCTCCTCCCGATCGTACAACATTTGAGCGCCTAATACATTTCAAAAATGATTGTGAGCTTCTGGATATATCAACAATTAGGAATAAGTACACATGGAGAAAGAACAAGACTGAAGAAGACAACACTTATGAAAAACTGGATCGTACTCTTGTAAATGACCAAATTCTCCAATGGTATCCCGAATTAATAACAAAACATTCTGCTTTCTCTTCTTCTGATCATTGTAAAATTATAATTGAGCTATCTAATGGACAAACTTTCAAAGCACAACCTTTTAAATTTGAAAAAATGTGTATCCAAAGGAAAGATTTTTAAAATATAGTTAAACAAGCATGGAGAGTAAATTATAATGGATCCCTAATGTTCCAGTTAGTAAAAAAGACGCAATTGTTTAAAAATCACGCCAAACAATGGAACAAACGGACTTTTGGAAACACTTTCGAACAACTAAAAGTCATTGAGGAAGACCTCTTACAACTTCAGGAACAAATCCACATAACACCCTCTCCGGAGAAAATTCAAAAACAATTGCGTTTAATTGGAAAAAAAGAGAAAATCTTAAACTTTCATAAAACCTACTAGAAGCAGAGAGCGAAGACAAAACACATTAAACTCACAAACACTAACTCTGGATACTTCCATAAAATAGAAAACGGACGACAGAACATGAAAATAATCCGAGAAATAAGCAGCAATGATGGAACACAAATCTATGTGGAAACAAATATAAGAAACGAGATTCAGAGTGACTTTAAGAAAAGATACACTAGAGAACCAACAAATGGGGCTCTAAGAGAAGAATATTTGAACCTAATATCCAATGAGGTAACGAATAACGCGAATAACGAACTAACCAAAGCAGTAACGAATGAAGAAATTAAGAATGAACTCATGAACATAGGATCAGATAAATCACCGGGACCTTATGGAATGACTGCAGAATTCTACAAAACATATTGGGATGTGGTTGGGCCATCTGTTATTAAAGTAGTTAAAAGCTTTTTCCACTCTGGTAAATTACTAAAACAGATAAACCACACCTTCATTACGTTGATCCCCAAGAAGGATAACCCAAACTCAACAAACCACTACAGATCGACCTATCAGCCTATGCTCTACAATCTATAAGATCATAGCACAAATCATTACAGAACTACTAAAGAAAGTTAAGGAAAATCTTATCCACCCTTTACAAGGTGCCTTTGTTGCTAATAGAGCCATACAAGACAACATATTAATTGCACATGATATATTCCACTCATTTAAAAGTAGGAAAAATAAGGATGGTTGGGCTACCATTAAGTTAGACATGGAAAAAGCGTATGACCGGGTAGATTGGATTTTTCTATTCCGAGTCCTAGAAAACTTTGTGTTTCACAGCAAGTTTATAGGATGGATAAAAGAATGTGTCAAAACGATATCTTTCTCAGTGTTAGTTAACAATGGACCGACAGACACTTTCCTTCCTGAAAGAGGTTTACGACAAGGAGACCCCCTCTCTCCCTATCTTTTCATACTTGGCACAAAAGTATTGGCACGGAAACTGCAACTGATAAGCAATGAATCAAATAAATCTATAGGCTTTGCCCTTGCTAGAGCGGGAACCAAGAAACCATTTCTATCCTTTGCAGACGACATCATAATCTTCGCAATAGCAACCCACTCAGCCTGTCTTCAGGTGAAAAAAATAATTGATGAATACTGCAATATTTCAGGGCAAAAGTTCAATTATCATAAATCGGCTTTTCAAACATCTAAAAATGTTCCAAACCAACAAAAGGAACACATTCAACAAGCTTTAAACATCACCACAATGAAGGATTTAGACAAATATTTAGGTTGTCCAATTGTTTGCGGTACAATAAACAAAGAAACTTTTAAAGACACGGTTGGAAAAACAAAAGACCAACCAAGCAAATGGAGAGCCAACTCTCTCTCCCAAGAAGGAAGAACAATACTAATACGATCCAATCTAGCAGCTAAACTTGTGTACTTGATGCAGAGTTTCATGCTTCCCGCTAATGTGCACAATGAATTGAACTTGATAAAACAAACAGAGGCTTCTTCTGGAATAAGAGCCAAAACTACAAACCCCTTATTGGTTGGGATAGGATTTGTAAACTAAGACTCATGGGTTTTAGGAATAAGAAAATCAGAACACCTAAACAAAGCATTGCAAATTAAATTATTATGGAAAATTATAGCAGAACCTCAAAATATTTGGGTGCGTATCATCAATGAAAAATATCTCAAAACTAAAGACATTTTCTCTTACCAAATAAAAGGCAACACCTCATGGCAATGGAAAAACTTAATTAAACTAAAACCGAGATTTGAAAAAGGAATCATCTAGCAGATAGGAGATGGAAAAACAATAAAGTTTTGGACTGACCATTGGGTTACGCATGAACCATTAATAAACCTTGTTGAGGAAGCCTATATAAATAATAAAAATACGTTTGTAGTCGACTTCTTTGAGAATGGAAAACGGTGGAATATAGCTGCACTTCAACAACAACTACCAAATGATATAGTCAACAAAATCATTAATACCACCATCCCAACAAATGAAATCAAAGACCGGTTGTACTGGGCTCCCCACAAAAATGGTTGGCTCTCAACATCCTCTGTTATAGACCACATTACAAACATTAATAACTACAACCCAAACATAAATAAGTGGATTTGGAAACTAGATATATTTCCAAAAGTGAAAAACTTCTTGTGGAATATTGACAAAAACGGCCTACCAACTAAGTCTAGGCTAAAACCAAATCACATCCCGGTCCCGGGGGGGGGGGGGGGGGTCTTATGTGCCACTGTTCCTTTGATGATATCAGTCACTTACTAACTAAATGCCCTCACACATACGAGACTTGTCAGAAAATAAATCCTAAATTCACTCAAATCCTACAACAAATAGATATAAGAAACAAACTACCCCGTCAAATACTTAGTGAGCTACAACAAGTCAATGAAAAAGAAATCATCGAATTAGCCGTTTGTTGGTGGGCCATTTGGCACCAGCGCAATAAACTAGTCTTTCGACAAGAGCCAAATGATTTTATTTTAGACTTAGCACAATATATTAAAACACAACTGCATAGCTGGGAAGTAACCAAACAATGGAACGAATATGAACCAAATAAAAAACACCCAAGTATTAGAAGACGCAAACAGAATAAATTTTTTTGGAGAAAATCACCTAATGATTTTTATAAACTTAATTTTGACGGATCAAAACTGCAAAATGGAGAAGCCTAAACGGGAATAATTGTAATTCGAGGTCCCAATGGTGAGGTAGTTGGCATGACAACATCGAAATACAACGAAGTGTCAGTAAATAAAATAGAAGCTCTTACACTCAGAGAGGGGATACAATATGCTATTAATAAAGGAATTACAATTATAAATGCTATTCGTAAAAATGGACAATACCCATGGGACTTAGACATGGTAATCTCCGATACTTCGATATTACTCGTGTGGTTTGATGCGATTCGAATCAACCATGTTAACCGGAACTGCAATGATGTGGCCGATAAAATCGCTAGGCTGGGCCATAGCCTTTCCCTGGATACTATTTTGAATCACCAAGAACTTCTAGTTCTCATCCGTAAGGATGCTCTAGGGCGTCCTCCGTAAGGAGGAACCCTAATTTTTACCTCTTTAAAAAAAAAATAATCTATGTGGATTTGAACCCACATCATTGTTTTAAGAAAGATGTTCTACCATTTGAGTTAATAGGCAAAACACATCTTAGAAATTTGTAAAAACTCATCACTTCAATAAAAAATAAGAGAAATTAACATTATAGTCATCAAAGACTTAAACCGTACGAGGATAAAATTGCACATTTCAGCTTGTTTTGTTTTTGGTACTTGACTGGGAGGATGATAAACCAGTATCTGGTTCAGTTCCATAATTTTACAAAACAATTCTGATGGAGACACTCTAGCATTCCCAATCCTATACGCACATATTCAAATTAAATATGAGCCCAGTTACAAGGACCCAAATTTGATGCAATAATGTGATGCCAAAAACATAGCTGGTTAAATTATCTCAGATTGAACTCAAGAAATTAACCAGGAAAGAAATAGTAGTGGCTACTAAGAAGTACCTGAGATCAACTTTGTTTATTGAGGCATTAGCTTCGGCCATAATCTTTTTTATTAGGGGGTGGTGGAATGGGAGGAACAAATGTAGCGCTAGCTAGCTGAAAGGCTTTGTATTGGTTTGTCAATATTTGAGTGTGTGAGAGAGAGAGAGAGAGAGTGGCCGAATTTTATAGGAAGAGGAAACCTATATATGGCTGAATTTAGTCAAATGCAATAGATGCATTCTGATCTCCTTCGTACTTAGGATTAGCAATTCATGATAGGTTATGAATGATCGCTGTGCTTTTTCCTTTATAATTCAAAATGGACGATCTACACTCTCTCACTTCCACATAAACTATGTCAAAGTGCTAAATAAAATATTTTAAATCTCATATATATTTCGTCAAATGAAAAGTGATTAAAGTTAACAATTACTCAATTAGTAGGGTAGTCACTAATTGCATAGTAATCTTATTTCTAGGTTGAGATAATCATCAGAAGTTAGCAAGTACATGTATGATCCAAAAAATAGAACATCATTAATACCCTGAAAAGATTGTGTAATAGCCGCAAATTCCGTTAAATGAATAAATTTTATTTCTTAATATTTAATTATTTGTTAAATACAATAATCTCATAAAATCTCTTTTTCACTCAAAATCTATTTCTAAAATAAATAGATTATAATATTCTTATGAAATAATTATTTGAGTAAATAAATTTATTAAAGATGAAATTAAAAATATTTATAACTTAACCAAAATTCTTTTCCTAAACCCGTTCCTTCCAGTGTAATTTTCAAACCGACATTACAATTTCTTTGTTAGCTTGTTCGGATCATTAGTGAAGATTTATGGAAGATTTGGGGTATTGATTTTCCATTCATTCAAACTATATTTAAATGGAATCAAATCCTCCACTTTCAATGATCATTGTAGAGAATTTGGAGGTCATTATGATCATGATCTTCCATTCCACTCATCCTTGTCTATTTAAAGTCCAAACAGGCACTTAGACTTCCATCACTCACACAAACTCTCTTCGATCTATCCATGAAACACTCCCTTCTACCTCTCTTGATATATATTTTTCGATTTCCACCAAAAAAAATCAGCCTTGAACTTGTACTTCAAAGGGTTGATTTTTCCAAAAAAACACCCCCCCAACCTCTTCCCTTGTGCTCCCAAGCCGCTGGCGCCACCACCCCTGGCCACCGCCCGGCTGCGCGTGCCTGCTCATCACAGTGCCGCCTAGCCGGAACCGCCACCACCACTGGTCGCACCTGTAAGAAGATTTAGTGTTTTGATGGTTCTAGGAAAGTTAGTGGCTCAGAGTATGAAAGTCGAGTCGGCGACCTGGCAATGTCACTGACATGACCAGCTAGAGAGTAAATTATTTAAGGAACCAACACACGGATTGTGTGCGTGCATTTCGAGATAGTTGGGCCGTTCTATTTTAGGAGAAGATCATCACAAAGAATGCTAAAATCAGATGAAGACGATTTGCTCTCCTAGAATATTTTATAATGTGCATATTTGATATTTTTGAAACGATATGCAAATATTGAGTGCGTGTCATTTCCCTAATCGAATGGAATTTGATACACACGAGATCTCTCTTGCCCTAGGTTAAATACCTCAGTGTTTAGGATAGAAGGCGAGACTTTTGAGTGTCATTTGCAATTCTAGTAATAGAGAAAGAGTGAACTTGTGCGTGAGATTCGTACGAGTGGTGTGTCGAGTGTTCTTAGGCATAGCATGAGATCGAGAGTGGGAGTGAAAAGGTAGAGTGTGGTTCAAGGGTGTGGGATTCATTCTTGTACACGGAAGAGCTTTGTAAAAACTCAAGAAATCAATAGAGCGAGTCTAAGGACTCTTGAAATTCGATCAAGTGAGAAGCTTGGAAGGGAGTTGATATGATTCAGGAATCCGCATCTCAAAGCTCAAGAGAAGTGGCTAGGCGATTTTCTCTTCCTCGGATCTTCAAACAGTGCTTTGATATTTTCGTTGTTTTGGAGGCTATAGTGATTCATTTAAGGCCAATGAATACTCGTTGGAAAGCTAAGAGTCAGAGCTACAACTTTCATGTTGATCACTTTCACCAATTATATCTACAAGTGACCCAAAACAAGCGTTCTTTATAACAATTCAATTTAGACGGATCAAGATCTCAAGCACATGGAGTGGGTTGTATTCAAGTCGTTTGGCTCTTTTTTTTGGTGACGACTTCCAAAGGTCTTTTGCTCTTCAAATCCCCACAAGTTAATGAAGTTAAAAACTTCCAAGTAATAAAGAGAAGACCTTTCGTATTTTGGGTCTGATGGCATGCTTAATTTGTGTTTTTTTTTTCCTATAAATAAGACGTCTAGGCTCATTGTTAAGGACGTCAATTTTTAAAGATCAAAGTTGTGTTGGAGAAGCTCATATCTATACAACCTATAAAACTCTCCCTCAAAAACCAATAAATGATCTATATTTTGAGATATATAAAGTTTTAAAACTTTGGTAAATAAATGACCAATAAATCATATTAAGAAAAAAGTTTTAAAACTTATCCTTATCTTTAAATGAGTTCTTGAGAAGATGTAATAAGAAAAAAAAACGTTTTGACACTTCATCTATTTATAATCATATTAAAAGTTTTTTTCTTTTAAAATCTAGGAGTGAATTTTGCTATTGTTTTGTTGAGAATTTTAAAAGTTGTAACCGCTAATCTAATTTAAGTACCATACTTAAAACATAAATATTAAGTGCTAAATAAGATAGTGCTAAGTATAAATACAACCTCCAACTCATGTATTTTCACAAAGAAAACCCCACCTAAATCATTTTCGGTTTTCCACAAAAATGAAACAAAAAAAAATTATATTACAAAGATTTCATTTTAAAGGAGGAGGAAATCAGTCAACTCGAACCTATTTCTATAGGTGATTGATATTCGTTAAAATGTATTTGTTTTCTTTGGGCCTTGATTTATTGCTCTAATATTGTTTTTTTTTTTGTTGAATGTCTTTTTTTCCTTCTAGATTATCAATGATCTTGCCAATGCAAAACTATCTAGCAATGCAAGTGATGGCTGTGCTCTTATTTGATGACGGTGCTATGAGTGAAACAAACTTTTTGAACACAATTGTGTTATTTGGTAATCGGGTGTATTTGTCATTCAAGGTTTTTCCTTTAGTATCAAGTTATAGCTAATTTTATTTGCTTCATATTCTCTTATTCGTTTCATCTAATAAGTTGTGGTACATGGAAAATTTTCCTTTAAAATTAAAAAGATTCAACAATGCCTATTGGTATGATATATATTTAAGTGTTATTTCATAAAGTGTACTACATTATTTTTTTTATATTGGTGTAAGAAATTTCAATACTTGACTTATAGGCAAGACTCAAGAAGTTTGATAATTGTGGATAATCTTGCAACTTAAAAAGTTATCCTCAAAAACATAATAAATGTTAGAGCTTTTATTCATGAGTAAAATTAGTTCTTGGGCCTAATTTTTTTTATTTATGAACCTAAATTATTATTTCAACTAAATGGGTTCGAGTGTATTGCATGTAGTTGTAGCATTAAGAATTGTGAATAAATATTATGTATTCGTATATTTTAATCTAGAATCGACAACTACTTGATTGTTCATCTTAGCAAAAACGTTGACTTTTGGCTGATGCATAACATTAAGAATTAGTGCACCGACTTCTATTAGAGTTGAAGGGATTTTCTTAATAATTATACATTTTAATTTAAAACTATTAATTTTATAACTTTTGGTATTACACACAAAACAACATCAACCATTTGTATTACACATAAATCATATCATCAACCGTTGATATTACACTATTAATTTAGTAACTTATGGTAGCACACACAAAAATTACATCAACCTTTGGTATTACATAAGTAATTAAAATCATTAAAGTGCAACCTTTGATATTCCAAACAAAAGTAAAAAAGACAAGATCAACCTTTGACATTACAAACAAAAGAAAAGATTAAATTTAATATATAACCTTTCATGTTCTAATTTTCTTCTCACTATGTACGTCTATCACTTTTGTATGAGTACATATCATTTTCATCCACTACTAGGCAAAAAATGGAAGACAATCCTCAAATTACATAAAAAGGATCAATACTAGATTGAGAGTAGAAAAGAGTAAAAAGACTACAAAAGCTAAATGAATAAATGTTACATACACAAAATGATAGTGTTTCATTCATGTTAAAATTTATGCTATTTCTAATTCATTATTCTTTCTTCATGATGATTTCCAAATTTTGTTCAATATTTGTGAAAATAAAGTAAATAACTTATAATAATTTAAACTAATTTAAACTAGTTTCTATTATTAAGGATTGATAAATATAAAATAAAGAATTAAGTTATATTTTTTCTTATCAAGATGTGTTGATTTGAATTTTAAAAGTTTCTAAAATCATTTGATTACATCATGAAATTGAAATATGTGAACTTATATTGTTTAAGGATTGTAATCAAATCCAATGACCCCAATTTAACATGCTTATTTATACTTTTACACATTTAGCTTGCATTCTAATTCAAATTATCTCATAATTACCAAAAATATGTACATTTTAAAAATAGTAAACATAAACATAAATTTTGCCCCGTCTAACGGACGGGCTAAGCATTCTAGTGAGCATTTGGGAGTGATCCCTTGTTTGGTGAGTTGTATCTGAACGGGGTCTTCGTTTCTCATTAGGTGCGTTATATCCTATGAGACTCGAACCCTCTTTCGAATTACCTTGGTGTGTCATATCCTTGGTCTTTCGATTGCTTATCCTTTATATTTACAATTTAAGTTGGTTTGAGTCGATTATCTTTCCTTTTAGTTTCATCTCCAAATAAAACACAAAAATCCAAAAGCGAGGTTTTTTTTCAAGTTGAGTTTGAGTTGGAACTTTCTTCTAAACCGAATCGAGAAAACAACGATCCTATTCACAACATTTGGTATCAAAGCTACAAGTCGAAGAAAGCTTTGCAAGGTTGTATATCTAGGAAGATTCGAGGACAAATCTTTTTCAAAGGAGGAGAGGATTATATGATTCAGGAATCCGCATCTCAAAGCTCAAGAGTAGTGGCAAGGTGGTTTTCTCTTCCTCGGATCTTCAAATTGTGCTTCAGTATTTTCGTTCTTTTGGAGGCTATAGTGATTCATTTAAGGCCAATGAATACTCTTTGTAAAGCTAAGAGTTAGAGCTACAACTTTCATGTTGATAAATTTCACCAATTATATCTAAACGTGACCCGAAAGAAGCGTTCTTTCCAGCTATTCAATTTAGACGGATCAAGATCTCAACCTCATGGAGTGGGTTGTATTCAAGTCGTTTGGCTCTTTGTTTTTGGTGACGACTTCCAAAGGTATTTTGCTCTTCAAATCCTCACAAGTTAATGAAGTTAAAGAATGCCAAGTAATAAAGAGAAGACCTCTCGTATTTTGGGTTTTATGGTATGTTTAATTTGTATTTTGTTTTTCCTATAAATAAGACGTCTAGGCTAATTGTTAGGGACGTTAATTTTTAGAGATCAAAGCTGTGTTTGAGAAGCTCATATGAGCATTTGGGAGTGATCCCTTGTTTGGTGTGTAATATCCAAACATGTTTGGTGAGTTGTATCCAAACGGGGTCTTCGTTTCTCATTAGGTGTGTTATACCCTATGAGACTCGAACCCTCTTTCGAATTACCTTGGTGTGTCATATCCTTGGTCTTTCGATTGCTTATCCTTAACATTTATAATTTAAGTTGGTTTGAGTCAATTATCGTTCCTTTTAGTTTCATCTCCAAATAAAACACAAAAATCCAAAAGCGAGGTTTTTTTTTCAATTATCGGGATGTGTTTTTAGATGTAGAACTTTATGTGGGGCTTATCGGAATGTAAAGGAGTATATCTCGAGATGAGATAACTCGTTAATTGAGAGAAGTACTACGAGATTGTAGACTTCTTTAGAGTAGAAAGTATGCTCAGAACGTTATTAATTCATACAAGTTTTTAAAACCACCCGCGCCCTTGTCGGACCTCCACCAACCTCATCTTATTCAGTGCTCCAGATAGGGGAGGTGGCCCGAAGGCGCGTAAGTACCCGCCCACCTTAGACAAGCCCGAATAAGCATTCCGATTGGAAAGACGATCCTTTCAAGAACCGAGAGCCGGGCGCTCTTTCCAAGTTGTACTACTCCGACCCGGTTTTGGTTTCTTTTAATTGTTTTTGGCAATTATCTTGTATCCTGATGAAAACTTTCACTTACGTTAATGATTTCTAAAGAATGTGGGGGGCATGCATGGGCTCGGTCCACTTACAAGAACATAGTTCCAGGCACTTAGCTAGGGTGCACTCATCCCTCCGTTGAGCGGGAGCGGATATAGATCATGATCATGAAAGGCGCAATTTAGGCATGGTGGCAATACGACATAGTAGGTTATATAGAGGTGTCGGGTTAATCCCGCACCCCTTACTATTTCATCCAATCGATCTATAAACGAGATCATAAACAAACAAGGTCACAAACAAAACTAGCGTGATAGTCCTAGCGAATAATAAATAGCGAAATAACAATGTGGTCATTATTTCTAACAATTGATATTCTTAGATTCGTTTATTATAAGCAAACAAGTTGTTCCCAACATCGAGATATTTCACGGAATTAATTATCAAGGCTAAAAGGAGAAATTCCACTTGCCTTAGCTTTTACGATTGTGTACGAACGAGTGAATGGAAATCGTTGTCTTTAGTCGGGACGAAGACTCGACCTATTGACAAGAGAGGCACTAACGAACTTTAATAAGAATTTCTTTAATTCTTCTAAAGTTTTGAATATCTCTTATATTCTTTTTATAAGAGAGTTAATTACTTAATTATTATAATAATAATTTATGTGGAGGTGATAAAATAATAATATCCCTTATTATTATTTCTTATTTGTAATATCCTTGTATTATTTATAAACTCTTTATTTTAATTTAATCATTATAATCCCTTAAAGATCAAGTCATAACATTATTTAAATTATTAAATATTCCTTTTAGATTAATTTATTAATCTTTTAATATACAAGCATGTAAG
Organism: Fallopia convolvulus; assembly: GCA_964016875.1. NCBI lineage: Eukaryota > Viridiplantae > Streptophyta > Magnoliopsida > Caryophyllales > Polygonaceae > Fallopia > Fallopia convolvulus. The sequence goes on along the minus strand of OZ024726.1, from coordinate 22,530,767 downwards.
TTGCTAACATAACTCCATAAAAAATACTTTCTTTTCAAAATAATATTTATTCAAATCCTTCTTATGATTTAAAAAGTCTATTATGCCCTTACCATAATATATCTTTTTTTATTTTTCCTTATAAATATCTTTTATCCAACTTGATCATAAAATATCTTTTTAAGACTAGAATATATTGTTATTTTATTTTCCTCTTATAAAATAACTCTTTTTATGACATGCAATCTTTCTTATAATATAAAGATATTAAGATATTATTTTAAACTATGTATATGCTAGTACTTCCCTTATATAGTAGTTTTCAAATATTATACTCAAATATTTATATCAAGCCTTCCAAGTTCCAAGTATGTAAGAATAATAATATATTCCTATTATTTTATGTAAAAAAGGTCCTTTAAGCCTAGAACATTATTTTATAAAGAATATGAGCATGCAAGTCATTATTTTATATAAGTGAGTATTAATAATATTTTTAATATATCTTTCCTAACAACTTAGGTCTTTACATTATTAAATTCCATTATCTTATCCTATTTCTTTTATATTAGGATAAAAATATGATTAAGTTAATATTATTTTTAAAATCAGAATCTCATGCTTAAAAAGTCATTTTTATGATTCCAACCATTTATTAGAATTTATTTAATGACTTACCAAATATTTCCTTTTATATCCTCACATGCAATATTTATTCAATTTAATTAAGTATATTATATATAGATGTGAAAAAAGTATTTCATAAAGAATTATAATTAAATAAACTAAGTAGGGAATTTATACCGAGCGTAACAAGACGGGATTTGGACTCGGAAAACGATATGGGCGAGTTTGGGCTTCTTTTTCTCTTTTGCCCTTATTAAAAATCTGATGGGCTAATTAAATGCATATGGGCCTAATTTGACTTCAACCCACCAAGACCACATCTCCTTTCTTCCTCTTCTTTCTTTTTCACGTAAAAAAAGAACTAGAGAGATGCATCAGGATAGAACGAACGACGCTCCTGTTGGCCACGGTGGACGACGACGGCGAGGCTTCGGGGAGGGCGGCAGGCGCCGCGCGCAGGTGGTGGTGATCCAGCGAAGGAGCAACAGTGGTCCGGTGATGGAGATGGCCAAAACTAGGGTTTTGTAAATTTTTTTTAATAAAAATCAGATTTGGGGAAAATTTATTCTAAGGATTTTTGGCTTGAAATTAAGATGAATTTGCAGAGGAGAATGAGAGGTATTGTTGTGGAATTTTACTGTTTCTCCTAACCTTAATTATAGTGGAAGAATGAGTCTTCCAAACCCCCCACCATGGAAGCTTGACCTCACATGGAAGAGGAGGTAAAACTCCATTGGTTGCATGAAGGGGTAGCTTGTAAAGGAAGAGATGTAAGGATTGGTGAGAAGAGAGGTGGAGAGGAAGAAGGATTAGTGAAGAGAATGGTGGATTTGATGTACGTCAAATCAATCAGACAATTCAATTTGGGAAGAAGAAGAAATATGTGAGTTTATAATTAAAATAGTTGTAGTATGGGTAGTCAAGTTACAATGGTCTAGCGGTTTGAGGAGTGTGTGATTGCTTGAAAGGAGCGAGAGGTCTCGGGTTTGAGTCCCGGCTGTTGCCTCCTTTTTATTTGTTTTGTCTTTTATTAATTTTTAGCCTTGCAATACTTCCTTATTAATAAAATCCAAAATTTATAGTAATCTTATTTTATTTGAATGGCTTTTACACTTTAATAATCCTTTATAATATGTTCTTAATTTTATTTAATTAAATTATTTAAACTCTCTTTTTAAAGAGAAAAGGATTATTTAAATATTATACTGGTTTTAAAAACCTTGTAATATTGCGGATATTACAAAGAAAATTATAATATATTCAAACTCTCTATTATTTAAGAGAAAAGTATTTAAATGCATACCAGATTTGCTTATCATATTTAATTAAATTCTTACTTGCGATTGTAGTAAATTTTTATAACCTTTTATATTATAATATGAAATTATAAAGATTATTAAATTCTCTATTTTAGAGAAGAAATACAATTATGGGAATAAATATCCGTTTTATTATATTTAGAATTTAGTGGATATTACAATGATTGGATCTTTGCTCTATCTTACTGCGTGTAGACTTGCTATTATGTTTGGAGTATGCCTATGTGATAGATTTCAAGCTGATCCAAGAGAGTCCACTTGAAAGCTGTTGAGAGAATTATTCGATATCTTAAGGGCACTAACAATCTATATTTGTGGTACCCAAGATGATTTGATTTTGAACTTGTCGGCTACATAGATGCAGATTTTGCAGGAAATTGCGTTGATAGAAAAAGCACTTCGGGGATGGCTCAATTTCTTGGGCCTTGCCTTGTGTCATGGGGATCTAGAAAGAAGAATTGTGTTGCTCTATCAACAGCGGAAGCAGAGTACATTGCGGCTGCGGCGTGTTGCTCTCAACTCTTATGGATCAAGCAACAAGTCAGTGACTATGGTGTGAAGTGTGGGTCAGTGCCTATACCATGTGACAACACTAATGCAATCAACATCTCAAAGAATACGGTGCAACATTCAAAGACAAAACATATGTAGATAAGGCACCACTTTCTTCGAGATTGTGTGGAAAAAGGTATGGTCACTATGGAATTATGTAGAACAAGTGATCAAAGAGCAGACATCTTCACAAAGGCCTTAAATCGTGAACCCTTTGAACAACTCCGCATGGAACTAGATATGATCTCTCTTCAATGATCTGTTTCCCTACATGAATTCCCTCGATGATTGGCTAGAATTGATTTCTTTGCATATGTCTTGAAGTCATGCTTTTATGGTATAATTCTTTACATTCTTGCTAGACATCATGTTTAGGAAACCCCATGCATTTGACATGTCGATGACTTTTACTACATTAAGTATGTATGCAACCTTTTTGAGCTCTTTTTTTTAGCCTAAAACAATCAAACCTGATGATCTTATCCCTCATTACAACCCCAAATGATGGTTGATTCTAATGCTTTTCCCTAACCTATCATGTTTTGAGAGTCTTTATGAGCCCGTTTTAATCTTTTTTAAACGAAGACTTATCATCATGATTGACAAATTCACATAAATATCATGTCTCATGCTTGGTTTGCTTTGGCACTTCCTGTGCAACCCCAACACCAAGTAATTTTATTAGATAAAGTCATGGGTTGTGCAAAATGCACGGGCATATGAGAAGAGTATATTTTGTGATATGGGTCGCCGACTTGATCAGGGTCAGTGACTGTGTGTTTTGGTGTGTGAATGAGATCATGGCTTAACATGATCTTTTGAAATTGCAAAGTTTTTTAAAAAGATGAAAGAGAAGATCTGGTGATTTGACAACTTCCATTATGATTGAAGTCCTCTTCTTTAATATACTCCAACCGTCAAAGAGAAACAGGTACACTTTCAGAACTTTCTCTCTCTCGTTCTCTTATCTCTCTCTCTCTCTCTCGAACTCAAACCCTCAAACCTTCAAACCCCTTCAATGGCATCCCATTCCAACACCTATAACCACCCCGTTTCTCCCAAAACTGAAACCAAGAGTCCCGAATCGGCGAAGAAGAAAACCATTGCCCTCTTTGGGGATGACTTTCTTCGCTCACTTATGTCTGGGCAATCATCTCCATCAATTGCTCCCCAAACTGCCATTGAAATACCATCACAGAACCCCTCTTCTTCACAAAACCAAAATCCCAACCCTTCTCCTCCATAATCAATTCCCACTTCTCCCATTCCCACCGAAAACCCCAAATCCCTCAATCCCCCTCACAAGAAACTAAAACCTTAGACCCTTTACCGAAATCTGAAACTCCGCGCCAAACGGCACTACCGGCGGTTGTTTTAGAAACTCGTGAAGCATCCTTACCCAAACCCAAGGAAGGAGAGATTGAGGAAAAGAAAGTAAAAACTCCAAACTTGGAGTCGATGCAGTTTGAAGAAGCTGAAATGGTTGTCGGGTCTTTTAAGGAAAAGGAAGGAGAGAAAGGCTTGGAGGATGTAATGGAGGGCACCCAAGTGCAAACTGAAAAGGAAGAGGTCCAACGACTATCTCGAAAGGATCAGACAAAGGAGGTCAGTGACTCCCTAAAAGTCATTGACAAGGACGTTGTTGTGGACGTCGATGACTCTCCAAAGGAACCTGTTGAAATTTATGATGAAGGTACTCATTCTTATCCTCGAATAGTTTTTGAAAAATTTAAGAAAGGTGAATCTGTCAGTGCCTCCCTTTTTTCGCCCTAAAACTAGATCGGCCAGTGCCTCTTAATGCTAAAAAGGCTAAGGGGTTGGCAACCCCCGATGCTGCATCAGAGGGCGGTGACTCTTTTTTTTCTGAGAAGGTCACAAGGAATAAAAGGGGGAGGTCACCACCAAAATCTGGTGTTGGTTCTAGCAAAAAGAAGAAGACTGGTGCTGTTGTTGATATGTCTTCTAGGGAGTTTACCAACGATCTTCTGTGGGAGGAGAACTTCTTAGAAGAGTACAAATTGACTAAGGTTAATGATTGGCTCAAAAAGAAAAAAATGGGATCATTTGATTCAAGGAGAATACTAGTACAACCCTCAGATGGTCAAGATGTTCTATGAATCTCAAGAGATCGAAGACATTGGGAACATGACTATAGGGCGATACACTGCTGGCAAAAAGAAGTACTCTTTTACTAGCATGCATGTTAGTGACATCTTGCAGATACCACATGAAAGCTTAGCTGAGTACTACAAAGGAGTATGGCCGGAAGGAGTCGATGACCGTGAGATCATCAGAACTGTCAATGACGGTGATGATAATTTCACCAATCCATATTTGGTCAACAAGATGGGAATTGAGAAGAAGGTGATATTCAATTACCTAATCAGCAATCTGCTACCACGAGAACTCAAGAGAAATGCCGCTTCAATTCAAGATTTGCTTGTTATGGACAAGGTTCTAAGGGGGGAGAAGGTGAACATGCCTAGACTGATGGTGCTCCACATGAAACATGTGCTTGAAACTGTTAAGCATGCACTTCCGTATGGTATGCTGATTTCTTTATTGATGGTTGAGAACAAAGTCAATTTGGATGGTGTTGATATCCTCAACGTTAGGTTCCTGAACAAGGAAATGATCGGGAAATTTGGCTGGAACTGGGTTGATGGAAAATGGGTTTCAAAGACTTCTGAGGTTAGTGCCAATGATCACCAGGAAGAGGGAATGCAATCTACTTAAGTGGCAGATGAACTGAAAGATCTTAAGGAGCAAAATATGATTATGAAGGGGATGCTCGAGAAGCTTCAAAACATGTGTGGTTTTGTGCTGTCAAAGATCAATGCAATAGAGGAAAGGCTCAACGACTTTGGATCTTGATGTCAGTGACCAACGCACACTCATGACTATCTCTACCCCTCTCTTCTACCCTTTCCACATTATCCCTCCAGTTTAAAAGACTTTTTTTTAGTTCTATATGGTTGTACTGCATTTTCTGAATTGTGTGTGTTTGCGTCGTACATTATCTTTTGCTTTGGTGGATGACTCTTTCTGACTATTTTGATAATATGTTTAAGTTTCCATATTTGCCTATGACTTCTTTTCTTTTTTCAGCAATCTTTTTGATGATGCCAAAAGGGGAAATTAACCAGGGGAATAGATTTATTAGGGGGATCTAAAAATTGAAACCATGTGGTTACTAAGCTTAGGGGGAAATTTTTATGGCTTTTGTGCTTTGCTCTTTATACTATGATGTTGTATGTATGCTGCAAAGATCTTATCAGGACAGTCAATGACTCTGAGTTTGCCAGTCGAGTCGGCGACTTGGAAAAGTCACTAACATGACCAGCTGGTGAGTAAATTATTTAAGGAAGGAACGCATAAATTGTGTGAGTGCATTTGGAGAAAAATTGGGCCATTCTATTTTAGGAGAAGATCATCACAATGAATGCTAAAATCAGATGAAGACGATTTGCTCTCCTAGAATATTTTATATTGTGCGCATTTGATATTTTTGGAAAGATATATAAGGATTGAGTGTGTGTCATTTCCCTAATCGAATGGGATTTGATATACACCAGATCTCTCTTTCCCTAGCTTAAATACCTCAGTGTTTAGGATAGAAGGCGAGCCTTTTGAGCGTCACTTACAATTCTAGTAACAGAGAAAGAGTGAACTTGTGCGTGAGATTCGTACGAGTGGTGTGTCGAGTGTTCTTAGGCATAACGTGAGATTGAGAGTGTGAGTGCAAATGTAGATCGTGGTTCAAGGGTGTGAGATTCATTCTTGTACACGGGAGAGCTTTGTAAACACTCAAGAAATCAATAGAGCGAGTGTAAGGACTCTTGAAATCCGACTGACCAAGTGAGAAGCTTGGAAGGGAGTGGTTTTTCTCTAACTAAACTAGTTAGTTTACAAGGAGTTTCCACTATACATCGCTTGTCATTGACTGTTGGTAACTTTTGTTTTTCCTACTTGTTTATTCCGCTGCTTTACTACTCAAAGTCGACGACTTCGCAAGAGTCACCGACTCATTTAAGTACTAAAGATCCTACAACACCTCCTCCCTTGCGCCAATGTCGTCCCGCCTTGTTCTCCGTTCGGTCTTGTACTTTAAAGAGTGATCAAGGTTTATTTTCTAAGCCTTTTTATGTTAAAATTCTTGTGGGCTCATTTTATCTGTTTATGTATTTAAATTAGGCTCTCCTACTCATTTAAAGGTTAAAAATCAGATTATAAAAAAATTTAGACTTGTGCATGTTCTTTTTAAAAAATAACATGCATGCAAGGTTTTTAAACGGGATTTTTTTTACAAATTATAGGATAATTTCTAATGAACACTCGACACTTTTTATGGTTTTTTTTAAAAACAAATTAGGCTTGAAAATCCTGATTTTTATTTATTTTGAAAAGCCTAGACTTCTTTCCCTTTTTATACAAAAATTTTTTGTTTTATAAAAGGAATGACTTCATAATTTTATAAGATAAAGTTTTTATGCATAAAACTTCCATGCATGTCTTTTATAAGCCTTGCAATGATTTTATATGAATTTCGAGTTTAAATAAGCTTAATAAAAACATGACATGTTCAATTAAATTAAATATGTCCTTGCATGTAGGGTTGTCAATTACCCACGGGTGACCGACTCACCCGTTTAACCCACTAGAAATAAACGGGTGAAAACCCAATCAAAGTGGGTGACGGGTGGTTCGGGTGACGGGCAAAACGGGTTATGGGTCGGGTAAGGGTTGGATTTTATCACCCAATCACCCGACCCAATAACCCGACCCATCACCCATTTCACCCAAACCACTCATATAACTCGTTTCGGCCCATAATTTCCAATATGTATAGGCCTTTGAAGTCACCCATATAACTCATTTCGGGCCTTTGATAGATAAGCCCATTTGTAATCCATCTTTGACACCATTTTGATATTTATTGTTTATGGGATTTGTTTATGTATGGATTATGGATATTTATTTTAGTTTATGTATGACAATTTATTTATAGACGTAAAATACAGCGGTTATACAACGGTTATACAGGTGAACAGGTCACCCCTATAACCAGCGGGTGACGGGTGGTTTGGGTGACGGGTAGAACATTTCACGGGTGACGGGTAGGTCGAGTGGAGCGTTTTAACTTGCGGGAAGGGTGATGGAAGTGCTCCACCCACCCATAACCCAACCCATTGACAGCCCTACTTGCATGTATTTTTAAAGGGGTTTTTATTAAGTTAAATCCTTTTGTATATCTTTTTCCTTATATTGTAAACCTTAGAATAATTTTTATATGAACTTTTGATTAAAGAAAAGTTAATAAGAATAAGATGTGTTTGATTAAATTAAATATGTCTTTGCTTGTAGTTAAAAAGGGTTTTTATAACTCAAATTACCATTGCATGTCAACTTAAGCTAAAATGAATTTTTTGTTAAGTTATTTTCGACCCATCTAGAGTCAAAAATAGAGTTATAAGGTTTTAATTCACTTAATAAAGTTAAAATAATTGTGCATATATTTTCATAAAAATCTATGGAAGGAATCCTTTCTTCCATATAAAATAGTTTTATTCAATATCTAGAGTTAAAAATTTCTATATCCTTCTTGATAAAAGAAAAAGGATTTTTCATAAGCATAGTCTATTTAATTAGTATATTGTGTTGCATATGGAAAATAAAGTATTTTCATACGATAATATGTACATTCATGCGAGTTCTAGATTCTATTATATTTTTATAATAAATAAATCACGACATTTCAATATAATCTTGATCATGACAATAATTTTTATTAAGTAGCTTTGAATAAAACTAATGATACTTAGAACAAGGTTTAATTATAGTTAAAATATGCTTGCATGTCGAAATTATTTTCTGTCACATAAACTTTTGGATTAAAATAAAGTTTGACTTTAGAAATAATAAACTGCATGCAAATCATATTTTAAGTCTATTTTAAATAATTATTGCATGTGGTTTAAAATGGAAATTCATTTATGATTAAGTAAGGCTTTACATGTCTTCTTTAAGTAAATATTTCAAAATCATAAAAATCTTGCAAGAGTATCTCTTTGAAAATAATAATATAGAATTATTATTTTATATTTCATATATAAATTATTAAACTAAATAATTTAGATTAATTTTCCTTCTCCTAGAAGAGGAAAATAAGAGAAAAATTTAGTTAAGATTAAAATAAGGAATTTAATACATGTTCGTTCGTCAATCCTTTCGGTCAAATAGGTCGAAGCGTAAGAACGTCTCTAAGAGGTTCTATTTCCGAGATTCGTAGAATTCCGAAAGAAATTAAAGGGAAGTGAATATTCTACTTGAATCCTTTCGATAAATCGATTCCGTTAACTTTCTCGATGTTGGGAACACATTGTTTGTTAAAATAAATAAATCTATGAAATATCGATTGTTAGAAATAACGACCCCTTTGTTAGCTATTACTATTATTATTATTATTGTTAATATGAATATTTCTAGACTTGTTTTCTGTGGCCTTTGCTTGTTGAAAATCTCTTTTCAAGATTCATTATGAAGTATAAATAGTTTAATAAGGGGGGCGGGCTCGGCCCGAACACCTCTATATAACATGTCAAGTGGTATGGCATCATGCCCTCTCTTCCCGCGACTTAAGGATCATGATCTATGTCCGCTCCTACTCGTTGGAGGGATGTCTACACCGTAGCTAGGTGTCTGAACTTCGTTCCCCTTAAGAGGACTCGGCTCTTTCATGGCCTCCACACCATTAAAAATCATTAACGTTATGTAAAGTTTTGACACATGCCAATGCACATTAAAAGACATCAAAACTAGACCGGTTTTAAAAGACCAACCCGGCTCTCGGTCCGATAAGGGCGCAAGAGGTTTTCTAGGAAACTTGTGTGTAATTTAAACGTTCCCAACATTAATTCTACTCTAAGAATCATAGTTCGTTCTTTTGGTTTACAATTATCTCTATAACACCCCGGTTTTTCATACCGGAATGCTACTCGGTAGTGGACCTCACGTGGGTCCACTTGAGCTAGTCTAACAACAAATTCACATTGTGGATCTTGCAACAAAGGCACGACGAGAAAATAAGAAAACATCCAACTCATATTATATTAAAATTGAAATTGGAAACCATTTATGCACCCACTTTCCAGCATAAACAACTCAAACCAAAATTTCTAGCCATTCATTTGTACTCACAAGCTCTTAACTTAACAAATTCTTCAAAGACAACATTAACCCACTACCTTACACAACAACCCAAAACATCCTATGACACGCCACGTCGAGCTGAACCACCATTATCTTGGAAGAGTTTCCTTGAAATATATTTTGCATTCGAGTTGACTCCTAAAAGAACAACAACACCCCGAAGGCTTAGCTAACAACTCTAATATGCACCAAACCGTAAACACAATATGCAACAGCAACATCAGTTTATTAAATTACATAATAAGGATATTACGAGAATAGTTCTCATATCGTATATTCACAACAACAAACAAGCGCACAACAATACTTATAATCATAAGACGCACATAATAATACTTAAAGCCATACGACGTATAATAATAGTATATCAGTGCACTTTAGTATTACCTCACTCATCTTTCACATCAATAATAGTTCAATCCCAACTCATCAATTTTCATTCAGCAACATCATTTCATCTCTATATCAGGTCAACCACATTCCCCATCAACTCTTAAATATCGATATCAATTTTATAGTAATAAAAATATCCTCCATATAACTCGGGGTGTGTTAACGGCGACATCAAATCGACCGTTTATCCGAACAACTAGGTGAACGGAGACATAAACTCTACCGATCATCCGAACCACCTATCACCCATAATATTCCTTCTTACCCCTGGTCAAGCCTCCTCTAGAGCACTCGCTGATGTCCATCTTTTTAGCTTTGTTTTAGTATGTTTTTCTAGGTTGTTTAGTCTTGTTGAGTTGTGTTTTTGTGAGTGTTTTGTGTCTTTTTAGTATAGTTTGCATATTTTGTGAAAATTATGGAAACTACTCTAGTTTTGTGTTTTTGTAGGTTTTTAGGCGGGTTTGGATCCATTCAAGGATATGAAAAGAGAGGAGCAAGCTAAGAGGAAGAAGAGAAAGAAGGCTATGGAAGAAACTCCCCCAAAGTCCAAGAGAAGGAGTGAAGAATAATAAGCACAAGTTCAAGACCAGGCTCGATATCGACCCTCTAGGGGTTGGTACCGAGGCTCCCAAGCGTGACCGACTTAGAGCTTTTAATGCTTTTATTCCAAGATCTCTTATCTTTAGTAGGTTTTATCTTTATGGAAACTTTTTAGATAGATGTTTTAATATAAACACCCTTGTTTTAGACAAGTTGGAGGATCTATCTCCCCTTAGTTCGGCTTAGACGGACGATTCTAGTTTTTTGAAGAAAAGTTTGTTGCTTGGAGCACAAGGAAGGGTGTGTTCTAAGACAAGTTTTGTGTTTGAATTCAAGTAAGCTTTAAGTTTAATTCAAAAGTATGTTTTCTTTCAATATCTTTGCTTGTTTTTCTTCAACCATGAGTGAGTAGTCTCTTATTCTAGGGTTGGGGTTAAAAACTCAATATGATTGTGCATGAATGATGATATGATTAAATGAACTGATTGCCTTTTATCTATTCTTCTACTTATTTGTGCAAAAGCTTTGACGAAAGTCAAAGTATTTCAAGTTCCAAACTTGATTGAAAGAGAAAGTTGTGAATTTGAATATGAGATAAAGTTTGAGACGAAAGTTAAGAACTTTAGATCAAAATAAGTGGATAAAGTGAATTGAGTTATGAAAGTTGATTGATTTGCCTTTTTATTCAACGAAAGTTGATAACTTTATGTTAAAGGCATGATTTTTATGATTCATATTGTTTGAAATAGCATGATTATGTTGTGTTAGACCCTTATCCTAGATTTTATCTCTTATTTGTGAGTCGAATCATAATTCCCAGGTACCTTGGTAACGACTCTCCCTAGGTCAGTACCGACCTGTAGTTTTCTCTTTGTTTTGGCTTTTTACTTAGTTTTTCATGCGAATTTGCACGACGATATCAACCTTGAAAAGTTCAGTACCGACCCCCTTCTAGTGTGCTTGTTTGGTTACTTTGATTTGTTCCTTTCTTTGTTTTCTCTTTTGCTTTTTAGTTTGAGTAATTAGACACAACCTCGCTTCCCGTGGAGGATCCTGACTCTACTATACTCAACGGGGTCTTGATTATAAATTTATTCGTTGTCAAGTAAATCTAACCTTGTTTGGGAATAGCCCAACCTTGTTTTTGTTTCTAATTTGTTTTCTTTTGTTTGTGTTTTCAAGTTTTATGCAACAGGCAGGACGTAGACTTGCCTTTGAAACTCCCTTATACTATTCTAAGCCTGAGCGTACTCTTCATCGCAGAAGGAGAGATAAACAAGCAATGGCAACCACTAAAGAGATGGCTCAACAGATGGATGCTCTCTGCAAGAAGATGGAAGCATTGCAAGCTGATAGAGATAATGTTGTTACTTTAGCCGCACGAGAACAAGAAAATGCTGCTCGTCTACAAGAGCAGTTGAAAGCCTTCCCTAAGAACGCTAAGCAGTACATGCACCCAAAACAGAGGGTGCCAGAATCAACAATCATGCTTCTAGAGATAGAGAAAGCCTTTGAGATCAAATCTCAATTTATATCCTTGATCAAAAGGGCTCAGTTTGATGGGAAACCCACTAAGTACCCAATATAGGATATTAAATTTTTTATTGATTTATGTGACACCATTTCTGCTGACGGTGTCTCTTTGGAATATGTTCTGTTGAAAGCTTTTAAGTGGTCCCTTACAGGAAAGGCCCTAAGCTGTTTAGAGAGCCTACCTCTAATGACAATAAGGACTTGGAAGGCTTTGCATGACTTGGTCATGACAAAGTTCTTCCCACCTTCCAAGACTACGGAGCTCAGGAAACGCATCACCTCCTACCACCAGCTGCCTAATGAGACCTTTGTGGAGACACGGAGAGATTCAAGGAGATCCTGAGACAATTCCCTACCCATGGGCAACCACAATATGTCCTCCAAGAGATCTTCTTCCAAGGGATCAACACTGAAACGAAGAACCGCATTAATCTGCACACTGCATGCGGTTTCATTGAGATGGATGCCGAAGACAGATGGGCATTACTTGACAAACTCACAAATTATGATGCCATGTATGGGACACAACAGACGCCCCAGCTACAAAGGAGGCTCTACAATCCAAATACTGAGTTGATTCCGATGTCAAAAACCAATTCTTGCAAGATGAAGTCAACAACCTGAAGAAACAGGTAAGTTTTCTCAAAACCTCCTAACATTGTCTAGAATGCGGCTCTTATGGCCATAGTACATCTGCTTGCACTAAAATTGAGCAGGTTAGAGCCGTTGAGACCTATGTTGATTCTAATTACATGAGAGGCCAATACAAAAACCCGCCTAAATATTATGACAGGACAACAACTATCCCGCTTTGGAGAATTACAACCAAGGTCAAGGAAATGCACCTCCACAACAAGAGAGAAAGGCCGAACCCTATAGGCCTCCGGGATATCAAGAGCCACCTTCATGGGTACAAGGGCTATAAGAGGGTATTAATGGAGTCCACAACAAAGGTCGATACCGGAGCTCAACACATCGTTACCGACCCCCCAGGGTCGATAACGACCCTTCCAGCACATGTAAGTCTTCGAAATCGACTCTTCCTCTCATTAACGAGGTCGATAACGACCCCTCAAGGGTCGGTACCGACCCCTCAAGGGTCGGTACCGACCCTTCTCAAGCACCGACTAACCCTCTTGTCGAATCGGTAGTGCCACAACTCGGGCCTGTTTTGGTTTCGTGTCTGGCAAAGACTCTTCCCTTCCCCTCTAAGTAGTCCAAGGACTCTATAGAAGGGAAGTTTAGGCGTTTTGTAAAAGTTCTTCGGGGCTTAAATATTTCCATACCATTCGTTGAGGCCCTAAGAGAAATGTCGCCTTACACAAAATTCTTGAAAGAAATCTTGAGCAGGAAGAGATCTATATCCGAGCTGACAGATGAAGTCCGATCCTTGGAACTCCCAAAGAAGCTAGGCGACCCAGGTAAGTTTGCCATGACTATTGGTATTGGAGCTTATCGTTTCAAAGCTTTATGTGATTTAGGTGGCAGCGCAAGTCTCCTACCACTCTCTATTTGGTCAAAAGCAAACATAGGAACGCTGGAACATGTTAATATGAAGATGTACATGGAGGATGGATCCTCTGTCAAGCCTACATGAGTAGTTGATGATTTCCTAGTGCAAGTGGGAAAGTTCTTTGTGCCGAATGATTTTATTGTGATGGAGATGCCCGAAGACCCGGTGGTGCCTATCATTCTTGATAGGCCATTCTTAGCCACAGTAGGTGCCATAATCGACGTTAGGAGGGGACTCCTAACTTTTGAGATTGGGGATGAGGTGGTGGAACTTCACTTTAACCCCACCATGAAGGAGACCAACACAGTTGAGGTCAAGATGCTCTAAACCCACACCGACTACATTGAATGTGGGGACCCAATTGAGAGGATGTTGGCTTTTGAGGCATTTCCAAGCAGAAGATGGGCAGAATTCAATCCCGCATCATCGATATCAACCCCCCATAGGTCAATACCAAGGCTTCTAGCAGGAACCGTGGAGCAAATGGAGTGTACTGGCTCGATACTAGAATCTGAAGCGTCATTACCGACCCCCTTCAAGTCGATAACAACGCAACTGGAAGGCATAACAGACTCGTTTCCGACCCCCACTAGCTCGGTACCGACCCTTCTGGCAGATGACAAAGAGCTTCTGTTGTTTGATTATCTTGAGCAGGTCTTGAAGACAGAGCATGTAGAGCTTATTCTTATTCCGGTTGAGCCTACTCCAACACTCAAGCCACTTTCAAACTCCCTCAGGTATGAATTTCTTGGTCCTAACTCTACCTTCCCTGCTATCATTAATTCTCAATTACATGATGAAGAAGTAGAGAAATTGATTGATGTTCTTAGGACCCCTATAAAAGCCATTGGCTATTCCCTTGATGACATAACGGGTATATCCCCCTCATTATGCATGCATAGGATCTATATTGAGGATAATCACAAACCCACCATAGAGCATCAACGTAGATTGAATCCTAACATGAAAGATGTAGTCGAAAAGAAAATCTTAAAACTGCTTTATGTAGGGATTATTTTTCCTATATCGGTCAGCCAATGGGTTAGTCCGGTCCATGTAGTCCCTAAAAAGGGCGGGATGACGGTTATTGAGAATGAAAAGGGAGAACTAATCCCCACTAGGACCACAACTAGTTGGAGGATGTGTATTGATTATAGGAAGTTAAACAGTGCTACAAGAAATTAAAAAGATAATTTTCCACTTTCTTTCATTGATCAAGTTCAAGAACGCTTAGCCCAACATGATTATTTTTGTTATTTAGATGGCTATAGCGGTTTATGGTAGATTCCTATTCATCTTGATGACCAAGAGAAGACAACTTTTACATGTCCCTATGGGACTTTTTCATACAGAAGAATGCCATTTGGGCTTTGCAATGCCCCTGCAACTTTTCAAAGATGCATGATGGCTATCTTCTCCGACATGATAGCGGATATAGTAGAGGTTTTTATGGATGATTTCTCTGTTTATGGTTCTTCACTTGATGCTTGTCTTGCTAACCTTACTCGTGTGCTTAAAAGATCTAAAGAAACCAACCTTGTTCTAAACTGGGAAAAATGCCATTTTATGATCCAAGAAGGGATTGTGCTAGGACATCTCATCTCTAAGAGAGGGATAGAGGTAGACAAAGCCAAGATTGAGCTTATTGAAAAACTACCTCCCCCTTCTTCTGTTAAAGACGTCATGAGTTTTCTAGGACATGCGGGCTTCTACAGATGTTTTATCCAGGATTTTTCTAAGATAGCTAAACCATTGACTAACTTACTAATGAAAGATGTAGTGTTTGAGTTGTCTCCAAAATGTCTTGAAGCTTTTCACATGTTAGGAGAAGCCCACATTTCCGCTTCTATTATACAGTCCCCAAACTGGACAATTCCCTTCGAGATTATGTTTGATGCCAACAATTATGCTGTTGGCGCAGTGCTAGGGCAACGGAAGGATAAGAAGTATCACATCATCTATTATGAAAGTAAGATGCTTGATGAGGCGCAGAGTAAGTATACCACGACGAAAAAGGAATTCCTTATCGTGGTGATGGCATGATCGATGGTGTAGATGAGGCAAAGGGATCGCCTTCAAATAATCCAGGGAATTTCGTCAACAAAAACCAAGGAATCTGAGTCGTATTCAACTGGCTTGATCTTCCTGGTTCGAAGTCGGATTTGAGTGGTTCTAAAATGCATTTGATATGGATGTTGTGTCATGGATATTACTCACCAAGATCAAAAAACTAAGTTGAAAGAATGTCGGATATGACTCACAAACAATCAAACAATGAGAATTGAAACGAAAAGAGCAAACAAACTTAGATTTAAAAACAAGTAAAAGAGAGAACATTCATGGTTTCAAGTCGAAGGGAGAAAGGAGGCCAAAAACAAGCCTTATAAGCCTAAACCCACACCTCTCACAATGCAGACACACTCCACTCATTATTACATAAAACACCCTAAATTCTTAAGAAAACCAACTTAAAACCCTTAACAAAAACATAAGACAAGTTTTTGCACTAGTTCACCGAAAGTCACAAGAATACTCCACCCTTCTTCATGGTTAACCAAAATCCAACTTATGGGCCATTAGTTCCTGCTTGATTTGATCAAAAATTGCCCTAGCTCGTGCCCGGGTGATACGCCCAAGATAGGGCGTGGTGCCTCGACTTGGATCCATAACGCCTTGGACGCCGGTCTTGGTCACTTGTCTAAATGAAGACTCTCCTTTGTCGGAAATGTTTGACTTGGTATTATGGCTGGACTCTACACTCAAAACATGGATCAAAGTCCATTGAACATGCCCGGAGAAAAGGTCCCATCAAACCTTGGCATGGACGTGCCCTAGAGAGTCGTGTACAAGGGCGCACAACAGAGTAATGGCGCCAAGAGCAGCACATGCAAGGGTTATAAAAGCATGCGCCAAGGTGCGTCGTGGGCCTCGGTAGAAGGGTTGATAGACAAACTCACATCATCATCCTCCCCTTTAAAAGGGTTCGTCCACGAACCCGGCTGACCTACAAAACAAGTCAAAACACAAACCTCCTTTCCAAGCATGACATGATAAGACAACATGTATGCATAAGCTATGCTAGTTTTCTTTGGAATTCGACTTGCATGGGATATGACAAAGCCATTCAATTTATGAAAAGAATTCAGCCAAGATGTCATTTTATAAGATAAAGTTAAGGGACAAATGTTACTTCCCCGATTGGCATGAGCAACTTCCTTCGGTTTGGCCAAAAGTAGAGGAGTAGAGGGGGCGCCTATGGCCAGTTCGTGTCCCTCTTTTCCTCTCGATGAGCATGCTTCTTCCTTTTCTCCTTGGCTGCATGATCCAACATAACTTCATGGGTGGTCATCGGGTGCAAATTCACCTTCTTTCCCTCCATTTGAAAGTGGTATTCGTTGGATATCCCATCATGGATTGCTCCCTTGTCATATTGCCAAGGGCGTCCCAACAGTAGATGACAAGCGGTCATCGAGACCACATCACACTCCACCTCATCCTTGAATGGTCCTATAGAAAAGAAAACATGAGCCATCTCCTGGACTTGGATAGGGGCATTAGAGTTCAACCAAAACAAAGGGTAAGACAAAGGATGAGGAGTAGTATACAAGGAAAACCTATCTACCACCTCTTGACTAATGATATTACAACTTGAAGCACTATCAATAATCACACTACATACCTTTTCCATGATCTTGCATCGAGTGTGAGATAACTTCCCGTTGATTAGGTGTGGCGGTGTTCTCCGTCCTGAAGAGTGTTCATTGAACCACAAAACACCCTCCATCATCGGCGGTCTTCAACCTCGAGGCTCTCCTCCTCCTGTTCCGCAACCCCTTCATCCTCATACTCATAGTCCCCTTGGGCGGTAAGAAGGACCTTCTGTTTGTTGGGGCAATCCCTAGCATAGTGCCCATGGCCAAGGCACTTGAAACACTTGACATCACTAGCCCGCGCTCCTCCTTGCCATGGGCGTGGAGGAAACTCTCTCCTCGGTTGCAAGATCAAGTCTCCACTACTCTCTGGCTTCTTGGACTGATTTGGTGGCACCCTAGAAGCCGTGGTGGAAGGTTGCCATGCCCTTAGATTGGTGGAACTTTGGCACCATTGAGAGAGGTTCTTGTAGATGTGGTTGGTGTAGTGAAGCACTTGCTCAACATCGGTTCCCCTACTAAAATGCTGCATACTCAGAATATTTTTTAGTTCCAAATTTAACCCGTTGACAAACTTAGAAATCACATACACGTCGGGAAATTACAATTCGGAACGAAAGATAAGCATATGCAACTCGTTGTAGAACTCATCAGGGGACTGGTTTCCATGGCGTACTTGCTCCAACTTTGCATGGATTCTTTCCGTATAGTCTTGAGGCACGAACCGCTCCTCAATGGCCTCTCCAAGCTATTGCCAAGTGTTGATTTGAGGCATCCGTCGTGCTCTCCTCAAGGCCTTGTCCTCGAGCCACCAATGTTAAACGAAGTCGGTGAAGTGTATGGCCTCCATGGCTACTCGCTGAGCATCATCATATCCATAAAAATCGAAGATGGACTCCACTTTGGCAAGCCAATCAAGACATGCATCGGCGTCAAATGTGCCCACAAAGGTTGGAACATTGAGCCTAATGCCTTGGTGGGGGTCCCGAGGTCGCTCTTCGTAAGGCACGGGCATGCCTTGCCAAGGCTGTCTAGCAACTCCGTACGCCGGTACTCGTGGTGGTTGGCCATGCCTAAGAAGTCGCAAGGCTGGTCCGTGTAAGTTGGTAGCCATTCTTGGATTGGCTTCTTGATAATTTGGTACTCCATAACCTTAAACGTTAGTGGAAACCAAAGGAATATTATTTGGAGAAGTAGAAAAAGAAGGCCTTACCTCGGAATTGGCCACATAATGTGGATTGTGGAAGCTCAAGGGAGGGACATAAGGAGGAATGGCCCCTAAGGAGATACTCAAGCCAAGTGTGGCGTGGGCCTCCGTATTTGGCACATAGGATGTCGAGGCCTCTTCTTGCATCAACTCCACCCGGTTGGCATTTTGTAAGACACTTGGTGGAGCTCCCGATTGAGGCACTTATGACCCATCATCCCTTCCTTGCACTTGGCTCTCCAAATTGGCAAACCGGGTCTCCATGAATTGCAAGGATTGTTGCAAGGATAGCAACATGACTTCCACCAAGTTAGAGGACCACTCATCAACCTTTTGTTTGTCTTTTTCGTCACCTACACTTGTCATCTTAATAACCACGTGAAAAGAAAGAGTATAGAGTGCACTTGAATTAATCTCCAAAATTGCTCGAGATGGAAATCCGACAAGTTGCAAGTAGGAAATGAACAACAAAACACAAGAGGAACTTAGCACACTACAAACTTGTCAAAAGGAACAACACTAGGAAGCTACTAAACACCAAGAACAATAAAGCATCTAGTAAAGAAAAGACTTAGGCCTTGCTAGGCTCCACGTTGGACTACTTTTTCCATGCCCGGCCCCTTATTAGCTTTACGCCGCCTTCAAGGTTTTTGTAGCTAGCCTCGTTTCTTTTCCTGTGCCTGGCCCCTTATTAGCTTTACGTCGTCGGCAAGGTTTTTCTAATTTTTTTAATTCCAATGAGAATTAGACAACAAGCAAGTAAAACGTTGCTTCTTGGTGTCGTTCTTGTATCCTAGCGTCGAAGCAAATCAACAAGCATGTAATGGAAACAAAGGGGACGTTTGAAACTCTTATCCCCTTCTTGATTCAGCCAAGAAAAATTCAGCAAACAAAGTTTTCAATCAAGTTCTTAATTGAAGGCATATTACATGGAATAAAGACAACCTTTCAACTACGTACTCCTTCAATCAAAACCCTTTCGTCTTTCTTCTTCAAGATTGTGCAAGAGCAAGTCAGCCAAGACTCATGAACATTTTGACCTTCATCAATAAAAAAAACAAGGACGAAAATGACACAAGAAAATGGCGCAACACTAGGGCATGCACACACAAACAACAAAGATTGGACGGAATCGACAAACACTTGCAAGGAGTGGAAATCCAAGATCGAAAGAAGGTTTAGATGGTGATACCTTCACGTGGCTCTGATACCACTTGATGGCCGAATCGATGGTGTAGATAAGGCAAAGGGATCACCTTCAAAGAATCCAAGGAATTACGTCAAGAAACAAAAAGGAATCTGACCCGTATTCAACTGGCTTGATCTTCCTGGTTCGAAGTCGGATTTGAGTGGTTCTAAAACACGAAGTTAGATATTTGACTCTATTTGAACACCTCCAAAATTCAGATCTAGATGATATTTAGATAGGAAGTTATGACGATTATACTGAGGTGGTGCAAAATCCACCGAGATGGAAATGGAACGATTAATGGAGCGGATGGATGCGGATCGATGGAGCGTTGGATATGGATGATGAGTTATGTATATTAGTGACCAAGATTAACAAACTAAGTTGAAAGAACTTCGGATATGCCTCACCAACGATCAAGCAACGATAATTTAAACGAAAAGAGCAAATAAACTTAGATTAAAAAACAAGTAAAAGAGAGAACATTCATGGTTTCAAGTCTAAGGGAGAAAGGAGGCCAAAAACAAGCTTTATAACCCTAAACCCACGCCTCTCACAATTCAGCCGCACTCCTCTCATTATTACATAAAACACCCTAAAGTTTTAAGAAAACCAACTTAAAACCCTTAACAGTTCACCAAAAGTCACAAGAATACTCCACCCGTCTTCATGGTTAACCAAAATCCAGCTTATGGTCCATTAGTTACTCTTTGATTTGATCAAGCATTGCCCTAGCTCGTGCCCGAGTGATACTCCCTAGATAGGGCATGGTGCCTCGACTTGGATCCATGGCGCCTTGGACGCCGGTCTTGGTCACTTGTCTAAATGAAGACTCTCCTTTGTCGGAAATGTTTGACTTGGTATTATGGCTGGAGTCTACACTCAAAACATGGATCAAAGTCCCATTGAAAATCTTCGGAGAAAAGGTCCCATCAAGCCTTGGCACAGACGCGCCTGATAGCTCGCATATAGGAGTAGTTTAGATGCCTGTTTTATATATGTTTTAGTTAGTTTTAGGTTAGTTTTTATGTAGTTTTTAGGTTTTTGTGTTATCGGGTATTATGCGCTGGTTTGCTCGGTTTTACAGGTTTTTAGGTTAAGGAGCAACAGCGGGGCGAGTACAGATGGATCATGGTGGTGATGGACGAGGCAAAGGAGCCAAGAGAGCTAGGACATGCTAGGAGAAGGGCCAAGGCAAGGAGA
Source organism: Fallopia convolvulus (assembly GCA_964016875.1). Classification (NCBI taxonomy): domain Eukaryota; kingdom Viridiplantae; phylum Streptophyta; class Magnoliopsida; order Caryophyllales; family Polygonaceae; genus Fallopia; species Fallopia convolvulus. The sequence goes on along the minus strand of OZ024726.1, from coordinate 22,509,853 downwards.
AAGACAAGCCAAAGACAAGCCAAGTGCTCGGGATGAAGCCGAGCAACGAAGCCGCGCAATCCCAACGGAAAGGGGAAAGCGCGGGGTTGCAAGAGAAAGCACGACCGCGCTTTCTGGTGTCGAAGCCGCGCATTCGGGATTTTACACGGAGCAAGTGCTTTGGAACGAGATTGGTTTTGGGCTTTGGAATGTTGATTTTTGGGCTTGTGTTATCCGAGTATGAGGTTTAAGATATAGTGTTTGAGGATATTTTTAGGAGCATATAAATACTTTATGATAGATTATTTTCTAGGAACTTTGATCATACTTTTGGAGGCTAGGGTTTTTCTCTCAAGGAATACTTTGAAACCTTTGTAAGTTTGATTTTAATTTCATTATGCATTGCTAATTTCTTTAGTGTTTGGCTAGTTATTGAAGTCATGATTTGTATGTAGTTGTGAGATTTGATTGATTCTCAACAAACTTGAATAGAAATTATTCCCTGTGCTTAACTGAATCAGAATTATTCTAGGGTTTTGTTAGATTAGCTACCTAATAGAATTTCTAGGTTAATTTACAACTGAATCTGATTAATTACCGGTTGGAGTTAATTAGATCAAGAATAGACTTTAATTAATTTAGTATCGGTTGGACAAGTTGATTGAAGTAGGGAATAAATTCACAAGTCACTTAGATGTCTGGTTGCTCTAAGTTGTTTGTTTCTATTGATAACTTGAATCGTCATGCTGTTATTTAATTGAATCTAGAAGGTCTTCTAGGTTATTATTTAATTAGGGTTGTTAGACTGGTTGTTCTATCAACTATATATGAAGTTCGGGTTTTAGTCCTTAGTAGGAGCACTATCCACAATAGATTATTCAAGTGAGAAGAGAATCAAGAGAATCGATGATCAATGAATCAATATCATGATAGATCTAACTAGTTGAACACGTTTATCTCTCATATATTCAAATCAACTTTTGCATTCATAGTTAGTTTTGTTTCTGCATATTAGTTTAGATAATCATTTTGAAAACCCCCCATATTAGTTACTTGGCATACAAGTAATAACACAAATACACAAGTCTCTGTGGGATCGACCCTTGCTTACCATTCTACTCAGATTGGTTAAGTTAGGATTCTTTGATAGGTAAACGAATGAAAAATACCTCATCAAATTTGGCGTCGTTGCCGGGGACTCGTCGCTATTTGTGTTTATTACTTCTGTGCTGTTTTGGGTGTGAACCTGTTATATGGTTCATACCCGTGCTACTAACTCATCTCCCTTGTTGTTTGATCCAGATATTGACAGGACATTCTTCAAGCTAAGGAAGGAAATCCGGAATCACTTTCAGGCATTGCCATTCTTTCTTGAAGACTCTGACGCGGAATCTGAACCTGCTGAATCTGTCGAGATGGGTGATCGAACATTGAGAGAGTTGACTGCACCGAATCTGGCACAACAACCGTTGGCGGTGCAATTTCCTGCTCTTGCTGAGGGAGTCAAGTTTGATCTGAAATCCGGGTTGATCCACCTTTTGCCTTCATTCCATGGGCATAGTGGTGAAGACCCCAACAAACATCTTTCTGAATTCCATGTTGTGTGCTCGAGCATGAAGCCTGCTGATGTAACTCATGACCAGATCGCGCTGAGAGCCTTTCCTTTTTCTCTCAAGGATCAGGCTAAAGACTGGTTTTACTACTTGGCTCCGGGAAGTATTGATACATGGGCTAAGATCAAAGAAGCTTTTCTGGAGAAGTACTTCCCTACTACAAGGCTCAATGATCTGAAGAAGCGAATATGTAATATTGAACAAGAAGCAAGTGAGTCCTTGTACGAATACTATGAGAGATTCAAGAGGTTGATAGCCAGCTGTCCTTTTCATGGCTACACTGACCAAGACCTGATCTTATATTTGTTTAATGGCCTCTTGGATGATGAGAGAAGAATGGTCAATGCAGCTTGCCAAGGTCACATTCTCAACAAAACTCCTGCTGCTGCGTTTGACCTGTTCACACAACTGTCTGAGGGCACAAGACAGTTCAAAAGAGAGACTAGCTCGAAAGCTGCAAACTCTGTGGTGGCTAATACAAGGATCCAAGATGAAGTCACTAAGTTGAAAATGATGATGAAGTAGCTGTTGCAGCAAGGTGGTAGACAACAGGTGAAGTCGTGTGAAATTTGTTTTGATAACATGCATCCCACTGATTCCTGCCCTACACTTCAAGATCAGAATGCTGAGGTAAATGCAGTGGGAGGATATGGACCACCTAGGCCGAGGTATGACCCCTTCTCCAACACCTACAATCCAGGCTGGAGGGATCATCCTAATCTGAGGTATGGAAATTCCAACAATCAGCAGTTCAACCATCAAGGTGGCCAAGCTCAGTATAGACCGCCTTTCCAACCTCATCAGGGAGTGAATCAGAATGCTATGTCCACAGAGGAGATGGTCCGACAGTTGACTCAATCAGTTTCTACAATGCATGGTTCTCTAACTCAGCTTCAACATGAAACCAAGTCTAGTATAAAGAATTTAGAGAACCAAGTCAGTCAGATTGTTGAGGCAGTGAGTAAACTGGAAGCTAGAGATTCAAGTAAGCTACCGTCTCAGACAGAACTTAACCCGAGGGCAAATGTCAGTTTTATCTCCATTTATGGTGGTTCTGAGGCGGAACAAGTATATCAGCTGAGCAAGGTTACAGAAACCGAGGAACAGAACAAAGACCGATTGCTCGACTTGGCTGCTAAAAGCGCGACCGAGCAATGTGCATCCCGTGCAATACAGTCCCAGTTGGGATTGCGCGGGATCGAGAAGAAATGCGCGGCCGCACATTTGGATGCGAAGCCGCGCATTCTGGGCGAGTTGGAAGATTCGTTTGCACCTCTTCTGAAAGCTTATGTACCTGTCCCACCTTTCCCGGAAGCCTTAAAAAGAAACCCGGAAATTGAAGAATGATAAAAAGCTGTTCGAGGTCTTCAGTACATGCAGAGTTAATGTCCCATTGTTGAATCTGATCAAGAGTGTACCTCGGTATGCTAAATTTTTGAAGGAGCTGTGCACTCTAAAAATTGGACAGAAGGAGAAATTTCAGAAGCAAGTTAAAGAGAAAAAACATGTGTCTACTGTGTTTCAGAAGCGTTTGCCTGAGAAGTGCAGTGACCCTGGCATGTTCACCATTCCTTGCATGATTGGGAGCACCAAGGTGAATGACGCTTTAATTGATTTAGGTGCATCTGTCAATGTGATTTCTTCATCCTTATACGAGAAGCTCGGTATGGGACCATTGAAAGAGACCCGAACCATAGTGGAGTTGGCTGATCATTCCACTGTAAGGCCCAAATGAAAACTTGAAGATATATGGGTTACAGTGGATTCCCTGCAATTTCCGGCTGATTTTCTAGTGATGGACATGGGATCGGGAGCTGGAAAGATGTCTATGTTGCTAGGACGACCATTCTTGAAGACTGCAAATACAAGAATTGACATACCGCAAGGCACACTGAAGATGGGATTCGATGGGAAGGAGATCGAATTCCATAGCTCGTATCCTTCTTGATATCCTTTTTCCGTCAAGCTAAAGATGTTAAACAAGCGCTTCTTGGGAGGCAACCCATGTTTTAGGATAGATTTGCTTTGATTTTTGCTTTCTGTTTTACAGTTTTTGTTTTTATTAGTTAGTTTAGATAGAAATAATCCTCAAAAGTTTCAAATAACTCGGGCAATTACAGAATAACAGGGCTAAAATAACTCGAGCCTGCAAAGCTCGGGATCGATCCCGAGCAATGCAGGCCCAGTTGAGAAAGCGCGGCTTGGGCAAGGGAAAGCGCGGCCGCGCAATCCAAGCCCCAATGCCGCGCAATCTCGACTGAGGGCACATTGCGCGGGATCGCAAATGCGCGGCCGCGCATTCCCGTGCAATCCCGCGCATTGGGCCGCTTTTCAGCGACGTCCTTTTATTAAAACCGAAACCCTTCTCTTTCCCCTTCCCCATTCTTACGCCCTCCTTCTCCTTCCTCACCTCTTCCTCCATTAAAGCTCAAGAGCTCAAGCTTCACCCAAGCCATTCAAGTCGGATTTTCAAGCAAATTCAAGCAAGGAACTCACATTCAAGCGGAATTCAAGTAAGTTTTTCCCTATCTCCTCTTAAAATTCGGTTTTAGTCGAATTAAATCTAGATCTAGGTTTGATTAGAAAAACCCGAATTTGACCCCTTTAGGCTCGGATTTAGACTTAAGACCTTTACAAAAGTTCGTTTATTGCATGATTCTAGGCTAGATTCGTGTTTTATTGGAACTTTGCATGCAAATCCGAAAATTACCTAGAAATTAATTAGAATTTGATTAAATTTTGATTAATTTGTTCTAGGTAGTGGGGGAAGAGAGCGTTTGAGTGATTATCTGTGAAATATTGTTGTGGTTGTCCTTGCCGGGACAACGGAATTGCGCTTGCTCGTTTGTTGTGTGGTGTTTGTGCAGGTTTACTTGAAATTCTGATATCATGGGTAACAAGAGAGGCCGAACTGATGGATCTTCATCATCCCGAGCCGCTTTACCTCCCCCTGCTGTAGTGGGGGAGGTCACCCAAGAGACTTTTAGGATCACTTTGACCAAAGACAGTCATGTGATTAAGTTTGAGCTTCTGAAAGATACAGAGTGGAAAGCAACTCGGTTCATTGACTGGGATCTCATGAACCAGATTGGGATAGCTCATCTGTTGAATGAAATAGGAGCGTATCTGCATATGCGTGAGTTCTTAAAGCTGTGTGAACCGACCTTTAAGGGGTTAACTTTGGAGTTTCTGAGCACCTTGTCCACCAATTTTAAAGGAGAAGGGGAGATTAAGTTTTGGCTAGGGGGCGTAGAAGGAAGATGACCTTGAAGGAGGTCAACCGAGTGTTTGGGTTCTGTAATTTCCCTATCAGTAGAGATTTGGTGCTTATAGAGGTAGGTGCTACATGGGCTGACAGACACTTCTGGAAAGCCATCACAGGGAGATCTCAGTACAATCCGTCTAGAGAAAAGGCCTCTCCCATCACTCATCCCGCTATTAAGGTGTTCCAGCGGTTCATTGCTAGCACTCTGAATGGGAGAGGTGATGGGGGAAACAATTGTCCCAAGAAAGACGTCACTGTATTGGCTGCAAGCTTGAAGAGGAAACCGTTGAACTTGGGTGCTATGTTGATGCACCACATGGCTCATGTTGGGAACAAAGGCGGTGGAGCCATTTGTATTGTCGGGATTGTGACCTTCCTAGCCAAGCATTTTGGTATCGATCTTAGCAGGTTACATGTTGATATTCCGCCTTCACCTATTGACTTCATCATGTTGAAGAAAATGGGCGCTCTCTACAAGTACAGAAACTCTTACTTCTGGGCGATTGGTGATTCTGGGAGAGCAATGAAGCTTCCTGATGGACATCGAGTGCAGATTGGGGATAGTCCAACTAACTGGTTCATCAAGGTTCAGGCTGGAGACTTGGATGTGGCTACCGTTAAGGGCCCGGTTAGGGGTAAGAAGGCGGTTTTAGTTCCTATTGTGGTGGATTCTGATGAAGAGGAGATGGATGAAGATTTCACCATGGCTGAAGAAGAAGAAGAAGAGGAAGAATCTGCTGAAGATGCTGACACTGATGAGGATGATGAGTCTGAGGAGGAGGATCAACAGAGGCAGTTTGATCCGTCTCGACCTGCTGGAGGTGTACATTACTCTGATGCTCAGTATAACCAGATGATGGAAATGATGAGACAGATGCAGCTGGACAACACGCAGCGATACAATGATATGTCTTCTCACATCGATCAGAGCTTTCAGGGCATGAGAGGTTATGTGGATCAGCGGTTCACATCATTTCAGACTCATCATGATCAGCAGCTTGCTGCTTTTCAGGCTCGCCAGGATGAGCAGTTCAGACTGCTCAACACCAGATTGGATGGATGGAGCTCAGCAGGCTATCCGCCTCATCCGTCGTATCCTCAGTATGCTTTCCCAGATCCGCCGTATCCTCAGTTTCCGCCATACCAGCCACCGCCGGCACAGGAGATCCCACCGTACCATCCCCATCCAGAGTATCCACCGGAGTACCAGTCACCGCCACCACAAGATTTTCCGCCTTACTACCCGAACAACTAGAGTTTTGTGAGTTTTTCTCTTTTCCTTACCTTTTTACTATACTTTGGGGACAAAGTATGTTTTAAGCATGGGGGAAGGGAATTACTTTTGCATTGCATGTAGTTGCATTAGTTTAGGTCATATTTAAAATTTTTGCATGCATTGATTAAAATCTTTAAAAAATTAAAAAAAATCAGAAAAAATTGAAAAGCACAAAAATATTGCAATTAGGTTCTTATTTCCCCATTGTTTGATTCCTCTTGTGTTTCTAAGTTAAGTATATGTTCTAACCCATGATTTTCATGATTTACTGAAGTTGATATGATATGAGCATGATCATTGATTGATTACCTTGATTATAGGATGGAGCATGTATTTAGCTTGAGTAGTAGATTCATTCTGAAGTTCTAGACAAAAAATTAGCCTTGTGAGATGTTTTTGGCCTTTCATGATATATTTGTTCTCTAAATTTCTTGAGTGTATCACCATGATTATCTAGCTCTAAAACTTGCGTTAATACTCTTTTTCGAGGCTGCTTTATTTGATTGAATGCATGACATTAAAATGATTGACGCAATGTTTCTATAAGCCTATTATTTCCCTTCCTACCTTGACAAGATCCATGTTCTTGACACCCCTATTTTTTGAGCTTTAAGCCTATTTTTGATAGCTCCACAAAATGATTCCTAACCTAATAAGCTTGACCCATAATCCGGGATTTAGGACTTTAGGTTGTGTTTTTACTTTGTGTGAGTTTGATGTAAGTATGGGGGAGTTGGAGAAAAAGGTGGAAAAGAGGAAATAAAACTCTTAGGTTTCAAAGTGAAAAAAATGAAGATGAATTATGTTGCAAAGCAAAAGAAAAAAAATTGCTTGAATTGTGTGTAGTCTTCATTAGCAAAGAGAGAAAAGAGTTGAAGAGGCAAGAAAAAATAAAGAGAGAAGCAAAGTGCTTAATTGTAAATGTAAGGAGTTGGTAAAGTAGAAGTTGGGAGAAGTAAGGAAAAAAAGTGTTGAGTTGGGTTTAGGATTAGTTCTTTATCCCGGATTTAGCACCACAGGCCAAATATGATCCCTTCCAAATTTCTCTTTACCTTGGCCCCAGTACAACCCTTAAAAAGGCCTCTTGATTTTTGTTATGTATTTGATCCCCAGCGGTGGAGATTTAGAACTCTGATGCAAGCATATGGTAGTCTAGTTTTCATGGTTGATTTTGAGTGAAACACATACCCTTAAACACTTGAGAGTTTGAGTGCAAACACAATAACCTTGGTGAGGTCTAGAATGAATGAATGGTCTTTACTTTTTGCTTATCATAATGCATGATAGGAAGTCTTGGTTGGGTTTTTGATTATATGTGAAATGCTTGTTTGACTTGAGATGGATGTATGATTGCATTTCTATGGCGTGATTTGGATTTATGTCTTGCTTGAGGACAAGCAAGGGTTAAGCATGGGGGAATTTGATAGCTTGCATATAGGAGTAGTTTAGATGCATGTTTTATATATGTTTTAGTTAGTTTTAGGTTAGTTTTTATGTAGTTTTTAGGTTTTTGTGTTATCGGGTATTATGCGCTGGTTTGCTCCGTTTTACAGGTTTTTAGGTTAAGGAGCAACAGCGGGGCGAGTACAAATGGATCATGGTGGTGATGGACGAGGCAAAGGAGCCAAGAGAGCTAGGACATTCTAGGAGAAGGGCCAAGGCAAGGAGAAAGACAAGCCAAAGACAAGCCAAGTGCTCGGGATGAAGCCGAGCAACGAAGCCGCGCAATCCCAACTGAAAGGGGAAAGCGCGGGGTTGCAAGAGAAAGCGCGGCCGCACTTGTGTAATATCCGCTAAATTCTAAATAAAATAAAATGGGTAATTATCCCAATAGTTTTTTTTCTAAAGTGGAGAATTTAATAATCCTTATAATCTCACATTACATTAGAAAAGGTTATCAAGGTTTACTACAAGGAAATTAAGAATTTAATTAGATATATTGAGCAAGTCGGGTATCTATTTAAATAATCTTTTTTTTTCTCTTAAACAGAGTGTTTCAATATTTTTAATAAAATTATAAACATATTATAAAGGATTATTAAAGTGGTAAAATTTTCAAATAAAATAAGATTAATATAAATTTCAGATTTTATTAATAATGGAGTGTTACAAGGCTAAAAATAGTACAAGGTAAAATAAATAAAAAGGAGGCAAGAGCCGGGACTCGAACCCGAGATCTCTTGCGTTTCCCCTTCACACACACACTCCAAACCGCTAAGCCATTGTAACATATCTACTCATAATCCCAGTCTTTTAAAAATATACTCTACTATTCTTCTTCTTCTTATCCAAATAAGTCAAATTGATGTCTGATTGAATTGACGCTTAACCACTGCATGAGAAGGAATTCAACCATTCTTCTCCATTGCTTCTAAAACCTTCCATGGACGTGCATCACCCTTTGTCATCATCAAACTAGCACAAAACTAACCAATCCCCATGGATCTCCTCCTCAATGACATGTCCATCCATGGAGGTGTGGATCCATGGAGGGGTCATCTTTCACTATAAATAGGGTTGAAAATTCATGGAAAAATCACACAATACAATCCTCTCTTTCTCCATCTCAAATCCATCTTAATTTCAAGCCTAAGGTCCCAAATTACTCATTATGTCAAATCTGATCTTTTTTGAAAAATCCACAAAAAAATCCCTAAACCATTGTTTTCTACACCTTTGGCCACCGGACCACCACTGCCTCCTAGCCGGACTACCACTGGCCACCCGCGCCTGCCGCCCCCGCCTCCATCGCCGGTGCAAAGCTGCGTCATTCTTCTGGCGTGGATTTCTGTTGTGCGTGGAAGACAAAGAAGGAAGAGTGGGCCTAGTCTTTTGGGTATTTTTGGGCTATTTATGGGCTGATTTTAGGCCCAAAAGTTAAGAATTAGCGATCAGAATTTTTTTAGGGGAAAAGAGAAAGAGAAGCCCATAAACTCGCCCACCTCATATTGTGTGCTCATTTTCGTCTCGTTTTCGCTCGGTATAATTTCCCGACTCATATTTTAATTAATATATTTTTATAAAATAATTTCTACATATATAAAATATTTATTTAAATAAATTGAATAAATATTGCATGTGAATTTATATAAGGAAATAAATATGGCAAGACAAAGAATCATTTCAAATAAATTATAAGATTAATATATGTGACTTATAAGCTTGAAAATTCTGAATTTTAAAAAATATATTAACTTGGTTGTATTTAAATTATAATGAAAATAGAACTAGATAAAGAGATTTATTAATTTGAGTCCGGTTCAGGTGCGAATGGGCGCTCATGTGCGAAATAAAAAAAACAAGAGCCGTTGGATCAATAAAAATCAAAGGCGCTGATCATTTCACTTAAAAAGGGAAAAAATGGCACGGGCGAATTTTTGGCGAATTATTCGCGTATTTTTGAAAAAAACGGAAATAGGACACGCGCCTAGATTGTTCATCGAAAATGTGGATTTGTTCATCAGTATTGTGGATTTGTTCATCAGTACTGTGGATTTTTTCATCAATACTACGGATTTGTTCATCAACAATGTGGATTTGTTCATCAACACTTTGGCATATATTTGTTCACTGGTTTTGACATATTTGTTCATCGGTTTGTGCATATTTGTTCATTAGTAACATCAATTCGTTCATTGGTTTATGCATATTTGTTCATTGATACATGCATATTTTTTCATTGTTATATTCATATTTGTTCATTGGTTTTGGCGTATTTGTTCATCGGTTTGTGCATATTTGTTCATTGCCTTTTCATATAATTGTTCATTGCTAAATGCATGTTTGTTCATTAGTAACCTCTTAGCATACACCATATTATTGCAAAGTCAGATTCTTTATCTATTATTCTTTGTATTCAAGTTTCTAAATCAAACTTATCTTGTTTAGGTACTACACTAAGCACTTCATTCGTATTGACAAGTTAGCCTTAAAGCACTTCATTTGTATTATCCTTTGCATTCAAGATAGTCTTAAAAGCACAAAATAAATACAATAAAATGCACAAATAGATAGTCATAAATGTACAAGTTGATGATATTATTATTCCTAAATGTACAAATTGATGGTATTGACTCATAAACATAAGTATATTTCTATTCACAAATAGGATATATCAATGAACAACAAGGTTATATCAATGAACAAATATTGGTATATCGAAACTAATTATATGTGCATCAAAAACTATATAATATTTTATTCATACACATAAATAAGGTTAAAAAATAAAATAAAAAATAAAAAAAGTTCAAAATCAATGAACATTGTTATCAAAAACTCGATGTAGAAATAGTTAGTATTGATGAACAATTGGTCAATATTGATGAAGAAATCGCTAGTTTTGATGAACAAATTGGGCGCGTCTCATAAAAACGTATTTTTCGAAAAATTCGTGAATAATACGGGAAAAATTCTTCCGTGCCGTATTTTATTGAAAATACGTGAATAATACGGGAAAAATTCGCCCGTGCCGTATTTTTTTTTTTAAGAATGTTTAATCAGGGACGTTGATTTTTTGGAAGGAACAAACGAGATTTATTCTCAATCCTCACCTGGGTGCCCATTCGCACGTAACTCTTCCCCTATTAATTTAAGACTTTATTAATAGAAAATACTAACATGTCTTTCAAAATCATATTATAAACTTATATATAATATGTATAAGATATTCTTATCATAAAATAAATTTATAGGATTAAGTTGAAGACTAAAAAGATATATTAAATAAATTGCATGTGTTTTTATATAATGAAATACATTACAACAAGAGCATGAAATCTAGGTTGTTAGACAAGATGAACTCTTGTTATTATATTCCTAGGTAAATATAAATAAGAATTATGCATGTTAGTTTTATAAAAATAATATCTCTAGACATGGAAAACCATTTTAATATAATAATGGATCTTTATTATTATACATGGAAAGCATACTATAATAATTCCACATAATGTTTGGAAACTACTATATAAGTAAAGTACTAAAATAAGCATAATATAGTATAATATCTTAATACCTTTTATATCTTAAAAAGGATTACATGTCTTATTATAAGAACTATAATAAGAGGAAAATATTTTAACAATATATTCTAGTCTTAAAAAAATATTTTTTATATGATCAAGTTGGATAAAAGATATTTATAAGAAAAAAATAAAAGATATATTATGACAAGGGCATTTTGGACTTTTCACATCATAAGAATAGTTTTATAATCATTATGTTATAGAGTTTGGTTCAAATGAAACAAACTCTTATCCTATAACGTAAAACGAATGCACTTTTCCTAGTTAGTAGTGCACTTTTCATACAAAATTGCATTGCAAAATACAAAAAGTGCAATACGATGAAAGCACTACAAAAAGTACGAAAAGTGCACTACAAAGTACGAAAAGTGAAAATGCGAAAAAGTGCACTCTAAAGTAGGAAAAGTGCAGTATAAACTAGGAAAAGTGCATTTGTTTTAGGATAAGAGTTCGTTTCAATATATATATGGAAAATATATTTTTAATAGACTTTCAATAGTTATCACCTTGCTTGAATTAAATAAAAGAATTATTTAATAAATGATAAGAAAGTAATTGTATGCCATAAAAGATCAAAAAGGTTATAATTATATAAATAGGGACTTTAACCTTAGATAAAGGAATATTTTAATAAGGTGAATAATATTAAACCTTGATCTTCAAAATCTTATAATAATTAAATTAAAATAAAGAGTTTATAAGGAGTACAAGGATATCACAAATAAGCAATAATAATAAGGTATATTATTATTTTATTACCTCCATCTAAATTATTATTATAATAATTTAGTATTAATTCTCTTATAAAAGGAATATAAGAGGCTTTTAAAACTTTAAAAGAATTAAAGAAATTCTTATTAAAGTTCCTTCGTACCTCTCGTGTCGATAGGTCAAGTTTTCCGTCCCGACTAAACCAACTGTTCCCATTCATTCGTTCGTACACAATCGTATAAGCTAAGGCAAGTGGAATTTCTCCTTGTAGCCTTGATATTTCGTTGCCGTGAAAAGCAATGATTAGATGAAATAGTGAGGGGTGCGGGATTAACCTGACACCTCTATATAACCTACTAAGTCGTATTGCCACCATGCCTAAATAGCAACTTTACGGATCATGATCCATGTCCGCTCCCGCTAAACGGAGGGATGAGTGCACCCTAGATAGGTGCCCGAAACTTTGTTCCTGTTAGTGGACCGGGCCCATGCATGCCACCCACACTCGTAAAAATCATTAACGTAAGTGAAAGTTTTATCACAACATAAGATAAGTGCTAAAGCACAATTAAAAGAAACTAAAACCGGGTCGGAATAGCACAACTTGCTTGGAAAACCACCCGGCTCCGGGTTCTTGAAAAGATCGTCTTTCCAATCTGAATGCTTATTCGGGCTTGTCTAAGATGGGCGGTTACTTAAGCGCCTTCGGGCCACCTCCCCTATCTGGAGCACTGAATAAGATGAGGTTGGTTAAGGTTCGACAAGGGCGCGGGAGGTTTTTAAAAACTTGTATGAATTAATAAACGTTCCCAATATACTTTCTACTCTTAGAAGTCTACAATCTCGTAGTTCTTCTCTTGATTAACTGGTTATCTCATCTCGAGATACACTCTTTTCTGTTCCGATAAGCCCCACATAAAATTCTATACCTCAAAACCCATCCCGATAATATCTCTCGAATATTATAAATTACCATAATACCCTTGAGAATTTCCATTCTCGCTTGCTTAGTCTCCTTAGACTAATCCCGCTTTCCCGCATTTTTGCATGGCATTTCTCGCCCTTCGCGACTTATGCCAGACTCTAGGAAGTTCCCACCGAAGTTTTAACGCAAAGGCTAGAAGATTCGAGAAGCATTATACAAGGATATAAGGTTAAGGCAAGATGACGTTGAAGGAAGGAAGAAATTTTCAAGAGCAAAACATTCAAAAGCTAGTGCACCACCTCTTGTATTTTAACCAAGCAAATCATCATCTTATGATTTGTCTTGAGAAACATACATGTATTTTTAAATACGTCTTTTCACCCTTTTTAAATGGGCTTTTCTTATCAATGAATAAAATTCCGCTTTTAGTCACTTCTTCGTTAATCGTGTTTAATTAAATCATTTAAAGCCATGGTGATGCAGTGAAGCCTGCCATGTCTCCAACCGATGTCGATGAGTTGATTCGAGTGCCTTCTGACGGACCAATTACAAGAAGTCGAGCTAAGAAGATTGCTCAAGGCACAACATCAATCTTGGTTCGTTTGGCAGCTGTTCTTGAAGAGCCAACCAAGTCAAGATGGGTCTCGTGCATTCGACATCAATTAAGCCCGGATTCAATGGATTAAACTCAAGGGGCCGAAATTCACTATTTCCTTATTTAGAAACATGTATTAGTTTGTCTCACTTTAGGGCTGAATTTAGTAAGTGACCGGGTGAGATAAATTGGTATATGGGTCAAAGTCAACCCTTTGACTTGACCATTCTATGTAAGAGAAAATATCTATTTTTATTTAATATAGGCGTGTGTTTTTATTTTAAATAATGTAGAGAATCAATCAATAGGCTTATGTTAGTTGGTTGATATTCTCTCTCTTGGTTGTTAGAGATATTTTTAGTTTGTTTTGGATATTTTATAGTTGTTAGGATATTTTCCTTAAATAAATAAATCAGCCATGATTTATTTTATTTAAGGAAAATCTAGATAGATATTATTAGATATTTTATTATATCTTGGGAAGCAAGACAAGGAGGCCTAATCTATCATCCTAGGGCCGGCCACCTTGACTCCTTGCTCCCCAAGTAATAGCTTTTGTATTCTCTATTTATACTCTTGTTATTTCATTCAATAAAATCAGCTTGAGAGAGATTAAACCCAAATTGGTTTAATCTATCTCTTGGGCTCCCAAAATAACAACTTGTGTTTGTGTGCTTGTAATTGCGTTCGATCATCATCATCATAATTTCGAGATTTCTCTTCTCTCTCTCTCGTGAATCTGATTTGTGTTTGTTTAAATTGGTTTGTTGACTTGGTCAATTGGATTGTTCTAGTTGTGATTGTTAAAGATCAAACTAGTTAATCAATCGGATTTAGCGTTAGAGCCAATCCGTTTGAATTATCAAGTTGATTTCTGCAACCTATCAATTCAGTTTCGTTATTTCAGCAACTCGAGTTCTTATTACTTGTGTTCCAAGCAATTGACTTTGTTAGCAATTTCAGGAGAGAATCGAGATTACTAGGCAAGATCGGGATCGTGTGGGTCATATACGAGGTTTCTAAGGAGTCATCCGAGGCAATCACGTATCAAGTGGTATCATAATCCAGCGTCTCGCCAAGTAAAATTTTCTTTCCTTAATTTTCTTTCTAGTCAATTTTAATTCAGTTTTTGATCCCAAAGCTTGAACCTTTAACCAAGTTACAATTTTTGAGATCCAAAGGCTGAATTTTCCCCACAACCACCACCTTTTTCCGCCACCACCACCACGAACCACCACTAGCCACCACGATCTGGGGTCGCACTCCCCTGTCGCACCACCCACCACCACCGTCCGATCACACCACCACCAACCCCACCCCAGTCAGACCACCCTAACCCTAAATCGCCTACCCCACCCTCGTAACCCTAACCCTAATTGGCGGCTAGACCTAGTCAAACCCCAACCCTAACTCGCAAACCCTAGAAGCCGAACCCCAAACCCTAACCCTAGCCTCAGCCGAGCCTTCACCAAACCCTAATTCCCCTTGTTGTTGCTTGCACTCCAAGTAATAACCCATCTAGGAGATTCTAAGGGATTTGTTGGATGCTTTTGGTTGAATTGGTTGAGTTTGATTGCGATATAGATTAGCTTTTGTCTTCCTACAATTTTTATGAGTTTTTATTGCATGTTGCATGATCAATAGAGATTCATATTGCATTGTTGATATTTGCTAATTTTTGTCATTGCATTCCATAAATTCGACCTAGCCCTATCTTCTCTTGTTAATTTGGCTTCTAGTTGGTTTCATTGGTAGTTTAAAGTCACTTAGTTAAAAAAAAATCAGATTAGCCTAGTTTTCGTGTTAGCCCTATTTGCATTCCTTTGCATTACTTTGCTTGTTTCTTCATTCTAGCACAAGAGTAGATTGTGCATAAAGTCAAAACAAAAAATCAGAAAAGAAAAAAGTGATCTACCCCAACTAGTTTTAAGCCACTTTTAACCCTAGTGACTACTTGCTTAAAAATAGTTAAGTAGAAATCATTTTTAAGATAAAGAGTGACGAAACAAAAGTCACTTAGCCTACCATATTTTTGTCCTTGCATGATAATTTTGGCTTTATTAACTTGCATAGAGTCAATTGAGAGATTGCATGTGTTTTAGAGCTCATAAGGGATTATTTGCATTGCTTGTCTTATTGCATACTTGCCATTTGCTTAAGCTGCATATTTCCTTTACTTATCATAGTATACCATATCTACACCATATCTACCCATTGACTCCCTCAATTCAACCAAAAAACTGAATTAAGTGGATTGGATTGCTTTGAGGCAAGTTTTGTCTTGATTAAGTTGTGGTATTGCTTATTGTGATTTGCTTTAGAACACACTACTCTCTCTACCTTCTTGCTTGTTTCAGGAACAATGGTGGTCTCTAATGAGCCGAACTCGGCTGAACTGAATCTCACTAAGGAGGCAATCAACTTCATTAGGTTGTCCATTAATGAGAGTGTACGAGATGGTCAAGCTCCAGCTGTAGAGTTGGCCACGGCTGCAATCAATCCTCAATTGCGGCGTCTAGAGGAGCAACTTGCCACGTTAATTGAGTCATCTCAAGGAAGTCATAAGGTCGCCCCTGCAATAGAGCTTACAAGTGATCCAAATCAAGCCTCAATTAGCGACAAAGGCAATCAACAAGCAATTGATGAAGAGCATGATGTGCTTGCTAGCTGCAAAGATCAAGATCCCCCGACTCAATACTCCACCACAGCAGGCCGAGGTAGAGGAAGAGGCATAGGATCGAGGACTCCACCGGTTACCCATCAACAATTCTTCAATCAACAAGCTAACCGGTATCCTCAAGCCACTCATCAACAACAACAACAATACAACAATCCTTTTGATGTGACTTATGGCTATCTCGGGGAAGAAAGGCGCCCATGGCATCCTCCCCTTGATGATTTCTATAACCAAGCTGAGGTTGTAGAAGATATTCCACCAGCTTATGGAGTGAAAAGGCCGAACAACAACAATCATGCTAACCAACAAGTCAATCAGATTGGGAAGCGTGATATTAAGATCAAGATAGAACCACTCAATGGAGAGCTCAATCCAGAGACGTATCTAGAGTGGGAACAAGCCACAAATTTCATTCTAGATCACATGGGCTATGAAGAATGGGAGAAAGTTGCAGTTGTTGTTATTCACTTCGTTGGGACCGCTAGAAATTGGTGGTTCAGAATGAAGGAAGATAGAATCAGAAAGGCCTTACCACCGATTGAAACTTGGGGCCAGCTGAAGTTTGACATGAGGAAGAAGTATGTGCCCGAAGAGCATACCGAGCACATGAGGCTGAAAGTTGTTACATGCAAACAAGGTACCAAGTCTCCAACCGAGTACTTCAATGAGCTAGAGGATTTGAGCTTCAAAGCGGGAATTCATCATTCCCAAAGGTCTCTAAGCACCCAATTCATGTCTGGACTGAATCAAAGCATTAAAGACACATTGGAGATTCAACAAATCAAGGATCTCAATGCCTTAGTACATTAAGCCCAACTACTCTATGAGCAACAACAAAGGAAGAAGAAGGAAGCTTGGAATGCACCAAAAAGGTATGTTTCTAATCCTAGTTCAAATTCCAATTCTTATTCTTCTAACCCTTCTATGCAGCAAAAGGGAGCTTCTAGCTCACCTAAACCAACAGTTTTTCAAGGCCAAAGGCGTCCCAACAATGGACCTCCAAGCCAGCCAAGGGCACGTGATTTAGTGTGCTACAAGTGTCAAGGAAGAGGTCATTATGCCAAGGATTGTCCAAATCAAAAGCAAGTGCTTCTCACCACCAATGGAGGATATGTGAGTGATGAAGATATACCTCCAAATCAAGTGGAGGAGGAGAGCAATGGACAAGAAGAGGAGGACGTAGAGGCCATTGAACCTGATTGCACCGAACAGCCTCTAACTTTGGTAACCATGCGTACTCTTACTTTACAAGAAACACCTAGGCTAGATCAAAGGGAAAATATTTTTCATAC
Organism: Fallopia convolvulus; assembly: GCA_964016875.1. Lineage (NCBI taxonomy): Eukaryota > Viridiplantae > Streptophyta > Magnoliopsida > Caryophyllales > Polygonaceae > Fallopia > Fallopia convolvulus. Next base: position 22,492,493 of record OZ024726.1, on the reverse strand, counting down.
TAGGTGTACAGTAAATAATCAAGTGTTATGCATGATAATTGATAGTGGTAGATGCTGTAACATTATTAATGCTAAGGTAGTTGATCACTTGCAATTAAAAACCCAACCTAGGGCTACTAGTTATGGTCTAAATGGTATTAATGATTCTGATGGTCCTAACTTAGTCACTCATCAATGCTTCCGTGTTTCCATAGGCAATTATGTGGATGATATCATGTGTGATGTGGTAAACATGGAATGCACTCATATCTTGTTAGGTAGACCATGGTTATTCGATAGGAGAGTTATATATGATGGCATGCTTAATACCTATTCGTTTAACTATGACGGGAGGAGAGTTTCTCTTCTACCATTGTCGCCCCAACAAGTTCTACAGGACCAGGTACGCAGAGACCAAGCTAGGGCACTTAGGCGTGCCAAGGAAGAGAAAGAAGAGGCTGAATCAGCAGCCAAGATTGCGGCCCGGCGCTCGACGCCCGACGCACCAGCAAAGCCTAGCGGTGTTTCCCAGTCTCCACCCGCGCGTTCTGGCTCAAATTTTAGGACAACATCAAACACAGGTGGAGCTACTGTTTGGGACGAAAAACGCCCAGAGAATGTCCCTAAATCGTCCAAAGTGCCGAGCAACAGTTCCTGCAACGCACCAGAGACGAAAACGGGGCTATCTCCCAAACCACTCGAGCGTTTTGGCTCACATTTTGGGAGTACTTCAGAGACTCAGAGAGCTACAGATCTGGAAAAAGAACGCCCACAGAAAGTGCCAAAAAACGGCATAAAGGGCAGTGTAGAAAAGCGCTCTCTAGTGACTCAGTCTAGTATTTCTTTCCCTAACTCTTTTTGCTTACTTCTTATGAGGAAAGATATACTTGTTATTAGTCTAGATATTTTACATCTTCCAAAGTGTATTCAAGCTCTATTACAGGAATTTGAAGATGTGATGCCTGACGAGTTGCCACAAGGCCTTCCACCAATTAGAAGCATTGAGCATCAAATTGATTTGGTGCCCTTCGCTTCTTTACCAAACCGTGCAGCCTATAGAGCAAGTCCAGAAGAGACCGCTGAGCTTGAAAGACAAGTGCAATATCTCATGGACAAAGGCTATGTGCGTGAATCCCTCAGCCCATGCGCGGTTCCGGTGATTTTGGTGCCAAAGAAGGATGGCACATGGAGAATGTGTGTTGATTGCAGAGCGATCAACCAAATAACAGTTAAGTACCGTCATCCCATTCCTAGATTAGATGATATGCTTGATGAATTGCATGGTGCTAATTTCTTTTCAAAGATTGATTTAAGAAGTGGGTACCATCAAATTAGGATGAGGGAAGGGGATGAATGGAAAACTGCCTTTAAAACTAAGTATGGTTTATATGAATGGTTAGTAATGCCTTTTGGATTAACTAATGCACCTAGTACTTTCATGAGGCTTATGAACCATGTTCTAAGAAGATACTTAGGAAAATTTGTTGTAGTCTACTTTGATGATATCTTAGTCTATAGCAAAACCTTGCATGGACATGTAGATCATCTTAGGGCTGTTTTGGACACTTTGAGGTTAGAAAAGCTTTATGTTAACTTGAAAAAGTGTTCTTTTTGCTCGGAGTCTACCATTTTTCTTGGTTTTGTTGTGTCTAAAGGTGGATTGAAGGTAGATGAAGACAAGATCAAGGCAATCAAGGAGTGGCCCCAGCCGACTACACCAACCATGGTGCGCTCTTTTCTCGGCTTGGCTGGCTTCTACAGGAGATTTGTGCGTGATTTTAGCACAATTGCAGCCCCTCTCCATGAGCTTACAAAGAAGGATTCAACATTCAAATGGAGAGAGCAACAAGAGAACGCCTTCAACACTTTGAAGGACATGTTATGCCACACCCAAGTACACCAACTCCCTGACTTCTCCAAGGCATTCGAGATAGAGGTGGACGCTTCTGGACATGGCATAGGAGGCGTGCTCTTGCAAGACAAGAAACCCATAGCTTACTTTAGTGAAAAGCTTAGTGGGGCTGAGTTGAATTACCCTACTTATGATAAAGAGTTGTATGCTTTAATTAGGATTTTGAAAACTTGGTCTCATTATTTGTGGCCTAAGGAGTTTGTAATCCATTCTGATCATGAGGCCTTGAAGTATTTGAAAGGCCAATCCAGACTCAGCAGGCGACATGCAAGATGGGTTGAATTTATGGAGACCTTCCCTTATGTTGTAAAGCATAAGAAAGGCAAAGAGAATGTGGTAGTTGACGCCCTTTCTCGCAGGTATGTTCTCTTGAACCAATGTGATGTTAAGATCCTTGGATTTGCAAGGATTAAGGAATTGTATGCTAGTGATCCTCACTTTGCTGAAATTTATAAGAATTTCATGTCTAGGGGAGAAATAGATACCTACTTTATTGATGATGGATACTTGTTTAAAGCTGATAAATTGTGCATTCCTTCATCTAGTATACGTAGGCTTCTAACTAACGAAGTTCATGAATCAAGAGGACATAGGGGTTTAGAAAAGACTTTAGAAGGATTAAAAGAACACTACTTTTGGCCTAAAATGAGTAACTATGTGCTTAGATTTGTCAAGAGTTGTGTTGTTTGTGCTAAAGCTAAGTCTAGACTTAATCCCCATGGTTTATATCAGCCTTTGCCTATTCCTAGTTCACCTTGGGAGGACATTTCTATGGACTTCATTGTAGGATTGCCTAGAATTAGGAAGGGTAGAGATTCTATCTTTGTGGTAGCAGACCGATTTTCCAAAATGGCTCATTTTATTCCTTGTCACACGACTGATGATGTTGTGCATGTTGCTGATTTGTTCTTTAGAGAAATTGTTAGATTGCATGGCATTCCTTGTTCTATTGTTTCAGATCGTGATGCTAAGTTTTTGAGTTATTTTTGGAAGAGTCTGTGGTCTAAGTTGGGAACTAAATTGTTATTTTCTACCTCATGTCATCCACAAACTGATGGGCAAACTGAAGTTACTAATAGAACGTTAGGGGTTTTACTTAGAACTATGCTTAAAGCTAACCTCAAACGTTGGGAAGATGTTTTGCCTTTTCTGGAGTTTGCTTATAACAGGTCAATCCATTCAGCTACAAAAATGACCCCTTTTGAGGTTGTTTATGGGCTGAATACGAGGACTCCAGTGGATTTGACGCCTAAGCCATACAAGGGAAAAGAGAGTTTTGAAGCTGACAAGCGGGCTGAGTTTGTGAAGAAGCTACATGAGAGGACAAAGATGCACTTGGAGAGGAAATCCATGAAGTACAAGGCCCATGCTGATAAGGGTCGAAAACAGGTTATCTTTGAAGAAGGAGATCTTGTTTGGGTGCATCTAAGGAAGGAAAGGTTCCCAAATCAAAGGAAGAACAAGTTAGATCAGAGAGGAGATGGACCATTTCGTATCATCAGAAGAATCGGCCCTAATGCTTATCATGTTGACATGCCTGGTGAGTATGGTGTCCATCCGACTTTTAATGTGGCTGATCTATCTCTTTATGTGCCAGATTTTGATTCCGACGTCGAATCAGAGACGATTCGAGCTCAAGTGGAGGAGAATGATGCAGTGAAGCCTGCCATGTCTCCTACTGACGTCGATGAGTTGATTCGAGTGCCTTCTGACGGACCAATTACAAGAAGTCGAGCTAAGAAGATTGCTCAAGGCACAAGATCAATCTTGGTTCGATTGGCAGCTGTTCTTGAAGAGCCAACCAAGTCAAGATGGGTCTCGTGCATTCGACATCAATTAAGCCTGGATTCAATGGATTAAACTCAAGGGGCCGAAATTCACTATTTCCTTATTTAGAAACATGTATTAGTTTGTCTCACTTTAGGGCTGAATTTAGTAAGTGACCGGGTGAGATAAATTGGTATATGGGTCAAAGGCAACCCTTTGACTTGACCATTCTAAGTAAGAGAAAATATCTATTTTTGTTTAATATAGGCGTGTGTTTTTATTTTAAATAATGTAGAGAATCAATCAATAGGCTTATGTTAGTTGGTTGATATTCTCTCTCTTAGTTGTTAGAGATATTTTTATTTTGTTTTGGATATTTTATAGTTGTTAGGATATTTTCCTTAAATAAATAAATCAGCCATGATTTATTTTATTTAAGAAAAATCTAGATAGATATTATTAGATATTTTATTATATCTTGGGAAGCAAGACAAGGAGGCCTAATCTATAATCCTAGGGCCGACCACCTTGACTCCTTGCTCCCCAAGTAATAGCTTTTGTATTCTCTATTTATACTCTTGTTATTTCATTCAATAAAATCAGCTTGAGAGAGATTAAACCCAAATTGGTTTAATCTATCTCTTGGGCTCCCAAAATAACAACTTGTGTTTGTGTGCTTGCAATTGCGTTCGATCATCATCATCATAATTTCGAGATTTCTCTTCTCTCTCTCTCGTGAATCTGATTTGTGTTTGTTTAAATTGGTTTGTTGACTTGGTCAATTGGATTGTTCTAGTTGTGATTGGTAAAGATCAAACTAGTTAATCAATCAGATTTAGCGTTAGAGCCAATCCGTTTGAACTATCAAGTTGATTTCTTCAACCTATCAATTCAGCTTCGTTATTTCAGCAACTCGAGTTCTTATTACTTGTGTTCCAAGCAATTAACTTTGTTAGCAATTTCAGGAGAGAATCGAGATTACTAGGCAAGATCGGGATCGTGTGGGTCATATACGAGGTTTCTAAGGAGTCATCAGAGGCAATCACGTATCACATGGGTTACTTTGGACAGTAAAGTCTGAGGTCATTGGCAGTAACACCCAGTGTTACAAAAATAAGGGTGTTACAACTTGGTTGGATGCTCTTGTTACAGGAATTCGATCATGAAATCAAAGACAAAAAGGGAGCAGAAAACTTAGTAGCTGATCACTTGTCCAGTTTGCCAGTAGAACACATTATGGAGTCCAACAACGTCGTGCCAATCAATGAATCCAAACCAGACGAGCACCTCATATTGAACGAGGGAGCTCGGTGCATTATTGAGGGACCTACCGACCCTACAAGGGTCGTTATCGACCCTTTTCTGAAGTTGGAACACGCTGGAAACACCGATACCAAAGTGGAAGAGCTCGATACCAAGGCAGGACAACCCCTTACCAAGGCAAAGGAGATCGTTACTGAGGCGGATAACAAAGCAATAAGGTCGGTAACGACCCTACCTGGTCCGGTAACGACCCATTCAAGTAAGTGTTCTCAACTGATTTTAAATCTTGTCGATTCAAACCTTTTCTTATCTCCTTCTTCTACTTTTTTCCATTCAATCTATGCTATTAGAGGGTAAAAAATCCCTTGGTTTGTGGATTTCGCTAACTACATTGTAGGAGGCATAATTCCCGAGGGCTTGACCCCACAAAAGAAGAAGAAGTTTCTCCATGACGTCAAGCAGTATTATTGGGACGATCCTTACTTGTTCAAATAAGGGAGTGATCATATTTTCCGACGTTGTGTACCCGAGGAGGAGATAGAGAGTGTGATCCGTCATTGTCACACTCTCCCTACAGGTGGCCATGCAAAAGGATTCAAGACCACATCGAAGATTCTTCAAAGTGGTCTCTACTGGCCAATACTTTTCAAAGACGTACAAGAGTTTGTGACGTCTTGTGATGAGAACCCACTCACTGGGATCTTAGAGGTCGAGCTTTTCGACGTTTGGGGCATTGACTTCATGGTACCCTTTCCATCATTGAGCCCCTACAAGTAAATTCTAGTGGCGGTTGAATATGTCTCTAAGTGGGTGGAAGCCATCACTACAAGAAACAATGATGATAAAACTGTGGCCAAATTTAAGAAAACTAACATCTTTCCTAGGTTTGGAGTGCCACACATTCTCATTAGTGATGGTGGATCTCATTTTATAGAGAGGAGCTTTGAAGTTCTTTTGGCCAAGTATGGGGTATCACATAGGGTGGCAACGCCCTACTATCCCCAAACTAGCGGCCAATTAGAGGTGTCAAATCGGCAAATCAAGAGCATTTTGGAGAAGACGGTCTCTCGCTCTAGGAAGGATTGGTCATCCAAGCTTGATGACACTTTATGGGCATATAGAACAGCGTACAAAACACCCATACGCACCAGTCCATACAATCTAGTTTATGGCAAGGCATTATGGGCTCTTAAAGAGCTCAACATGGATCTCAACAAGGCCGGTGCAAAACGATTCATGGACTTGCAAGAGCTAGAGGAGTTGGGGCTAAAGGAATATGAGAATGCCGAAATCTACAAGGAGCGCACCAAGATGTGGCATGACAACAAGTTGGTGCCAAAAACCTATGAAATTGGTGACAAGGTACTTCTCTTTAATTCTTGACTTCGCTTATTTCCAGGGAAACTACGATCAAGATGGAGTGCACCATTCGTGGTCCACCACATATATCCCCATGGAGTGGTTGATCTAATAGAAAACAATGGAGCCATCTTCAAGGTCAATGGGCTTCGGTTGAAGAAATACTATGAGCAAACTGACCCGGATGAGGAAGTTTGAGCCACCTCGGCTCTAACATCATCCGAGTAGCTAAGGTAAGTTCGTCGGGCTAACGACGTTAAAAATAGCGCTTACGAGAGGCAACCCGCTTTTAGTTTATTTTTCCAATATCTTTTTGCTAGGTTTCTTTTGACTTGTTTTTAGGATTAGATTAAAGGTTTTCGGAATAGAATGCTTTGAATAAGTGATACAGGAAAAAAGGGCCCCAAATTAAGCAAAAACGAAGGTTTGGAGAAAATTCCGTGTGGGTCGATACCGACCCCCATAGGGTCGGTACCGACCCCTTCAACAAAGAAAAAAAAACAAACAATCCGAAACCGACCCAGCTATGTACTCTTAAACTCTTGTCTTTCACTTTAGTCCCCCTTCCACCACACACCTCTCCACCTTAAGGCCAAAGTTCCCAAACCCTCACCTCACCCTTCTCTTGCCAGCGCACCTCATCAATCACACCACCACCGTCGCACCACCCAGATTTGTCGTTACATCACTGTGAATCGCGCCCCGCTGCATACCAACCCACACACAGAAATACTGAATCCCTCACCCCGGTACCGAACAAAAATTTCCTTGTTCGTTACCGAACCAAAATCCCTCGTTACCAATCCAAAAATTCTTCTATTTTTCATTATAATCTCGGACTTACGGTTTGATTTCTCAACCTTCATCTTCTATTGTGGATTTCTTGAATTTACATGGTGATTTTTGGTTGATTTGCATATCTAGATCTAGATCTAGGTTAAAAAAAATTTAGCATAAAATACTTGCCTCTTTGCCTCGATTTGGTGTTGTTTATTGATGAATGATGCTTTTCTATGTTTAGGATTGAATTAGTTTCAAGTTTTAAGCATGAATTTGATTGTTCTTGAGTTTTATATGTCTACACCATGTTTTGTCTATTTTTGCATGAGTTTGGGATGATTTTTGAGTAAGTATGGGGTTCATGGTGCTTGTTTTACCTAGAATTGATGTTGCCACTTGCTAAATTGATGCAATAGAAGGATAATTGATGGTTCAAAGTCGAACGTCCCGACTCGGAATGGTTTTCGAGCTATGCGCACGGTCGATATCGACCCCCATAGAGCCATTACTGACCCCTGTGTTGCCCATAAAATTCAAGTCCTTCGATACCGACCCTCTGGGTTCGGTACTGACTCTTGCAGGACGTTTGCCTCTTGATTTTTGCATGCATTTGGATGAATTTCTAAAATTTATTAAGGCTATTCAATGCTTAATTGATTAAAATTAGCTTACATTGCAAGATGTCAAGAATCTCCTCGGCTTCCCTAGTCCATACAATGGCCACAAAGCCCCAGACAACTTTAAAGTTGAGGAAACGTGGAGATATATAACGGTTAAACCTCTTGGCGGCATTGGTGCACTTCCCACCAAAGAAATCGTCAACCCTATTTTGCGCATCATCTTGCGGATTTTAGTGAGCACCATTTGGGAAAAGGCGGAGCCTACACAACCGACGAGGAAGGAGGTGTGGTGCCTCCATACAATATAGTTTAAGGAGCCCCCATCTATGAATTTTGTATACGAATGGCTACGGTATGTGGCAATAGTCGGACCAAAGAGTGAGAAGTCTACATCGGGGGCATGGTCACCCGACTTGCTCGAGCATGCAGGATTGATCTTTCTCGCCTCACCACAAGTATTGTACCTCAACTTTTAGATTCTACCTACTGGACATCGTCGGGTATTCTCAAGAAAGTTGGTGAAGTGCTCACAATAACGCTTGAAGCACAACAAGTCGAGGTAACCCCGGAGAAGCTTGAACTCTTGTACCTTCCAAATTGGTACTCGACATGGACTTCTTGGCCCTATCCTTTCTCTCCGGGTCTCGAGGAAGAGTTGTCATTAAGGAGGAAAGAGTCTGGGTTTCAAAGAGATAGAGAATTGCCGGATGCTGAGGTTAGTAACGACCCTTATGTGGTCGGTACCGATGGAGTGGCGCACGCGGATGGACACGTCACCGAGCCAACAATGCTCGGTATCACTCTTTATAACCCCGTTACTGACCCTTATGGGGTCGGTACTGACCCCTAGTTCGGGCATTTCCAGCACTCTACCGAGGGATACAGGCCTGGTTTCGGGGCGTCCACCGAGCATTTCTAGGGCTACAAGGTTCACCATCTTGATGACGGCTCTAGCTCCAGCACCACTTCACCTCCATGGGTCAATGATCTTGTGCACCGAATGGAGAGGCTCCAGGTCGGCCAACTCAGGCTTTATGAACAGCAACATCAGTTTCAAGAGCATTATGTGCAGCAAAGGAGGATAGATGACGAGCATTGGAATAGGAATGAAGATCGTTGGGCACAATCTGATGAGCATTGGACATCTACTTGCCAGTTCATGATTGCGATGGAGAAGCACTTTCCTCCTCAATCACCACCAGATTACCAATGATTCCCCCTGTCTTTCAAGGATGTTCAAGGATGTTTCAAGCTGCTTCAAAATTTTATCTTGTGAGTATGTTTTCTTTTCCCTGTATATTTTCTTTTTACCTTGCTTTGTTCTTACAGTGGGGTCACTGTTTGGTTTAAGTATGGGGTAGGGAGGGAAAAGAAAACTCTTCTGTTTGTTTTTATGTTTTTCATGTCTTGCTTTGATGTCTTTTGTTGGTTCAAGTTGGTTTTACTTGTTTGCTTTCTTTATAAAAACATGAAAAAAAATTTGAAAATTTTGAAAATCACAAAATGATTTTAGGACGGATGATACCCTTGTCTTAGTGTTCTATGATGGTAATTGCTTGCATGATCATGTAAATCCTTTAGTGTCTTTGATGGTATAGCCCAAATCTACCATGAAATTGTTTTTATGTGAAATTTTAGCTTGTGAGGAAATTGAGCATGTATGACTTCTAAATATGAGTTTAGTGCAATCCAACAAAAATTTCTACCTTGTGAGTTGTTTTGGCCTTATATGGAGAACATCAAGAATCCCTCATCTTTTCTTGTGTGATTTTACTCTCCCATTTGCATATCACCTCTTGATATTGATATGGTTATTTATTTCTTGAAGCCTATATGAGATATTAGTTCATTACTTGTGGAATTAGAGGATAGATAACTTATTTCATTAGCCTTATTATTTCCCTATCCACCCTTGCATTATCCTTTCTTTTTGTAGCCATGTTTTGATCCTTTAAGCCTATTTTTAGCTTCACAAAATTGTTTCCTAGCCAATGTAAGCTTGACCCTATCCGGGGATTAGGACTTAGTTGGGTTGGGACTTGTTTTGTTGACTGTAATTATTGGTACAAAAGGAAGTGCGTTGTAGGAGTCTCATTGTTGAAAAAGTTGAAAAGATAGGATTTTTGGCTTGCAAAAGAATGCACAATTAGCAAAAGAAACAAGATGCAGACCTCGTTACCGATCCTAGTAGGGTCGGTACCGACCTTCTCCCAGACAAGAAAAATTCAGAAATTCAGTAGAAAATTCAGATAAAAGGGAGGAAAGTGAATAAGTGCAAGCAAAGAAAAGAAAAAAAGTCAAGAATTCCTTTATATATGTTTCATGAGACTTAGTTGAGATTTTGGGTTAATGAGAAAGAAAAGAGGGTGTGCATAATGTTGAGTGAGTTTGGTATGTTGTTTGAGAGTTTTTGGTAAGTTGTGTTGGAGAGTTTAGGAGTCTTGATTCTCGGATTTTAGCACCACAAACCAAAATATTTCCACACCTTATTGTTATTACCAAGCCCCATTACAACCCGCCCGAATGGAAACTTCTATGAAGTTTTTCATTGAGCCGAAGTTCTCTTGATAATTCCGCTTGTTTTGACATCTTTGGTAGAGAGAATGGTAATATAAGTAACAATATCTATGAGTTTTTGCATATAGGATTGAGATGAGAGTTGTTTTTAAAAGCCTAAAAACATGAGAGTTGAGTGAAACACATATCCCTTGTGAGGTTGGATTGTGATTGCTTGTGCTTATTGGTTTCTTTTATATGTGTGATGACGTTTAAGTCACTTGTTTAAATTTCACTTGTGCTAAATTTGCTTTTTCATAAGGGCTACTACTTGATAGATGTGTTGATGGTTTTCATTTATGTTTGATAATTGCTTGAGGACAAGCAAGCTTAAGTATGGGGTATTTTGTTGTCCATGTTTTTAGCTTTGTTTTAGTATGTTTTTCTAGGTTGTTTAGTCTTGTTTAGTTGTATTTTTGTGAGTGTTTTGTGTCTTTTTAGTATAGTTTGCATATTTTGTGAAAAATATGGAATCTACTCTAGTTTTATGTTTTTGTAGGTTTTGAGGCGGGTTTGGATCCATTCAAGGACATGAAAAGAGAGGAACAAGCTAAGAGGAAGAAGAGAAAGAGTGAAGAATAACAAGAGAAGGAGTGAAGAATAACAAGAACAAGTTCAAGACCAGGCACCATATCGACCCTCTAGGGGTCGATACCAAGACTCCCAGGCATGACCGACTTAGAGCTTTTATTCCAAGATCTTTTATCTTTCGTAGGCTTTATCTTTATGGAAAATTTTTAGATGGTTGTTTTAGTATAAATACCCTTGTTTTAGAAAAGTTTGAGGCTCTATCTCCCCTGATGAAAGAGATAGATGTTTTAGTATAAATACCCTTGGTGTCTTTCCCATATCCTAGAGTTGAACCATCTCAACAAGCATGCAATGAACAACAAAGGGAACGTTTTTCCTCTCCCTCACCTACTCGTTTCAGCACACACAAAGTCAACCAACAAAAATTCAAGACACACTTAAGTGGAAGAGTAAATTCAAGGATTAATCACACAACCTTTCAACTACTCAACCAAACAAAGGACCTTTGGGGTTCCTTCTTCAAGTTCGTGTACACAACAACTCAGCCATGGCTCATGCAAATTTCGACCTCCATCAAACAAAAAATCAAGGACGGAAAAGCTCACACAAAGACGCAAGACACAAAGGCAAACTCGTGCACCTCAACAATGGATCAACGACTTTACAAAACAACTTGCAACGAGTGGTTAACCAAGGTCGAGACAAGATTTAAATGGTGATACCTTCGCGTGGCTCTGATACCACTTGATGAAAGAGATCGATGGTGTAGATGATGCAAAGGGATCGCCTTCAAAGAGTCCAGGGAATTCCGACAACAAACACCAAGGAATCTGACCCGTCTTCAACTGGCTTGATCTTCCTGGTCCGAAGTAGGATTTGAGTGATTCTAAAACGAGGAGTTAGATCTTTGAGTCTAGGTGTAGATTGGAAGTTATGGAGATTATACTGAGCTGGTGCAGAATCCACCGAGAAGGGAATGGAACGATTGATGAAGCGAATGGAAGTGGATTGATGGAGTGTTGGATATGGATGTTGAGTCTTAGATATTACGCACCAAGATCAACAAACTAAGTTGAAAGAACGTCGGATATGACTCACCAACGATCAAATAAAAAGAATTGAAACGAAGAAGTGCAGGCAACTTAGATTGAAAAGTAAACAAAAGAGAGAACATTTATGGTTTCAAGTCTTCCCAACAAGGAGGCGAAAAACGTGGCTAAATACCCTAGACCCACACCCCCTCAAATCAGCCACCCTCACTTCTCTCGAAATTACAAATTAAACCCTTAAGTTTTAAGGAACCAACTTAAAGCCCTTAATAAAACATAAGTCAAGTTTGTGCACTAGTTCACCGAAAGTCAATAGAATAAACCACCCTTCTCCATGGTTAACCAATATCCAACTTATGAGCCATGAGTTCCTCCTTGATTTGATAAAGCATCGCCCTAGGTCGTCTCCGAGTGATACGTCCAAGATAGGGCGAGGTGCCTCGACTTGGATCGTTGGCGCTTTGGACGCTGGTCTTGGTCCCTTGTCTATAAGAAGACTCCCCTTTGTCATGCAAATTGGACTTGTCATTAGAGCCGGAATCTTCACTCAAGTAATGGGGAAAAGTGCCATCAAAAGTGCCTGAAGAAGTGGCACCATCCCTCCAAAGCCAAGGCGCGCCAAGGTCGCAAACCGGCGTGTGCAACAACGCCCCATTAGGCAAGGAACTGAGCGTCGCACACTCGGCAGGAGCCTCGGCACTGAGAACGTCACTAGGTAAGGGCTCGATAGAAGGTGTGGTAGACAAACTCATATCATCCCCTTAGTTCGGTTTAGACGGACGGTTCTAGTTTTTGAAGACAAGTTTGTTGCTTCTAGCACAAGGAAGGGAATTGTTCGAGATTTCTTGTGTTCTAAGAGAAGTTTTGTGTTTGAATTCAAGTAAGATTTAAGTTTAATTCAAAAGTATGTTTTCTTTCGATCTCTTTGCTTGTTTTTCTTCAACCATTAGTAAGTAGTCTCTTATTCTAGGGTTGGGGTTAAAAACCCGACATGATTGTGCATGAATGATGATATGATTGAATGAATTGATTGCCTCTTATCTATTCTTCTACTTGTTTGTGCAAAAGCTTTGACGAAAGTCGATGTATTTCACGTTCCTAACTTGATTGAAAGAGAAAGTTGTGAATTTTAATATGAGATAAAGTTTGAGACGGAAGTTAAGAACTTTAGATCAAAATAAGTGGATAAAGTGAATTGATTTATGAATGTTGATTGATTTGCTTGTTTATTCAACGAAATTTGATAACTCTATGTTAAAGGCATGATTTTTATGATTCATATTGTTTGAAAATGCATGATTATGTTGTGGTAGACCCTTATCCTAGATTTTATCTCTTATTTGTGAGTCGAGTCTTATTTTCCAAGTACCTCGATAACGACCCTCCCTAGGTCGTTACCGACCTGCATTTTTCTCTTTGTTTTTGCTGTTTACTTAGTTTTCATTTGAATTTGCACCCCGATATCGACCCTAACAAGGTCGGTACCGACCTCCTTCCAGTGTGCTTGTTTCGTTACTTTGCTTTGTTTTGATTTGTTCCTTGCTTTGTTTTCTCTTTTTCTTTTTAGTTTAAGTAATTAGACACAACCTTGCTTCCCGTGGACGATCCTAACTCTGCTATACTCAGTGGGGTCTTGACTATAAATTTATTTGTTGTCAAGTAAATCCCTCTTAACAAATTGGCGCCATTGCCGGGGAAGCGATAACGCTGTGTTTATTTGCTTTTCGGGTTTTGGAATAGCCCGACCCTGTTTTTGTTTCTAATTTGTCTTCTTTTGTTTGTGTCTTCAAGTTTTATGCAACGGACAGGACACAAACTTGCCTTTGAAACTCCCATATACTATTTTGAGCCTGAGCGTACTCTTCACCGCAAAAGGAGAGATAACGAAGCAATGGAAACCACTGAAGAGATGGCTCAACAGATGGCTGCTCTTCGCAGGCAGATGGAAGCATTGCAAGCTAATAGAGACAATGTTGTTGCATTAGCCGCATGAGAACAAGAGAATGTTGCTCGTCTACAAGAGCAGTTGAGTGCCTTCCCTAAGAATGATAAGCAATAAATGCACCCAGAATTGAGGGTGCTAGAATCAGCAATCGTGCTTCCAGAGATACAAAAAGCCTTTGAGATCAAATCTCAATTTATATCCTTGATCAAAAGGGCTCAGTTTGAAGGGAACCCACTGACTGCCAATAGAGCATATTAAAACTTTTATTGATTTATGTGACGCTATTTTTGCCGACGGTGTCTCTTTGGGATATGTTCTGTTGAAAGCTTTTAAGTGGTCCCTTACAAGAAAGGCCATGGGCTGGTTAGAGAGCCTACCTCCAAGGTCAATAAGGACTTGGAAGGCTTTGCATTACTTGTTCATGACAAAGTTCTTCCCACCTGCCAAGACTACGGAGCTAAGGAAACACATCACCTCCTACCACCAGCTTCCTAATGAGACCTTTGTGGAAACATGGGAGATATTCAAGGAGATGCTGAGACAATGCCCTACCCATGGGCAACCACAATATGTCCTCCAAGAGATCTTCTTCCAAGGGATCAACACTGAAACGAAGAACCGCATTAATCTGCACTCTGTTTGCGGTTTCCTTGAGATTGATCCCGAAGAGGCATGAACATTACTTGACAAACTCACCATATATGATGCCATGTATGGGACACAACAGACGCCCCAACCACAAAGGAGGCTCTACAATCCAAATACTGAGGTTGATTTCTATGTCAAAAACCAATTCTTGCAAGATGAAGTCAACAAACGGAGGTTGATTTTGTTTATTGGGGGATTTTGGCCGGGTTGCTTGGGCAAACATAGATGGCATTTATGATTCAACAAAAGCTTACCCACCATTAAACCACATGTTTACCGACACAACATCAAATTTTTAACATCCTTCTCGCCCAAAACCGCCAAAACGCCATCTAAGTTTGCCCAAGCAACCCGACCACAAATCAAACACTAAACCAAGTCTCCTTTACCCAAAACCTCACACAAATCAACAAGAAAGAAGAACTCACCAAAGATGAGGAGAAGGACGAGTCTTGTCTTCCTGTGGAAGGGGCGATCAACAACAAGCAAGAAGGTGGCAACAAAGTGGTTTAATGGTGGAAAGAACAAATAAATGAGAGAAAGGGAGAGAGGAACGAAAATGGGAGGAGAGCATGGTTTTCTCAAGGCAACTATAATCAGTTATATAGGAGAAATAGAAGAAGACAAATTCAATTTGGCTTGTATAACAGATAAAGATTATGCACACAAATCTAGAAGATAAGATAACATGGCACGAATATTGTGGAAGAAAGATAAGCATTGCACACAAATCTAGAAGATAAGATAGCATGACACGAGTATCTATGAAAATGGATAAGATCAAAACTTTTACAAGTCTATCTTCATTCCATTAAGAAATAAGATTACTTAACGAATAAGAAACGAACTAATTGATAGCTTTGACGACTAGATAAATTTCAGTATATAAAATCTTGGTAATAACGAGGGTATCCGAGATTACTTAATAGCTAAGCAATCCCGACATGAATTTTGAGAAACTTTAAAATATTAAAATATTCCTGAATATTACATTCTCATCTCCAGATTTACTCATTTTCGTTCTTAAGCTCCACTTAAAGGTTATACTTCTCAAAACACATATCGAGTACCTCTCTAATAATTTCATAAATTACCAAACTACCCTTGAAAATGTCCATTCTCGCTTACTTAGTCTCCTTAGACTAGTTCCACTTTTCCCGCATTTCTGTTTGGTATTTCTCGCCTTTCGCGACAAATGACAGACTCTAGGAAACTTCCATCGAAGGTGTAAAGAGGGAGATCGATCAAATCGAAGGAAGGATGGTCGGATTCAATCAAGGATGTTGTTCTCGTTCATTTTGGGCTATACTACGCCTATGCAAATAATGTTTAATTAATTTCCATTGCTTAGAACTTTTTCATGTTTTGTTATTTCAAACTATGTCAAGAATGTAATGTATACCTTTGAAAGTATCATCCACGAGCGCTCTTTATAATATGTAATAACTTTACATTTTTGCATTTTTATTTAACTTTAACACCTTATAAAGCCTTGTGTGACCTTGGATCCTAAAATCCGAAATCATTGGCGGTAATATCCATCGTTGCAATAATAGGGGTGTTACATTGTTTCCATCTAGATCAATAGATAATATCACCTTACCATAGAGCTACAATATAAACAGGACACTTCTACCATACAACAAAGAATGGGAAAAGAATCAAATTGTGACAAACTACAAGTTGAGGTTGAAGGTACTCACCTTGAATTATACACAACCTCTGCAACTAGATCCTTTTTTGTGCAAGGCTCCATTGCATGTTCAAAACACTAGTGCAAAACCTTCATGACTTGAGAGAGTTGGACACGAGGATGAATTCTTTCATCATGAAAATTGTAATCATTCCTTATACGATACGGGATTTTCCATGATTAGGCCCGACCTTTGTCAACAAGGACTCGGAAAAAAACAACAAACAAAGGTTAGCGAGACATGAAATTGAAATCAGAAAGTAAGACTCAAGACTAGATTGACTCAAAAGAACAATAGGAAGAAGGATAATCAAGTAACAAAAACACAAAGGCCCTTGTTGCTTGGAATCAACAAGAACTAGTGTGAATGAGTACAAGACCAACCTGGTATGACCCAATACAACAAGGACGAATCCTTGAGGCACTAGGAAGAGGCTTTTGAATGCTTACAAACACTAAACCCAACGAGATTAACACTTGCAAGACAAACAATGCTATGATCCACACCGGATTGTGAGAAATCTCTATAAAAAGCTCTCATTTTCTCTTGAAGAAAGAAAATACAAAGTCTAAAATTATGATTGTCTAATCTGAAAAAGAACCACTAAAAGCCTACTTATATGTCCTAGGAATTTAGAAGACAATTTATATGATTTTCTATGAATTTTTTTTTTCTTTTCTTTCTTTTTGTAAATTTTTTTAGGAACAAATAAGAAATAAGAATAAAAAGTACGTTAGAGCTTGATGAGTGTGTGTGCGCGGGCCTCTATGGAGTTGTTGATGTTGCAGTGGATGTAGGAAGATGAGTTTGTTTGGATTTGAATTGGTTAGATATTTTCTAGGAGCTAGAATAGCAAGTTGATTTTTGAATTTTCTTTTCTATTTTTTTTTTCTTTTTTTGTGGTATAATAAAAACGTGGTTGATGAGATGGAAAAAATGGTGTAGTGGAAGGTGGCGGTTAATTGGCGGTTTTGGGCTGGAAAGGGCATGTTTGGCTATGCAATAACCAAAACAACAAGTAACAAACTTGGTTAGTACAATCAAATGGATTTGACGAGGAAGTATTAACCAAGCCTGTTTGATTTTTTAATTTTCTTTTCTAATTTTTGTGTTTTTCATTTTTGTGGTATAATAAAAACGTGGTTGATGAGATGGAAAAAATGGTGCAGTGGAAGGTAGCGGTTTTGGGCTTGAAAGGGCATGTTTGGCTATGAAACAACCACAACAACAAGTAACAAACTTGGTTAGTGCAATCAAATGTATTTGACGAGAAAGTATTAACCAAACCTGATTGAGGACTCTTTTTTGTAGTTTTTTTATTTGGACTCTAAGAAATTCACGTTGATGTCTTAAATGTAGCTCCGATTCCAATTTGATATGGGATTAGTCGTGATTAAGCCCGATCTTTGAAAATAATGACTGGAAAAAGATAACAACAAACAAAGATTAGCAAGACACAAAATTGAAATCAGAAAGTAAGACTGATAAGGATCGAATAGATGAAGTCGGTGCAAGGTCACTTGGACGCTCTCCTCTCGCGTAGGAAATGGATGGTGTGTCTCGGAGATGACTTGATGGACGTTTGAATAGCTTGAAAAACAAGAAATGGATGATCGAAATCGAGGGTAGTTGGATATGAATGAGTTTAGGGTGTGGATATGACTCACCACGCTCGAAACTCAAGCTAAGAGATTCAAGGACAAGGATGTGACGCACCTTGCTCTTGGATCTCAAGGGTGATCCGATGTTACTCACGAATCAAGGTTTAAAATAAAACAACAAGCAAATTTTATTAAAGGCAAAACGCCCAAAGCCATAGTCCAAACATCACTAAACACAAAGCAAGAGTTTGATCATCAATTCAAAAGGTCTAGCATAGGAGAAGGACACCTCCTTGGAAAACCAGCCCTTAAACCAAAATTGAAGACAAAAGACCCTTGAAAAACCGGCATTTAATGTAGCTTGACATGGCACGCAAGAGGCGTCAAGCTCGGCGTAAGCTAGGCACCCGGCATGGCCATGGCGCACCCAGTGACTAGCAACGTGCACTCCATGTCGTCTTCCTATTTGATCGGCGCTCCATGGAACAAGAGACCATCTTGAATCTCTTATTACAAGAGACGAGCTCGAGCCCTTGTGTAACCGGACCACGGCGTCGACGGTGCTGTTTTGGACAAAAATTTGACAAGCAAACTTTTGCCCTAGAGTGGGGCACGATCGAATCGAAGAATGAGCAAATATTCAAGAATGTTTGAATCTTTGAGAGTACGAATGCAAAGCTCTCTTTTGATTATCTCTTTTGTGTCAGGTGTGCATACATACATAAACCGTAAAAATCTATCTATATATCCCTTCAGACCAACATTTGTTTCCCACTCCCCACGATCTCCGAGTTTATAGGGTGTATCTCTAACTACTATCCACTTCCAGCGCATATTGGAGGTGCGAACCGCCATAGCAATTGTCTTCTGAGCGTGCTCCTCTTCATCGTGACGGAAGCTTTCTACCTTCACCTAAGTGACTGGTGGTTTCTCTTCGTTCCTGGATACTTATGCGATCAAGCCACCCAATGATTTCCTGTCTGTTTTTGGGCTCTCTTTGTTAAATGGGCCAATTGGATTTTGGGCCTAACAATACCCCCAAATCCTGATCCAAATCTTTTAGGCGGGATTTGGATCGGATTTGTCGCGTGAGCTATAGGCAAAGCGTGACACGCGGCTTAATCCCGGTCGTCCGATCGTTCTCGGGGAAATGAAGGGTCACGTCAATCAGGGTTTAAATGTTCAAGCCCAGACCTCTCAAAGATACGCGTTGATCTCCTTCTGCCTCTCTTCTCATCATCTTCTTGTTGCATCTTTGTTCTTTTGCCCTATTCCCTCATTACACATTCTCCATGGCCAAAATTGATGTCAAAGACATGGGCTTTGAATCTTCCCACACCCTTGAACCTCACGACTATCGTCCCTGCTCCCTCTCCCCGGAATAGGTGGAGAAAATAGTTTGAACTCACGGTTTTCCGGCCAACACTAACTTCTACACCCTCACGCATGAAGCCGTGGATTGGGTTAAAGAGGGTTGTATCTGCTTCCTGGAGTATCCCTTTACTCTGGGGGCATTTTTCCCTTTCTCTTCTCTGTTCCTAAATTTCTTGATGGCTCTCAAAGCTTCTCCGGCGCAACTGATGTCGTCAGTATGGAAGATTCTGTATCAAATAAGCGAAGTCTATTTGGAAGAGAAGATTGAATTCACCGTGCAAGATCTGATGTGTGCTTATCGGGTTTGTCCCCTCAGAGCCGGTCGTTTCACTCTCCACGCGAGGGATGCCAAGAACCCCCTGATTCCGAAATCGAAGGTGAATGAAAAGGATTGGGCCTCCCGTTTCTTCTTTGTAGAGAAGTCTATGTTGGGCGCAACGTATCAAGCGGCTTTCTTTGACTCATGGACTTCCAAGAGTAAGTATCTCTAACCCTAATTTCTGCATCCTTCTGTCGTTACTTGTCCTTTCTTATTGATTTTCCGGTTTGGATGATTTTGCATGTAGTTCCATCGAACCTAGATACCCACGTTTTGGAATCAAAAGACTTTTCGCTCTCCCCGAAGCAAAGAGGACGTATCGGAAGTTCGTGGAGCAAATGCTTGAAGGTGAATCTAGAAGCAAAACAACGGCTATCACTGAAGGTCAATCGGATGGAGAAGATGACGCAAAATCGGGAAGTTCGGAGAAGACGATCGAAGATAGTGCCCCTGCGCTTGAGAAGTTTTATGTGACGACCACAAAGCCTGCGAAGAGCCTTACCAGTATGTGTCTTTTTCTGGCCTTTGAGTGTTACAACAACTTTACATATCTGTTTTAATGTTTATCTTCCCAAAAGATTCTTCTTCCTTGGGGAGGAGTTTCTCCGCTGCAGCTTTGATTCAGCGCAAATTGCGATTGAGCAACAAGAAACCTCCTTTAGATCCCAAGGTGAAGATTGAGGTTGTAGCGAAGGTAACTCATTTCAAGAGGTCATTGCTTGGTGCCACAGAAGTCATCGATCTAGATGAGAAGGTTCCCTCAGATCTTTGGCAAAAGCTCCACGACGCTCATGATTCAATGAAGCCTCGTCTGGAAGTCCCCACTCCTACTCTGGTCAGGGATGACGGCTTGTCGGTCTAGAAGGTTTGCTTTCACCTAGTTGTTCTTCTTTAGTTTTCAGACATATTCTTCTTTCTCTCCGTTTTTTTGATACCTCATCGCGGATGATGTCCTTCTCAGGTGCATAGGCCTTACAAGGCATTCTCTAGGTTGTTGATGTTTCTGACAAGGAAGACCAGATTTTAAGAGATCATCAAGCCAAGTGGGATGCCGAGAAGTCTGCCTTGGAGAGAGAAGTGGCTCTCGCGGTCGAATGCTAGTAGATGGATGCAGGCAAGCTTGTGAAACTCAGTGAGGCGGTCAAGCGCCATTCCTCTCAAGCTACTTTGGATCGATCCAAGATTTCCGAGCTCGAGGTCGCGAACAGAAAGATTAGTAAGGAAGCTGGCGAGATTGGTGCCTACTACTCAATGATGTCAAGAGTGGAGACGGTCAAGCAGTTCGTAGTTGGCCAGCATTCGGAGTGGGATCTGGACGCCGAGATCGCGTCCTTTCATGATTTCTACCCCACCGATCAGCCGACTCCTGACGATGAGCTTTTTGCCTCTTTTGACGCGGAGGAAGACGGTGGCGATTGTGGTCCGAGCGCTGGTGTAGCACCTGATCAAGGAAAGGGGATGGACGGGCTTTCAGCGAGCGAGATAGTGCAACCGAGGGATGTCTCGGACAAGGATTAAGATTAGGGCCGCGGGCCCTAGTAATTTTACTTTGTGATGGTTTCTTTTGGGGCAGATTTTTGTTGAGATGTATGGGCTGTCTAGGGGCCGGAAAGAATATTTGTGCGTTGCCCGGACGAAGTATCTTCCGGAGGAAGAGAAAGTGGATTTTTTTGTGCATGCATGCTTTAGATATCTTGCGTATTTTGCTTGGTAGTGTCCTTCCTTTGTGTGCAGGTTTTTCAGGACGCTCGGGTGCTTTAGATTGAAGGCATTAAGACGAGGACTCCTGCAGAAGTCTCTGGTCACGGGTGGCATCTGCGCTTACAGAAGGAAGTTTCCAGGAGGGCGACGAGTATCGTGTCGGAGCTTGCGCTCGGGAAGTTCGATCGATTGAAGACGTCTTAGGTCTAGGATTAGTTACCTCTACTATTTGGACTTGTGTTTGATTGTATGATGTACTTTATATGACAGTGAATAAAATATGCTTCTGACTTAATCTCTCTATTTATGCAAAAAGGAAATAAGCATGATCAAGCAATAAAGCACACAAATGTCATTCATTCAACGAAATACCACAATCATAGAAGTCATACAACAAGGAATTTTCACACAAACAAGTTGGTCACAACCGAACTATGAAAAAGATAAACATAGAGCAGAAACAAAATAACGACTATGGATAGATGATCTCGAATGTCTTGACTGTCTAGCGAGGAAACTTTTTGTCAAAAGTACCAGAGAAGTTTATGTTCCGATGAAGGAAGACTTCCCTTAGAAGTGATACTTCTTTAAGTGTACCGCATTCCAACTTCTTGGGATGGCTTCTCCGTCTTTGGGTTCAAGCTGGTACGCACCTTGGCCCACGATCCTGGTTATCTTGTATGGCCCTTCCCATGCCGGGGCTAGCTTGCTTGATTTGGTTTCATGGGTATATTGAAAGACTTTTCGTAGTACCCAATCATCGATTCGGAAGGTCCGAATCCTGACATTTTGATTATAGCTCCGGGTGACTTGTTGCTGATGTCTAGCTAGGCGTAATCAGGCTTGGTCACGAAGCTCGCCAAAAGTATCCAAGTCAGCTGACCGCTCTAGATGATTCTGTTCTTCGGTCAAAAAGCTAGTGCAGGCGGTACGGATGAGAATTTCGGAGGGAATGAACGCTTCACATCCGTGCATTAACGAGAAAGGAGACTGATCGGTCACTACCTTTGGCGTCGTTCGATAGGCCCAAAGGACGTAAGGGAGCTCGTCAGCCCAATTTCCCTTAGCCTTCGCAAGACGCTTGTTTAGATTGTTTATGATCACTTTGTTGCTAGCCTCGACTTTCCTGTTTGACTGAGGATATCGAGGTGTTGAGACCCGTTCCAGCGACTACAGAAGTCTCTGGTCCTCTGACTTATGAATTGAGACCCGTTGTCACATACAATCTCCGAGGGTACCCCGAAACGATAAAGAATGTTCCTAATGATGAAGGAAATCACTTGTTTATCTTTGATCTCTAGATAAGCTTCAGCTTCGACCGACTTAGAGAAGTAATTAGTCATCGCGAGGAAGAAAACTCTTTGCCCGGACAAAGGGGGTAACTTCCCGACTATGTCCATTCCCCATCGCATAAATGGTCATGGCGTGAGTGTAGGATATAGTGGCTTAGGAGGCTGATAGGTCGTCGGCGCGTGTCTCTGGCATGCGTCACATCTACGACATAAGTCTATAGCATCTTTTCTCCTGGTGGGCCAGTACCACCCTTGACGGAGGGCTTTGTTGGACAAACTTCTTCCTCCGGTATGGTTTCCACAATCTCCCTCATGAAGTTCTTCAAGAAGTCTCTGAACACCTTCCTTGGCTAGGCAATGCTGGAGTGTACCCACTGCCGACCGGTGGAACAATTTCTCGTTCTCAACTGTAAACTTTGTGGCCTTCATCTTCAACAATTTAGCCTCGGTTTGTCTTCCGGTAGTTTCCCCTAGGTTAGCCAATCAAGGTAAGGCTGAGTCCAAGGTGCTTCATTGACCTCTGACGAGTCAAGGGGATTCTCTTCATGACTTGGTCTACTCAGAGACAGATCGGCCGGGATCATTCCGAAAACTCCTAGCGTCAACGTCGTCACTGCTTATGAAGACGTTGTTGCGGGAAGTGGTTCTGAGATGACAGACGTCTTCGTTCATACTATCAGGCTTCTTCATATCATCGGCATACGTTCTTCTAATGGCAGGAACCATGATGTAGATCATCGGGATTACGGGATACTAATTAGGATCAATGGCCGACGCTAGACGGGCGAGAGAATCTTCTTGAGCGTTATGCTCTCATGGGATCTGTGTGAAGGATATCTTCTCGAACCGAGGAATTAGATTTTTGACCACGTCTAGATAAGATATCATCCTTTCATCCCTGGATTCATACAACCTCAGAATTTGGTTGACTATCAACAATGAATCACAGTTGACCTCTATCTGTTGTATGCCTAAGTCTCCTGCGAGAGTCAGACCGAAGATCATAGCCTCATACTCAACTTCATTGTTCGTGTCTTTGAATGTGCATCTCATAGATTGTGCCAACCTATCCCCCTGTGTTGATTTTAGGACTACTCCTATCCCTGTTCCCCTAGTGTTAGAGGCGCCATCTATGTGAAGTGTCCATTTGACTGGAGACTTGGCTTCTAACGTCATTAACTCCGCTGGCTCCGTTCCTTCTTCCATCATAGGACTAAAATCAACCTCAAAGTCAACTAGTGCCTAGGACTTCAATGCGGTTCTAGGCTCGTATTGAATGTCAAACCCACTCAAATGAATTGCCCATTTAGCCATTCTTCCTATGAATTCAGGTTTATGCATGATTGTTTTCAAAGGATGCGTGGTTCTTACCACGATCGTGTGGGCCTTGAAGTACGGGCGAAGTTTGTTGGAGCATATGACTAGTGCTAAAACCAACTTTTCCAAGGAAGACCAACGGATCTCGGCCGGCAGGAGAGTCCTACTTACGTAGTATACAGGTTGTTGTTGCCCGTCATGTTCGTGTACCAGCACTCCACTGATGGCTTACTTGGTAACGACCGTGTATAGGGGTAGGGCCTCTCCTTCTTCAGGCTTCGCTAAGATTAGAGGATCAGAGAAGTATTTCTTCAACTCTTGGAAAGCTTCCTCATGTTTGGAGGTCCACTGGAAGCACTTGTTCTTTCTAAGTACTTCATAGAAGAGGAGGCATCGGTCCGCTGACTTAGATATGAATCTATTCAAAGCAACGATCTGCCCAGTAAGCTTTTGAACATTTTTCACGCACCTGGGAGACTTCAGCGTTTCTATGGCGTGAACTTGTTCGGGGTTGGCTTCTATCCCTCTCTTAGTGACTAGATACCCTAGGAACTTCCCCGACTTCACGCCGAAAGTACACTTTTGCGGGTTCAGCTTCATGCTATATTGCTTCAATATTTCAGAAGCTTTCTTGAGATTATTTCTGTGATCTACAGCTTTCTTCGATTTGACGAGCATGTCATCCATATATACCTCCATAGTCTCTCCGATTTGGCCTTGGAACATTTTATTCACTAGCCTTTGATACGTGGCTCCTGCGTTTCGCAACCCAAAGGGCATCACCTTGTAACAGTATGTTACTCTGCTAGTTATGAAGGATGTCTTCTCCTGGTCGCTTTCTTCCATCCTGATCTGTTTGTAACCACTAAAG
The DNA here is from genome assembly GCA_964016875.1 of Fallopia convolvulus. NCBI lineage: Eukaryota > Viridiplantae > Streptophyta > Magnoliopsida > Caryophyllales > Polygonaceae > Fallopia > Fallopia convolvulus. The sequence goes on along the minus strand of OZ024726.1, from coordinate 22,467,915 downwards.
GCGTCCATGAAAGTCAACAATTCATGGTCTGCCGTGGCATCTACCAGGGCGTCTATGTGAGGTAACAGAAATGAATCCTTGGGACAAGCCTTGTTCAAATTCGTGAAATATACACACATCCTCCATTTTCCGTTCTTTTTGGGCACGACGACTACGTTTGTCAGCCACTTTGGGTACTTGACCTCCTTGATCTTTCCAGTCTCCATCAGCTTTCTTACTTCTTCATCCACTATCTTATTTCTCTCAGCAACGAATTTCCTTCGTTTCTGCTTTACCGGTGGGTGATTAGGGTCCACATTCAACTTGTGAGTGATGATCTCCGGATCGATTCCCACCATGTCCTCATGGAACCAAGCAAAACATTTTGTATTTTTACTTAAGAAATCTACTAGATCATTTCTCATGGATAGCTCCAAGTCCTTTCCAATCTTTAGGACCGATTGAGGTCGGATTGGTCTATGGCCACTTCCTCTACCTGTTCTTCATTCTTTTCTTTTTCTTTTGGAGTGGTAGAGTTAGTGGTTTCCTTTAATTTCTAGGTGGACTTTTGATTGGAGGCCGACTTCAACGCCGACTTGTAGCACTCTCGGGACGTTCTTTGATCTCCGCGGATCTCTTGAACCCCCCCCCCCCCCCCACGTTGTCGGGAATTTCACCATCTGGTGATAAGTAGATGGAACAGCTCTCATGTCGTGGAGCCATGGCCTTCCCATTATTACAATATTATAACAAGAAGGACAATCCATAACAGAGTATCTAACCTGGATGTTCACGCCCTTCGTGTATGTGGGAAGGGTGATGTCTCTTATTGTGTGCTTCACTTCTCCGTTCAAGCCTACCAGCGTTGTTGGGTTCTTCTCCACGTCTCTCTCGCTTAACCCCATTTCTTTTAGAGCTCCCAACGTCATGAGGTTGGTTGAGCTTCCAGTATCGATGAGGACCCACTTCATTAAGACATTCCTTATTGAGAGAGAAATCACGAGACCTTCATGGTAGGGTCCTTCAAGACCGTTGATGTCATCCTCGTCAAAATGTATTGCGAGATTGATGACGTCTTTCTTCATTTGTGCAGGACAGTGAAGAGCGCTTTCTCGCGCATTCCTTTTGGCCACTGAGTATGTAAGGCCGCATACGCTTGATCCTCCAGTGATCACGTTCACCACCTTGGCATGCACTAGCGACGCTGGCCTTCCTGCGCGTGAGGCTTCCACGACGTCTGGGGGGGACTTGCATATTCGGCGTGACTATTGTGATCCTTCCTCGAGATACGAGGTAGGTGATCTCTCTCCTCAACGCCATGCATTCTTTGGTTACATTACCATAATCGTCATGGAAGTCACACCATCTGCTCATATCCTTGTTTGGATAGGGTTTTTCGTTCCTCTTCGGCTACCTAACACCTCGTATCATTTGGGCTGTGTTCTTCATGAGGTCCTCGGGGGATATACCCAGGTTGAACTCTTCATACTTCCGTGGTAACGGCTTGGCAAGTTTGGTCTCGGCGACGTTCACCTTCACCGCGTCGGAGTGAGGGCGCCGGTACGGTTGGTCATTGCGTTCCCGATGGAGATACGGTGCTGCCTTCTTATCTACCCTTTCCAAGACGCTTGTGGGATTCCTCATCTTTAAATCTTCCTCAAGTCTTTCTCGGTTGAACCTGTCTAGGTACTCCCGGGTGGACTCTTCTGGCTTTTGGATAACTCTGTATAGATCGCTAGATTACTTCTCAAATCTTAGGCTGCTGCCGAATTGTACTCGGAAGGAATCCATCAACTCAGCGAAGGAACGGATACTTACTCTTGGGAGGTTGACGAACTATTTCAAGGTCGGTCCCGCGAGAGCTGCCCCGAAACCCTTGCACATCAGTGCTTCATGAGAGGGATACAGAATTGCGTTGGTCACCATTTTTTTCTTGAATATGGCCACATGCTCGTCGGGGTCCCCCGTGCCGTCATACGGGCTCATACTAAGTACCGAGAACTTCTTTGGTATCTCAATCTGGGCGATGCGAGGAGCAAAGGGTGACTCGTAGTAACCGTCAACCTATTCCTTCTCTATGGGTCGTGGAACCCCGGGTATCTTTGCCAGTTGCTCGATGAACATCTTGAATTGATTTCGGACAATACTTTCGAGGTCTCGGAGACGGTGGCATTCCCAATCCTCGTCATCGTCCATGATGTCATCTTCAAAGCGTCGAGGGCTAACTTCTCGCGCCGATCAAAGGCATATGGGTGCCATCGCTCCCCTGCCAGTAGGGTTACCATGTGCGGGGGTAAATGACGGCACTCCGGGGACTGTTGCTGGTGGAGTGACGAACTCCATGCCAAGGTCTCTCTTGTGCTGACCAGTGGGGTTCCCAAAGGAACCTTCACCCCCGCTGTTTCGGGTCCGATCCATCGTTCGGGCGCGCGGGCCGACAAATGAAATGGAGCATAGTTGGGAGCACAAACCGTCATTATCGGTGGTTAACTACTCGATGCTAGCCTTGTGCTTTTCATTGCAAGCACGTTGGTCAGTTAGTTCCTTCTCCAAAGCTTGAACTCTTTGACCGAACTCAGATAATTCGAGGCGAAGAGCTGCCGACGTGTCCTGACGTGCGTCTCTGTCACCCTCGGCGTTCAGCTCTTGATTAGCCTCATTAGGGTTGCTCATGACGACTTCCTGAACTTCCTTCAATGTGGAAAGAAGAATCCTTTTCGATCGTTCAACCCCACGGTGGGCGCCAAATTGTTTTGGACAAAAAATTGACAGGCACTATCGAATCGAAGAATAAGCAAATATTCAAGAAAGTTTGAATCTTTGAGAGTACGAATGCAGAAGCTCTCTTTTCAAGGATTAAGAACAAGAGAATAGATTCAAGAAATAAAAACAATCAAAACATGAAAAAAAAAAGCATGCACAACCATTGTTGGGTTTAACCCCAACCTTAGAGAGAGAGAGACTACTCACAAATCATAATTGAAAACAAACAACTATATTAAATAAAAGAGAAAGCTTACAACTTTGAATCCAAACAAACTTGTCTTCCACAATCCTCAAACTCGTCTATATCTCTCTCCCCCCACGCCTCCTTCCCTCTCTCTCTACCCTAAACTAAGTTAATTGTTGCATAACAAAAGTAATAGGAGCAACACGAGTATTTATAGATAAACTAATCTATATAAGAGCTATCTCTAAGGAAATAAATCTTCTAATAAGATATATCCGTTAAATCTATCTAATAACATAAAAGGAAATAGGATAAAAGTACAATTAAACACGCCGACTCGGTCTTCGCTATGACACGGGGTGCCTCGGTACCGACCTAAGAGCCTCGGTACCAAGCTGGTACAGCACTACGAACAACCTTGATTAAAACTTGTGTAGCGCATTCGTTACACCTCCGTTTGACTCGACTCTTTTTCCTATGTCTTTGCAACGAATATCTCTACCCCTTTATTTAGCTCAAACTTGATCTTCAATGTCTTTATTTGAGCGCTTAATCTTCATCTTCTCTTCATTCTTGAGTGCTATCTTTCACCGGCTTTTCTCCTTTCTTCAAAAGTGCTCCAAACAGCTTCTAAAAACCTATAAAACACCACCAAAGATTATGTAGACTCCATATCTTAAGAAAATATGAAAACATACACAAACTACTCAAAACAAAACACAAAAGTAAAGAAAAAGACTCAAACACACTAAAACACACCCTAAAAACACGACTAAAAAGGTGGACATCAAAATACCCTATACTTAGACTTGCTTGTCCTCAAGCAATCAACTAGACAAGAACCAAAACTATCAGCACATATATCAAGTCAATGCCTTCATCAAAAAGCAACATAAAAGGTCAGGTAGAAATAGATACACAAGTGAATATAACGTCATCACTCATATAAGCAACCTCAAGCAAAAACAACTATAAATCCAACCTCACAAGAGTAATGTATTTCTCTCAACTCTCAAGTGTTTAGGCTTATAATAACAGAAATACTGGGTTTTGCGCTATTTGGGGGTGGTCCCGCTTATGGGGTCAAATTTATACAACTCTCAACTCAATCCAATATACAAATATCAACATAGTCATTGTTACTTATATCACCAAACTCTCCACCAGAGATTTCAAAACACAAAAAAATCATCAAGAGAACTTAGGCTCAATGAAAAACTTCATAGAAGTTTCCATTCGGCCGGGTTGTAATGGGGCTTGGTAATGACAAATAAGGCGTGGAAAACTTTTCGCTATGTGGTGCTAATAATATTCGGAATAAAGACTCCTAAAAACATACACATTTTACCAAAACTCTCATAAACATAACATACCAAACTCTCTCTTCATTATGCACACTCATTTCTTCAACCCCTTTAATATCCCAACTAATCTTGCTTACAAATAATTAGGAAATTTGGCTCATGCACACTCACACTTTTCAACTCTTTTTTTCTCTTCGAATTTTCCATGATCTTTCTTCTTTTCTTTTTGATAGGGCTCGGTACCGACCCTACTAGGGTCGGTAATGACTCTGCATTTTTCTGTTTTTTTTATTTTCCCCTTTACTTTCCACTTCTTTTGTATTTGCATTCAGGGAAACAAACTCCTTTTACATGATGAACTACATGATCTTTACTTTTCCCAACCCATATTACCCCACACTTGAACCAATATATCTCACTCAACAAAATCATAACAACCAACACTAAGTCCTAATCCCCGGGTAGGGTCAAGCTTTCATCGGCTAGGGAATAATTTTGTGGAGCTAAAAATAAAAGGCTTAAGGCTCAAATTGGCTTCAAAAAGAGGATAATATAAGGGTGGATAAGGATTAATAGGGTTTATGAAAAATAAGTTCTCTATCATATGATTTCACATGCAATGAATTAATATCTCAAAAAGGTCTCAAGTAATAGATAACCATCACAATTCCAAGAGATAATATTCATAAGGAGGGTAAATCACACAAGAAAAGAAGAGGGATTTTTCATGTTCTCCCTATAAGGCCAAAAATAACTCACAAGGTAGCAATTTTTGTTGGATTTCAGTCACTTCTACCTAAGATCATATGTGCTCAATTTCATCACATGCTAAATATCCACATGAAACAAATTTTCAACATGATTTAGGCAAAGCTATCCAAACATGATATGGAATTACATGATCAAGCAAGTTAAAACATATCATAGGACATCTAAGAGGAATATTATCAATCCTAAAACACAAAGACACAAAAAATGACACAAAACTGAGTTACCTTTTCCCATACCCCATACTTAAACCAAACAGTGTTCTCACTATTTAAAACATAAACAAAATAAAGAGGATAAGAAAAGGGAACTCACAAAATAAAATTGAAGCTGCTTGTAACCATTGATCACTTAAGGAGTTGAATTTTCTCAGTTCGGTAGAGGTCGGTACCGACCCTGGTGCGTCGGTAACGAGGCGACGGCTTGTACATTGAATGCCTTTGATTGTTATCTTCTTTGTTGTAGCACTTCATCTTCTTGTACTTGAGTCACTTTAGAAAAACTTCTATCCCTACTATACTACTCTAACCTAAAAACAAGTCAAAAGAAAGCTAGCAAAAAGAACTAAGAAAGCAAAAACTAAAACAAAAACTTAAAAGCGGAAACAAAAAGCGGGTTGCCTCCCGTAAGCGCTATTTTTAATGTCGTTAGCCCGAAGAACTTACCTTGCCTCTAAGGTGGCTTCCATCCAGCTATGTTGGGATCAAGAGAAACCCCATACTTAGATGGAAAAGCTTCAAAACCTCTTTCTAAGATATTTGGCCCACTATCATCAATAAGTATACCTGGTAATCCTACAACAGGGTTAGTAAAATCCCAAAACCAAGGAGGTTTTGACTCCTACACAGAACTAACAGTAGGATTTAACATAGAACAAGGATGGGAGAAGGGATCATGACCAGAATGGATTGGATAAGAACAAGAAAACTCAATTATCCAGCTCAGGGCCTTTCTTGTAAGAGACCATTTAAAAGCTTTTAATATAATATATTCTACAGAAACACCGTTAGCAGCAATAGTGTCAGATAAATCAAGGAAATTCCTAATATGTTCTATTGGGCACTTAGTGCGTTTTCCCTCAAACTGAGCCATTTTGATCAAGGATATGAATTGAGGTTTGATCTCAAAGGTCTTTTCTATCTCAAGAAGCTCAATGGCGGAATTTAGCACCCTCATTTCTGGATGCATATACTGCTTAGCATTCCTTGGATAGGCATTCAACTGCTCCTGCAAACGGGCAGTGTGCGCTCGTTCACGCTCAGCTTTTACTCTTTCACGTTCAGCGGAAATAGCAGTGGCATCTCGATCAGCTTGTAACGCCTCCATCTGCTTCTGGAGAGCCATCTCTTCCAGTGTGATGGCCATGGATTTGCGTTCTCTTAATCGTCGGTGGAAGGATTGCTCGGGTTCAAGGTCTACTACTGGATTAAAGACAACTCGGCGTCCTTCAGCTGGCATACACTGAAAGAAAAAACAAAAACAAAAACGAAATCAAAAGCAAAACGAGTTCTCGGAGGAGGGTCGGTACCGAGGCCTAGAGGGTCGGTATCGAGCATGTAGTAATCCCGTGAAATAAAAACTAAAAAGAAAGAAGCAACTACGAGTCGACACGGTCGGTACCGACCTGGATAGGGTCGGTAACGACTCGACAGTGACCTAGAAATTAAACAGAAAAAACACTAAAATTGGGTTGCCTAGCAAGGTCGGTACCGACCCTAGGGGGGTCGTTACCGACTCGTCTGAGTCCCGAAAAACGCTGAAAGAACAAAACTTGGCACTATTGAAATCTCTCCGGCAACGGCGCCAATTTGTTGAGAGGGCTTCTTGACAACAAATAAATTTATATCAAGACCCCGCTGTGTATAGCGATGTCAGGTTCGTCCGCAGGTAGAAAGTCAGTGCTAAGTTTTGTTACTTGTTATGCAAGCAATCAATTAAATAAGGGTTTTAAGCAAGAGAAAGATGAATTCTAAGGTTAAGGTATCACCACAACAATAATCATGCAATACTAATGCTAATGAAACATAAGGATCATGCTTTTATCACATAAAGGTGTCAACTTTCGTCAACTAAGCAAGTAAATCAACTAACTTTCGTTCAATCAATAAACTTACTATCTAATCTCTTCTACTTCAACTAGGATAGATCCGCTTTCGCTTCAAAACCCTAAATTAACTATTCTGATTCAATGTTTCCGCCTTCGCTTCAACTATGAATGAGAAATTCCCTTCAACTTTCATTTCAAGGATTAAGAACAAGAGAATAGATTCATGCAATAAAAACAATAAAAACATGATAAAAAACAAGCATGCACAACCATTGTTGGGTTTAACCACAACCTTAGAGAGAGAGACTATTCACAAATCATAATTGAAAACAAACCACTATATTAAATAAAAGAGAAAGCTTACAACTTTGAATCTAAACAAACTTGTCTTCCACAATCCTCAAACTCGTCTCTATCTCTCTCTCCCCACGCCTCCTTCCTCTCTCTCTACCCTAAGCTAAGTTAATTGTGGCATAAGAAAACTAATAGGGGGAACAAGAGTATTTATAGAGAAACTAATCTATCTAAGATCTATCTCTAAGGAAATAAATCTTCTAATAAGATGTATCCCTTAAATCTGTCTAATAACATAAAAGGAAATAGGATAAAAGTACAATTAAACACGCCGACTCGGTCTTCGCTACAACACGAGATGCCTCAGTACCGATCTGAGAGCCTCGGTACCGAGTTGTTATAGTACTGTTAACAGCCTTGAGTAAAACTTGCATAGCGGATTCGTGCCAACTCCGTTTGATTCAATTCTTTTTCTTATTTCTTTGTAACAAATTTCTCTACTTCTTTCTTAGCACAAACTTGATCTTAAATGTCTTTACTTGAGCGCTTAGTATTCATCTTCTCTTAATTCTTGAATGCTATCTTTCACCGGCTTTGCTCCTTTCTTCAAAAGTGCTCCAAACAGCTTCTAAAAACCGAAAAACACCACCAAATCTTATGTAGACTCCATATCTTAACAAAATACGAAAACCTACACAAACGACTCAAAACAAAACACAAACTAAAGAAAAAGACTCAAACACACTAAAACACACCCTAAAAACACGACTAAAAAGGCAGACATCAGTTTCTCTTCGTTCCTTGATACTTCTGCGATCAAGCCACCCGATGATTTCCTGTCTGTTATTGGGCTTGCTTTGTTAAATGGGCCAATTGGAATTTGGGCCTAATAGGCTCAAAGGGGTGGACGGCGCTCCTCGTCTTGCATAAGCTCTTGAGCAGCACTCCCATGGTCATGCAAATCTAGATCACCCTCCAAGTTATCTTCCATGGTTGTGAGCGGCTCGAATGGCTCGGAAAACGGTGCTTGCTTAGTCGTGGCATGCCTGGGAGGCTCGGTACCGAAGGTGGATGGGTCGGTATCAGGACTGTCTTGGCCATGAGGTGGCATAGTCACGTCATCCTCCCTCCCTTCAAAAAGGATGCGTCCTTGAATACGAGTGCACTTCCATGTGAAAACTATACATAGAAGAAGGTGAGGATCATAAACAAGTATACTCATAGAAAAACCTCATGAAAATTTCCAAGCACATGTTTTCCCAACTTGAGCCTAAAGATATGCTTAAGTGTAGAACATGAGATACACATATTACACTTAGGCACAAAAGAAAGAAACATCGCAAACCTTTGCCTATTTTGTAAAAATTGTGAAAAAGAGAAAAAATGCACACATGAAGACCTAGTTGTTATATATGAAGTAACTAGATGGCACATATGGTCAAACTCACACACATGATCCTTAATTACAAAAGTTTCCTCATAATGAAATGTATAATGGAAGCATGAAGATCTAGCATTATTCAAAGAAGAGAAGAAAGAAGAAGTAGGGTTAAGAGATACTCCCCTAGAGCAATTTGACATGGTGATTTCTTTCTCGTCTTTCTCGGTGTGATACTCCTCATGACATAGAAAGGGAAAACTAAAGGGCACCATAGGGAAAGCATCCAACCATGGAGTAGCCAAAGAATGGATGGAGCTAGGAATAATGGTAGGGTGAACCATGAATTTAGGAGGAGATGACTCCACAACTTCCTCCACTTGGCTGACGCTTGGTACGGAGGAGTTGTGCCATGGTTTGGAGGTCGTTACCGATGGTGTGGAATGGATACTCTCGACGGAGTCTAGTGGGACAAAGCGTTCTTCAAGTGCACGCTTAAGCTCTCGCCAAGTTTGGATCGGATGGAGTCCATCACGTCGCCGAGCCACCTTGTCTTGTATCCACCAATGGTAAGCAAAGTCGGTGAAGTGGACGGTGGTGACTACTATTCTTTTCTCATCTTCATAGCCATAGTAGTAAAAAACGGTCTCGGTTTTGGCTAACCAATCAAAACACGTGTCGACACCGGTGGTTCCGAAAAAATTTTGGATTTGGAGCTTGATTCCTTGGTGGCGCTCCCCTTGTTGGCGCTCATCAAAGTGAGCAGGCTGAGGTGCCCATGCAGCTTGGAAAAGTTCATCGTGCCTAGACAACCTTTGCTCGATGTCGTCAAACCTACTACAAAATGAGCGAAGATCTTGTTGCATTGATTGTAGCATAGCAGCCACGGATGAATCTAAATTAGCATTCCGAGGTGAGCCATCATTCCCTGCATCCGACATCTTGCACAAACTTCACCAAACAAGTTAAATCCGACAAGCAAGTGATACTTCGAGCCACACACAACCAATTCTTAACTTAGACTCCAAAAGTGCCAAACTTGCAAGTGCTAGGACTTTGATGGAGTACAACTAGGAAATGGCTCAAAGAAAAGGCACAAGCAATGGCATTGCAAATCAAGCAACAAGTTTGTCAACCACTCGAATTTAGGAAGCTACTAAGTACCAAGTTACAAAAAAGATGAACAAAAGTGTGTAGACAAATTTAGGACCTTGCTCGGATTTTCTTTCTCACGGGGTCCGACTTATTCTGTGTCTGGCCCCTTATTAGCTGCCGCCGACGAGGTTTTTCTAGCCCCGCTTCTTTTTCTTTCCGTGTCCAAAATATTTCTTTGCAAGGTACACTTTTAGCATAATATAATCAAACATACAAAGCATCAATGACAAACATGACTTACAACTCTACTCGGTGTTTCTTTTTTTTTTATATACTACTTGGTACTTTTCCCGTATCCTAACCCAAGTGAGTACACAACATTGTAAGCTTGATTTTCGTCTAATGCAAAGCCACACATGCTCGAAAATATCATGGAAAGGAGGTAAAAAAAATTCAGCCAAGTAATTGCTATTACAAACGAGTTAAATGAAAGGCCAAAGGGTGACTCTTGCCATTTTTGGTCGTCCTCAACCTTTGGACAACCTAATAAACCAGTTTTGGTCGTCCTCCAATGGTAGAGTTATGCACACAAGAGTCGAAGACACAAAGCAATGCAAACACAAGGTTGGTAATGGAACTTAGGGTCGGTTTTGCAAGGAGTTTGTGGAACGATTATGTGAAGGGTTATCACTTGCAAAATTCAAGCAAATTTCAGATCTAATAAGAGAGAAAGAAGGTGTACCTTGCGTGGCTCTGATACGACATGATAAGGATCAAATCGATTAAGTCGGTGCAAGGTCACTTGGACGCTCTCTTCTCGCCTAGGAAATGAATGGTGTTCCTCGGAGATGACTTGATGGACGTGTGAATGGATTGAAAAACTAGAAATGGATGATGGAAATCAAGGGTAGTTGGATATGAATGAGTTTAGGGCGTGGATAAGACTCACCACGCTCGAAACGCAAGCTAAGAGATTCAAGACAAGGATGTGATGCACCTTGCTCTTGGATCTCAAGGGTTATCCGATGTTACTCACGAATCAAGGTTTAAAAACAAAAACAAAAAGAAAATTTTATTCAAGGCAAAATGCCCAAAACCATAGTCTAAACATGACTAAAAACAAAGCAAGAGTTTCATCATCAAGACAAAAGGTCTAGCATAGGAGAAGAACAACTCCTTTAAAGAAAATTCAGCCTTCAACCTAGCCTCTTCAATAACCAGCCATTAAACAAAAATGGAAGACAAAAGAGCCTTGTAAAACCGGCATTTAATGTGTCTTGACATGGAACGCAAGAGGCTCCAAGCTCGGCACAAGCTAGGCAACCGACATGGCCAAGGTGCACCCGATAACTAGCAACGTGCACTCCATGTCGTCTTCATATTTGATCAGCGCTCCATGGAACAAGATACCATCTTGAAGCTCTTCTTGCAAGACACGAGCTCAAGCCCTTGTGTAACAGGACCACGGCGTCGGCGGTGTCAAGTGGTGGACGGCGCTCCTCATCTTGCATAAGCTCTATAACGGCACTCCCATGGTCATGCAACTCTAGACCACCCTCCAAGTAATCTTCCATGGTCGTGAGTGGCTCGGATGGATCGGAAGAAGGTGCTTGCTTAGCCGTGGCGCGCCTTGGAGGCTCGGTACCGAAGGCGGATGGGTTCGTACCGGGGTCGTCTGGATTGGTATCGGGTCTGTCTTGGCCATGAGGTGGCGTCACATCAAAGACGCAAGACTAGATTGACTCAAAAGAACAACAAGAAGAAGGATAATCAAGTAACAACACAGTGACCCTTGTTGCTTGTAATGAAAAACAAGGACGAATCCTTGAGGCACTAGGAAGAGGCTTGTGAAGGCTTAAAAACACTAAACTAGAACGAGATTAACACTTGCAAGACAAACCAAGATATGATCCACACCATATTGTTAGAACTCTCTCTCAAAAGCTCTTGTTTTCTGTTGATGCAAGAAAATACAAAGTCTGAAGTTATGGTTGTCTAATATGAAAAAGAACCACGAAAAGCCTATTTATATGTCCTAGGAATTTAGAAGAAAATGCGCACAAGGAAGGTGCGCCACTGATCATGGCACACTCAAGGCTGAACAAGGAGCGCTCAATGCCGGACTTGGTGCACCCGCAGCTTGGATCACGACCATGGCACTTGGAATAGGCTCCTTTGTCACCAACGACACTTTATCTAGAGAGTAATGCACAAACCCTTACATCTCTTATTGAAGCTTCTTCGCATGAGCTTGGGTTAGTGGACCATCAACTAGAATATGTGTGCTTGCAGGTGGCTTGGTAGATGACCCTTCATCAATGATCTAGTGATAGTCCATGATAATACCTCCAATGGTATTGGATGTGAAGTTTGAGGATGTTCATGAAGCCGAACACATATCTGAAGTTAATCACAAAGTTGTATGAATTCATAAAGGACTAGCATAGAAGGCAAATTTAAGAGGAAACAAGAAATGGTAGAGCATACGAAAAAGAAATGAAGATTTTAAATGTACACATCATTAAAACTAGGTTAGCAAATTCTCACAACGATAGACTAATGATAGTTTGGGCTTATGAATGTGGAATTTTAGTAGAAAGAATTTCAATTCACGAAAAAATTCATCAACAAGTCACAAAAGGTAAAGAGAGATTCAGAATGAGTTATCAAGATTCACTAGCAGGTACGAACCTCTGAGCAATCCTAGAATCATTCTTGTACATGGAACTGTGATCACGAACATGGAATAACATATATGTATTGATTGTAGGGTAATGTATATAGTAGATGATGTTGCATCAAAACACACGAGGTTGGAAATGTTAAATGAAAAAAGATGTTTTTATGGTGGAACAAAAATTAGGGTTTGGTGTTTGTCCCACATCAGTGGAATGAACATAAAAGGGGAGTTTATATATTGCTTTGCTTTATGATGGGTTAGATGAGTTGAGACGAGAACTCTCCCACGCGCGCACCGCCGCCGCCGTCCGGCCGGCTCCGGCTTCGTGGCACGTGGCACGTGTGGTGGGGCAACTTTTTACGGACTATATTAATTTTTGGGTTAAATTCAATTTATCATATCTTTGACTTAATCAGATTTGTTGCTGATTTTACTCCATCGTGGCGTAACTGCTGTGATTGCTTCTTTTTTAAAACCGAACATGAAACGCTACTTTTGATACACTGAAAAATACAGTTTCTCGCCTCTCTCAAAAAACTCTCTTGTTCTGAGCATTCTCGAGTGGATTCCAAGCTTCCTTAGGCGAGTGCACACCTTCGGGAGTTCCTGTGTGATCCTTGGGGGCGACACCGTGGCTGACGGTGTCGCTATCTTAGTAATAGGAGAATAAGTGTCAAAGAAGTCAATTCCATGTTTTTGTGTGAAACCTTTTATAACTAGTCTTGCCTTATATCTCTCTACAGAGCCATCAGTTTTAAGTTTCTTCTTAAAGATCCATTTACAACCAATAGCTTTGTTACCCTTAGGCAAATCAACTAGTTCCCAAGTGTGATTAGACATGATAGAATCTATTTCACTTTTAATTGCATCTTTCCAAAAACTAGCATCTAAAGAACTCACAACTTCTTCATATGTTTTGGGATCATCCTCTATCATATGAAGACTAATGAAAGTCTCATTTAATTCATCATAATCTATGAATTCTATTATAAATGCAGTTACAAAATCAGGGCCAAAACTCGTGCCCTTCTTTTGTCTTTTACTCCGTCTAGGTTCTATGTCATTTTCATGCATGGAAGGTAAAGACATAGAAGAAGATGCAATAGCTGATGATGTAGTTTCTTTATGCATGATATTTTTCTTCAAAGGAAATATATGCTCAAAAAATACAGCATCACGGTATTCACACAAAGAACGATCACTCAAACACATGAATCGATAAGCTGCACTATTTTCTGCATAACCAATAAATACAACATCAAAAGTCTTAGACCCAATTGCATCAACCTTAAAGGAAGGCAATCCTACTTTAGCTAAACACCCCCACACTTTCAAATATTTCAGGTTAGGCGCATGTCCTTTCCATAACTCATAAGGTGTTTTATCTAGCTTTTTGTGAGGAACTTTGTTAAGAATATGGTTGGCCGTCAAAACAGCTTCCGCCCACATATTATCAGATAAACCAGAACCAACAAGAAAAGCATTCATCATATTTTTCAAGGTTCTTTTTTTTCTTTCTGCTATCCCGTTTTGTTGTGGGCTATAGGGAGCTGTAAATTCATGAATAATACCATTATTCTCACAAAGTTCTTTTAAAGAGCTTGTGACAAACTCTCCACCTCTATCTAATCTAAGCCTTTTTATTTTTTGATTCAGTTAGTTTTCGACTTCAGCTTTATATACATAAAACATTTGTTCAGCTTCATCTTTAAAACGTAATAAGTACAATTTGGTATACCTCGAAAAGTCATCTACAAACGTAATATAATACCGTTTGCCTCCTCTACTTTCTGTGTTTCTAAAGTCAGCTAAGTCTGAGTGGACTAATTCTAGCAAAGAAGAAGTCCTTTCATTCACGGAATTAAAAGGCCGTTTTGTATACTTAGCTTCAACACAAATTTCACATTTTTCTTCACTTTGTTTAACCAAAATCGGAATTAAACCCATAGCATGCAAACGATTCACAGATTACACATTCAAGTGTCCAGTTCTAGCATGCCATAAATCCAAAGACTCAACGATATAAGCAGAAGACGAAACATTCTCATTATCAATCATGGTCTGAAGAACATACAAACAACCAGATCTATAGCCTTTTCCTACAAATTCACCATTTTTAGTTAAGACTATTTTTCCAGCTTCAATCACTTGTTTAATGCCAGCAATTTCAAGCAAACTAGACAAAATCAAGTTTCTACGCAGAGAAGGAACATATAAAACATTCTGAAGTAGGAGTGACTTCCCTGAAGTGAGCTTCAGAGACACCTTCCCTTTCCCTAGGACTTGCGAGACGCTGGAGTTTCCCATGTAGACTTGATCAATATCAACAACTTCTTCAAAATCAGTGAACATCTCCCTATCAGCACAAAAGTGCTTAGTTGCTCCAGTATCCAGCAGCCACTCAACTTTGCTGCCCACCAGGTTGACTTCAGAAATCACTGCAATCAACTGTTGGTTCTCTTCAGCCAGATTCTCTTGTGTCTTAGGCTGATCTCCACCATTAGGCTTAGGAGCTGGCTTCTGATTGTCAGCCCGCTTGGTACAATGGACTGCACAGTGTCCTGTTTTTCCACAAACAAAGCAGCCGCTCAGCTTCTTGTCTTGTGGTTTTCTCTACTTCTTGTAATTCTTCTTATTTTGAATTTTGTCTTTCTTCTATCCTGAAGTATAGTCACCTTTCTTAAAACTGTCAAATTTCGAAGAAGATTCCACCAGGTTAGCCTTAACTGAATTTTCAGAAGTGTTAGGTTTAGGCTTATCTTTGAGGCGGTTCGCCTCTTCAATCTTCATGTGACTGGCCAGCTCGAGGAGGGTCATATCCTTCTTCTTATGCTTGAGATGGTTGCGGTAGTTGGCCCAAGACTCAGGCTGTTTCTCGATCAGGAAGTTGGCCTGGAGGACCTCGCACATCTTCATACCCTCATCCAGTATATCAGCCACCAGGAACTTGCCACAAATGTATTTCTTTTTCCCAGCATCATTAGTAGAGTATTTAGTCTCCAAAAGATCCCACATAACTTTTGCAGATTTGTATTTAGCAAGAAAATCGAAAATCGGGTTGGTTACATGGCTCAGTAGATGACCACAGACTGTCTTATTATCAGATTCATATTTTTTCAAGTCCGCGTCACCTACCGTAGCCGCGGTACCTTCCAGATTGCATGCGTTGGACTGTTGAGTGCTAAGGGGTGACTTGTTCCTGTGGAGTCGTAGGTGCTGCAGGAGGGTTTAGAAGCGCTGGAGTGGAAGGAGTTGGAGACGGTTGCAGGAGGACGTAGTCCATCTCCAAATGCTCGAAAGAGATCAGCATCTTCTGAGACCAACGCTTGTAGTTCGTTCCATCAAGCGGTTCCAGTTTGGACAGATCCAACAAAGGCTTGAAGTAGGGTGACGTCGACATTCTAGTTTCTAAAAAAATCGCTTCTAAATTGTTAGCAATAAACCAGAATTGAACAATGGAACTCGTTACCGAATTTGGTATGTAGGGCCTTTGAGGATCGGTGAAAACGTCTTGAAAACAGAAAGTTGTGTCACGGTATGGAAGCCGCTGCCTTAGAAGCGATTTCGCCCTGACCGGTGGTGCAAGTCAGCGATGGCGTCGCCCCCCAAGGATCACACAAGAAATCCCGAAGGCGTGCACTCGCCTAAGGAAGCTTGGAATCCACTCGAGAATGCTCAGAACAAGAGAGTTTTTTGAGAGAGGCGAGAAACTGTATTTTTCAGTGTATCAAAAGTAGCGTTTCACGTTCGGTTTTAAAGAAGAAGCAATCACATCAGTTACGCCATGATAGAGTAAAATCAGCAACAAATCTGATTAAGTCAAAGATATGATAGATCCAATTTAAAACAAATAAAACCGAATTCGGATTTTACGGACAAGCAATTACTTTGCGGATCCATAACTCCGAGGCCCAAAAATTAATATAGTCCGTAAAAAGCTGCCCCACCACACCGCGCACGTGCCACGAAGTCTGAGACCGAGCCGGCCGGACGGCGGCGGCGGCGCGCGCGTGGGAGAGTTCCCCTCTCAACTCATCTAACCCATCATAAAGCAAAGCAATATATAAACTCCCCTTTTTATGTTCATTCCACCGATGTGGGACAAACACCAAACCCAAATTTTTGTTCCACCTTAAAAACATATTTTTGCATTTAACATTTCCAACAATCCCCCACAATGCAAAAAGAAGTTTTGAACATAAAGTGTGAAAAATGAAGTTCTGAGCATGGTTTTATAGAATTGATGCTTAAGCATTGGTATCTTACGATTGAACCAACACATAGTGAAGCTAGGTAACCCTTTCTTCAAGAAGTGAACTAAGTCTTGAACTTCTTAAAGTTAGGGAAGTTCCTAACAACACACATCCTTCCTATGTTCTCGGTGATTCCGCGATAAATCTCATATTTAGCCAAATTACCTTGGGATGCTAAAGAGTGCTCTAGAAAGGTCACCCGAGTTCTTTCATAGAAGGAGGCTATCCCTTCACACTCTCGTAGGTGACTTCATCAAGTCCGTCTCAAAGGACCACCCACAATAGGGCTATGAAGTCATTAAGAGTTAATAACTCAACCTCTCAATTTCGAACGGTGAATTCATCAAGTCCGTCTCAAAGGACCACCCAAATCCTAGGCTATGAACTCATTAAGAGCTAGTGCTCAACCTCTTTATGTACACTTGTCATAGGAATGGGAATTAGTGTACCATCATATGAGTCTTTCCGTGGCTTCGTTTGACCCCAAAAAGGGGATCCACCATGAATTCCTCATCCCACGGGTTTAAGTCCCATTCCCCTCGATGAATCAAGGACTAACTTTCGGTTTAGTCCTTTAGTAAATGGATCTGCAATATTCCTCTCGGTTCTCACATACTCCAAGCTAAGAACACCATTCGTAATCAGCTGTCTCACAGTTTCATGCCTGATTCGAATGTGTCTCTTCTTGCCATTGTAGGCATTGCTATTGGCTACACAAATAGCAGATTGTGAGTCACAATGTAGAGAAATAGGAGGAGCCGGACGCCCCCACAATGGTAAATCAGCCAGTAGACTTCTTAACCACTCAGCCTCTTGATTAGCTAAGTCTAAAGCTATGAACTCAGATTCCATAGTAGATCTAGCAATACATGTCTGTTTAGAAGACTTCCAAGATATAGCACCACCACATAATGTAAAAACATATCCACTAGTGGAGCTAACTTCATCATTATCGGTTACCCAATTTGCATCACAATATCCTTCTAAAACTTGAGGAAATCCAACATAATGTAAACCCCAATCAATTGTGCCTTTAAGATATCTCAACAGTCTATTTAGTGCACACCAATGATCCTTGCTAGGGTTATGAGTATACCGACTAAGTCTACTAACAGCATAAGCAATGTCAGGCCGAGTACAGTTCATCAAAAACATCAAACTCCCTATTACCGTAGCATATTCATTTTGTGATACACTATCATGCTTATTTTTCATCAATTTCATATTAGCATGATAAGGAGTTCGTACTGGCACAACATCAAAGTGATTAAACCGCTTTAACACTTTCTCTACATAATGTGGTTGAGACAAGGTGAAACCATTTTCGGTTCTAGTGACTTTTACTCCTAAAATCACATCAACTTCACCTAAGTCTTTCATTTCAAAGTGAGGATAGAAATTGTTTGGTTGAATTTATCACATTTATGTGAGTCCCAAAAATTAACATGTCATCAACATATAGACATATAATCACACAATCAACACCAAACAATTTTGAATAAACACATGCATCTGATCCATTCACTTTAAATCCAAAGCTTAAGATGGTTTTATGAAATTTTTCATACCATTGCTTTGGCGCTTGTTTCAGACCATAAAGTGACTTCTTCAGTCTACACACCTTGTTCTCCTGTCCTGGAACCACGCACCCTCTAGGCTATTCCATATAAATTTCTTCATTAAGATCACCATTCAAAAATGCAGTTTTTACATCCATCTGAGCCATCAGTTTTAAGTTTAGGGTTTAGGGTTTAGGGTTTAGGGTTTAGGGTTTAGGGTATCCATCTGACCGGTGGTGCAAGTCAGCGATGGCGTCGCCCCCCAAGGATCACACAAGAAATCCCGAAGGCGTGCACTCGCCTAAGGAAGCTTGGAATCCACTCGAGAATGCTCAGAACAAGAGAAGCTTTGAATCCAAATTCGGTAACGAGTTCCATTGTTCAATTCTGGTTTATTGCTAACAAGGGGTACATAAAAGCATAGCCACTGTTGTCAAAATAGTACGAAGGTGTAAACTTGTGCAAGGCTTCCCAAACAAGGTAGGCAGAGCCAATGCTTTGACCAATCATAGTGAAACGTGGATAGGTGGCTTCTTCAATCCACTTCTTTTAATTTAGATGCAGAACCCGCATCTAGAGAACATAATGGCTTTAGCAGCAATCCATTGCCCTAATAGTTGAGCGCAAATTGAACTAACAAAAGATACATTAGACTTGAATGATGATCCAAAATTTCCATCATATTCTACATTATACAGCTCATGAATTGAGAAGTTCCTAAGCCCTTGATTCTGTACCAGATTATGGAAAATGGTGAAAAAGCTAAACATGAAAGGGCCTAGGTTCCATTTCTCCATCAAACCCCAAATTTCTTTCTATTATTCACAATTTCTAAGCTTCTCATAATATAAATCTATGGATCTTACTTTCATGTACTATTTTCCTTCCACGTATTTGAATATATGACCGATAATTTCACCGAGTAAATACTAGTACCATTTCATCAAATCCATACCTACCTTCCACGTCACCGACGAAGTCGAACTTGGAGCAGAACCTAAACTGCTCGCTACGAGTTGTCTCCACCTCCGAGTCTTATCAAGCGCGAGGCGATACACAGATGCAAAATTCGGGTTTATGCTCAGAAGAGCGGACAAGGGGAACAGGAAAGAGAACTGGGAAATAGTGTAGGGTTAACACGTCCAATTAAAAGCATTATCTCAACTAACTCCAAACCTAATTCAGGATAATTAGGCAAATCCCTCAAAGTTAAATCCTCCCTAATAATGTTATTTAAAATAAAAAAAACAATTTCGAGCATTTGTGAAGCTTATTAAACAATGAAAGGGAGTAATGAAAGACTATACGGGCCATGTACTCATCGTTTCCAATAATTTTCTCCAATTCAAACTCTGAGCTCAACCTCTAGATTCCCAATCGTATCTCCATACAAGCAAGATCTAACTTCTCGTCCAATTTCCTATGTTTCCATGGATGAGCTCCAGCGAGATCATGAGCGTTGAAACTCCGTTGGTGGAAACTTTTGGGCAGTGGAGTCGTTCGTCCAACAAGATAATGAAGTAGGCAAAAGATAGGGAGGTGGGAGTGGTGGGTTTGGGTGGGAGCGATTCGGGTTATATTTTTTTCCTTCTTCTCACATGCTTGCATGCCTCTATCTCTTCTTTTCCGCCAAATACTCAAACAAATATTTACAATTTCACATTCCTACCCTAGATACTCAAATTTCACAATCCTAAATTATCTGTCCATAACAATTAACTCAATTTCAGCCCTAATTAAATTCCACTTTTGTCAATTGAATTACAAATCTACGAATTGGAACGAGAATGCATTTCTTTGACCTGGAATTTGGGAGAGATGACTTGAAAATAGAAATAATGGAGATTTGAGTGCATATGACATAACATCAGATATTTCTCCCAATTAGGAGTATATGACTTAAATCAACTTGGATAACCTCTCCACATCGGTAAATTAGGGTGTTATGCAATGGGTGTGGGTGGGAAAGAACGACACTCAAGCCCCCTAATCACAACTACAATCTTTCCTTGTTGATTTTTTCTCAATGTTCGTCTTACCGATCTTTCCACTATCACAAGCCATCTCAAATCAGACTTCTCGAGACGAGTTTGGTAATAAACTGGAGATTGTTCTTTGGTAGAGATGAGTTTTGTGATTTAAATATTTTTAATTAAAAATTTGAACGAAGTTAACGGAAAGGTGGATGGAAGTTTGTTTTTAGGTGAGTTTGGTTATTGGAAGAACTTTGTACAAACTTCAAGGGTACTAAAAAAAATAAAAAAAATCGGGATACTAAGAGGAAAAGTCAAAAACCCAAGGGTATCAAAAGAAATTTCCCTTATTTTAAATAAAAAATCATTTTAGATGCTTTTTTCTAAAAATAATAATCAACATCATCATGATTATCTCAAATAATTAAATTTATTTTTTTCCACAAAAATAAGCATGTGGCCCCACTAACTTTTGAATTTACTACCCCATCAGATTTTTTATCTCTCTCCATTATTTCTTCTTCTTTCTCCATCCAACGCAGCCATCATCTCCTTCTCGCCTGGAAGCTCCATCGACAACAGCAAAGCTTCTCCATTGACGCTGGTAATTTCCGTCTTCCTTATTCTCCTTCTTCTCGTCTTCTTCTCGTCTTCTCGGTTTTCTCCTCTTCTGCTTATTGTCTTATCCACCATTGACAAGGAGTTTACTTGTTCACCTTGGTGAGAGAGGGGTGGTCGGAACTGAAGTCTCGATCGGCGAGTTCACCTGTTGTGAACAGAGGGAGAAATTAGGACACCTCTACGCAGGGGTGAGAAGAAATAGACAGGAGAAGAAATGCGCAAGGAGATACATGAACAAAGAGGTCGCGAACGCAAGCAAACGAATGACAATTGTGGTGGTCACCTCTCATACAACGCCAAGAGAAGAACAAAGAACAATAAGTAGTCACGATTGTTCTTCTTCAAATCGTGGGTTTTGAAAAAAAAAAATATAGAAGAAGGGTAGGCTTTTTGGGTTTTTAATTATATTTATTTTTAAGGGTATTTTCGTAAATTCCTAATCATCTTTTCAAAAACAAGGAAACCCTCAAATTGAACACCCACATGCTTATTTCAAAATTAGCTTTCACTTTCAACATCAAGAATAAGCAAATAATATCAACATCTAGTATAATCAACATCGGCATCAACATTAGCACTAAACTGCTGAACGGACCCTTGTACACCCGCAATTAGTTCAACCGTTTAACAAGATCCAATCCAAATTTTACCTTAGTCAATTTATAAGGCACTTTCTTTGCCTATATAGTTTTAGGGCCTGTTTGATTGTGAGAGGACAAACGGAAACGAAATCGGATTGAAAAAAGGAAGGGAATGGAAATGAATCCCTTTATATTTCAAATTTGTTTGGTTTCAATTAAAGAAAAACGGATTGAAAAAATCCAAAATTTATAGGGTTTGTTTGTCCAACATCAAAAATTCCAATTTATGGTCCAGTTGCTACTCTGCTGATCTACTTTGCCTTTGTTCGCCATCATCTTGTCGCCTCATGCTGCCTCCATCACCTTTTCCAAAGCCCCACCTAGACCATAGTCGCTCGCCAAAGGTTTTCCTTTGTTGAACCTAATCAAATTCCTTGTCTGCCATCGTTTCTCTTCGCTCCTACTTGAATTGCCATCGCCGACAATGACCTCCACACTCACTCTTCTTGCTTGAGACCTTGTTGTAAGTTGTATGTGGAGAAAATAAGGGATAGATCTAGGAGGTGGTAGTGCGTGACTAGGGAAGAGGTGGAAAGTTGAGAGAGAGTGCGGAACAGATCTGATGAATTGGTTATTGGAGATGTTTGTGGGAGTTCGCATGTTTCGAGACATGAAGGAGAGAAGTCAAATGGGGCATGAAGGAGAGTAGTCGGACGGGAAGAGGGATGAGTTGGACAAAATTGAGTGGGAGGAAGATGGTTGAATATTACCAAAGTAGAAATCAACTGTGGGCAGCATTGGCGGGGGCAATTTGCCTGGTCTAGATGGGATGACTGTTGAATTTTTCCAAAAATATTGGAACATCATCGGAACATTAGTAACTAAAGCAATTACAGGATCTCTCCATTCTAGTCAGTTACTAAGGCAAATAATACGTTTATAACTCTACTCCTTATGGTTGAGAGCCCTACATCTACCAATCACTTTCGAACCATTAGTTTTTGTTCAACTATGTATAAGATTATTGCGAAAGTGATGTTCATGTTTTTAGTTTAGTTTTTGGTGTGTTTCTTAGATTGTTTAGTTTAGTTTTAGAAAGTTTTCGAGTTAGTTTTGTATGTTTTTGGATGAGTTTGCATATTTTGTGAAAAGTATGGAAGCTACTCCGTTTTGTGTCTTTTTGTAGGTTTTTAAGCAGGAAGGAACGCTTTTTGAGCAGAGTGGGGGTCTTGTGGTGGAGGATGGAAGGCATGGAAGATAAGGAGGAAGATTGCATGGGAAGATCGAAGAAAAAGTCCAAGTTAAAATCGAGGAGAAGTTCAAGAAAAGCCAAAAGAGAGGCTCGTTAACGATCCTGTGGAGGTCGTTAACGAGGCTAGAAGATAGAATTTTTTAGAGGGAATTAGCAATTTCTACCGACCCTGTGCGGGGTCGTTAACGAGGATCCCGTTTCGGTAGAGGCGTAGCCGACTTTAGTTTGTTATATATTTTATCTTGTTATCGTTTAAGTAGGGTAAGTTTTTATCTTTTAACCTTTTTAATAGATAGTTTCTTAGTATAAAAACCCTTTGTTCTAAGCCTAGAAAAGGGTGGAGTTATAGGAGAAGTCGAGTAAGAAGAGGAAGTCGGGCTAAGTTCGGATCGAGAGAGAGAGAATTTAGGATCGGTGATCGGATCTTGCCCGGTGTTCTTAAGTGTTTTCTGATTCTACGGAGTTTGTAAGACAATATTTTTCCTATTAATTTTAAGTAAGTTTAGTTTGTTTTCAATGTCTTCTTTGATTAAAGTTATTTTCTTTATTTCGATGATTAGTGAGTAGTCTTCTTATCTAGGGTCGGGGTTGAAACCCGACATAGTTGTGCATGTTTGAATGAGTAAGTTGATGTTTTGATTGCCTTTTATCTATTGAATTGCTTGTTGTGCTTATGCTTGGACGATAGTCGAAGTAATTTGAGTTTTTAACGTGATCGAAAGAGAAAGTTGTTAACTTGAATGATGATAATGTTCGTTAACGAAAGTTTCGAGCTTTGGATTTAAAACCCCAACATGATTGATTTATGAGAATTGATTGATTTTCTTGTTAGTCAGCGAAAGTTGATACATTTATCTTTAAAGGCATGATCTTTATCTTCGTATGAGTTTATATGCATAGCTATGTCGTGGTAACCCTTATCCTAGATCTTTTTATCTTATTGAATTTGCTTGTTTGCTTTTGAATCATTCGTTATCGAGTAAACATACAATCGGTAACGAACCTGTGTTTAGGTCGTTAATTGTTCTGTGTTCGTTAGTTTTCCAGGTTCGTAAACAACCCTTACAAGGTCGTTAACGAGGTTGGTTGTAGCTGCTTTTGCCTGTTTTCTTTGTTTCTTGTTTTTTTTAGTTGATAGACAAACAACCGTGCTTCCCGTGGACGATCCTGACTTCGCTATACTCAGCGGGGTCTTGACTACAAATTTTATTTGTTGTTGAGTAAATCCCTTCCAACAAATTGGTGTCGTTACCTGGGTTGGAGTCGTTAACGACCCGAGTCGAGGATAAGGCAATCTCGGCGTTTGAATACCTTGAAGAGGTGTTAAAGACAGAGCCAGAAGAACCAATTCTCATTCTAGCTGAGCCTTCTCCAACACTAAAGCCTCTTCCAGATTCTCTCAGGTATGAATTTCTTGGTCCTAATTCTACTTTCCCTGTCATCATCAATGCTAAATTAAAAGATGAGGAAGTACAGAAGCTACTTACTCTGCTTAGGACACATAGAAAAGTCGTAGGTTACTCCCTAGATGATATAATCGGGGTATCCCCTTCCCTTTGCATGCATAGGATATACATGGAGGATAATCATAAACCCACTATAGAGAATCAATGTAGGTTAAACCCCAACATGAAAGAAGTGGTTAAAAAGAAAATTATTAAATTACTTGATGCTGAGATCATATTTCCTATATCGGATAGCCAAAGGGTTAGTCCGGTCCATGTAGTTCCTAAAAAAGGGGGAATGATTGTAATTAAAAATGAAAAGGGAGAGCTAATCCCCACTAGGACCACCACTAGTTGGAGGATGTGCATTGATTATAGGAAGCTCAATAGTGCTACTAGAAAAGATCATTTCCCGCTTCCTTTCATTGATCAAGTGTTAGAACGCTTAGCCCAGCATGATTATTTCTGTTATTTAGATGGCTATAGCGGTTTTTGGCAGATTCCCATTCATCCTGATAATTAGGAAAAGACTACCTTAACGTGTTCCTATGGGACTTTTACTTATAAAAGAATGCCATTCGGGCTTTGCAACGCCTCCACCACCTTCCAAAGGTGTATGATGGCCATTTTTTCTAATATGATAAAAAATATTGTAGAGGTCTTTATGGATGATTTCTTTGTTTATGATTCTTCTTTTGATGCTTGTCTTGCTAACCTTGCATGTGTTCTTAAGAGATGTGAAGAAACCAACCTTGTGCTTAATTGGGAAAAATGCCATTTCATGGTCCAAGAGGGGATAGTATTAGGACATCTTGTCTCTAAAAGAGGGATAGAAGTAGATAAAGCAAAAATTGATCTCATTGAAAAACTACCTCCTCCCTCTTCTGTAAAAGACATTAGGAGTTTTCTAGGGCATGTTGGCTTTTATAGACGCTTTATCAAGGATTTTCTAAGATAGCTAAACCACTGACTAACCTACTAATGAAAGATGCAGTGTTTGAGCTGTCTCTAGAATGTCTTGAAGCATTTTACAGGTTAAGGGCAGCCCTCATCTCCGCCCCTATTATACAGTCCCCGGATTGGACTTTACCTTTTGAGATTATGTGTGACGCCAGTGACTATGTTGTTGGCGCAGTCTTGGGACAACGAAAGGATAAGAAGCTCCACGCCATCTATTACGCAAGTAAGACGCTCGATGAGGTGTAGAGTAAGTATACCACAACAGAGAAGGAATTCCTCGCTGTGGTATTTGCTTTTGAAAAATTCCGGTCCTATCTTGTTGGTTCAAAAGTGATTGTTTATACTGACCATGAGGCCGTTAGATATCTAATGACCAAAAAAGATGCCAAGCCTAGGCTGCTTCGTTGGATGCTCTTACTGCAGGAATTTGATCATGAAATTAGAGATAAAAAAGGAGCAAAAAACTTGGTGGCATGCCACTTATCTAGGTTGTAGTTGAGCACATCACCGAATCCAACAACGAAGTGCCAATAAATGACTCCAGACCAGACGAACACCTCATGCTGAATGAGGTTGAACTCGACAGGGCCCTCGTTATCGGTCCCTTTAAGGTCGGTATCGAGCCACCGTGGCTGGAAACCGTAAATCACAGTGGCAATGACTCGAGGTGCATCGACACCACAATCGGGAGGCTTGACACCAAGCCACGTGAGGACGTTACTGAGGGTAATACAACAGCTCCAGGGTCGTTAATGACCCAAACATATTCGGTAACGACCCAGTCATGTACGTTTTCTCAACCCGAATTCATTCATTTCAATTCAATCCCTTCCTCATCTCTGTATTCTACTTCTCTTAAAATAATTCATGCTATTAGAGGGTCAAAAGCCCATTGGTTTGCGGATTTTGCTCACTATCTTGTAGGAGGCGTAATCCTCGAGTGACTAACCCCACAAAAGAAAAAAGAAGTTTCTTCACGATGTCAAACAGTACTATTGGGACGATCCTTACTTGTTCAAGCAAGGAAGTGATCACCTCTTTAGACGATGTATTCCAGAAGAGGAGATAGAGAGTGTAATCCGACAATGTCACACGCTTCCTACTGGTGGCCATGCAAAGGGATTCAAAACCACGACGAAGATTCTTCAAAGAGCACTCTATTGGCCAACCATTTTTAAAGATGTACAGGCTTATGTGACAGCATGTGATGAATATCAACGCTCTGGTAACATCACTTGGAGACATGAAAACCCGCTAACCGGGATATTAGAGGTCGAATTATTCGACGTATGGGGCATAGACTTCATGGGACCTTTTCCTGCATCGGGCCCCTACATGTATATCTTGGTTGCGGTTGATTATGTCTCTAAGTGGGTGGAGGTCGTTGCTACAAGGACCAATGATGCTAAAACTGTGGCCAAATTTATTAAGACTAACATTTTTTCCAGGTTTGGCGTTCCAAGAGTCCTCATTAGTGATGGTCGATCTCACTTCATAGAGCGGAGTTTTGAAGCACTTCTGGCTAAGTATGGGGTATCACACCGGGTGGCAACGCCATATCATCCCCAAACTAGTGGCCAAGTTGAGGTTTCAAATAGGCAGATCAAGAGCATATTGGAAAAGACGGTGTCCCTCTCGAGGAAGGATTGGTCATCTAAATTGGATGACGCTTTATGGGCTTACGGGACGACATACAAGACACCCCTACGCACCACCCCCTACAACCTAGTGTATGGCAAGGCATGCCATTTACCGATCGAAATGGAGCACAAAGCATTATGGGCTCTTAAGGAGCTCAACATGAACCTCGACGCAGCTGGAGCAAAACGATTCATGGACTTGCAAGCACTAGAAGAGTTGAGGCTTAAAGCGTACGAAAATGCCGAAATCTACAAGAAGCGCACCAAACGGTGGCTTGATCAGAAATTGGTGCCCAAAACTTATGAAGTTGGTGACAAGGTACTTCTCTTCAATTGTAGACTCCGTTTATTTCTAGGTAAGCTAAGGACGAGATGGAGTGGGCCATTTGTGGTTCACCACATCTATCCTCACGGGGCGGTAGAGTTTATCGATAACCAAGGCGCTATCTTCAAAGTTAACGGCCACCGATTGAAAAAGTTTTATGAGCAACCCGACCCGGACGAAGAAATTAGAGTCACCATGGCACTTACAACGTCGGACTAGCCAAGGTAAGTACGTCGGGCTAACGACGTTAAAAATAGCGCTTACGGGAGGCAACCCGGTTTTTAGTTTTAGTTTTAGCTTATTTTTCCTTTAAGATCTTTTTCTTACCTTTCTTTTGAGTTTTTTTAGTAGTTTAGAAGTTAGCAAAATAGAATTGTTTGGAGCTAACATGATACAGGAAGTTGGGCTCGGAACAACGCTGAAAAACAAGTCGTACAAGCTCGTTAACGACCCTACCCAGGGTTGTTAATGACCCATTTCGGAGACCCAAATCGGCGGAAACTCAAAAACGATACCCAAGCCGCCTATTCCCCTACCTCTTGCCCCTCCTATTTAACCCTCTCAAAAACTCACAATCCCACACTCAAATCTCAAACCAAATCCTCAAATCCTCAAACCAATCCCACTGATTCTCTCTACCCACCATTAATCTAAATCTATCTTATATCTATACCCAAGCCGCCTATTCCCCTACCTCTTGCCCCTCCTATTTAACCCTCTCAAAAACTCACAATCCCACACTCAAATCTCAAACCAAATCCTCAAATCCTCAAACCAATCCCACCGATTCTCTCTACCCACCATTAATCGGTACACCATCGCCCCTAGGAACCACACCACATTAACGAACTCCTCCACTCTCGAGTTCGTTACCGGCGCACCATATAGCTTCGTTACCGCTCCCAAAAATCAATCCTTGTTCTTCAATTCTTCGAATCAACGGTCCATATGGCAAGCACTAGTAGAGCTACCACAAGAGCCGGGAAGAAGAAGAGGACTCAATTGTCCTTGTCTCCTCCCCGCGTGGACAATGTTATATTGGCCACTCAAGCACAAGCTGACCGCTTTGATGCCATTCTGGAAAAGGACCATTACACTAGGTGGTTCTCACGGTCAAGTGCTAAGGCAATGGGGATCTATGAGGATGTCAAGCACGCCTTTTCCATTCTCGGAGTGCCTCAGTTGTTGAAAAAAGAGAAGATACCGCACTACTCGGCTCTCACTTCTGAGTTCTTGGCCACTCTTGAGACAAGTTTCAAAACCAAGACCTCGGTAGGAAGGATAAGATTCCGGCTAGGCAATGTCAACCATGAGTGCACAATGGCGGAGTTCAATGAATATCTCGAGCTTCCTCACCATTCTCGGAACTACAAGATCAAGGATTACAAGGTTACCAAAACTTGGAGTTACATTTCCGGGAAGTTGAACCTTCCGCCCGGCACTTTCCGGGGCAAGCATCATCAACCCCATCTTCCGGATCATTCTCCGAGTATTAGCTGCAACCGTCTGGCCCAAGAGAGAACTATCAAGGCCAACACAGACAGAAGTTGCATGCCTCCGTACTATACTTTTTGAGGATCCCGCCCCATTGAACTTGGGATATGAATGGTTGCAGTACATTGAGAAACAAGGGATCAAGTCAAAAGAAGTGTGGTGCGGGAATTGATGTGAACCCCGTTGAAAGATCCACGAAAGGATCGATCTTGGACTCGTAAATGGTCTTCTCACGTCCGATTTGGATAGGTTTGAGCCGATTTAACGACTAGACGAGGTTTGGGTGAGAATTGAAAGGATTTAAGAAGGTGGCTTGGTTTGACGAAAACCTGAAGAATATGGGACGAGAAGAGAATTGTGTTGACGCCTTAAAGAGATAGGTCTGGAGCAATCTCGACAGAGTTTCGTTATCAATAATCAAAGTGTGAGAAACAATGAGGGGGCGTGCCTCTTTTATAGAGAAGATGGCACGCCAACACTAGTTTTTAACCTAGTGGCAAGGGCGGCTCAAGGGGGAGGCACGCACGCGGCCCAAGACGCAAGCCCAAGCCCAAAACTCTAAAAATAGAAATGACATAAGAAGCAATGTTTCAGAATGGAAATAGTTCTAAAAATAGTAAGAATCATAAATGGTCACGGTGCCCTAGTCGCGAGTGTCGCGACAAGGTCGTGACAAGGCGTCGGCGCGCCAAGGGCATGTCGCGACACGAGGCGCAGCATGACTTCGGCGTCGACGGGGCTGGTGCGCACTCGAACCTCAAGTGTCGAGGTCGAGGCGCACCAGAACCTCAAGTTCCCACGCCGGGGTGGCCCGGCGTGGCATGGTGATCGGCCTGCGTGGCTGGCACGGCACCGAGAATGAGGTTCTCGGCGCCGCGGTGCGTAGGTCGGCCTGGAGTGCCGGCGCGCCTTCGATGAAGGAGACGCACCGGGCGAGGGGCGCGGCAGTGGTTGCACCATGGCTTGCGAGGACGAGCGCGACGAGGGACGAAGTGGCTCGGGCTATGGCACGGGTCCTAGCTCGAGTGATGGGTCCGTCGGAGCGCACGGACATGTCTTCCTCTTCTTGGCTCGCTGTCATAGTGGGGCTCACATCACCCTCCCCCCTTGGGTGGGAAACGTCCCCGTTTCCTCGTCATGATACTCGAGATCCACGTAAGGAGATAGATCCGAGACATTGAAGGAGGCGGAAACGTTGTACTTACCCGGGAGGTCGAGTATGTACGAGTTGTCGTTGATGCGCCGGAGGACCTTGAAAGGCCCATCCCCTCGTGGGTGAAGCTTCGTCTTCTGAGCAGCGGGAAAACGTTCTTTCCGAAGATGGACCCACACCAAATCTCCGGGCTCGTAGATCAACGCGCGGCGTCCCTTGTTGCGTTGTGCCGCATATTGATCCGAGCGTTTCAGCATGTGGGTAAGGTAAATTCTTTTAACCTAAATCTATCTTATATCTATACCCAAGCCGCCTATTCCCCTACCTCTTGCCCCTCCTATTTAACCCTCTCAAAAACTCACAATCCCACACTCAAATCTCAAACCAAATCCTCAAATCCTCAAACCAATCCCACCGATTCTCTCTACCCACCATTAATCGGTACACCATCGCCCCTAGGAACCACACCACATTAACGAACTCCTCCACTCTCGAGTTTGTTACCGGGGCACCATATAGCTTCGTTACCGCTCCCAAAAATCAATCCTTGTTCTTTAATTCTTCGAATCAACGGTCCATATGGCAAGCACTAGCAGAGCTACCACAAGAGCCGGGAAGAAGAAGAGGACTCAACTGTCCTTGTCTCCTCCCCGCATGGACAATGTTATATTGGCCACTCAAGCACAAGCTGACCGCTTTGATGCCATTCTGGAAAAGGACCATTACACTAGGTGGTTCTCACGGTCAAGTGCTAAGGCAATGGGGATCTATGCGGATGTCAAGCACGCCTTTTCCATTCTCGGAGTGCCTCAGTTGTTGAAAAAAGAGAAGATACCGCACTACTCGGCTCTCACTTCTGAGTTCTTGGCCACTCTTGAGACAAGTTTCAAAACCAAGACCTCGGTAGGAAGGATAAGATTCCGGCTAGGCAATGTCAACCATGAGTGCACAATGGCGGAATTCAATGAATATCTCGAGCTTCCTCACCATTCTCGGAACTACAAGATCAAGGATTACAAGGTTACCAAAACTTGGAGTTACATTTCCGGGAAGTTGAACCTTCCGCCCGGCACTTTCCGGGGCAAGCATCATCAACCCCATCTTCCGGATCATTCTCCGAGTATTAGCTGCAACCTTCTGGCCCAAGAGAGAGCTATCAAGGCCAACACAGACGGAAGTTGCATGCCTCCATACTATACTTTTTGAGGATCCCGCCCCATTGAACTTGAGATATGAATGGTTGCAGTACATTGAGAAACAAGGGATCAAGTCAAAAGAAGTGTGGTGCGGGAATTGATGTGAACCCCGTTGAAAGATCCACGAAAGGATCGATCTTGGACTCGTAAATGGTCTTCTCACGTCGGATTTGGATAGGTTTGAGCCGATTTAACGAATAGACGAGGTTTGGGTGAGAATTGAAAGGATTTAAGAAGGTGGCTTGGTTTGACGAAAACCTGAAGAATATGGGACGAGAAGAGAATTGTGTTGACGCCTTAAAGAGATAGGTCTGGAGCAATCTCGACAGAGTTTCGTTATCAATAATCAAAGCGTGAGAAACAATGAGGGGGCGTGCCTCTTTTATAGAGAAGATGGCACCCCAACCCTAGTTTTTAACCTAGTGGCAAGGGCGTCTCAAGAGGGAGGCACGCACGCGGCCCAAGACGCAAGCCCAAGCCCAAAACTCTAAAAATAGAAATGACATAAGAAGCAATGTTTCAGAATGGAAATAGTTCTAAAAATAGTAAGAATCATAAATGGTCACGGTGCCCTAGTCGCGAGTGTCGCGACAAGGTCGTGACAAGGCGTCGGCGCGCCAAGGGCGTGTCGCGACACGAGGCGCGGCATGACTTCGGCGTCGACGGGGCTGGTGCGCACTCGAACCTCAAGTGTCGAGGCCGAGGCGCACCAGAACCTCAAGTTCCCACGCCGGGGTGGCCCGGCGTGGCATGGTGCTCGGCCTGCGTGGCTGGCACGGCACCGAGAATGAGGTTCTCGGCGCCGCGGTGCGTAGGTCGGCCTGGAGTGCCGGCGCGCCTTCGATGAAGGAGAGGCACCGGGCGAGGGGCGCGGCAGTGGTTGCACCATGGCTTGCGAGGACGAGCGCGACGAGGGACGAAGTGGCTCGGGCTATGGCACGGGTCCTGGCTCGAGTGATGGGTCCGTCGGAGCGCACGGACATGTCTTCCTCTTCTTGGCTCGCCGTCATAGTGGGGCTCACATCACCCTCCCCCCTTGGGTGGGAAACGTCCCCTTTTCCTCATCATGATACTCGGGATCCACGTAAGGAGATAGATCCGAGACATTGAAGGAGGCGGAAACGTTGTACTTACCCGGGAGGTCGAGTATGTACGAGTTGTCGTTGATGCGCCGGAGGACCTTGAAAGGCCCATCCCCTCGTGGGTGAATCTTCGTCTTCCGAGCAGCGGGAAAACGTTCTTTCCGAAGATGGACCCACACCAAATCTCCGGGCTCGTAGATCAACGCGCGGCGTCCCTTGTTGCGTTGTGCCGCATATTGATCCCAGCGTTTCAACAGCTGGGCCTTGGTGCGCTCATATAGGTGTCGGATATGGTCGGCGCGGTTGGCCGCGTCGACATGCTCCTCGGGTTTGAAAGGCAAGGGCACTAGGTCCATCGGCGTGTGAGGATTACGCCCATAGACCACCTCGAAGGGGGTCTTCTTCGTTCTAGAGTGGTAGGACCTTTTATAAGCAAACTCAACATGGTAAAGTAAGTCCTCCCACCGACGTGGGTTTGCCTTGATCATCGTCCGAAGAAGAGTGCCCAAGGTCCGATTGGTCACCTCAGTTTGACCATCGGTCTGGGGGTGATAAGCAGTAGAAAACAAGAGTCGTGTCCCTAACTTCCCCCAAAGCGTTCTCCAAAAGTGGCTGCAGAACTTGGTATCCCTATCACTAACAATAGTTCGAGGAATACCATGTAATTTCACCACATGTTCGAATAACAAATTAGCGATTTCCACCGCGTTGTTTGTCCCCTTACATACAATGAAGTGGGCCATTTTGGAAAACCGGTCCACGACTACAAATATGGAATCCTTTCCACGCCTCGACATTGGGAGTCCCGTGATAAAATCCATAGAAAGATCTTCCCACAGGGCATCGGGAATTGGTAGAGGCGTGTAAAGGCCATGTGGTTCTGACCGAGACTTGGCAGTATGATACGGCACACAACTTTGACAGTACTTGTTTACATCTCGAGCCATGTGAGGCCAGAAAAAATGCTCACGAAGTGCTGCCAACGTTTTGGCTATGCCAAAGTGGCCTCGGCCATCATGAGCCTCTTGGAGCAACAAGTGTCTCACCGATGAGGCCGGAATGCAAAGCTTCCCAGCTCGGTAAAGATACCCATTGTCTAAGAAGAAGGACTCATGGATACGAGAGTGCTCGAGATCTTTAATGATTGAGGAAAAATACGGATCTGAGGCGAATAATTCCTTGATCATCGCGAATTCGAGCAACTTGCAATGGAGTTGGGTTAACAGAATGTACCTTCTTGAGAGAGCGTCGGCGACGACGTTCTCTTTTCCCTTTTTATGCGCTATGACATATGGAAATGTCTCCATATACTCAACCCAACGTGCGTGGCGCCTATTTAGAGTCGTTTGACTCTTGAGATAAGCCAAGGCCGCGTGATCCGTATGAATTACGAACTCGCTTGGCCAAAGATAATGTTGCCACGTCTTAAGGACCCGAATAAGAGCATAAAGCTCTTTATCGTAGGTCGGATAGTTCAATGTAGCCCCTGCTAGCTTTTCGCTAAAATAAGTGATAGGTCGTTGCTCTTGAAGGAGTACACCGCCAATACCATAGTCGGAAGCGTCGCACTCGATCTCGAAGCGCTTGGAAAAGTCCGGCAATTGCAGGACCGGGGCTCAGCACAAAGCATCTTTCAAGGCCTCGAAGGCGGCCTCGTGATGCGGCATCCACTTTATTGTGGCGGCCTTCTTGGTTAAAGAATGGAGTGGCCCGACGATGGAACTAAAGTCCTTGACAAATCGCCTGTAGAAACCAGCTAACCCCAAAAAAGAACGAACCATCGTCGGGGTTGGCCACTCACGGATGGCTCGGATTTTGTCAGAATCCACTCGTAGACCATCCTTGGATACGACGAAACCAAGAAAATTCGTCGTATCCGAGCAAAACACACACTTGTCCAAATTTACATACAAAGAATGTTCGCGGAGGCAATCTAACACCTGCATAAGGTGCCCCGCGTGAGAGTCCAGAGTTCGGCTATAAACTAAAATGTCGTCAAAATACACGACGACGAAAAGTCCCAAAAATTTACGCAAAACAAAGTTCATCAATCTCATAAAAGTAGAAGGAGCATTAGTGAGGCCGAAGGGCATCACCAACCACTCATAAAGACCGTGTTTGGTATTAAAAGCCGTCTTCCTCTCGTCCCCTTCTTTCATCCGAATTTGATGGTAGGTGCTCCTCAAATCAATCTTTGAAAACAACACGGCACCATGCAACTCGTCTAGCATGTCTTCCAAGAGGGGAATCGGGTGGAGGTATTTGATGGTGATTTGGTTGATGGCACGGCAGTCCACGCACATCCTCCAAGAACCATCCTTCTTCGGCACCAAGATAACCGGAACCGCACACGGGCTAAGGGACTCTCGAACATAACCCTTGTCCAAAAGAGATTGGACTTGGCATTGTAGCTCTTGAGTTTCCTTAGGCGACGCCCTATATGCAGCCCGGTTCGGCAGTGAGGCACCGGGAATGAGGTCTATGCGATGCTCGATCCCCCGAATAGGTGGTAACCCGTCGGGGAGCTCGGCAGGCATAATATCCGAGAACTCCTGTAACAAAGAAGCAATCGAGGGAGGTAATACATGTGTCTTACCAATAATGATATTAAGTAAAGGACATAAGAGAAATCAAGAGAAACTCCCCTCGATATGCTTGACGACATCGCGTCGTCGACAAAGGAACAAGCGATCCTGTAACGTGCCGAGGAGTGGGGGCTCGGCGTCTTCGCTTGTCCGAGGCTTGCCATGGGCGCTATGATGCTGGCCAACAGGCCCCTACCAATGAGGGAGATTGGCCCCAGGCGCGCCTCTGGAAGCAGGCTGGATCGTGCCAGCGCCGCTGGGCAACGCGGCTGGTGCGGTGTGGCGCGCAGCCGAGGACGTACTCGGCGTCCGAGGCTCTGCCTTGCACTTTGCTCGGCGTTTCTGGGTCGAATCATCATGTCCACCAGAATGTTGGGTGTTGGAGCCAGGAACGCCGCCAGAATGTGTGCCATGGCTAGAAGCGCCGTTGGTGGTGGAATTCGGCGTAGGCGCGACCTTGGCTTTGTCCCAAGCGTTTGCTTGTTGCCGTTCTGCTTCATCCTGCAACGCTCCACTAGGAGACATAGGTAATATGGTCACGCGTTTACCATGGTAATTGAACATGTAAGTGTTCAACCGGCCATCGTAAATCACGTGACGGTCAAACTGCCATGGACGACAAAAAAGGAGATGGGTGGCGTCCATGTCAGTGACATCAAACAAAACTGAATCGGAATAAACACCAATGGAAAAAGAAAGACTAACCTGTTTCGTTATCCAATGGTCACCATCGTTTGAAATCCAAGCAAGTTTGTAGGGCTTCGAATGGTCCGACTGCGGCAACTTAAAGTGATCCACAACCTTTCTTGATAAGAAGTTCCCGCAGCTTCCCGAGTCAATTATCACACTTAGGGAGACATTTTGGACCAAGCAACGAGAACGGAAAATGTTTTCCCGTTGATCGGTTGGCACGGCCTCCCTCATGCTATGCGCGCGACGCGTCACTAGCAACAGCTTATCAATGTCGGCGTCGATGTCCGATGGTGCGCAATATGCACCGTCTTCGATTGGCCCGGCGTTGTCTTCCTCCGACTCATCCTCATCAACGCTTTCGTACGCAGTGGTTTGAGCCGAAAATAGCACACGCTTCGTGTTAGGGCAATCCCGTTTTAAGTGCCCTCGGCCACCACATAAATAGCACTCGATGTCTCGAGTCCTTTGTGGGGGAGGGGTTGCCTTGTCACGGTTTTGGCCAACCGAAGTGCCTCTGGAGTCCGTTCCGGGGGTACCTACCTTGGGTTTAGAATAAGAAGAAGGAACAAACGGTTTAGTACCCAAAGCGGAAGGACTGGGGTTAGAACCATACCTTTGAAATGGGGACGTCTTCGGCCTTTTGAATTGCGTGTGAAGCTCCATGGTCGTGTGTATCAAGCGTCCCAAATCCTTGATCGGCAAGACAACCAAGCGATCTCGGATCCATTGGTGGAGTCCCACCACGAAACGAGACCGCAATGCCCCCGGTGAAGCGCTTATGCCGGCTTTGAAGAATAAATCTTCTAAGTAAGCAAAGAACTCCTTCGGAGTCCAAGATCCTTGACGGGCGTCTTGGATCAAAATCCGAACCTTTTCCTTGTAGTCGAGTGGGATAAATTTCCTCTTCATTATGAAAACAATTGATGCCACTCGGTTATAGGGGCTTTACCCTTTCGGGCCCGATCCGATTCGAATCGGTTCCACCACATACGTGCGGCACCCTTGAAATGAAGGGTCACCACCTCGACTTTTTCGTGCTCCTTGTAATGGCAATGCTTGAGCACATGTTCGGTTCCCTGCAGCCAAGAAATAAATTCATCAGGGTTGTAATTGCCAAAAAAATCTTCAAATTTATCTTAACGTCGCGGCGTGATACATGCGCCGGACGTTCATTATCGGTGCGCCAATTGGCACGCGGAGGCGGTGTGCGTTGGCGTCGGGGTCCTCGGCTAAATCCTCGGTTTGGCCTGTCGCCATCATCGCTCGGCCCGTCGTCTCCATCGCGCCGAGGGTGCCGGTGATCTTCGCGGTCTCGGTTTTGGCGACGCCGATCCCCATCGCGCCGAGGCCGTTCGCGGTTGATGAGGGACCATCAAGGCAGCCTCCACCGGGCGCGCCTACACTCTTTGATGGACCACTCACCCGTGCTCGAGCCAAGAAGCTACAACATGAGATCAATGCTTTTGTGGGCTACACTATGGCTAAGGAGGTAGGAGCAAGTGTGGATTCCAAGGCCAGAGCGTTGTGCGTCTTGAGCGCCGATGGATCGCCAACTCGAGTCTGCATCGACGCGCCCAGCAATGCAACGGAGCACCTCGATGCAACGGTGCGCTTCAGCGCAGCGAAGATGCGGCGTAGGTGATGCGGCGCGCCCTTAGTGCGCGCGCCTGTCCGTGTGCTAGCAAGCTTGCGGCGTTGATTTTATTGGATTTGTTTTATTGGGCCATTTCCATTTTGGGCCACTAGTTATCTTTAAATTAGACTTTTATTTGTTATTTCCATTATTATTTCAGGATATATAAATAGCTTTTAGGTGGTTAATTTTCAGTTTAGACAACTCATTTGGTATTTCCAATTCTCCTTGCAATAGAGAGAAAACGAGAGCTTTGGCTTTCAACGTGTGTGTGAATCCGCAGCTTGGTTTGCTTTGATTTGTGTCAATCTCATCGAAGGTTGGTGCTTATCAACAATCACGAGCCCCTTTCTCGTGCTTCAAGGTCTCGTTCCTTGTTGTGTGAGATCGTAAAGGTTGGTTTCATAATCATTCTATTAGGTTCTTGGCTGAATCAAGTCAAGGGTTTGATAGTTGTTTTATGAGGTTGTCCTTCTTGTTGTTCTTGAGTCATTTATCTCTTGTCGAGTCCCTTTCCTGTTTTTGTATTTGTTTCTTGTATTTTCGATCATTACAAGTCGTGTTCTTCAATTGTTGAGTCTTGTTGCATTTCCATTTCTGATCATTATCTTTGTTTCCTTGTTTTGAGTCGTGAACGTCGAAGATCGGGCATCAAGCGGCTTATCCCCGCATCAAATTGGTATCAGAGCTTCGTTGTAGACGTTCTTCTTGTGTTCGAGTCGATTCACCATTAGAGTCTACAAAAATACCAAAAAGAGAAGTAGCGTCTTCAAGGATCCGATCAGGTTTGATTAATCTCAATCTCTTTAATTACACTTGAAAGTACTAACCAGTTTGTTGCTTGCTGAAGTGGTTTGTTTCGCCCCAGCCAAACACGCCCTAAGCCAAGTAACCGTCACCACCCATTTGTCTCGAAACCACCCCGCCCACCACCTCCATTAAAGTTCAGCTCCACTCTCTCAAATACCCAGCCACGTCTCTTTAATATTGGAGAGGAGTTGATTTAATTCAGCCAATTCAAATTAAATCTCACTCAACTCCTATTTTAAGGGAGATTTTGTCAACCCCTCATTTCAGCAACAAGAAGCCACGCCCCACCTTAACCAATTCTTCTCCATCCCTATTTTCTAGGAAAGATTAATTCAAACTCCAAATCTCCCATACCCCCATATCAGCCACGTCCAAACCAACCATACCACTCCTACTTTCACTCCTTAATCCAAGATTGACCCACCATATCTCCAACGTCCATTTCCATTCAACTCAGCAAAGTTTTATTTTATTTCTTGCACTTAAATTTTCTATCTTATCTTAGCATTTTATTTTAGTATTCATCTGATTATTTCTGATAAAAAAAAAAAGAAGTTCAAAAAAAAAAAAAGAAAAGAAAAGAAAAGAAAAGAAAAAAAAAATCAAAAAAAATCAGAAATCGTATTTGTTTCTCCTCTCTTCTTCCAAGACATAGCATAAGCATATTATTTCATCTCTTCTCTCCTTCTTTAATTCATATCCTAGTATAGCATTTAATTATTGCCTTCTTGTAATTATTTCGCGTAAGTCAAAAAAAAAAAGTGCAAGAGTCTTCTTCATTTATTCTCTTCTTCTCTATTGTTGGACGCCATTGGAGTGCAGCCTTGAACCTTCACAAAAGAGCCACCCCACGCATCACCTAACAAACCACTCCAAGTGCACTCTTGGTTAAGGAAATCAAGGTGAGACAGGCTTAATCAAGGTTTGATCTAACTCTTTGTTTGACAATTTTCTCTTTCTCAATTCTGCCCTTGTTTATAATCGAGTCATCTTCTCATTTTCTCTAATTATTCTCTGCTACATTTGAGTCTTCTTTGTTTAATTTCTT
Source organism: Fallopia convolvulus (assembly GCA_964016875.1). Classification (NCBI taxonomy): domain Eukaryota; kingdom Viridiplantae; phylum Streptophyta; class Magnoliopsida; order Caryophyllales; family Polygonaceae; genus Fallopia; species Fallopia convolvulus. The sequence goes on along the minus strand of OZ024726.1, from coordinate 22,429,117 downwards.
GTCTCTCCAACCTTGTCTCTGCTCGTGTTTGATTGATCTACTAAACTTCAACTTGATTTTGATCATTTCAAAGCAGATTGCAACAACAAGCTCGATCACACCACCCGAGAGTGAGAGCGAGTGAAACACAAGCGAGGAGTTTCTTGTTTTGACTAACATTAACCATTTGCTTGTAGTGCGTTGTGTGTGATCATGTCAGGAGACGAAAGAGGATCCCACCGATCCAGGAGCCCCGACCCGGTTCACCCCGATGTGTTCAACTTGTTGAGCTCTCTCAACAGCAACATGGCGCGCCTCAACTCGCGCATGGCTGCCTTGGAGGCGCAAACAATTACGACGCCTCAACCGGGGGCCGCACCGAGCATTGCGCCAGGCACCACGCCAACGGCGCACGACCCAGCCGCAGCGGCGAGCCAAGGGCAAGGGCGCGTTCATGAGTCTGCGCCTACGTTCCATCCGTCCAGCATGGATCCGAATTTTGCCTCCACTTCCCATCATCAAAACAGGGAAGATCACTTGAACTCAACTCATTTCCATTCTCCCAGGATTTTTGCTCAAGGGGTCCCAATTAGCCAATTACCCTCTCCCGCTAGGGAAGGGCGAAATCGTGCTAATGAATTTCATGATTTTCAGGGACATAGGAGAGCTCCGGACCAAGAAGACCATTTCGATGAGTATGACGCCGAAGATGATGAACATTGGGAGCGCTATTCAAGGCGCGAAGACAGAGATAGGCGTCCAAGGCGGCCTCGAGAGCCCGAGCAAGATGGAGTAGGAAAAATCAAGGTGAAGATCCCAGCCTTTGAAGGCAAGTGTGATCCGGACGTCTACATGGAGTGGGAGACGAAAATTGAACAAATATGGAATTGCCATAACTTTGCCGAGCATAAAAAGGTACAACTCGCCACCCTTGAATTTTCCGGTTATGCACTAATCTGGTGGGATAATCTAGTAAAGGAAAGGAGAAGAGCTCTTGACGCACCAATAGGAACTTGGGAGCAAATGAAGGCCCTCATGAGGAGGCGTTTTATTCCCCAACATTATGCACGTGAGCTGCATCAAAGATTGGAGAATCTCAAGCAAGGTTCAATGAGTGCCGAGGAAACTTACAATGCCATGCAAGTGGCAATGGTAAGGGCCAATGTGGATGAGGATGAAGAATCCACAATGGCACGTTTCCTTCGAGTTTTACATCCTTCTTTAGCTAATGAGGTCGATTTATATCCATATACTACTATGACTGGTTTGTTACATTTAGCTATGAAGGTTGAGAAAAAGAACAAGGCACGGATTCTAGGAGGCCGAGGCACGAGTAACCAGCCCAACTCATGGAGGAACAACCGTGGCCAGGCCATGTCTTATGGAAAGGAAGGCGCGCCTACAAAGGAACGAGGAAGCACCGCCGGCGCCTATGGAGATCAAGCTGGCCGAACCAAGCCTTCCGCGGGCACCGCGCCATCCTACAACAAGGGCCCCAATAGTGGAGCTTCGGCAACTCCTAAGGGCAGTACCTCTAACCCTTCCTCTAGAGCTAGGGATATTGTGTGTTTTAAGTGCCAAGGTAGAGGTCACATGATGAAAGATTGCCCTAACAAGAAAACACTTTTAATCAATCATTTAGGCCAATATGAATCGGAGGAAGAAATTGATGATGTGCATGAAAATGGACCTAATAATGATGATTTGCATAATGATGAGGATGAGATAGAGTATGAATCAGGGGAGTCTTTAATTGCTAGACGTAACATGCATATAAAACCAGCCCCTTGTGAAGATAATCAACGAGAAAATCTATTTCATACTCGATGTTTAATTAAGGGTAAAGTTTGCAACATGATAATAGATAGTGGAAGTTGCTGTAACATTGCTAGTCTTGAAATGGTACAAAAACTGCAATTATCTATGACTCAGCACCCTAGACCTTATAAATTGCATTGGATGAACGATTGTGGAGAACTTAAAGTGAACAAGCAAGCGCATGTTTCTATTAAATTAGGGCATTACGAGGATGTTGTTCTTTGTGATGTAGTTCCTATGCAGGCTTGTCACATTTTATTAGGTCGTCCATGGCAATATGATAGGAAGGTCACGCATGATGGATTCACCAACCGGAACACCTTCACCTACAATGGCCAAACCATAGTGCTTAAACCCATGACGCCTATGCAGGTGGCCGAGGAGTTTGACAAAAAGAAGGTAAGTAAGGTAAGTGGAGAAGGTGAGGGAAAGAAGGGGACAACTCGGGGTAAGACGAGCTCACCTAACAATCTCCCACCCTCCAGCGCACTTTTGGCTTCCAAGCGGGAGTTAGAGACCGAGTATTTGGATGGGCAAACAACACTCATGCTCTTGTGCAAGGAGCTGAGTTTGTTGAATGAGGAACTTAGAGCCTCTTTGCCCCCACAAATTTTGGGGCTCATTGAGGAATACAATGACGTGTTTCCCGATGAGATACCGGCTGGCTTACCTCCAATTCGAGGAATCGAGCATCAAATTGATCTCATTCCCGGAGCATCTCTGTCTAATAGGCCAGCCTATCGTATGAACCCCAAGGAGACTCACGAAGTCCAATCCCAAGTCCAAGAGTTATTGGATAAGGGATACATTAGGGAAAGTTTAAGCCCTTGTGCTGTACCGGTGTTGCTAGTGCCTAAGAAAGACAACACGTGGCGTATGTGTGTCGATTGTAGGCCTATTAACAACATAACGGTAAAGTATAGGCACCCCATCCCTCGTCTAGACGACATGCTAGATGAATTGCATGGAGCCACTATCTTTTCAAAGATAGATTTAAAAAGTGGCTACCATCAAATAAGGATGAAGGAGGGGGACGAATGGAAAACAGCCTTCAAGACCAAGTTTGGTCTCTATGAATGGCTTGTTATGCCATTCGGGCTTACAAACGCCCCAAGTACTTTCATGCGCCTAATGAATCATGTGCTTTGAAACTTCATAGGAAAATTTGTTGTTGTTTATTTTGATGATATTCTGATTTATAGCAAATCCCTAGAAACGCATGAAGATCATTTGAGGAAAGTACTCTCTACACTTCGATTAGAGCACTTGTATGCAAATTTGAAGAAATGTGAATTGTGCACTAATCATGTCACTTTTCTTGGGTTTGTAGTGAGCTCCAAAGGATTACAAGTAGACGAAGCCAAGATAAAGGCGATTCAAGAGTGGCCGACGCCTACCACCATTGGCCAAGTCAGGAGCTTCCACGGCCTCGCCAGCTTCTATCGGAGATTTGTGAGGGATTTTAGCACCATTGCTGCTCCCTTGACCGAAATCACTAAGAAGAGGAGTGAGTTCAAGTGGGAGAAAGCACAAGAGAGGGCATTCAACGCCCTAAAGGACAGATTGACGCATGCCCCATTGCTGGCCTTGCCCGACTTCACTCGGCCCTTCGAAGTGGAGTGTGATGCGAGTGGCATTGGAATTGGAGGCGTTCTCATGCAAGAGGGTAAGCCTATTGCCTTCTTTTCTGAAAAATTGAAAGGTGCATGTTTAAACTACTCGACTTATGATAAAGAGTTATATGCTTTGTTTCGAGTGTTAAAAACATGGCAACATTATCTTTGGCCTAGTGAATTTGTCTTGAAAACTGACCATGAATCTTTAAAACATTTCAAGAGTCAAGATAAATTGGATAGAAGGCATGGTAGGTGGATGGAATTCATTGAGACATTCCCATATGTCATAAAATATAAAAAAGGAAAGGATAATGTAGTAGCCGATGCCTTGTCACGTCGCCATGCTTTGCTTGTCTCATTAGATTCTAGAGTGATAGGATTTACTTACATTCGTGAATTATATGAGAATGATATTGATTTTGGTGATGCTTTTAAGTGCTGCATGCAAAAGGGTTCGGATGAGAAATACTACATTCATGATGGATTTTTATTTAGAGTAGATAATGTTTGCATTCCTCGTTGCTCTTTGCGTTTATTGTTGGTTGAGGAAGCCCATAAGGGCGGCCTAATGGGACATTTTGGAAGGGATAAAACTTATCATACTCTTAGGGTTCATTTTTACTGGCCACACATGCTTAGAGACGTTGAAAATGTAGTTAAGCGTTGTGTTGATTGTTTAAGAGCCAAATCTAGGTTGATGCCACATGGACTTTACACTCCTTTGCCTACGCCTACGGCCCCGTGGGAGGATTTATCCATGGACTTTATAGTAGGGTTGCCTAGGACTAAGAAGGGGAGAGATTCAATTATGGTGGTAGTTGACCGATTTTCCAAAATGGCACATTTTGTGCCATGCCATAAAACTGATGATGCTAGTAATGTAGCTAACTTGTTCTTTAGGGAAATAGTTAGGCTTCATGGCATACCAAAAACAATAGTGAGTGATAGGGATACCAAGTTCCTTATCCATTTTTGGAGGACTTTATGGAATAAGCTAGGAACTAAGCTAATGTTCTCTACATCTAGCCACCCACAAACTGATGGGCAAACCGAAGTGACCAATAGGACGTTAGCTACTATCCTTAGAACCATTATTAAAAAGAATTTGAAAATGTGGGAAGAAGCTTTACCTCATGTGGAGTTTGCTTACAATCGCACTATGCACTCATCTACTATGCTAACTCCATTTGAATGTGTTTATGGTACTAACCCACTCACCCCCTTAGATCTTACCCCATTTCCAATGAGGGAGCATGAAAGTTTTGATGCAGGAAAGCACGTTGAATTTATTAAGGAGCTGCATGCTCGCACCAAGACTCGGTTGGAGCAAAAGGCCGAGTACAATGCTAGGCGCGCCAACCATGGGCGGCGCCGCGTGATTTTCCAACCCGGCGATTTGGTATGGGCACATCTAAGGAAGGAGCGGTTTCCGGAGCTAAGGAAGAGCAAACTGTCTCCAAGAGGCGATGGACCTTTCAAGGTGCTTCAACGGATTGGAGACAATGCTTACAAGTTAGAGCTGCCCGGGGATTATGGTGTGAGCGCCACCTTCAATGTCGTTGATCTTACGCCGTACTTAGCCTTGGATGAGGAGCTGGATTCGGGGTCGAATCCTTTCCAAGAAGGGGAGGTTGATGAGGGACCATCAAGGCAGCCTCCACCGGGCGCGCCTACACTCTTTGATGGACCACTCACCCGTGCTCGAGCCAAGAAGCTACAACATGAGATGAATGCTTTTGTGGGCTACACTATGGCTAAGGAGGTAGGAGCAAGTGTGGATTCCAAGGCCAGAGCGGTGTGCGTCTTGAGCGCCGATGGATCGCCAACTCGAGGCTGCATCGACGCGCCCAGCAATGCAACGGAGCACCTCGATGCAACGGTGCGCTTCAGCGCAGCGAAGATGCGGCGTAGGTGATGCGGTGCGCCCTTAGTGTGCGCGCCTGTCCGTGTGCTAGCAAGCTTGCGGCGTTGATTTTATTGGATTTGTTTTATTGGGCCATTTCCATTTTGGGCCACTAGTTATCTTTTAATTAGACTTTTATTTGTTATTTCCATTATTATTTCAGGATATATAAATAGCTTTTAGGTGGTTAATTTTCAGTTTAGACAACTCATTTGGTATTTCTAATTCTCCTTGCAATAGAGAGAAAACGAGAGCTTTGGCTTTCAACGTGTGTGTGAATCCGCAGCTTGGTTTGCTTTGATTTGTGTCAATCTCATCGAAGGTTGGTGCTTATCAACAATCACGAGCCCCTTTCTCGTGCTTCAAGGTCTCGTTCCTTGTTGTGTGAGATCGTAAAGGTTGGTTTCATAATCATTCTATTAGGTTCTTGGCTGAATCAAGTCAAGGGTTTGATAGTTGTTTTATGAGGTTGTCCTTCTTGTTGTTCTTGAGTCATTTATCTCTTGTCGAGTCCCTTTCCTGTTTTTGTATTTGTTTCTTGTCTTTTCGATCATTACAAGTCGTGTTCTTCAATTGTTGAGTCTTGTTGCATTTCCATTTCTGATCATTATCTTTGTTTCCTTGTTTTGAGTCGTGAACGTCGAAGATCGGGCATCAAGCGGCTTATCCCCGCATCAGCGGTTGTCACGGCGCTCAAGCCGATCATACACCGCGCGGTTCTCGGGCAACTTGTGTCTCAGAATCCAATCCCGATCCCGATCTATCCATTCCTCCGGTTCATGGACCGGAGGGTGGTCAAATTCCTCCTCGGAATCCTCCCCGTACTCCGTTATATAGAACTCAGAATCCGAAATTGGAGTTGTGGGACTTTGATAACCTCAATAATCATGGACATCGAAGTCATCGCGGTCTTTGTAGTGCTTTCTCTTAGGCGTCGGAGTGACCGCCTTTTTCTTTTTCTTGGCTTGTTGACGTCGCCACTCCTCGGAGTCATACTCCTCATCGGAATGAACGTCAACAACCTCCTCCAAATGTTGAGCCTGATTAGTCGGGCGACTTTCCTTCATGGATTCCAACCTTTGGACTCCAATTGGGTTAGCCGCTTCAACCATCGGACCCTTAGCTTTCTCTTGCGCCGTAGCCCGCGGAACGGAGACGCCATGTGGCGTTATGCTCGGATTAGCGGGCTGCGTGTGGATCGTCACAGCAGGGGGCGCTTGTTGCTGCGCAATGAACCTCGTAAGGACACTTTCCAAGTTGTAGAAGCGCGCATGAAGTGTTGCAAGGCCATCGGATGGCACGGCACCGGGTAGCGTCGCGTCGGGCGTCCCGAGGAGACCCGGTAGGAGCCCCGGCACGATTGGTGGGTTGTTGTGTTATTGGTTGGAATGCTCGTCACCGTCCATACTTCCATCTCCTATTTCAACCATAGACATGAACGAGTAAAAAGTTCCAAAAAACAAGCAAGCAAAAGAAACGCCTAGATATTGTAAGACTCACCACGCAAGTACTCTTAGTTTGCACGAAAAGTACTGGAAAGGTATGGGAGGCTAAGGATCTCGACGTTGCACAAGTATGGAACAACACAAAAGCATAAACAAGCAAGACAATCAAGCATGTAAGTAAGAAAAGAGATGAGAGGCGTCGGCTTTGAGCAAGCCTTGGCACGTAAGGAAGGTAGATAGAAAAGGAGAGGATCTCGGCCTAATAGGGAAGGCGAGATTTAATTGTAACAATAAGGGAAGAATCAAAGATATGCAAAGATATGCAAATAAGGCAAGATATGATGTGATTTGAGAGAGAGAAAGTGCCGAAATAATTGTGGGATACTTGCCTTATTTTGGCTTGTGTATCTCACAAGATCTTTTTGAGATCTATTTTTTTTTAATATAACCGAATGGATAGAGATTGCCTTATTTTGGCTTTGCTCTTCCAAGATTTTTTTTTTAATTAAACACGGCAACTAACAAGATTTTGCAAGATTCTTGCCTTTTCTAACAACCACGAGATCGGCCAAGATCGGACCAAATCTCGCATAAACAGAAACAATGGAAGACGTGCACAAATCAATCAATTAAAACAAACATGAAGAATGCAAGCAAGCTCGAAATCTTAAGATGATGAACCGAAAACAAGTGCAAGTCGGCGTGGGATATGGCAAAAAAAAAAATTTGTGATTTTTTCGAAACAAAACAATGGAACTAATGGATGATGGTAGAGATGGCGGAAGCTAATGGAATGATGATGGGAAAGAAAAAAATTCGTGCAAAAAACGAGTAAAAGAGTGAGAGAGACTTACGCAATCCGAGGCTTTGATGCCAATTGATGTGAACCCCATTGAAGGATCCACGAAAGGATCGATCTTAGACTCGTAAATGGTCTTCTCACGTCGGATTTGGATAGCTTTGAGCCGATTTAACGACTAGAAGAGGTTTGGGTGAGAATTGAAAGGATTTAAGAAGGTGGCTTCGTTTGACGAAAACCTGAAGAATATGGGACGAGAAGAGAATTGTGTTGACGCCTTAAAGAGATAGGTCTGGAGCAATCTCGACAGAGTTTCGTTATCAATAATCAAAGCGTGAGAAACAATGAGGGGGCCTGCCTCTTTTATAGAGAAGATGGCACGCCAACCCTAGTTTTTAACCTAGTGGCAAGGGCGGCTCAAGGGGGAGGCACGCACGCGGCCCAAGACGCAAGCCCAAACCCAAAACTCTAAAAATAGAAATGACATAAGAAGCAATGTTTCGGAATGGAAATAGTTCTAAAAATAGTAAGAATCATAAATGGTCACGGTGGCCTAGTCGCGAGTGTCGCGACAAGGTCGTGACAAAGCGTCGGCGCGCCAAGGGCGTGTCGCGACACGAGGCGCGGCATGACTTCGGCGTCGACGGGGCTGGTGCGTACTCGAACCTCAAGTGTCGAGGCCGAGGCGCACCAGAACCTCAAGTTCCCACGCCGGGGTGGCCCGGCGTGGCATGGTGCTCGGCCTGCGTGGCTGGCACGGCACCGAGAATGAGGTTCTCGGCGCCGCGGTGCGTAGCGTCGGCCTGGAGTGCCGGCGCGCCTTCGATGAAGGAGACGCACCCGGAGAGGGGCGCGGCAGTGGTTGCGCCATGGCTTGCGAGGACGCGCGCGACGAGGGACGAAGTGGCTCGGGCTATGGCACGGGTCCTGGCTCGAGTGATGGGTCCGTCGGAGCGCACGGACATGTCTTCCTCTTCTTGGCTCGTCGTCTTAGTGGGGCTCACATCAGGAATCTAGTTAGTCTTTTGGCGGACAAGCTCGGCGTTGATCTCTCACTCTACACGTCGAACCATGCCCAATTGCTCGACAACAATTATTGGTTCGTCTCCAACATTTTTGTGCGGACCGAGAGAGGGAACGCCACCAAGGTTCATGGCCAAGATGTCCCTCTTACCCTGGCGAAGATGGAGCTACTTTACGTGCTGAATTGGTACAAGTTATGGACAGGGCATGAATTGTCGTTAGAAAAGAAGCCGCAAGATGAGCCGTCATTGAGAGAATGTGTATCAAGGTTTGCTGGAGAAGAAGACGTCATGGATGAAGATGATGAATCCATAGAGGCAGATACGGAGGCAGCCACGAAGGAGCTCCATATCAGGGACGATGACCTCGGTACCGAAGTTCTGGGTGATGATGACAACATTGTTAACGACCCACCCATGGCTATTAACGACTACTTCGAGGCTACTACTGAGGCACACATCTTCGGTAACGACCCCCCGCCGCCGCCTACCATGCTTCAGTCTTATGATCTTATGCCTTATAACCCGGTGATTTTTCAAGAGCACTTCCAGCTTCACGATCACTACCAACCACCTCCTCAGTCCACCTATACTGGATGGAGTGTTCCACCTCCATGGGCCGAATATCTATCTTTTCAGATGCAACAGCTTAACCTGTAGCAGACACAGCTCCACCAGAGGATGGATCGGTGGGAGGGTGTCTATTCGGCTCGCATGGCTCTGGATGATGCGAGGCATCAATAGGCGGATGCTCGTTGGAGGAATATGGAGCAAAGGGTGACAGTTGATGAGGAGCGTTGGAGGTCCATGTACGAGTTTATGGGGAACTTTGAGCGCCAGTTTCCACCACCAAGGCGCTGATTCAGCCTTTGAGAAGTTGTTCCCTTTCCACTTCAATTGTCTTGTATGTTTTCTTTTTCCTTTTTTCTTTATTTCTTTTCTTTTCTTCTGCTTAGTTTTATTACAGTGGGGACACTATAATTTTAAGTATGGGGTGGGAAAGAAAGAAGACTTGTTTGTTTGGTGTGTCTTGTCTGTTTTAGTTGTCCTTTGCTTAAAAAAAAAAAATCACAAAAAAATAATAAAATTGAAAATTTCCAAAAAGAGTTTTTTTTAGAATGGATAAATACCCTTTCTTTTGGTTCTATGATAGTAGTTACTAGCATGATCACGTAATTTCCTTGCAAGCATGTTTTTGATGGTATAGCCTGATTCTTGATATGAAATTGTTTTTATGGAGGAATAGCAATTTTATGAAATATTAGTTCTTGAAACCCTTATGAGATATTAGTTCATTGCATGTGAGATCATATGATGGAGAACTTATTTTTCTTAAGCCCTATTAATCCTTATCCACCCTTATTATTATCCTCTTTTTGAAGCCAATTTGATCCTTAAAGCCTTTTATTTTCAGCTCCACAAAATTATTCCCTAGCCGATGTAAGCTTGACCTTATCCGGGGATTAGGACTTAGTGTTGGTTATTGCGATGGTTTTGTTGAGTGAGATGTATTGGTTCAAGTGTGGGGTAATATGGGTTGGGTAAGTGAAAGTCTTTTAGTTTGTCATGTAAAAGGAGTTTGGTTCCCTGAATGCACTTACAAAAGAAGTGGAAAAGAAAGGGGAAAGACAATAGAAAAAAATGCATAGTCGTTACCGACCCTAGTTGGTTCGGTACCGAGCGTTCCCAGCAGAAAAAAAGAGTGCAATAGTGAAAGAGTTCATGAGCCAAATTTCCTAAGTGTTTTTAAGCAAGATTGTTGGGATTTTAAAAAGGGTTAATGAGAGTGTGCATAATGTGAGAGTGAGTTTGGTATGTTAGAGTTTTGGTATGTGTGAGTTTTAGGAGTCTTTGATTCCCGGATATTATTAGCACCACATAGCCAAAATATTTACACGCCTTATTGTCCTTACCAAGCCCCATTACAACCCGGACGAATGGAAGCTTCTATGAAGTTTTTCATTGAGTCTAGTTCTCTTGATGATTTTTTCTTGTTTTGACAAATCTTAGGTGGAGAGTTTGGTGATATAAGTTCCAATTTCTATGAGTTTTTGCATATGAGATGAGTTGAGAGATTGAATTTATAAGCCCAAACACTTGAGAGTTGAGTGAAACACATACGTCCCGGGTGAGGTTGGATTGTATATGCTTATGTCTATTAGTATATATGTGTGTGTGTGTGTGTGTGATGACATTAATACTCATTTGCTATTTTCTGATACGTTTTTGATGTTGCTTTTGAGTTGATGACTATTGCTTGATAAGCATGATTGTTTGGTTTTGATTATTGTATAATGATTGCTTGAGGACAAGCAAGCCTAAGTATGGGGTATTTTGATGTTCGTGTTTTTAGTTTAGTTTTTAGTGTGTTTCTTAGTTTGTTTAGTTTAGTTTTAGAAAGTTTTAGAGTTAGTTTTGTATGTTTTTGGATGAGTTTGCATATTTTGTGAAAAGTATGGAAGCTACTCCGTTTTATGTCTTTTTGTAGGTTTTTAAGCGGGAAGGAACGCTTTTTGAACTGAGTGGAGGTCTTGTGGTGGAGGATGGAAGGCATGGAAGATAAGGAGGAAGATTGCATGGGAAGATCGAAGAAAAAGACCAAGTTAAAGTCGGGGAGAAGTTCAAGAAAAGCCAAAACAGATGCTCGTTAACGATCCTGTGAAGGTCGTTAAAGGCTAGAAGATAGAATTTTTTAGAGGGAATTAGCAATTTCTACCGACCCTGTGCGGGGTCGTTAACGAGGATCCCGTGTCGGTAGAGGCGTTAACGACTACTTCGTTAACGACCCACCCAGGGTCGTTAACGACTACTTCGAGGCTACTATCAAGGCACATAGCTTCAGTAACGACCCCCCGCCGCCGCCTACCTTGCCGTAGTCTTATGAACTTATGCCTTATAACCCGGTGATTTTTCAAGAGCACTTCCAGACTCACGATCACTACCAACCACCTCCTCAGTCCTCCTATACTGGATGGAGTGTTCTACCTCCATGGGCCGAAGATCTATCTTTTCAGATGCAACAGTTTAACCTACAACAGACACAGCTCCCACCAAAGGATAGATTGGTGGGAGGGTGTCTATTCAGCTCGCATGGCTCTGGATGATGCAAGGCATCAGCAGGCGGATGCTCGTTGGAGGACTATGGAGCAAAGGGTGACGGTTGATGAGGAGCGTTGGATAACCATGTACGAGTTTATGGGGAACTTTAAGCGCCAGTTTCCACCACCAGGACGCTGATTCAGCCTTTGAGAAGTTATTCCCTTTCCGCTTCAATTGTCTTGTAAGTTTTCTTTTTCCTTTTTTCTTTATTTCTTTTCTTTTCTTCTGCTTAGTTTTATTACAGTGGGGACACTGTAATTTTAAGTATGGGGTGGGAAAGAAAGAAGACTTGTTTGTTTGGTTTGTCTTGTCTGTTTTAGTTGTCCTTTGCTTTAAAAAAAATCAAAAAAAAAAATAAAATTGAAAAATTCCAAAAAACAGTTTTTTTTTAAATGGATAAATACCCTTTCTTTTGGTTCTATGATAGTAGTTACTAGCATGATCATTTAATTTCCTTGCAAGAATATTTTTGATGGTATAGCCTAATTCTTGATATGAAATTGTTTTTATAGAGGAATAGCATTTTGATGAAATTGAGCATGTATAACTTTTAGCATGAGTAATGTAATCCAACAAAAATTGCTACCTTGTGAGTTATTTTTGGCCTTAAAGGGAAAACATCAAAAATCCCTCTTCCTTTCTTGTGTGATTTACTCTCTTTTTGTATATTATCTCTTGTAATTTTAATGGTTATCTATTACTTGAGACCTATATAAGATTTATAGTTCATTACTTGTGAGAGTCATATGATAGAGAACTTATTTTCATGAGCCTTATTTATCCTTATCCACCTTTATCATTATCCTCTTTTTGATAGCCAATTTGAGCCATAAAGCCTTTTATTTTTAGCTCCACAAAAAAAATTATTTCCCTAGCCGAGATAAGCTTGACCTATCCGGGGATTAAGACTTAGTTGGAGACATTTGTTTTGTAGAGTGAAAAAGTTATGTTTGGTTCAAATTAAAGGGTTTTGGGAAGGTTAGATTGGAAGTCTCTTGATTTGTTTTTGTTTGTAAAAGATCTCTTGGTATAAAAAAGATGCACAAGAAAAAGAAGGATCGTTGAAAAAAGAAACGACGAGATGAGGTAGCTCGTTAACGACCTTGTTTTGCTCGTTAACGAGGCTGTTCAAGAAGAAAAAAATAACAGAAGAGCTGAAATGAAACAAAAAATGAAAAAAAGGGAGGAGAAAAGTGAATGTGCATTTGTGTTTAAGGTTAAACCGAAGATTCTTTGAGTTCTTATGAATCATTCTAGGATATAAAAGGTGAATGTTTGAGCGTAAAGAAGAGAGAGTTTGGTATAATCTTTTATGAGAGTTATGGTCATATGTGAGTTTTTAGGAGTCTTTAATACCAAGCCCCACTACAACCCGGCCGAATGGAAGCTTCTATGGAGTTTTTAAGCCTAGTTCTCTTGATGATTTTTGCTTGTTTTGACAAATCTTAGGTGGAGAGTTTGGTGATATAAATTCCAATTTCTATGAGTTTTTGCATATGAGATGAGTTGAGAGATTGAATTTATAAGCCCAAACACTTGAGAGTTGAGTGAAACACATATATCCCTGGTGAGGTTGGATTGTATATGCTTATGTCTATTAGTATATATGTGTGATGACATTAATAGTCATTTGCTATTTTCTGCTACGTTTTTGATGTTGCTTTTGAGTTAATGGCTATTGCTTGATAAGCATGATTGTTTGGTTTTGATTATTGTATAGTGACTGCTTGTGGACAAGCAAGCCTAAGTATGGAGTATTTTGATGTTCGTATTTTTAGTTTAGTTTTTGGTGTGTTTCTTAGTTTGTTTAGTTTAGTTTTAGAAAGTTTTAGTGTTAGTTTTGTATGTTTTTGGATGAGTTTGCATATTTTGTGAAAAGTATGGAAGCTACTCCGTTTTGTATCTTTTTGTAGGTTTTTAAGCGGGAAGGAACGCTTTTTGAGCTAAGTGGAGGTCTTGTGGTGGAGGATGGAAGGCATGGAAGATAAGGAGGAAGATTGCATGGGAAGATCGAAGAAAAAGTCAAAGTTAAAGTCGAGGAGAAGTTCAAGAAAAGCCAAAACAGAGGCTCGTTAACGATCTTGTGAAGGTCATTAACGAGGCTGGAAGATAGAATTTTTTAGAGGGAATTAGCAATTTCTACCGACCCTGTGTGGGGTCGTTAACGAGGATCCCGTGTCGGTAGAGGCGTAGCCAACTTTAGGTTTTTATATCTTTTATCTTGTTATCTTTCAAGTAGGGAAAATTTTTATCTTTTAACATTTTTAATAGATAGTTTCTTAGTATAAAAACCCTTGTTCTAAGCCTAGAAAAGGGGGGAGTTATAGGAGTAGTCGAGTAAGAAGAGGAAGTCGAGCTAAGTACGGATCGAGAGATAGAATTTAGGATCGGTGATTGGATCTGGCTCAGTGTTCTTCAGTGTTTTCGGATTCTACGGAGTTTGTAAGACAATATTTTTCCTATTGATTTTAAGTAAGTTTAGTTTGATTTCAATGTCTTCTTTGATTAAAGTTATTTGCTTTATTTCGATGATTAGTGAGTAGTCTTTTTATCTAGGGTCGGGGTTGAAACCAGACATAGTTGTACATGTTTGAATAAGTTGATGTTTTGATTGCCTTTTATCTATTGAATTGCTTACTGTGTTTATGCTTAGACGATACTCGAAGTAATTTGAGTTTTTAACTTGATCGAAAGAGAAAGTTGTTAACTTGAATGATGATATTGTTCGATAACGAAAGTTTCGAGCTTTGGATTTAAAACTAGTCATAGACTGAATTGGTTTATGTGAATTGATTGATTTACTTGTTAGTCAGCGAAAGTTGATGCATTTATCTTTAAAGGCATGATCTTTATCTTCGTATGAGTTTATATGCATAGCTATGTCGTGGTAACCCTTATCCTAGATCTTTTTATCTTATTGAATTTGCTTGTTTGCTTTTGAATCATTCGTTATCGAGTCAACATACGATCGGTATTGAATATGTGTTTAGGTCGTTAATTGTTCTATGTTCGTTAGTTTTCCAGGTTCGTTAACGACCCTGACAAGGTCATTAACGAGGTTGGTCGTAGCTGTTTTTGCTTGTTTTGCTTTGTTTCTTTTTTTTAGTTGATAGAAAAACAACCGTGCTTCTCGTGGACAATCCTTACTTCACTATACTCAGCGGGGTCTTGACTACAAATTTTACTTGTTGTTGAGTAAATCCCTTTCAACAGAAAGTGATTGTAGAGAGATTAAAATCAATCCTACCTAAGCTTATACACTCGCTTCAAGACAATGTTCTAATAGCAGATGAGATATTCCACTCTTTTAGACAAAGACGAGGAAAACAAGTTTGGGCGGTAATTAAACTGGATATGGAAGAGGCTTACGGTAGAGTTCAATGTAATTTTCTTTTACAGGTACTCCAAAGATTCGGTTTCCACTCTAAATTCATCTCTTGGATAAAAGAGTGCATCCAACCGATATCTGCCCTCCTTTTTTATTTGAGGAGTAGAATTATTAGCAGGACGCCTTGCTCAAGAATGCAATGTTTAGAAAAGACACATGGTTTTCCAATTATATAGATGGGGAGAGCCTATTCCTTTTCTTTCCTTTGCTGATGATATAATGATTATTTCAAAAGCAACGGTCAATGCCTATTGTAAAGTGAAATCTATAATTGATGACTATTGTTCTATATCCGGACAAAAGGTGAACTTCGACAAGTCTTCTTTTCAAAGTACAAAACTTGTTGGGTAATTATTTAGGTTGCCCAATCATCGAAGACCGATTGACAGAAAATACTTTTAGCACAATTATTGATTCTTCCCAACAACAACTGTCCAAATGGAGAGCTGATAGCTTATCACAAGCTGGAAGGGCTACACTAATCAGAGCAAATTTAGCAGCAAAACCAAACTACATAATACAAAGCTTCATGCTCCCAGCTTCGGCGTCACATGAACTGTACAACATGAGTCGCTAATTCCTTTTGTATAGGCGCCACCATCAGGAGCTTCTAATTGGATAAGATGAGTTTGTAAACCTACACAATTTGGCAGATTAGGTATATGAAAGGCGAAGATAACAAATCAGGCACTCCAAATGAAGTTGTAAGTTGTGGCGCATTTTATTTAAGCCAAACACCATTTGGCTTAGAAAAGTTCAAGGCAAAAACTTGCACGATTGAAGCATTTTTTACTACAACCCTAAGAATAATGTCTCATAGAAATGACGCTAACTAATGAAGTTAAAAGATACTCTTAGAAAATGTCTACTATGGCAGACTTGAGATGGTCATTCCATAAGATTCTGGAAAGACACGTGGCTTATAACCAAACCTCTAATAGAAGTCTGTACTCTTCTACGAGCGACCAATCTAGAGACAAAGGTATCAGAATCCATTACTACTACGAGACAAATGGAATATTATCAAACTGAGATTCGTACTCCTACAACCATGGATTGACAAAATTTTGGATAATTTGATTCCTATAAATCCAATTTAGGACATACTCTATTAGAACCCTAGTAAAAATGGGTGGTTTTCAACTCATTGCGCCTCCGCTTGACTTTCCTTTGAAATGAATCAAACCATGTGTGATTTTAAATGGATCTAGGAGCTTGATATCCATCCAAAAGTTAATATGTTGCTATGGAAGTTATGTCATAATGGACTTCGAACTAAGGAGAAACTAGCACTAAATCAAATAAGTGTCACATAAGAATGTGTATTTTGTAATCATTGAACATATAACGTTGTGCATTTATTCCTAGAATGTCTATTCACGTGGCAGATTACTAGCTATATATTGGTCACTCGCTTACACATAGATTAAATTCATTTTCCAATGAGACATCATGTACGAAATTAGAGATTTTAATAAATATGTAAGATTCTATATTAATAATTGGCATGCATCTACTTACTTGAATGACGACCATAGTATGACTAATATTTGACATATGGGTAGGGAAAATAGGAAGGACAGATGAAAGTGTTGAGTCGGTGTTAGAAACTCACGTTCATTAGCATCGGAACAACGTCTTGAGTTTTGATAATGACAAACACCATAGGAACTAACGCCCATTGCCAAGTGATAACTTGCATTTTAGAGCATCTTAGGACATGCATTTAGTTCTTAGTTTGGTATGTTTTCTTGCATGTGTCTCATGTTTCTAGTACTTTTAGTTTAGTTTCCGTTATAGATGTCTACACGCGTGTTTTTATGCTTTTCAGGTACTTTGGAGAAGTTTTAGCTTCATTGGAACGCGTTTGGATACAAGACGGAATCAAGACTTTAGTCTAGGAGGCGTCGGGACCGGAAAAGATCAATTGACGAGTCCAAAATAAGGAGGATCACACGATCAAGGCTAAGGTCGTGCACCAAGGTACACCGTCGTGCAGGCGGTGTTGAAGAATGTAGGATCGTGCGCCATTAGCCCGAGTCAGTTGAGGGTCATTGACTCGGCCTAGGTCGTTATGCCAAGAACAGAGATAATTAACCCTAATACAAGCTAGTATAGCGAGTAAGTCGGGGTCGTACCCAAGAAAACTTGCGGCTTCTAGTATCAATATTTTTATCAACTAAAGACAGGGGGAACTTAAGAGAAAGATCTAAACTAAACTATACTAAGAAACAAATAACAAACAATCAAACAAAACAAATAGAGAAACAAGTTTATTCAAAAGATCCACTTTGAAATAATCATTCGATCACAGATTCATCCACTGATTCCTTTTACACCTATGGTTAATTCCTATCCTAATCATTAGTAATCGCAAGTCCACGGTCCAAGCAATTCTTTAACCCTAGGCAAGGACGCTTAACCTAGAATTAGCATAGAAAACTAGGATATACAAGATATCGATTCAAGCAATCAAGCTACGAGCCAATTGCAAGAACAAACAATCAAATCCCTTTCTCAATTCCTAGTCCACGGTCCTAGAAATTAAGTTGTTTCATAGATCAAGTAAGATCACATAGACAATGATTCATACCTAATCAAACTGTAGAATATCAATCAAATTCAACAAGTTGCGCACCAAGTGAAATCAATTAATAATCATGAAATTAAGCACAAAGAGAAAAGATATTAATCAAAGGATAGAAATCAATTACCAAAACCTCACGAGTTCATACATCAGAGCTTCACCTTCGAACAAACCCCAAAGGGTTTAGTTCTCCATAAAAACTGAAAAATAAACTAGGTTAAACTAAAAAGTAGCTCTCTAAAGTAACCTACGAAACTAGGCTTAAATAGAAGAAATAACAGAAATAAAACTAGATAGAATAAATATAAATAAAGATAGAATAAAATAAAAGTCGGGCTCGGAAAATACTCCACCCGCGAGCGCGGGTCCACGTCCGCGGTCGCGGCTCCACCGACGTCTCAGCCCTCGTGGAATCGACACTCACCGCGGGCGCGGGTCTCAACTCGCGGTCGCGGGTCTTCCGACAGCATTCTGGTGGAAACTTCGGAGGTGGTTTTGACCAACTTAGAGTTGGAATTTGAACTCGACATACAAACATAAATTGTAGCTCTTTGAGTTATCTTTCCAATGATACTAATTTCAGCTTCATCCGATCACCGTAGCTCCCGAACGGTGTGTCACAAGAAAGTGGCATCAAAACAACTCCAAATCAACACTTGTCTTCAAAACTCTTGCAATTCTTCAAATCGTGTCTTCGGTCTTCATATTACAATTATGCTCAAAACTAACCTAAACATACTCAAATCATACCTAAAATACAAGAGTTAACCTATACTAAACTAGAGCGTATCGAATTCCCCCATACTTAAACCTTGCTCGTCCTCGAGTAAACTCAAAATAAATCTAACAAGAAATCCTATCAAGGTTTACAGCGTAGTACAAGGGAAGACAAAAATCACTCACCTCACCAACCCGAACCCAAAATAGAGAAATAATGAGCAAAAACATGATAGCTCAAACACACACCTCACCATAATATGAATAAGATCAACTCTCAAGCTCTAAAAAAATGTAGAGCAACCTAGGATCTACCCGACATGTAAAGTAGAATATGATCCTAAACACTCTGATTTTACAACTCATTCTACTTAGGCGCCCTTTCGGGTTTTCACCAAATCACTCATTTCATTTTTCTTTAGGTGTGCTCACATATACTCACATCTCTCATAAACCTCATATTACCCCAGCCTAATGTTGGTCCGGGTTACCTTCTTATTATCTGAGCTGACCTTTCGGGTTTTCAGCTCATCCAAGGATTTATATG
Organism: Fallopia convolvulus; assembly: GCA_964016875.1. Classification (NCBI taxonomy): domain Eukaryota; kingdom Viridiplantae; phylum Streptophyta; class Magnoliopsida; order Caryophyllales; family Polygonaceae; genus Fallopia; species Fallopia convolvulus. Next base: position 22,410,197 of record OZ024726.1, on the reverse strand, counting down.
CCTTTTTCTGACTTTTTTTATGACTTTTTTCATTTTTTTTTAAAATTTTTCTTCAAAGTTTTCTCTATACAAAACATGAAACAAAAAATCCCATAAAAATAACGAAAAATAAACTGAAAAGAAACTATCTATGATAGGCGTAGCGAGTACTTCCTCCCCCATACTTAAATCCTTCATTGTCCTCAATGAAGTAAAGAGAAAGGAATTAAGCATAGAAGAAGAAAATCAGAAGACTCACATACGAAAGAAAATATGGAAGAACTCTTCAAAGGCGTGGATGGATAACTCGGAAATTTTCAAAACATCCGTCGTCAGGAAAAACCGTGGGCGCGGTGGCTAGGCCGTGGGCGCGGATGCTTCGATCGCGAAAAAAATTGGTTGATTCTGGGTGGTGTGAAGCAACAACAGAAAACACGATAATCAATATTGAACACGAACTCACGAACGACCTCTGAATCTCGCCTTAAACATTAATGTAGTACGAGCCTTGAAAATGAAGATTCCCCCATACTAGAGGATGACCATTGGCGGGAAGAAAGGATGGAGAGAATAGAAGATGGAAAAGATAGAAGGATGGAAAATAGAAGGTAGAATCTCGGGGTTTTCACCCGAAAACCTTTTATTTCAGGGGTTTCACCAGAAAACCTTTCATTTGTATTTTTTTTTTTTACTAGAAAACGAAAAACGGAACTTCGGCCAGGAAGGACCCGCGAGCACGGGTCCGGGCCCGCGATCGCGGGTCCATCCATGGCGTCGGATTTCGCCTCGGGTTTGTTGCGGCCTCGGGTCCTCAGCGCGTGGTGCACTTTCTTCGAGATATAAAATTTTACCTGCGTGTTAGCCCGACAGAACCAAAACGAAACTAAAACTAAACTAACAAAAAGGACATAAAAGAAACGAAAAGAAAAAGAAAACTTACCTAGGGTTGCTTCCCGAGCAGCGCCTTTGTTTAACGTTGATGGCTCGACGTCTTTTATGATCGGACATTGTCAACGCCAGGAGAAGTCTATCAAAATCCTACAAACAACTATAATGCAGGCAAATATAGCACAATGATAACTTGAAACCGAATAATATAGCATTCAAACACCGTTTCAGTTTATTAAACCCACTAGATAAGTCATGGTTGGATGGTTTAGGATAGAACCAATTGAAAGAATGAGGTGGCTTTTCAAAAGTTATGATTTTTATCTCAACACTACCACCTTTAGAATTTGAGAAATCACTAGGTAAACTATCATGCTCAAGAACTTTTGCAGACACAACAGGCAAACAAATATCAATAGAAAGTAAGGAAGAAGAGGGAAGGATACAGGGATCATGATCGATCACAACAAAGGGCTCCACAATAGGAGACATAGACATCTCCTCAGGTGGAAGGGAAGTTTCTTTTACATCATCTAACTCCTTCGTTGAGTCATCAGGCTCGTCGTTGTCACTCCAAAAGTCGTCAAACTGAAGGAAATATTCCTCCTCTGTCATAAAATGACTATGATCATCCATCTCTTCATCCCATGAAGGGTCTCTGAATGCCTCCGGAAAGGATGGAACCGACTTTTGTGAACCCATGGGAGGAGACGAAGGCCAAATACAATTATCAGTTTCAGTCGGAGAAGGGACCTGCTGGCATGGGTGGACACCCACGGGCGCGGGTACGGGGTCGCGGTCGCGGTCTGGCTCCTCGGGCGGATCTGTTGCTTGATCTTTGAGAATTTCCTCCGTCTTTATGGCCAACACCTCCACTGGTTTTCTTTGTTCAACCATTTGGTTCTTCAATTTCTGCACCTCGATCTCTCCGGCTCGGAGTTTACAAAAGAAATTCCATCGATCCATGGGTTTCCAAATGACGTATTTTCCATCGCTCTCACGGTACATCTTCAGTTGGGACTCAAGAGTCATCCCACTAAAGATGGAATTGCAAGCATCATCAAGCCCTACATCTATCCCCAAAACAGAGAGATCATGCAATTGTTCCTAGCACCTAGTGAAATACTCATGAAAGGGTTCATCCTACAACTGACAAAACCTAAACCCACACATTAGTATATACAAGTGTAGACCGTAAGATAGGGCTACACAAAGTCAATAAAAATAATAATACTAGAATTAAACCAAAGTACCCCGGCAACGACGCCAAAATTTGACTCGGCCTAGGTCGTTATGCCAAGAACAAAGATAATTAACCCTAAGGAGTCCAAAATTTGACGGAATCAAGACTTTAGTCTAGGAGGCGTCGGGACCGGAAAAGATCAACTGAGGAGTCCAAAATAAGGAGGATCACACGATCAAGGCTAAGGTCGTGCACCAAGGTACACCGTCGTGCAGGCGGTGTTGAAGAATGTCGGATCGTGCGCCATTAGCCCGAGTCAGTTGAGGGTCATTGACTCGGCCTAGGTCGTTATGCCAAGAACAAAGATAATTAACCCTAATACAAGCTAGTATAGCGAGTAAGTCGGGGTCGTACCCAAGAGAACTTGCGGCTTCTAGTATCAATATTTTTATCAACTAAAGACAAAGGGAACTTAAGAGAAAGATCTAAACTAAACTATACTAAGAAACAAATAACAAACAATCAAACAAAACAAATAGAGAAACAAGTTTATTCAAAAGATCCACTCTGAAATAATCATTCGATCACAGATTCATCCACTGATTCCTCTTACACCTATGGTTAATTCCTATCCTAATCATTAGCAATCGCAAGTCCACGGTCCAAGAAATTCTTTAACCCTAGGCAAGGACGCTTAACCTAGAATTAGCATAGAGAACTAGGATATACAAGATATCGATTCAAGCAATCAAGCTACGAGCCAATTGCAAGAACAAACAATCAAATCCCTTTCTCAATTCCTAGTCCACGGTCCTAGAAATTAAGTTGTTTCATAGATCAAGTAAGATCACATAGACAATGATTCATACCTAATCAAACTATAGAATATCAATCAAATTCAACAAGTTGCGCACCAAGTGAAATCAATTAATAATCATGAAATTAAGCACAAAGAGAAAAGATATTAATCAAAGGATAGAAATCAATTACCAAAACCTCACGAGTTCATACATCAGAGCTTCACCTTCGAACAAACCCCAAAGGGTTTATTTCTCCATAAAAACTGAAAAATAAACTAGGTTAAACTAAAAAGTAGCTCTCTAAAGTAACCTACGAAACTAGGCTTAAATAGAAGAAATAACAGAAATAAAACTAGATATAATAAATATAAATAAAGATAGAATAAAACAAAAGTCGGGCTCGGAAAATACGCCACCCGCGAGCGCGGGTCCACGTCCGCGGTCGCGGCTCCACCGACGTCTCAGCCCTCGCGGAATCGACACTCACCGCGGGCGCGGGTCTCAACTCGCGGTCGCGGGTCTTCCGACAGCATTCTGGTGGAAACTTCGGAGGTGGTTTTGACCAACTTAGAGTTGGAATTTGAACTCGACATACAAACATAAATTGTAGCTCTTTGAGTTATCTTTCCATTGATACCAATTTCAGCTTCATCCGATCACCGTAGCTCCCGAACGGTGTGTCACAAGAAAGTGGCATCAAAACAACTCCAAATAACCACTTGTCTTCAAAACTCTTGCAATTCTTCAAATCGTGTCTTCGGTCTTCATATTACAATTATGCTCAAAACTAACCTAAACATACTCAAATCATACCTAAAATACAAGAGTTAACCTATACTAAACTAGAGCATATCGAATTCCCCCATACTTAAACCTTGCTCGTCCTCGAGTAAACTCAAAATAAATCTAACAAGAAATCCTATCAAGGTTTACAGCGTAGTACAAGGGAAGACAAAAATCACTCACCTCACCAACCCGAACCCAAAATAGAGAAATAATGAGCAAAAACATGATAGCTCAAACACACACCTCACCATAATATGAATAAGATCAACTCTCAAGCTCTAAAAAAATGTAGAGCAACCTAGGATCTACCCGACATGTAAAACGTAATCCCCAAACCGCAAAGTAGAATATGATCCTAAACACTCTGATTTTACAACTCATTCTACTTAGGCGCCCTTTCGGGTTTTCACCAAATCACTCATTTCATTTTTCTTTAGGTGTGCTCACATATACTCACATCTCTCATAAACCTCATATTACCCCAGCCTAATGTTGGTCCGGGTTACCTTCTTATTATCTGAGCCGACCTTTCGGGTTTTCAGCTCATCCAAGGATTTATATGCCTTTTTCTGACTTTTTTTATGACTTTTTTCATTTTTTTTTTAAATTTTTCTTCAAAATTTTCTCTATACAAAACATGAAACAAAAAATCCCATAAAAATAATGAAAAATAAACTGAAAAGAAACTATCTATGATAGGCGTAGCGAGTACTTCCTCCCCCATACTTAAATCCTTCATTGTCCTCAATGAAGTAAAGAGAAACGAATTAAGCATAGAAGAAGAAAATCAGAAGACTCACATACGAAAGAAAATATGGAAGAACTCTTCAAAGGCGTGGATGGATAACTCGGAAATTTTCAAAACATCCGTCGTCAGGAAAAACCGTGGGCGCGGTTGGCTAGGCCGTGGGCGCGGGTGCTTCGATCGCGAAAAAAATTGGTTGATTCTGGGTGGTGTGAAGCAACAACAGAAAACACGATAATCAATATTGAACACGAACTCACGAACGACCTCTGAATCTCGCCTTAAACATTAATGTAGTACGAGCCTTGAAAATGAAGATTCCCCCATACTTGAGGATGACCATTGGCGGGAAGAAAGGATGGAGAGAATAGAAGATGGAAAAGATAGAAGGATGGAAAATAGAAGGTAGAATCTCGGGGTTTTCACCCGAAAACCTTTTATTTCAGGAGTTTCACCAGAAAACCTTTCATTTGTATTTTTTTTTTACTAGAAAACGAAAAACGGAACTTCGGCCAGGAAGGACCCGCGAGCACGGGTCCGGGCCCGCGATCGCGGGTCCATCCATGGCGTCGGATTTCGCCTTGGGTTTGCTGCGGCCTCGGGTCCTCAGCGCGTGGTGCACTTTCTTCGAGATATAAAATTTTACCTGCGTGTTAGCCCGACAGAACCAAAACTAAACTAAAACTAAACTTACAAAAAGGACATAAAAGAAACGAAAAGAAAAAGAAAACTTACCTCGGGTTGCTTCCCGAGCAGCGCCTTTGTTTAACGTTGATGGCTCGACGTCTTTTATGATCGGACATTGTCAACGCCAGGAGAAGTCTATCAAAATCCTACAAACAACTATCATGCAGGCAAATATAGCACAATGATAACTTGAAACCGAATAATATAGCATTCAAACACCGTTTCAGTTTATTAAACCCACTAGAGAAGTCATGGTTGGATGGTTTAGGATAGAACCAATTGAAAGAATGAGGTGGCTTTTCAAAAGTTATGATTTTTATCTCAACACTACCACCTTTAGAATTTGAGAAATCACTAGGTAAACTATCATGCTCAAGAACTTTTGCAGACACAACAGGCAAACAAATATCAATAGAAAGTAAGGAAGAAGAGGGAAGGATACAGGGATCATGATCGATCACAACAAAGGGCTCCACAATAGGAGACATAGACATCTCCTCAGGTGGAAGGGAAGTTTCCTTTACATCATCTAACTCCTTCGTTGAGTCATCAGGCTCGTCGTTGTCACTCCAAAAGCCGTCAAACTGAAGGAAATATTCCTCCTCTGTCATAAAATGACTATGATCATCCATCTCTTCATCCCATGAAGGGTCTCTGAATGCCTCCGGAAAGGATGGAACCGACTTTTGTGAACCCATGGGAGGAGACGAAGGCCAAATACAATTATCAGTTTCAGTCGGAGAAGGGACCTGCTGGCATGGGTGGACACCCACGGGCGCGGGTACTGGTTCGCGGTCGCGGTCTGGCTCCTCGGGCGGATCTGTTGCTTGATCTTTGAGAATTTCCTCCGTCTTTATGGCCAACACCTCCACTGGTTTTCTTTGTTCAACCATTTGGTTCTTCAATTTCTGCACCTCGATCTCTCCGGCTCGGAGTTTACAAAAGAAATTCCATCGATCCATGGGTTTCCAAATGACGTATTTTCCATCGCTCTCGCGGTACATCTTCAGTTGGGACTCAAGAGTCATCCCACTAAAGATGGAATTGCAAGCATCATCAAGCCCTACATCTATCCCCCAAACAGAGAGATCATGCAATTGTTCCTAGCACCTAGTGAAATACTCATGAAAGGGTTCATCCTACAACTGACAAAACCTAAACGCACACATTAGTATATACAAGTGTAGACCGTAAGATAGGGCTACACAAAGTCAATAAAAATAATAATACTAGAATTAAACCAAAGTACCCCGGCAACGACGCCAAAATTTGACTCGGCCTAGGTCGTTATGCCAAGAACAAAGATAATTAACCCTAAGGAGTCCAAAATTTGACGGAATCAAGACTTTAGTCTAGGAGGCGTCGGGACCGGAAAAGATCAACTGAGGAGTCCAAAATAAGGAGGATCACACGATCAAGGCTAAGGTCGTGCACCAAGGTACACCGTCGTGCAGGCGGTGTTGAAGAATGTCGGATCGTGCGCCATTAGCCCGAGTCAGTTGAGGGTCATTGACTCGGCCTAGGTCGTTATGCCAAGAACAAAGATAATTAACCCTAATACAAGCTAGTATAGCGAGTAAGTCGGGGTCGTACCCAAGAGAACTTGTGGCTTCTAGTATCAATATTTTTATCAACTAAAGATAGGGGGAACTTAAGAGAAAGATCTAAACTAAACTATACTAAGAAACAAATAACAAACAATCAAACAAAACAAATAGAGAAACAAGTTTATTCAAAAGATCCACTCTGAAATAATCATTCGATCACAGATTCATCCACTGATTCCTCTTACACCTATGGTTAATTCCTATCCTAATCATTAGCAATCGCAAGTCCACGGTCCAAGAAATTCTTTAACCCTAGGCAAGGACGCTTAACCTAGAATTAGCATAGAGAACAAGGATATACAGGATATTGATTCGAGCAATCAAGTTACTGGTCAATTGCAAGAACAAACAATCAAATCTCTTTCTCAATTCCTAGTCCACGGTCCTAGAAATTAAGTTGTTTCATAGATCAAGTAAGATCACATAGACAATGATTCAAACCTAATCAAACTGTAGAATATCAATGAAATTCAACAAGTTGCGCACCAAGTGAAATCAATTAATAATCATGAGATTAAGCACAAAGAGAAAGATATTAATCAAAGGACAGAAATCAATTACCAAAACCCCACGAGTTCATACATCAGAGCTTCACCTTCGAACAAACCCGAAAGGGTTTAGTTCTCCATAAAAACTAAAAAATAAACTAGGTTAAACTAAAAAGTAGCTCTCTAAAGTATCCTACGAAACTAGGCTTAAATAGAAGAAATAACCGAAATAAAACTAGATATAATAAATATAAATAAAGATAGAATAAAACGAAAGTTGGGCTTGGAAAATACGCCACCCGCGAGCGCAGGTCCACATCCGCGGTCGTGGCTCCACCGACGTCTCAGCCCTCGCGGAGACCTAACTCTGGGATTCGGAATCACCCAATTCCGTGTCCGGACGAGCGAGATCTACCCTTTTTATCCCAGACGAAATTCAGCCACTGAGCTCCACCACCTTCGAACCAAGTGACGATTTCCTACCATTCTTCGGCGATCTCTTTGCACCATCATCTACACCATCGATCCTCCCATCAGCAGTAGTGGTATTATTCTCTACTTCCCCTCTATTTTATTTTTTCTTTACTACATTGAGGACAATGTGTGTTCTAAGTGTGGGGGAGTTGGAATTATATTTCTATTGATATGCTAAAAATGATTAAGAAAAAAGCCATAAAATTTGAAAAAGGCAAATAAAATCCTGGGATGGACTGAAAACCTGAAAGAGCGGTCTAGGTAATAGGTACGTAATCTGGCAGGCAATAGGCCTTGGCAAAAATAGATTCTGAGTGGTGTGAGTTGGTGAGTCCAATTTTGATAAATGAAAAGAGAGTGTTAGGTGAAAACCTGAAAAGTCGCCTAAGCAAAATGAGTGAAAAAAAGAGTGTTTTAGGACTATCTTTTACTGGCGCAGGAGACATAAGAAGTGGAGTATAGGAGTATTTTGGGTAGGTTTTCATTTGGAGGTATAAAGTGTAGATTTATGGAGACTTTCACTCTCTTTGTTGATGTTTTTGATGGACTTGTTAGTGGTTAGTTTTTTGTGCTTTGATGATTGATGTTTTGATGGATATTGGGGTTGTTTGATGGTTTGAGTTGAGCATGATGTTGGCTTGATGTTGATGATGATTTGCTCTTTTATGTTGATGTTGAGTAGGGTAGGTAGTTAGAGCTTATTTGCTATAACTTGTTGTTTAGGTTGGATGCTGTGTTTGAATGAGAATGCCTTTACCTCTCTTTGTAAGCTTCCTTGCATTTTGATGATCCGGGGTTATAGTTTTTACGAGTGATAGTATTCTGAGTCACTCAGGGACGAGTGAGATTCAAGTGTGGGGTAGTTTGATATAAATAATTATATTGTGTATTTAGGAGGATTTTTAGCATTGGTTTATGGTATTTTTAGGTCTTTTATATGCTATCTACAACTCGGAAGAGGAAGACCCAAAGATACGTACTTTTGGAATAAAAGTTGGACTGAAGACAAGTGAAGATCGGCGCTCTGGTGTTGGCGGCGACCGCCGCCGACCTGGCAGCGCCCGACGCCTCTAACATCCGCGTATACCAAAGTTTCGCCACGTGTTTTATTTCTATTGGTCTATTTGTGTCAGCTTTAATCCGAGATTTATGTATTTTTGGATAGACTTTTTAGACCTAGTTCTTTATATTAGGGTTATGAGAGTTACACCTCTCATTCATCATCTATCTATTATTTTTCTTTCAGAATTTTAGCCTTTCATGGAGAACTAAGCCCTTTTGCTTAGTCAGACAGTTTGAAGCCTTTGTGTGACTTTCAGTTGTGAGATTTCTACTCTTTATTTAATTCATGAAATTATTTTACTCTCTTGATTGAATTGTTTATGTGATTGATTTCAACAATTTTTAGGGTGGTTGTTATTGAATCTCAATTGCTAGATCTAGAGAAATTAGTGGTTGAGTTTCTCTATTTCGTAGTAGCTAATTGCATTGTACTAGTATCTGGTTGTGCTAGTCTATTGCAGAAGAGAGTTAAATTGCATTCTAGTATAAAAGCTGGTTGTTTTATGCTAGAATTGTATCCTGATTTTATTCCTATTCTTAATGCTGGTTTTGAATTGAATCTTGACAATTTCAGGGTTATTCAATTAGTTAGGATTGATAGTATCTGGTTGTGCTATGAATTATCTTTGAAAAGGAATTGGAATTCCATATGCATGCGATATTGAGTAAATCTATGATCAACTTGTCATATGAATGCGGATCTCTGTTTGACTAAGTGTTTTCCCTAAATTGATAAAAACCCAAACTTTATTGTTTTAATTAGTTTTGCATGCTTGTTATTTAATTTACTTTATAAACCCCTTTTACTTTATCATAGAATTCACATAAAGAGATAAACCAACCTCCCTACGGATTCGACCCTTACTTCCCTAAGACTATAGTCTTTAGGTTTGTTAGGACTCTTTTGCATAGTCGTGATTTGCACGACCATTTCACGCTTATCAGCTATCCATGGAGGAAAAAGGTATATGTTCGTACTCATCGATGATTTTCCAAATTCACTTGGGTTATCTTCCTTGTGTCCAAAGCAGATGCCTTTAGGGAACTTGAGCCATTCATGAAGAGAGTCGAAGTGAGCTCAAAAAGGAAATTAAGGGAAATATAATATAATTGTTTTTATCGAAATTCAATTTAGGCAAGTAATTATCTAGCTATTGAATTATTTTATTTTTTAATCAAATTTTGATTGTGCGAAACATTGCGGGTGGAGATGGGAGGAGATGTGGTAATAACGATATTCACTCTCGGCTTGACCGACACTCTCCTAACTAGGGGTGCATACACGTCCAACATGGTAATGATCGAAAAGGCTCATTACATACAAAAGGTGTATAGATACATCTTGGGATGGGTTTGAATGTAGCGAGTGCACGTGCAGGGAAAAACGACAAGTCTGTTGCAACGTCGGTTGAAGAATACGCGAAGCATATTGTAGAAAGTGGATGCAGTGGTGACGCCTACTTTAGAGTGCCCCAATGGATATCCCTGGGGCTTCTTTTCAAAGACTTGTATCCGAAGCTCGCTACTCTCCTCATTCGTTGCCTCTTCTTCCACAACAATACCAAAAGGTCTTGAATCTTAATGTTCCACGAACCAAATTTAACATTAGACGATTGATGCATAATAACAAAATAGATTCAAGTTTAGCATTCGCGAAAAGAGGGGGGGGAAACTAACTAGTGTCGAAAATGCACTACATTAACATCCATCTTGAATCGATTATAGATAGAAGTGGACGATTTATATAGATGCATCATTCACGACATACTTGATTTGCTAGAGGGTGCTGCAAAAATGAGCATAATTCTTCCAAAACAACCAAGTGTATAACATGTAACAGTATGCATGTAAGCTTTCGAATCTATTCAACTTGTTACATTACAAGTATTCATTTGTTTCTTGGCCAAACAGTCCATGATCCGCAAGACCACAACATAAGGTGCTTGAACCTAACCCCACTTATCCAAACAAATGCTTTAAGGTTCAAGAGTATCAGGCAGATTTGGCAGTTGGGCCCGTTTGTTTACTTCAATTTAAGAGTGTGCAATTGACATCAATCTCAACTCTCAAGGCAAAAGCATGATATCTTGTAGAAGATAAGCCAAGATCTCGACACCAGAAGATTTCACCTTCGGCAATCTAACAAAAAAAGGTCTCGGTTTATTTCAGATTCTGAAGCTCGTATTCATATAATTACGAAAGGGAAATAGATGTAACAGGAGGCTAATAATGCGGATATCCAACAGCTTGAAATTACACTGGAGATCTTTAAGATTGCCTCATTAGCTCATGCCAGACAAGCATTTTACTTGCAACCGGAAACAACTAAGGGTTACGCGAGTTGCCTGATAACTGTTGTGCCAAATACTGTCGATTTGCATGAACTCCAAATATCACACGTAAGAATGTGCTTTATTCATCTCGATATCCCATCACTGACAATCTTCTTTAAAATATCCATTCGCTCTGCAACAACACACTCTTTCAGTTCCTGTAGTTCATCATGTTCCTTCTCCATAATGTCCTCCAGTTCTTCAAAATGCTTTACTTTAGATTGCAATTTCTTTAACTGTTTTTAAAGGTGAAGCAAATGTTGAAATTCGACCAATGTTGAAATTCGATCAGGTAACTATTTACAATTGTAAGAAGATAAATACTTGTACCTGAGTCTCAATAACTGATGCAATCAAGAATTCCATCTCTCTCTCTTCATGATTGGCCATTAATCTAGCACGGGCAGCAGCTGTTCCAAGAGCTGTAGCTACTGCAGCTCTCATTCGCAGAGGAAGAGGAATGACATCCTTTTCTGGTGCATTTTCATCACATCCTGCAAAAGATTATTGATCACTAAGAGCTCAATCTACAACAAAGTAATACATATGAGCTCCATTAGTAACCTTACGTCTCTTAGAAATGAGTCAATGACCAATGCATTAAACAGACTGATTAAAATATTAGCAGACTGCAATAAATGAAACAGTATAAATTGACATAATCCCCTGTTTGCCTTCCTCATCCCAACCCCCCAAAAAAGATACCCAAGCTCTTGGAATAACTGTTTAATGCATTGGTCATTGACTCATTGCTAAGCTCTTGGAACAGCTGTTTAGCAGACTGTCATAAATGAAACAGTTGAAGAAAAACCTGAAAAGGGATTTGACGGGTTACTTACCAGGAGGACCCCCATTATCTTTTATCTCTAAATCCACTGAACAGGATGGCCTGAAAGCTTTCAAAGGTAAGTACAATGTGAAGGATCATACATAAATCAGAAGTCAAAAAAAGAATTGTACTATTCAACATGAACTAAACAGACCTATCTAGCTCCATATTCGAATTTCCAAATAGCAGCCCATCAGCTGAAACAACATCCTCGGAATAAAATATCTGCTCCAGGAGGGGGTTTCCGGTGCATAGTGTTGAGACAGCACCACCAACTGCAGCAGCTTTAACTTTCGGGCCAACCATATCAGAAATAAGTGCCACCTAAGAACAAGCAAAGACTTAGTAAGCTTCCACCTCAAGGTATTCATCAAAAAGGATATATATCACACATGGAAAGGAAGTCTAAATCAGAACCAGTTTCTTTTTGGACACTGTCTAAGTGCCTAGTATATATTACATCATTTTTCGAACTTGGTGATCATATTCAATCACTAATATATTAAGGTCAAGACCTTCTCTCAGCTCAAAGGATGTTAACCATATTATAACATACCACCACGAACTGGGGCAGAATGAAAGTAGAGGACTTGATAGTTCTCACCTGTTTCATCAGTGGCCGATCAGGATGTGACGAATCAATGCGCCGCTTCTTTGGAAGAGGACTCTGGTCTGCATCTCCATTTCGTTCTCCATTTTCTTTATGTATTATCTCTTCATGACAAGCATACTCCATTCTATCAGTCTCATGAGGATCAGCTTTGGTAGGTTTCATTTCTTCAGCAGTACTAGTAACATTCACTATGTCTTTAGATGAAGCCTTGCCATGGGAACCAAGCATGAGCTCACCAAAAGGCATTTCAATAAGCCTTGAAATGCATTCAGATTTTGTCTTGGTATGAACACTCTGAGCAACAAGATCCCAGTCATCACCGTGTTTCAAGACAGACTCCAAAAGAAGCAAAGTTTCTGCTTCAGTCCATTGAGCTCCTTGATCACTATTTTTATCTTTGCGTTCATTTAAACTGAAATCTTCCGCAGTCTTGCTTTCCCCATATAGTCCCTTCTCAAAGCATATCGTGCAGATGACACAGTTATCCTGCAATGCTAAAGTTACATTAGTATTTTCACAAAGAGTAGACTAAAATCATGGTGATGGGCATATAAGCCTTGTTTTCCTGATATTGTTAGTTTATTAAAGAAACTAGATTGCTTATAACAGTGGAGAAACTTAGGGCCCGTTTGGTTTTCTATTCCGGTAACGTAAACGGAAAGGAAACGAACCTAGTCTATATTAGTGTCATGATACATCAATGATAAATTTCCTCTTGCCTTAAGTCACCTCATTTTTCATGCAAAAATGTACCGCAAGCCCCCTTGCGGTACTCAATCCCTTTCATTAATTTTAACATGGGGTAAGCAAATCCCCCATTCTCCTCTAACCATTTCCCTTCCCCCTTCTCTAGACCCATAAAAAAAAAATTGTTGTCAATGTATTGTGACACATAAGTGGTCTATATTCGTTCCTTTCCGTTTACGTTTACGTGGTTGGTAACCAAACGGGCCCTTAGTTTATTAGAACCTTTGGCTTGCTGATCCAACAATTATTATATACTGAATACTGAGTCAAGTTGACACAATGACCATAAATGATGTCACCTAATCAATTTAGGGTGTGCTTGGATATGACCAGTACACTGACTTATCCGTATTACCAAACTATTGCCTGATAAGTTATATTATTAGATAGCACAACTTAGAACGTTATTAGGGCGATTTAACTATTGCCTGATAAGTTATATTATTAGATAGCACAACTTAGAACGTTATTAGGGCGATTTATCAAACACACCCTCCCATGAGACAATTCAGTGCATGGAGGAAATCAGTGAACATCTTAAAATCAAGTAGGCTGATTTGACAAACTGAGCTTAGCGAGTTATGGAACTAATCTCAAATAAAGTGAACAAATTTATCCATCATAGCATCTCCTAAGTCCTCTACAAGAAGGCAAAACTATGAGTTCGAGTTCAAGACCAAGAGCCAAATTCGAACAAAAGAAAAGCATTAATACCTTGGCACTCTCGTAATACTTGGAATCGCATTTCACCTTGCAATTCCCACAAACCAACCCCTCTGCTCTCTTCAAATCCCCAAACACATCAGAATACGAGGCCAAAGGCGGCAAACTGAACCCGTTCCCGTCTCCCAACAACCTTGACCCTACAGCTGCAGGCGGCGGCGGTACTGGCATGGGCTTGAGAGAATTAGGCGCGACAACAACCTTGACCCCAATGGGAACCCCGTCCTCCACCCTCACTCCCAGCTCATCTTCGTGTTCCGCGGCCGCCGGCTCTGGAGAAAAGACATTGAAGTTGATAAGCCCCCAGGACTCCAAGCAGAGGAAGACTTTCCGGATGAGGGAGACATCGCCGACGAGCGACTTCCGGACGTCGGTAAAGGTGAGCTTACGGGAGGGATCTTCTCTGTGCTTAGAGATGATGAAATCGCGATATTCCTTGTAGATCTTGGGGGACCTGGAGTAGGAGGAGGCGTCGAAGAACTCCCTGAGCGCAGATCTCTCGGTCTCGTGGATGGAGTCCCAGGAGAACCAACCTGCAGGGCACAAAAACGAACGAAATCAAAACCAGAGCGCCGAAAACAATCGGGAATCTAGGGTTAGGGTTTGGGAAGATACTGGAGGAGAAGGGGATGGTGTAGAGGTCGAGCTCAGGAGTTTCGTCGGCGGGAAGAGAAGGTTTTAAATTTGGAAGGGATTCCATGTTTTATGTTATCTCAAATCTTCCCCACTCAAAGCCGAAGATTTTTACTACCACTTTCGTTTCAGTTTTTCGCTCGCCCTTACCCCTGTTATCCTTAACTCTTTGCAACTTGCAATTACAATACCCACGCGACGTGATGATGCAGCATACAACATCCCCTCCGTTCCCCACACGTGTGAACGTTATACGTGTTCGATAATCATCATTTCAAAATCGGCAGAATATACCAATAGACCCTTGTACTTATACTTTTTTTCCTATTGGATCCTGTACTAAAAAATTTTTAAATAGACTCTTGTACTGCCCCCAATTTTGCCTATTAAACACTTTCAATCTTATTCTCCTTCCAGTGTATATCACGTGCCTTATGTGTCATGTTATTTTGCCAAATAAGCCAAAATGGTCAAATACGTACATGTTATTTTGCCTATTGAACACTTTCAAGTCTTCACGCGCCTTATGTAACATGCACGTATTTTGCCAAAATAACATGTACGTATTTGACCATTTTGGCTTATTTGGCAAAATAACATGACACATAAGGCGCGTGATGTACACTGGAAGGAGAATAAGATTGAAAGTGTTCAATAGGCAAAATCGGGGGCAGTACAGGGGTCTGTTTGAACATTTTTTAGTACAGGGGTCCAATAGGAAAAAAAGTGTAAGTACAGGGGTCTGTTGATGTATTCTGCCTTTCAAAATCATATACTCCCTATATACTAGCAAAAGTCGGCCGTGCCATGCACGACGATCATTTGAAAAAAAAATTATGTAGGAACCATACTTGTCGATTGAATCAATATATCCATCTATCTATTATTAATAACTAAAGCCGGAGCAATTTCTGCCACCACATTGCGTCACATCACCCCTTTATTAAAATAATAATTTTAAATAGTTAATTATGCAAAAAAATTATCTCCATGTAAACATAAAGATAAAATAATATTTGGGTGAGAAGCCCAGTCGGGCTGGTTGGGCATTGGGGGAAGAACCCCGAGGTCACCGGTTCGATACCCATCGGTGATGAAACCAAAAAAATTAATTTCTCTAGAACTGTATCAGTTCTCACCCGTTCAAGGGTGCTCTAGGCTAGTCCAAGTTGTATTTTGGGCTATCCTAAATCTTACCGATCAAAAATAAAAATAAAGACAAAATAATATTTGTAAAAATTTATCCTCAAATAAACATAAAGATAAAATAATATTAGTAGATTTGACCAATATAGATAAAAAAGGACACTATATTTATTATATTTGTAAAAGATAAATTAAAAAAGATAAGAAAAAATATGTATTTGTGATCACATATACATATTTGAAATAAAAATAGCCATATCCATCTATAAATCTATCTTTCTATCTATTACTAATAACTAAAGCCGAAGTAATTTTTACCACCATATTGTGCCACATCACGCTTTTATTAAAATAATAATTTTAAATAGTTAATTATGTAAAAAAAGTTATCTCCAAGTAAACATAAAAATAAAATAATATTTGTAAAAATTTATCCTCAAATAAACATAAAGATAAAATAATATTTGTAGATTTGACTAATATAGATAAAAATTGGATATTATATTTATAAAAGGTAAATTTAAAAAAAAAGATAAGAAAAAATATGTACATGTGATCACATATATATCTTTGAAATAAAAATAGTCATATTTATCTATAACTATATATTAAAGTTGTAACTTTTCTAACCACCACAATAATTCTAGGCCCACCTTATATTTAAAAAATTATTTATATTATTTTTTAATTAAATTCCTTTCTATTTATTTATGTGGAAAAAACTTAATTCGAATTTTAATTAAAAATAACAAAAATTATTTTATCGTTATCTTTTTATCTATTTATAAAAAGTATTTATCTTAAATCAAATTTTCATTAAAAAAAGTAAAAATTTAAATATCAATATTATTACTTACCTAAATTATATTCTTATAAAAAAATTATATTATGTTTTCCTTAATTTCCTCTTTGTATTTATATGTAAATATAAAATATTTTTTATCTTTAAATAAATTCTATATTCTTTATCCTTTCTTATTAATTCTCTTTTTAATTTTTTATTGAAAATATTTTTAAAGAATTGAATTTGATTAATTTATTAATATCATATTTATCCTATAAAATAAGGAGTATTTAGAGCCCTTGGATCAAAGTGATCCAAGGGCTGATGTTTTATCTCTTTTAGGGGCGCGATGACATTTTGGTAATTTCTTGAAAATTACAAAAGTGCATCGTTATTGTGAAAAAGTACATTGCTAAATACAAAAAGTGCATTACTAAGCCGAAAAAGTGCAAGCAAAAATGAAGCCAACAAGACACGCGCTCCATGTTCGGTTCACTGTAAAAGTGCATCGTTATGGTGGAAAAGTGCATGACTAAACCAAAAAAGTGCACCATCTTGGACGTCCAATTGACTCAATTTTGATTGAACTCAATCTCCCAAAATATTTGGGTTTAGTAATGCACTTTTTGTATATAGTAATGCACATTTTCACCATAACATAGTAATGCACATTTTCACCATAACAATGCACTTTTGTAATTTTCGATAAATTATGAAAATGTCACCGCGTCCTTAATTTCCGAGAATTTCAACCCTTGGATCAAGGAGATTCATGGGTTCTAAATTCTCCTTATTTATAGGATAAGGAGTTGTTTTATTTCTACCAAACTCTCCATAACTATGCCCACACTTTTTTAATTAATATGGACCATGTTTTTAATTCTAGAATTTATATTAACTTTTAGATTTTCATAGATTAATTTTTCATTCACAAATATGACAACTTTTAAATTTTCTATCCATAAGCATGATGATTTTTATATGTTTTTATATTAATAAGTATGACAATTTTTTAAGTAATATCGGTATAGATATGTTATGTTTTACAATATATTAATTTTCTATTCATAAGTATGTTTATTTTTTATATTACGAATCCCTTCATAAATAAATAAAAAATTGTTGATACCTTAATGTTAAACCAGTTAATCGGGTCAGTTCAGTTTCGGTTGAGTAGAAGTTCATGGCATTAAAATTTACGGGTTGATTGAGTCAATTCATTGAGGTTTTTGTGCGGATTCGCGTCAACCCAATGAGTTAAGAACGTCAACTTTTGCATGATTATTACATAAATATTATAAATAACATTTTTAAGAATAAGATAATATTTGTATTCATTTTAATAATAAAAGATATTATTATAATTAACTTAAATGTTTATAATATTGTTTTATTATATAAATTATAATACATATATTATATTTAAATAATATATTACAATTTTTATTTGAAAAGTCACCGGGCAAGGTTCGGGTCATCAACTAGTATA
The DNA here is from genome assembly GCA_964016875.1 of Fallopia convolvulus. NCBI lineage: Eukaryota > Viridiplantae > Streptophyta > Magnoliopsida > Caryophyllales > Polygonaceae > Fallopia > Fallopia convolvulus. The sequence continues at coordinate 22,392,201 of OZ024726.1, read as the reverse complement.
TCTTCTAAACCTGGAGCACTTTTTGGCAGATTCGTCATTAAGAATTTATATTACAGCCAACCTATTTTTAATATTGAATTTTTTAAATTAATTATACATTATTTAATTCAACCTTATGGATTTTCCAATTTTATGCACTAACCTTATTTAATATTTTTTTATCAACTTTATATGAGATTGGATAAATTTTTATCTCTACTCATCTTACTAACTAATTAAAGCAGTAAAGCTTCAAGCCTTATGCTTCTGCCACGTGTACAAGACTTTTAGCCTATTTTTTAATTTATTTTATTCCTTCTCTTCTCTTTAGATTCAGCCACGAATCCCATTATCTTTCTAGCAAAACTGCTCGTCTCCCTCCTCCACTCCCAAATTGAACCGTAAACTGCTTCTATTCTCTCCTTCTTTCTTTCAATTTTTTTTCCCTATTTTCACACCACGTCCTCATTAATTAGTGACTTTGATATGTGATTGCCTCGGAATCCTCCTTGATAATATCGTATATGACCCACACGATCCCGATCTTGCGTAGTAATCTTGTTTCAAACCTGAAATTGCTCTAAAGTTAATAACTTGTTGATCGAACAAACAAAACTGAAATGAACTTGAATGAATGGAACGAATCTGAATTCTAGCGAAATCAACTCAATAGTTCAATTGGATTGGCTCTAACGCTAAACCCGATGATTAACTAAGTTTCATCTTTAACAATCAATTTAGAACAATCAAATTGTTCCAACCACAAATCAGATTGGTAGAACACGAAGGAGAGAGAAGTCGGAATTGCTCTTGATCGAATGAGGATGATCGAACTCTTCAATTGCAAACACACGTGTGATTATTTTTGGAGCCCAAGAGATAGATTAAACCAATTTGGGTTTAATCTCTCTCAAGCTGATTTTTATTAAATGAAATTGCAAAGTATAAATAGTAGAATACAAAGCTATTCCTTTGAGAGAAAGGAAGGATCATGGCCGGCCCTAGAGGGGTAATAATGACCTTTTCTTGCTTCCCAAGATATAATAAAATATCTATAACTATATCTATCTAGATCTCCCTTAAATAAAATAAATCATGGCTGATTTATTTACTTAAGGAAAATATCCTAAAATATTCTAACAACTTGAAAATATCTATAACAACCAAAAGAGAGAATATCAATCAACTAACATAAGCCTATTGATTGAATTCTCTACGTTATTAAATTAAAAACATGCCTATATTAAAATAATAATAGATATTTTCTCTACTTAGAATGGTCAAGTCAAAGAGTTGACTTTGACCCATATACCAACTTATTCACCCGGTCACTTACTAAATTCAGCCCTAAAGTGAGACAAGCTAATACATGTTTCTAAATAAAGAAATAAGTGATTTTCGGCCCTCATAATTTTAATCCATGGAATCTGGGCTCAATTGATGTCGAATACACAAGACCCACTTTGTCTTGCTTGGCTCATCAAGAACAGCTGCCAATCGAACCAAGATTGTTGTTGTGCCTTGAGCAATCTTCTTAGCTCGACTCCTTGTAATTGGTCCGTCAGAAGGCACTCAAATCAACTCATCGATGTCGGTAGGAGACATGGCTGGCTTCACTGCATCATTCTCCTCCACTTGAGCTCGAATCGTCTCTAATTCGACGTTGGAATCAAAATCTGGCACATAAAGAGATAGATCAGCCACATTAAACGTTGGATGGACACCATACTCACCAGGCATGTCAACATGATATGCATTTGGGCCGATTCTCCTGATGACACGAAATGGACCATCTCCATGCTAATTTAGCTTATTCTTCCTTTGGTTTGGGAACCTCTCCTTCCTAAGATGCACCCAAACAAGATCACCTTCTTCAAAGATAACCTGTTTTTGACCCTTATCAACATGGGCCTTATACTTCATGGATTTCCTCTCCAAGTGCATCTTGGTTCTCTCATGTAGCTTCTTCACAAACTCAGCCCTCTTGTCAGCTTCAAAGCTCTCTTTTCCCTTGTATGGATGAGGTGTCAAATCAAAAGGGGTCATTTTTGTAGCTGAATGGATTGACCTGTTATAAGCTAACTCCACAAAAGGCAAAACATCTTCCCAACGTTTAAGGTTAGCTTTAAGCATAGTTCTAAGTAAAACCCCTAACGTTCTATTAGTACCTTCAGTTTGCCTATCAGTTTGTGGGTGACATGAGATAGAAAACAACAATTTAGTTCCCAACTTAGGCCACAAACTTTTCCAAAAATAACTCAAAAACTTAGCATCACGATCTGAAACAATAGAACAAGGAATGTCATGCAATCTAACAATTTCTCTAAAGAACGAATCAGCAATATGCACAGCATCATCAGTCATGTGACATGGAATAAAGTGAGCCATTTTAGAAAAACGGTCTACTACCACAAATATAGAATCTCTACCTTTCCTAGTTCTAGGCAACCCAACAATGAAGTCCATAGAAATATCCTCACAAGGTGAACTAGGAATAGGCAAGGGCTGGTACAAGCCATGAGGGTTAAGTCTAGATTTAGCTTTAGCACAAACAACACAACTTTTGACAAATCTAAGCACATAATTACTCATCTTAGTCCAATAGTAGTGTTCTTTTAAACCTTCTAAAGTCTTTTCTAGATCCCTATGTCCTCTTGATTCATGAACCTCTTTAGTTAGAAGCCTACGTATACTAGATGAAGGTATGCATAACTTCCCAGCTTTAAACAAATAACCATCATCAATAAAGTAGGAATATATTTCTCCTCTAGACATGAAATTCTTATAAATTTCAGCAAAGTGAGGATCACTAGCATACAACTCTTTAATCATTGCAAATCAAAGAATTTTAACATCACATTGGTTCAAGAGAACGTACCTGCGAGAAAGGGCGTCAACTACCACATTCTCTTTGCCTTTCTTATGCTTTACAACATAAGGAAAGGTCTCCATAAATTCAACCCATCTTGCATGTCGCCTACTGAGTCAGGATTGGCCTTTCAAATACTTCAAGGCCTCATGATAAGAATGAATTACAAACTCCTTGGCCACAAATAATGAGACCAAATTTTCAAAACCTAATTAAAGCATACAATTCTTTATCATAATTAGGGTAATTCAACTCAGCCCCATGATGTCCGCCTTTTTAGTCGTGTTTTTAGGGTGTGTTTTTGTATGTTTGAGTCTTTTTCTTTAGTTTTGTGTTTTGTTTTGAGTCTTTTGTGTAGGTTTTTATATTTTCATGAGATATGGAGTCTACATAAGCTTTGGTGGTGTTTTATAGGTTTTTAGAAGCTATTTGGAGCACTTTTGAGGAAAAGAGCAAGACTGAGGAGAAGCACTTAAGGAAAAGCTCAAGGAACGAAGTTCATGAATTCATTGAAGATCAAGTTTGAGCTTGGAAAGACATAGAGAAATTCGTTACAAGAACATAGGAAAACGAATCGAGTCAAATGGAGTTATAACGAATCTTCTACACAAGTTTTACTCGCTGTTCAAAGTGTTGAACAGGGTCGTTAACGACCATCACAAGGTCGTTAACGAGGTACCGCGAGGAGCAGCGTGTTCAAGTCGGTGTTTAATTAAGGGCTTCTATCTTGTTTCCTTTTATGTTATTAGATAGATAGAAGGGATATATCTTATTAGAAGATTTATTTCCTTATAGATAGATATAAGATAGAATAGTTTCTCTATAAATACACTCGTCCCCTCTTTAGTTTTCTTGTCATTCAAGTTAGAGGAGGAGGAGAGAAGAGAGGGGAGGAGGCGTGTGAGAGGGAGCAACGAGGGGGATTTGTAGGGAAGAACTATCGTTTGGATTCAAAGTTGTAAGCTTTCTTTTTAATTCAATTATTATGTTTTTAATTATGATTAGTGAGTAGTCTTCCTCTCTAAGGTTGGGGTTAAACCCAACAATGGTTGTGCATGCTTGTTTATGATCATGTTTTGATTGTTTTTATTGCATGAATCTATTCTCTTGTTCTTAATCCTTGAAACGAAAGTTGATAAGGAATTTCTCATTCATAGTTGAAGCGAAAGCAGAAACCTTGAATCAGAATAGTCAAATTAGAGTTTTGAAGCGAAAGCACATCTATCCTAGTTGAAGTAGAAGAGATTGATAGTAAGTTTATTGATTGAACGAAAGTTGATTAATTTACTTGCTTTAGTTAACGAAAGTTAGCGTCTTTATGTGATAAAAGCATGATCTTTATGTTTATTAGTGTTTGTATGCATGATTATTGTTGTGGTGATACCTTTACCTTAGAATCTCTCTCTTTCTTGTTAAAACCCTTACTTTATTGATTGCTTGCGTGATAAGTAACAAAACTTGATACTTACTTTCTCCCTGCGGACGAACTTGACTCTGCTATACAACAGCGGAGTCTTGATATAAATTTATTTGTTGTCAAGAAACCCTATCAACCAATTGGCGTCGTTGCCGGGGATCGAACCCGGGTCACCCGCGTGACAAGTGGGAATACTTACCACTATACTACAACCTCCAGGCTACAACCTCCAGGCCAACCTCCTCAGCAAGATCAGAGAGTTCCACCTTATCAACCTCCAGGCTACCAAGAGCCACCATCATGGGTCCAAGGGCTACAAGAGGGCATTAATGTCGTCCATAACACGATTGATGGAGTCCAAGCCAACCTTAACATTCAAATGAAACGGTGGGGAGAGTTCGATATATGGAAGAAAAGTGTCAACTCACAACTATGCGACCTAGCTGCACGGATTCTAAGGCCTCAAGGACAATTTCCGGGCCGACCCGAAGAGAACCCTAGAGGACAAATTGCAGCCATACACCTCAGAAGTGGCAAGGAGTTGCCAGATCGAGCCAAACCTAATGACACTGAGCACGGCAACGAAGAAGATGCCCCGGTCAAGCTCCTTACCGACCCCAACAGGGTCGTTAACGAGGCTCCCCAACTCGATAACGCGCCATCCATACCAGGTAAGTCTTTTGAACCAAACTCTGAGTTCGTTACCGACCTCACCAGGGTCGGTAACGACCCCTTATCTACATCGATCGACTCTCTTGTCGATTCGGTTAGGCCTCGATCCGGGTCTCTCTATCCCGAGTCCATCAAAAACTCGTCCTTTCCCGATTAAGAAGTCTAATGATGTTACGGAAGGAAAGTTTAGACGGTTTGTTAAGATTCTTCAAGGGTTAAATATTTCAATTCCATTTGCTGATGCTCTTAATGAAATGCCTGCCTACGCTAAATTTTTAAAAGAGATTTTGAGCAGGAAACGATCTATATCAGAGCTACATAATGAGATTCATTCCATAAAGCTTCCTGAAAAACTCGATGATCTAGGTAAGTTTGCAATTTCAATTGGTATTGGGACTCACCGTTTAAAGCTCTATGTGATCTAGGTGCCAGTGCTAGTTTATTACCATTATCTATCTGGACCAAGGTTAACATGGGACCACTAGAGCCTGTCAAGATGAAACTCTACATGGCGGATGGATCTTCTGTAAAAGCAACTGGAGTTGTTGACGATGTTCCTGTCAGAGTTGGAAAATTCTTTGTTCCCAACGACTTCATTGTACTAGATATGCCAGAAGACCCAGTGGTGCCAATCATTTTGGGCAACCGTTCTTAGCCACCGTAGGAGCACGTGTTGATGTCAGGAAGGGACTTCTCACATTTGATATTGGAGAAGAGACGGTCGATTTTCAATTCAACACATCGATAAGCGAAGTGGCTAGCTGTAGTATTGAAGAGTCTACCGACCCACCTTGGCTCGGTAACGACCCTTCCCTGAGTATAGAAACGAGCAAAATCAAGGATGTCACATCTACCGAGGAGCCTACCGACCCCCCATGGGTCTGTAACGACCCTTATCTGAAAGAAAATGAGGTGGGAGGTGGAATAAGGCACGGTACTGAGGCACTTTCAGATCCAACAGGGTCGTTAACAACCCACATACCCTCGGTAACGAGCCACTTCCCGAATGACCCAGGTAAGTTTTCTTGTTCTTATCCAATCAATCTGGTCATGATCCTTTCTCCTATCCTTGTTCTATATTAAATCCTATTGTTAGTACTATGAAGGAGTCGAAACCTCCTTGGTTTTCGGATTATACTAACCATGTTATAGGATTACCGAGCATACTTATTGGTGATCAAGGGCCAAATATTTTGGAGAGAAGCTATGATGTTTTTCAGGATAAGTATGGGGTTTCTTATGATCCCTTCGATACTGGATGGCAGCCGCCCTAGGTAAGCTAAGGTAAGTTTGTCAGGCTAACGACGTTAAACGTAGCGCTTATGGGAGGCATCCCGCTTTTTGTTTTCGTTTTAAGTTTTAGTTTCTTAGTTCTTTTTGCTAGCTTTCTTTTGACTTGTTTCTTTAGGTTAGATTAGTGTAGTAGGATAGAAGTTTTTCTAAAGTGACTCAGGTAATACAAGAAGAAGACGAAGTGCTACACAGAAGAAATTCGGTGGACATACAACGTATTCAGTAACGACCCCTCAGGGTCGGTACCGACCTCTACCGAACCGTAGAGAAATTCAGCAATTCTCCTCAAGTGATCAATCGTTTCAAACAGTTTCAGTTTTATTTTGTGAGTTCCCTTTTCCTTATTTTGTTTATTTCTATGTTTTAAACAGTGAGGACACTGTTTGGTTTAAGTATGGGGTATGGGAAAAGGAAACTCAGTTTTATGTCAATTTTTTTGTGTCTTGGTTTTGTGTTTTAGGATTTATAATATTCCACTTAGATGTCCTATGATATGCTTTAACTTGTTTAATCATGTAATTCCATAGCATGTTTGGAGAGCTTTGCCTGAATCATGTTGAAAATTTGTTTTTATGTGGATATTTAGCATGTGAAGTAATTGAGCACATATGATCTTAGGTAGAAGTGACTTAAATCCAACAAAAATTGCTACATTGTGAGTTGTTTTTGGCCTTATAGGGAGAACATCAAAAATCCCTCTTCTTTTCTTGTATGATTTACTCTCCTTATGCATATTATCTTTTGTCATTGAAATGGTTATCTATTTCTTGAGACCTATATGAGATATTAGTTCATTACATGTGAAATCAGATGATAGAGAACTTATTTTTCATAAGCCTTATTAATCCTTATCCTACCTTGCATTATCCTCTTTTTGAAGCCAATTTGAGCCTGAAGCCTTTTATTTTTAACTCTACAAATTATTCCCTAGCCGATATAAGCTTGAACCTATGCGGGGATTAGGACTTAGTGTTGGTTATTGAGATGATTTTGTTGAGTGAGATGTTTTGGTTCAAGTGTGGGGTAATGTTGGGTTGGGTATTTAAAAGATCTTGCAGTTTGTCATGTAAAAGGATTTTGGTTCTTTGAATGCACTTGCAAAGAAAGAAAAAAAAAGAAATCGGTACCGACTTCCCAGAAAAAAAATGAAGTTCATAAGGGAAGAAGAAAGAAAAAAGAAAGAGTTGAATAGTAAAAGTGTGCATGAGCCAAATCTTCCTAAGTATTTGTAAGCAAGATTAGTGAGATATTAAAGGGGTTTGAGAAAATAAGAAAGTGCGCATAATGAAAAGAGAGTTTGGTATATCCTTTTATGAAAGTTTTTGTTTATGTGTGAGTTTTTAGGAGTCTTTGATTCCCAGATATTATTATCACCACATAGACAAAGTATTTCCACGCCTATTTGTCTTTACCAAGCCCCATTATAACCCGGCCGAATGGAAGCTTCTATGAAGTTTTTCATTGAGCCTAAGTTCTCTTGATGATCTTTATATGTTTTGACATCTCGGGTGGAGAGTTTGGTGATATAAGTAACAATGACTATGTTGATTTTTGCATATTGGATTGAGTTGAGAGTTGTTATTTAAAGCCAAAACACATGAGAGTTGAGAGAAACACATATCCCTTGTGAGGTTGGATTTATGGTTGTTTTTGCTTGAGGTTGCTCATATATGTGTGATGACGTTAGATTCACTTGTCTATTTTCTACTTGTGCTTAGATGTTGCTTTTTGATGAGGGCATTGACTTGATATATGTGTTGATGGTTTTAGTTCTTGTCTTCTTGATTGCTTGAGGACAAGCAAGTCTAAGTATGGGGTATTTTGATGCCCGCCTTTTTAGTCGTGTTTTTAGGGTGTGTTTTTGTATGTTTGAGTCTTTTTCTTTAGTTTTGTGTTTTGTTTTGAGTCGTTTGTGTAGGTTATTATATTTTCATGAGATATGGAGTCTACATAAGCTTTGCTGGTGTTTTATAGCTTTTTAGAAGCTATTTGGAGCACTTTTGAGGAAAAGAGCAAGACTGAGGAGAAGCACTTAAGGAAAAGCTCAAGGAACGAAGTTCATGAATTCATTGATGATCAATTTTGAGCTTGGAAAGAGATAGAGAAATTCGTTACAAGAATATAGGAAAAAGAATCGAGTCAAACGGAGTTGTAACGAATCTTCTACGCAAGTTTTACTCAAAGCTATTCGAAGTGCTGAACAGGGTCGTTAACAACCCTGACAAGGTCGTTAACGAGGTACCGCGAGGAACAGCGTGTCCGAGTCGGTGTTTAATTAAGGGCTTCTATCTTGTTTCCTTTTATGTTATTAGATAGATAGAAGGGATATATCTTATTAGAAGATTTATTTCCTTATAGATAGATATAAGATAGAATAGTTTCTCTATAAATACACTCGTCCCCTCTTTAGTTTTCTTGTCATTCAAGTTAGAGGAGGAGAGAGAAGAGAGGGGAGGAGGCGTGTGAGAGGGAGCAACGAGGGGGATTTGTAGGGAAGAACTATCGTTTGGATTCAAAGTTGTAAGCTTTCTTTTTAATTCAATTATTATGTTTTTAATTATGATTAGTGAGTAGTCTTCCTCTCTAAGGTTGGGGTTAAACCCAACAATGGTTGTGCATGCTTGTTTATGATCATGTTTTGATTGTTTTTATTGCATGAATCTATTTTCTTGTTCTTAATCCTTGAAACGAAAGTTGATAAGGAATTTCTCATTCATAGTTGAAGCGAAAGTAGAAACCTTGAATCAGAATAGTCGAATTAGGGTTTTGAAGCGAAAGCGGATCTATCCTAGTTGAAGTAGAAGAGATAGATAGTAAGTTTATTGATTGAACAAAAGTTGATTAATTTACTTGCTTTAGTTAACGAAAGTTAGCGTCTTTATGTGATAAAAGCATGATCTTTATGTTTCATTAGTGTTTGTATGTATGATTATTGTTGTGGTGATACCTTTACCTTAGAATCTCTCTTTCTTGTTAAAACCCTTACTTTATTGATTGCTTGCGTGATAAGTAACAAATCTTGATACTGACTTTCTCCCTGCGGACGAACCTGACTCTGCTATACAACAACGAGGTCTTGATATAAATTTATTTGTTGTCAAGAAACCCTATCAACACCCCACTAAGCTTTTCACTAAAGTAAGATATGGGTTTCTTGCCTTGCAAGAGCACGCCTCCTATGCCATGGCCAGATGCGTCCACTTCAATCTCAAAAGCTTTGGTGAAGTCAGGGAGTTGGAGCACCGGGGCGTTGCATAATCTGTCCTTCAAAGTGTTGAAGGCGTTCTCTTGTTGCTCTCTCCATTTAAATGATGTATCCTTCTTTGTAAGCTCATGGAGAGGGGCTGCAATTGTGCTAAAATCACGCACAAACCGTCTATAGAAGCCAGCCAAGCCGAGGAAAGAACGCACAATGGTTGGGGTAGTCGGCTGTGGCCACTCCTTTATAGCCTTGATCTTGTCTTCATCTACCTTCAATCCACCTTCAGACACAACAAAACCAAGAAAAATGGTAGACTCCGAGCAAAAAGAACACTTTTTCAAATTAAGATAAAGCTTTTCTAACCTCAAAGTGTCCATAACAGCCCTAAGATGATCTACATGTTCATGCAAGGTTTTGCTATAGACTAAGATATCATCAAAGTAGACTATAATAAATTTACCTAAGTATCTTCTTAAAACATGGTTCATAAGCCTCATGAAAGTACTAAGTGCATTAGTTAATCCAAAAGGCATTACTAACCATTCATATAAACCATACTTAGTTTTAAAAGCAGTTTTCCATTCATCCCCTTCCCTCATCCTAATTTGATGGTACCCACTTCTTAAATCAATTTTTGAAAAGAAATTAGCACCAAGCAATTCATCAAGCATATCATCTAATCTAGGAATGGGATGACGATACTTAATTGTTATTTGGTTGATCGTCCTGCAATCAACACACATTCTCCAAGTGCCATCCTTCTTTGGCACCAATATCACCGGAACCGCGCATGGGCTGAGGGATTCACGCACATAGCCTTTGTCCATGAGGTCTTTCACTTGTCTTTGAAGCTCATTGGTTTCCTCTGGACTTGATCTATAGGCTGCACGGTTTGGTAAAGAAGCGTCGGGCACCAAATCGATTTGATGCTCAATGCCTCTAATTGGTGGAAGGCCTTGTGGCAACTCTTCGGGCATCACATCTTCAAATTCCTGTAATAGATCCTGAATACACTTTGGATGATGTGAAATATCTTGAATAAGAATAAGTATCTCTTTCCTCATAAGAAGTAAACAAAAAGAAGTAGGGAAAGAAACACTAGACTGTGCTACTAGAGAGCGCTTTTCTACACTGCCTTTTAAGCCGATTTTTGGCTCTTTTTGTAGGCGTTCGTTTTCCATATTTGTATCAATCTGAGTTTCTGAATTGCTCCCAAAATTTGAGCCAAAACGCTCGAGTGGTTTGGGAGATAACCCCGTTTTCATCTCAGATGCACTGCTGGAAGTGTTGCTCGGCACTTTGGACAATTTTGGAGGCTTTTCTCGGCGTTCCTGGCCCCATTCAATAGCTCAACTCGTTCTTGATGTTGTCCTAACTTTTGAGCCAGAACGCCCGGGTGGAGACTGGGAAACGCCGCTAGTGTTTGTGGTTGCGCCGGGCGTTGAGCGGTGCGGCGCTGCCTTGGTCGCATCTTCGGCCTCTTCCTTCTCTTCCTTGGCACGCCTAAGTGCCCTAGCTTGGTCTCGTCATACCTGGTCCTGTAAAACTTGTTGGAGTGACAATGGTAGAAGAGACACTCACCTCCCATCATAGTTAAACGAATAGGTATTAAGCATGCCATCATAAATAACTCTCCTATCGAATAACCATGGTCTACCTAACAAGATATGAGTGCATTCCATGTTTACCACATCACACATGATATCATCAACATAATTGCCTATGAAAACACGGACTAAACACTGATGAGTAACTAAGTTAGAACCATTTGTATCATTAATGCCATTTAGACCATAACTATAGTAGCCCTAGGTTGAATTTTTAATTGCAAGTGATCAACTACCTTAGCATTAATAATGTTACAACAGCTACCACTATCAATTATCATGCATAACACTTGATTCTTCACAGTACACCTAGTATGAAAAATATTTTCTCTTTGATCTAGCCTAGGTGTTTCTTGTAAAGTAAGAGTACGCATTGTTACCAAGGTTAAAGGCTGTTCGGTGCAATCCGGTTCAATGGCCTCCCCGCCCTCTTCTTCTTGTCCATTGCTCTCCTCCTCCACTTGATTTGGAGGTATTTCTTCATCACTCACATATCCTCCATTGGTGGTAAGGAGCACTTGCTTTTGATTTGGACAATCCTTGGCAAAATGACCTCTTCCTTGGCTTGAGGAAACCGGTTTGCTTGCTGATTATAGAATTGTTGATGAGTAACTGGTGGTGTCCTCGTCCCAATGCCTCTTCCTCTACCTCGGCCTGCCGTGGGGGGTATTGAGTTGGGAGATCTTGTTCTTTGTTGTAGCTAGCAAGCACATCATGCTCTTCATCAACTACTTATTGCTTGCCTTTGTTGCTAGCTGAGGCATTATTCGGGTCACTAGTAAGCTCAATTGCAGAGGCAACTTTATGACTTGCTTGAGATGATTCAATTAGTGTAGCAAGTTGCTCCTCAATACGCTGCATTCTCGGATTCATGGCTGCAGTTGCAACCTCAGCAGCTCGTTGTTGTCCTTCCCTTATGCTCTCACTAATAGACAACCTAATGAAGTCGATTGCCTCCTTAGTAAGATTCAATTTAGCCGGGTTAGGCTCAGATGGGATCACCATTGTTCCTGAAACAAGCAAGAAACAAGAGAGACTAGTGTGTTCTAAAGAAAAATCATAACAAGCAATACCACACCTTAATCAAGCCAAAACTTGCCTCAAAGCAATCCAATCAACTAATTCAGTTTTTGGGTTGAATTGAGGGAGTAAAGGGGTAGATATGGTGTAGATATGGTATACTAATGATAAATAAAGGAAATATGCAGTTCAAGCAAATAGCGAGTATGCAATAAGACAAGCAATGCAAGTTATCCCTTTATAAGCTTCTAAACACATGCAATCTCTCAATTGACTCTATGCAAGCTAATAAAGCCAAATTTAAGCATGCCAAGACAGAAATATGGTGGGCTAAAGTGACTTTTATTTCGTCACTAATTTTTCTTCAAAGTGATTTTACTTAACTACTTTTCTAGCAAGCAATCACTAGGGGTGAAAGTGGCTTGAAACGAGCTGATCACTTTTCTTTTCTGATTTTTTTTGACTTTATGCACAATCTACTCTTGTGCTAAAATGAAGAAACAAGCAAAACAATGCAAAAAATTGAATGCAACGATCAAAAGGGAAAAACGAAAAACTAAACTGATTTTTTTTAACTAAGTGACTTTAAACTATCAATTAAACCAACTAGAAGCCAAATTAACAAAGAGAAGATAAGGATGGTCGAATTTGATAGGATGCAATAGCAAAAATCAGCAAATATCAACAAGCAATATGAATCTCTATTGATCATGCAACATGCAATAAAAACTCATAAAAATTGTAGGAAAGCAATTGCTAATCTCTATTGCAACTAAACTCAACCAATTAAGCCAATAAACATGCAACAATCCCTTAAAAATCTCCTAATTGGTTTATTACTTGGGGGGCAAGCAACACAAGGGAGATTAGGGTTTGAATGGTTCTCGGCTGGATTAGGGTTTGGCTCTAGGGTTGGCGAAGGGTGGGTGAGGGTTTCGATTTAGAGTTCATCGAATTAGGGTTAGGTTTTGGGTAGGGTTTCTCGAAAAATTAGGGTTAGGGTTTCAAGAGAAGGGTGGGTGGCGATTAGGGTTTAGGGTGGTCTGATTGGGGAGGGGTTGGTGGTGTTGGAATCGGACGATGATGGTGAGTGGTGTGGCTATAGGGAGCGACACCAGGTCGTGGTGCCGAGTGGTGGTTCGTGGTGGTGGTTGGCGGAGAGATGTGGTGGATGGTGTATGAAAAATTCAATTTTGGTCTAAAAAATTCTAGCGTTGGCTAAAGGTTGGATTTTTGGAATAAAAAACTACATTAAATTGACTATAAAGCAAATTAAGGAAAGAAGAAATTACTTGGCGAGACACTGGAATATGATACCACTTGATACATGATTGCCTCGGAATCCTCCTTGATAATCTCGTATATGACCCACACGATCCCGATCTTGCCTAGTAATCTTGTTTCAAACCTGAAATTGCTCTAAAGTTAATATAACTTGTTGATCAAACAAACAAAACTGAAACGAACTTGAATGAATGGAACGAATCTGAATTCTAGCGAAATCAACTCAATAGTTCAATTGGATTGGCTCTAACGCTAAACCCGATTGATTAACTAAGTTTGATCTTTAACAATCAACTTAGAACAATCAAATTGATCCAACCACAAATCAGATTGGTAGAACACGAAGGAGAGAGAAGTCGGAATTGCTCTTGATCGAATGAGGATGATCGAACTCTTCAATTGCAAACACACGTGTGATTATTTTTGGAGCCCAAGAGATAGATTAAACCAATTTGGGTTTAATCTCTCTCAAGCTGATTTTTATTAAATGAAATTGCAAAGTATAAATAGTAGAATACAAAGCTATTCCTTGGAGAGCAAGGAAGGATCATGGCCGGCCCTAGAGGGGTAATAATGACCTTTTCTTGCTTCCCAAGATATAATAAAATATCTATAACTATATCTATCTAGATCTCCCTTAAATAAAATAAATCATGGCTGATTTATTTACTTAAGGAAAATATCCTAAAATATCCTAACAACTTGAAAATATCTATAACAACCAGGAGAGAGAATATCAATCAACTAACATAAGCCTATTGATTGAATTCTCTACATTATTAAATTAAAACAATGCCTATATTAAAATAATAATAGATAATTTCTCTACTTAGAATGGTCAAGTCAAAGAGTTGACTTTGACCCATATACCAACTTATTCACCCGGTCACTTACTAAATTCAGCACTAAAGTGAGACAAGCTAATACATGTTTCTAAATAAAGAAATAAGTGATTTTCGACCCTCATAATTTTAATCCATGGAATCCGGGCTCAGTTGATGTCGAATGCACGAGACCCACTTTGTCTTGCTTGGCTCTTCAAGAACAACTGCCAATCGAACCAAGATTGTTGTTGTGCCTTGAGCAATCTTCTTAGCTCGACTCCTTGTAATTGGTCCGTCAAAAGGCACTCGAATCAACTCATCGACATCGGTAGGAGACATGGCTGGCTTCACTGCATCAGAATTGTTGCATCGGTTTTTCTCCCTCTCTCCCGAACAGTTTCTTCACCGCATCAACCACCAGCAATTGCGGTGAGGAGGAAGCCTTTCTAGATCTATAGAACCAAAAGGGGTTGCCTTCTTTCGACCCCCCTAGGCCGGTGGGATCGGTGATGCAACCGCCCCCGAGGAGGTGGAGGTGTCTAATGTCTTACCTCCGCCAAATGTCGGATCCCCACCTCCATGTGCCCCTCTAATCTAGGTTGTTTTCTTAGAAATTAGAGTGCTTTACTTTTCCAACTGCATTTCAGTTTCCATCGACTGATTTTCTTATTCTCCACTTCTTGAGCCTCGCCTTCATCATCCTTCAATTTGACCTTTCCTTCTCTGATTTCCGATTTCCGATTTTCTGTTTTTTCACCTCTTCTCCATCCTCAACCTCTTCTTCAATTTCGTAGTTGTAAAAAGAAATCACGAGAGCCGCTCCTGGTGTTTCGATTGCTACGTCGTCCCCGATTCCTTCCAACGAACCTTCTTCAATTGGGCTTGCATAAGAGTTGATCGTGATCAATTCAGCGCAAGTATTTAGTTTGTCACAACCTTCTTCAATTCCCCTCGCTTTGGGCATTCAGTTAATTGTTCTTCTCCAAAATTTCTTCCCATTTTTTCTGTAAATTTAAGATGAAAGATTTGATTTGAACGAAATGTAACTGATTTGTTGTTCTTGCTTCAAATCAGGTTAGTTGAATTTTAATTGCTTCAAATTAGGATTTGCAACAGTGTGTTTAGGGCTGAATTGAATTTGAAAGAGATAATTGATTTTGCCCTCTTCTTCATTTAACTCATTTTACTCTCCATTTTAGCATTTTAGTGCTTTTCAAGGGCTTGCATTGTTGGTCAGCAGAAGAGAAAAAGAAGAATCTCTACATGCCCAAATTGTTGCCATAAACACTACTGCCAAGGTATTTTTTTTTATTGTCTCTTCTTATATTGGTTGAAATTCAAGTTTTTTTTATGAATTTGACGATCCTCCATCCACTTTTGCCTACAGTTATGTTTAAGTCCATTGACATCCTTTTGTTTTTCCTTTTGAATTTGCACAACAACATAGTGTGAGTTCGTCGTCCATGATGAGGTTGGATGCTATTCCGGTTGGGGGAACGGAACAGGTTTAGAATGATTCTCTGTTGGATCAAGCTTTTGATGCTTTATATGAGAAGAGGTACATCAACTTAATTCTGTAGGATTAAATTTGTTTTTGTCTCAATGAACCTTGAATTTATTCCTTTTTTCCATCCAGTCTATGGCTAATTATTTGTTCTTTCAATAGAGAGAAAGCCTCAGAATCCATCATTAATGCGTTCAACAGTTTTTTTTTTGGAAAATAGGCCATTCTCTTCCTTTTTATGTTTTTTTGTTACTACAATCTTTCTTATTTGCGACAGTTAAAAAATTATCTAACACATAGTTTGTACACAGTTGAATATATGTTCAAATTCCATCAAGTGTGGCTCTGCTAAAGAGATTTCATTGGCATCTCGTTTCATTGGTAAGTATCAGTCTGTATCTTGCAAATTGGCATCAAAATTTTCAGTGTACAACATCTAATAAGAAGATTGTTATTGCAGGGCTATTGGCTTTGTCGTCTGGCAATGTGGATAATGCTCGAGAGATACTTGAAGAAGCAATCACCCTAATTTTTGAGGCTTTCAAATCCTGATCAGAATCTTCCAAGACTTCAGAAGTAAGATTTTATTTGTCATATGCAATGCTTCTTAAGCTCTTTCTTAATTTGGTTATAATTTTGGTTTTCTAATTACAGTTACTTGTGTTTCTACCAGAAAAAAATTACAGCTACTTGTGTGTTTGGCTATCATTACTTTTCACCCCTTTAAGTACCCGTTGGATGGTTGGATTTCTAATTGCTTGTGTGTTTGGTAGAATTAAATTAACATATATATATGCAGTTTTAGGTTTCCGGAGATGACAATGGGGAAAGATGAAAGTAAATTATAGGGAGGCAAGATGTAACTATGCATGAAAACACCAAATTCCACCTCTTTAAGTACCCGTTGGAAGCATGCCCTCTCTATGGCCTCCAATTTGAGATTTCAAGTCTCTCTTCTGCCTTCTAACAGCCTGTTTGGTTGGACTGATTTAAAGGGATTTTAAGGGGAGTAAATTGGGGGATGTATTTTCCCCTGTTTGGTTTACGTTTTAAGGAGAGAAATGGAAGGAAATAAAAAGAAAAAGGGGGGAAATTATAGGGGAAGGGGAGGGTTTTTGTATCTTTCCATTTTGGTGGAATTTGGGGGAGAAAACACGCTCGCAACGCAGCTCGACCGTCAACTTTCATTTGCCTTCTTCTCCGATGCCTACCCAAGTCGACATCTCCAAGATAAAGAGGTATCGGTGTAGCGTTGAATTGATCGCCATGAATCTCGGAAAGCAAGCTCTTGGAGGGAGGAGAGCTCGTGCCCTAGCTCGTTCAGGTTCGGGTAGCAGTGGACCTCATCGGGCCGAGCGAAGGGGAAGGAAGGGATGGGTGGTTCAAGAATACTATCTGTAATAGCATGATGTCAATGCAGGCAAGCAATTCGGCCTCGTGCTATCAATGCAGGCAAGCAATTTGGCCTCTCAACTATGGTGTCATGACATGCCCCTATTGCAATGGGGGTTTTGTGCAAGCGTTGGGGGACTTAGGTCTTCATAATAATCCTCTTGAACTAAGATATGGCCCTGATCCACTTTTGAGCTTAATGGAGGCTTTCGGATCCTTCATGAGTGGCAACAATATGAACCAGAGATTTGGATTTATGGAAGCATTAAGTGGTTTAATGGCTCAAAGGAGAAGCTCCAATCGTTGGTTACCTGCTAGAGCTGCTAGATATGGTGGATTTGAGGCCTTATTTCACGGTGGAAATGGTGGATTGAATGAATTGATAGAGCAGCTCTCGGTTAATGACTGACCGGGGCCACCTCCAGCCTCTCATTCTACTATCAACGCCATGCCTACTGTAAAAATCTCGCACGCCCATCTTCGAACTGATTCATAAATTGGCTCTTCATAAATTGATAATCCTCCTCTAAGGTTTATCTATGCTCTTTTTTAGTCAATTATGATATGAATATTGCATATCCTTATATTTTATTGAACTTATTACAAATAAGACTCATTGATAATACTGAACCAGTTGGAATTGAGCATCAAAGTGGCCAGCTGAAGATGGAGCTGAATGGAAGAACAAGCAAATTGCAGAGATATCATCCATGGCAATCCCACGCCTCTTTCTCTTCCATGCCTGCATCGTGTGCTTGATTTTTGCTTTGTCTGGCGCGGATGATACAATACTCACCGCTTCTTGGTTGGATAATACATCCCATAACTGCACAACCAGAGAAGCAAAAATGCCAAGTTAGTTCATGAACAAGCTTCCGATTAATACTATTCATGTTTGGTATAGTTGTAGTTTTCTGAGATGTCTTTTGCAAACAAAGCCATCTTACTCTAAAAAACTTGACACTTGAATATCATTGGCTATATTAACATCACAGTTTTCTTTGAAGTGAAATGTAGGAAATTAATGAAAAGATCTTTAATAATTTATTTGATCTAACCTAGAAGTAGTTAGATTCAACAACAAGTCTACCAAATTTTGTGGAAACTCTCGGCTACTCTACTAACAAATTCTTAAAAGATATTTTTTTTTGTCAATTTTTTTATAAAGAATTTTATTATATTTTAATATTAGGGGAAAGATTAATGTGGATTACATATGTTGAGCTAATAACGATCTCGAAAAAAATATGTGAGACTGAATTTTAAATTTGCAATTTAAATTGATCATGTATATTTGGATGAGAAAGAGTCATTAGGCTGTTACGTAATATCAGAGATTGGGTATTTGACTTTTGTAATTTTAATAATTATATTTCCTATTTATATTTTGATTAATAGGTATTCTAAAGCACTTTAAAAACGCTCAGATATGCCGTTCTTCTCAACAGTTACTGGTTTTAGAGGTAATTTGTGCTTATTGATTTTTTCACGAGCTTTACTTTGTATGTTATTTAAAGTTATTCTCTCGACTAGAGCAGAAGGATTGCTCTTGAAATTTGTACCAGTTCATTTTCTAGTTTGGAGGAGAAGACCTGTGCGTCCCAACCACAACAAGAAGAGGTTTGTTTTTTAACTTGCAATGTCGACTCTCTGCTGTATATTTCGTTTTGATTTTTATACATTTAGATTATTGATATATGAATAGGTTCTATGATTGATTTTATAGTTATTATTAATAATAATTTTAAATATTTTAGATGAATGGAATCAATGTTGAGGTTGAAAGTTCTGCTGATGAATTTTTCGACCTTGTGGAGTATTTGTGTCACTTACAAAGGATTGCTCTTATGCTATTTTGTGTGTACATGATGACTTTAGGAAATGTCATAGAAGGAGGGGGGAATGTGATAGTGAATTAGAACCTGAAACTATTGAGCAACGAGAAGAAGAGCGTGTTAGTATAATGAGAGGTCTTAAAAGTGAGAGTTATAAAAAATAAAAAATAAGGTTAAAAACTCAATGCACAATTAGTTAGTTGATGTCCGCCTTTTTAGTCGTGTTTTTGGGGTGTGTTTTTAGTGTGTTTGAGTTTTTTTCTTTAGTTTTGTGTTTTGTTTTGAGTCGTTTGTGTAGGTTTTCGTATTTTCTTAATATATGGAGTCTACATAAGTTTTGGTGGTGTTTTGTAGATTTTTTAGAAGCTATTTGGAGTACTTTTTGAAGAAAGGAGCAAAGCCGGTGAAATATAGCACTCAAGAATGAAGAGAAGATGAAGATTAAGCGCTCATGTGAAGACATTGAAGATCAAGTTTGAGCTTGGAAAGAGATAGAGAAATTCGTTACAAGAACACAGGAAAAAGAATCGAGTCAAACAGAGTTGTAACGAATTCGCTACGCAAGTTTTACTCAAAGCTGTTCGAAGTGCTAAACAGGGTCGTTAACGACCCTGATAAGGTCTTTAACGAGGCACCGCGAGGAGCAGAGTGTCCGAGTCGGCGTGTTTTTAATGGACTTCTATCTTGTTTCCTTTTATGTTATTAGATGGATAGAAGGGATATATCTTATTAGAAGATATTATTTCCTTATAGATAGATTTAAGATAGAATAGTTTCTCTATAAATACACTTGTCCCCTCTTTAGTTTTCTTAATCATTCAAGTTAGAGAGGAGGGGAGAAGTTAGAGAGGAGGTGAGAGAAGGAGAGGAGTTTTGTGGAGAAGAACTATCGTTTTGGATTCAAGTTGTAAGCCTTCTCTTTTATTTAATATAGTTGTTTGTTTTTAATTATGCTTTGTGAGTACTCTTTCTCTCTAAGGTTGGGGTTAAACCCAACAATGGTTGTGCATGCTTGTTTATGATCATGTCTTGATTGTTTTTATTGCATGAATCTATTCTCTTGTTCTTAATCCTTGAAACGAAAGTTGATAGGAAATTTCTCATTCATAGTTGAAGCGAAAGCAGAAACCTTGAATCAGAATAGTCAAATTAGGGTTTTGAAGCGAAAGCGGATCAATCCTAGTTGAAGTAGAAGAGATAGATAGTAAGTTTATTGATAGGACGAAAGTTGATTGATTTACATGCTTTGGTTGACGAAAGTTGACACCTTTATGTTATAAAAGCATGATTTTTATGTTTCATAGTGTTTGGCATGCATAATTGTTGTTGTGATGACACCTTTACCTTAGAATATCTCTCTTTCTTGTTAAAAACCCTTCCTTACAAGTAACAAAACTTAGCACAGACTTTCTCCCTGCGGACGAACCTGACTTCGCTATACACAGCGGGGTCTTGATATAAATTTATTTGTTGTCAAGAAACCCTCTCAACAAATTGGCGCCGTTGCCGGGGAGATTTCAATAGTGCCAAGTTTTGTGCTTTTTACGTTTTTTTGGGACTCCGCCGAGTCGGTAACGACCTCCCTAGGGTCGGTACCGACCCTGCTGGGCAACCCAGTTTCTGTACTGTTTTGTTTATTTTCTAGGTCACTGTCGAGTCATTAACGACCCTATCTAGGCTCGGTAACGACCTTGTCGATAGGTAGTTGTTTCTTTCTTTTTAGTTTCGGTTATCATGGGATCACTCCAGGCTCGTTAACGACCCTCGCCGAGAACCCATTTTTTCTTTTTGATTTTGTTTTTTTTTGTTTTTGCTTTCAGTGTATGTCAGCTGAAGGATGCCGAGTTGTCACTAATCCAATAAGTAGACCCTGAACTTGAGCGTTCCCTCCACAGGAGATTAAGAGAACGCAAAGCCATGGCTACACATGAGGAACTAGCTAAGCAGATTGCTGAACTCAGTTTAGAGATGGAGGAGATCCAGAGAGAAAGGGAATCCATAGCTGTTGAGGCATATGAAAAAGCTAATTACATGAGGAGTCCATACAGGAACCAAGGTGATACTTTTTATGTAGGGAGGAATTACAATCAGCCCACCTGGGGCAATTATGCATATGGCCAATGGAGCCAACTTCCTCAGCAAGAACAGAGAGTTCCACCTTATAGACCCCCAAACTATCAAGAGCCACCATCATGGGCACAAGGGTTACAGGAAGGCATTAACGGAGTCCATAACAAAGTTAACGAAGTTCAAGCCAACCTTAACAACCAAATGAAAAGATGGGGAGAGTTTGATGTATGGAAGAAGAGTGTCAACTTGCAACTAGGGAACCTAGCCGCATAGATTCCGAAGCCAACCTTAATAGCGGCCGTGCACCTTAGGAGCGGAAAGACACTACCAGAGGGTATCAATGCCAAGGAGAATAGCCCCGAATCTGAAAAGGACGCCATGGCCCAGGTCGATAACGAGCCAAAGAGGGTCGTTACTGACCCTGAACAATTCGATACCGATACCCCCAGGGTCGTTAACGATCCCAACCCAAGTAAGTATTCTACACCGAGCTCCTCTCTTAGTCCAAGGCACGCTACCGACCCTCTTGTCGATTCAGTAGGGCCTCGATCCGGGCCTCTCTTTATCCCGAGTTCGTCAAAAACTCTTCCTTTCCCGATTAAGAAGTCTAATGATGATACGGAAGGAAAGTTTAGACGATTTGTTAAGATCCTTCAAGGGTTAAATATTTCTATACCATTTACCGATGCCCTTAATGAAATGCCTGCCTACGCTAAAACCTCCTTGGTTTTCGGATTTTACTAACCCTGTTGTAGGATTACCAAACATACTTATTGATGATCGAGGGCCAAACATTTTGGAGAGAAGCTATGATTTTTTCAGGCTATGTATGGGGTTTCTTATAATCCCTTTGATACTGGATGGTAGCCGCCCTGATCCGTCAAGGTAAGTGCGTCGGGCTAACGACGTAAAAAATAACACTTACGGGAGGTAACCCGCTTTTATGTTTTTGTGTTAGTTTTTGCTTTCTTAGTTTCTTTTTGATAGCTTTCTTTTGACTTGTTTTTAGCTTAGATTAGTGTAGTAGGATAGAAGTTTTTTTAAAGTGACTCAGGTACATGAAGTTAAGAAGTGCTAAAGTCAAGAAGAATCGGTACAAGCATACCAGGATCGTTAACGACCCCCACAAGGTCGGTACCAACCTCCTCTACAGAACCGAAGAAAATTTCAGCAAAACCTCCTCGGCGATCAATGGTTTCAAACAACTTCAGTTTTATTTTGTGAGTTCCCTTTTCCTTATTCTCTTTATTTCTATGTTTTAAACAGTGGGGACACTGTTTGGTTTAAGTATGGGGTATGGGAAAAGGTAACTCAGTTTTGTGTCAGTTTTTTTTCTTTGTTTGTGTTTTTAGGATTGATAATATTCCACTTAGATGTCCTATTATATGCTTTAACTTGCTTGATCATGTAATTCCATAGCATGTTTGGAGAGCTTTGCCTGAATCATGTTGAAAATTATTTTTATGTGGATATTTAGCATGTGATGAAATTGAGCACATATGATCTTAAGTAGAAGTGACTTAAATCCAACAAAAATTACCTTGTGAGTTATTTTTTTGGCCTTATAGGGAGAACATCAAAAATCCCTCTTCTTTTCTTGTGTGATTTACTCTCCTCCTCATTCTTTATTCTTATGCTTAGATGTCTTTAAAGTTCACTTGTTTTTTCACATTTTGCCTTTAAAATTTGACTTGTGATCAAGCATTGCACGCCAAGTGTTCGATGATGTGTCCATGTAAATGTCACTCCTAAATGTGACATTCGGTTTCTAGGTTCAAATTTATGCTTTTATTCGTTCGGTCTTGATTTCTTATTGGAGAATGTGCTTATTTGCTTGATACTATCCTCATTCTATATGCTTATGCCTTGATATCTTTAAAGTTCACTTGTTTTTTCTCCTTTTGCCTTTAAAATGACTTGTGATCTAACATTGCACGCCAAGTGTTCGATGAAATGTCCATGTAAATGTCACTCTTAAATGTGGCATTCGGTTTCTAGGTTCGAATTTATGCTTTTATTCGGTCGGTCTTGATTTCGTAGTGCAGAACGTGCTTATTGGCTTGATACTGTCCTCATTCTATATGCTTATGCCTAGATGTCTTTAAAGTTCACTTATTTTTTCTCCTTTTGCCTTTAAAATGACTTGTGATCTAACATTGCGCGCCCAAGTGTTTGATGATATTTTCATGTAAATGTCACTCCTAAATCTGGCATTCGGTTTCTAGATTTGAATTTATGCTTTTTTTCTATCGGTCTGGATTTTTTAGTGCAGAATGTGCTTATCTGCTTGATACTATCCTCATTCTATATGCTTATGCCTATATGTCTTTAAACTTCACTTGTTTTTTCTCCCTTTGCCTTTAAAAAATAACTTGTGATCTAACATTGCACACTGTAATATCCGCATTCGTTTAGGTCTTGTAAGTTGGAAAACGGGTTCTGCCTTTTTCCTAGGTCCGAAAAATAGGTTTCTTAGTCGACAAATAAGCGACCATATTTCTAATCCTTGACCTGCAAGTATTTCGTTTTAATGATTCATATAAAAATATTAGGGGCTTATCCGTACGCAAACAAAAACGAAATTATACACCATCATTCTATAAGCTCTATAGATATGTACATATTATATATTTAAGTACATGGAGTCAGTTACCAAAAAAATAAAAAAAATAGCTTGATCACAGGAGGAAAATCTATCAAAAACCAATTTTTATTTATCCAAATCTTATCTAAGCCATCCTATATATTAACAAATCAACTCTTCTGTTACGCCCAAAAAGATCCGATCAAAGCTTTTATCCAAATCTATCAAAAATCAATCCTATATTAACAAATTAACCATTCTGTTAAACCCCCAAAAGAACCGATCAAGCTTTCGTTCAACACCACCTTCCCTGTGTTCCCGATCAAGCTTTCGTTCAAAACCTCTTCCCTGTTGGCGTGAACGACCTGGAGATTGGTTTCACCGATCGACAACGGACCAGGTGGTATTTCATATCCGACACCAGCCAATCGCACCACCGCCGATGACGCCTCATCCTCGTCGATAGTTCGGTGCCGCCGTTCCGGTGAGTTCTTGTTCCGGGTATTCAAACGCCCTCCCCTGTTTTCTTTTTTTTCTCTTCTTCGCTTAGTTGGGGTTGTCGGGGTTAGTTCGGGACAAAGGGATGTACCAAGTGGGGGAGTCGACACCACTGTCCTGAACTCGCGCTTGCCGTTGTCGGAAGGGCTGACCAGGGAAGTCGCCTGTTGCCGTCCGCAACGAGGTTTGAGATCGCCGCTGCCTCTTACATGGGTTTGGAGGGCGATTCGAAGGAGGTTGCGCGGTGATCAGCATGGGCGGAGAATTCGGGTCTCAGACTCGCTGTCAACGGAAAACGCCGGTTGAAGAGGACCAAATTGCGGGCGTGCATCAGGGAGAGAAGAAGGAATTGTTGGTGAAGAGGAAGGAGTGGGCCCTCGTTGAAAGGTCAAAGAAGGGTTGGCCTTGCACATGCTCGTGTTCGAACAATAGGGATAGTTAGATACTTTCAATTGGTTTCAAGTGGGTTGGGTATGCTTAATTGTTGGGTTTGGGCCATTTGTTTTGGTTGGGCTTGTGGAGTGGAGTAAATATATATTTTGTTGGGTGGGCTAAGATAGTTTGCTGCCAGTGTGGTATAGTGGTTCTCGAATTGATTAGTTTAAGATGTACGTGGGTTGGATTAGTTAGCTAGTATATTGATTAGTATTAACATGTAAAAATTAGAATTAAATATTAATTAATAGTTTAGGTTAAGATTGATACTAGGTTGCCAGAATTACTGGCGATATATTAAATGGCGAAGTTTGGTTCGGGGATAAAAGAATTAGTCAAATATGGGCTAGTAGTAGGGGTCGGAACGTATGTAATATAATCTCACACGTTCATTTTCGTATTAGGTAATCATTTTCGTTTGCGCTCTTACTTCCGTCTTCTTCAAAGGATCCCTACCTTCGAGGTAAGTCGTTTTTCGACTTGCTCGGTTCTTTTCTACCTTGTTAGATAGCGTATCGATATTGTAGGACGGGTTTTGGGAATTAGTCCCGAATACCTTTTAAATTGTTTTGAATTCCTTGTGTGTTGTGTGCGTTAATGATTTTAAATGTGATTTATCGGAAAATACTTTGGAACGTTTTCTCTGTGTTGGTACCGTTTCCGACACGGCCCATTGTAGCTGGTGCTGAGGAAGAGTTGGCTACTTTGACCCGTGTGACTGGGAAAATCGTACCCCTTCAAACGAAAATTATTATCTGTGTGTTTTTGGCAAGCGCTCCATTGGAGGCTTAGCCTGGAGTTAGAAGGGAGATTGGGAAGTGGAGTGGGAGGGCCTGCCTCTGCACTCGGCGCGGTGATGAGCGCCTTGGAAGTCGGATCGTGGACAAAGGAAGAATTGCATTGCTGTGTGATTGTGATTGTGAATGCGTATGTGACTTGTGTGACTGATATAACTAATTTAGGTATTGGCCTTTAGAGTTATGATTGCGATTGTGGATTTGTATGCTGACATTAGATAACTGATTTCAAAACGTTCTACAGTTCCGTATTCTTTCTAGCTTGGTAGATTAGACGCTGACCCTTCGGGGAACCGTGCAGGAACCGAGGCAAGATGGCGAGCCGGAGCGGTAAAGAGCGTGTGTCATAGTGGGTTTGGTCTGTACTAGTTTATTTACAAAAGTTAGGATAATGATTTTAACATTTGTTAGACGAGTTGGTACTGTGTTTCGTTTATTATAATTTTGTTCGGATAGTTCAGTTTCAGTAGGCATTGTGACGTATTTGATTGCTTATGGTTTTCGGGGATTCATGCATGATTTCGTTTTCTAAGTTTTATTAAATAAAGGTTGGATGTTTTATTATGTTTTTCTCGTCGTGCCCGAGTTGTAAGGTCCTACAGTGTAGTTGTCAACCTAAATAATAGTACCTTGTAAGGTCTATTCCCTAGTAGCGCCTCGTCGGAAGACGGGGTGTTACACACACCAAGTGTTCAATGAAATTTCCATGTAAATGTCACTCCTAAATGTGGCATTCGGTTTCTAGGTTCGAATTTATGCTCTTATTCGATCGGTCTTGATTTTATAGTGCAGAATGTGCTTATTGGCTTGATACTATCCTCATTCTTTATTCTTATGCCTAGATGTCTTTAAAGTTCACTTGTTTTTTCACCTTTTGCCTTTAAAATTTGACTTGTGATCAAGCATTGCACGCCAAGTGCTCGATGATGTGTCCATGTAAATGTCACTCCTAAATGTGACATTCGGTTTCTAGGTTCGAATTTATGCTGATTTCTTAGTGGAGAATGTGCTTATTTGCTTGATACTATCCTCATTCTATATGCTTATGCCTTGATATCTTTAAAGTTCACTTGTTTTTTCTCCTTTTGCCTTTAAAATGACTTGTGATCTAACATTGCACGCCAAGTGTTCGTTGAAATGTCCATGTAAATGTCACTCTTAAATGTTGCATTCGGTTTCTAGGTTCGAATTTATGCTTTTATTCGGTCGGTCTTGATTTCGTAGTGCAGAACGTGCTTATTGGCTTGATACTGTCCTCATTCTATATGCTTATGCCTAGATGTCTTTAAAGTTCACTTATTTTTTCTCCTTTTGCCTTTAAATTAACTTGTGATCTAACATTACACGCCAAGTGTTCGATGAAATGTCCATGTAAATGTCACTCCTAAATATGGCATTCGGTTTCTAGGTTCGAATTTATGCTCTTGTTCGATCGGTCTTGATTTTATAGTGCAAAATATGCTTATTGGCTTGATACTATCCTCATTCTTTATGCTTATGCCTAGATGTCATTAAAGTTCACTTGTTCTTTCTCCTTTTGCCTTTAAAATAAGACTTGTGATCTAACATTGCACGTCAAGTGTTCGATGAAATGTTCATGTAGATGTAACTCCTAAATATGGTATTCGGTTTCTAGGTTCGAATTTATGCTTTTATTCGATCGGTCTTGATTTTGTAGTGCAGAATATGCTTATTTGCTTGATACTATCCTCATTCTATATGCTTATGCCTAGATGTCTTTAAAGTTCACTTGCTTTTTCTCCTTTTGCCTTTAAAATGACTTGTGATCTAACATTGCACGCCAAGTGTTTGATGATATGTCCATGTAAATGTAACTCCTAAATGTGGCATTCGGTTTCTAGGTTCGAACTTATGCTTTTATTCGATCGGTCTGTATTTTTTAGTGAAGAATGTGCTTATTGGCTTCATACTATCCTCATTCTATATGCTTATGCCTAGATGTCTTTAAACTTCACTTGTTTTTCTCCTTTTGCCTTTAAAAATTAACTTGTGATCTAACATTACACGCCAAGTGTTCGATGAAATGTCCATGTAAATGTCACTCCTAAATGTGGCATTCGGTTTTTAGGTTCGAATTTATGCTGTTGTTCGATCGGTCTTGATTTTATATTGCAAAATGTGCTTATTGGCTTGATACTATCCTCATTCTTTATGCTTATGCCTAGATGTCTTTAAAGTTCACTTGTTCTTTCTCCTTTTGCCTTTAAAATTTGACTTGTGATCTAACATTGCACGTCAAGTGTTCGATGAAATGTTCATGTAGATGTAACTCCTAAATGTGGTATTCGGTTTCTTGGTTCGAATTTATGCTTTTATTCGATCGGTCTTGATTTTGTAGTGCAGAATGTGCTTATTGGCTTGATACTATCCTCATTCTATATGCTTATGCTTAGATGTCTTTAAAGTGCACTTGCTTTTTCTCCTTTTTCCTTTAAAATGACTTGTGATCTAACATTGCACGCCAAGTGTTGGATGATATGTCCATGTAAATGTAACTCCTAAATGTGGCATTCGGTTTCTAGGTTCGAATTTATACTTTTATTCGATCGGTCTTGATTTCGTAGTGCATAATGTGGTTATTGGCTTGATACTATCCTTATTCTTTATGCTTATGCATTGATGTCTTTAAAGTTCACTTGTTTTTTATCCTTTGGCCTTTAAAAATTAACTTGTGATCTAACATTACACGCCACGTGTTCGATGAAATGTCCATGTAAATGTCACTCCTAAATGTGGCATTCGGTTTCTAGGTTCGAATTTATGCTCTTGTTCGATCGGTCTTGATTTTATAGTGCAAAATATGCTTATTGGCTTGATACTATCCTCATTCTTTATGCTTATGCCTAGATGTCTTTAAAGTTCACTTGTTCTTTCTCCTTTTGCCTTTAAAATAAGACTTGTGATCTAACATTGCACGTCAAGTGTTCGATGAAATGTTCATGTAGATGTAACTCCTAAATATGGTATTCGGTTTCTAGGTTCGAATTTATGCTTTTATTCGATCGGTCTTGATTTTGTAGTGCAGAATGTGCTTATTTGCTTGATACTATCCTCATTCTATATGCTTATGCCTAGATGTCTTTAAAGTTCACTTGCTTTTTCTCCTTTTGCCTTTAAAATGACTTGTGATCTAACATTGCACGCCAAGTGTTTGATGATATGTCCTTGTAAATGTAACTCCTAAATGTGGCATTCGGTTTCTAGGTTCGAATTTATGCTTTTATTCGATCGGTCTTGATTTCGTAGTGCAGAATGTGGTTAATGGCTTGATACTATCCTCATTCTTTATGCTTATGCATTGATGTCTTTAAAGTTCACTTTTTTTTTATCCTTTGGCCTTTAAAATGACTTGTGATCTAACATTGCATGCCAAGTGTTCGATGATATGTCCATGTAAATGACACTCCTAAATGTGGCATTCGGTTTCTGGGTTCGAATTTATCCTTTTATTCGATGGGTCTTGATGTTATTGTGCAGAATGTGCTTATTGGCTAGATACTATCCTCATTCTTTATGCTTATGCCTAGATGTGTTTAGAGTTCACTTGTTTTTTCACCTTTTTCCTTTAAAATTTGACTTGTGATCTAACATTGCACGCCAAGTGTTCGATGATGTGTCCATGTCAATGTCACTCCTAAATGTGACATTCGGTTTCTAGGTTCGAATTTATGCTTTTATTCGATCGGTCTTGATTTCTTAGTGGAGAATGTGCTTATTTCCTTGATACTATCCTCATTTTATATGCTTATGCCTTGATATCTTTAAAGTTCACTTGTTTTTTCTCCTTTTGCCTTTAAAATGACTTGTGATCTAACATTGCACGCCAAGTGTTTGATGATATGTCCATGTAACTGTAACTCCTAAATGTGGCATTCGGTTTCTAGGTTCGAATTTATGCTTTTATTCGATCGGTCTTGATTTCGTAGTGCAGAATGTGGTTAATGGCTTGATACTATCCTCATTCTTTATGCTTATGCATTGATGTCTTTAAAGTTCACTTGTTTTTTATCCTTTGGCCTTTAAAATGACTTGTGATCTAACATTGCACGCCAAGTGTTCGATGATATGTCCATGTAAATGACACTCCTAAATGTGGCATTCGGTTTTTGGGTTCGAATTTATCCTTTTATTCGATCGGTGTTGATTTTATAGTGCAGAATGTGCTTATTGGCTTGATATTATCCTCATTCTTTATTCTTATGTCTAGATGTCTTTAAAGTTCACTTGTTTTTTCACCTTTTGCCTTTAAAATTTGACTTGTGATCAAGCATTGCACGTCAAGTGTTCGATGATGTGTCCATGTAAATGTCACTCCTAAATGTGACATTCGGTTTCTAGGTTCGAATTTATGCTTTTATTCCATCGGTCTTGATTTCTTAGTGGAGAATGTGCTTATTTGCTTGATACTATCCTCATTCTATATGCTTATGCCTTGATATCTTTAAAGTTCACTTGTTTTTTCTCCTTTTGCCTTTAAAATGACTTGTGATCTAACATTGCACGCCAAGTGTTTGATGATATGTCCATGTAAATGTAACTCCTAAATGTGGCATTCGGTTTCTAGGTTCGAATTTATGCTTTTATTCGATCGGTCTTGATTTCGTAGTGCAGAATGCGGTTAATGGCTTGATACTATCCTCATTCTTTATGCTTATGCATTGATGTCTTTAAAGTTCACTTGTTTTTTATCCTTTGGCCTTTAAAATGACTTGTGATCTAACATTGCACGCCAAGTGTTCGATGATATGTCCATGTAAATGACACTCCTAAATGTGGCATTCGGTTTCTGGGTTCGAATTTATCCTTTGATTCGATCGGTCTTGATTTTATAGTCCAGAATGTGCTTATTGGCTTGATACTCTCCTCATTCTTTATTCTTATGCCTAGATGTCTTTAAAGTTCACTTGTTTTTTCACCTTTTGCCTTTAAAATTTTATTTGTGATCAAGCATTGCACGCCAAGTGTTCGATGATGTGTCCATGTAAATGTCACTCCTAAATGTGACATTCGGTTTCTAGGTTCGAATTTATGCTTTTATTCGATCGGTCTTGATTTCTTAGTGGAGAATGTGCTTATTTGCTTGATACTATCCTCATTCTATATGCTTATGCCTTGATATCTTTAAAGTTCACTTGTTTTTTCTCCTTTTGCCTTTAAAATGACTTGTGATCTAACATTGCACGCCAAGTGTTCGATGAAATGTCCATGTAAATGTCACTCTTAAATGTGGCATTCGGTTTCTAGGTTCGAATTTATGCTTTTATTCGGTCGGTCTTGATTTCGTAGTGCAGAACGTGCTTATTGGCTTGATACTGTTCTCATTCTATATGCTTATGCCTAGATGTCTTTAAAGTTCACTTATTTTTTCTCTTTTTTCCTTTAAAATGACTTGTGATCTAACATTGCGCTCCAAAGTGTTTGATGATATTTTCATGTAAATGTCACTCCTAAATCTGGCATTCGGTTTCTAGGTTTGAATTTATGCTTTTTTTCTATCGGTCTCGATTTTTTAGTGCAGAATGTGCTTATCTGCTTGATACTATCCTCATTCTATATGCTTATGCCTAGATGTCTTTAAACTTCACTTGTTTTTTCTCCCTTTGCCTTTAAAAAATAACTTGTAATCTAACATTGCACACCTAGTGTTCAATGAAATTTCCATGTAAATGTCAATCCTAAATGTGGCATTCGGTTTCTAGGTTCGAATTTATGCTCTTATTCGATCGGTCTTGATTTTATAGTGCAGAATGTGCTTATTGGCTTGATACTATCCTCATTCTTTATTCTTATGCCTAGATGTCTTTAAAGTACACTTGTTTTTTCACCTTTTGCCTTTAAAAATTGACTTGTGATCTAACATTGCACGCCCAATGTTCGATGATTTGTCCATGTAAATGACACTCCTAAATGTGACATTCGGTTTCTAGGTTCGAATTTATACTTTTATTCGATCGGTCTTCATTTCTTAGTGGAGAATGTGCTTATTTGCTTGATACTATCCTCATTCTATATGCTTAAGCCTAGATGTCTTTAAAGTTCACTTGTTTTTTCTCCTTTTGCCTTTAAAATGACTTGTGATCTAACATTGCACGCCAAGTGTTTGATGATATGTCCATGTAAATGTCACTCCTAAATGTGGAATTCGGTTTCTAGGTTCGAATTTATGCTTTTATTCGATCGGTCTTGATTTCGTAGTGCAGAATGTGGTTATTGGCTTGATACTATCCTCATTCTTTATGCTTATGCATTGATGTCTTTAAAGTTCACTTGTTTTTTATCCTTTGGCCTTTAAAATGACTTGTGATCTAACATTGCACGCCAAGTGTTCGATGATATGTCCATGTAAATGACACTCCTAAATAAAGGCATTCGGTTTTTGGGTTCGAATTTATCCTTTTATTCGATCGGTCTTGATTTTATTGTGCAGAATGTGCTTATTGGCTAGATACTATCCTCATTCTTTATGCTTATGCCTAGATGTGTTTAGAGTTCACTTGTTTTTTCACCTTTTTCCTTTAAAATTTGACTTGTGATCTAACATTGCACGCCAAGTGTTCGATGATGTGTCCATGTCAATGTCACTCCTAAATGTGACATTCGGTTTCTAGGTTCGAATTTATGCTTTTATTCGATCGGTCTTGATTTCTTAGTGGAGAATGTGCTTATTTCCTTGATACTATCCTCATTTTATATGCTTATGCCTTGATATCTTTAAAGTTCACTTGTTTTTTCTCCTTTTGCCTTTAAAATGACTTGTGATCTAAAATTGCACGCCAAGTGTTTGATGATATGTCCATGTAACTGTAACTCCTAAATGTGGCATTCGGTTTCTAGGTTCGAATTTATGCTTTTATTTGATCGGTCTTGATTTCGTAGTGCAGAATGTGGTTAATGGCTTGATACTATCCTCATTCTTTATGCTTATGCATTGATGTCTTTAAAGTTCACTTGTTTTTTATCCTTTGGCCTTTAAAATGACTTGTGATCTAACATTGCACGCCAAGTGTTCGATGATATGTCCATGTAAATGACACTCCTAAATGTGGCATTCGGTTTCTGGGTTCGAATTTATCCTTTTATTCGATCGGTGTTGATTTTAAAGTGCAGAATGTGCTTATTGGCTTGATACTATCCTCATTCTTTATTCTTATGTCTAGATGTCTTTAAAGTTCACTTGTTTTTTCACCTTTTGCCTTTAAAATTTGACTTGTGATCAAGCATTGCACGCCAAGTGTTCGATGATGTGTCCATGTAAATGTCACTCCTAAATGTGACATTCGGTTTCTAGGTTCGAATTTATGCTTTTATTCCATCGGTCTTGATTTCTTAGTGGAAAATGTGCTTATTTGCTTGATACTATCCTCATTCTATATGCTTATGCCTTGATATCTTTAAAGTTCACTTGTTTTTTCTCCTTTTGCCTTTAAAATGACTTGTGATCTAACATTGCACGCCAAGTGTTTGATGATATGTCCATGTAAATGTAACTCCTAAATGTGGCATTCGGTTTCTAGGTTCGAATTTATGCTTTTATTCGATCGGTCTTGATTTCGTAGTGCAGAATGTGGTTAATGGCTTGATACTATCCTCATTCTTTATGCTTATGCATTGATGTCTTTAAAGTTCACATGTTTTTTATCCTTTGGCCTTTAAAATGACTTGTGATCTAACATTGCACGCCAAGTGTTCCATGAAATTTCCATGTAAATGTCACTCCTAAATCTGGCATTCGGTTTCTATGTTCGAATTTATGCTCTTATTCGATCGGTCTTGATTTTATAGTCCAGAATGTGCTTATTGGCTTGATACTATCCTCATTCTTTATTCTTATGCCTAGATGTCTTTAAAGTTCACTTGTTTTTTCACCTTTTGCCTTTAAAATTTGACTTGTGATCAAGCATTGCACGCCAAGTGCTCGATGATGTGTCCATGTAAATGTCACTCCTAAATGTGACATTCGGTTTCTAGGTTCGAATTTATGCTTTTATTCGTTCGGTCTTGATTTCTTAGTGGAGAATGTGCTTATTTGCTTGATACTATCCTCATTCTATATGCTTATGCCTTGATATCTTTAAAGTTCACTTGTTTTTTCTCCTTTTGCCTTTAAAATGACTTGTGATCTAACATTGCACGCCAAGTGTTCGTTGAAATGTCCATGTAAATGTCACTCTTAAATGTGGCATTCGGTTTCTAGGTTCGAATTTATGCTTTTATTCGGTCGGTCTTGATTTCGTAGTGCAGAACGTGCTTATTGGCTTGATACTGTCCTCATTCTATATGCTTATGCCTAGATGTCTTTAAAGTTCACTTATTTTTTCTCCTTTTGCCTTTAAAATGACTTGTGATCTAACATTGCGCGCCAAAGTGTTTGATGATATTTTCATGTAAATGTCACTCTTAAATCTGGTATTCGGTTTCTAGGTTTGAATTTATGCTTTTTTTCTATCGGTCTCGATTTTTTAGTGCAGAATGTGCTTATCTGCTTGATACTATCCTCATTCTATATGCTTATGCCTAGATGTCTTTAAACTTCACTTGTTTTTTCTCCCTTTGCCTTTAAAAAATAACTTGTGATCTAACATTGCACACCAAGTGTTCAATGAAATTTCCATGTAAATGTCACTCCTAAATGTGGCATTCGGTTTCTAGGTTCGAATTTATGCTCTTATTCGATCGGTCTTGATTTTATTATGCAAAATGTGCTTATTGGCTTGATACTATCCTCATTCTTTATTCTTATGCCTAGATGTCTTTAAAGTTCACTTGTTTTTTCTCCTTTTGCGTTTAAAATTTGACTTTTGATCTAACATTGCACGCCAAATGTTCGATGAAATGTCCATGTAAATGTCACTCCTAAATATGGCATTCGGTTTCCAGGATTGAATTTATGCTCTTATGCGATCGGTCTTGATTTTATAGTGCAAGATGTGCATATTGGCTTGATACTATCCTCATTCTTTATGCTTATGCCTAGATGTCTTTAAAGTTTACTTGTTTTTATTCTTTTTGCCTTTAAAATGACTTGTGATCTCACATTGCACGCCAAGTCTTCGATGAAATGTCCATGTTAATGTCACTCCTAAATGTGGGATTAGGTTTCTAGGTTCAAATTTATGCTTTTATTCGATCGGTCTGTATTTTTTAGTGAAGAATGTGCTTATCTGCTTCATACTATCCTCATTCTATATGCTTATGCCTAGATGTCTTTAAACTTCACTTGTTTTTCTCCTTTTGCCTTTAAAAATTAACTTGTGATCTAACATTACACGCCAAGTGTTCGATGAAATGTCCATGTAAATGTCACTCCTAAATGTGGCATTCGGTTTTTAGGTTCGAATTTATGCTGTTGTTCATCGGTCTTGATTTTATATTGCAAAATGTGCTTATTGGCTTGATACTATCCTCATTCTTTATGCTTATGCCTAGATGTCTTTAAAGTTCACTTGTTCTTTCTCCTTTTGCCTTTAAAATTTGACTTGTGATCTAACATTGCACGTCAAGTGTTCGATGAAATGTTCATGTAGATGTAACTCCTAAATGTGGTATTCGGTTTCTTGGTTCGAATTTATGCTTTTATTCGATCGGTCTTGATTTTGTAGTGCAGAATGTGCTTATTGGCTTGATACTATCCTCATTCTATATGCTTATGCTTAGATGTCTTTAAAGTTCACTTGCTTTTTCTCCTTTTTCCTTTAAATTGACTTGTGATCTAACATTGCACGCCAAGTGTTTGATGATATGTCCATGTAAATGTAACTCCTAAATGTGGCATTCGGTTTCTAGGTTCGAATTTATACTTTTATTCGATCGGTCTTGATTTCGTAGTGCAGAATGTGGTTATTGGCTTGATACTATCCTTATTCTTTATGCTTATGCATTGATGTCTTTAAAGTTCACTTGTTTTTTATCCTTTGGCCTTTAAAAATTAACTTGTGATCTAACATTACACGCCAAGTGTTCGATGAAATGTCCATGTAAATGTCACTCCTAAATGTGGCATTCGGTTTCTAGGTTCGAATTTATGCTCTTGTTCGATCGGTCTTGATTTTATAGTGCAAAATATGCTTATTGGCTTGATACTATCCTCATTCTTTATGCTTATGCCTAGATGTCTTTAAAGTTCACTTGTTCTTTCTCCTTTTGCCTTTAAAATAAGACTTGTGATCTAACATTGCACGTCAAGTGTTCGATGAAATGTTCATGTAGATGTAACTCCTAAATATGGTATTCGGTTTCTAGGTTCGAATTTATGCTTTTATTCGATCGGTCTTGATTTTGTAGTGCAGAATGTGCTTATTTGCTTGATACTATCCTCATTCTATATGCTTATGCCTAGATGTCTTTAAAGTTCACTTGCTTTTTCTCCTTTTGCCTTTAAAATGACTTGTGATCTAACATTGCACGCTATGTGTTTGATGATATGTCCATGTAAATGTAACTCCTAAATGTGGCATTCGGTTTCTAGGTTCGAATTTATGCTTTTATTCGATCGGTCTTGATTTCGTAGTGCAGAATGTGGTTATTGGCTTGATACTATCCTCATTCTTTATGCTTATGCATTGATGTCTTTAAAGTTCACTTTTTTTTTATCCTTTGGCCTTTAAAATGACTTGTGATCTAACATTGCACGCCAAGTGTTCGATGATATGTCCATGTAAATGACACTCCTAAATGTGGCATTCGGTTTCTGGGTTCGAATTTATCCTTTTATTCGATCGGTCTTGATGTTATTGTGCAGAATGTGCTTATTGGCTAGATACTATCCCCATTCTTTATGCTTATGCCTAGATGTGTTTAGAGTTCACTTGTTTTTTCACCTTTTTCCTTTATAAAATGACTTGTGATCTAACATTGCACGCCAAGTGTTCGATGATGTGTCCATGTCAATGTCACTCCTAAATGTGACATTCGGTTTCTAGGTTCGAATTTATGCTTTTATTCGATCGGTCTTGATTTCTTAGTGGAGAATGTGCTTATTTCCTTGATACTATCCTCATTTTATATGCTTATGCCTTGATATCTTTAAAGTTCACTTGTTTTTTCTCCTTTTGCCTTTAAAATGACTTGTGATCTAACATTGCACGCCAAGTGTTTGATGATATGTCCATGTAACTGTAACTCCTAAATGTGGCATTCGGTTTCTAGGTTCGAATTTATGCTTTTATTCGATCGGTCTTGATTTCGTAGTGTAGAATGTGGTTAATGGCTTGATACTATCCTCATTCTTTATGCTTATGCATTGATGTCTTTAAAGTTCACTTGTTTTTTATCCTTTGGCCTTTAAAATGACTTGTGATCTAACATTGCACGCCAAGTTTTCGGTGATATGTCCATGTAAATGACACTCCTAAATGTGGCATTCGGTTTCTGGGTTCGAATTTATCCTTTGATTCGATCGGTCTTGATTTTATAGTCTAGAATGTGCTTATTGGCTTGATACTATCCTCATTCTTTATTCTTATGCCTAGATGTCTTTAAAGTTCACTTGTTTTTTCACCTTTTGCCTTTAAAATTTTATTTGTGATCAAGCATTGCACGCCAAGTGTTCGATGATGTGTCCATGTAAATGTCACTCCTAAATGTGACATTCGGTTTCTAGGTTCGAATTTATGCTTTTATTCGATCGGTCTTGATTTCTTAGTGGAGAATGTGCTTATTTGCTTGATACTATCCTCATTCTATATGCTTATGCCTTGATATCTTTAAAGTTCACTTGTTTTTTCTCCTTTTGCCTTTAAAATGACTTGTGATCTAACATTGCACGCCAAGCGTTCGATGATATGTCCATGTAAATGACACTCCTAAATGTGGCATTCGGTTTCTGGGTTCGAATTTATCCTTTTATTCGATCGGTGTTGATTTTATAGTGCAGAATGTGCTTATTGGCTTGATACTATCCTCATTCTTTATTCTTATGTCTAGATGTCTTTAAAGTTCACTTGTTTTTTACCCTTTTGCCTTTAAAATTTGACTTGTGATCAAGCATTGCACGCCAAGTGTTCGATGATGTGTCCATGTAAATGTCACTCCTAAATGTGACATTCGGTTTCTAGGTTCGAATTTATGCTTTTATTCCATCGGTCTTGATTTCTTAGTGGAGAATGTGCTTATTTGCTTGATACTATCCTCATTCTATATGCTTATGCCTTGATATCTTTAAAGTTCACTTGTTTTTTCTCCTTTTGCCTTTAAAATGACTTGTGATCTAACATTGCACGCCAAGTATTTGATGATATGTCCATGTAAATGTAACTCCTAAATGTGGCATTCGGTTTCTAGGTTCGAATTTATGCTTTTATTCGATCGGTCTTGATTTCGTAGTGCAGAATGCGGTTAATGGCTTGATACTATCCTCATTCTTTATGCTTATGCATTGATGTCTTTAAAGTTCACTTGTTTTTTATCCTTTGGCCTTTAAAATGACTTGTGATCTAACATTGCATGCCAAGTTTTCGATGATATGTCCATGTAAATGACACTCCTAAATGTGGCATTCGGTTTCTGGGTTCGAATTTATCCTTTGATTCGATCGGTCTTGATTTTATAGTCTAGAATGTGCTTATTGGCTTGATACTATCCTCATTCTTTATTCTTATGCCTAGATGTCTTTAAAGTTCACTTGTTTTTTCACCTTTTGCCTTTAAAATTTTATTTGTGATCAGCATTGCACGCCAAGTGTTCGATGATGTGTCCATGTAAATGTCACTCCTAAATGTGACATTCGGTTTCTAGGTTCGAATTTATGCTTTTATTCGATCGGTCTTGATTTCTTAGTGGAGAATGTGCTTATTTGCTTGATACTATCCTCATTCTATATGCTTATGCCTTGATATCTTTAAAGTTCACTTGTTTTTTCTCCTTTTGCCTTTAAAATGACTTGTGATCTAACATTGCACGCCAAGTGTTCGATGAAATGTCCATGTAAATGTCACTCTTAAATGTGGCATTCGGTTTCTAGGTTCGAATTTATGCTTTTATTCGGTCGGTCTTGATTTCGTAGTGCAGAACTTGCTTATTGGCTTGATACTGTTCTCATTCTATATGCTTATGCCTAGATGTCTTTAAAGTTCACTTATTTTTTCTCTTTTTGCCTTTAAAATGACTTGTGATCTAACATTGCGCTCCAAAGTGTTTAATGATATTTTCATGTAAATGTCACTCCTAAATCTGGCATTCGGTTTCTAGGTTTGAATTTATGCTTTTTTTCTATCGGTCTCGATTTTTTAGTGCAGAATGTGCTTATCTGCTTGATACTATCCTCATTCTATATGCTTATGCCTAGATGTCTTTAAACTTCACTTGTTTTTTCTCCCTTTGCCTTTAAAAAATAACTTGTAATCTAACATTGCACACCTAGTGTTCAATGAAATTTCCATGTAAATGTCAATCCTAAATGTGGCATTCGGTTTCTAGGTTCGAATTTATGCTCTTATTCGATCGGTCTTGATTTTATAGTGCAGAATGTGCTTATTGGCTTGATACTATCCTCATTCTTTATTCTTATGCCTAGATGTCTTTAAAGTACACTTGTTTTTTCACCTTTTGCCTTTAAAAATTGACTTGTGATCTAACATTGCACGCCCTGTGTTCGATGATTTGTCCATGTAAATGACACTCCTAAATTTGACATTCGGTTTCTAGGTTCGAATTTATACTTTTATTCGATCGGTCTTCATTTCTTAGTGGAGAATGTGCTTATTTGCTTGATACTATCCTCATTCTATATGCTTAAGCCTAGATGTCTTTAAAGTTCACTTGTTTTTTCTCCTTTTGCCTTTAAAATGACTTGTGATCTAACATTGCACGCCAAGTGTTTGATGATATGTCCATGTAAATGTCACTCCTAAATGTGGAATTCGGTTTCTAGGTTCGAATTTATGCTTTTATTCGATCGGTTTTGATTTCGTAGTGCAGAATGTGGTTATTGGCTTGATACTATCCTCATTCTTTATGCTTATGCATTGATGTCTTTAAAGTTCACTTGTTTTTTATCCTTTGGCCTTTAAAATGACTTGTGATCTAACATTGCACGCCAAGTGTTCGATGATATGTCCATGTAAATGACACTCCTAAATGTGGCATTCGGTTTCTAGGTTTGAATTTATCCTTTTATTCGATCGGTCTTGATTTTATTGTGCAGAATGTGCTTATTGGCTTGATACTATCCTCATTCTTTATTCTTATGCCTAGATGTCTTTAAAGTTCACTTGTTTTTTCACCTTTTGCCTTTAAAATTTGATTTGTGATCAAGCATTGCACGCCAAGTGTTCGATGATGTGTCCATGTAAATGTCACTCCTAAATGTGACATTCGGTTTCTAGGTTCAAATTTATGCTTTTATTCGATCGGTCTTGATTTCTTAGTGGAGAATGTGCTTATTTGCTTGATACTATCCTCATTCTATATGCTTATGCCTTGATATCTTTAAAGTTCACTTGTTTTTTCTCCTTTTGCCTTTAAAATGACTTGTGATCTAACATTGCACGCCAAGTATTCGATGAAATGTCCATGTAAATGTCACTCTTATATGTGGCATTCGGTTTCTAGGTTCGAATTTATGCTTTTATTCGGTCGGTCTTGATTTCGTAGTGCAGAACGTGCTTATTGGCTTGATACTGTTCTCATTCTATATGCTTATGCCTAGATGTCTTTAAAGTTCACTTATTTTTTCTCTTTTTGCCTTTAAAATGACTTGTGATCTAACATTGCGCGCCAAAGTGTTTGATGATATTTTCATGTAAATGTCACTCCTAAATCTGGCATTCGGTTTCTAGGTTTGAATTTATGCTTTTTTTCTATCGGTCTCGATTTTTTAGTGCAGAGTGTGCTTATCTGCTTGATACTATCCTCATTCTATATGCTTATGCCTAGATGTCTTTAAACTTCACTTGTTTTTTCTCCCTTTGCCTTTAAAAAATAACTTGTGATCTAACATTGCACACCTAGTGTTCAATGAAATTTCCATGTAAATGTCAATCCTAAATGTGGCATTCGGTTTCTAGGTTCGAATTTATGCTCTTATTCGATCGGTCTTGATTTTATAGTGCAGAATGTTCTTATTGGCTTGATACTATCCTCATTCTTTATTCTTATGCCTAGATGTCTTTAAAGTACACTTGTTTTTTCACCTTTTGCCTTTAAAAATTGACTTGTGATCTAACATTGCACGCCCAGTGTTCGATGATGTGTCCATGTAAGTGACACTCCTAAATGTGACATTCGGTTTCTAGGTTCGAATTTATACTTTTACTCGATCGGTCTTCATTTCTTAGTGGAGAATGTGCTTATTTGCTTGATACTATCCTCATTCTATATGCTTAAGCCCAGATTTCTTTAAAGTTCACTTGTTTTTTCTCCTTTTGCCTTTAAAATGACTTGTGATCTAACATTGCACGCCAAGTGTTTGATGATATGTCCATGTAAATGTCACTCCTAAATGTGGCATTCGGTTTCTAGGTTCGAATTTATGCTTTTATTCGATCGGTCTTGATTTCATAGTGCATAATGTGCTTATTGGCTTGATACTATCCTCATTGTTTATGCTTATGCATTGATGTCTTTAAAGTTCACTTGTTTTTTATCCTTTGGCCTTTAAAATGACTTGTGCTCTAACATTGCACGCCAAGTGTTCGATGATATGTCCATGTAAATGACACTCCTAAATGTGGCATTCGGTTTCTGGGTTCGAATTTATGCTTTTATTCGATCGGTCTTGATTTTATAGTGCAGAATGTTATTATTGGCTAGATACTATCTTCATTTTTTATGCTTATGTCTAGATGTGTTTAAAGTTCACTTGTTTTTTCACCTTTTGCCTTTAAAATTTGACTTGTGATCTAACATTGCACGCCAAATGTTCGATGATGTGTCCATGTAAATGTCACTCCTAAATGTGACATTCAGTTTCTAGGTTCAGATTTATGCTTTTATTCGATCGGTCTTGATTTCTTAGTGGAGAATGTGCTTATTTGCTTGATACTATCCTCATTCTATATGCTTATGCCTTGATATCTTTAAAGTTCACTTGTTTTTTCTCCTTTTGCCTTTAAAATGACTTGTGATCTAATATTGCACGCCAAGTGTTTGATGATATTTTCATGTAAATGTCACTCCTAAATCTGGCATTCGGTTTTTAGGTTTGACTTTATGCTTTTTTCGATCGGTCTTGATTTTTTCGTGGAGACTGTGCTTATTGGCTTGATACTATCCTCATTCTATATGCTTATGCCTAGATGTCTTTAAACTTCACTTGATTTTTCTCCTTTTGCCTTTAAAAAATAACTTGTGATCTAACATTGCACGCCATGTGTTTGATGATATGTCCATGTAAATGTCACTCCTAAATGTGGAATTCGGTTTCTAGGTTCGAATTTATGCTTCTATTCGATCGGTCTTGATTTTATAGTGCAGAATGTGCTTATTGGCTTGGTACTATCGTCATTCTTTATTCTTATGTCTAGATGTCTTTAAAGTTCACTTGTTTTTTCACCTTTTGCCTTTAAAATTTGACTTGTGATCAAGCATTGCACGCCAAGTGTTCGATGATGTGTCCATGTAAATGTCACTCCTAAATATGGCATTCGGTTTCCAGGATTGAATTTATGCTCTTATGCGATCGGTCTTGATTTTATAGTGCAAGATGTGCATATTGGCTTGATACTATCCTCATTCTTTATGCTTTTGCCTAGATGTCTTTAAAGTTTACTTGTTTTTTCTCCTTTTGCGTTTAAAATTTGACTTTTGATCTAACATTGCACACCAAATGTTCGATGAAATGTCCATGTAAATGTCAGTCCTAAATATGGCATTCAGTTTCCAGGATTGAATTTATGCTCTTATGCGATCGGTCTTGATTTTATAGTGCAAGATGTGCATATTGGCTTGATACTATCCTCATTCTTTATGCTTTTGCCTAGATGTCTTTAAAGTTTACTTGTTTTTATTCTTTTTGCCTTTAAAATGACTTGTGATCTCACGTCGCACGCCAAGTCTTCGATGAAATGTCCATGTTAATGTCACTCCTAAATGTGGGATTAGGTTTCTAGGTTCAAATTTATGCTTTTATTCGATCGGTCTGTATTTTTTAGTGAAGAATGTGCTTATTGGCTTCATACTATCCTCATTTTATATGCTTATGCCTAGATGTCTTTAAACTTCACTTGTTTTTCTCCTTTTGCCTTTAAAAATTAACTTGTGATCTAACATTCCACGCCAAGTGTTCGATGAAATGTCCTTGTAAATGTCACTCCTAAATGTGGCATTTGATTTCTAGGTTCGAATTTATGCTCTTGTTCGATCGGTCTTGATTTTATAGTGCAAAATGTGCTTATTGGCTTGATACTATCCTCATTCTTTATGTTTATGCCTAGATGTCTTTAAAGTTCACTTGTTCTTTCTCCTTTTGCCTTTATAATTTGACTTGTGATCTAACATTGCACGTCAAGTGTTCGATGAAATGTTCATGTAAATGTAACTCCTAAATGTGGTATTCGGTTTCTAGGTTCGAATTTATGCTTTTATTCGATCGGTCTTGATTTTGTAGTGCAGAATGTGCTTATTGGCTTGAACTATCCTCATTCTATATGCTTATGCCTAGATGTCTTTAAAGTTCACTTGCTTTTTCTCCTTTGCCTTTAAAATGACTTGTGATCTAACATTGCACGCCAAGTGTTTGATGATATGTCCATGTAAATGTAACTCCTAAATGTGGCATTTGGTTTCTAGGTTCGAATTCATGCTTTTATTCGATCGGTCTTGATTTCGTAGTGCAGAATGTGGTTATTGGCTTGATACTATCCTCATTCTTTATGCTTATGCATTGATGTCTTTAAAGTTCACTTGTTTTTTATCCTTTGGCCTTTAAAATGACTTGTGATCTAACATTGCACGCCAAGTGTTCAATGAAATTTCCATGTAAAAATGTCACTCCTAAATGTGGCATTCGGTTTCTAGGTTCGAATTTATGCTCTTATTCGATCGGTCTTGATTTTATAGTGCAGAATGTGCTTATTGGCTTGATACTATCCTCATTCTTTATTCTTATGCCTAGATGTCTTTAAAGTACACTTGTTTTTTCACCTTTTGCCTTTAAAATTTGACTTGTGATCTAACATTGCACGCCCAGTGTTCGATGATGTGTCCATGTAAATTTCACTCCTAAATGTGACATTCGGTTTCTAAGTTCGAATTTATGCTTTTATTCGATCGGTCTTCATTTGTTAGTGGAGAATGTGCTTATTTGCTTGATACTATCCTCATTCTTTATGCTTAAGCCTAGATGTCTTTAAAGTTCACTTGTTTTTTCTCCTTTTGCCTTTAAAATGACTTGTGATCTAACATTGCACGCCGAGTGTTTGATGATATGTCCATGTAAATGTCACTCCTAAATGTGGCATTCGGTTTCTAGGTTCGAATTTATGCTTTTATTCGATCGGTCTTGATTTCGTAGTGCAGAATGTGCTTATTGGCTTGATACTATCCTCATTCTTTATGCTTATGAATTGATGTCTTTAAAGTTCACTTGTTTTTTATCCTTTGGCGTTTAAAATGACTTGTGATCTAACATTGCATGCCAAGTGTTCGATGATATGTCCATGTAAATCACACTCCTAAATGTGGCATTCGGTTTCTGGGTTCGAATTTATGCTTTTATTTGATCGGTCTTGATTTTATAGTGCAGAATGTTATTATTGGCTAGATACTATCGTCATTCTTTATGCTTATGCCTAGATGTGTTTAAAGTTCACTTGGTTTTTCACCTTTTGCCTTTAAAATTTGACTTGTGATCTAACATTGCACGCCAAATGTTCGATGATGTGTCCATGTAAATGTCACTCT
The DNA here is from genome assembly GCA_964016875.1 of Fallopia convolvulus. NCBI lineage: Eukaryota > Viridiplantae > Streptophyta > Magnoliopsida > Caryophyllales > Polygonaceae > Fallopia > Fallopia convolvulus. The sequence continues at coordinate 22,348,061 of OZ024726.1, read as the reverse complement.
TAAATGTGGCATTCGGTTTCTAGGTTCGAATTTATGCTCTTATTCGATCGGTCTTGATTTTATAGTGCAGAATGTGCTTATTGGCTTGATACTACCCTCATTCTTTATTCTTATGCCTAGATGTCTTTAAAGTACACTTGTTTTTTCACCTTTTGCCTTTAAAATTTGACTTGTGATCTAACATTGCACGCCCAGTGTTCGATGATGTGTCCATGGAAATGTCACTCCTAAATGTGACATTCGGTTTCTAGGTTCGAATTTATGCTTTTATTCGATCGGTCTTCATTTCTTAGTGGAGAATGTGCTTATTTGCTTGATACTATCCTCATTCTATATGCTTAAGCCTAGATGTCTTTAAAGTTCACTTGTTTTTTATCCTTTGGCGTTTAAAATGACTTGTGATCTAACATTGCATGCCAAGTGTTCGATGATATGTCCATGTAAATGACACTCCTAAATGTGGCATTCGGTTTCTAGGTTCGAATTTATGCTTTTATTTGATCGGTCTTGATTTTATAGTGCATAATGTTATTATTGGCTAGATACTATCGTCATTCTTTATGCTTATGCCTAGATGTGTTTAAAGTTCACTTGTTTTTTCACCTTTTGCCTTTAAAATTTGACTTGTGATCTAACATTGCACGCCAAATGTTCGATGATGTGTCCATGTAAATGTCACTCTTAAATGTGGCATTCGGTTTCTAGGTTCGAATTTATGCTCTTATTCGATCGGTCTTGATTTTATAGTGCAGAATGTGCTTATTGGCTTGATACTACCCTCATTCTTTATTCTTATGCCTAGATGTCTTTAAAGTACACTTGTTTTTTCACCTTTTGCCTTTAAAATTTGACTTGTGATCTAACATTGCACGCCCAGTGTTCGATGATGTGTCCATGTAAATGTCACTCCTAAATGTGACATTCGGTTTCTAGGTTCGAATTTATGCTTTTATTCGATCGGTCTTCATTTCTTAGTGGAGAATGTGCTTATTTGCTTGATACTATCCTCATTCTATATGCTTAAGCCTAGATGTCTTTAAAGTTCACTTGTTTTTTCTCCTTTTGCCTTTAAAATGACTTGTGATCTAACATTGCACGCCAAGTGTTTGATGATATGTCCATGTAAATGTCACTCCTAAATGTGGCATTCGGTTTCTAGGTTCGAATTTATGCTTTTATTCGATCGGTCTTGATTTCGTAGTGCAGAATGTGCTTATTGGCTTGATACTATCCTCATTCTTTATGCTTATGCATTGATGTCTTTAAAGTTCACTTGTTTTTTATCCTTTGGCCTTTAAAATGACTTGTGATCTAACATTGCACGCCAAGTGTTCAATGAAATTTCCATGTAAATGTCACTCCTAAATGTGGCATTCGGTTTCTAGGTTCGAATTTATGCTCTTATTCGATCGGTCTTGATTTTATAGTGCAGAATGTGCTTATTGGCTTGATACTACCCTCATTCTTTATTCTTATGCCTAGATGTCTTTAAAGTACACTTGTTTTTTCACCTTTTGCCTTTAAAATTTGACTTGTGATCTAACATTGCACGCCCAGTGTTCGATGATGTGTCCATGTAAATGTCACTCCTAAATGTGACATTCGCTTTCTAGGTTCGAATTTATGCTTTTATTCGATCGGTCTTCATTTCTTAGTGGAGAATGTGCTTATTTGCTTGATACTATCCTCATTCTATATGCTTAAGCCTAGATGTCTTTAAAGTTCACTTGTTTTTTCTCCTTTTGCCTTTAAAATGACTTGTGATCTAACATTGCACGCCAAGTGTTTGATGATATGTCCATGTAAATGTCACTCCTTATTGTGGCATTCGGTTTCTAGGTTCGAATTTATGCTTTTATTCGATCGGTCTTGATTTCGTAGTGCAGAATGTGCTTATTGGCTTGATACTATCCTCATTCTTTATTCTTATGTATTGATGTCTTTAAAGTTCACTTGTTTTTTATCCTTTGGCGTTTAAAATGACTTGTGATCTAACATTGCATGCCAAGTGTTCGATGATATGTCCATGTAAATGACACTCCTAAATGTGGCATTCGGTTTCTGGGTTCGAATTTATGCTTTTATTTGATCGGTCTTGATTTTATAGTGCAGAATGTTATTATTGGCTAGATACTATCGTCATTCTTTATGCTTATGCCTAGATGTGTTTAAAGTTCCCTTCTTTTTTCACCTTTTGCCTTTAAAATTTGACTTGTGATCTAACATTGCACGCCAAATGTTCGATGATGTGTCCATGTAAATGTCACTCTTAAATGTGGCATTCGGTTTCTAGGTTCGAATTTATGCTCTTATTCGATCGGTCTTGATTTTATAGTGCAGAATGTGCTTATTGGCTTGATACTACCCTCATTCTTTATTCTTATGCCTAGATGTCCTTAAAGTACACTTGTTTTTTCACCTTTTGCCTTTAAAATTTGACTTGTGATCTAACATTGCACGCCCAGTGTTCGATGATGTGTCCATGTAAATGTCACTCCTAAATGTGACATTCGGTTTCTAGGTTCGAATTTATGCTTTTATTCGATCGGTCTTCATTTCTTAGTGGAGAATGTGCTTATTTGCTTGATACTATCCTCATTCTATATGCTTAAGCCTAGATGTCTTTAAAGTTCACTTGTTTTTTCTCCTTTTGCCTTTAAAATGACTTGTGATCTAACATTGCACGCCGAGTGTTTGATGATATGTCCATGTAAATGTCACTCCTAAATGTGGCATTCGGTTTCTAGGTTCGAATTTATGCTTTTATTCGATCGGTCTTGATTTCCTAGTGCAGAATGTGCTTATTGGCTTGATACTATCCTCATTCTTTATGCTTATGAATTGATGTCTTTAAAGTTCACTTGTTTTTTATCCTTTGGCGTTTAAAATGACTTGTGATCTAACATTGCATGCCAAGTGTTCGATGATATGTCCATGTAAATCACACTCCTAAATGTGGCATTCGGTTTCTGGGTTCGAATTTATGCTTTTATTTGATCGGTCTTGATTTTATAGTGCAGAATGTTATTATTGGCTAGATTCTATCGTCATTCTTTATGCTTATGCCTAGATGTGTTTAAAGTTCACTTAGTTTTTCACCTTTTGCCTTTAAAATTTGACTTGTGATCTAACATTGCACGCCAAATGTTCGATGATGTGTCCATGTAAATGTCACTCTTAAATGTGGCATTCGGTTTCTAGGTTCGAATTTATGCTCTTATTCGATCGGTCTTGATTTTATAGTGCAGAATGTGCTTATTGGCTTGATACTACCCTCATTCTTTATTCTTATGCCTAGATGTCTTTAAAGTACACTTGTTTTTTCACCTTTTGCCTTTAAAATTTGACTTGTGATCTAACATTGCACGCCCAGTGTTCGATGATGTGTCCATGGAAATGTCACTCCTAAATGTGACATTCGGTTTCTAGGTTCGAATTTATGCTTTTATTCGATCGGTCTTCATTTCTTAGTGGAGAATGTGCTTATTTGCTTGATACTATCCTCATTCTATATGCTTAAGCCTAGATGTCTTTAAAGTTCACTTGTTTTTTATCCTTTGGCCTTTAAAATGACTTGTGATCTAACATTGCACGCCAAGTGTTCAATGAAATTTCCATGTAAATGTCACTCCTAAATGTGGCATTCGGTTTCTAGGTTCGAATTTATGCTCTTATTCGATCGGTCTTGATTTTATAGTTCAGAATGTGCTTATTGGCTTGATACTATCCTCATTCTTTATTCTTATGCCTAGATGTCTTTAAAGTACACTTGTTTTTTCACCTTTTGCCTTTAAAATTTGACTTGTGATCTAACATTGCACGCCCAGTGTTCGATGATGTGTCCATGTAAATGTCACTCCTAAATGTGACATTCGCTTTCTAGGTTCGAATTTATGCTTTTATTCGATCGGTCTTCATTTCTTAGTGGAGAATGTGCTTATTTGCTTGATACTATCCCCATTCTATATGCTTAAGCCTAGATGTCTTTAAAGTTCACTTGTTTTTTCTCCTTTTGCCTTTAAAATGACTTGTGATCTAACATTGCACGCCAAGTGTTTGATGATATGTCCATGTAAATGTCACTCCTAAATGTGGCATTCGGTTTCTAGGTTCGAATTTATGCTTTTATTCGATCGGTCTTGATTTCGTAGTGCAGAATGTGCTTATTGGCTTGATACTATCCTCATTCTTTATGCTTATGTATTGATGTCTTTAAAGTTCACTTGTTTTTTATCCTTTGGCGTTTAAAATGACTTGTGATCTAACATTGCATGCCAAGTGTTCGATGATATGTCCATGTAAATGACACTCCTAAATGTGGCATTCGGTTTCTGGGTTCGAATTTATGCTTTTATTTGATCGGTCTTGATTTTATAGTGCAGAATGTTATTATTGGCTAGATACTATCGTCATTCTTTATGCTTATGCCTAGATGTGTTTAAAGTTCACTTGTTTTTTCACCTTTTGCCTTTAAAATTTGACTTGTGATCTAACATTGCACGCCAAATGTTCGATGATGTGTCCATGTAAATGTCACTCTTAAATGTGGCATTCGGTTTCTAGGTTCGAATTTATGCTCTTATTCGATCGGTCTTGATTTTATAGTGCAGAATGTGCTTATTGGCTTGATACTATCCTCATTCTTTATTCTTATGCCTAGTTGTCTTTAAAGTACACTTGTTTTTTCACCTTTTGCCTTTAAAATTTGACTTGTGATCTAACATTGCACGCCCAGTGTTCGATGATGTGTCCATGCAAATGTCACTCCTAAATGTGACATTCGGTTTCTAGGTTCGAATTTATGCTTTTATTCGATCGGTCTTCATTTCTTAGTGGAGAATGTGCTTATTTGCTTGATACTATCCTCATTCTATATGCTTAAGCCTAGATGTCTTCAAAGTTCACTTGTTTTTTCTCCTTTTGCCTTTAAAATGACTTGTGATCTAACATTGCACGCCAAGTGTTTGATGATATGTCCATGTAAATGTCACTCCTAAATGTGGCATTCGGTTTCTAGGTTCGAATTTATGCTTTTATTCGATCGGTCTTGATTTCGTAGTGCAGAATGTGCTTATTGGCTTGATACTATCCTCATTCTTTATGCTTATGCATTGATGTCTTTAAAGTTCACTTGTTTTTTATCCTTTGGCCTTTAAAATGACTTGTGATCTAACATTGCACGCCAAGTGTTCAATGAAATTTCCATGTAAATGTCACTCCTAAATGTGGCATTCGGTTTCTAGGTTCGAATTTATGCTCTTATTCGATCGGTCTTGATTGTATAGTGCAAAATGTGCTTATTGGCTTGATACTATCCTCATTCTTTATTCTTATGCCTAGATGTCTTTAAAGTACACTTGTTTTTTCACCTTTTGCCTTTAAAATTTGACTTGTGATCTAACATTGCACGCCCAGTGTTCGTTGATGTGTCCATGTAAATGTCACTCCTAAATGTGACATTCGGTTTCTAGGTTCGAATTTATGCTTTTATTCGATCGGTCTTCATTTCTTAGTGGAGAATGTGCTTATTTGCTTGATACTATCCTCATTCTATATGCTTAAGCCTAGATGTCTTTAAAGTTCACTTGTTTTTTCTCCTTTTGCCTTTAAAATGACTTGTGATCTAACATTGCACGCCAAGTGTTTGATGATATGTCCATGTAAATGTCACTCCTAAATGTGGCATTCGGTTTCTAGGTTCGAATTTATGCTTTTATTCGATCGGTCTTGATTTCGTAGTGCAGAATGTGCTTATTGGCTTGATACTATCCTCATTCTTTATGCTTATGTATTGATGTCTTTAAAGTTCACTTGTTTTTTATCCTTTGGCGTTTAAAATGACTTGTGATCTAACATTGCATGCCAAGTGTTCGATGATATGTCCATGTAAATGACACTCCTAAATGTGGCATTCGGTTTCTGGGTTCGAATTTATGCTTTTATTTGATCGGTCTTGATTTTATAGTGCAGAATGTTATTATTGGCTAGATACTATCGTCATTCTTTATGCTTATGCCTAGATGTGTTTAAAGTTCACTTGTTTTTTCACCTTTTGCCTTTAAAATTTGACTTGTGATCTAACATTGCACGCCAAATGTTCGATGATGTGTCCATGTAAATGTCACTCTTAAATGTGGCATTCGGTTTCTAGGTTCGAATTTATGCTCTTATTCGATCGATCTTGATTTTATAGTGCAGAATGTGCTTATTGGCTTGATACTATCCTCATTCTTTATTCTTATGCCTAGTTGTCTTTAAAGTACACTTGTTTTTTCACCTTTTGCCTTTAAAATTTGACTTGTGATCTAACATTGCACGCCCAGTGTTCGATGATGTGTCCATGCAAATGTCACTCCTAAATGTGACATTCGGTTTCTAGGTTCGAATTTATGCTTTTATTCGATCGGTCTTCATTTCTTAGTGGAGAATGTGCTTATTTGCTTGATACTATCCTCATTCTATATGCTTAAGCCTAGATGTCTTTAAAGTTCACTTGTTTTTTCTCCTTTTGCCTTTAAAATGACTTGTGATCTAACATTGCACGCCAAGTGTTTGATGATATGTCCATGTAAATGTCACTCCTAAATGTGGCATTCGGTTTCTAGGTTCGAATTTATGCTTTTATTCGATCGGTCTTGATTTCGTAGTGCAGAATGTGCTTATTGGCTTGATACTATCCTCATTCTTTATGCTTATGCATTGATGTCTTTAAAGTTCACTTGTTTTTTATCCTTTGGCCTTTAAAATGACTTGTGATCTAACATTGCACGCCAAGTGTTCAATGAAATTTCCATGTAAATGTCACTCCTAAATGTGGCATTCGGTTTCTAGGTTCGAATTTATGCTCTTATTCGATCGGTCTTGATTTTATAGTGCAGAATGTGCTTATTGGCTTGATACTATCCTTATTCTTTATTCTTATGCCTAGATGTCTTTGAAGTACACTTGTTTTTTCACCTTTTGCCTTTAAAATTTGACTTGTGATCTAACATTGCACGCCCAGTGTTCGATGATGTGTCCATGTAAATGTCTCTCCTAAATGTGACATTCGGTTTCTAGGTTCGAATTTATGCTTTTATTCGATCGGTCTTCATTTCTTAGTGGAGAATGTGCTTATTTGCTTGATACTATCCTCATTCTATATGCTTAAGCCTAGATGTCTTTAAAGTTCACTTGTTTTTTCTCCTTTTGCCTTTAAAATGACTTGTGATCTAACATTGCACGCCAAGTGTTTGATGATATGTCCATGTAAATGTCACTCCTAAATGTGGCATTCGGTTTCTAGGTTCGAATTTATGCTTTTGTTCGATCGGTCTTGATTTCGTAGTGCAGAATGTGCTTATTGGCTTGATACTATCCTCATTCTTTATGCTTATGTATTGATGTCTTTAAAGTTCACTTGTTTTTTATCCTTTGGCGTTTAAAATGACTTGTGATCTAACATTGCATGCCAATTGTTCGATGATATGTCCATGTAAATGACACTCCTAAATGTGGCATTCGGTTTCTGGGTTCGAATTTATGCTTTAATCGATCGGTCTTGATTATATAGTGCAGAATGTTATTATTGGCTAGATACTATCGTCATTCTTTATGCTTATGCCTAGATGTGTTTAAAGTTCACTTGTTTTTTCACCTTTTGCCTTTAAAATTTGACTTGTGATCTAACATTGCACGCCAAATGTTCGATGATGTGTCCATGTAAATGTCACTCTTAAATGTGGCATTCGGTTTCTAGGTTCGAATTTATGCTCTTATTCGATCGGTCTTGATTTTATAGTGCAGAATGTGCTTATTGGCTTGATACTATCCTCATTTTTTATTCTTATGCCTAGATGTCTTTAAAGTACACTTGTTTTTTCACCTTTTGCCTTTAAAATTTGACTTGTGATCTAACATTGCACGCCCAGTGTTCGATGATGTGTCCATGTAAATGTCACTCCTAAATGTGACATTCGGTTTCTAGGTTCGAATTTATGCTTTTATTCGATCGGTCTTCATTTCTTAGTGGAGAATGTGCTTATTTGCTTGATACTATCCTCATTCTATATGCTTAAGCCTAGATGTCTTTAAAGTTCACTTGTTTTTTCTCCTTTTGCCTTTAAAATGAGTTGTGATCTAACATTGCACGCCAAGTGTTTGATGATATGTCCATGTAAATGTCACTCCTAAATGTGGCATTCGGTTTCTAGGTTCGAATTTATGCTTTATTCGATCGGTCTTGATTTTGTAGTGCAGAATGTGCTTATTGGCTTGATACTATCCTCATTCTTTATGCTTATGTATTGATGTCTTTAAAGTTCACTTGTTTTTTATCCTTTGGCGTTTAAAATGACTTGTGATCTAACTTTGCATGCCAATTGTTCGATGATATGTCCATGTAAATGACACTCCTAAATGTGGCATTCGGTTTCTGGGTTCGAATTTATGCTTTAATCGATCGGTCTTGATTATATAGTGCAGAATGTTAATATTGGCTAGATACTATCGTCATTCTTTATGCTTATGCCTAGATGTGTTTAAAGTTCACTTGTTTTTTCACCTTTTGCCTTTAAAATTTGACTTGTGATCTAACATTGCACGCCAAATGTTCGATGATGTGTCCATGTAAATGTCACTCTTAAATGTGGCATTCGGTTTCTAGGTTCGAATTTATGCTTTTATTCGATCGATCTTGATTTCGAAGTGCAGAACGTGCTTATTGGCTTGATACTATCCTCATTCTATATGCTTATGCCTTGATATCATTAAAGTTCACTTGTTTTTTCTCCTTTTGCCTTTAAAATGACTTGTGATCTAATATTGCACGCCAAGTGTTTGATGATATTTTCATGTAAATGTCACTCCTAAATCTGGCATTCGGTTTTTAGGTTTGAATTTATGCTTTTTTCGATCGGTCTTGATTTTTTAGTGGAGACTGTGCTTATTGGCTTGATACTATCCTCGTTCTATATGCTTATGCCTAGATGTCTTTAAACTTCACTTGATTTTTCTCCTTTTGCCTTTAAAAAATAACTTGTGATCTAACATTGCACGCCAAGTGTTTGATGATATGTCCATGTAAATGTCACTCCTAAATGTGGAATTCGGTTTCTAGGTTCGAATTTATGCTTTTATTCGATCAGTCTTGATTTTATAGTGCAGAATGTGCTTATTGGCTTGATACTATCCTCATTCTTTATTCTTATGCCTAGATGTCTTTAAAGTTCACTTGTTTTTTCTCCTTTTGCGTTTAAAATTTGACTTTTGATCTAACATTTCACACCAAATGTTCGATGAAATGTCCATGTAAATGTCACTCCTAAATATGGCATTCGGTTTCCAGGATTGAATTTATGCTCTTATGCGATCGGTCTTGATTTTATAGTGCAAGATGTGCATATTGGCTTGATACTATCCTCATTTTTTATGCTTATGCCTAGATGTCTTTAAAGTTTACTTGTTTTTATTCTTTTTGCCTTTAAAATGACTTGTGATCTCACGTCGCACGCCAAGTCTTCGATGAAATGTCCATGTTAATGTCACTCCTAAATATGGGATTAGGTTTCTAGGTTCAAATTTATGCTTTTATTCGATCGGTCTGTATTTTTTAGTGAAGAATGTGCTTATTGGCTTCATACTATCCTCATTTTATATGCTTATGCCTAGATGTCTTTAAACTTCACTTGTTTTTCTCCTTTTGCCTTTAAAAATTATATTGTGATCTAACATTCCACGCCAAGTGTTCGATGAAATGTCCTTGTAAATGTCACTCCTAAATGTGGCATTTGATTTCTAGGTTCGAATTTATGCTCTTGTTCGATCGGTCTTGATTTTATAGTGCAAAATGTGCTTATTGGCTTGATACTATCCTCATTCTTTATGCTTATGCCTAGATGTCTTTAAAGTTCACTTGTTCTTTCTCCTTTTGCCTTTATAATTTGACTTGTGATCTAACATTGCACGTCAAGTGTTCGATGAAATGTTCATGTAAATGTAACTCCTAAATGTGGTATTCGGTTTCTAGGTTCGAATTTATGCTTTTATTCAATCGGTCTTGATTTTGTAGTGCAGAATGTGCTTATTGGCTTGAACTATCCTCATTCTATATGCTTATGCCTAGATGTCTTTAAAGTTCACTTGCTTTTTCTCCTTTTGCCTTTAAAATGACTTGTGATCTAACATTGCACGCCAAGTGTTTGATGATATGTCCATGTAAATGTAACTCCTAAATGTGGCATTTGGTTTCTAGGTTCGAATTCATGCTTTTATTCGATCGGTCTTGATTTCGTAGTGCAGAATGTGGTTATTGGCTTGATACTATCCTCATTCTTTATGCTTATGCATTGATGTCTTTAAAGTTCACTTGTTTTTTATCCTTTGGCCTTTAAAATGACTTGTGATCTAACATTGCACGCCAAGTGTTCAATGAAATTTCCATGTAAATGTCACTCCTAAATGTGGCATTCGGTTTCTAGATTCGAATTTATGCTCTTATTCGATCGGTCTTGATTTTATAGTGCAGAATGTGCTTATTGGCTTGAACTATCCTCATTCTATATGCTTATGCCTAGATGTCTTTAAAGTTCACTTGCTTTTTCTCCTTTTGCCTTTAAAATGACTTGTGATCTAACATTGCACGCCAAGTGTTCAATGAAATTTCCATGTAAATGTCACTCCTAAATGTGGCATTCGGTTTCTAGGTTCGAATTTATGCTCTTATTCGATCGGTCTTGATTTTGTAGTGCAGAATGTGCTTATTGGCTTGAACTATCCTCATTCTATATGCTTATGCCTAGATGTCTTTAAAGTTCACTTGCTTTTTCTCCTTTTGCCTTTAAAATGACTTGTGATCTAACATTCCACGCCAAGTGTTCGATGAAATGTCCTTGTAAATGTCACTCCTAAATGTGGCATTTGATTTCTAGGTTCGAATTTATGCTCTTGTTCGATCGGTCTTGATTTCGTAGTGCAGAATGTGGTTATTGGCTTGATACTATCCTCATTCTTTATGCTTATGCATTGATGTCTTTAAAGTTCACTTGTTTTTTATCCTTTGGCCTTTAAAATGACTTGTGATCTAACATTGCACGCCAAGTGTTCAATGAAATTTCCATGTAAATGTCACTCCTAAATGTGGCATTCGGTTTCTAGGTTCGAATTTATGCTCTTATTCGATCGGTCTTGATTTTATAGTGCAGAATGTGCTTATTGGCTTGAACTATCCTCATTCTATATGCTTATGCCTAGATGTCTTTAAAGTTCACTTGCTTTTTCTCCTTTTGCCTTTAAAATGACTTGTGATCTAACATTGCACGCCAAGTGTTCAATGAAATTTCCATGTAAATGTCACTCCTAAATGTGGCATTCGGTTTCTAGGTTCGAATTTATGCTCTTATTCGATCGGTCTTGATTTTGTAGTGCAGAATGTGCTTATTGGCTTGAACTATCCTCATTCTATATGCTTATGCCTAGATGTCTTTAAAGTTCACTTGCTTTTTCTCCTTTTGCCTTTAAAATGACTTGTGATCTAACATTCCACGCCAAGTGTTCGATGAAATGTCCTTGTAAATGTCACTCCTAAATGTGGCATTTGATTTCTAGGTTCGAATTTATGCTCTTGTTCGATCGGTCTTGATTTTATAGTGCAAAATGTGCTTATTGGCTTGATACTATCCTCATTCTTTATTCTTATGCCTAGATGTCTTTAAAGTACACTTGTTTTTTCACCTTTTGCCTTTAAAATTTGACTTGTGATCTAACATTGCACGCCCAGTGTTCGATGATGTGTCCATGTAAATGTCACTCCTAAATGTGACATTCGGTTTCTAGGTTCGAATTTATGCTTTTATTCGATCGTTCTTCATTTCTTAGTGGAGAATGTGCTTATTTGCTTGATACTATCCTCATTCTATATGCTTAAGCCTAGATGTCTTTAAAGTTCACTTGTTTTTTCTCCTTTTGCCTTTAAAATGACTTGTGATCTAACATTGCACGCCAAGTGTTTGATGATATGTCCATGTAAATGTCACTCCTAAATGTGGCATTCGGTTTCTAGGTTCGAATTTATGCTTTTGTTCGATCGGTCTTGATTTCGTAGTGCAGAATGTGCTTATTGGCTTGATACTATCCTCATTCTTTATGCTTATGTATTGATGTCTTTAAAGTTCACTTGTTTTTTATCCTTTGGCGTTTAAAATGACTTGTGATCTAACATTGCATGCCAATTGTTCGATGATATGTCCATGTAAATGACACTCCTAAATGTGGCATTCGGTTTCTGGGTTCGAATTTATGCTTTAATCGATCGGTCTTGATTATATAGTGCAGAATGTTATTATTGGCTAGATACTATCGTCATTCTTTATGCTTATGCCTAGATGTGTTTAAAGTTCACTTGTTTTTTCACCTTTTGCCTTTAAAATTTGACTTGTGATCTAACATTGCACGCCAAATGTTCGATGATGTGTCCATGTAAATGTCACTCTTAAATGTGGCATTCGGTTTCTAGGTTCGAATTTATGCTCTTATTCGATCGGTCTTGATTTTATAGTGCAGAATGTGCTTATTGGCTTGATACTATCCTCATTTTTTATTCTTATGCCTAGATGTCTTTAAAGTACACTTGTTTTTTCACCTTTTGCCTTTAAAATTTGACTTGTGATCTAACATTGCACGCCCAGTGTTCGATGATGTGTCCATGTAAATGTCACTCCTAAATGTGACATTCGGTTTCTAGGTTCGAATTTATGCTTTTATTCGATCGGTCTTCATTTCTTAGTGGAGAATGTGCTTATTTGCTTGATACTATCCTCATTCTATATGCTTAAGCCTAGATGTCTTTAAAGTTCACTTGTTTTTTCTCCTTTTGCCTTTAAAATGAGTTGTGATCTAACATTGCACGCCAAGTGTTTGATGATATGTCCATGTAAATGTCACTCCTAAATGTGGCATTCGGTTTCTAGGTTCGAATTTATGCTTTATTCGATCGGTCTTGATTTTGTAGTGCAGAATGTGCTTATTGGCTTGATACTATCCTCATTCTTTATGCTTATGTATTGATGTCTTTAAAGTTCACTTGTTTTTTATCCTTTGGCGTTTAAAATGACTTGTGATCTAACTTTGCATGCCAATTGTTCGATGATATGTCCATGTAAATGACACTCCTAAATGTGGCATTCGGTTTCTGGGTTCGAATTTATGCTTTAATCGATCGGTCTTGATTATATAGTGCAGAATGTTAATATTGGCTAGATACTATCGTCATTCTTTATGCTTATGCCTAGATGTGTTTAAAGTTCACTTGTTTTTTCACCTTTTGCCTTTAAAATTTGACTTGTGATCTAACATTGCACGCCAAATGTTCGATGATGTGTCCATGTAAATGTCACTCTTAAATGTGGCATTCGGTTTCTAGGTTCGAATTTATGCTTTTATTCGATCGATCTTGATTTCGAAGTGCAGAACGTGCTTATTGGCTTGATACTATCCTCATTCTATATGCTTATGCCTTGATATCATTAAAGTTCACTTGTTTTTTCTCCTTTTGCCTTTAAAATGACTTGTGATCTAATATTGCACGCCAAGTGTTTGATGATATTTTCATGTAAATGTCACTCCTAAATCTGGCATTCGGTTTTTAGGTTTGAATTTATGCTTTTTTCGATCGGTCTTGATTTTTTAGTGGAGACTGTGCTTATTGGCTTGATACTATCCTCGTTCTATATGCTTATGCCTAGATGTCTTTAAACTTCACTTGATTTTTCTCCTTTTGCCTTTAAAAAATAACTTGTGATCTAACATTGCACGCCAAGTGTTTGATGATATGTCCATGTAAATGTCACTCCTAAATGTGGAATTCGGTTTCTAGGTTCGAATTTATGCTTTTATTCGATCAGTCTTGATTTTATAGTGCAGAATGTGCTTATTGGCTTGATACTATCCTCATTCTTTATTCTTATGCCTAGATGTCTTTAAAGTTCACTTGTTTTTTCTCCTTTTGCGTTTAAAATTTGACTTTTGATCTAACATTTCACACCAAATGTTCGATGAAATGTCCATGTAAATGTCACTCCTAAATATGGCATTCGGTTTCCAGGATTGAATTTATGCTCTTATGCGATCGGTCTTGATTTTATAGTGCAAGATGTGCATATTGGCTTGATACTATCCTCATTTTTTATGCTTATGCCTAGATGTCTTTAAAGTTTACTTGTTTTTATTCTTTTTGCCTTTAAAATGACTTGTGATCTCACGTCGCACGCCAAGTCTTCGATGAAATGTCCATGTTAATGTCACTCCTAAATATGGGATTAGGTTTCTAGGTTCAAATTTATGCTTTTATTCGATCGGTCTGTATTTTTTAGTGAAGAATGTGCTTATTGGCTTCATACTATCCTCATTTTATATGCTTATGCCTAGATGTCTTTAAACTTCACTTGTTTTTCTCCTTTTGCCTTTAAAAATTATATTGTGATCTAACATTCCACGCCAAGTGTTCGATGAAATGTCCTTGTAAATGTCACTCCTAAATGTGGCATTTGATTTCTAGGTTCGAATTTATGCTCTTGTTCGATCGGTCTTGATTTTATAGTGCAAAATGTGCTTATTGGCTTGATACTATCCTCATTCTTTATGCTTATGCCTAGATGTCTTTAAAGTTCACTTGTTCTTTCTCCTTTTGCCTTTATAATTTGACTTGTGATCTAACATTGCACGTCAAGTGTTCGATGAAATGTTCATGTAAATGTAACTCCTAAATGTGGTATTCGGTTTCTAGGTTCGAATTTATGCTTTTATTCAATCGGTCTTGATTTTGTAGTGCAGAATGTGCTTATTGGCTTGAACTATCCTCATTCTATATGCTTATGCCTAGATGCCTTTAAAGTTCACTTGCTTTTTCTCCTTTTGCCTTTAAAATGACTTGTGATCTAACATTGCACGCCAAGTGTTTGATGATATGTCCATGTAAATGTAACTCCTAAATGTGGCATTTGGTTTCTAGGTTCGAATTCATGCTTTTATTCGATCGGTCTTGATTTCGTAGTGCAGAATGTGGTTATTGGCTTGATACTATCCTCATTCTTTATGCTTATGCATTGATGTCTTTAAAGTTCACTTGTTTTTTATCCTTTGGCCTTTAAAATGACTTGTGATCTAACATTGCACGCCAAGTGTTCAATGAAATTTCCATGTAAATGTCACTCCTAAATGTGGCATTCGGTTTCTAGATTCGAATTTATGCTCTTATTCGATCGGTCTTGATTTTATAGTGCAGAATGTGCTTATTGGCTTGAACTATCCTCATTCTATATGCTTATGCCTAGATGTCTTTAAAGTTCACTTGCTTTTTCTCCTTTTGCCTTTAAAATGACTTGTGATCTAACATTGCACGCCAAGTGTTCAATGAAATTTCCATGTAAATGTCACTCCTAAATGTGGCATTCGGTTTCTAGGTTCGAATTTATGCTCTTATTCGATCGGTCTTGATTTTGTAGTGCAGAATGTGCTTATTGGCTTGAACTATCCTCATTCTATATGCTTATGCCTAGATGTCTTTAAAGTTCACTTGCTTTTTCTCCTTTTGCCTTTAAAATGACTTGTGATCTAACATTCCACGCCAAGTGTTCGATGAAATGTCCTTGTAAATGTCACTCCTAAATGTGGCATTTGATTTCTAGGTTCGAATTTATGCTCTTGTTCGATCGGTCTTGATTTCGTAGTGCAGAATGTGGTTATTGGCTTGATACTATCCTCATTCTTTATGCTTATGCATTGATGTCTTTAAAGTTCACTTGTTTTTTATCCTTTGGCCTTTAAAATGACTTGTGATCTAACATTGCACGCCAAGTGTTCAATGAAATTTCCATGTAAATGTCACTCCTAAATGTGGCATTCGGTTTCTAGGTTCGAATTTATGCTCTTATTCGATCGGTCTTGATTTTATAGTGCAGAATGTGCTTATTGGCTTGAACTATCCTCATTCTATATGCTTATGCCTAGATGTCTTTAAAGTTCACTTGCTTTTTCTCCTTTTGCCTTTAAAATGACTTGTGATCTAACATTGCACGCCAAGTGTTCAATGAAATTTCCATGTAAATGTCACTCCTAAATGTGGCATTCGGTTTCTAGGTTCGAATTTATGCTCTTATTCGATCGGTCTTGATTTTGTAGTGCAGAATGTGCTTATTGGCTTGAACTATCCTCATTCTATATGCTTATGCCTAGATGTCTTTAAAGTTCACTTGCTTTTTCTCCTTTTGCCTTTAAAATGACTTGTGATCTAACATTCCACGCCAAGTGTTCGATGAAATGTCCTTGTAAATGTCACTCCTAAATGTGGCATTTGATTTCTAGGTTCGAATTTATGCTCTTGTTCGATCGGTCTTGATTTTATAGTGCAAAATGTGCTTATTGGCTTGATACTATCCTCATTCTTTATTCTTATGCCTAGATGTCTTTAAAGTACACTTGTTTTTTCACCTTTTGCCTTTAAAATTTGACTTGTGATCTAACATTGCACGCCCAGTGTTCGATGATGTGTCCATGTAAATGTCACTCCTAAATGTGACATTCGGTTTCTAGGTTCGAATTTATGCTTTTATTCGATCGTTCTTCATTTCTTAGTGGAGAATGTGCTTATTTGCTTGATACTATCCTCATTCTATATGCTTAAGCCTAGATGTCTTTAAAGTTCACTTGTTTTTTCTCCTTTTGCCTTTAAAATGACTTGTGATCTAACATTGCACGCCAAGTGTTTGATGATATGTCCATGTAAATGTCACTCCTAAATGTGGCATTTAGTTTCTAGGTTCGAATTTATGCTTTTATTCGATCGGTCTTGATTTCGTAGTGCAGAATGTGCTTATTGGCTTGATACTATCCTCATTCTTTATGCTTATGTATTGATGTCTTTAAAGTTCACTTGTTTTTTATCCTTTGGCGTTTAAAATGACTTGTGATCTAACATTGCATGCCAAGTGTTCGATGATATGTCCATGTAAATGACACTCCTAAATGTGGCATTCGGTTTCTTGGTTCGTCTTTATGCTTTTATTTGATCGGTCTTGATTTTATAGTGCAGAATGTTATTATTGGCTAGATACTATCGTCATTCTTTATGCTTATGCCTAGATGTGTTTAAAGTTCACTTGTTTTTTCACCTTTTGCCTTTAAAATTTGACTTGTGATCTAACATTGCACGCCAAATGTTCGATGATGTGTCCATGTAAATGTCACTCTTAAATGTGGCATTCGGTTTCTAGGTTCGAATTTATGCTCTTATTCGATCGGTCTTGATTTTATAGTGCAGAATGTGCTTATTGGCTTGATACTATCCTCATTCTTTATTCTTATGCCTAGATGTCTTTAAAGTACACTTTTTTTTTCACCTTTTGCCATTAAAATTTGACTTGTGATCTAACATTGCACGCCCAGTGTTCGATGATGTGTCCATGTAAATGTCAGTCCTAAATGTGACATTCGGTTTCTAGGTTCGAATTTATGCTTTTATTCGATCGGTCTTCATTTCTTAGTGGAGAATGTGCTTATTTGCTTGATACTATCCTCATTCTATATGCTTAAGCCTAGATGTCTTTAAAGTTCACTTGTTTTTTCTCCTTTTGCCTTTAAAATGACTTGTGATCTAACATTGCACGCCAAGTGTTTGATGATATGTCCATGTAAATGTCACTCCTAAATGTGGCATTCGGTTTCTAGGTTCGAATTTATGCTTTTATTCGATCGGTCTCGATTTCGTAGTGCAGAATGTGCTTATTGGCTTGATACTATCCTCATTCTTTATGCTTATGCATTGATGTCTTTAAAGTTCACTTGTTTTTTATCCTTTGGCCTTTAAAATGACTTGTGATCTAACATTGCACGCCAAGTGTTCAATGAAATTTCCATGTAAATGTTACTCCTAAATGTGGCATTCGGTTTCTAGGTTCGAATTTATGCTCTTATTCGATCGGTCTTGATTTTATAGTGCAGATAGTGCTTATTGGCTTGATACTATCCTCATTCTTTATTCTTATGCCTAGATGTCTTTAAAGTACACTTGTTTTTTCACCTTTTGCCTTTAAAATTTGACTTGTGATCTAACATTGCACGCCCAGTGTTCGATGATGTGTCCATGTAAATGTCACTCCTAAATGTGACATTCGGTTTCTAGGTTGGAATTTATGCTTTTATTCGATCGGTCTTGATTTCGTAGTGCAGAATGTGCTTATTGGCTTGATACTATCCTCATTCTTTATGCTTATGTATTGATGTCTTTAAAGTTCACTTGTTTTTTATCCTTTGGCGTTTAAAATGACTTGTGATCTAACATTGCATGCCAAGTGTTCGATGATATGTCCATGTAAATGACACTCCTAAATGTGGCATTCGGTTTCTTGGTTCGACTTTATGCTTTTATTTGATCGGTCTTGATTTTATAGTGCAGAATGTTATTATTGGCTAGATACTATCGTCATTCTTTATGCTTATGCCTAGATGTGTTTAAAGTTCACTTGTTTTTTCACCTTTTGCCTTTAAAATTTGACTTGTGATCTAACATTGCACGCCAAATTTTCGATGATGTGTCCATGTAAATGTCACTCTTAAATGTGGCATTCGGTTTCTAGGTTCGAATTTATGCTCTTATTCGATCGGTCTTGATTTTATAGTGCAGAATGTGCTTATTGGCTTGATACTATCCTCATTCTTTATTCTTATGCCTAGATGTCTTTAAAGTACACTTGTTTTTTCACCTTTTGCCTTTAAAATTTGACTTGTGATCTAACATTGCACGCCCAGTGTTCGATGATGTGTCCATGTAAATGTCACTCCTAAATGTGACATTCGGTTTCTAGGTTCGAATTTATGCTTTTATTCGATCGGTCTTCATTTCTTAGTGGAGAATGTGCTTATTTGCTTGATACTATCCTCATTCTATATACTTAAGCCTAGATGTCTTTAAAGTTCACTTGTTTTCTCTCCTTTTGCCTTTAAAATGACTTGTGATCTAACATTGCACGCCAAGTGTTTGATGATATGTCCATGTAAATGTCACTCCTAAATGTGGCATTCGGTTTCTAGGTTCGAATTTATGCTTTTATTCGATCGGTCTCGATTTCGTAGTGCAGAATGTGCTTATTGGCTTGATACTATCCTCATTCTTTATGCTTATGCATTGATGTCTTTAAAGTTCACTTGTTTTTTATCCTTTGGCCTTTAAAATGACTTGTGATCTAACATTGCACGCCAAGTGTTCAATGAAATTTCCATGTAAATGTCACTCCTAAATGTGGCATTCGGTTTCTAGGTTCGAATTTATGCTCTTATTCGATCGGTCTTGATTTTATAGTGCAGATAGTGCTTATTGGCTTGATACTATCCTCATTCTTTATTCTTATGCCTAGATGTCTTTAAAGTACACTTGTTTTTTCACCTTTTGCCTTTAAAATTTGACTTGTGATCTAACATTGCACGCCCAGTGTTCGATGATGTGTCCATGTAAATGTCACTCCTAAATGTGACATTCGGTTTCTAGGTTGGAATTTATGCTTTTATTCGATCGTTCTTCATTTCTTAGTGGAGAATGTGCTTATTTGTTTGATACTATCCTCATTCTATATGCTTAAGCCTAGATGTCTTTAAAGTTCACTTGTTTTTTCTCCTTTTGCCTTTAAAATGACTTGTGATCTAACATTGCACGCCAAGTGTTTGATGATATGTCCATGTAAATGTCACTCCTAAATGTGGCATTCGGTTTCTAGGTTCGAATTTATGCTTTTATTCGATCGGTCTTGATTTCGTAGTGCAGAATGTGCTTATTGGCTTGATACTATCCTCATTCTTTATGCTTATGTATTGATGTCTTTAAAGTTCACTTGTTTTTTATCCTTTGGCGTTTAAAATGACTTGTGATCTAACATTGCATGCCAAGTGTTCGATGATATGTCCATGTAAATGACACTCCTAAATGTGGCATTCGGTTTCTGGGTTCGACTTTATGCTTTTATTTGATCGGTCTTGATTTTATAGTGCAGAATGTTATTATTGGCTAGATTCTATCGTCATTCTTTATGCTTATGCCTAGATGTGTTTAAAGTTCACTTGTTTTTTCACCTTTTGCCTTTAAAATTTGACTTGTGATCTAACATTGCACGCCAAATGTTCGATGATGTGTCCATGTAAATGTCACTCTTAAATGTGGCATTCGGTTTCTAGGTTCGAATTTATGCTCTTATTCGATCGGTCTTGATTTTATAGTGCAGAATGTGCTTATTGGCTTGATACTATCCTCATTCTTTATTCTTATGCCTAGATGTCTTTAAAGTACACTTGTTTTTTCACCTTTTGCCTTTAAAATTTGACTTGTGATCTAACATTGCACGCCCAGTGTTCGATGATGTGTCCATGTAAATGTCACTCCTAAATGTGACATTCGGTTTCTTGGTTCGAATTTATGCTTTTATTCGATCGGTCTTCATTTCTTAGTGGAGAATGTGCTTATTTGCTTGATACTATCCTCATTCTATATGCTTGAGCCTAGATGTCTTTAAAGTTCACTTGTTTTTTCTCCTTTTGCCTTTAAAATGACTTGTGATCTAACATTGCACGCCAAGTGTTCAATGAAATTTCCATGTAAATGTCACTCCTAAATGTGGCATTCGGTTTCTAGGTTCGAATTTATGCTCTTATTCGATCGGTCTTGATTTTATAGTGCAGATAGTGCTTATTGGCTTGATACTATCCTCATTCTTTATTCTTATGCCTAGATGTCTTTAAAGTACACTTGTTTTTTCACCTTTTGCCTTTAAAATTTGACTTGTGATCTAACATTGCACGCCCAGTGTTCGATGATGTGTCCATGTAAATGTCACTCCTAAATGTGACATTCGGTTTCTAGGTTCGAATTTATGCTTTTATTCGATCGGTCTTCATTTCTTAGTGGAGAATGTGCTTATTTGCTTGATACTATCCTCATTCTATATGCTTAAGCCTAGATGTCTTTAAAGTTCACTTGTTTTTTCTCCTTTTGCCTTTAAAATGACTTGTGATCTAACATTGCACGCCAAGTGTTCGATGAAATGTCCATGTAAATGTAACTCCTAAATGTGGCATTCGGTTTCTAGGTTCGAATTTATACTTTTATTCGATCGGTCTTGATTTCGTAGTGCAGATTGTGGTTATTGGCTTGATACTATCCTTATTCTTTATGCTTATGCATTGATGTCTTTAAAGTTCACTTGTTTTTTATCCTTTGGCCTTTAAAAATTAACTTGTGATCTAACATTACACGCCAAGTGTTCGATGAAATGTCCATGTAAATGTCACTCCTAAATGTGGCATTCGGTTTCTAGGTTCGAATTTATGCTCTTGTTTGATCGGTCTTGATTTTATAGTGCAAAATATGCTTATTGGCTTGATACTATCCTCATTCTTTATGCTTATGCCTAGATGTCTTTAAAGTTCACTTGTTCTTTCTCCTTTTGCCTTTAAAATAAGACTTGTGATCTAACATTGCACGTCAAGTGTTCGAGTAAATGTTCATGTAGATGTAACTCCTAAATATGGTATTCGGTTTCTAGGTTCGAGTTTATGCTTTTATTCGATCGGTCTTGATTTTGTAGTGCAGAATGTGCTTATTTGCTTGATACTATCCTCATTCTATATGCTTATGCCTAGATGTCTTTAAAAGTCACTTGCTTTTTCTCCTTTTGCCTTTAAAATGACTTGTGATCTAACATTGCACGCCAAGTGTTTGATGATATGTCCATGTAAATGTAACTCCTAAATGTGGCATTCGGTTTCTAGGTTCGAATTTATGCTTTTATTTGATCGGTCTTGATTTCGTAGTGCAGAATGTGGTTAATGGCTTGATACTATCCTCATTCTTTATGCTTATGCATTGATGTCTTTAAAGTTCACTTGTTTTTTATCCTTTGGCCTTTAAAATGACTTGTGATCTAACATTGCACGCCAAGTGTTCGATGATATGTCCATGTAAATGACACTCCTAAATGTGGCATTCGGTTTCTGGGTTCGAATTTATCCTTTTATTCGATCGGTGTTGATTTTAAAGTGCAGAATGTGCTTATTGGCTTGATACTATCCTCATTCTTTATTCTTATGTCTAGATGTCTTTAAAGTTCACTTGTTTTTTCACCTTTTGCCTTTAAAATTTGACTTGTGATCAAGCATTGCACGCCAAGTGTTCGATGATGTGTCCATGTAAATGTCACTCCTAAATGTGACATTCGGTTTCTAGGTTCGAATTTATGCTTTTATTCCATCGGTCTTGATTTCTTAGTGGAAAATGTGCTTATTTGCTTGATACTATCCTCATTCTATATGCTTATGCCTTGATATCTTTAAAGTTCACTTGTTTTTTCTCCTTTTGCCTTTAAAATGACTTGTGATCTAACATTGCACGCCAAGTGTTTGATGATATGTGCATGTAACTGTAACTCCTAAATGTGGCATTCGGTTTCTAGGTTCGAATTTATGCTTTTATTCGATCGGTCTTGATTTCGTAGTGCAGAATGTGGTTAATGGCTTGATACTATCCTCATTCTTTATGCTTATGCATTGATGTCTTTAAAGTTCACTTGTTTTTTATCCTTTGGCCTTTAAAATGACTTGTGATCTAACATTGCACGCCAAGTGTTCGATGATATGTCCATGTAAATGACACTCCTAAATGTGGCATTCGGTTTCTGGGTTCGAATTTATCCTTTGATTCGATCGGTCTTGATTTTATAGTCCAGAATGTGCTTATTGGCTTCATACTATCCTCATTCTTTATTCTTATGCCTAGATGTCTTTAAAGTTCACTTGTTCTTTCACCTTTTGCCTTTAAATTTTACTTGTGATCAAGCATTGCACGTCAAGTGTTCGATGAAATGTTCATGTAGATGTAACTCCTAAATGTGGTATTCGGTTTCTAGGTTCGAATTTATGCTTTTATTCGATCGGTCTTGATTTCTTAGTGGAGAATGTGCTTATTGGCTTGATACTATCCTCATTCTATATGCTTATGCTTAGATGTCTTTAAAGTTCACTTGCTTTTTCTCCTTTTTCCTTTAAAATGACTTGTGATCTAACATTGCACGCCAAGTGTTCGATGAAATGTCCATGTAAATGTAACTCCTAAATGTGGCATTGGGTTTCTAGGTTCGAATTTATGCTTTTATTCGGTCGGTCTTGATTTCGTAGTGCAGAACGTGCTTATTGGCTTGATACTATCCTTATTCTTTATGCTTATGCCTAGATGTCTTTAAAGTTCACTTGTTTTTTATCCTTTGGCCTTTAAAAATTAACTTGTGATCTAACATTGCACGCCAAGTGTTCGATGAAATGTCCATGTAAATGTCACTCCTAAATGTGGCATTCGGTTTCTAGGTTTGAATTTTTGCTTTTTTTCTATCGGTCTCGATTTTTTAGTGCAGAATGTGCTTATCTGCTTGATACTATCCTCATTCTATATGCTTATGCCTAGATGTCTTTAAACTTCACTTGTTTTTTCTCCCTTTGCCTTTAAAATAAGACTTGTAATCTAACATTGCACACCTAGTGTTCAATGAAATTTCCATGTAAATGTCAATCCTAAATGTGGCATTCGGTTTCTAGGTTCGAATTTATGCTCTTATTCGATCGGTCTTGATTTTATAGTGCAGAATGTGCTTATTGGCTTGATACTATCCTCATTCTTTATTCTTATGCCTAGATGTCTTTAAAGTTCACTTGCTTTTTCTCCTTTTGCCTTTAAAAATTGACTTGTGATCTAACATTGCACGCCCAGTGTTCGATGATGTGTCCATGTAAATGACACTCCTAAATGTGACATTCGGTTTCTAGGTTCGAATTTATACTTTTATTCGATCGGTCTTCATTTCTTAGTGGAGAATGTGCTTATTTGCTTGATACTATCCTCATTCTATATGCTTAAGCCTAGATGTCTTTAAAGTTCACTTGTTTTTTCTCCTTTTGCCTTTAAAATGACTTGTGATCTAACATTGCACGCCAAGTGTTTGATGATATGTCCATGTAAATGTCACTCCTAAATGTGGAATTCGGTTTCTAGGTTCGAATTTATGCTTTTATTCGATCGGTCTTGATTTCTTAGTGCAGAATGTGGTTATTGGCTTGATACTATCCTCATTCCTTATGCTTATGCATTGATGTCTTTAAAGTTCACTTGTTTTTTATCCTTTGGCCTTTAAAATGACTTGTGATCTAACATTGCACGCCAAGTGTTCGATGATATGTCCATGTAAATGACACTCCTAAATGTGGCATTCGGTTTCTGGGTTCGAATTTATCCTTTTATTCGATCGGTCTTGATTTTATTGTGCAGAATGTGCTTATTGGCTAGATACTATCCTCATTCTTTATTCTTATGTCTAGATGTCTTTAAAGTTCACTTGTTTTTTCACCTTTTGCCTTTAAAATTTGACTTGTGATCAAGCATTGCACGCCAAGTGTTCGATGATGTGTCCATGTAAATGTCACTCCTAAATGTGACATTCGGTTTCTAGGTTCGAATTTATGCTTTATTCGATCGGTCTTATTTTCTTAGTGGAGAATGTGCTTATTTCCTTGATACTATCCTCATTTTATATGCTTATGCCTTGATATCTTTAAAGTTCACTTGTTTTTTCTCCTTTTGCCTTTAAAATGACTTGTGATCTAACATTGCACGCCAAGTGTTCGATGAAATGTCCATGTTAATGTCACTCCTAAATGTGGGATTAGGTTTCTAGGTACGAATGTATGCTTTTATTCGATCGGTCTTGATTTTTTAGTATAGAATGTGCTTAATGGCTTCATACTATCCTCATTCTATATGCTTATGCCTAGATGTCTTTAAACTTCACTTGTTTTTCTCCTTTTTCCTTTAAAAATTAACTTGTGATCTAACATTACACGCCAAGTGTTCGATGAAATGTCCATGTAAATGTCACTCCTAAATGTGGCATTCGGTTTCTAGGTTCGAATTTATGCTCTTATTCGATCGGTCTTGATTTTATAGTGCAAAATGTGCTTATTGGCTTGATATTATCCTCATTCTTTATGCTTATGCCTAGATGTCTTTAAAGTTCACTTGTTCTTTCTCCTTTTTCCTTTAAAATTTGACTTGTGATCTAACATTGCAC
Organism: Fallopia convolvulus; assembly: GCA_964016875.1. Lineage (NCBI taxonomy): Eukaryota > Viridiplantae > Streptophyta > Magnoliopsida > Caryophyllales > Polygonaceae > Fallopia > Fallopia convolvulus. The sequence continues at coordinate 22,322,937 of OZ024726.1, read as the reverse complement.
GCCAAGTGTTCGATGAAATGTTCATGTAAATGTAACTCCAAAATGTGGTATTCGGTTTCTAGGTTTGAATTTATGCTTTTATTCGATCGGTCTTGATTTTGTAGTGCAGAATGTGCTTATTGGCTTGATACTATCCTCATTCTATTTGCTTATGCCTAGATGTCTTCAAAGTTCACTTGTTTTTTCTCCTTTTGCCTTTAAAATGACTTGTGATCTAACATTGCACGCCAAGTGTTTGATGATATGTCCATGTAAATGTCACTCCTAAATGTGGAATTCGGTTTCTAGGTTCGAATTTATGCTTTTATTCGATCGGTCTTGATTTCTTAGTGCAGAATGTGGTTATTGGCTTGATACTATCCTCATTCCTTATGCTTATGCATTGATGTCTTTAAAGTTCACTTGTTTTTTATCCTTTGGCCTTTAAAATGACTTGTGATCTAACATTGCACGCCAAGTGTTCGATGATATGTCCATGTAAATGACACTCCTAAATGTGGCATTCGGTTTCTGGGTTCGAATTTATCCTTTTATTCGATCGGTCTTGATTTTATTGTGCAGAATGTGCTTATTGGCTAGATACTATCCTCATTCTTTATTCTTATGTCTAGATGTCTTTAAAGTTCACTTGTTTTTTCACCTTTTGCCTTTAAAATTTGACTTGTGATCAAGCATTGCACGCCAAGTGTTCGATGATGTGTCCATGTAAATGTCACTCCTAAATGTGACATTCGGTTTCTAGGTTCGAATTTATGCTTTATTCGATCGGTCTTGATTTCTTAGTGGAGAATGTGCTTATTTCCTTGATACTATCCTCATTTTATATGCTTATGCCTTGATATCTTTAAAGTTCACTTGTTTTTTCTCCTTTTGCCTTTAAAATGACTTGTGATCTCACATTGCAGGCCAAGTGTTCGATGAAATGTCCATGTTAATGTCACTCCTTAATGTGGGATTAGGTTTCTAGGTACGAATGTATGCTTTTATTCGATCGGTCTTGATTTTTTAGTGTAGAATGTGCTTAATGGCTTCATACTATCCTCATTCTATATGCTTATGCCTAGATGTCTTTAAACTTCACTTGTTTTTCTCCTTTTTCCTTTAAAAATTAACTTGTGATCTAACATTACACGCCAAGTGTTCGATGAAATGTCCATGTAAATGTCACTCCTAAATGTGGCATTCGGTTTCTAGGTTCGAATTTATGCTCTTATTCGATCGGTCTTGATTTTATAGTGCAAAATGTGCTTATTGGCTTGATATTATCCTCATTCTTTATGCTTATGCCTAGATGTCTTTAAAGTTCACTTGTTCTTTCTCCTTTTTCCTTTAAAATTTGACTTGTGATCTAACATTGCACGCCAAGTGTTCGATGAAATGTTCATGTAAATGTAACTCCAAAATGTGGTATTCGGTTTCTAGGTTTGAATTTATGCTTTTATTCGATCGGTCTTGATTTTGTAGTGCAGAATGTGCTTATTGGCTTGATACTATCCTCATTCTATTTGCTTATGCCTAGATGTCTTCAAAGTTCACTTGTTTTTTCTCCTTTTGCCTTTAAAATGACTTGTGATCTAACATTGCACGCCAAGTGTCTGATGATATGTCCATGTAAATGTCACTCCTAAATGTGGCATTCGGTTTCTAGGTTCGAATTTATGCTTTTATTCGATCGGACTTGATTTCGTAGTGCAAAATGTGCTTATTGGCTTGATACTATCCTCATTCTTTATGCTTATGCATTGATGTCTGTAAAGTTCACTTGTTTTTTATCCTTTTGCCTTTAAAATGACTTTTGATCTAACATTGCACCCCATGTGTTCGATGAAATGTCCATGTAAATGTCACTCTTAAATGTGGCATTCAGTTTCTAGGTTCGAATTTATGCTTTTATTCGATCGGTCTTGATTTCGAAGTGCAGAATGTGCTTATTTGCTTGATATTATCCTCATTCTATATGCTTATGCCTTGATATCTTTAAAGTTCACTTGTTTTTTCTCCTTTTGCCTTTAAAATGACTTGTGATCTAACATTGCACGCCAAGTGTTCGATGAAATGTCCATGTAAATCTCACTCCTAAATGTCGCATTCGGTTTCTAGGTTCGAATTTATGCTCTTTTTCGATCGGTCTTGATTTTATAGTGCAGAATGTGCTTATTGGCTTGATACTATCCTCATTCTTTACTCTTATGTCTAGATGTCTTTAAAGTTCACTTGTTTTTTCTCCTTTTGCCTTTAAAATTTGACTTTTGATCTAACATTGCACGCCAAGTGTTCGATGAAATGTCCATGTAAATGTCACTCCTAAATGTGGCATTCGGTTTCTAGGTTCGAATTTATGCTCTTATTCGATCGGTCTTTATTTTATAGTGCAAAATGTGCTTATTGGCTTGATATTATCCTCATTCTTTATGCTTATGCCTAGATGTCTTTAAAGTTCACTTGTTCTTTTTCCTTTTTCCTTTAAATTTGACTTGTGATCTAACATTGCAAGCCAAGTGTTTGATGATATGTCCATGTAAATGTCACTCCTAAATGTGGCATTCGGTTTCTTGGTTCGAATTAATGCTTTTATTCGATCGGTCTTGATTTCGTAGTGCAGAATGTGTTTATTGGCTTGATACTATCCTCATTCTTTATGCTTATGCATTGATGTCTTTAAAGTTCACTTGTTTTTTATCCTTTTGCCTTTAAAATGACTTGTGATCCAACATTGCAGGCCAAGTGTTCGATGATATGTCCATGTAAATGTCACTCCTAAATGTGGCATTTGGTTTCTAGGTTCGAATTTATGCTTTTATTCGATCGGTGTTGATTTTTTAGTGCAGAATGTGCTTATTGGCTTGATACTATCCTCATTCTATATGCTTATGCCTAGATATCTTTAAAGTTCACTTGTTTTTTCTCCTTTTGCGTTTAAAATTTGACTTTTGATCTAACATTGCACGCCAAGTGTTCGATGATGTGTCCATGTAAATGTCACTCCTAAATGTGACATTCGGTTTCTAGGTTCGAATTTATGCTTTGATTCGATCGGTCTTGATTTCTTAGTGGAGAATCTGCTTATTTGCTTGATACTATCCTCATTCTATATGCTTATGCCTTGATATCTTTAAAGTTCACTTGTTTTTTCTCCTTTTGCCTTTAAAATCACTTGTGATCTAACATTGCACGCCAAGTGTTCGATGAAATGTTCATGTAAACGTCACTCCTAAATGTGGCATTCGGTTTCTAGGTTCGAATTTATGCTTTTTTTCGATCGGTCTCGATTTTTTAGTGCAGAATGTGCTTATTGGCTTGATACTGTCCTCATTCTATATGCTTATGCCTAGATGTCTTTAATTTTCACATGTTTTTTCTCCTTTTACCTTTAAAAAATAACTTGTGATGTAACATTGCACACCAAGTGTTTAATGAAATGTCCATGTAAATGTCACTCCTAAATATGGCATTCGGTTTCTAGGTTCGAATTTATGCTCTTATTCGATCGGTTTTGATTTTATAGTGTAGAATGTGCTTATTGGCTTGATACTATCCTCATTCTTTATTCTTATGCCTAGATGTCTTTAAAGTTCACTTGTTTTTTCTCCTTTTGCGTTTAAAATTTGACTTTTGATCTAACATTGCACGCCAAGTGTTCGATGATGTGTCCATGTAAATGTCACTCCTAAATGTGACATTCGGTTTCTAGGTTCGAATTTATGCTTTTATTCGATCGGTCTTGATTTCTTAGTGGAGAATGTGCTTATTTGCTTGATACTGTCCTCATGTGCTTATTGCACGTAAATGACACTTGTGCTTATGTGCTTATTGCACGCCAAATGTTCGATGAAATGTCCATGTAAATGTCACTCCTAAATATGGCATTCGGTTTCCAGGATTGAATTTATGCTCTTATGCGATCGCTCTTGATTTTATAGTGCAAGATGTGCATATTGGCTTGATACTATCCTCATTCTTTATTTTTATGCCTAGATGTCTTTAAAGTTTACTTGTTTTTATTCTTTTTGCCTTTAAAATGACTTGTGATCTCACATTGCACGCCAAGTGTTCGATGAAATGTCCATGTTAATGTCACTCCTAAATGTGAGATTAGGTTTCTAGGTTCAAATTTATGCTTTTATTCGATCGGTCTTGATTTTTTAGTGCAGAATGTGCTTAATGGCTTCATACTATCCTCATTCTATATGCGTATGCCTAGATGTCTTTAAACTTCACTTGTTTTTCTCCTTTTTCCTTTAAAAATTACCTTGTGATCTAACATTACACACCAAGTGTTCAATGAAATGTCCATGTAAATGTCACTCCTAAATGTGGCATTCGGTTTCTAGGTTCGAATTTATGCTCTTATTCGATCGGTCTTGATTTTATAGGGCAGAATGTGCTTATTGGCTTGATACTATCCTCATTCTTTATTCTTATTCCTAGATGTCTTTAAAGTTCACTTGTTTTTTCTCCTTTTTCCTTTAAAATTTGACTTTTGATCTAACATTCCACGCCAAGTGTTCGATGAAATGTCCATGTAAATGTCACTCCTAAATGTGGCATTCGGTTTCTAGGTTCGAATTTATGCTCTTATTCGATCGGTCTTTATTTTATAGTGCAAAATGTGCTTATTGGCTTGATATTATCCTCATTCTTTATGCTTATGCCTAGATGTCTTTAAAGTTCACTTGTTCTTTTTCCTTTTTCCTTTAAATTTGACTTGTGATCTAACATTGCAAGCCAAGTGTTTGATGATATGTCCATGTAAATGTCACTCCTAAATGTGGCATTCGGTTTCTTGGTTTGAATTAATGCTTTTATTCGATCGGTCTTGATTTCGTAGTGCAGAATGTGTTTATTGGCTTGATACTATCCTCATTCTTTATGCTTATGCATTGATGTCTTTAAAGTTCACTTGTTTTTTATCCTTTTGCCTTTAAAATGACTTGTGATCCAACATTGCAGGCCAAGTGTTCGATGATATGTCCATGTAAATGTCACTCCTAAATGTGGCATTTGGTTTCTAGGTTCGAATTTATGCTTTTATTCGATCGGTGTTGATTTTTTAGTGCAGAATGTGCTTATTGGCTTGATACTATCCTCATTCTATATGCTTATGCCTAGATATCTTTAAAGTTCACTTGTTTTTTCTCCTTTTTCCTTTAAAATGACTCGTGATCTAACATTGCACGCCAAGTGTTCGATGACATGTCCATGTAAATGTCACTCCTAAATGTGGCATTCGGTTTCTAGGTTCGAATTTATGCTTTTATTCGATCGGTCTAGATTTTATAGTACAAAATGTGCTTATTGGCTTGATACTATCCTCATTCTTTATGCTTATGCCTAGATGTCTTTAAAGTTCACTTGTTTTTTCTCCTTTTGCCTTTAAAATGACTTGTGATCCAACATTGCAGGCCAAGTGTTCGATGATATGTCCATGTAAATGTCACTCCTAAATGTGACATTCGGTTTCTAGGTTCGAATTTATGCTTTTATTCGATCGGTCTCGATTTTTTAGTGCAGAATGTGCTTATTGGCTTGATACTATCCTCATTCTATATGCTTATGCCTAGATGTCTTTAAACTTCACTTATTTTTTCTCCTTTTGCCTTTAAAATGACTTGTGATCTAACATTGCACGCCAAGTGTTTGATGATATTTTTATGTAAATGTCACTCCTAAATCTGGCATTCGGTTTCTAGGTTTGAATTTATGCTTTTTTTCGATCGATCTCGATTTTTTAGTGCAGAATGTGCTTATTGGCTTGATACTATCCTCGTTCTATATGCTAATGCCTAGATGTCTTTAAACTTCACTTGTTTTTTCTCCTTTTGCCTTTAAAAAATAACTTGTGATCTAACATTGCACACCAAGTGTTCAATGAAATGTCCATGTAAATGTCACTAATAAATGTGGCATTCGGTTTCTAGGTTCGAATTTATCCTCTTATTCGACCGGTCTTGATTTTATAGTGCAGAATGTGCTTATTGGCTTGATACTATCCTCATTCTTTATTCTTATGCCTACATGTCTTTAAAGTTCTCTTGTTTTCTCTCCTTTTGCGTATAAAAGTTGACTTTTGATCTAACATTGCACGCCAAATGTTCGATGAAATGTCCATGTAAATGTCACTCCTAAATGTGGCATTCGGTTTCTAGGATTGAATTTATGCTCTTATTCGATCGGTCATGATTTTATAGTGCAAGATGTGCTTATTTGCTTGATACTATCCTCATTCTTTATGCTTATGCCTAGATGTCTTTAAAGTTCACTTGTTTTTATTCTTTTTGCCTTTAAAATGACTTGTGATCTCACATTGCAGGCCAAGTGTTCGATGAAATGTCCATGTCAATGTCACTCCTAAATGTGGGATTAGGTTTCTAGGTTCGAATGTATGCTTTTATTCGATCGGTCTTGATTTTTTAGTGTAGAATGTGCTTAATGGCTTCATACTATCCTCATTCTATATGCTTATGCCTAGATGTCTTTAAACTTCACTTGTTTTTCTCCTTTTTCCTTTAAAAATTAACTTGTGATCTAACATTACACGCCAAGTGTTCGATGAAATGTCCATGTAAATGTCACTCCTAAATGTGGCATTCGGTTTCTAGGTTCGAATTTATGCTCTTATTCGATCGGTCTTGATTTTATAGAGCAGAATGTGCTTAGTGGCTTGAGACTATCCTCATTCTTTATTCTTATGCCTAGATGTCTTTGAAGTTCACCTGTTTTTTCTCCTTTTTCTTTTAAAATTTGACTTTTGATCTAACATTGCACGCCAAGTGTTCGATGAAATGTCCATGTAAACGTCACTCCAAAATGTGGCATTCGGTTTCTAGGTTCGAATTTATGCTTTTATTCGATCGCTCTTGATTTTGTAGTGCAGAATGTGCTTATTGCCCTGACACTATCCTCATTCTATATGCTTATGCCTAGATGTCATTAAAGTTCACTTGTTTTTTCTCCTTTTGCCTTTAAAATGACTTGTGATCTAACATTGCACGCCATGTGTTCGATGAAATGTCCATGTAACTCTCACTCCTAAATGTGGCATTCGGTTTCTAGGTTTGAATTTATGCTTTTATTCGATCGGTCTTAATTTTGTATTGCTGAACGTGCTTATTGGCTTGATACTATCCTAATTCTTTATGTTCATGCCCAGATGTCTTTAAAGTTCACTTGTTTTTTCTCCTTTTGCCATAAAAATGACTTGTTATCTAACATTGCACACCAATTGTTCGATGATATGTCCATGTAAATGCCACTCCTAAATGTGGCATTAGGTTTCTAGGTTCGAATTTATGCCTTTATTCGACCGGTCTTGATTTTATAGTGCAGAATGTGCTTATTGGCTTGACACTATCCTCATTCTATATGCTTATAACTAGATGTCATTAAATTTCACTTGTTTTTTCTCCTTTTGCCTTTAAAATGACTTGTGATCTAACATTGCACGCCAAATGTTCGATGAAATGTCCATGTAAATGTCACTCCTAAATGTGGCATTCGGTTTCTAGGATTGAATTTATGCTCTTATTCGATCGGTCTTGATTTTATAGTGCAAGATGTGCTTATTTGCTTGATACTATCCTCATTCTTTATGCTTATGCCTAGATGTCTTTAAAGTTCACTTGTTTTTATTCTTTTTGCCTTTAAAATGACTTGTGATCTCACATTGCAGGCCAAGTGTTCGATGAAATGTCCATGTTAATGTCACTCCTAAATGTGGGATTAGGTTTCTAGGTTCGAATGTATGCTTTTATTCGATCGGTCTTGATTTTTTAGTGTAGAATGTGCTTAATGGCTTCATACTATCCTCATTCTATATGCTTATGCCTAGATGTCTTTAAACTTCACTTGTTTTTCTCCTTTTTCCTTTAAAAATTAACTTGTGATCTAACATTACACGCCAAGTGTTCGATGAAATGTCCATGTAAATGTCACTCCTAAATGTGGCATTCGGTTTCTAGGTTCGAATTTATGCTCTTATTCGATCGGTCTTGATTTTATAGAGCAGAATGTGCTTAGTGGCTTGAGACTATCCTCATTCTTTATTCTTATGCCTAGATGTCTTTGAAGTTCACCTGTTTTTTCTCCTTTTTCCTTTAAAATTTGACTTTTGATCTAACATTGCACGCCAAGTGTTCGATGAAATGTTCATGTAAACGTCACTCCTAAATGTGGCATTCAGTTTCTAGGTTCGAATTTATGCTTTTATTTGATTGGTCTTGATTTTGTAGTGCAGAATGTGCTTATTGGCTTGACACTATCCTCATTCTATATGCTTATGCCTAGATGACATTAAAGTTCACTTGTTTTTTCTCCTTTTGCCTTTAAAATGACTTGTGATCTAACATTGCACGTTAAGTGTTCGATGAAATGTGCATGTAAATGTCACTCCTAAATGTGGCATTCGGTTTCTAGGTTCGAATTTATGCTTTTATTCGATCAGCCTTGATTTTGTAGTGTAGAATGTGCTTATTCGCTTGATACTATCCTCATTCTATATGCTTATGCCTAGATGTCTTTAAAGTTCACTTGTTTTTTCTCCTTTTGCGTTTAAAAATTAACTTGTGATCTAACATATCACGCCAAGTGTTTAATGAAATGTCCATGTAAATGTCACTCCTAGATGTGGCATTCGGTTTCTAGGCTCGAACTTATGCTCTTATTCGATCGGTCTTGATTTTATAGAGCAGAATGTGCTTAGTGGCTTGAGACTATCCTCATTCTTTATTCTTATGCCTAGATGTCTTTGAAGTTCACCTGTTTTTTCTCCTTTTTCCTTTAAAATTTGACTTTTGATCTAACATTGCACGCCAAGTGTTCGATGAAATGTCCATGTAAACGTCACTCCAAAATGTGGCATTCGGTTTCTAGGTTCGAATTTATGCTTTTATTCGATCGCTCTTGATTTTGTAGTGCAGAATGTGCTTATTGCCCTGACACTATCCTCATTCTATATGCTTATGCCTAGATGTCATTAAAGTTCACTTGTTTTTTCTCCTTTTGCCTTTAAAATGACTTGTGATCTAACATTGCACGCCATGTGTTCGATGAAATGTCCATGTAACTCTCACTCCTAAATGTGGCATTCGGTTTCTAGGTTTGAATTTATGCTTTTATTCGATCGGTCTTAATTTTGTATTGTTGAACGTGCTTATTGGCTTGATACTATCCTAATTCTTTATGTTCATGCCCAGATGTCTTTAAAGTTCACTTGTTTTTTCTCCTTTTGCCATAAAAATGACTTGTTATCTAACATTGCACACCAATTGTTCGATGATATGTCCATGTAAATGCCACTCCTAAATGTGGCATTAGGTTTCTAGGTTCGAATTTATGCCTTTATTCGACCGGTCTTGATTTTATAGTGCAGAATGTGCTTATTGGCTTGACACTATCCTCATTCTATATGCTTATAACTAGATGTCATTAAATTTCACTTGTTTTTTCTCCTTTTGCCTTTAAAATGACTTGTGATCTAACATTGCACGCCAAGTGTTCGATGAAATGTGCATGTAAATGTCACTCCTAAATGTGGTATTCGGTTTCTAGGTTCGAATTTAAGCTTTTATTCGATCGGTCTTGATTTCATAGTGCAGAATGTGCTTATTGGCTTGATACTATCCTCATTCTTTATTCTTATGCTTAGATGTCTTTAAAGTTCACTTGTTTTTTCTCCTTTTGCCTTTAAAAATTTACTTGTGATCTAACATTGCACGCCAAGTGTTTAATGAAATGTCCATGTAATTGTCACTTCTAGATGTGGCATTCGGTTTCGAGGTTCGAATTTATGTTCTTATTCGATCGATCTTGATTTTATAGTGCAGAATGTGCTTATTGGCTTGAGAATCCTCATTCTTTATTCATATGCCTAGATGTCTTTAAAGTTCACTTGATTTTTCTCCTTTTTCCTTTAAAATTTGACTTTTGATCATACATTGCACGCCAAGTGTTCGATGAAATGTCCATATAAACGTCACTCCTAAATGTGGCATTCGGTTTCTAGGTTCGAATTTATTCTTTTATTCGATCGATCTTGATTTCGTAGTGCAGAACGTGCTTATTGGCTTGATAATATCCTCATTCTTTATGCTTATGCATTGATGATTTAAAGTTCACTTGTTTTTTCACCTTTTGCCTTTAAAATGACTTGTGATCTAACATTGCACGCCAAGTGTTCGATGATATGTCCATGTAAATGTCACTCCTAAATGTGGCATTCGGTTTCTAGGTTTGAATTTATGCTTTTATCCGATCGATCTTAATTTTGTATTGCAGAACGTGCTTATTGGCTTGATACTATCCTAATTCTTTATGTTCATGCCCAAATGTCTTTAAAGTTCACTTGTTTTTTCTCCTTTTGCCATAAAAATGACTTGTTATCTAACATTGTACGCCAAGTGTTCGATGATATGTCCATGTAAATGTCACTCCTAAAATGTGGCATTCGGTTTCTAGGTTCGAATTTATGCTTTTATTCGATCGGTCTTGATTTTGTAGTGTTGAATGTTCTTATGGGCTTGATACTATCCTCATTCTCTATTCTTATGCCTAGATGTCTTTAAAATTCACTTATGTTTTCTCCTTTTGCCTTTAAAATGACTTGTGATCTAACATTGCACGCCAAGTGTTCGATGAAATGTCCATGTAAATGTCACTCCTAAAATGTGGCATTCGGTTTCTAGGTTCGAATTTATGGTTTTATTCCATCGGTCTTGATTTTGTATTGCGGAATGTTCTTATGGGCTTGATACTATCCTCATTCTCTATGCTTATGCCTAGATGTCTTTAAAGTTCACTTGATTTTTCTCTTTTTTCCTTTAAAATTTGACTTTTGATCTAACATTGCACGCCAAGTGTTCGATGAAATGTCCATATAAACGTCACTCCTAAATGTGGCATTTGGTTTCTAGGTTCGAATTTATGCTTTTATTCGATCGGTCTTGATTTCATAGTGCAGAATGTGCTTATTCGCTTGATACTATCCTCATTCTTTATTCTTATGCCTAGATGTCTTTAAAGTTCACTTGTTTTTTCTCCTTTTGCCTTTAAAAATTTACTTGTGATCTAACATTGCACGCCAAGTGTTTATTGAAATGTCCATGTAATTGTCACTTCTAGATGTGGCATTCGGTTTCGAGGTTCGAATTTATGCTCTTATTCGATCGATCTTGATTTTATAGTGCAGAATGTGCTTATTGGCTTGAGAATCCTCATTCTTTATTCTTATGCCTAGATGTCATTAAAGTTCACTTGATTTTTCTCCTTTTTCCTTTAAAATTTGACTTTTGATCTAACATTGCACGCCAAGTGTTCGATGAAATGTCCATATAAACGTCACTCCTAAATGTGGCATTCGATTTCTAGGTTCGAATTTATTCTTTTATTCGATCGATCTTGATTTCGTAGTGCAGAACGTGCTTATTGGCTTGATAATATCCTCATTCTTTATGCTTATGCATTGATGATTTAAAGTTCACTTGTTTTTTCACCTTTTGCCTTTAAAATGACTTGTGATCTAACATTGCACGCCAAGTGTTCGATGATATGTCCATGTAAATGTCACTCTTAAATGTGGCATTCGGTTTCTAGGTTTGAATTTATGCTTTTATCCGATCGATCTTAATTTTGTATTGCAGAACGTGCTTATTGGCTTGATACTATCCTAATTCTTTATGTTTATGCCCATATGTCTTTAAAGTTCACTTGTTTTTTCTCCTTTTGCCATAAAAATGACTTGTTATCTAACATTGTACGCCAAGTGTTCGATGATATGTCCATGTAAATGTCACTCCTAAAATGTGGCATTCGGTTTCTAGGTTCGAATTTATGCTTTTATTCGATTGGTCTTGATTTTGTAGTGCGGAATGTTCTTATGGGCTTGATACTATCCTCATTCTCTATGCTTATGCCTCGATGTCTTTAAAATTCACTTATTTTTTCTCCTTTTGCCTTTAAAATGACTTGTGATCTAACATTGCACGCCAAGTGTTCGATGAAATGTCCATGTAAATGTCACTCTTAAATGTGGCATTCGGTTACTAGGTTCGAATTTATGCTTGTATTCGATCGGTCTTGATTTTATAGTGCAGAATGTTCTTATTGGGTACATACTATCCTCATTCTTTATCTTTATGCCTAGAGGTCTTTAAATTTCACTTGTTTTTATTCTTTTTGCCTTTAAAATGACTTGTGATCTAACATTGCACACCAATTGTTCGATGATATGTCCATGTAAATGTCACTCCTAAATGTGGCATTAGGTTTCTAGGTTCAAATTTATGCTTTTATTCGACCGGTCATGATTTTATAGTGCAGAATGTGCTTATTGGCTTGACACTATCCTCATTCTATATGCTTATGCCTAGATGTCATTAAAGTTCACTTGTTTTTTCTCCTTTTGCCTTTAAAATGACTTGTGATCTAACATTGCACGCCAAGTGTTCGATGAAATGTGCATGTAAATGTCACTCCTAAATGTGGCATTCGGTTTCTAGGTTCGAATTTATGCTTTTATTCGTCCGGTCTTGATTTTATAGTTCAGAATATGCTTATTGGCTTGATACTATCCTCATTCTTTATGCTTATGCCTAGATGTCTTTAAAGTTCACTTGTTTTTTCTCCTTTTGCCTTTAAAATGACTTATGATCTAACATTGCACGCCAAGTGTTCGATGATGTGTCCATGTAAATGTCACTCCTAAATCTGGTGTCTGGTTTCTAGGTTCGAATTTATGCTTTTATTCGATCGGTCTTGATTTCTTAGTGCAGAATGTGCTTATTGGCTTGATACTATCCTTATTCTTTATTCTTATGCCCAGATGTCTTTAAAGTTCACTTGTTTTTTTCTCCTTTTGCCTTTAAAATTTGACTTTTGATCTAACATTGCACGTCATGTGTTCGATTAAATGTCCATATAAAAGTCACTCCTAAATATGGCATTCGGTTTCTAGGTTCGAATTTATGCTTTTATTTGATCGGTCTTGATTTTATAGTTCAGAATATGCTTATTGGCTTGATACTATCCTCATTCTTTATGCTTATGTCTAGATGTCTTTAAAGTTCACTTATTTTTTTCTCCTTTTGCCTTTAAAATTTGACTTTTGATCTAACATTGCACGCCATGTGTTCGATTAAATGTCCATGTAAACGTCACTCCTAAATGTGGCATTGGGTTTCTAGGTTCGAATTTATGCTTTTATTCGATCGGTCTTGATTTTGTAGTGCAGAATGTGCTTATTGGCTTGACACTATCCTCATTCTATATGCTTATGCCTAGATGTCATTAAAGTTCACTTGTTTTTTCTCCTTTTGCCTTTAAAATGACTTGTGATCTAACATTGCACGCCAAGTGTTCGATGAAATGTGCATGTAAATGTCACTCCTAAATGTGGCATTTGGTTTCCAGGTTCGAATTTATGCTTTTATTCGATCGGTGTTGATTTTTTGTGCAGAATGTGCTTATTGGCTTGATACTATCCTCATTCTATATACTTATGCCTAGATATCTTTAAAGTTCACTTGTTTTTTCTCCTTTTGCCTTTAAAATGACTTATGATCTAACATTGCACGCCAAGTGTTCGATGATGTGTCCATGTAAATGTCACTCCTAAATCTGGTGTCTGGTTTCTAGGTTCGAATTTATGCTTTTATTCGATCGGCCTTGATTTCTTAGTGCAGAATATGCTTATTGGCTTGATACTATCCTCATTCTTTATTCTTATGCCTAGATGTCTTTAAAGTTCACTTGTTTTTTTCTCCTTTTGCCTTTAAAATTTGACTTTTGATCTAACATTGCACGTCATGTGTTCGATTAAATGTCCATGTAAAAGTCACTCCTAAATGTGGCATTCGGTTTCTAGGTTCGAATTTATGCTTTTATTCGTCCGGTCTTGATTTTTTAGTTCAGAATATGCTTATTGGCTTGATACTATCCTTATTCTTTATTCTTATGCCCAGATGTCTTTAAAGTTCACTTGTTTTTTTCTCCTTTTGCCTTTAAAATTTGACTTTTGATCTAACATTGCACGTCATGTGTTCGATTAAATGTCCATATAAAAGTCACTCCTAAATATGGCATTCGGTTTCTAGGTTCGAATTTATGCTTTTATTTGATCGGTCTTGATTTTATAGTTCAGAATATGCTTATTGGCTTGATACTATCCTCATTCTTTATGCTTATGTCTAGATGTCTTTAAAGTTCACTTATTTTTTTCTCCTTTTGCCTTTAAAATTTGACTTTTGATCTAACATTGCACACCATGTGTTCGATTAAATGTCCATGTAAACGTCACTCCTAAATGTGGCATTGGGTTTCTAGGTTCGAATTTATGCTTTTATTCGATCGGTCTTGATTTTGTAGTGCAGAATGTGCTTATTGGCTTGACACTATCCTCATTCTATATGCTTATGCCTAGATGTCATTAAAGTTCACTTGTTTTTTCTCCTTTTGCCTTTAAAATGACTTGTGATCTAACATTGCACGCCAAGTGTTCGATGAAATGTGCATGTAAATGTCACTCCTAAATGTGGCATTTGGTTTCCAGGTTCGAATTTATGCTTTTATTCGATCAGTGTTGATTTTTTAGTGCAGAATGTGCTTATTGGCTTGATACTATCCTCATTCTATATACTTATGCCTAGATATCTTTAAAGTTCACTTGTTTTTTCTCCTTTTGCCTTTAAAATGACTTATGATCTAACATTGCACGCCAAGTGTTCGATGATGTGTCCATGTAAATGTCACTCCTAAATCTGGTGTCTGGTTTCTAGGTTCGAATTTATGCTTTTATTCGATCGGCCTTGATTTCTTAGTGCAGAATATGCTTATTGGCTTGATACTATCCTCATTCTTTATTCTTATGCCTAGATGTCTTTAAAGTTCACTTGTTTTTTTCTCCTTTTGCCTTTAAAATTTGACTTTTGATCTAACATTGCACGTCATGTGTTCGATTAAATGTCCATGTAAAAGTCACTCCTAAATGTGGCATTCGGTTTCTAGGTTCGAATTTATGCTTTTATTCGTCCGGTCTTGATTTTTTAGTTCAGAATATGCTTATTGGCTTGATACTATCCTCATTCTTTATTCTTATGCCTAGATGTCTTTAAAGTTCACTTATTTTTTTCTCCTTTTGCCTTTAAAATTTGACTTTTGATCTAACATTGCACGCCATGTGTTCGATTAAATGTCCATGTAAACGTCACTCCTAAATGTGGCATTCGGTTTCTAGGTTCGAATTTATGCTTTTATTCGATCAGTCTTGATTTTGTAGTGTAGAATGTGCTTATTGGCTTGGCACTATCCTCATTCTATATGCTTATGCCTAGATGTCATTAAAGTTCACTTGTTTTTTCTCCTTTTCCCTTTTAAATGACTTGTGATCTAACATTGCACGCCAAGTGTTCGATGAAATGTGCATGTAAATGTCACTCCTAAATGTGGCATTCGGTTTCTAGGTTCGAATTTATGCTTTTATTCGTCCGGTCTTGATTTTTTAGTTCAGAATATGCTTATTGGCTTGATACTATCCTCATTCTTTATTCTTATGCCTAGATGTCTTTAAAGTTCACTTATTTTTTTCTCCTTTTGCCTTTAAAATTTGACTTTTGATCTAACATTGCACGCCATGTGTTCGATTAAATGTCAATGTAAACGTCACTCCTAAATGTGGCATTGGGTTTCTAGGTTCGAATTTATGCTTTTATTCGATCGGTCTTGATTTTGTAGTGCAGAATGTGCTTATTGGCTTGACACTATCCTCATTCTATATGCTTATGCCTAGATGTCATTAAAGTTCACTTGTTTTTTCTCCTTTTGCCTTTAAAATGACTTGTGATCTAACATTGCACGCCAAGTGTTCGATGAAATGTGCATGTAAATGTCACTCCTAAATGTGGCATTTGGTTTCTAGGTTCGAATTTATGCTTTTATTCGATCGGTGTTGATTTTTTAGTGCAGAATGTGCTTATTGGCTTGATACTATCCTCATTCTATATGCTTATGCCTAGATATCTTTAAAGTTCACTTGTTTTTTCTCCTTTTTCCTTTAAAATGACTCGTGATCTAACATTGCACGCCAAGTGTTCGATGACATGTCCATGTAAATGTCACTCCTAAATTTGGCATTCGGTTTCTAGGTTCGAATTTATGCTTTTATTCGATCGGTCTAGATTTTATAGTACAAAATGTGCTTATTGGCTTGATACTATCCTCATTCTTTATGCTTATGCCTAGATGTCTTTAAAGTTCACTTGTTTTTTCTCCTTTTGCTTTTAAAATGACTTATGATCTAACATTGCACGCCAAGTGTTCGATGATGTGTCCATGTAAATGTCACTCCTAAATCTGGTGTCTGGTTTCTAGGTTCGAATTAATGCTTTTATTCGATCGGTCTTGATTTCTTAGTGCAGAATATGCTTATTGGCTTGATACTATCCTCATTCTTTATTCTTATGCCTAGATGTCTTTAAAGTTCACTTGTTTTTTTCTCCTTTTGCCTTTAAAATTTGACTTTTGATCTAACATTGCACGTCATGTGTTCGATTAAATGTCCATGTAAAAGTCACTCCTAAATGTGGCATTCGGTTTCTAGGTTCGAATTTATGCTTTTATTCGTCCGGTCTTGATTTTTTAGTTCAGAATATGCTTATTGGCTTGATACTATCCTCATTCTTTATGCTTATGTCTAGATGTCTTTAAAGTTCACTTGTTTTTTCTCCTTTTGCCTTTAAAATGACTTATGATCTAACATTGCACGCCAAGTGTTCGATGATGTGTCCATGTAAATGTCACTCCTAAATCTCGTGTCCGGTTTCTAGGTTCGAATTTATGCTTTTATTTGATCGGTCTTGATTTCTTAGTGCAGAATGTGCTTATTGGCTTGATACTATCCTCATTCTTTATTCTTATGCCTAGATGTCTTTAAAGTTCACTTATTTTTTTCTCTTTTTGCCTTTAAAATTTGACTTTTGATCTAACATTGCACGCCATGTGTTCGATTAAATGTCCATGTAAACGTCACTCCTAAATGTGGCATTCGGTTTCTAGGTTCGAATTTATGCTTTTATTCGATCAGTCTTGATTTTGTAGTGTAGAATGTGCTTATTGGCTTGGCACTATCCTCATTCTATATGCTTATGCCTAGATGTCATTAAAGTTCACTTGTTTTTTCTCCTTTTCCCTTTTAAATGACTTGTGATCTAACATTGCACGCCAAGTGTTCGATGAAATGTGCATTTAAATGTCACTCCTAAATGTGGCATTCGGTTTCTAGGTTCGAATTTATGCTTTTATTCGTCCGGTCTTGATTTTATAGTTCAGAATATGCTTATTGGCTTGATACTATCCTCATTCTTTATGCTTATGCCTAGATGTCTTTAAAGTTCACTTGTTTTTTCTCCTTTTGCCTTTAAAATGACTTATGATCTAACATTGCACGCCAAGTGTTCGATGATGTGTCCATATAAATGTCACTCCTAAATCTGGTGTCTGGTTTCTAGGTTCGAATTTATGCTTTTATTCGATCGGTCTTGATTTCTTAGTGCAGAATATGCTTATTGGCTTGATACTATCCTCATTCTTTATTCTTATGCCTAGATGTCTTTAAAGTTCACTTGTTTTTTCTCCTTTTGCCTTTAAAATTTGACTTTTGATCTAACATTGCACGTCATGTGTTCGATTAAATGTCCATGTAAAAGTCACTCCTAAATGTGGCATTCGGTTTCTAGGTTCGAATTTATGCTTTTATTCGTCCGGTCTTGATTTTTTAGTTCAGAATATGCTTATTGGCTTGATACTATCCTCATTCTTTATGCTTATGTCTAGATGTCTTTAAAGTTCACTTGTTTTTTCTCCTTTTGCCTTTAAAATGACTTATGATCTAACATTGCACGCCAAGTGTTCGATGATGTGTCCATGTAAATGTCACTCCTAAATCTGGTGTCCGGTTTCTAGGTTCGAATTTATGCTTTTATTTGATCGGTCTTGATTTCTTAGTGCAGAATGTGCTTATTGGCTTGATACTATCCTCATTCTTTATTCTTATGCCTAGATGTCTTTAAAGTTCACTTATTTTTTTCTCCTTTTGCCTTTAAAATTTGACTTTTGATCTAACATTGCACGCCATGTGTTCGATTAAATGTCCATGTAAACGTCACTCCTTAATGTGGCATTCGGTTTCTAGGTTCGAATTTATGCTTTTATTCGATCAGTCTTGATTTTGTAGTGTAGAATGTGCTTATTGGCTTGGCACTATCCTCATTCTATATGCTTATGCCTAGATGTCATTAAAGTTCACTTGTTTTTTCTCCTTTTCCCTTTTAAATGACTTGTGATCTAACATTGCATGCCAAGTGTTCGATGAAATGTGCATGTAAATGTCACTCCTAAATGTGGCATTCGGTTTCTAGGTTCGAATTTATGCTTTTATTCGTCCGGTCTTGATTTTATAGTTCAGAATATGCTTATTGGCTTGATACTATCCTCATTCTTTATGCTTATGCCTAGATGTCTTTAAAGTTCACTTGTTTTTTCTCCTTTTGCCTTTAAAATGACTTATGATCTAACATTGCACGCAAAGTGTTCGATGATGTGTCCATGTAAATGTCACTCCTAAATCTGGTGTCTGGTTTCTAGGTTCGAATTTATGCTTTTATTCGATCGGTCTTGATTTCTTAGTGCAGAATGTGCTTATTGGCTTGATACTATCCTTATTCTTTATTCTTATGCCTAGATGTCTTTAAAGTTCACTTGTTTTTTTCTCCTTTTGCCTTTAAAATTTGACTTTTGATCTAACATTGCACGCCATGTGTTCGATTAAATGTCAATGTAAACGTCACTCCTAAATGTGGCATTGGGTTTCTAGGTTCGAATTTATGCTTTTATTCGATCGGTCTTGATTTTGTAGTGCAGAATGTGCTTATTGGCTTGACACTATCCTCATTCTATATGCTTATGCCGAGATGTCAATAAAGTTCACTTGTTTTTTCTCCTTTTGCCTTTAAAATGACTTGTGATCTAACATTGCACGCCAAGTGTTCGATGAAATGTGCATGTAAATGTCACTCCTAAATGTGGCATTTGGTTTCTAGGTTCGAATTTATGCTTTTATTCGATCGGTGTTGATTTTTTAGTGCAGAATGTGCTTATTGGCTTGATACTATCCTCATTCTATATGCTTATGCCTAGATGTCATTAAAGTTCACTTGTTTTTTCTCCTTTTCCCTTTTAAATGACTTGTGATCTAACATTGCACGCCAAGTGTTCGATGAAATGTGCATGTAAATGTCACTCCTAAATGTGGCATTCGGTTTCTAGGTTCGAATTTATGCTTTTATTCGTCCGGTCTTGATTTTATAGTACAAAATGTGCTTATTGGCTTGATACTATCCTCATTCTTTATGCTTATGCCTAGATGTCTTTAAAGTTCACTTGTTTTTTCTCCTTTTGCCTTTAAAATGACTTATGATCTAACATTGCACGCCAAGTGTTCGATGATGTGTCCATGTAAATGTCACTCCTAAATCTGGTGTCTGGTTTCTAGGTTCGAATTTATGCTATTATTCGATCGGTCTTGATTTCTTAGTGCAGAATGTGCTTATTGGCTTGATACTATCCTTATTCTTTATTCTTATGCCTAGATGTCTTTAAAGTTCACTTGTTTTTTTCTCCTTTTGCCTTTAAAATTTGACTTTTGATCTAACATTGCACGCCATGTGTTCTATTAAATGTCCATGTAAAAGTCACTCCTAAATATGGCATTCGGTTTCTAGGTTTGAATTTATGCTTTTATTTGATCGGTCTTGATTTTATAGTTCAGAATATGCTTATTGGCTTGATACTATCCTCATTCTTTATGCTTATGTCTAGATGTCTTTAAAGTTCACTTATTTTTTTCTCCTTTTGCCTTTAAAATTTGACTTTTGATCTAACATTGCACGCCATGTGTTCGATTAAATGTCAATGTAAACGTCACTCCTAAATGTGGCATTGGGTTTCTAGGTTCGAATTTATGCTTTTATTCGATCGGTCTTGATTTTGTAGTGCAGAATGTGCTTATTGGCTTGACACTATCCTCATTCTATATGCTTATGCCTAGATGTCATTAAAGTTCACTTGTTTTTTCTCCTTTTGCCTTTAAAATGACTTGTGATCTAACATTGCACGCCAAGTGTTCGATGAAATGTGCATGTAAATGTCACTCCTAAATGTGGCATTTGGTTTCTGGGTTCGAATTTATGCTTTTATTCGATCGGTGTTGATTTTTTAGTGCAGAATGTGCTTATTGGCTTGATACTATCCTCATTCTATATGCTTATGCCTAGATGTCATTAAAGTTCACTTGTTTTTTCTCCTTTTGCCTTTAAAATGACTTGTGATCTAACATTGCACGCCAAGTGTTCGATGAAATGTGCATGTAAATGTCACTCCTAAATGTGGCATTCGGTTTCTAGGTTCGAATTTATGCTTTTATTCGTCCGGTCTTGATTTTATAGTTCAGAATATGCTTATTGGCTTGATACTATCCTCATTCTTTATGCTTATGCCTAGATGTCTTTAAAGTTCACTTGTTTTTTCTCCTTTTGCCTTTAAAATGACTTATGATCTAACATTGCACGCCAAGTGTTCGATGATGTGTCCATGTAAATGTCACTCCTAAATCTGGTGCATGGTTTCTAGGTTCGAATTTATGCTTTTATTCGATCGGTCTTGATTTCTTAGTGCAGAATGTGCTTATTGGCTTGATACTATCCTTATTCTTTATTCTTATGCCCAGATGTCTTTAAAGTTCACTTGTTTTTTTCTCCTTTTGCCTTTAAAATTTGTCTTTTGATCTAACATTGCACGTCATGTGTTCGATTAAATGTCCATATAAAAGTCACTCCTAAATATGGCATTCGGTTTCTAGGTTCGAATTTATGCTTTTATTTGATCGGTCTTGATTTTATAGTTCAGAATATGCTTATTGGCTTGATACTATCCTCATTCTTTATGCTTATGTCTAGATGTCTTTAAAGTTCACTTATTTTTTTCTCCTTTTGCCTTTAAAATTTGACTTTTGATCTAACATTGCACGCCATGTGTTCGATTAAATGTCCATGTAAACGTCACTCCTAAATGTGGCATTGGGTTTCTAGGTTCGAATTTATGCTTTTATTCGATCGGTCTTGATTTTGTAGTGCAGAATGTGCTTATTGGCTTGACACTATCCTCATTCTATATGCTTATGCCTAGATGTCATTAAAGTTCACTTGTTTTTTCTCCTTTTGCCTTTAAAATGACTTGTGATCTAACATTGCACGCCAAGTGTTCGATGAAATGTGCATGTAAATGTCACTCCTAAATGTGGCATTTGGTTTCCAGGTTCGAATTTATGCTTTTATTCGATCGGTGTTGATTTTTTGTGCAGAATGTGCTTATTGGCTTGATACTATCCTCATTCTATATACTTATGCCTAGATATCTTTAAAGTTCACTTGTTTTTTCTCCTTTTGCCTTTAAAATGACTTATGATCTAACATTGCACGCCAAGTGTTCGATGATGTGTCCATGTAAATGTCACTCCTAAATCTGGTGTCTGGTTTCTAGGTTCGAATTTATGCTTTTATTCGATCGGCCTTGATTTCTTAGTGCAGAATATGCTTATTGGCTTGATACTATCCTCATTCTTTATTCTTATGCCTAGATGTCTTTAAAGTTCACTTGTTTTTTTCTCCTTTTGCCTTTAAAATTTGACTTTTGATCTAACATTGCACGTCATGTGTTCGATTAAATGTCCATGTAAAAGTCACTCCTAAATGTGGCATTCGGTTTCTAGGTTCGAATTTATGCTTTTATTCGTCCGGTCTTGATTTTTTAGTTCAGAATATGCTTATTGGCTTGATACTATCCTTATTCTTTATTCTTATGCCCAGATGTCTTTAAAGTTCACTTGTTTTTTTCTCCTTTTGCCTTTAAAATTTGACTTTTGATCTAACATTGCACGTCATGTGTTCGATTAAATGTCCATATAAAAGTCACTCCTAAATATGGCATTCGGTTTCTAGGTTCGAATTTATGCTTTTATTTGATCGGTCTTGATTTTATAGTTCAGAATATGCTTATTGGCTTGATACTATCCTCATTCTTTATGCTTATGTCTAGATGTCTTTAAAGTTCACTTATTTTTTTCTCCTTTTGCCTTTAAAATTTGACTTTTGATCTAACATTGCACGCCATGTGTTCGATTAAATGTCCATGTAAACGTCACTCCTAAATGTGGCATTGGGTTTCTAGGTTCGAATTTATGCTTTTATTCGATCGGTCTTGATTTTGTAGTGCAGAATGTGCTTATTGGCTTGACACTATCCTCATTCTATATGCTTATGCCTAGATGTCATTAAAGTTCACTTGTTTTTTCTCCTTTTGCCTTTAAAATGACTTGTGATCTAACATTGCACGCCAAGTGTTCGATGAAATGTGCATGTAAATGTCACTCCTAAATGTGGCATTTGGTTTCCAGGTTCGAATTTATGCTTTTATTCGATCAGTGTTGATTTTTTAGTGCAGAATGTGCTTATTGGCTTGATACTATCCTCATTCTATATACTTATGCCTAGATATCTTTAAAGTTCACTTGTTTTTTCTCCTTTTGCCTTTAAAATGACTTATGATCTAACATTGCACGCCAAGTGTTCGATGATGTGTCCATGTAAATGTCACTCCTAAATCTGGTGTCTGGTTTCTAGGTTCGAATTTATGCTTTTATTCGATCGGCCTTGATTTCTTAGTGCAGAATATGCTTATTGGCTTGATACTATCCTCATTCTTTATTCTTATGCCTAGATGTCTTTAAAGTTCACTTGTTTTTTTCTCCTTTTGCCTTTAAAATTTGACTTTTGATCTAACATTGCACGTCATGTGTTCGATTAAATGTCCATGTAAAAGTCACTCCTAAATGTGGCATTCGGTTTCTAGGTTCGAATTTATGCTTTTATTCGTCCGGTCTTGATTTTTTAGTTCAGAATATGCTTATTGGCTTGATACTATCCTCATTCTTTATTCTTATGCCTAGATGTCTTTAAAGTTCACTTATTTTTTTCTCCTTTTGCCTTTAAAATTTGACTTTTGATCTAACATTGCACGCCATGTGTTCGATTAAATGTCCATGTAAACGTCACTCCTAAATGTGGCATTCGGTTTCTAGGTTCGAATTTATGCTTTTATTCGATCAGTCTTGATTTTGTAGTGTAGAATGTGCTTATTGGCTTGGCACTATCCTCATTCTATATGCTTATGCCTAGATGTCATTAAAGTTCACTTGTTTTTTCTCCTTTTCCCTTTTAAATGACTTGTGATCTAACATTGCACGCCAAGTGTTCGATGAAATGTGCATGTAAATGTCACTCCTAAATGTGGCATTCGGTTTCTAGGTTCGAATTTATGCTTTTATTCGTCCGGTCTTGATTTTTTAGTTCAGAATATGCTTATTGGCTTGATACTATCCTCATTCTTTATTCTTATGCCTAGATGTCTTTAAAGTTCACTTATTTTTTTCTCCTTTTGCCTTTAAAATTTGACTTTTGATCTAACATTGCACGCCATGTGTTCGATTAAATGTCAATGTAAACGTCACTCCTAAATGTGGCATTGGGTTTCTAGGTTCGAATTTATGCTTTTATTCGATCGGTCTTGATTTTGTAGTGCAGAATGTGCTTATTGGCTTGACACTATCCTCATTCTATATGCTTATGCCTAGATGTCATTAAAGTTCACTTGTTTTTTCTCCTTTTGCCTTTAAAATGACTTGTGATCTAACATTGCACGCCAAGTGTTCGATGAAATGTGCATGTAAATGTCACTCCTAAATGTGGCATTTGGTTTCTAGGTTCGAATTTATGCTTTTATTCGATCGGTGTTGATTTTTTAGTGCAGAATGTGCTTATTGGCTTGATACTATCCTCATTCTATATGCTTATGCCTAGATATCTTTAAAGTTCACTTGTTTTTTCTCCTTTTTCCTTTAAAATGACTCGTGATCTAACATTGCACGCCAAGTGTTCGATGACATGTCCATGTAAATGTCACTTCTAAATTTGGCATTCGGTTTCTAGGTTCGAATTTATGCTTTTATTCGATCGGTCTAGATTTTATAGTACAAAATGTGCTTATTGGCTTGATACTATCCTCATTCTTTATGCTTATGCCTAGATGTCTTTAAAGTTCACTTGTTTTTTCTCCTTTTGCCTTTAAAATGACTTATGATCTAACATTGCACGCCAAGTGTTCGATGATGTGTCCATGTAAATGTCACTCCTAAATCTGGTGTCTGGTTTCTAGGTTCGAATTTATGCTTTTATTCGATCGGTCTTGATTTCTTAGTGCAGAATATGCTTATTGGCTTGATACTATCCTCATTCTTTATTCTTATGCCTAGATGTCTTTAAAGTTCACTTGTTTTTTTCTCCTTTTGCCTTTAAAATTTGACTTTTGATCTAACATTGCACGTCATGTGTTCGATTAAATGTCCATGTAAAAGTCACTCCTAAATGTGGCATTCGGTTTCTAGGTTCGAATTTATGCTTTTATTCGTCCGGTCTTGATTTTTTAGTTCAGAATATGCTTATTGGCTTGATACTATCCTCATTCTTTATGCTTATGTCTAGATGTCTTTAAAGTTCACTTGTTTTTTCTCCTTTTGCCTTTAAAATGACTTATGATCTAACATTGCACGCCAAGTGTTCGATGATGTGTCCATGTAAATGTCACTCCTAAATCTCGTGTCCGGTTTCTAGGTTCGAATTTATGCTTTTATTTGATCGGTCTTGATTTCTTAGTGCAGAATGTGCTTATTGGCTTGATACTATCCTCATTCTTTATTCTTATGCCTAGATGTCTTTAAAGTTCACTTATTTTTTTCTCTTTTTGCCTTTAAAATTTGACTTTTGATCTAACATTGCACGCCATGTGTTCGATTAAATGTCCATGTAAACGTCACTCCTAAATGTGGCATTCGGTTTCTAGGTTCGAATTTATGCTTTTATTCGATCAGTCTTGATTTTGTAGTGTAGAATGTGCTTATTGGCTTGGCACTATCCTCATTCTATATGCTTATGCCTAGATGTCATTAAAGTTCACTTGTTTTTTCTCCTTTTCCCTTTTAAATGACTTGTGATCTAACATTGCACGCCAAGTGTTCGATGAAATGTGCATGTAAATGTCACTCCTAAATGTGGCATTCGGTTTCTAGGTTCGAATTTATGCTTTTATTCGTCCGGTCTTGATTTTATAGTTCAGAATATGCTTATTGGCTTGATACTATCCTCATTCTTTATGCTTATGCCTAGATGTCTTTAAAGTTCACTTGTTTTTTCTCCTTTTGCCTTTAAAATGACTTATGATCTAACATTGCACGCCAAGTGTTCGATGATGTGTCCATATAAATGTCACTCCTAAATCTGGTGTCTGGTTTCTAGGTTCGAATTTATGCTTTTATTCGATCGGTCTTGATTTCTTAGTGCAGAATATGCTTATTGGCTTGATACTATCCTCATTCTTTATTCTTATGCCTAGATGTCTTTAAAGTTCACTTGTTTTTTTCTCCTTTTGCCTTTAAAATTTGACTTTTGATCTAACATTGCACGTCATGTGTTCGATTAAATGTCCATGTAAAAGTCACTCCTAAATGTGGCATTCGGTTTCTAGGTTCGAATTTATGCTTTTATTCGTCCGGTCTTGATTTTTTAGTTCAGAATATGCTTATTGGCTTGATACTATCCTCATTCTTTATGCTTATGTCTAGATGTCTTTAAAGTTCACTTGTTTTTTCTCCTTTTGCCTTTAAAATGACTTATGATCTAACATTGCACGCCAAGTGTTCGATGATGTGTCCATGTAAATGTCACTCCTAAATCTGGTGTCCGGTTTCTAGGTTCGAATTTATGCTTTTATTTGATCGGTCTTGATTTCTTAGTGCAGAATGTGCTTATTGGCTTGATACTATCCTCATTCTTTATTCTTATGCCTAGATGTCTTTAAAGTTCACTTATTTTTTTCTCCTTTTGCCTTTAAAATTTGACTTTTGATCTAACATTGCACGCCATGTGTTCGATTAAATGTCCATGTAAACGTCACTCCTTAATGTGGCATTCGGTTTCTAGGTTCGAATTTATGCTTTTATTCGATCAGTCTTGATTTTGTAGTGTAGAATGTGCTTATTGGCTTGGCACTATCCTCATTCTATATGCTTATGCCTAGATGTCATTAAAGTTCACTTGTTTTTTCTCCTTTTCCCTTTTAAATGACTTGTGATCTAACATTGCATGCCAAGTGTTCGATGAAATGTGCATGTAAATGTCACTCCTAAATGTGGCATTCGGTTTCTAGGTTCGAATTTATGCTTTTATTCGTCCGGTCTTGATTTTATAGTTCAGAATATGCTTATTGGCTTGATACTATCCTCATTCTTTATGCTTATGCCTAGATGTCTTTAAAGTTCACTTGTTTTTTCTCCTTTTGCCTTTAAAATGACTTATGATCTAACATTGCACGCAAAGTGTTCGATGATGTGTCCATGTAAATGTCACTCCTAAATCTGGTGTCTGGTTTCTAGGTTCGAATTTATGCTTTTATTCGATCGGTCTTGATTTCTTAGTGCAGAATGTGCTTATTGGCTTGATACTATCCTTATTCTTTATTCTTATGCCTAGATGTCTTTAAAGTTCACTTGTTTTTTTCTCCTTTTGCCTTTAAAATTTGACTTTTGATCTAACATTGCACGCCATGTGTTCGATTAAATGTCAATGTAAACGTCACTCCTAAATGTGGCATTGGGTTTCTAGGTTCGAATTTATGCTTTTATTCGATCGGTCTTGATTTTGTAGTGCAGAATGTGCTTATTGGCTTGACACTATCCTCATTCTATATGCTTATGCCGAGATGTCAATAAAGTTCACTTGTTTTTTCTCCTTTTGCCTTTAAAATGACTTGTGATCTAACATTGCACGCCAAGTGTTCGATGAAATGTGCATGTAAATGTCACTCCTAAATGTGGCATTTGGTTTCTAGGTTCGAATTTATGCTTTTATTCGATCGGTGTTGATTTTTTAGTGCAGAATGTGCTTATTGGCTTGATACTATCCTCATTCTATATGCTTATGCCTAGATGTCATTAAAGTTCACTTGTTTTTTCTCCTTTTCCCTTTTAAATGACTTGTGATCTAACATTGCACGCCAAGTGTTCGATGAAATGTGCATGTAAATGTCACTCCTAAATGTGGCATTCGGTTTCTAGGTTCGAATTTATGCTTTTATTCGTCCGGTCTTGATTTTATAGTACAAAATGTGCTTATTGGCTTGATACTATCCTCATTCTTTATGCTTATGCCTAGATGTCTTTAAAGTTCACTTGTTTTTTCTCCTTTTGCCTTTAAAATGACTTATGATCTAACATTGCACGCCAAGTGTTCGATGATGTGTCCATGTAAATGTCACTCCTAAATCTGGTGTCTGGTTTCTAGGTTCGAATTTATGCTATTATTCGATCGGTCTTGATTTCTTAGTGCAGAATGTGCTTATTGGCTTGATACTATCCTTATTCTTTATTCTTATGCCTAGATGTCTTTAAAGTTCACTTGTTTTTTTCTCCTTTTGCCTTTAAAATTTGACTTTTGATCTAACATTGCACGCCATGTGTTCGATTAAATGTCCATGTAAAAGTCACTCCTAAATATGGCATTCGGTTTCTAGGTTTGAATTTATGCTTTTATTTGATCGGTCTTGATTTTATAGTTCAGAATATGCTTATTGGCTTGATACTATCCTCATTCTTTATGCTTATGTCTAGATGTCTTTAAAGTTCACTTATTTTTTTCTCCTTTTGCCTTTAAAATTTGACTTTTGATCTAACATTGCACGCCATGTGTTCGATTAAATGTCAATGTAAACGTCACTCCTAAATGTGGCATTGGGTTTCTAGGTTCGAATTTATGCTTTTATTCGATCGGTCTTGATTTTGTAGTGCAGAATGTGCTTATTGGCTTGACACTATCCTCATTCTATATGCTTATGCCTAGATGTCATTAAAGTTCACTTGTTTTTTCTCCTTTTGCCTTTAAAATGACTTGTGATCTAACATTGCACGCCAAGTGTTCGATGAAATGTGCATGTAAATGTCACTCCTAAATGTGGCATTTGGTTTCTGGGTTCGAATTTATGCTTTTATTCGATCGGTGTTGATTTTTTAGTGCAGAATGTGCTTATTGGCTTGATACTATCCTCATTCTATATGCTTATGCCTAGATATCTTTAAAGTTCACTTGTTTTTTCTCCTTTTGCCTTTAAAATGACTTATGATCTAACATTGCACACCAAGTGTTCGATGATGTGTCCATGTAAATGTCACTCCTAAATCTGGTGTCTGGTTTCTAGGTTCGAATTTATGCTTTTATTCGATCGGTCTTGATTTCTTAGTGCAGAATATGCTTATTGGCTTGATACTATCCTCATTCTTTATTCTTATGCCTAGATGTCTTTAAAGTTCACTTGTTTTTTTCTCCTTTTGCCTTTTAAATGACTTGTGATCTAACATTGCACGCCAAGTGTTCGATGAAATGTGCATGTAAATGTCACTCCTAAATGTGGCATTCGGTTTCTAGGTTCGAATTTATGCTTTTATTCGTCCTATCTTGATTTTTTAGTTCAGAATATGCTTATTGGCTTGATACTATCCTCATTCTTTATGCTTATGTCTAGATGTCTTTAAAGTTCACTTGTTTTTTCTCCTTTTGCCTTTAAAATGACTTACGATCTAACATTGCACGCCAAGTGTTCGATGATGTGTCCATGTAAATGTCACTCCTAAATCTGGTGTCCGGTTTCTAGGTTCGAATTTATGCTTTTATTTGATCGGTCTTGATTTCTTAGTGCAGAATGTGCTTATTGGCTTGATACTATCCTCATTCTTTATTCTTATGCCTAGATGTCTTTAAAGTTCACTTATTTTTTTCTCCTTTTGCCTTTAAAATTTGACTTTTGATCTAACATTGCACGCCATGTGTTCGATTAAATGTCCATGTAAACGTCACTCCTAAATGTGGCATTCGGTTTCTAGGTTCGAATTTATGCTTTTATTCGATCAGTCTTGATTTGTAGTGTAGAATGTGCTTATTGGCTTGACACTATCCTCATTCTATATGCTTATGCCTAGATGTCATTAAAGTTCACTTGTTTTTTCTCCTTTTGCCTTTAAAATGACTTGTGATCTAACATTGCACGCCAAGTGTTCGATGAAATGTGCATGTAAATGTCACTCCTAAATGTGGCATTCGGTTTCTAGGTTCGAATTTATGCTTTTATTCGATCGGTCTAGATTTTATAGTACAGAATGTGCTTATTGGCTTGATACTATCCACATTCTTTATGCTTATGCCTAGATGTCTTTACAGTTCACTTGTTGTTTCTTCTTTTGCCTTTAAAATGACTTGTGATCTAACATTGCATGCCAAGTGTTCGATGATATGTCCATGTAAATGTCACTCTTAAATGTGGCATTCGGTTTCTAGGTTCGAATTTAAGCTTTTATTTGATCGGTCTTGATTTCGTAGTGCAGAATGTGCTTATTTGCTTGATACTATCCTCAATCTTCATGCTTATGCCTAGATGTCTTTAAAGTTCACTTGTTTTGCTCCTTTTTCCTTTAAAATGACTTATGATGTAACATTGCACGCCCAATGTTCGATGAAATGTCCATGTAATTGTCACCCCTAAATGTGGCATTCGGTGTCTAGGTTCGAATTTATGATTTTATTCGATCGGTGTTTCTTTTTAGTGCAGAATGTGCTTATTGGCTTGATACTATCCTCATTCTATATGCTTATGCCTAGATGACTTTAAACTTCACTTGTTTTTTCTCCTTTTGCATTTAAGAATTAACTTGTGGTCTAACATTGCACGCGTAGTGTTCTATGAAATGTCCATGTAAATGTCACTCCTTAATGTGGCATTTGGTTTCTAGGTTCGATTTTATGCTTTTATTCGATCGGTCTTGATTTTTTAGTGCAGAATGTGTTTATTGGCTTGATACTATCCTCATTCTATATGCTTATGCCTAGATGTCTTTAAACTTCACTTGTTTTTTCTACTTTTGCCTTTAAAAATTAACTTGTGATCTAACATTGCACGCCAAGTGTTCAATGAAATGTCCATGTAAATATCACTCCTAAATGTGGCATTCGGTTTTTAGGTTCGAATTTATGCTCTTATTCAATCGGTCTTGATTTATAGTGCAGAATGTGCTTATTGGCTTGATACTAACCTCATTCATTAATGTTATGCCTAGATGTCTTTAAAGTTCACTTGTTTTTTCTCCTTTTGCCTTTAAAATGACTTGTGATCTAACATTTGTTGAAGAGTTTCTTGAAGAAATAAATTTATATTCAAGACCCCGCTGAGTATAGCAGAGTCAGTATCTAGTTTTGTAACTTATTACGCAAGCAATCAAACAAAGCAAGGGTTTTTATCAAGTAAGAGAGTAAATCTAAGGTAAAGGTATCAACACAACAATAATTATGCAATCCTAACACTTATGAAACATAAAGATCATGCTTTTATCACATAAAGGCGCTAACTTTCGTTAACTAGAGCAAGTAAATCAACTAACTTTCGTTCAATTAATAAACTTACTATCTAATCTCTTCTACTTCAACTAGGATAGATCCACTTTCGCTTCAAAACCCTAATTTGACTATTCTGATTCAAAGTTTCCGCTTTCGTTTCAACTATGAACGAGAAATTCCATTCCACTTTCGCTTTAAGGATTAAGAGCAAGAGAATAGATTCATGCAATAAAAATAATCAAATCATGATCAAGAGAAAGCAGGCACAACCATTGTTGGATTCAACCCCAACCTTAGAGACGAAAACTACTCACCAAGCATAATAATTGAAAACAAAACTGAATTAAACAGGAAAAGCTTGCAACTTTGAATTCAAAACAAACTTGTTCTCCAAGCAACACCAATCTCTACTCTATAACCTCTCCTACCAACTTCTCTCTCGCCTCCTCTAATGTGCCCCTCGGGCCCTAGACCGGTGTTGGTTCCCCCCCCCCCCCCCCTCCTAAACAAAGGGTTTATCCCCTTTTATAGAAGAAAAAGAGTCCTAATTCAACTAGGAAACAAGATAAATTAACCTTTCAAAAATAAAAAGATAGAATAAATCCTTAAGATCTCGGAATAGAGAGAAAGTCGGCGCCACGCACGACCCAAATAGGTCGTGCACGACCTTAATAGGGTCGGTCCTAAGGGTTCCTCTCTCTGTTTGGGTCGAGCATGACCCTGATTGGGTCGGTCCTGAGAGTATTCTTCTAGCTTCCTCATCTTCGTTCATGCACGACCCCTCCCTAGGTCGATCTTGGGTCGATTTCTTCACCTCTCTTCATGTTTTCACTCTTCTTGGCCCTACTTCCTTAGCTCATCAACTCAAATCTTCTTCATAGCTTCTCCACCCTCTCTTGAAATGCTCCAAATAGCTCCAAAAAAACGTACAAAACACCACTTAAGCTTATGTAGACTCCATATCTTAAGATAATACGAAAACCTACACAAACGACACAAAACAAAACACAAAACTAAAAGAAAAGGCTCAAACACACAAAACACTCCCTAAAAACACAACTAAAAAGGCGGATATCAAAATACCCCATACTTAGACTTTCTTGTCCTCAAGCAATCGACAAGACATCAACCAAAACCAATAATACATATATGAAGTCAATGCCCTCATCAAAAAGCAACATCAAAGCACAAGTAGAAATAGATAGACAAGTGAATCTAACATCATCACACATATATGCAACCTCAAGCAAAAGCAACTAAAAATCCAACCTCACAAGGGTAATGTGTTTCACTAAACTCTCATGTGTTTGGGCATTGAATGACAACTCTCAACTCAATCCAATATACAAAAATCAACATAGTCATTGTTATTTATATCACCAAACTCTCCACCCGATATGTCAAAACATATAAAAAACATCAAGAGAACTTAGGCTCAATGAAAAACTTCATAGAAGCTTCCATTCGGCCGGGTTGTAATGGGACTTGGTAATAACAATAAGGCATGGAAATATTTTGGTTATGTGGTGCTAATAATATCCGAGAATCAAAGACTCCTAAAAACTTACATAACACCAAAAACATCAAAAGAACATACCAAACTCACTCTTCTCTTTAAAGAACAAAAACTCTCATTAACCCTGTTATCCCCACTAATCTTGCTTACAAACACTTAGGAAGATTTGGCTCATGCACACTTTCACTATTAAGCTCTTTTTTTCTTTTTCTTTCTTCTTCCCTTATCATCTTCATTTTTTTCTATGGGAAGTCGGTACCGATTTCTTTTTTTCTTCTTCTTTGCAAGTGCATTCAGGGAACCAAAATCCTTTTACATGACAAACTGCAAGATTCTCAAATACCCAACCCAAAATTACCCCACACTTGAACCAAACAAACTCACTCAACAAAACCATCACAACAACCAATACTAAGTCCTAATCCCCGGATAGGGTCAAGCTTTATTGGTTAGGGAACAATTTTGTGGAGCTAAAAATAAAAGGCTTTAGGCTCAAATTGGCTTCAAAAAGAGGATAATGTAAGGGTGGATATGGATTAAATAGGGCTTATGAAAAATAAGTTATCTATCATCTGATTTCATATGTAATGAACTAATATCTCATATAGGTCTCAAGAAATAGATAACCATATCAATGACAAGAGATAATATGCATAAGGAGAGTAAATCACACAAGAAAAGAAGAGGGATTTTTGATGTTCTCCCTCTAAGGCCAAAAAACAACTCACAAGGTAGCAATTTTTGTTGGATTTCAGTCACTTCTACCTAAGATCATATGTGCTCAATTTCATCACAAGCTAAATATCCACATAAAAACAAATTTTCCATGATTCAGGCAAAGCTATCCAAACATGATATGGAATTACATGATCAAGCAAGTTAGAGCATATCATAGGACATCTAAGTGGAATATTATCAATCCTAAAAACACAAACAAAGACTGACACAAAACTGAGTTACCTTTTCCCATACCCCATACTTAAACCAAATAGTGTCCTCACTGTTTAAAAGATAGACATAAAATTAAAGACGATAAGGAAAAGGGAACTCACAAAATAAAACTGAAGCGGCTTGAAACCATTGAGCATTTGAGGAGCTTTGCTGATTGTTTCGGTTCAGTAGAGGTCGGTACCGACCCTGTGATGGTCGGTAACGAGCTTGCTTCTAATGCCACCGATTCTTCTGTATATCACTTCTTCTTCTTATAGTACCTGAGTCATCTTAGAAAAACTTCTATCCTACTACACTAATCTAACCTAAAAACAAGTCAAAGAAAGCTAGCAAAAAGATCTAAGAAAGCAAAAACTAAAAAGCGAAAACAAAAAGCGGGTTGCCTCCCGTAAGCGCTATTTTTTAACGTCGTTAACCCAACGAACTTACCTCAGCTCTAAGGTGGCTTCCATCCAACAAAGTTTGGATCAAGAGGAACCCCATACTTAGATGAAACATCATTCTCTAAGATATTTGGCCCTCTATCATCAATCAGAATGCTCGGAAGTCCTACAATGGGTTAGTAAAATCCGAAAACCAAGGAGGTTTTGGCTCCTTCATAGGACTAACAGTAGGATATAATATAGAATAAAAATGGGAGAAGGGATCATGACCAGAATGAATAGGATAGGAACAAGAAAACTCACCTAGGCCACTTAGAAAAGGGTCTGTTACCAAGGCAAAATGGGTCGTTACCAACCCCACTGGGTCAGGAATGGCCTCGGTACCATGCCTGAATTCATCTTCTTCCTTGGACTCTTTCGGAAAGGGGTCGGTATCGACCCATGGTGAGTCGGTAGGCTCCTCGGTATATGTGCCTCCATTGAATTTGCCCGTTTTTGTACTCAGGGAGGGGTCGTTACCGATCCATGGTGGGTCGGTAGGCTCCTCAGTACTACAACTAGCCACTTTGCTTCTTGAAATAGCATCCAAATACTCTCGTAGACGGACATTGTTCGCGGCTATGGTATCCCTTTCTCTCTGGATCTTCTCTATCTGTAAGCGGAGTTCAGCCATCTGTTGTTTCATCTCTTCAATCTTCATGGCATTGGCTTTTATATACTGAAAGCAAAAACGAAATCAAAAAGCAAAACGGGTTCTCGGAGAGGGTCGGTACCGAGGCCCAAAGGGTCGGTACTAAGCCTGGAGTGATCCCGTGAAACAGAAACTGAAAAGAAAGAAGCAACTACCTGTCGACAGGGTCGGTACCGACCTGGAAGGGATCGGTAACGACTCGACAGTAACCTAGAAAGTAAACAGAAAGAACACAGAAACTGGGTTGCCCAACAATGTCGGTACCGACCCTGGGGGTCGTTACCGACTCGACGGAGTCCCGAAAATGCAAAAAGCACAAAACTTGTTACTATTGAAATCTCCCCGGCAACGGCGCCAATTTGTTGAAGGGTTTCTTGAACAAATAAATTTATATTCAAGACCCCGCTGAGTATAGCAGAGTCAGGTTCGTCCGCAGGGAGAAAGGCAGTATCAAGTTTTGTAACTTATTACGCAAGCAATTAAACAAAGCAAGGGTTTTTATCAAGTAAGAGAGAAAATCTAAGGTAAAGGTATCACCACAACAATAATCATGCAATGCTAACACTTATGAAACATAAAGATCATGCTTTTATCACATAAAGGCGCTAACTTTCGTTAACTAGAGCAAGTAAATCAACTAACTTTCGTTCAATTAATAAACTTACTATCTAATCTCTTCTACTTCAACTAGGATAGATCCACTTTCGCTTCAAAACCCTAATTTAACTATTCTGATTCAAAGTTCCGCTTTCGTTTCAACTATGAACGAGAAATTCCAATCTACTTTCGCTTTAAGGATTAAGAGCAAGAGAATAGATTCATGCAATACAAATAATCAAATCATGATCAAGAGAAAGCATACACAACCATTGTTGGATTCAACCCCAACTTTAGAGAGGAAAACTACTCACCAAGCATAATAATTGAAAACAAAACTGAATTAAAAAGGAAAAGCTTAGAACTTTGAATTCAAAACAAACTTGTTGTCCAAGCAACACCAATCTCTACACTATATCCTCTCCTACCAACTTCTCTCTCACCTCCTCTAACGTGCCCCTCGGGCCCTAGACCAGTGTTGGTTCCCCCCCCCCCACCAAACAAAGGGTTTAACCTCCTTTTATAGAAGATAAGGAGTCCTAATTCAACTAGGAAACAAGATAAAATAACCTTCAAAAAATACAAAGATAGAATAAATCCTTAAGAGCTCGGAATAGAGAGAAAGTCGGCACCACGCACGACCCAAATGGGTCATGTGATACGTGATCGCCTCGGATTACTCCTCAGAAACCTCGTATTTGACCACACAGGAACCCGATCTTGCCAGCAAATCAATTCAATCCTACAAAAGCTTTCAACTTTAGAATCCTTGTGATGCAAGTAACAAACAGATTTGAATAATGGTGACTGAATGAATCGAAATTGATAGGATAATTCAAATAGATAGTTCAATTGAATTGGCTCTAACGCTAAATTCAATTGATGAACTAGGATCGATCTTTAACAATCAACCTAGAACTAGACTATATGAATAACACAATCTGAATTTCGAAATTAAGAACAAGAGAGAGAAATTTCGGCTGCTATGATGATGATGATCTCGAGATTGTAATCACACAAACACACTTGTAATTTTTGAGCCCAAGGACTAGATAAACCTTTCTTAGGGTTTATCTAATCTCAAGCTGTCTTTTTATTAATGAAACTGAAAAGTATTTATAGAGAATACAAAAGCTAATCCTTGGGGAGCAAGCAAGGGGGTGTGGTCGGCCCTAGGAGAGAGGAATTAGCCTCCTTATCTTGCTTCCCAAGATATAATAATATCTAATTAAATCTAACTAGGTTACCTTAAATAAATAAATCATAGCTGAATTATTTATTTAAGGAAATAATCCTAACAAACTTAAAATATCTCTAACAAACTAAAAATATCTCTAACAACTAGGAGAGAGAAGATCAACCAACTAACATAAGCCTATTGGCTGATTTCTCTACATTATTAAAATAAATAGAAATTGTTCATAATAAAATAAATAAGATATTTTCTTCAATTTAGAATGGTCAAGTCAAAGGGTTGACTTTGACCCATATACCAATTCATCTCACCCGGTCACTTACTAAATTCAGCCCTAAAGTGAGACAAACTAATATATGTTTCTAAATAAAGAAATAGTGCATTTCGGCCCTCATATTATCAATCCATGGAATCCGGGCTCAATTGATGTCGAATGCACGAGACCCACTTCGCCTTGCTAGGCTCTTCAATAACTGCTGCCAATCGAACCAAGATCGTTGTTGTGCCTTGAGCAATCTTCTTAGCTCGACTTCTTGTGATTGGTCCGTCAGAAGGCACTCGAATCAACTCATCGACGTCGGTTTGAGACATGGCAGGCTTCACTGCATCATTCTCCTCCACTTGAGCTCGAATCGTCTCTGATTCGACGTCGGAATCAAAATCTGGCACATAAAGAGATAGATCAGCCACATTAAAAGTCGGATGGACACCATACTCACCAGGCATGTCAACATGATATGCATTAGGGCCGATTCTCCTGATGATACGAAATGGTCCATCTCCTCTCTGATCTAACTTGTTCTTCCTTTGATTTGGGAACCTTTCCTTCCTTAGATGCACCCAAACAAGATCTCCTTCTTCAAAGATAACCTGTTTCCGACCCTTATCATCATGGGCCTTGTACTTCATGGATTTCCTCTCCAAGTGCATCTTCGTCCTCTCATGTAGCTTCTTCACAAACTCAGCCCTCTTGTTAGCTTCAAAACTCTCTTTTCCCTTGTATGGCTGAGGCGTCATATCCACCGGCGTCCTCGGATTCAGCCCATAAACAACCTCAAAAGGGGTCATCTTTGTGGCTGAATGGATTGACCTGTTATAAGCAAACTCCACAAAAGGCAACACATCTTCCCAACGTTTGAGGTTAGCTTTAAGCATAGTTCTAAGTAAAACCCCTAACGTTCGATTAGTAACTTCCGTTTTCCCATCAGTTTGTGGGTGACATGAGGTAGAAAACAGCAATTTAGTTCCCAATTTAGACCATAGACTCTTCCAAAAATAACTCAAAAATTTAGCATCACGATCTGAAACAATAGAACAAGGAATGCCATGCAATCTAACAATTTCCCTAAAGAACAGATCAGCAATATGCACTGCATCATCAGTCGTGTGACAAGGAATAAAGTGAGCCATTTTGGAAAATCTATCTACCACTACAAAGATAGAATCTCTACCCTTCCTAGTTCTAGGTAAACCTACAATAAAATCCATAGAAATGTCTTCCCAAGGTGAAGTAGGAATGGGTAAAGGCTGGTACAAACCATGGGGGTGAAGTCTAGACTTAGCTTTAGCACAAACAACAAAACTCTTGACAAATCTCAGCACATAATTACTCATTTTAGGCCAATAGTAGTGTTCTTTTAAACCTTCTAAAGTCTTTTCTAAACCCCTATGTCCTCTTGATTCATGAACCTCTTTAGTTAGAAGCCTACGTATACTAGATGAAGGAATGCACAATTTTCCAGCTTTAAACAAGTATCCATCATCAATAAAGTAAGTATCTATTTCACCCCTAGACATGCAATTCTTATAGATTTCAGCAAAGTGAGGATCACTAGCATATAATTCCCTAATCATTGCAAATCCAAGGATCTTAACATCACATAGGTTCAAGAGTACATACCTCCGAGAAAGGGCGTCAGCTACCACATTCTCCTTGCCTTTCTTATGTTTAACAACATAAGGAAAGGTCTCCATGAATTCAACCCATCTTGCATGTCGCCTGTTGAGTCTGGATTGGCCTTTCAAGTACTTCAAGGCCTCATGATCAGAATGGATTACAAACTCTTTAGGCCACAAATAATGAGACCAAGTTTTCAGGACCCTAATTAAAGCATACAACTCTTTATCATAAGTAGGGTAATTCAACTCAGCCCCACTAAGCTTTTCACTAAAATAAGCAATGGGTTTCTTGTCTTGTAAGAGCACGCCTCCTATGCCATGTCCAGAAGCGTCCACCTCTATCTCAAATGCCTTGGAAAAGTCAGGGAGTTGAAGCACTGGGGCGTGGCATAATCTGTCCTTCAAAGTGTTGAAGGCTTTCTCTTGTTGCTCCCTCCATTTAAAGGCCGTATCCTTCTTTGTAAGCTCGTGGAGGGGGGCTGCAATTGTGCTAAAATCACGCACAAATCTCCTGTAGAAGCCAGCCAAGCCGAGAAATGATCTGACCATTGTTGGTGTGGTCGGCTGGGGCCATTCTTTGATTGCCTTGATCTTGTCTTCATCTACCTTCAATCCACCTTTAGACACAACAAAACCAAGAAAAATGGTAGACTCGGAGCAAAAAGAACACTTTTTCAAGTTAACATAAAGCTTTTCTAACCTTAAAGTGTCCAAAACAGCCCTAAGATGATCTACATGTTCATGCATGGTTTTGCTATAGATTAAGATATCATCAAAGTAGACTACAACAAATCTGCCTAAGTATCTTCTTAAGACATGGTTCATAAGCCTCATAAAAGTACTAGGTGCATTAGTTAATCCAAAAGGCATTACTAACCATTCATATAAGCCATACTTAGTTTTAAAGGCAGTTTTCCATTCATCCCCTTCCCTCATCCTAATTTGATGGTACCCACTTCTTAAATCAATTTTAGAAAAGAAATTAGCACCATGTAATTCATCAAGCATATCATCTAGTCTAGGGATGGGGTGACGGTACTTAACTGTTATTTGGTTGATCGCTCTACAATCAACACACATTCTCCATGTGCCATCCTTCTTTGGCACCAAAATCACCGGAACCGCGCATGGGCTGAGAGATTCACGCACATAGCCTTTGTCCATGAGATCTTGCACTTGTCTTTGAAGCTCAACGGTCTCTTCTGGACTTGCTCTATAGGCTGCACGGTTTGGTAATGAAGCGCCGGGCACCAAATCGATTTGATGCTCAATGCCTCTAATGGTGGAAGGCCTTCTGGCAACTCTTCAGGCATCACATCTTCAAACTCCTGTAATAGATCCTGTAGACACTTTGGAAGATGTGAAATATCTTGACTAATAATAAGTATCTCTTTCCTCATAAGAAGTAAGCAAGGAGAGTTAGGGAAAGGAATACTAGACTGAGTCACAAGAGAGCGCTTTTCTACACTGCCTTTCAAGCCGATTTTTGGCTCTTTCTGTAGGCGTTCTTTTTCCATATTTGTAGCTCTCTGAGTCTCTGAATTGCTCCCAAAATTTGAGCCAAAACGCTCGAGTGGATTGGGAGATAGCCCAGTTTTCGTCCCAGATGCATTGCTGGTATTGTTGCACGACACTTTGGACGATTTAGGGTGATTTTCTCGGCGTTTTTCGTCCCAAACAGTAGCCCCACCTGTGTTTGATGTTGTCCCAAAATTTGAGCCAGAACGCTCGGGTGGAGACTGGGAAACGCCGCTTGGATTTGTCGACGCGTCGGGCGCCGAACGCCGGGCCGCAACTTTGGCCGTGGAATCAGCCTCTGCTTTCTCTTCCTTGGCACGCCTAAGTGCCCTAGCTTGATCTCGCCGTACCTGATCCTGTAAAACTTGTTGAGGAGACAAGGGTAGAAGAAAAACTCTCCTCCCATCATAGTTAAAGGAATAGGTGTTTAACATGCCATCATAAATCACTCTCCTATCAAATAACCATGGTCTTCCTAACAAAATATGAGTGCATTCCATGTTAACTACATCACACATAATATCATCAACATAAGTACCAATAGCAACACGGACTAAACACTGATGAGTGACGAGATTAGGACCTTCTGAATCATTAATTCCATTGAGACCATAACTAGTAGCTCTAGGTTGGATTTTTAATTGCAAGTGATCAACTACCTTAGCATTAATAATGTTACAGCAGCTACCACTATCAATTATCATGCATAACACTTGATTCTTTACTGTACACCTAGTATGAAAAATGTTTTCCCTTTGATCTAGCCTAGGTGTTTCTTGTAAAGTAAGAGTACGCATTGTTACCAAAGTTAGAGGCTGTTCGGTGCAATCTGGTTCAATGGCCTCTATGTCCTCCTCTTCTTGTCCATTACTGTCCTCCTCCACTTGATTTGGAGTTATATCTTCATCACTCACATATCCTCCATTGGTGGTGAGAAGCACTTGCTTTAGATTTGGACAATCCTTGGCATAGTGACCTCGTCCTTGACACTTGTAGCACACTAAATCACGTGCTCTAGGCTGATTTGGAGGTCCATTGGTGGGACGCCTTTGGCCTTGAAAACCTGTTGTTTTAGGTGAGCTAGAAGCTCCCTTTTGCTGCATAGAAGAGTTAGAAGAATAAGAGTTGGAATTTGAACTAGGATTAGGGCCATACCTTTTTGTAGCATTCCAAGCTTCCTTCTTCTTCCTTTGTTGCTGCTCATAGAGTAGTTGGGCTGAATGTACTAAGGCATTGAGATCCTTGATTTGTTGAATCTCCAATGTGTCTTGAATGCTTTGATTCAGTCCAGCCATGAATTGGGTCCTTAGAGACCGTTGGGAATGATGAATTCCCGCTTTAAAACTCAGATCCTCTAGCTCATTGAAGTACTCGGTTGGAGACTTGGTGCCTTGTTTGCAAGTTACAACTTTCAATCTCATGTGCTCGGTATGCTCTTCAGGCACATATTTCTTCCTCATTACAAACTTCAGCTGGCTCCAAGTTTCAATTGGTGGTAAGGCCTTTCTAATTCGATCCTCCTTCATTCTAAACCACCAATTTCTAGCGGTCCCAATAAAGTGGATGACAACAACAACAACTTTCTCCCATTCTTCATATCCCATGTGATCTAGAATGAAATTTGTAGCTTGTTCCCACTCTAGATACTTCTCCGGGTTAAGCTCTCCATTGAATGGTTCTATCTTGATCTTTATATCACGTTTCCCAATCTGATTTACAACTTGGTTAATGTTGTTGTTGTTGTTCGACCGTTGTACTCCATAGGCTGGTGGGAGATCTTCTACAACCTCAGCTTGGTTATAGAAATCATCTAGGGGAGGATGCCATGGGCGCCTTTCTTCCCCGGGATAACCATACGTCACATCATCAAAAAAGTTGTTGTATTGTTGATTTTGTTGATGAGTGGCTTGAGGATACCGGTTGTGTGGCTGATTATAGAATTGTTGATGAGTAACCGGTGGAGTCCTCGACCCGATGCCTCTTCCTCTACCTCGACCTGCTGTGGGGGAGTAGTGAGCCGGGGGATCATTATCTTTGTTGTAGCTAGCAAGCACATCATGTTCGTCATCCACTAGTTGTTGCTTGCCTTTGTCGCTACCCGAGGCTTGATTTGGGTCACTTGTAAGATCGATTGCAGGGGTGCTCTTGCGACTAGCTTGAGATGAATCAACCAATATTGCAAGTTGTTCCTCTAAATGCTTTAGTTGTGGAGCCAATGCAGCCGTGGCCAGTTCTACAGCTTGAGCCTGGCCATCGCGCACACCTTCACTAATG
The DNA here is from genome assembly GCA_964016875.1 of Fallopia convolvulus. Classification (NCBI taxonomy): domain Eukaryota; kingdom Viridiplantae; phylum Streptophyta; class Magnoliopsida; order Caryophyllales; family Polygonaceae; genus Fallopia; species Fallopia convolvulus. The sequence continues at coordinate 22,281,329 of OZ024726.1, read as the reverse complement.
GACAACCTAATGAAGTCGATTGCCTCCTTAGTGAGACTCAATTCAGTTGGGTTAGGTTCTGATGGAATCACCATTGTTCCTGAAACAAGCAAGAAGGTAGAGAGAGTAGTGTGTTCTAAAGTAAACCACAACAAGCAATACCACACCTTGATCAAGCCAAAACTTGCCTCAAAGCAATCCAATCAACTTAATTCAGTTTTGGGGCTGTTTTGAGGGAGTAAAATGGTAGATATAGTGTAGGTATGGAATACTAATGATATTTAAAGGAAATATGCAGCTTAAGCAAATGGCAAATATGCAATAAGACAAGCAATGCAAATAATCCCTCTATGAGCTCTAAAACACATGCAATCTCTCAATTGACTCTATGCAAGTTAATAAAGCCAAAATTCAGCATGCAAGGACAGAAAATATGGTAGGCTTAGTGACTTTTATTTCGTCACTCTTTTTCTTCAAAGTGATTTCTACTTAGCTATCTTTTTAAGCAAGCAGTCACTAGGGTTGAAAGTGGCTTAAAACTAGCTGGGGTACATCACTTTTTCTTTTCTTTTTTTTTTTTTTTTTTTTGATTTTTATGCACAAACTACTCTTGTGCTATAATGAAGAAACAAGCAAAGCAATGCAACAATGCTAAGGACGAAATTAAAAGGGTATATACGAACCTCTTTTTTTTTTTTTTTTTTTTTAAACTAAGTGACTTTTGCTACCAATGAAACCAACTAGAAGCCAAATTAACAAAAGAAGAAGGGTAGGTCGAATTGATGGGATGCAATGACAGAAATCAGCAAGTATTAATCAAGCAATATGAATCGCAATCAATCATGCAACATGAATGAAAACTCATAAAACTGTAGGAAAAACAATTGCTAATCTAAATTGCAATACAACTCAACCAATTCAGCCAATAAACATGCACAAATCCCATAAAAATCTCCTAATTGGTAATTGCTTGGAGGGCAAGGAACAACTAAGGGATTTAGGGTTTGGGAGATCACGGCTGGATTAGGGCTATTAGGGTTCGGTTCGAGGGTTTGGGTTTGGTAGGGTTTCGGACTAGGGTTTGCGAGAATTAGGGTTACCTAGGGTTTCTCGCAACTAGGGTTAGGGTTTGGGTTTGGACTGCCGCCAGATTAGGGTTAGGGTTAGGGTTGAGTTCTCGAAAAATTAGGGTTAGGGTTCGAGAATGAGGGTGGCGAACTAGGGTTTGGATGCTCCGATTTGGATGGGGTTGGTGGGGTTGTGATCGGACGGTGGTGGTGGGTGGTGCGGCTGGTGAGAGCGACACCAAGTCGGGGTGTGCAGGTGGTGGCGGAGTGGTGGTGTTGGCGGAACTATGTGGTGGTTGTGGTGCAAATTCAGCCTTTGGATCTCAGAAATTGTAACTTGGTTAAAGGTTCAAATTTTGGGATCAAAAACTGAATTAAATTAACTAGAAAGCAAATTAAGGAAAGAAACAATTACTTGGCGAGACGCTGGATTATGATACCACTTGATACGTGATCGCCTCGGATTACTCCTCAGAAGCCTCGTATTTGACCACACAGGAACCCGATCTTGCCAGCAAATCAATTCAATCCTACAAAAGCTTTCAACTTTAGAATCCTTGTGATGCAAGTAACAAACAGATTTGAATAATGGTGCCTGAATGAATCGAAATTGATAGGATAATTCAAATAGATAGTTCAATTGAATTGGCTCTAACGCTAAATTCAATTGATGAACTAGGATCGATCTTTAACAATCAACCTAGAACTAGACTATATGAATAACACAATCTGAATTTCGAAATTAAGAACAAGAGAGAGAAATTTCGGCTGCTATGATGATGATGATCTCGAGATTGTAATCACACAAACACACTTGTAATTTTTGAGCCCAAGGACTAGATAAACTTTCTTAGGGTTTATCTAATCTCAAGCTGTCTTTTTATTAATGAAACTGAAAAGTATTTATAGAGAATACAAAAGCTAATCCTTGGGGAGCAAGCAAGGGGGTGTGGCCGGCCCTAGGAGAGAGGAATTAGCCTCCTTATCTTGCTTCCCAAGATATAATAATATCTAATTAAATCTAACTAGGTTACCTTAAATAAATAAATCATAGCTGAATTATTTATTTAAGGAAATAATCTTAACAAACTTAAAATATCTCTAACAAACTAAAAATATCTCTAACAACCAGGAGAGAGAAGATCAACCAACTAACATAAGCCTATTGGCTGATTTCTCTACATTATTAAAATAAATAGAAATTGTTCATAATAAAATAAATAAGATATTTTCTTCAATTTAGAATGGTCAAGTCAAAGGGTTGACTTTGACCCATATACCAATTCATCTCACCCGGTCACTTACTAAATTCAGCCCTAAAGTGAGACAAACTAATATATGTTTCTAAATAAAGAAATAGTGCATTTCGGCCCTCATATTATCAATCCATGGAATCCGGGCTCAATTGATGTCGAATGCACGAGACCCACTTCGCCTTGCTAGGCTCTTCAATAACTGCTGCCAATCGAACCAAGATCGCTGTTGTGCCTTGAGCAATCTTCTTAGCTCGACTTCTTGTGATTGGTCCGTCAGAAGGCACTCGAATCAACTCATCGACGTCGGTTTGAGACATGGCAGGCTTCACAGCATCATCATGCACGACCATAATAGGGTCGGTCCTGAGGGTTCCTCTCTCTGTTTGGATCGAGCACGACCCTGATTGTGTCGGTCCTGAGAGCATTCTTCTAGCTTCCTCATCTTGGTTCATGCACGACCCCTCCCTAGCTCGATCTTGGGTCGATTTCTTCACCTCTCTTCATGTTTTCACTCTTCTTGTCCCTACTTCCTTAGCTCATCAACTCAAATCTTCTTCATAACTTGTCCACCCTCTCTTGCAATGCTCCAAACTGCTCCAAGAAAACGTACAAAACACCACCAAAGCTTATGTAGACTCCATATCCTAAGATAATACGAACACCTACACAAACGACTCAAAAAAAACACAAAACTAAAAGAAAAGACTCAAGCACACAAAAACACAACTAAAAACACAACTAAAAAGGCGAAGATCAACATTGCACGCCAAGTGTTCGATGATATGTCCATGTAAATGTCACTCCTAAATGTGGCATTCGGTTTTTCGAGGTTCAAATTTATGCTTTTATTCGATCGGTCTTGATTTTATAGTGCAGAATGTGCTTATTGACTAGATATTATCCTCATTCTTTATCTTTATGCCTAGAGGTCTTTAAAGTTCACTTTTTTTTTATTCTTTTTGCCTTTAAAATGACTTGTGATCTAACATTGCACACCAAGTGTTCGATGATTTGTCCAAGTAAATGTCACTCCTAAATGTGGCATTAGGTTTCTAGGTTCAAATTTATGCTTTTATTCGATCGGTCTTGATTTTATAGTGTAGAATGTGCTTATTGTCTTGATACTATCCTCATTCTTTATGTTTATGCCTAGATGTCCTTAAAGTTCACTAGTTTTTTCACCTTTTGCCTTAAAAATGACTTGTGATCTAACATTTCACGCCAAGCGTGCGATGATTTGTCCATGTAAATGTCACTCCTAAATGTGGTGTTCGGTTTCAAGGTTCGAATTTATGCTTTTATTCAATCGGTATTGATTTCTTAGTGCAGAATGTGCTTATTTGCTTGATACTATCATCAATATTTATGCTTATGCCTAGATGCATGTCTTTAAAGTTCACTTGTTTTTTCTCATTTTTCCTTTAAAATGACGTGTGATGTAACATTGCGCGCCAAGTGTTCGATGAAATGTCCATGTAAATGTCACTCATAAATGTGGCATTCGGTTTCTAGGTTCAAATTTATGCGTTTATTCGATCGGTCTTGATTTTTTAGTGCAGAATGTGCTTATTGGCTAGATACTATCCTCATTCTATATGCTTATGCCTAGATGTCTTTAAACTTCACTTATTTTTTCTCCTTTTGCCTTTGAAAATTAACTTGTGATCTAACATGGCACGCCAAGTGTACAACAAAATGTCCATGTAAATGTCACTCCTAAATGTGACATTCGTTTTCTAGGTTCGAATTTATGCTCTTATTCGATCGGTCTTGATTTTATAGTGCAGAATGTGCTTATTGGCTTGATACTATCCTCATTCTTTATGCTTATGCCTAGATGTCTTTAAAGTTCACTTGTTTTTTCTACTTTTGCCTTTAAAATGACTTGTCATCTAACATTGCACGTCAAGTATTCGATGATATGTCCATGTAAATGTCAATCCTAAATGTGGTATAAGGTTTCTAGGTTCGAATTTATGCTTTTTTTCGATCGGTCTTGATGTCATAGTGCAGAATGTGCTTATTGGCTAGATACTATCCTCATTCTTTATCTTTATGCCTAGATGTCTTTAGAGTTCACTTTTTTTATTCTTTTTGCCTTTAAAATGAATTGTGATCTAACATTGCACACCAAGTGTTCGATGATATGTCCAAGTAATTGTCACTCCGAAATGTGGCATTAGGTTTCTTGGTTCAAATTTATGCTTTTATTCGCTTGGTCTTGATTTTATAGTGTAGAATGTGCTTATTGTCTTAATATTATCCTCATTCTTTATGCTTATGCCTAGATGTCCTTCAAGTTCACTTGTTTTTTCTCCTATTGCCTTTAAAATGACTTGTGATCTAACATTGCACGCCAAGTGTTCGATGATGTGTCCATGTGAATGTCACTCCTAAGACTTGTGTTCGGTTTCTAGGTTTTAATTTATGCTTTTATTTGATCGGTCTTGATTTCTTTGTGCATAATGTGCTTATTTGCTTGATACTATCCTCAATCTTTATGCTTATGCCTAGATGTCTTTAAAGTTCACTTGTTTTTTCTCCTCTTGCCTTTGACATGAGTTGTGATCTAACATTGCACGCCAAGTGTTGGATGAAATGTCCATGTAAATGTCACTCCTAAATATGGCATTCGGTTTCTAGGTTCGAATTTATGCTTTTGTTCGATCGGTCTTGATTTTTTAGTGTAAAATGTGCTTATTGGCTTGATATTATCCTCATTCTATATGCTTATGCCTAGATGTCTTTAAACTTCACTTGCTTTTTCTCCTTTTACCTTTAAAAATTAACTTGTGATCTAACATTGCACGCCAAGTGTTCAGTGAAATGTCCATGTAAATGTCACTCCTAAATGTGGCATGCGGTTTCTAGGTTCGAATTTCTGCTCTTATTCGACCGGTCTTGATTTTGTAGTGTAGAATGTGCTTATTGGCTTGATACTATCCTCATTCTTTATGCTTATCCCTAGATGTCTTTAAAGTTCACTTATTTTTTCTCCTTTTGCCTTTAAAATTTGACTTGTGATCTAACATTACACGCCAAGTGTTCGATGAAATGTCCATGTAAATGTCACTCCTAAATGTGGCTTCGGTTTCTAGGTTCGAATTTATGCTTTTATTCGATCGGTCTGGATTTTATGGTGCAAAATGTGCTTATTGGCATGATACTATCCTCATTCTATATGCTTATGCTTAGATGTCTTTAAAGTTCACTTGTTTTTTCTCCTTTTGCATTTAAAATGACTTGTGATCTAACATTGCACGCCATGTATTCGATGTTATGTCGAGGTAAATGTCAATCCTAAATATGGCATTCGGTTTCTAGGTTCGAATTTATGCTTTTATTCGATCGGTCTTGATTTTATAGTGCAAAATGTGCTTTTTGACTACATACTATCCTCATTCTTTATCTTTATGCCTAGATGTTTTTAAAGTTCACTTGTTTTTATTCTTTTTGCCTTTGAAAGGACTTGTGATCTAGCATTGCACGCCAAGTGTTCGGTGATATGTCCATGTAAATGTCACTTCTAAATGTGGCATTAGGTTTTTAGGTTCGAATTTAGGCTTTTATTCGATCGGTCTTGATTTCATAGTGCAGAATGTGCTTATTGGCTTCATACTATCCTCAATCTTTATGCTTATGCCTAGATCTCTTTAAAGTTCACTTGTTTTTTCTCCTCTTGCCTTTAACATGAGTTGTGATCTAACATTGCACGCCAAGTGTTGGATGATGTGTCCATGTAAATGTCACTCCTAAATGTGGTGTTCGGTTTCTAGGTTCGAATTTATGCTTTTATTCTATCGGTCTAGATTTCGTAGTGCAGAATGTACTTTTTGGCTTGATACTATCCTCCTTAATTCTTTATGCTTATGCATTCATGTCTTTAAAGTTCACTTGTTTTTTCTCCTTTTCCCTTTGGAATGACTTGTGATCAAGCATTGCACGCCAAGTGTTCGATGAAATGTCCATGTAAATGTTACTCCTAAATCTGGCATTCGGTTTCTAGGTTCGAATTTATGCTTTTATTCGATCGGTCTTGATTTTGTAGTGCAGAATGTGCTTATTGGCTTGATACTATCTTCATTCTTTATCTTTATGCCTAGATGTCATTAAAGTTCACTTGTTTTTATTCTTTTTGCCTTTAAAATGACTTGTGATATAGCATTGCACGCCAAGTGTTCGATGAAATGTCCATGTAAATGTCACTCCTAAATGTGGCATTCGGTTTCTAGGTTCGAATTTATGGTTTTATTCGATCAGTCTTGATTTCGTAGTGCAGAATGTGCTTACTGGCTTGATACTATCCTCAATCTTTATGCATATGCCTAGATGTCTTTAAAGTTCACTTGTTTTTTCTCCTCTTGCCTTTAACATGAGTTGTGATCTAACATTGTACGCCAAGTGTGGGATGATGTGTCCATGTAAATGTCACTCCTAAATGTGGTGTTCGGTTTCTAGGTTCGAATTTATGCTTTTATTCTATCGGTCTAGATTTCGTAGTGCAAAATGTACTTATTGGCTTGATACTATCCTCATTAATTCTTTGTGCTTATGCATTCATGTCTTTAAAGTTCACTTGTTTTATCTCCTTTTCGCTTTGAAATGACTTGTGATCAAGCATTGCACGCCAAGTGTTCGATGAAATGTCCATGTAAATGTTACTCCTAAATGTGGCATGCGGTTTCTAGGTTCGAATTTATGCTCTTATTCGACCGGTTTTGATTTTGTAGTGTAGAATGTGCTTATTGGCTTGATACTATCCTCATTCTTTATGCTTATCCCTAGATGTCTTTAAAGTTCACTTATTTTTTCTCCTTTTGCCTTTAAAATTTGACTTGTGATCTAACATTACACGCCAAGTGTTCGATGAAATGTCCATGTAAATGTCACTCCTAAATGTGGCTTCGGTTTCTAGGTTCGAATTTATGCTTTTATTCGATCGGTCTGGATTTTATAGTGCAAAATGTGCTTATTGGCATGATACTATCCTCATTCTATATGCTTATGCTTAGATGTCTTTAAAGTTCACTTGTTTTTTCTCCTTTTGCATTTAAAATGACTTGTGATCTAACATTGCACGCCATGTATTCGATGATATGTCGAGGTAAATGTCAATCCTAAATATGGCATTCGGTTTCTAGGTTCGAATTTATGCTTTTATTCGATCGGTCTTCATTTTATAGTGCAAAATGTGCTTTTTGACTACATACTATCCTCATTCTTTGTCTTTATGCCTAGATGTTTTTAAAGTTCACGTGTTTTTATTCTTTCTGCCTTTGAAAGGACTTGTGATCTAGCATTGCACGCCAAGTGTTCGGTGAAATGTCCATGTAAATGTCACTCATAAATGTGGCATTCGGTTTCTAAGTTCGAATTTATGCGTTTATTCGATCGGTCTTGATTTTATAGTGCAGAATGTGCTTATTGGCTAGATACTATCCTCATTCTATATGCTTATGCCTAGATGTCTTTGAACTTCACTTATTTTTTCTCCTTTTGCCTTTGAAAATTAACTTGTGATCTAACATTGCACGCCAAGTGTACAATAAAATGTCCATGTAAATGTCACTCCTAAATGTGACATTCGTTTTCTAGGTTCGAATTTATGCTCTTATTCGATCGGTCTTGATTTTATAGTGCAGAATGTGCTTATTGGCTTGATACTATCCTCATTCTTTATGCTTATGCCTAGATGTCTTTAAAGTTCACTTGTTTTTTCTACTTTTGCCTTTAAAATGACTTGTCATCTAACATTGCACGCCAAGTATTCGATGATATGTCCATGTAAATGTCAATCCTAAATGTGGTATAAGGTCTCTAGGTTCGAATTTATGCTTTTTTTCGATCGGTCTTGATGTCATAGTGCAGAATGTGCTTATTGGCTAGATACTATCCTCATTCTTTATCTTTATGCCTAGATGTCTTTAGAGTTCACTTTTTTTATTCTTTTTCCCTTTAAAATGAATTGTGATCTAACATTGCACACCAAGTGTTCGATGATATGTCCAAGTAATTGTCACTCCGAAATGTGGCATTAGGTTTCTAGGTTCAAATTTATGCTTTTATTCGCTTGGTCTTGATTTTATAGTGTAGAATGTGCTTATTGTCTTAATATTATCCTCATTCTTTATGCTTATGCCTAGATGTCCTTAAAGTTCACTTGTTTTTTCTCCTATTGCCTTTAAAATGACTTGTGATCTAACATTGCACGCCAAGTGTTCGATGATGTGTCCATGTGAATGTCACTCCTAAGACTTGTGTTCGGTTTCTAGGTTTTAATTTATGCTTTTATTTGATCGGTCTTGATTTCTTTGTGCATAATGTGCTTATTTGCTTGATACTATCCTCAATCTTTATGCTTATGCCTAGATGTCTTTAAAGTTCACTTGTTTTTTCTCCTTTTTCCTTTAAAATGAATTGTGAACTAACATTGCACGCCCAGTGTTCGATGAAATGTCCATGTAAATGTCACTCCTAAATATGGCATTCGGTTTCTAGGTTCGAATTTATGCTTTTGTTCGATCGGTCTTGATTTTTTAGTGTAAAATGTGCTTATTGGCTTGATACTATCCTCATTCTATATGCTTATGCCTAGATGTCTTTAAACTTCACTTGCTTTTTCTCCTTTTACCTTTAAAAATTAACTTGTGATCTAACATTGCACGCCAAGTGTTCAGTGAAATGTCCATGTAAATGTCACTCCTAAATGTGGCATGCGGTTTCTAGGTTCGAATTTATGCTCTTATTCGACCGGTCTTGATTTTGTAGTGTAGAATGTGCTTATTGGCTTGATACTATCCTCATTCTTTATGCTTATCCCTAGATGTCTTTAAAGTTCACTTATTTTTTCTCCTTTTGCCTTTAAAATTTGACTTGTGATCTAACATTACACGCCAAGTGTTCGATGAAATGTCCATGTAAATGTCACTCCTAAATGTGGCTTCGGTTTCTAGGTTCGAATTTATGCTTTTATTCGATCGGTCTGGATTTTATAGTGCAAAATGTGCTTATTGGCATGATACTATCCTCATTCTATATGCTTATGCTTAGATGTCTTTAAAGTTCACTTGTTTTTTCTCCTTTTGCATTTAAAATGACTTGTGATCTAACATTGCACGCCATGTATTCGATGATATGTCGAGGTAAATGTCAATCCTAAATATGGTATTCGGTTTCTAGGTTCGAATTTATGCTTTTATTCGATCGGTCTTGATTTTATAGTGCAAAATGTGCTTTTTGACTACATACTATCCTCATTCTTTATCATTATGCCTAGATGTTCTTAAAGTTCACTTGTTTTTATTCTTTTTGCCTTTGAAAGGACTTGTGATCTAGCATTGCACGCCAAGTGTTCGGTGATATGTCCATGTAAATGTCACTTCTAAATGTGGCATTAGGTTTTTAGGTTCGAATTTAGGCTTTTATTCGATCGGTCTTGATTTCATAGTGCAGAATGTGCTTATTGGCTTCATACTATCCTCAATCTTTATGCTTATGCCTAGATCTCTTTAAAGTTCACTTGTTTTTTCTCCTCTTGCCTTTAACATGAGTTGTGATCTAACATTGCACGCCAAGTGTTGGATGATGTGTCCATGTAAATGTCACTCCTAAATGTGGTGTTCGGTTTCTAGGTTCGAATTTATGCTTTTATTCTATCGGTCTAGATTTCGTAGTGCAGAATGTACTTTTTGGCTTGATACTATCCTCCTTAATTCTTTATGCTTATGCATTCATGTCTTTAAAGTTCACTTGTTTTTTCTCCTTTTCCCTTTGGAATGACTTGTGATCAAGCATTGCACGCCAAGTGTTCGATGAAATGTCCATGTAAATGTTACTCCTAAATGTGGCATTCGGTTTCTAGGTTCGAATTTATGCTTTTATTCGATCGGTCTTGATTTTGTAGTGCAGAATGTGCTTATTGGCTTGATACTATCTTCATTCTATATCTTTATGCCTAGATGTCATTAAAGTTCACTTGTTTTTATTCTTTTTGCCTTTAAAATGACTTGTGATATAGCATTGCACGCCAAGTGTTCGATGAAATGTCCATGTAAATGTCACTCCTAAATGTGGCATTCGGTTTCTAGGTTCGAATTTATGGTTTTTTTCGATCAGTCTTGATTTCGTAGTGCAGAATGTGCTTACTGGCTTGATACTATCCTCAATCTTTATGCATATGCCTAGATGTCTTTAAAGTTCACTTGTTTTTTCTCCTCTTGCCTTTAACATGAGTTGTGATCTAACATTGCACGCCAAGTGTTGGATGATGTGTCCATGTAAATGTCACTCCTAAATGTGGTGTTCGGTTTCTAGGTTCGAATTTATGCTTTTAATCTATCGGTCTAGATTTCGTAGTGCAAAATGTACTTATTGGCTTGATACTATCCTCATTAATTCTTTGTGCTTATGCATTCATGTCTTTAAAGTTCACTTGTTTTATCTACTTTTCGCTTTGAAATGACTTGTGATCAAGCATTGCACGCCAAGTGTTCGATGAAATGTCCATGTATGTTACTCCTAAATGTGGCATGCGGTTTCTAGGTTCGAATTTATGCTCTTATTCGACCGGTTTTGATTTTGTAGTGTAGAATGTGCTTATTGGCTTGATACTATCCTCATTCTTTATGCTTATCCCTAGATGTCTTTAAAGTTCACTTATTTTTTCTCCTTTTGCCTTTAAAATTTGACTTGTGATCTAACATTACACGCCAAGTGTTCGATGAAATGTCCATGTAAATGTCACTCCTAAATGTGGCTTCGGTTTCTAGGTTCGAATTTATGCTTTTATTCGATCGGTCTGGATTTTATAGTGCAAAATGTGCTTATTGGCATGATACTATCCTCATTCTATATGCTTATGCTTAGATGTCTTTAAAGTTCACTTGTTTTTTCTCCTTTTGCATTTAAAATGACTTGTGATCTAACATTGCACGCCATGTATTCGATGATATGTCGAGGTAAATGTCAATCCTAAATATGGCATTCGGTTTCTAGGTTCGAATTTATGCTTTTATTCGATCGGTCTTGATTTTATAGTGCAAAATGTGCTTTTTGACTACATACTATCCTCATTCTTTATCTTTATGCCTAGATGTTTTTAAAGTTCACTTGTTTTTATTCTTTTTGCCTTTGAAAGGACTTGTGATCTAGCATTGCACGCCAAGTGTTCGGTGATATGTCCATGTAAATGTCACTTCTAAATGTGGCATTAGGTTTTTAGGTTCGAATTTAGGCTTTTATTCGATCGGTCTTGATTTCATAGTGCAGAATGTGCTTATTGGCTTCATACTATCCTCAATCTTTATGCTTATGCCTAGATCTCTTTAAAGTTCACTTGTTTTTTCTCCTCTTGCCTTTAACATGAGTTGTGATCTAACATTGCACGCCAAGTGTTGGATGATGTGTCCATGTAAATGTCACTCCTAAATGTGGTGTTCGGTTTCTAGGTTCGAATTTATGCTTTTATTCTATCGGTCTAGATTTCGTAGTGCAGAATGTACTTTTTGGCTTGATACTATCCTCCTTAATTCTTTATGCTTATGCATTCATGTCTTTAAAGTTCACTTGTTTTTTCTCCTTTTCCCTTTGGAATGACTTGTGATCAAGCATTGCACGCCAAGTGTTCGATGAAATGTCCATGTAAATGTTACTCCTAAATGTGGCATTCGGTTTCTAGGTTCGAATTTATGCTTTTATTCGATCGGTCTTGATTTTGTATTGCAGAATGTGCTTATTGGCTTGATACTATCTTCATTCTTTATTTTTATGCCTAGATGTCATTAAAGTTCACTTGTTTTTATTCTTTTTGCCTTTAAAATGACTTGTGATATAGCATTGCACGCCAAGTGTTCGATGAAATGTCCATGTAAATGTCACTCCTAAATGTGGCATTCGGTTTCTAGGTTCGAATTTATGGTTTTTTTCGATCAGTCTTGATTTCGTAGTGCAGAATGTGCTTACTGGCTTGATACTATCCTCAATCTTTATGCATATGCCTAGATGTCTTTAAAGTTCACTTGTTTTTTCTCCTCTTGCCTTTAACATGAGTTGTGATCTAACATTGCACGCCAAGTGTTGGATGATGTGTCCATGTAAATGTCACTCCTAAATGTGGTGTTCGGTTTCTAGGTTCGAATTTATGCTTTTATTCTATCGGTCTAGATTTCGTAGTGCAAAATGTACTTATTGGCTTGATACTATCCTCATTAATTCTTTGTGCTTATGCATTCATGTCTTTAAAGTTCACTTGTTTTATCTCCTTTTCTCTTTGAAATGACTTGTGATCAAGCATTGCACGCCAAGTGTTCGATGAAATGTCCATGTAAATGTTACTCCTAAATGTGGCATTCGGTTTCTAGGTTTGAATTTATGATTTTATTCTATCGGTCTAGATTTCGTAGTGCAGAATGTGCTTATTGGCTTGATACTATCCTCATTAATTCTTTATGCTTATGCATTCATGTCTTTAAAGTTCACTTGTTTTTTCTTCTTTTCCCTTTGAAATGACTTGTGATCAAGCATTGCACGCCAAGTGTTCGATGAAATGTCCATGTAAATGTTACTCCTAAATGTGGCATTCGGTTTCTAGGTTTGAATTTATGCTTTTATTCGATCGGTCTTGATTTTGTAGTGCAGAATGTACTTATTGGCTTGATACTATCCTCATTCTTTATCTTTATGCCTAGATGTCATTAAAGTTCACTATTTTTTATTCTTTTTGCCTTTAAAATGATTTGTGATATAGCATTGCACGCCAAGTGTTCGATGAAATGTCCATGTAAATGTCACTCCTAAATGTGTCATTCGGTTTCTAGGTTCGAATTTATGCTTTTATTCGATCAGTCTTGTTTTCGTAGTGCAGAATGTGCTTATTGGCTTCATACTATCCTCATTCTTTATGCTTATGCCTAGATGTCTTTAAAGTTCACTTGTTTTTTCTCCTTTTGCCCTTAAAAATTGACTTGTGATCTAACATTGCACGCCAAGTGTTCGATGAAATGTTCATGTAAATGTCACTCCCAAATTTGTCATTCGGTTTCTAGTTTCAAATTTATGTTTTTATTCGATCTGTCTTGATTTCGTAATGCAGAATGTGCTTATTGGCTTGATACTATCCTCAATCTTTATGCTTTGGCCTAGATGTCTTTAAAGTTCACTTGTTTTTTCTCCTCTTGCCTTTAACATGAGTTGTGATCTAACATTGCACGCCAAGTGTTCGATGAAATGTCCATGTAAATGTCACTCTTTAATGTGGCATTCGGTTTCTAGGTTCGAATTTATGCTTTTATTCGATCGGTCTTGATTTCGTAGTGCAGAATGTGCTTATTGCCTTGATACTATCCTCAATCTTTTTGCTTATGCCTAGATGTCTTTAGACTTCACTTGTTTTTTCACCTTTTACCTTTAAAATGACTTGTGATCTAACATTGCACGCCAAGTGTTCGATGATGTGTCCGTGTAAATGTCACTCCTAAATGTGGCATGCGGTTTCTAGGTTCGAATTTATGCTCTTATTCGACCGGTCTTGATTTTGTAGTGTAGAATAAGCTTATTGGCTTGATACTATCCTCATTCTTTATGCTTATTCCTAGATGTCTTTAAAGTTCACTTATTTTTTCTCCTTTTGCATTTAAAATTTGACTTGTGATCTAACATTACACGCCAAGTGTTCGATGAAATGTCCATGTAAATGTCACTCCTAAATGTGGCATCGGTTTCTAGGTTCGAATTTATGCTTTTATTCGATCGGTCTGGATTTTGTAGTGCAAAATGTGCTTATTGGCTTGATAGTATCCTCATTCTATATGCTTATGCTTAGATGTCTCTAAAGTTCACTTGTTTTTTCTCCTTTTGCATTTAAAATGACTTGTGATCTAAAATTGCACGCCATGTATTCGATGATATGTCGAGGTAAATGTCAATCCTAAATGTGGCATTCGGTTTCTAGGTTCGAATTTATGCTTTTATTCGATCGGTCTCGATTTTATAGTGCAGAATGTGCTTATTGACTACATACTATCCTCATTCTTTATCTTTATGCCTAGATGTCTTTAAAGTTCACTTCTTTTTATTCTTTTTGCATTTAAAAGGACTTGTGATCTAGCATTGCACGCCAAGTGTTCGGTGATATGTCCATGTAAATGTCACTTCTAAATGTGGCATTAGGTTTTTAGCTCGAATTTAGGCTTTTATTCGATCGGTCTTGATTTCATAGTGCAGAATGTGCTTATTGGCTTCATACTATCCTCATTCTTTATGCTTATGCCTAGATGTCTTTAAAGTTCACTTGTTTTTTCTCCTTTTGCCTTTAAAATGACTTATGATCTAACATTGCACGCAAAGTGTTCGAATTTATGCTTTTATTCTATCAGTCTAGATTTCGTAGTGCAAAATGTACTTTTTGGCTCGATACTATCCTCCTTAATTCTTTATGCCTATGCATTCATGTCTTTAAAGTTCACTTGTTTTTTCTCCTTTTCCCTTTGGAATGACTTGTGATCAAGCATTGCACGCCAAGTGTTCGATGAAATGTCCATGTAAATGTTACTCCTAAATGTGGCATTCGGTTTCTAGGTTCGAATTTATGCTTTTATTCGATCGGTCTTGATTTTGTAGTGCAGAATGTGCTTATTGGCTTGATACTATCTTCATTCTTTATCTTTATGCCTAGATGTCATTAAAGTTCACTTGTTTTTATTCTTTTTGCCTTTAAAATGACTTGTGATATAGCATTGCACGCCAAGTGTTCGATGAAATGTCCATGTAAATGTCACTCCTAAATGTGGCATTCGGTTTCTAGGTTTGAATTTATGCTTTTATTCGATCAGTCTTGATTTCGTAGTGCAGAATGTGCTTACTGGCTTGATACTATCCTCAATCTTTATGCTTATGCCTAGATGTCTTTAAAGTTCACTTGTTTTTTCTCCTCTTGCCTTTAACATGAGTTGTGATCTAACATTGCACGCCAAGTGTTGGATGATGTGTCCATGTAAATGTCACTCGTAGTGCAAAATGTACATATTGGCTTGATACTATCCTCATTAATTCTTTATGCTTATGCATTCATGTCTTTAAAGTTCACTTGTTTTTTCTCCTTTTCCCTTTGAAATGACTTGTGATCAAATATTGCACGCCAAGTGTTCGATGAAATGTCCATGTAAATGTTACTCCTAAATGTGGCATTCGGTTTCTAGGTTTGAATTTATGATTTTATTCTATCGGTCTAGATTTCGTAGTGCAGAATGTACTTATTGGCTTGATACTATCCTCATTAATTCTTTATGCTTATGCATTCATGTCTTTAATGTGCACTTGTTTTTTCTCCTTTTCCCTTTGAAATGACTTGTGATCAAGCATTGCACGCCAAGTGTTCGATGAAATGTCCATGTATATGTTACTCCTAAATGTGACATTCGGTTTCTAGGTTTGAATTATGCTTTTATTCGATCGGTCTTGATTTTGTAGTGCAGAATGTGCTTATTGGCTTGATACTATCCTCATTCTTTATCTTTATGCCTAGATGTCATTAAAGTTCACTATTTTTTATTCTTTTTGCCTTTAAAATGATTTGTGATATAGCATTGCACGCCAAGTGTTCGATGAAATGTCCATGTAAATGTCACTCCTAAATGTGGCATTCGGTTTCTAGGTTCGAATTTATGCTTTTATTCGATCAGTCTTGTTTTCGTAGTGCAGAATGTGCTTATTGGCTTGATACTATCCTCAATCTTTTTGCTTATGCCTAGATGTCTTTAAAGTTCACTTGTTTTTTCTCCTTTTGCCCTTAAAAATTGACTTGTGATCTAACATTGCACGCCAAGTGTTCGATGAAATGTTCATGTAAATGTCACTCCTAAATGTGGCATTCAGTTTCTAGTTTCAAATTTATGTTTTTATTCGATCTGTCTTGATTTCGTAATGCAGAATGTGCTTATTGGCTTGATACTATCCTCAATCTTTATGCTTTGGCCTAGATGTCTTTAAAGTTCACTTGTTTTTTCTCCTCTTGCCTTTAACATGAGTTGTGATCTAACATTTGACGCCAAGTGTTGGATGATGTGTCCATGTAAATGTCACTCCTAAATGTGGTGTTCGGTTCCTTGGATCGAATTTATGCTTTTTTTCTACCGGTCTAGATTTTGTAGTGCATAATGTGCTTATTGGCTTGATACTATCCTAATTCTTTATGCTTATGCCTAGAAGTCTTTAAAGTTCACTTGTTTTTTCTCCTTTTTCCTTTGAAATGACTTGTGATCAAGCATTGCACGCCAAGTGTTCGATGAAATGTCCATGTAAATGTTACTCATATATGTGGCATGCGGTTTCTAGGTTCGAATTTATGCTCTTATTCGACCGGTCTTGATTTTGTAGTGTAGAATGTGCTTATTGGCTTGATACTATCCTCATTCTTTATGCTTATCCCTAGATGTCTTTAAAATTCACTTATTTTTTCTCCTTTTGCCTTTAAAATTTGACTTGTGATCTAACATTACACGCCAAGTGTTCGATGAAATGTCCATGTAAATGTCACTCCTAAATGTGGCATTAGGTTTTTAGGTTCGAATTTAGGCTTTTATTCGATCGGTCTTGATTTCATAGTGCAGAATGTGCTTATTGGCTTCATACTATCCTCAATCTTTATGCTTATGCCTAGATCTCTTTAAAGTTCACTTGTTTTTTCTCCTCTTGCTTTTAACATGAGTTGTGATCTAACATTGCACGCCAAGTGTTGGATGATGTGTCCATGTAAATGTCACTCCTAAATGTGGTGTTCGGTTTCTAGGTTCGAATTTATGCTTTTATTCTATCGGTCTAGATTTCGTAGTGCAAAATGTAATTATTGGCTTGATACTATCCTCATTAATTCTTGATGCTTATGCATTCATGTCTGTAAACTTCACTTGTTTTTTCTCCTTTTCCCTTTGAAATGACTTGTGATCAAGCATTGCACACCAAGTGTTCGATGAAATGTCCATGTAAATGTTAGTCCTAAATGTGGCATTCGGTTTCTAGGTTTGAATTTATGATTTTATTCTATCGGTCTAGATTTCGTAGTGCAGAATGTGCTTATTGGCTTGATACTATCCTCATTAATTCTTTATGCTTATGCATTCATGTCTTTAAAGTTCACTTGTTTTTTCTCCTTTTCCCTTTGAAATGACTTGTGATCAAGCATTGCACGCCAAGTGTTCGATGAAATGTCCATGTAAATGTTACTCCTAAATGTGGCATTCGGTTTCTAGGTTTGAATTTATGCTTTTATTCGATCGGTCTTGATTTTGTATTGCAAAATGTACTTATTGGCTTGATACTATCCTCATTCTTTATCTTTATGCCTAGATGTCATTAAAGTTCACTATTTTTTATTCTGTTTGCCTTTAAAATGATTTGTGATATAGCATTGCCCGCCAAGTGTTCAATGAAATGTCCATGTAAATGTCACTCCTAAATGTGGCATTCGGTTTCTAGGTTCGAATTTATGCTTTTATTCGATCAGTCTTGTTTTCGTAGTGCAGAATATGCTTATTGGCTTGATACTATACTCAATGTTTTTGCTTATGCCTAGATGTCTTTAAAGTTCACTTGTTTTTTCTCCTTTTGCCCTTAAAAATTTACTTGTGATCTAACATTGCACGCCAAGTGTTCGATGAAATGTCCATGTAAATGTCACTCCCAAATTTGGCATTCGGTTTCTAGTTTCAAATTTATGTTTTTATTCGATCGGTCTTGATTTCGTAATGCAGAATGTGCTTATTGGCTGGATACTATCCTCAATCTTTATGCTTATGCCTAGATGTCTTTAAACTTCACTTGTTTTTTCTCCTTTTGCCTTTAAAATGACTTGTGATCTAACAATGCACGCCAAGTGTTCGATGAAATGTCCATGTAAATGTCACTCTTTAATGTGGCATTCGGTTTCTAGGTTCGAATTTATGCTTTTATTCGATCGGTCTTGATTTCGTAGTGCAGAATGTGCTTATTGCCTTGATACTATCCTCAATCTTTTTGCTTTTGCCTAGATGTCTTTAGACTTCACTTGTTTTTTCACCTTTTACCTTTAAAATGACTTGTGATCTAACATTGCACGCCAAGTGTTCGATGATGTGTCCATGTAAATGTCACTCCTAAATGTGGCATGCGGTTTCTAGGTTCGAATTTATGCTCTTATTCGACCGGTCTTGATTTTGTAGTGTAGAATAAGCTTATTGGCTTGATACTATCCTCATTCTTTATGCTTATTCCTAGATGTCTTTAAAGTTCACTTATTTTTTCTCCTTTTGCATTTAAAATTTGACTTGTGATCTAACATTACACGCCAAGTGTTCGATGAAATGTCCATGTAAATGTCACTCCTAAATGTGGCTTCGGTTTCTAGGTTCAATTTATGCTTTTATTCGATCGGTCTGGATTTTGTAGTGCAAAATGTGCTTATTGGCTTGATAGTATCCTCATTCTATATGCTTATGCTTAGATGTCTTTAAAGTTCACTTGTTTTTTCTCCTTTTGCATTTAAAATGACTTGTGATCTAACATCGCACGCCATGTATTCGATGATATGTCGAGGTAAATGTCAATCCTAAATGTGGCATTCGGTTTCTAGGTTCGAATTTATGCTTTTATTCGATCGGTCTTGATTTTATAGTGCAGAATGTGCTTATTGACTACATACTATCCTCATTCTTTATCTTTATGCCTAGATGTCTTTAAAGTTCACTTCTTTTTATTCTTTTTGCATTTAAAAGGACTAGTGATCTAGCATTGCACGCCAAGTGTTCGGTGATATGTCCATGTAAATTTCACTTCTAAATGTGGCATTAGGTTTTTAGGTTCGAATTTAGGCTTTTATTCGATCGGTCTTGATTTCATAGTGCAGAATGTGCTTATTGGCTTCATACTTTCCTCATTCTTTATGCTTATGCCTAGATGTCTTTAAAGTTCACTTGTTTTTTCTCCTTTTGCCTTTAAAATGACTTGTGATCCAACATTGCACGCAAAGTGTTAGATGATGTGTCCATGTAAATGTCACTCCTAAATGTGGTGTTCGGTTTCTAGGTTCGAATTTATGCTTTTATTCTATCAGTCTAGATTTCGTAGTGCAAAATGTACTTTTTGGCTCGATACTATCCTCCTTAATTCTTTATGCCTATGCATTCATGTCTTTAAAGTTAACTTGTTTTTTCTCCTTTTCCCTTTGGAATGACTTGTGATCAAGCATTGCACACCAAGTGTTCGATGAAATGTCCATGTAAATGTTACTCCTAAATGTGGCATTCGGTTTCTAGGTTCGAATTTATGCTTTTATTCGATCGGTCTTGATTTTGTAGTGCAGAATGTGCTTATTGGCTTGATACTATCTTCATTCTTTATCTTTATGCCTAGATGTCATTAAAGTTCACTTGTTTTTATTCTTTTTGCCTTTAAAATGACTTGTGATATAGCATTGCACGCCAAGTGTTCGATGAAATGTCCATGTAAATGTCACTCCTAAATGTGGCATTCGGTTTCTAGGTTTGAATTTATGCTTTTATTCGATCAGTCTTGATTTCGTAGTGCAGAATGTGCTTACTGGCTTGATACTATCCTCAATCTTTATGCTTATGCCTAGATGTCTTTAAAGTTCACTTGTTTTTTCTCCTCTTGCCTTTAACATGAGTTGTGATCTAACATTGCACGCCAAGTGTTGGATGATGTGTCCATGTAAATGTCACTCCTAAATGTGGTGTTCGGTTTCTAGGTTCGAATTTATGCTTTTATTCTATCGGTCTAGATTTCGTAGTGCAAAATGTACATATTGGCTTGATACTATCCTCATTAATTCTTTATGCTTATGCATTCATGTCTTTAAAGTTCACTTGTTTTTTCTCCTTTTCCCTTTGAAATGACTTGTGATCAAGCATTGCACGCCTAGTGTTCGATGAAATGTCCATGTAAATGTTACTCCTAAATGTGGCATTCGGTTTCCAGGTTTGAATTTATGATTTTATTCTATCGGTCTAGATTTCGTAGTGCAGAATGTACTTATTGGCTTGATACTATCCTCATTAATTCTTTACGCTTATGCATTCATGTCTTTAATGTTCACTTGTTTTTTCTCCTTTTCCCTTTGAAATGACTTGTGATCAAGCATTACACGCCAAGTGTTCGATGAAATGTCCATGTATATGTTACTCCTAAATGTGACATTCGGTTTCTAGGTTTGAATTTATGCTTTTATTCGATCGGTCTTCATTTTGTAGTGCAGAATGTGCTTATTGGCTTGATACTATCCTCATTTTTTATCATTATGCCTAGATGTCATTAAAGTTCACTATTTTTTATTCTTTTTGCCTTTAAAATGATTTGTGATATAGCATTGCACGCCAAGTGTTCGATGAAATGTCCATGTAAATGTCACTCCTAAATGTGGCATTCGGTTTCTAGGTTCGAATTTATGCTTTTATTCGATCAGTCTTGTTTTCGTAGTGCAAAATGTGCTTATTGGCTTGATACTATCCTCAATCTTTTTGCTTATGACTAGATGTCTTTAAAGTTCACTTGTTTTTTCTCCTTTTGCCCTTAAAAATTGACTTGTGATCTAACATTGCACGCCAAGTGTTCGATGAAATGTTCATGTAAATGTCACTCCCAAATGTGGCATTCAGTTTCTAGTTTCAAATTTATGTTTTTATTCGATCTGTCTTGATTGCGTAATGCAGAATGTGCTTATTGGCTTGATACTATCCTCAATCTTTATGCTTTGGCCTAGATGTCTTTAAAGTTCACTTGTTTTTTCTCCTCTTGCCTTTAACATGAGTTGTGATCTAACATTGCACGCCAAGTGTTGGATGATGTGTCCATGTAAATGTCACTCCTAAATGTGGTGTTCGGTTCCTAGGATCGAATTTATGCTTTTTTTCTATCGGTCTAGATTTTGTAGTGCAGAATGTGCTTATTGGCTTGATACTATCCTAATTCTTTATGCTTATGCCTAGAAGTCTTTAAAGTTCACTTGTTTTTTCTCCTTTTCCCTTTGAAATGACTTGTGATCAAGCATTGCACGCCAAGTGTTCGATGAAATGTCCATGTAAATGTTACTCCTAAATGTGGCATTCGGTTTCTAGGTTTGAATTTATGATTTTATTCTATCGGTCTAGATTTCGTAGTGCAGAATGTGCTTATTGGCTTGATACTATCCTCATTAATTCTTTATGCTTATGCATTCATGTCTTTAAAGTTCACTTGTTTTTTCTCCTTTTCCCTTTGAAATGACTTGTGATCAAGCATTGCACGCCAAGTGTTCGATGAAATGTCCATGTAAATGTTACTCCTAAATGTGGCATTCGGTTTCTAGGTTTGAATTTATGCTTTTATTCGATCGGTCTTGATTTTGTAGTGCAGAATGTGCTTATTGGCTTGATACTATCCTCATTCTTTATCTTTATGCCTAGATGTCATTAAAGTTCACTATTTTTTATTCTTTTTGCCTTTAAAATGATTTGTGATATAGCATTGCACGCCAAGTGTTCGATGAAATGTCCATGTAAATGTCACTCCTAAATGTGGCATTCGGTTTCTAGGTTCGAATTTATGCTTTTATTCGATCAGTCTTGTTTTCGTAGTGCAGAATGTGCTTATTGGCTTGATACTATCCTCAATCTTTATGCTTATGCCTAGATGTCTTTAAAGTTCACTTGTTTTTTCTCCTTTTGCCCTTAAAAATTGACTTGTGATCTAACATTGCACGCCAAGTGTTCGATCAAATGTCCATGTAAATGTCACCACTAAATGTGGCAATCGGTTTCTAGGTTCGAATTTATGCTTTTATTCGATCGGTCTTGATTTCGTAGTGCATAATGTGCTTATTGGCTTGATACTATCCTCATTCTTTATCTTTATGCCTAGATGTCATTAAAGTTCACTATTTTTTATTCTTTTTGCCTTTAAAATGATTTGTGATATAGCATTGCACGCCAAGTGTTCGATGAAATGTCCATGTAAATGTTAATCCTAAATGTGGCATTCGGTTTCTAGGTTTGAATTTATGCTTTTATTCGATCGGTCTTGATTTTGTAGTGCAGAATGTGCTTATTGGCTTGATACTATCCTCATTCTTTATCTTTATGCCTAGATGTCATTAAAGTTCACTATTTTTTATTCTTTTTGCCTTTAAAATGATTTGTGATATAGCATTGCACGCCAAGTGTTCGATGAAATGTCCATGTAAATGTCACTCCTAAATGTGGCATTCGGTTTCTAGGTTCGAATTTATGCTTTTATTCGATCAGTCTTGTTTTCGTAGTGCAGAATGTGCTTATTGGCTTGATACTATCCTCAATCTTTTTGCTTATGACTAGATGTCTTTAAAGTTCACTTGTTTTTTCTCCTTTTGCCCTTAAAAATTGACTTGTGATCTAACATTGCACGCCAAGTGTTCGATGAAATGTTCATGTAAATGTCACTCCCAAATGTGGCATTCAGTTTCTAGTTTCAAATTTATGTTTTTATTCGATCTGTCTTGATTTCGTAATGCAGAATGTGCTTATTGGCTTGATACTATCCTCAATCTTTATGCTTTGGCCTAGATGTCTTTAAAGTTCACTTGTTTTTTCTCCTCTTGCCTTTAACATGAGTTGTGATCTAACATTGCACGCCAAGTGTTGGATGATGTGTCCATGTAAATGTCACTCCTAAATGTGGTGTTCGGTTCCTAGGATCGAATTTATGCTTTTTTTCTATCGGTCTAGATTTTGTAGTGCAGAATGTGCTTATTGGCTTGATACTATCCTCAATCTTTATGCTTATGCCTAGAAGTCTTTAAAGTTCACTTGTTTTTTCTCCTTTTGCCCTTAAAAATTGACTTGTGATCTAACATTGCACGCCAAGTGTTCGATCAAATGTCCATGTAAATGTCACCACTAAATGTGGCAATCGGTTTCTAGGTTCGAATTTATGCTTTTATTCGATCGGTCTTGATTTCGTAGTGCATAATGTGCTTATTGGCTTGATACTATCCTCATTCTTTATCTTTATGCCTAGATGTCATTAAAGTTCACTATTTTTTATTCCTTTTGCCTTTAAAATGATTTGTGATATAGCATTGCACGCCAAGTGTTCGATGAAATGTCCATGTAAATGTTACTCCTAAATGTGGCATTCGGTTTTTAGGTTTGAATTTATGCTTTTATTCGATCGGTCTTGATTTTGTAGTGCAGAATGTGCTTATTGGCTTGATACTATCCTCATTCTTTATCTTTATGCCTAGATGTCATTAAAGTTCACTATTTTTTATTCTTTTTGCCTTTAAAATGATTTGTGATATAGCATTGCACGCCAAGTGTTCGATGAAATGTCCTTGTAAATGTCACTCCTAAATGTGGCATTCGGTTTCTAGGTTCGAATTTATGCTTTTATTCGATCAGTCTTGTTTTCGTAGTGCAGAATGTGCTTATTGGCTTGATACTATCCTCAATCTTTATGCTTATGCCTAGATGTCTTTAAAGTTCACTTGTTTTTTCTCCTTTTCCCCTTAAAAATTGACTTGTGATCTAACATTGCACGCCAAGTGTTCGATCAAATGTCCATGTAAATGTCACCACTAAATGTGGCAATCGGTTTCTAGGTTCGAATTTATGCTTTTATTCGATCGGTCTTGATTTCGTAGTGCATAATGTGCTTATTGGCTTGATACTATCCTCATTCTTTATCTTTATGCCTAGATGTCATTAAAGTTCACTATTTTTTATTCCTTTTGCCTTTAAAATGATTTGTGATATAGCATTGCACGCCAAGTGTTCGATGAAATGTCCATGTAAATGTTACTCCTAAATGTGGCATTCGGTATTTAGGTTTGAATTTATGCTTTTATTCGATCGGTCTTGATTTTGTAGTGCAGAATGTGCTTATTGGCTTGATACTATCCTCATTCTTTATCTTTATGCCTAGATGTCATTAAAGTTCACTATTTTTAATTATTTTTGCCTTTAAAATGATTTGTGATATAGCATTGCACGCCAAGTGTTCGATGAAATGTCCATGTAAATGTCATTCCAAAATGTGGCATTCGGTTTCTAGGTTCGAATTTATGCTTTTATTCGATCAGTCTTGTTTTCGTAGTGCAGAATGTGCTTATTGGCTTGATACTATCCTCAATTTTTATGCTTATGCCTAGATGTCAATGAAGTTCACTTGTTTTTTCTCCTTTTTCCTTTAAAATGACTTGTGATCTAACATTGCACGCCAAGTTTCGATGAAATGTCCATGTAAGTGTCACCACTAAATGTGGCATTCGGTTTCTAGGTTCGAATTTATGCTCTTATTCGATCGGTCTTGATTTTATAGTGCACAATGTGCTTATTTGCTTGATACTATCCTCATTATTTATGTTTATGCCTAAATGTCATTAAAGTTCACTTGTTTTTTCTCCTTTTTCCTTTAAAAATTGACTTGTAATCTAACATTGCACGCCAAGTGTTCGGTGAAATGTCCATGTAAATTTCACTCCTAAATGTGGCATTCGGTTTCTAGGTTCGAATTTATGCTTTTATTCGATCGGTCTTGATTTCGTAGTGCAGAATGTTCTTATTTACTTGATAATATCCTCATTCTTTATCCTTATGCCTAGATGTCGTTAACGTTCACTTGTTTTTTCTCCTTTTGCCTTTAAAATGACTTGTGATCTAGCATTGCACGCCAAGTGTTCGATGAAATGTCCATGTAAATGTCACTCCTAAATGTGGGATTCGGTTTCTAGGTTCGAATTTATGCTTTTATTCGATCGGTCTTGATTTCGTAGTGCAGAATGTGTTTATTGGCTTGATACGATCCTCAATCTTTATGCTTATGCCTAGATGTCTTTAAATTTCACTTGTTTTTCTCCTTTTGCCCTTAAAAATTGACTTGTGATCTAACATAGCACGCCAAGTGTTCGATGAAATGTCCATGTAAATGTCACTCCTAAATGTGGCATTCGGTTTCTAGTTTCAAATTTATTCTTTTATTCGATCGGTCTTGATTTCGTAGTGCAGAATGTGCTTATTGGCTTGATACTATCCTCAATCTTTATGCTTATGCCTAGATGTCTTTAAAGTTCACTTGTTTTTTCTCCTCTTGCCTTTGACATGAGTTGTGATCTAACATTGCACGCCAAGTGTTGGATGATGTGTCCATGTAAATGTCACTCCTAAATGTGCCGTTCGGTTTCTATGTTCGAATTTATGCTTTTATTCGATCGGTCTTGATTTTGTAGTGCAGAATGTACTTATTGGCATGATACTATCCTCAATGTTTATGCTTATGCCTAGAGGTCTTTAAAGTTCATTTGTTCCTTCTCCTCTTTCCTTTAAAATGACTTGTGATCTAACATTGCTCGCCAAGTGTTCGATGATGTGTCCATATAAATCACTCCTAAATGAGGCGTTCGGTTTCTAGGTTCGAATTTATGCTTTTATTCGATCGATCTTGATTTCGTAGTGCATAATGTGCTTATTGGCTTGATACTATCCTCAATTTTTATGCCTTTGCCTAGATGTCGTTAAAGTTCACTTGTTTTTTCTCCTTTTGCCTTTAAAATGACTTGTGATCTAACATTGCACGCAAAGTGTTCTATGATGAGTCCATGTAAATGTCACTCCTAAATGTGGCATTCGGTTTCTAGGTTCGAATTTATTCTCTTATTCGACCGGTCTTGATTTTGTAGTGTAGAATAAGCTTATTGGCTTGATACTATCCTCAATCTTTATGCTTTGGCCTAGATGTCTTTAAAGTTCACTTGTTTTTTCTCCTCTTGCCTTTAACATGAGTTGTGATCAAACATTGCACGCCAAGTGTTGGATGATGTGTCCATGTAAATGTCACTCCTAAATGTGGTGTTCGGTTCCTAGGATCGAATTTATGCTTTTTTTCTATCGGTCTAGATTTTGTAGTGCAGAATGTGCTTATTGGCTTGATACTATCCTCAATCTTTATGCTAATGCCTAGATGTCTTTAAAGTTCACTTGTTTTTTCTCCTTTTGCCCTTAAAAATTGACTTGTAATCTAACATTGCACGCCAAGTGTTCGATCAAATGTCCATGTAAATGTCACTCTTAAATGTGGCATTCGGTTTCTAGGTTCGGATTTATGCTCTTATTCGAGCGGTCTTGATTTTATAGTGCAGAATGTGCATATTGGCTTGATACTATCCTCATTCTTTATGCTTATGCCTAGATGTCTTTAAAGTTCACATGTTGTTTCTCCTTTTGCCTTCAAAATTGGACTTATGATCTAACATTGCACACCAAGTGTTCGATGAAATGTCCATGTAAATGTCACTCCTAAATGTGGTATTCCGTTTCTAGGTTCGAATTTATGCTTTTATTCGATCGGTCTTGATTTTGTAGTGCAGAATGTGCTTATTGGCTTGGTACTATCCTTATTCTATATGCTTATGCCTAGATGTATTTAATGTTCACTTGTTTTTTCTCCTTTTTCCTTTAAAATGACTTGTGATCTAACATTGCACGCCAAGTGTTCAATGAAATGTCCATGTAAATGTCACCACTAAATGTAGCAATCGGTTTCTGGGTTAGAATTTATGCTCTTATTCGATCGGTCTTGATTTTATAGTGCACAATGTGCTTATTGGCTTGATACTATCCTCATTATTTATGTTTATGCCTATATGTCATTAAAGTTCACTTGTTTTTTCTCCTTTTGCCTTTAAAAATTGACTTGTAATCTAACATTGCACGCCAAGTGTTCGGTGAAATGTCCATGTAAATGTCACTCCTAAATGTGGCATTCGGTTTCTAGGTTCGAATTTATGCCTTTATTCGATCGGTCTTGATTTCGTAGTGCAGAATGTGCTTATTGGCCTGATACTATCCTCAATTTTTATGCTTATGCCTAGATGTCTTTCAAGTTCACTTGTTTTTTCTCCTTTTGCCTTTAAAATGACTTGTGATCTAACATTGCACGCCAAGTGATCGATGATGTGTCCATCTAAATGTCACTTCTAAATGTGGTGTTCGGTTTCTAGGTTCGAATTTATGCTTTCATTCGATCGGTCTTGATTTCGTATTGCAGAATGTGCTTATTGATTTGATACTATCCTCAATCTTTATGCTTATGCCTAGATGTCGTTAACGTTCACTTGTTTTTTCTCCTTTTGCCTTTAAAATGACTTGTGATCTAGCATTGCACGCCAAGTGTTCGATGAAATGTCCATGTAAATGTCACTCCTAAATGTGGGATTCGGTTTCTAGGTTCGAATTTATGCTTTTATTCGATCGGTCTTGATTTCATAGTGCAGAATGTGCTTATTGGCTTTATACTATCCTCAATCTTTATGTTTATGCCTAGATGTCTTTAAAGTTCACTTGTTTTTCTCCTTTTGCCCTTAAAAATTAACTTGTGATCTAACATTGCACGCCAAGTGTTCGATGAAATGTCCATGTAAATGTCACTCCTAAATGTGGCATTCGGTTTCTAGGTTTGAATTTATGCTTTTATTCGATCGGTCTTGATTTTGTAGTGCAGAATGTGCTTATTGGCTTGCTACTATCCTTATTCTATATGCTTATGCCTAGATGTATTTAATGTTCACTTGTTTTTTCTCTTTTTTCCTTCAAAATGACTTGTGATCTAACATTGCACTTCTTTAAAGTTCACTTATGCTCTTATTCGATCGGTCTTGATTTTTTAGTTTAGAATTTTCTTATTGGCTTTATATTATCTTCATTCCTAATGCTTATGCCTAGATGTCTTTGAAGTTCAATTGTTTTTTCCTTTTTCCTTTAAAAATTGACTTGTGATCTAACATTGCACGCCAAGTGTTCGATGAAATGTCCATGTAAATGTCACTCCTAAATGTGGCATTCGGTCACTAGGTTCGAATTTATGCTTTTATTCGATCGGTCTTGACATTGTAGTGTTGAATGTGCTTATTGGCTTGATACTATCCTCATTCTTTATGCTTATGCCTAGATGTCTTTAAAGTTCACTTGATTTTTCTCCTTTTGCCTTTAAAAATTAACTTGTGATCCAACATTGCACGCCAAGTGTTCGATGAAATGTTCATGTAAATGTCACTCCTAAATGTGGCATTCGGTTTCTATGTTCGAATATGCTCTTATTCGATCGGTCTTGATTTTTTAGTGCAGAATGTCCTTATTGGCTCTATATTGTCCTCAGTCTTTATGCTTATGCATAGATGTCTTTAAAGTTCACTTATTAGTTTTCCTTTTACCTTTAAAATGACTTGTGATCTAACATTGCACGCCAAGTGTTCGATGAAATATCCTTTTAAATGTCACTCCTAAATGTGGCATTCGATTTCTAGGTTCAAATTTATGCTCGTATTTGATCGGTTTTGATTTTATAGTGCAGAATGTGCTTATTGGCTTGATACTTTCCTCATTCGTTATGCTTATGCCTAGATATCTTTAAAGTTCACTTGTTTTTTCTCCTTTTGCCCTTAAAATTTGACTTGTGATCTAACATTGCACGCCAAGTGTTCGATGAAATGTCCATGTAAATGTCACTCCTAAATGTGGCATTCGGTTTCTAGGTTCGAATTTATGATTTTATTCGATCGGTCTTGATTTTATAGTGCATTATGTGCTTATTCGATTGATACTATCTTCATTCTTTATGCTTATGCCTAGATGTCATTAAAGTTCACTTGATTTTTCTCCTTTTGCCTTTAAAAATTAACTTGTGATCCAACATTGCACGCCAAGTGTTCGATGAAATGTCCATGTAAATGTCACTCCTAAATGTGGCATTCGGTTTCTATGTTCGAATATGCTCTTATTCGATCGGTCTTGATTTTTTAGTGTAGAATGTGCTTATTGGTTTGATATTGTCCTCAGTCTTTATGCTTATGCATAAATGTCTTTAAAGTTCACTAGTTTTTTCTCCTTTTGCCTTCAAAATGACTTGTGATCTAACATTGCACACCAAGTGTTCGATGAAATGTCCATGTAAATGTCACTCCTAAATGTGGCATTCGGTTTCTAGTTTCAAATTTATGCTTTTATTCGATCGGTCTTGATTTCGTAGTGCAGAATGTGCTTATTGGCTTGATACTATCCTCATTCTATATGCTTATGCCTAGATGTCTTAAAAGTTCACTTGTTTGTTCTCCTTTTACCTTAAAAATGACTTGTGATCTAACATTGCACGCGAAGCGTTCGATGAAATGTCCATGTAAATGTCACTACTAAATGTGACAATCGGTTTCTTGGTTCGAATATGCATTTATTCGATCGGTCTTGATTTTTTAGTGTAGAATGTGCTTATTGGTTTGATATTGTCCTCAGTCTTTATGCTTATGCATAAATGTCTTTAAATTTCACTTGTTTTTTCTCCTTTTGCCTTCAAAATGACTTGTGATCTAACATTGCACACCAAGTGTTCGATGAAATGTCCATGTAAATGTCACTACTAAATGTGACAATCGGTTTCTAGGTTCAAATATGCTCTTATTCGATCGGTCTTGATTTTTTAGTGCAGAATGTGCTTATGGGTTTGATATTGTTCTCAGTCTTTATGCTTATGCATAAATGTCTTTAAAGTTCACTAGTTTTTTCTCCTTTTGCCTTCAAAATGACTTGTGATCTAACATTGCATGCCAATTGTTCGATGAAATATCGAGATAAATGTCACTCCTAAATGTGGCATTTGGTTTCTAGGTTCGAATTTATGCTTTTATTCGATCGGTCTTGATTTTATAGTGCATTATGTGCTTATTCGATTGATACTATCTTCATTCTTTATGCTTATGCCTAGATGTCATTAAAGTTCACTTGATTTTTCTCCTTTTGCCTTTAAAAATTAACTTGTGATCCAACATTGCACGCCAAGTGTTCGATGAAATGTCCATGTAAATGTCACTCCTAAATGTGGCATTCGGTTTCTATGTTCGAATATGCTCTTATTCGATCGGTCTTGATTTTTTAGTGTAGAATGTGCTTATTGGTTTGATATTGTCCTCAGTCTTTATGCTTATGCATAAATGTCTTTAAAGTTCACTAGTTTTTTCTCCTTTTGCCTTCAAAATGACTTGTGATCTAACATTGCACACCAAGTGTTCGATGAAATGTCCATGTAAATGTCACTCCTAAATGTGGCATTCGGTTTCTAGTTTCAAATTTATGCTTTTATTCGATCGGTCTTGATTTCGTAGTGCAGAATGTGCTTATTGGCTTGATATTATCCTCAATCTTTATGCTTATGCCATGATGTCTTTAAAGTTCACTTGTTTTTTCTCCTTTTGCCTTTAAAAATTGACTTGTGATCTAACATTGCACGCCAAGTGTTCGATGATATGTCCATGTAAATGTCACTCCTAAATGTGGCATTTGGTTTCTATTTTCAAATTTATGATGTTATTCGATCGGTCTTGATTTCTTAGTGCAAAATGTGCTTATTGGCTTGATACTTTCCTCATTCGTTATGCTTATGCCTAGATATCTTTAAAGTTCACTTGTTTTTTCTCCTTTTGCCCTTAAAATTTGACTTGTGATCTAACATTGCACGCCAAGTGTTCGATGAAATGTCCATGTAAATGTCACTCCTAAATGTGGCATTCGGTTTCGAGGTTCGAATTTAAGATTTTATTCGATCGGTCTTGATTTTGTAGTATAGAATGTTCTTATTGGCTTGATACTATCCTCATTCTATATGCTTATGCCTAGATGTCTTAAAAGTTCACTTGTTTGTTCTCCTTTTACCTTAAAAATGACTTGTGATCTAACATTGCACGCCAAGCGTTCGATGAAATGTCCATGTAAATGTCACTACTAAATGTGACAATCGGTTTCTTGGTTCGAATATGCTCTTATTCGATCGGTCTTGATTTTTTAGTGTAGAATGTGCTTATTGGTTTGATATTGTCCTCAGTCTTTATGCTTATGCATAAATGTCTTTAAAGTTCACTAGTTTTTTCTCCTTTTGCCTTCAAAATGACTTGTGATCTAACATTGCACACCAAGTGTTCGATGAAATGTCCATGTAAATGTCACTACTAAATGTGACAATCGGTTTCTAGGTTCAAATATGCTCTTATTCGATCGGTCTTGATTTTTTAGTGCAGAATGTGCTTATGGGTTTGATATTGTTCTCAGTCTTTATGCTTATGCATAAATGTCTTTAAAGTTCACTAGTTTTTTCTCCTTTTGCCTTCAAAATGACTTGTGATCTAACATTGCATGCCAATTGTTCGATGAAATATCGAGATAAATGTCACTCCTAAATGTGGCATTTGGTTTCTAAGTTCGAATTTATGCTTTTATTCGATCGGTCTTGATTTTATAGTGCATTATGTGCTTATTCGATTGATACTATCTTCATTCTTTATGCTTATGCCTAGATGTCATTAAAGTTCACTTGATTTTTCTCCTTTTGCCTTTAAAAATTAACTTGTGATCCAACATTGCACGCCAAGTGTTCGATGAAATGTCCATGTAAATGTCACTCCTAAATGTGGCATTCGGTTTCTATGTTCGAATATGCTCTTATTCGATCGGTCTTGATTTTTTAGTGTAGAATGTGCTTATTGGTTTGATATTGTCCTCAGTCTTTATGCTTATGCATAAATGTCTTTAAAGTTCACTAGTTTTTTCTCCTTTTGCCTTCAAAATGACTTGTGATCTAACATTGCACACCAAGTGTTCGATGAAATGTCCATGTAAATGTCACTCCTAAATGTGGCATTCGGTTTCTAGTTTCAAATTTATGCTTTTATTCGATCGGTCTTGATTTCGTAGTGCAGAATGTGCTTATTGGCTTGATATTATCCTCAATCTTTATGCTTATGCCATGATGTCTTTAAAGTTCACTTGTTTTTTCTCCTTTTGCCTTTAAAAATTGACTTGTGATCTAACATTGCACGCCAAGTGTTCGATGATATGTCCATGTAAATGTCACTCCTAAATGTGGCATTTGGTTTCTATTTTCAAATTTATGATGTTATTCGATCGGTCTTGATTTCTTAGTGCAAAATGTGCTTATTGGCTTGATACTTTCCTCATTCGTTATGCTTATGCCTAGATATCTTTAAAGTTCACTTGTTTTTTCTCCTTTTGCCCTTAAAATTTGACTTGTGATCTAACATTGCACGCCAAGTGTTCGATGAAATGTCCATGTAAATGTCACTCCTAAATGTGGCATTCGGTTTCGAGGTTCGAATTTAAGATTTTATTCGATCGGTCTTGATTTTGTAGTATAGAATGTTCTTATTGGCTTGATACTATCCTCATTCTATATGCTTATGCCTAGATGTCTTAAAAGTTCACTTGTTTGTTCTCCTTTTACCTTAAAAATGACTTGTGATCTAACATTGCACGCCAAGCGTTCGATGAAATGTCCATGTAAATGTCACTACTAAATGTGACAATCGGTTTCTTGGTTCGAATATGCTCTTATTCGATCGGTCTTGATTTTTTAGTGTAGAATGTGCTTATTGGTTTGATATTGTCCTCAGTCTTTATGCTTATGCATAAATGTCTTTAAAGTTCACTAGTTTTTTCTCCTTTTGCCTTCAAAATGACTTGTGATCTAACATTGCACACCAAGTGTTCGATGAAATGTCCATGTAAATGTCACTACTAAATGTGACAATCGGTTTCTAGGTTCAAATATGCTCTTATTCGATCGGTCTTGATTTTTTAGTGCTGAATGTGCTTATGGGTTTGATATTGTTCTCAGTCTTTATGCTTATGCATAAATGTCTTTAAAGTTCACTAGTTTTTTCTCCTTTTGCCTTCAAAATGACTTGTGATCTAACATTGCATGCCAATTGTTCGATGAAATATCGAGATAAATGTCACTCCTAAATGTGGCATTTGGTTTCTAGGTTCGAATTTATGCTTTTATTCGATCGGTCTTGATTTTATAGTGCATTATGTGCTTATTCAATTGATACTATCTTCATTCTTTATGCTTATGCCTAGATGTCTTTAAAGTTCACTTGATTTTTCTCCTTTTGCCTTTAAAAATTAACTTGTGATCCAACATTGCACGCCAAGTGTTCGATGAAATGTCCATGTAAATGTCACTCCTAAATGTGGCATTCGGTTTCTATGTTCGAATATGCTCTTATTCGATCGGTCTTGATTTTTTAGTGTAGAATGTGCTTATTGGTTTGATATTGTCCTCAGTCTTTATGCTTATGCATAAATGTCTTTAAAGTTCACTAGTTTTTTCTCCTTTTGCCTTCAAAATGACTTGTGATCTAACATTGCACACCAAGTGTTCGATGAAATGTCCATGTAAATGTCACTCCTAAATGTGGCATTCGGTTTCTAGTTTCAAATTTATGCTTTTATTCGATCGGTCTTGATTTCGTAGTGCAGAATGTGCTTATTGGCTTGATATTATCCTCAATCTTTATGCTTATGCCATGATGTCTTTAAAGTTCACTTGTTTTTTCTCCTTTTGCCTTTAAAAATTGACTTGTGATCTAACATTGCACGCCAAGTGTTCGATGATATGTCCATGTAAATGTCACTCCTAAATGTGGCATTTGGTTTCTATTTTCAAATTTATGATGTTATTCGATCGGTCTTGATTTCTTAGTGCAGAATGTACATATTGGCTTGATACTATCCTCAATCTTTATGCTTATGCCTATATGTCTTTAAATCTCACTAGTTTTTTCTCCTTTTGCCTTTAAAAATGGACTTATGATCTAACATTGCACGCGAAGTGTTCGATGATGTGTCCATGTAAATATCACTCCTAAATGTGTCGTTCGGTTTCTTGGTTCGAATTTATGCTTTTATTCGATCGGTCGTGATATCTTAGTACAAAATGTGCTTATTGGCTTGATACTATCCTCAATTTTTATGCTTATGCCTAGATGTCTTTAAAGTTCACTTGTTTTTTCTCCTTTTGCCTTTAAAATGACTTGTGATCTAACATTGCACGCCAAGTGTTGGATGATATGTTTATGTAAATGTCACTCCTAAATGTGGCATTCGGTTTCTAGGTTCGAATTTATGGTTTTATTCGATCGGTCTTGATGTCGTAGTGCAGAATTTGCTTATTGCCTTGATACTATCCTCAATCTTTATGCTTATGCCTAGGTCTCTTTAAACTTCACTTGTTTTTTCTCCTTTTGCCTTCAAAATGACTTGTGATTTAACATTGCACGCCAAGTGTTCGATGATGTGTCCATGCAAATTTCACTCCTAAATGTGGCATTCTGTTTCTAGGTTCGAGTTTATGTTTTTATTCGATCGGTCTTGATTTCGTAGTGCAGAATGTGCTTATTGGCTTGATACTATCCTCAATTTTTATGCTTATGCCTAGATGTCTTTAAACTTCACTTATTTTTTCTCCTTTTGCCTTTAAAATGACTTGTGATCTAACATTGCACGCCAAGTGTTCGATGATGTGTCCATGTAAATGTCACCCCTAAATGTGGCATTCGGTTTCTAGGTTCGAGTTTATGCTTTTATTCGATCGGTCTTTATTTTTTAGTTCAGAATGTGCTTATTGGCTTGATACTATCCTCAATCTTTATGCTTATGCCTAGATGTCTTTAAACTTCACTTGTTTTTTCTCCTTTTGCCATTAAAATGACCTGTGATCTAACATTGCACGCCAAGTGTTCGATGATGTGTCCATGTAAATGTCACTCCTAAATGTGGGATTCGGTTTCTAGGTTCGAATTTATGCTTTTATTCGATCGGTCTTGATTTCGTAGTGCAGAATGTGCTTATTGGCTTGATACTATCCTCAATCTGTATGCTTATGCCTAGATGTCTTTAAACTTCACTTGTTTTTTCTCCTTTTGCCTTTAAAATGACTTGTGATCTAACATTGCACGCTAAGTGTTCGATGATGTGTCGATGTAAATGTCACTCCTAAATGTGTCGTTCGGTTTCTAGGTTCGAATTTATGGTTTTATTCGATCGGTCTTGATTTCGTAGTGCAGAATTTGCTTATAGGCTTAAAACTATCCTCAATTTTTATGCTTATGCCTAGATGTCTTTAAAGTTCACTTGTTTTTTCTCCTTTTGCCTTTAAAATGACTTGTGATCCAACATTGTGCGCCAAGTGTTCCATGATGTGTCCATTTAAATTTCACTCCTAAATGTGCCGTTCGGTTTCTAGGTTCGAATTTATGGTTTAATTCGATCGGTCTTGATTTCGTAGTGCAGAATGTGCTTATTGGCTTGATACTATCCTCAATCTTTATGCTTATGCCTAGATGTCTTTAAAGTTCACTTGTTTTTTCTCCTTTTGGCTTTAAAAATTGACTGGTCATCTAACATTGCACGCAAAGTGTTCGATGAAATATCCATGTAAATGTCCCTCATTAATGTGGCATTCCGTTTCTACTTTCAAATTTATTCTTTTATTCGATCGGTCTTGATTTCGTAGTGCAGAATGTGCTTATTGGCTTGATACTATCCTCAATCTTTATGCTTGTGCCTAGATGTCTTAAAAAGCTCACTTGTTTTTTCTCCTTTTGCCTTTAAAAATGGACTTGTGATCTAACATTGCACGCCAAGTGTTCGATGATGTGTCGATGTAAATGTCACTCCTAAATGTGTCGTTCGGTTTCTAGGTTCGAATTTATGCTTTTATTAGATCGGTCCTGATTTCGTAGTGCAGAATGTTCTTATTGGCTTGATACTATCTTCAATCTGTATGCTTATGCCTAGATGTCTTTAAACTTCACTTGTTTTTTCTCCTTTTGCCTTTAAAATGACTTGTGATCTAACATTTCACGCCAAGTGTTCGATGCTGTGTCCATGTAAATGTCACTCCTAAATGTGGCATTCAGTTTCTAGGTTCGAATTTATGCTTTTATTAGATCGGTCTTGATTTCGTAGTGCAGAATGTTCTTATTGGCTTGATACTATCTTCAATCTGTATGCTTATGCCTAGATGTCTTTAAACTTCACTTGTTTTTTCTCCTTTTGCCTTTAAAATGACTTGTGATCTAACATTTCACGCCAAGTGTTCGATGCTGTGTCCATGTAAATGTCACTCCTAAATGTGGTATTCGGTTTCTAGGTTCGAATTTATGCTTTTATTCGATCGGTCTTGATTTCGTAGTGCAGTATGTGCTTATTGGCTTGATACTATCCTTAATCTTTATGTTTATGCCTAGATGTCTTTAAACTTCACTTGTTTTTTCTCCATTTGGCTTTAAAAATGGACTTGTGATCTAACATTGGACGAAAAGTGTTCGATAATGTGTCCATGTAAATGTCACTCCTAAATGTGTTGTTCGGTTTCTAGGTTCGAATTTATGCTTTTATTCGAACGGACTTGATTTCGTAGTGCAGAATGTTCTTATTGGCTTGATACTATCCTCAATCTTTATGCTTATGCCTAGATGTCTTTAAAGTTCACTTGTTTTTTCTCCTTTTGCCTTTAAAATGACTTGTGATCTAACATTGCACGCTAAGTGTTCGATGATGTGTCCATGTAAATGTCACTCCTAAATGTGTCGTTCAGTTTCTAGGTTCGAATTTATGCTTTTATTCGATCAGTCTTGATTTCATAGTGCAAAATGTGCTTATTGCCTTGTACTATCCTCAATTTTTATGCTTATGCCAGGATGTCTTTAAAGTTCACTTGTTTTTTCTCTTTTTGCCTTTAAAATGACTTGTGATCTAACATTGCACGCTAAGTGTTCGATGATGTGTCCATGTAAATGTCACTCCTACATGTGGCATTCGGTTTCTAGGTTCGAATTTATGGTTTTATTCGATCGGTCTTGATTTCCTAGTGCAGAATGTGCTTATTGGCTTGATACTATCCTCAATCTTTATGCTTATGCCCAGATGTCTTTAAAGTTTACTTGTTTTTTCTCCTTTTGTGTTTAAAAATTGACTTGTGATCCAACATTGTGCACCAAGTGTTCATTGATGTGTCCATGTAAATGTCACTCCTAAATGTGGCATTCAGTTTCTAGGTTCGAATTTATGCTTTTATTAGATCGGTCTTGATTTCGTAGTGCAGAATGTTCTTATTGGCTTGATACTATCCTCAATCTTGATGCTTATGCCTAGATGTCTTTAAAGTTCACTTGTTTTTTCTCCTTTAAGCTTTCAAAATTGACTGGTGATCTAACATTGCACGCCAAGTGTTCGATGAAATATCCATGTAAATGTCCCTCCTTAATGTGGCATTCCGTTTCTACTTTCAAATTTATTCTTTTATTCGATCGGTCTTGATTTCGTAGTGCAGAATGTGCTTATTGGCTTGATACTATCCTCAATCTTAATGCTTATGCCTAGATGTCTTAAAAAGCTCACTTGTTTTTTCTCCTTTTGCCTTTAAAAATGGACTTTTGATCTAACATTTCACGCCAAGTGTTCGATGCTGTGTCCATGTAAATGTCACTCCTAAATGTGGCATTCGGTTTCTAGGTTCGAATTTATGCTTTTATTAGATCGGTCTTGATTTCGTAGTGCAGAATGTGCTTATTGGCTTGATACTATCCTCAATCTTTATGTTTATGCCTAGATGTCTTTAAACTTCACTTTTTTTTTCTCCATTTATCTTTAAAAATGGACTTGTGATCTAACATTGGACGAAAAGTGTTCGATAATGTGTCCATGTAAATGTCACTCCTAAATGTGTCGTTCGGTTTCTAGGTTCGAATTTATGGTTTTATTCGATCGGTCTTGATTTCGTAGTGCAGAATGTGCTTATTGGCTTAAAACTATCCTCAATTTTTATGCTTATGCCTAGATGTCTTTAAAGTTCACTTGTTTTTTCTCCTTTTGCCTTTAAAATGACTTATGATCTAACATTGCATGCCAAGTGTTCGATGATGTATCCATGTAAATGTCACTCCTAAATGTGGCATTCGGTTTCTAGGTTCGAATTTATGCTTTTATTCGATCGATCTTGATTTCGTAGTGTAGAATGTGCTTATTAGCTTGATACTATCCTCAATCTTTATGCTTATGCCTAGATGTCTTTAGACTTTACTTGTTTTTTCTCCTTTTCCCTTTAAAATGACTTGTGATCTAACATTGCACGCCAAGTGTTCGATGATGTGTCCATGTAAATGTCACTCCTAAATGTGGCATTCGATTTCTAGGTTCGAATTTATGCTTTTATTCAATCGGTCTTGATTTCGTAGTGCAGAATGTGCTTATTGGCTTGATACTATCCTCAATTTTTATGTTTATGCCTAGATGCCTTTAAACCTCACTTGTTTTTTCTCCATTTGGCTTTAAAAATGGACTTGTGATCTAACATTGGACGAAAAGTGTTCGATAATGTGTCCATGTAAATGTCACTCCTAAATGTGTCGTTCGGTTTCTAGGTTCGAATTTATGGTTTTATTCGATCGGTCTTGATTTCGTAATGCAGAATGTGCTTATTGGCTTAAAACTATCCTCAATTTTTATGCTTAT
This sequence comes from Fallopia convolvulus, assembly GCA_964016875.1. Classification (NCBI taxonomy): domain Eukaryota; kingdom Viridiplantae; phylum Streptophyta; class Magnoliopsida; order Caryophyllales; family Polygonaceae; genus Fallopia; species Fallopia convolvulus. Next base: position 22,242,677 of record OZ024726.1, on the reverse strand, counting down.
GCCTAGATGTCTTTAAAGTTCACTTGTTTTTTCTCCTTTTGTGTTTAAAAATTGACTTGTGATCCAACATTGTGCGCCAAGTGTTCCATGATGTGTCCATGTAAATGTCTCTCCTAAATGTGGCATTCGGTTTCTAGGTTCGAATTTATGCTTTTATTCGATAGGTCTTGATTTCGTAGTGCAGAATGTGCTTATTGGCTTGATACAATCCTCAATCTTTATGCTTATGCCTAGATGTCTTTAAACTTCACTTGTTTTTTCTCCTTTTGCCTTTAAAATGACTTGTGATCTAGCATTGCATGCCAAGTGTTCGATGATGAATCCATGTAAATGTCACTCCTAAATGTGGCATTCGGTTTCTAGGTTCGAATTTATGCTTTTATTCGATCGGTCTTGATTTCGTAGTGCAGAATGTGCTTATTGGCTTGGTACTATCCTCAATCTTGATGCTTATGCCTAGATGTCTTTAAAGTTCACTTGTTTTTTCTCCTTTTGGCTTTAAAAATTGACTTGTGATCTAACATTGCACGCCAAGTGTTCGATGAAATATCCATGTAAATGTCACTCCTAAATGTGGCATTCGGTTTCTAGTTTCAAATTTATGCTTTTATTCGATCGGTCTTGATTTCGTAGCGCATAATGTGCTTATTGACTTGATACTATCCTCAATCTTTATGCTTATGCTTAGATGTCTTAAAAAGCTCGCCTGTTTTTCTCCTTTTGCCATTAAAAATGGACTTGTGATCTAACATTGGACGCCAAGTGTTCGATGATGTGTGCATGTAAATGTCACTCCTAAATGTGGGATTCAGTTTCTAGGTTCGAATTTATGGTTTTATTTGATCAGTCTTGATTTCGTAGTGCAAAATGTGCTTATTGGCTTGATACTATCCTCAATCTTTATGCTTATGCCTAGATGTCTTTAGACTTCACTTGTTTTTTCACCTTTTAGCTTTAAAATGACTTGTGATCTAACATTGCACGCCAAGTGTTCGATGATGTGTCCATGTAAATGTCACTCCTAAATGTGGCATTCGGTTTCTAGGTTCGAATATATGCTTTTATTCGATCGGTATTGATTTCGTAGTGCAGAATGTGCTTATTGGCTTGATATTAACCTAGATCTTTATGCTTATTGGCTTAAAACTATCCTCAATTTTTATGCTTATGCCTAGATGTCTTTAAAGTTCACTTGTTTTTTCTCCTTTTGCCTTTAAAATGACTTATGATGTAACATTGCACGCCAAGTGTTCGATGATGTATCCATGTAAATGTCACTCCTAAATGTGGCATTCGGTTTCTAGGTTAGAATTTATGCTTTCATTCGATCGATCTTGATTTCGTAGTGTAGAATGTGCTTATTAGCTTGATACTATCCTCAATCTTTATGCTTATGCCTAGATGTCTTTAGACTTTACTTGTTTTTTCTCCTTTTCCCTTTAAAATGACTTGTGATGTAACATTGCACGCCAAGTGTTCGATGATGTGTCCGTGTAAATGTCACTCCTAAATGTGGCATTCGGTTTCTAGGTTCGAATTTATGCTTTTATTCAATCGGTCTTGATTTCGTAGTGCAGAATGTGCTTATTGGCTTGATACTATCCTCAATCTTTATGTTTATGCCTAGATGCCTTTAAACCTCACTTGTTTTTTCTCCATTTGGCTTTAAAAATGGACTTGTGATCTAACATTGGACGAAAAGTGTTCGATAATGTGTCCATGTAAATGTCACTCCTAAATGTGTAGTTCGGTTTCTAGGTTCGAATTTATGGTTTTATTTGATCGGTCTTGATTTCGTAGTGCAGAATGTGCTTATTGGCTTAAAACTATCCTCAATTTTTATGCTTATGCCTAGATGTCTTTAAAGTTCACTTGTTTTTTCTCCTTTTGCCTTTAAAATGAATTTTGATGTAAAATTTCACGCCAAGTGTTCGATGATGTGTCCATGTAAATGTCACTCCTAAATGTGGCATTCGGTTTCTAGGTTCGAATTTATGCTTTTATTCGATAGGTCTTGATTTCGTAGTGCAGAATGTGCTTATTGGCTTGATACAATCCTCAATCTTTATGCTTATGCCTAGATGTCTTTAAACTTCACTTGCTTTTTCTCCTTTTGCCTTTAAAATGACTTGTGATCTAGCATTGCACGCCAAGTGTTCGATGATGAATCCATGTAAATGTCACTCCTAAATGTGGCATTCGGTTTCTGGGTTCGAATTTATGCTTTTATTCGATCGGTCTTGATTTCGTAGTGCAGAATGTGCTTATTGGCTTGATACTATCCTCAATCTTGATGCTTATGCCTAGATCTCTTTAAAGCTCACTTGTTTTTTCTCCTTTTGGCTTTAAAAATTGACTTGTGATCTAACATTGCACGCCAAGTGTTCGATGAAATATCCATGTAAATGTCACTCCTAAATGTGGCATTCGGTTTCTAGTTTCAAATTTATGCTTTTATTCGATCGGTCTTGATTTCGTAGTGCATAATGTGCTTATTGACTTGATACTATCCTCAATCTTTATGCTTATGCTTAGATGTCTTAAAAAGCTCGCCTGTTTTTCTCCTTTTGCCATTAAAAATGGACTTGTGATCTAACATTGGACGCCAAGTGTTCGATGATGTGTGCATGTAAATGTCACTCCTAAATGTGGGATTCAGTTTCTAGGTTCGAATTTATGGTTTTATTTGATCAGTCTTGATTTCGTAGTGCAAAATGTGCTTATTGGCTTGATACTATCCTCAATCTTTATGCTTATGCCTAGATGTCTTTAGACTTCACTTGTTTTTTCACCTTTTAGCTTTAAAATGACTTGTGATCTAACATTGCACGCCAAGTGTTCGATGATGTGTCCATGTAAATGTCACTCCTAAATGTGGCATTCGGTTTCTAGGTTCGAATTTATGCTTTTATTCGATCGGTCTTGATTTCTTAGTGCAGAATGTGCTTATTGGCTTGATACTATCCTCAATCTTTATGCTTATGCCTAGATCTCTTAAAAAGCTCACTTGTTTTTTCTCCTTTTGGCTTTAAAAAATGACTTGTGATCTAACATTGCACGCCAAGTGTTCGATGAAATATCCATGTAAATGTCACTCCTTAATGTGGCACTCGGTTTCTAGTTTCAAATTTATGCTTTTATTCGACCGGTCTTGATTTCGTAGTGCAAAATGTGCTTATTGGCTTGATACTATCCTCAATCTTTATGCTTATGCCTAGATGTTTTAAAAAGCTCACCTGTTTTTTCTGCTTTTGCGTTTAAAAATGGACTTGTGATCTAACATTGGACGCCAAGTGTTCGACGATGTGTCCATTTAAATTTCACTCCTAAATGTGCCGTTCGGTTTCTAGGTTCGAATTTATGGTTTAATTCGATCGGTCTTGATTTCGTAGTGCAGAATGTGCTTATTGGCTTGATACTATCCTCAATCTTTATGCTTATGCCTAGATGTCTTTAAAGCTCACTTGTTTTTTCTCCTTTTGCCTTTAATAATGGACTTGTGATCTAACATTGCACGCCAAGTATTCGATGAAATGTCCATGAAAATGTCACTCCTAAATGTGGCATTCGGTTTCTAGTTTCAAATTTATGCCTTTATTCGATCGGTCTTGATTTCGTACTGCAGAATGTGCTTATTGGCTTAATACTATCCTCTATCTTTATGCTTATGCCTAGATGTCTTTAAAGCTCACTTGTTTTTTCTCCTTTTGCCTTTAAAAATGGACTTGTGATCTAACATTGCACGCCAAGTGTTCGATGATGTGTTCATGTAAATGTCACTCCTAAATGTGCCGTTCGGTTTCTAGGTTCGAATTTATGCTTTTATTCGATCGGTCTTGATTTCATAGTGCAAAATATGCTTATTGCCTTGTATTATCCTCAATTTTTATGCTTATGCCTAGATGTCTTTAAAGTTCACTTTTTTTTTCTCCTTTTGCCTTTAAAATGACTTGTGATCTAACATTGCACGCTAAGTGTTCGATGATGTGTCCATGTAAATGTCACTCCTAAATGTGGCATTCGGTTTCTAGGTTCGAATTTATGCTTTTATTCGATCGGTATTGATTTCGTAGTGCAGAATGTGCTTATTGGTTTGATATTAACCTAGATCTTTATGCTTATGCCTAGATGTCTTTAAAGTTCACTTGTTTTTTCTCCTTTTTCCTTTAAAATGTCTTGTGATCTAACATTGCACGTTAAGTGTTCGATGATGTGTCCATGTAAATGTCACTCCTAAATGTGGCATTCGGTTTCTAGGTTCGAATTTATGCTTTTATTCGATCGGTATTGATTTCGTAGTGCAGAATGTGCTTATTGGCTTGATATTAACCTAGATCTTTATGCTTATGCCTAGATGTCTTTAAAGTTCACTTGTTTTTTCTCCTTTTTCCTTTAAAATGTCTTGTGATCTAACATTGCACGTTAAGTGTTCGATGATGTGTCCATGTAAATGTCACTCCTAAATGTGGCATTCGGTTTCTAGGTTCGAATTTATGGTTTTATTCAATCGGTCTTGATTTCGTAGTGCAGAATGTGCTTATTGGCTTGATACTATCCTCAATCTTTATGTTTATGCCTAGATGCCTTTAAACCTCACTTGTTTTTTCTCCATTTGGCTTTAAAAATGGACTTGTGATCTAACATTGGACGAAAAGTGTTCGATAATGTGTCCATGTAAATGTCACTCCTAAATGTGTAGTTCGGTTTCTAGGTTCGAATTTATGGTTTTATTTGATCGGTCTTGATTTCGTAGTGCAGAATGTGCTTATTGGCTTAAAACTATCCTCTATCTTTATGCTTATGCCTAGATGTCTTTAAAGCTCACTTGTTTTTTCTCCTTTTGCCTTTAAAAATGGACTTGTGATCTAACATTGCACTCCAAGTGTTCGATGATGTGTTCATGTAAATGTCACTCCTAAATGTGCCGTTCGGTTTCTAGGTTCGAATTTATGCTTTTATTCGATCGGTCTTGATTTCATAGTGCAAAATGTGCTTATTGCCTTGTATTATCCTCAATTTTTATGCTTATGCCTAGATGTCTTTAAAGTTCACTTTTTTTTTCTCCTTTTGCCTTTAAAATGACTTGTGATCTAACATTGCACGCTAAGTGTTCGATGATGTGTCCATGTAAATGTCACTCCTAAATGTGGTATTCGGTTTCTAGGTTCGAATTTATGCTTTTATTCGATCGGTATTGATTTCGTAGTGCAGAATGTGCTTATTGGCTTGATATTAACCTAGATCTTTATGCTTATGCCTAGATGTCTTTAAAGTTCACTTGTTTTTTCTCCTTTTTCCTTTAAAATGTCTTGTGATCTAACATTGCACGTTAAGTGTTCGATGATGTGTCCATGTAAATGTCACTCCTAAATGTGGCATTCGGTTTCTAGGTTCGAATTTATGCTTTTATTCGATCGGTATTGATTTCGTAGTG